>CP136057.1:71470458-72797455 GCA_032464435.1 Aegilops umbellulata
AACATTACAACATACAGCTACAATCAGGGCCCGACTACGGAGCCAAAATAAAAGAAGAAACCCCAAAAGCGACAAAGGACCAAGATCGACCCCAACTGGGCTCCACTACTGATCGACTAGAACGAAACAACAAAAGGACAAGATCTCCCTCGAACTCCTCCTTGAGCTCGGGTGCGTCACCTGCACGGTCTCATCGGCACCTGCAAACTGGTTTGGAAGTATCTGGTGAGTCACGGGGACTCAGCAATCTCACACCCGCGAGATCAAGACTATTTAAGCTTATAGGTAGGGTAAAAGGTATGAGGTGGAGCTGCAGCAAGCGACTAGCATATATGGTGGCTAACATACGCAAATGAGAGCGAGAAGAGAAGGCAAGGCACGGTCGAACAACTATGATCAATAAGTGATCCTGGACTACTTACGTCAGACATAACTCCAACAACCGTGTTCACTTCCCGGACCCAGCCGAGAAGAGACCATCACGGTTACACACGCGGTTGGTGTATTTTAATTAAGATCAACTTCGGGTTTTCTACAACCGGACATTAACAAATTCCCATCTGCCACATAACCGCGGGCACGGCTTTCGAAAGTTCAAAACCCTGCAGGGGTGTCCCAACTTAGCCCATGATAAGCTCTCGCGATCAACGAAGGATATTCCTTATCCCCGGGAAGACCCGATCAGTCTCGGAATCCCGGCTACACGACTTTTCGACAGCAATAAAACAAGTCCAGCAAAACCGCCCGATGCGCCGACATCCTGATAGGAGCTGCACATATCTCGTTCTCAGGGCAACACCGGATAAGTCAAGCTACGAGTAAAACCAGCCCTCGAGTTTCCACGAGGTGGCCCCGCAGGTTGCTCGGTTCGGACCAACACTTAGACAAGCATTGGCCCGGGGGGGGGGCTAAATAAAGATGACCCTTGGGTTGATCAGACCCAAGGGAAAGGGATAGGTGGTAGGCAAATGGTAAAACCAAGGTTGGGCCTTGCTGGAAAAGTCTTATTCAAAGCGAACTGTCAAGGGGGTCCCATAAATCACCCGACCGCGTTAGGGACGCAAAATCCGGGAACATAATACCGATATGACGGAAACTAGGGCGGCAAGAGTGGAACAAAACACCAGGCATAAGGCCGAGCCTTCCACCCTTTACCAAGTATATAGATGCATTAATTAAATAAAAGGTATATTGTGATATCCCAACAAGTAAACATGTTCCAACAAGGAACAACATCTCCGTGTTCCAACAAGGAACAAACTTCATCTTCACCTGCAACTAACAACGCTATAAGAGGGGCTGAGCAAAGCGGTAACATAGCCAAACAACGGTTTGCTAGGACAAGGTGGGTTAGAGGCTTGGCTTGACAATATAGGAGGCATGATAAGCAAGTGGTAGGCATCACAGCATAGGCATAGCAAAAGAGCGAGCAATCTAGCAAGCAAAGATAGAAGTGATTTCGAGGGTATGGTCATCTTGCCTGAAATCCCGCAAGGAAGAAGAACGAGTCCATGAAGAAGACAAAAGGACGAAGACGAACGGATCCTCACAAACGCGATGATAACGGAATCAACCCGAAGAAGAAACACCAGAAAGAAGCACACAACATAGTAAACAAACAACACATGAACATGGCATGATGCACAATCAAGTATGATGCATGTCCGGTTTAAATATGCATGGCATGGCAAGGTGCAACAGACAATTCTACAAATTAAGTGGAGTTCAATATGCAACGAGTTGCATATTGACGAAACACCACAACAAATATTTAGTTCTCTCTTGTTTATGTACCCAACAATATTAAATGTTGTTAAACATGGCAAGGGGTGAAGCACAACAAAACTATCTATCTAGACAAGTTTAAATGATGCCGGAACAACAAACAACAAGTCCGGAAGAACCTCATATGCAAATAATAGATGTGGTACAGTTCTGACCTAAACACAATTTTAATGTTGCTAAACAGGAAAATAAAGTGCAACATGTTAAACTAGGCATTTTTCTACCCCATTTACATATAAAGTTTATTAAATTCCGAGTTACGGTTATTTAGTTATGAATTAAGGCATTTTAACATGGCATAGGAGCAAGTTTAATCAAACATCATTTTAAACATTTTAAACATGGGTGAAAATGACATATTATTAAACTAGACAAAATTCTGAGCAAGTTTCATATATAATACATTTTAATCCGATGCATGGTTTGTGAGTTATTAATGCATGATGCTTGGGGGGGTTTTCTGCAAAACAGGTAAATCACTGGATAATGTCAAAAATCGCTAGAACAGAAAAAAAACCAACGGGCCGAATCTACACATGCTGGGCCAACAGAGGGGGGGCTGCTCAGCACGGCGCTTGGGCCGGCTTGGTGGTGCGGCCCACGCGGATCATCCTCCTCGAGCATCCGCTCGAGTAGGACAGCGGGACGGCGGCGCCCGAGGTCAACGGCGGCGCAGCGGCGACTCCGGTAGGCGGGAACGGCGGGGATCTGCAGGAATGGATGGATCCAGAGGCGGGGGCGCCGGATCCGTGCTTGATGGAGCTCCCAAACGGCGGTGGACGCGGATCGCGGCGGTGCGGTTCCTGCCGAATCGGGAGAGAGAGAGAGAAAATGAGGACGGGAGAGATCGGGCCAGAGGAGGAGGAGCGAGATGGGGACGGGCGCGGCGGACGGTGACCTGGTCGGGGCGCTCGCCGGCGGCGGGGCTCCGGTGGGCTGCGGGGCAGCGAGGGAGGCGGCCTGCGGCGGGGATGGATCGAGGGGCTCCTACCCTCGAGCGGTGCGGGAGCGAGGATCCAGGCGGCGTGGCGCGCGGACTCCTCCAGGCCCAGATCGGCCCGGGGCGGGCCTCGCCTGGGTCTCGATGGGCTGCGGCGGCGGGAGGCTCTGGCTGGGACGCGTGGAGGCGCCTGGTTGGTGGAGGGAGGTGGTTAGCGGCGGCGCGGCGAACGGGACGATGACAAGTGGCGGCGGGGGAGCTGTCCGGAGCGGAAAACGAGGGGAGCGGCGGCGCTGCGGGTAGGAGAAGGTTAGGGGCTAGGTTAGGGTAGGTTTAGGCCATTTCTGGCAGGGGAAGGGGTCTATATATAGACAAGGGGGCTAGGTTAGGGGGGTTTTGTCCGTTCCGGAGCCGTTCGATCCCGATCGGACGACCCGGAGCGGAGGGGGCTAGATAGGTGGGCTAGTGGGCTGTGAAGAGAGGTTGGGCTGAGATGAGAGGAGAGGAGTGCAGCCCGGCAACTGTTTCCGGAGACCGAAAACGTCCGACATTTGACCGGCTATAATACCGCCATATGTTTAACGGTTGGGCTATCAACGGACTCCGAATGCGATGAAACTTGGCAGGCGGTCTACTAACAACAAAACAACACCGCACGCCAAACTTCAACCCATTCCGAGAACATTTTCCGGCCACTTATAAAATAATATTCGGACATGCCGCGGGCGCGTGCAAGTGTGGTTGGTCTCAGAACGGACAAGGAAGAGAACTCGGAGAACCCGGACGGATGCAAGTTTCAAAAATATGATGATGCAATGCGGATGATGACATGGCAAGATGCGACACGCAAGCAAATGACAAAGCAACGAAGGCGAATAACTGAACGACACCTGGCACATCGGTCTCGGGGCGTTACAGATTGCAATCCCATCTCGGTGATACCGAGATCCCTATCGGTGAGACCGATTTGCCTAGGGTTTGTGGCAGTGGCTATGACATTTGAAACTCGGTGGCTCCGGATAGAAAGAATCGGTGGGGCCAAGTTTGACTTTTGGTTTGGGTCATATGTGGATGTGGGAAGGTAGTTGAGGATTTTGGAGCATATCACTAAGCACTTGAAGAGCAAAAAGCTCATTAAGCAACACCTCATCCCTCCTTGATAGTATTGGCTTTTCCTATGGACTCAATGTGATCTTAGATCACTAAAATATAAAATGTAGAGTCTTGAGCTTCAAGCTTGAGCCAAACTTTTTGTCCTTAGAATTTTGAGGGATCCACTTTCCTCATCCATGCCATGCCATTGATTGAGCTTTTCCTGAAATATTCATCTTGGAATAATATTAGCTCAATGAGCTATATGTTGTTAGGAATTACCAAAACCACCCAGGGATAGTTGCACTTTCAATCTCCCCCTTTTTGGTAATTGATGACAACATATAGATCAAAGCTTCGAAATGATAATAAGAGTGAAAGATATTGTCGCTTTGAGAAGTATGTGAAAAGCAAGAGCTCCCCCTAAATTTGTGCATATCTTAAGATTTGCTTTGGACTGCAAATTCACAATGAGTTAGGATCATGGGTTACTCTTCCATGTCACATACATCTTGGTGGAGCGCTCAAAATGATAAGAATTAAATACATGCACTCATCACCAAGCAAAGTGAATGATCAAATAGGGATAAAATGATAGTATCATCCAACAAGCATAAGTGTAGCTTATGATCAACCACATGATCATCAATGTCTCACAAATAAGCATAGTATCTCAAGCAATCAAAAGCAAACAAAGTATCAACCATGAAGACAAGAGAGAACAAAAGCACAGACTCTCTCTCTCTCTCTCTCTCTCTCTCTCTCTCTCTCTCTTGAAGCCTATGATCTATACATTTTTCTCCCCCTTTGGCAACAAGTTACCAAAAAGTTCATATAAAATGCATAGCACTAAAACGACTCTCAGGCTTGGTCTTCAGGTGGTGGAGTCCGGATAACGCCAAGGACGAAGCCTTCAGTTGAAGTAGACGGAGCTAGAGCTGGTGTAGGTGCTGGAGCTGGTGGCACTGAAGTTGTAGCTGGTGCAGATGTAGTGGCTCTGGTGTCAGAAACTGGCACTGCAGATGATCGCTGAGATCTAGGCACTGTCAAATGCATCAGTGGTTGTTCTGCCCTTCCTCTCCTGTATGTCATCCTGTAACTGCTCCACAACAGACTGAATCTCAGTTACTTTCACATCTAAGTCATAGAACTTTTGTTCCATGATTCTTTCCAAGCTCTCTTGGTTTCGAGTCAAGGTGGCCAGTCCTTTCTCAATCCTCAGAGTTGATGCGATCAGATAACCGAGCTGCTCCTGCTTTCTCTTCAGAAAGTACTCAGATGCCTCCTCTTGAGTTGGCATCTTGGCAGCTTTATCCATTTTTGCCTTCTCCTTCTTTGCTTGAGCTTGTACTGATGATGGTTCATTCTCATTCATCACAACTTGATTGTGCTCAAAATCTGGATGTATGGGCAAGTGTTCCTTATCCAACAGGTATGTGCCTGTGCCCATCTTCGAGTTAATCAACTCCTGAATATGTGGGGCATATCCACAACTTCTCTTCTGATCAGCTGCTGTCCTCTTGATAGTCTCAACCATGAGGCTCATGACCTTGAATTTCTGTGGCACATCAAATATGTGTAGCAAGTTAATTGCATGCCCTCTGATCATGTTGTGGTCACCTGACTTGGGCAAAAGAGTGTGCCTTAGGATCCAGTTGATTGTAGGCAGCCCTGACAGAAGAAAATGGACTGATCCAAACTTGAAAGTCTCAAGTGCTTTGTCTAGGATCTCCTTATACATGTTTGACATAGAATTGTGATCCATCTTTGTCGGTGTACTAAAATAGGGGTACCTTAGTACCCCGAACTTGTGCACGGGCAGTCGTAGCACCCCGCGGCAAGGCCTGCCAGGCGGTCGCCAAAACCCTCAATGGTCCCCTCTTGGGCCATTCAAGAACAAAGCATTTGAGCCAAGGCCCCGGCAAGAGGAGCTTGCCGGGAAGGTCACCCGAAGAGGGCGAGGCCCTGGCAAGAGGAGCTTGCCAGGACTACCGCTCGAAGCACAAGACCCCGGCAAGAGGAGCTTGCCGGGAAGGCCATCCGCGGCACGACAAGGACCCTGCCACGGCGCGCCCCGCGCCCCGGCAAGGCCCGGTGAGCAACAAGCTCCCGGGCGCGACAAGACATCCAACGCGGCAAGGCGCTTGCCACGGCAAGTTACCACCTCGTGCCTGCGCTCCAGCTCACCCACCAACGTGTCGCTCTGGGGGCGCCTCAGGCGCACGTGGCGGGAGGCTGTGCAGCCAGAGCCATGCGGTGGCGAAGCGAAGCTGACGGAGTAGCCATCATGGCGAACGGTGGTGCTCCTGACGGTCCACTTCCCTGCTCCGTCTGGGCGACGCAGACGGGCATTTAATGCCCTTGTACCCCGCCGTCAGAGTTAGGTATGATAGCGCTGTGCAGCCACTGTGCAGGCAGTTGTACCCATTACAGCATTCTACCATTTTTACCCCCACCTACGCTGCCACCTGTGGGTAACCCCTTGAGCATATAAAAGGAGGCCCCATGCGCACGTAGGGAGGGGAGACCCATCGTCGCCACGCCCGACCTCGCCAGCGGCCCACGTGTACTGTAGCACCGCGCGCTCCCGAGCAAGAACATAATACAATCCACCATGCAGCAGTAGGGTTTTACGCATCCTTGCGGCCCGAAGCTGGGTAAAATCCCTCGTGTGCACCGCCTCGATCTGCTCTTTGTGCAACCTCCGCCCCCCGCCAAACTAGTAAGGGGCTCGGTCCCCATAGGTTTTCGAGGAAGCCGATTCCCCCCGACATCTTTGGCGCGCCAGGTAGGGGGCGTCGAAGTTGCGCGAACCTAATCCGGCGCCTGCACCAACTGGATCTCTGCCATCCTCGTCGACATGCCGCCGAAGAAGAAGGCTCCGGAGGTGACTGGTCCGTCCGCGTCGAATCCGCCGCCCTTGGAGCAATTGGGCGATGGGGACGGCGCCGGCGACGGGACGGGCGTCGTCGAGCCAGCTCATGGCGCCACGGCGTCCGAACATGCACTGAGCCCATAATGCTACGGCGTCCACACCCGCGCCGATGCCCCTCGGCGCAGGCATGCCCTGGTCATACCAGGCAACCTTTCGCTCTATTCCATGGAGCAGAGGCGGTTAGCCCCACGGATCTCGCGTACGGCCCACCTCGAGTGCTCGCTCGCGCTGAGCTCGAGCGAGAGCAGCTGCGTCGAGATGACGCGCTGCTCCTCGAGGAGGACCGTCTTCAGGCCGCTGTGCGAGCTGCTCGCTACCAGCAAGCTTTGCGCCGCTTTTATAGCCGCAAGGTTAGTGCCAGAAGTCCCGGGAATGTGGGAAGGCCCTTATCGGGTGAAACGAGTCGATAGGCCTGGCGCTGTCCGCCTTGAGACCGAAGATACCACTCCGGTGAGCAACTCCTGGAACGTTGGGCATCTTCGTAAGTTTCTCCCATAAGGCACGGTTGTCGGACCCCGTCCAGCAACCACCCTTCTGTACAAAGTCTTGCCGCTGTTGCATGTGATCCTTTGTACAGAGCCAGGCGCAGACCCTGTGCGTAGCTTGGGTTCATGTGCTCCGCGCACTTTGTCGATCTCGTGCTCTTCATTCTTTGCATGCATTATCTGACACTCTGTGCAGCACTGACCCCCGGTAAGCGACGGCGAGCCCCATGCCTCGCCCTGCCGGAAAGCGACCTTGCCGGGCAGCGAGCCACAGAAAAGCTAAGTTGCTAAAGCTTGAGCAATCGAGTTTTTAAATTTTTGAGGTTATCTTCCTCGAACGACCGTACTCTGTATGGAAAGCCTGTGCACGGAGGGACCGGGTCGTGACTAGTTGCGCCCTTACTTCGTTTCGAGTCTGCTCAACGAATTAAGTGTGCTACAACCAGAGTGGCGTCCTTAATTTGTTTCGAGCTCGCTCGGCAACTTAGGTGTGCTGCGACTGCAGTCGCAACACTTACTTTGCTTCGAGCCTGCTCAACAATTTAAGTGAGCTGTAACTAGCCGCGACAAGGTTTCTTGCCGGTAGAGGCGCCGCTGGCGGGCTGCTGATGTCCCGCGCTTAGAGCCCGCGGTAAGGCGGAGGCCTACGCCGACAAGTCACCAGAAGCGTAGGGCAAAAACATACAAAGCACGAAGTCAAGTAGAGGAAATAACAGTGCAGTCACTACCTAAGATAGAGTTATATTACAAAGGCAAGCTTGTCGCAGCCCTAATGAATCGCCTTCATGACTTGGCCAGCAGCGACAAGAAAAGGAAAGGAGAGGCGGCCTAGTCCACATGGTCGCCCTCGATCCTCTTGATCCCGGCCACCTTCTCCACTATGGGCGCAACGAGGGCCCTGATCTCCTCAAGGTCGGCCTCTGCCGGTAGGGATTTGAGGACGTTGGAGAGCCTGATGCCGGGGTTGCGGAAGGCGACCTTCACCAACACCTTCTCGAGGGCTCCGGCGACGGCTTCGCGCGTCTCGCCGGCCAGCTGCTCTGGAATCGCATTCCGGAGATGCTTGAGGGCCGCCACCACGCCCCTGAAGAACGAAGTGAGCTTGGCGCTGGGTGGGACGTTCTCGCCAGTGGGATACTCGTGGCCCTCCATCCCCAGCAGCGTCAGCTCCTTGTCGATGGAGGCGGCGATGTCCACGAGGCCCTCGGTCCACTGCTCCACCGTCGCCCTGAATTCGTTCTGGGTGACCGCGGCGCTCTCCAACAACGTCTCGCTGTCCGCGACCTCCTTCCGCAAGGCCACCTCTTGCTCCTTGGCGCTGTCCAGCACCTTGGACAAGGTGTCCAGCTTCAGCTCGAGGTTGGCGTTGGAGTCCTTGGCGGCGTAGAGCTCCTTGATCTTCTCGGCGAAGCGGCCCTGCAGCTCACCAAGGGTGTGGGCACCCTTCTCGCGCTCCTGCTTGAGCACGGCGAGCTCCTCGCCGCTCGCCTTGAGGGCGGTGTCGAGCTGCGCCACCTTCGCCTCCAGTGCCTCCTTGGCGGTCTCGGCGGCCGCGACAGCATCTCGCGCCTCCTTGAGGGCTCCGCCGAGCGCTTGCTCGCGTGCGGCGACCTCCTCCTTGTGGCTGGCGAGGCTGGCTTTCCGCTGTGCCAGCTCGCCCTCCCGCGCGGCTAGCCCCGCGGCGGCAAGCCTTTGCTGCTCCTCGGCTTCCGCCTTCTCGAGGATGAAGGCCGTCCGCGCCTCATCGAGCTGCCTTCGCTCCTCCGCCAAGGAACGGAGGGCCTCCTGGTTGAGCTCCCGGAGCTCCCTGGCGCGCTTCTCCATGTCAGCCCCCGCCTTCGCGACAAGCGCTTCCCGGCGTTCTACCTGGGCTTGTCAGGCGCGGTAGAGCGACACCAGCTTCCGGAGCAGCCGCTCCTCTTCAGGCTCACCGCCGCTGCTGCTTGGCGTGTCAACCAGCGTCAGCCCGGCGGAGGCGAGCACCTCTCCGTCCAAGGCCTCCCCCTCGACCGGCGCCCTGGAAGTCGACTCCCAAGGGAGCTTGATCAAGATATCGTTGCCGGCCCTCAGGTAGGCACCTGGCTGGGGCTCCTCGGGGCCCGACGCCGCTGCGGAGGCAGGATCGGCGGTCGGCGCAGTGCCTGGTGCTCCTGTGGCCTCAGGGCCGTCAGTACGATCGCCGGCCCCCTCACCCGCGGCAGCCTGGGCGGCCTCTTCGCCGACCGGATCTTCAGCACCCTCCGCCTCCCCAGTGGCGGCCACGTCGTCGGAATGGCCGCGCGCGTCCTCCTCGACGACGACCTCGGTCTCCATCGGGTCCGTGGCGGGCGGGTCTGAAGGCCGTAGGAGGGGGAGAAGTCAAGCAATCATCCAAAGAAGAAGAACCCCAGGGGAGTTTCGTGGCAAGAAGGCTACCTGGGCCAGGGTCTGCCGTCGCGGTCTCCGTCGCCGAGGAGGCGTCGGCATCGTCCCTCGCTGGAGACGGCTCCCTTGCCGGGGGCTGCTCCCTCGCCAGGGACGGCTCCCTTGTCGGGGGCCGCTCCCTCACCGGAGACCACTCCCTCGCCGGGGACGGCTCCCTCGCCGGAGAACTCCCCCTTGGCGGTGTAGTTGTAGCGGGTGGCTCATCGGGGGCGGTCTCTGGACGCTCCTGGTGGGGTTGCTCTGCTCCTACACGAATCATCAGCCATATGTCAGAAGAAGCGAAGGGTACCCGGGCGCGTCCAACGGCGGGAAGCAACCCATATGCTTACGCTGGGGGCTGCGCCGGGGGCTGCTCTGAGGATTAGTTGGTGGGTCCGGCAAGGTCGTCTCAGGCGCACCCCCTGCCACCGCGGAGGGCTCGTCGTCGAGGATGACCACTGGGACCTTGGCTCTCTTTGCCGCCCTCTGAGCCAGAGTCCTGAAAAGGACCAAATTCGGAGGAAAGCAAATGAGATGCGAGGCACAACTACAAGAATTGAAGAGACACAAGAACAGCGGGGATCTTACTCCTCTCCCTCTTCCTCGTCGGAGCTAAGCACGGAGAAGTCGAAGACCGGCTTGCTCCTGGCGCGGGGAGGCGGGGGAGTAGGCACCCGTGGCCGCTTGGCGGGAGCAGTGGACGACTCCGCTCCGGCTGCCGCCGCGGCACGAGAAGCAGCAGGAGCAGAAGTCGCGGCCCGCGAAGACCGCGCTCCTGCTGCCTCAGAGGAGCGCGTTGCGCGGCGCTGCGGTTCTGGGCTCGTCTGCCGCACCACCTCCCCAGCCTTGCGAAGACGCCTCCGTGGCTGGGCAGGGGGCTCTGCTTGCGATGAGCTGCCCGCGGGACGGGAGGAAGAGGCGCCGACCTCCGGCAAGCTGCTCGTGTCCTGGGCAGGCTCGCCCTCGGCATCGCGCCCGGCAAGCTCTTCCTCGCCGGCAAACTCCGCTCGATCGGCAAGGCTTTCCACCTCCGCTGCGTCCGCCTCCGCCAATGTGAAGCCGAACTCGCCCGCGGCCGCGGCTGCCGCGGCCTCCTCCATCCGAGAGGCGATGTACGCCAACTCCGCGTCGGTGGTGTCGCGGGTGAGGCCCCTCTGCTCGTCAGGGTCGACTGGCCTCTCCACCAGGTCGTCGAAGAACGCCCGCACGACGTCGTCGGCGGGCTCCTGCCAAGTGGAGTCGATCCCGTGCAAGTCACACAACGACATCATTGCAAGGATGCGGCTGAGCGACGAATTGTTGCACAGCGGGACGACGCCTCGTGGCAGCCTGAACCATTCGGGGTGGTCGGGGTCGTGCTTGAACAGCGCCCTGAGCGTCCCGTCAAGCTCCAAGACGGTGAAATTGAAGTTGAGGCCAGGGCGCGGCCTCATGATATCCGCCGCATTCTGAAACTCCCAAGCAGGCCTCCTCTTCTCCTGCAAGGGAGCGATGCGGCGGCGGAGGAAATCTGCGCCGACGGCCCCAACTGTGAGCCCAGCACGCCTGAGCCGCAGGATATGGGTAACGTCGATCCGCAACTTGTCGTCGTCCGGGGCCACGTCGCTCCAATCCCTACCGCGCACCACAGGGGTTTGGCGCACGGCGGTGAATGGCTGCGGGTTCTCCTCGACGATCAGGCACCAGTCTTCCCTCCATTCCTCCCATTTGCTGCGGAGCTCTCCCTCCAGATAAGCGTCCTTCTTGCCGGGCTTCGAGATCCAGGCGATCCCGCCGGAGAGGGGCTCTCCTCTCTCTACTCGAGGCGTGAAGAAGTGGCGGAAGAGAGCTACGTTTGGGAAGACTCCGACAAAATTTTCGCAGAGATGTGCGAAAATTGCCATGGTCAAGACAGCATTGGGGGTGAAATCAAGAAGGTGGAACCCGTAGGTGTTCATGATGTCGCAGAAAAATTCAGAGAAGGGCGGGCAGAGCCCGCAATAGAAGAACATTGCGAAGAAGGGATACCCGGTCGGGTACTCCTTCTGGGCGATGCCAGGAAGAACCCTCGTGCGCGGATGCGCTCGCGTCCTCGCCGACCAGAAGAGGTGGTATTCCTCCCTCAGGACCAACGCGTCGAGCTCAGGGGGGAAGACCGCCTGCTCCTTTCGCTGCGCCTCGAGCCGCAGCGCCTCGACCGACTTCACGGCCTTCCCTTTTCCCTTGTCGCCCTTCGGGGCCATGGCGGAAAGAGGGAGGGAGGTCGACGGCGTTGGTGGCACGGGTGGTGGCGGAAGGGGAGAGGCGGAGCGCTGCTTCTCTTGGGAAGTGGCGGAGGATTTCGAGGAATCGCAACTGGCGGGTGGGCGGACTGCCCCTGCCTCCCCTGCTTATTAGGAGAGGGGGGGCGTTTCGCCTTTCCAAACAAATAAATCGCCCGTGACGTGACGCACGCCTGCAGGGCTCAGCCCCGCGCACGCCGCCCACGTCACGCACGCCTCTCCCCACGATCCCGCATTCGACGCGTGCCGTTCGGGGAGGACGTGGTGGGCACAGAAAAAGATACAACGTGACCGAGGCCGCGCATGCCCGTGCATTGTTTTGGGCCTGGCCCAACAGTGCTCGGCACCGTGTGTGGCCCAGGCCCGGGGGCTCCTGTCGGTGTACTAAAATAGGGGTACCTTAGTACCCCGAACTTGTGCACGGGCAGTCGTAGCACCCCGCGGCAAGGCCTGCCAGGCGATCGCCAAAACCCTTAATGGTCCCCTCTTGGGCCATTCAAGAACAAAGCATTTGAGCCAAGGCCCCGGCAAGAGGAGCTTGCCGGGAAGGTCACCCGAAGAGGGCGAGGCCCTGGCAAGAGGAGCTTGCTAGGACTACCGCTCGAAGCACAAGACCCCGGCAAGAGGAGCTTGCCGGGAAGGCCATCCGCGGCACGACAAGGACCCCGCCACGGCGCGCCCCGCGCCCCGGCAAGGCCCGGTGAGCAACAAGCTCCCGGGCGCGACAAGACATCCACCGCGGCAAGGCGCTTGCCACGGCAAGTTACCACCTCGTGCCTGCGCTCCAGCTCACCCACCAACGTGTCGCTCTGGGGGGCGCCTCAGGCGCACGTGGCGGGAGGCTGTGCAGCCAGAGGCATGCGGTGGCGAAGTGAAGCTGATGGAGTAGCCATCGTGGCGAACGGTGGCGCTCCTGACGGTCCACTTCCCTGCTCCGTTTGGGCGACGCAGACGGGCATTTAATGCCCTTGTCCCCCGCCGTCAGAGTTAGGTATGATAGCACTGTATAGCCACTATGCAAGCAGCTGTACCCATTACAGCATTCTACCATTTTTACCCCCACCTACGCTGCCACCTGTGGGTAACCCCTTGAGCATATAAAGGAGGCCCCATGCGCACGTAGGGAGGGGAGACCCATCGTCGCCACGCCCGACCTCGCCAGCGGCCCGCGTGTACTGTAGCACCGCGCGCTCCCGAGCAAGAACACAATACAATCCACCAAGCAGCAGTAGGGTTTTACGCATCCTTGCGGCCCGAAGCTGGGTAAAATCCCTCGTGTGCACCGCCTCGATCTGCTCTTTGTGCAACCTCCGCCCCCCGCCGAACCAGTAAGGGGCTCGGTCCCCATAGGTGTTCGAGGAAGCCGATTTCCCCCGACAATCTTCTTCTTGGCATAGACATCCAAGTCATCTTCTTCTTCCTTTGGGGCATTGATCAACTGAGCCCATTCCTCAATAGTTGAGTGGTACCTTGTACCCTCAGACATCCAAACTATCCTTCCATCTGGATTGAAATGTGTTGTGGAGTAGAATTGCATTATGAGCTCCTCATTCCACTTTGTGAGCTTCTGCCCAACAAAGTCTGCAACTCCACAAGCACTGAAGCTGTCATACACTCCAGGATAGTGTTCTTCATTCTCCTTCATGTAGGTCCAGTCGACCCACCTCATATCACACACTATTGGTTTCTTGTCCAGCAGCACTATCTCATAGAAGTCTTGTTGTTCCTTTGTGTGAAACCTGTAATCAACAGCAGTCCTTCTTCTTGTAGCATATGGATATGTTTCTCTCCATTTCCTCAGCCTTGAGTCTCTTCTAAGATTCATGTTCTCAGCCACAGGATGAGCATCATTGTGGTCTGGAATCTTGGGTTTGAGCTTTCTCAGAACATGCTCTTCATCTTCTTCATCAGCAGCAACTTCAGGCACTGGGGCCTTATTCTTCTCAGCAGCAGATATGTTCCTAGTATTCCTCTTAGGTTTTGGCTTTGGAGCTGGAGTGGTAGACTTGGCAGTAGCTTTGGGTGCTTCTTTGGGCTTGGATGAAGCAACCCCTGACTTTATAGCATCACCCATCAGCTTTTGTGCCTTAGGTGCTGGTGCAGCAACCTCTTCCTCTTCTTCTTCTTCTTCAGAAGAGTGCTTCTCAAATTTAGCCATTGCATCAACGTTCTTGCACCATCTGCCCCTCTTTCTTTCCTTCTTCTCTTTTGCAGCAGCCTCTTTGGGTTGAGATTCCAAAGATGCTGGAGAGGAGGCTCTGGCTTTGGACATGGGTTGTCTCCCTGCTGTCCTTTTGATCTTCAGTCCTGGCTTTGTGGCTGCAGCTGAGCCATATTCCTTCTTGAGCACTTTCTTCTTTGAAGTGGCTTCCTCTTCCTCTGCCACATAATCTTCATCTTCAGAATCTGAAGTCCTTTTCTTGCTTGCTCTAGTGGCAGCCTTTGGCAAGTTGCTTGGGGTGCTTCTGCTACCCTCATTTGAGCTACTAGAGGGACTAGTGCCCTCACTCATGTGAACCTGCTCCTCTGACTTGTTCTGGCTGTCACTTTGGTCAGACATGTTGCAAACAGACCCTATGAATAGATTGTAGATGAGATAGAATGGATGAGCATCACAAAATACAGAGATTTTTGCAAAAGAATGAGTCAAAAACTTAGTTTTAGTTTTCCACAGAAAGCATTTCAGATCAACCGATTTGCAAACTCAGTGATACCGAAGCAGCTGTTGGAACCAAAACTAGTGAACTTGGTCAGACCGAGTCATAGTTCGATGGCACCAAGACTGCTAGGGTTTCACAAAGTCCTGAACTCGGTCACACCGATTTGCAATTCTCGGTCAGACCGAGAACCACATGTGCTATGGCCTTGGCTGAATCGGTGGAACCGAGTTCTTCAACCCGGTGGGTCCGAGATGGTTTCAGCGGAAACCTAACCCTAAATTTTCGATTCAACTCTAATCTACGGAGTGTTCTGACTGGATAGAGGCGTTTCAATCATGGGAAGAATCATAATGAACACAATGTGCTAGGAATCGGACGGGGATAGCACTATGATCGAGACCATACCCTAGTTCGGCGATGAACTCGCTACGGCGGCAACGGCGGAGGAGAATTCCATTGACGGCGGCGGAGACCAGCGACAGGAGGCGGCTGGCGACGAGGAGGACGATCCGGAGACCCAGGAGGCAGAGCGAGCTATGCGCGGGCGAAGAGGTTTCGGAGAAATTTCCAAAAAATTGCCCGTGAGTATATATAGCCCGACCCTGTCGGTGTGACCGAGTGGAACAACTCGGTGGCACCGAGATGCATAACTGATGACAGTTACAGCAACTCGGTGTGACCGAAAAGTTCAAATCAGTTGCACCGAGATGGAAAACCTAGATCGACTTAGTGATCTTAGTATGACCGAAATCGAGGAATCGGTCAGACCGAAACACACAAAGAAGTTTTGGAAGTTTAAGTCTATGACGAACCGGGGACTCCAAGTGCTCCTCACACAGAGTGGTTCGAATCTGACTTGATCAAATTTTGTGATGTAGCATGAATAGAGTTTGAGACGAGAAAAAACATAGATAGCTAGAGAAGGTTCTTAGGCATTCTTGTCCATCCACTTGGCCAAAGAAAAAGAAACCAACCAATCAAAACAACAAGTGGACGTCCTCAAATGAGTGAAATATGCAACCAACATGCTCACACAATAAAATGGTAATAGAAATATGCGGCAAAGCATGCACAACCAATTCTAGCACCTATCAAGCAATTTACGATGACTAGGTCATCTATATATGAGTATATTGACTTAGAAGTCAAATGAGAACATTTGATCATTGGTCATACTCATCGTTTAAGCACAAGTGGGGTTACCACTTTTACATAAAGCATTGTTGTGTTCACATCATTAGAGTTGCTTTAGCTCAACTCTTAGAGTAAAGCTCCCCCTAGATGTGAGATCACCCCTAAGAGGGGTGAACTAACCTTGGGTTTTGTCGATGATGACTTCATGTAGATGTTGAAGATGTGGATGCTCAATGTTGATGTAGATCATTTGGAGCTATCCATTGGAGTGAGTTGCACTTTCAATACCTACATGGGTTAGTACCACAAGGAACAAACAAGGATATCCATAGACATAAAGTGATGCACACCCAAGATGATGTCTATGAAAGCTTTTAGGTTACCTTGTTCCTTGTCTTACCAACAAGAGGGTTTGTGACTCCTTGAACTAGTGCAAAATGTGGAATTTGATTGCACTTGTTCTTGCCAAGATGATAGGAGTGAAATATGTTGGCGAAGTCACCCTCAAGAACTCTCTATTTCTTCTGGATCCACACCATCTTGATGGGAATCCTCGGAGTTGTAGTTGTACTTGATGAAGTGGAACTTGAAGTAGTCTTGGGAACCCATTTGACCAAGGCCTTAGGAGCTTCTTCAAATGTATCAATTTCCTCTTGAAGCTTGTCCTTGCCTTTTTGCTTGTGGTCTTGTGGTGGAAGATCATATTGAGCTTGTGTCCCTTTGAAAGAAGTAGGATCATACTTCTCTTGTTGAGGAACAAACTTCGTCTTGGGGTATTGATCTTCTTCCCACTCAATTCCATTGGCATTGAAGTTTCGTTTAAAACCAACACCTTGATTCTTCCGGTGCCTTCCTTGCTTGCGTACAATTTCTTTGAATTGCTTACTTCCGGAAAGGCTCTTGTAAACACCTTTCTCTATAATTCCCTTCAATAAGCTATTTTCTTGCTCAAGTGTAACTTGGCTAAGAGAATCATTAGTGGAATCAAGAGAACTACTAGAAGCAACAATATTGGATTTAGCACTATTATTGTTATTACTAGAGGAAGAATCATTCTTGTTCTTGTTACTAGACTTGACTTGAGGCATGTAAGTGGATAAGAGTAAACGCTTGGCAATGTAAGAAGAACTTTTCTTACGAAGATCATCATTGATTGCTTTTAAGAACTCATGCTCTTGCTCAAGGTTGAGCTTTTCAAAGCGTAATTTCTCATGAGCCCTTAATAGTTCTCGATGATCTCCCAAGATAGTTTCATGAGCTAACTTAAGAGTGTTTAGTTCTTTAGTTAGAGACTCAATCTTCTCCTTATCATTGTCATTCGTTTTATCTTGATTAGCATGATCAATTGACGTTTCATCATAGTATTCATCACTAGAGTTGTCAACAAGTAAATCATCATCACCTAACAAGTCATCTTCATCACTATTGAAATCAACATACTCGGGGTGTGATACCTTTGGGCCTTTAGCCATGAAGCACATTCCAACTCCTTCATTTGGTGAGTCAAATATGTCGTAGGATTTGGTTGTCACAAGTGCTAGACCGGCAACACCTTCATCTTGAGTATATTCGGAGTCGGAGTGATAGCTTCTCTCGGAGAGGTTGTCGGAGTCGGAGCCGGATACCCATTCACCAACATGAGCTTGATTTCTTCATTTTGTGTAGCTCCTTGATGACTTGTCCTTTCTTTCCGAATACTTGCTTCTCTGTGAGGGTATTCGTTCATAACGATCATCTCTACTCCTTCTTTCTCTAGATGGTGATTCTTCTCCTCTACTTCTTCTCTCAGGAGAATCTTCCCTTCTCTTGTAGGGGGCCGTACACTCATTGGAATAGTGTCCGGGCCTTCCACAATTGTAGCAGTTTCGCTCTCGACTAGAAGATCTTTTTTCATTGTAGGACCTTGACTTGGAGCTTTTCTCTTTGCTTCTACTCTTGTAGAACTTGTTGAAGTTCTTCACCATTAAGCTCAATTCTTCATTGAAGGTTTGTTTCTCACTTGATGATGTGGGGGTTTCACATGAGGCTTTGTAAGCATCACTTGATTTGTTGTGAAGTTCCTCTTTATCCTTGAGTGACATCTCATGAGCAACAATTCTTCCGATGACTTCCGTTGGCTTGAGATCTTTGTAATTGGGCATCATTTGGATCAATGTGCACACAGTATCATATCTTCCATCCAAGGCTCTTAGGATCTTCTTGATGATGAATCTATCGGTCATCTCTTCACTCCCTAAGCCGACAATCTCATTTGTGATAAGAGCAAGCCTAGAGTACATTTCAGCGACACCTTCACCATCCTTCATTTTGAACTTGTCAAGTTGACTTTGAAGCATATCCAATTAGGATTCCTTGTCGCAGTCGGTACCTTCGTGCATATCAATCAAAGTATCCCAAATTTCCTTTGCATTCTCAAGACGACTGATTTTGTTGAATTCTTCGGGGCACAATCCGTTGAAGAGGATATCACAAGCTTGAGCGTTGTATTGCAGCATCTTCAACTCTTCCGCGGTAGCTTCACGGTTCGGTTCTTTTCCATCAAAGAAGTCACCTTGCAAGCCAACACACATAATAGCCCAAGCGGTGGCGTTATGTCCAAGAATATGCATTTTCATCTTATGCTTCCAACTAGGAAAATTAGTACCATCAAAGTAAGGACCTCTACGGTGATAATTTCCCTCGCTAGAAGCCATACTCTCCTAGGTTGCGAAACCAAGGCTATGACCACCAAAAGCTATGGAAATCAAAGCAAATGGAAACCAAAACTCTGATACCACTTGTAGGATCGAAAGTATGTCTAGAGGGGGGGTGATTAGACTACTTGACCAAATAAAAATCTAGCCTTTTCCCAATTTTAGTTCTTGGCAGATTTTAGCTATCTTAGCACAAGTCAAGTAATCTCCACACAATTCAAGCAAGCATGCAAAAGAGTATATGAGCAGCGGAAAGTAAAGCATGCAACTTGCAAGAATGTAAAGGGAAGGGTTTGGAGGATTCAAACGCAATTGGAGACACGGATGTTTTTGTCGTGGTTCCGACAGGTGGTGCTATCGTACATCCACATTGATGGAGACTTCAACCCACGGAGGGTAACGGTTGCGCGAGTCCACGGAGGGCTCCACCCACGAAGGGTCCACGAAGAAGCAACCTTGTCTATTCCATCACGGTCGTCGCCCACGAAGGACTTGCCTCACTAGCGGTAGATCTTCACGAAGTAGGCGATCTCCTTGCCCTTACAAACTCCTTGGTTCAACTCCAAATTCTTGTCGGAGGTTCCCAAGTGACACCTAGCCAATCTAGGAGACACCACTCTCCAAGAAGTAACAAATGGTGTGTTGATGATGAACTCCTTGCTCTTGTGCTTCAAATGATAGTCTCCCCAACACTCAACTCTCTCTCACAGGATTTGGATTTGATGGAAAGAAGATTTGAGTGGAAAGCAACTTGGGAAGGCTAGAGATCAAGATTCATATGGTAGGATTGGAATATCTTGACCTCAACACAAGTGTAGGTGGTTCTCTGTCAGAACATGTGTATTGGAAGTGTAGATGTGTTCTGATGGCTTTCCCCACGAATGAAGAGTGGGTGGATGCGTATATATAGCCTTCACACAAAATCTAACCGTTACACACAATTTGCCAAACTCGGTGGGACCGAATGGTTAAACTCGGTCGGACCGATTCAGCAAACCTAGTGACCGTTAGGATTTTCGGCGAGACTGAGATGCAACTCGGTAGGACCGATATGGTTAGGGTTCGGGCATAACGTAATCTCGGTGTGACCGATTACACAAACTCGGTGGGACCGAATTTGGTAATAAGCTAACCAGAGAGTTGGTCAGGTAAACTCGGTGGGACCAGTTCGCACTTTTCGGTGGGACCGAAATGTTACGAGAGGGAAACAGAGATTTTACATTGCAATCTCGGTGGGACCGATCGCTCACTTCGATTAGACCGAAACGTTATGAAGGGAAACAGAGAGATTGCAATCCCATCTCGGTGAGACCGAGATCCCTATCGGTGAGACCGATTTGCCTAGGGTTTGTGGTAGTGGCTATGACATTTGAAACTCGGTGGCTCCGGATAGAAAGAATCGGTGGGGCCGAGTTTGAATTTTGGTTTGGGTCATATGTGGATGTGGGAAGGTAGTTGAGGATTTTGGAGCATATCACTAAGCACTTGAAGAGCAAAAAACTCATTAAGCAACACCTCATTCCTCCTTGATAGTATTGGCTTTTCCTATGGACTCAATGTGATCTTAGATCACTAAAATATAAAATGTAGAGTCTTGAGCTTCAAGCTTGAGCCAAACTTTTTGTCCTTAGAATTTTGAGGGATCCACTTTCCTCATCCATGCCATGCCATTCATTGAGCTTTTCCTGAAATATTCATCTTGGAATAATGTTAGCTCAATGAGCTATATGTTGTTAGGAATTACCAAAACCACCCAGGGATAGTTGCACTTTCACTCGGCAAGATCCTTGCCGAGGAAGGCCACCAGACCCCCGGCAAGGCCCTCTCCAAGGATGCCAGCGGGGCCACCGCCAGGCCCGCGCCAACCAAGTTTCCACCACCACTCACATGCAGCTGCCAGCCCGACCAGCTGGGCGGGCACCTGCGTGGCAACATGCAGCTCCCAGGCCAAGTCATCGAGCACTTGCATGGCGGCATGCAGATCTTCATGAAGGCTCCGCCACCACGCCACGTCAGCTGCCTGCTTGCCTACATGTATCCGCATGCCTCACTGTCCAGGGCGCATGTCAAAGCGAGGAGGAGCAGCGACGGACGGGATGGGCCTCGCCCTCATCCACAATAAAGCAAGGGGACACCTAAGCTACGCATTAAATGTGTCTTGTCCGGTAATACGAGGGATATGCTCAGGGGACTGTGCGCCCTTCCACCTCCTGTGTGCCACTGTGGCAGCCCCTTTCGCCTATAAAAGGAGGCCCACGGCATACTGAAGAGTGATTCGGCTCTTTCAAACAACGCACTGACCACAACTAGTTCGAGAGCTCAAGAACTCTCTGAAATATACCCACGAGAAGCAGGACTAGGGTTTTACGCATCCTCGCGGCCCAAACCTGGGTAAACGATCCTTGTCTGGTTACTAATCCTGCTCTTCTTGCAACCCTGCGCCCCGGCAACCATAGTAGGGATTCCTGTGATCCCATAGGTGTCGTTCCAGGCCAGTGAGGGGGCGCAATTGTGAGAATCTGGGCTAGTAGCTAGCCTAGCGTTTCTTCATCGCCCCGGCTCCTGAGAAGAAGGCGGCCGGAAGAACGACGCCGGCGCGGTGACAGAAAAGCTAAGCCATTCAAATCTTTGAGTTTTTTTCCTTCTGTATATAAGGTTATCGTCCTCGGAGATTTTGCCTATGTGTGAGAAACCTGCGCGCAAGGGGGCCCTCCCGCGATTGGCAACACCCCTGTTCTGTTTCGAGTCTACTCAACAGCTCAAGCAGCCGCGTTGAGAGTGGCGGGGTAGCCTTCCATGCCTGGCAACGCTCCCGATTCTGACTCGAGTCAAGCTCGACAGTTCGGGCGGCCGCGCTAAGGGCAGCAAGGTGGTTTGCCCAGTAGCAAGCACACCCGGCAGGCCAATGGGGATTCGTTCCCAAGACGCCGCCCTGGGTTTACGCGCCGGCAAACCTACCCAGTTAACGTAGGGTGGACATACAAAGGAAAATCGAATAGAAAAATAACGTGCATGATACTAAAAGTGTTGCAGAGTCATATTACATCAAATTGTAGTTGCGGTTCTAACTAGAGATAGCAATTGTCCTGGTTGAGAACCTGCAGCGGCGATAAGAAACGGGGTGCCTAGTCCCGGCGTTGGTCCTCCACCCTCAGAATTCTGCCGACGTGGCTGATGATGGGCTCGATGCGCTCCCTGAGCGGCACGAGGTCAGTACCCTCCGGTAAGCTCTCCAGCGCGGCGTCGAAGTCGAGGTCGGGGTACCACTGTGCCACCTTGGTGAGAACCTTGGTCATGGCGCCCTGGCAAAGCCTCCGGGACTCATCGGCCAGTGAGGTCGCCCGGTTGGCGTGAAGCCGCTCCAAAGAACCGACAACCTTATCAAAGAACAGGGTCAGGCTGCAGTTGGCGCTCATGCTCCGCTCCGGGATATACCTCACGTCCCGCATCCCCATGATGGCCAGCTGCGCGGCGGCCTGGTTGGCGACGATGGCAAGGCGGTCGAGCTAGCGGTTCTCGCCCTTCAAGTGATCCGCGAAGTTGAGGCCCTCGTTCTTCCGCAACTGCTTCTCGGCCTCCAGCTCCTCGGCCAGGGTCCCCTCTCGGGTTCTGGCCTCATACAACACCTTCTCGAGAACCTCCAGCTTCAGCTTGAGGTCTTTGATGGAGTTGTTGGCCTCGGAGAGCTCCCCAGACCGGCTGACGGCCGTGCCCTGCACCTCCGTCAGGGCGCTGTTGAGTGTATCCTTCTCCTTCGGGACAGCTTCAGGGCCTGCTCCTTCAGCTCATCCCGCTCCGCCTCCATCTCCTTCATCCTGCCAGCGTGAACCTGGGTCTGGGCGTTGAGTGCCTCTTTGTGCCTCCGCTCCAGCTCACTGGTCCGCGGCAAGACAAGCCTCTCCGCCTCTTCATCCTTGCTGCGAAGCGTGGCGGCAAGCTTCTCCTCGCTCGCGGCGAGGTCCTAGTCATGGGAGTTCACTGCGGCCTCGTGCTGGGTCCGGGCGGCCTCGACGGCGGCGGCCAAGCCCTTCGCCGCCTCCTGGGCCTTCTCGATGTCGGCCAGCTTCATGGTGAGCTCCACATCGCGCTTGGCCAGCTTGCCCTGGGCAGCCTTCAACTCCCTGTGAGCCTCGCGGAACCAGTCCTGCGTCTTGGCAACGCACACCTGGAGGTCCGCCTCCACTTTCTCCACCACCACCGTCCTGGACTTAACTTTGTCCAGGCGGGCGTGGTGGAGCGCCTGGAGCTTCCGGAAGCTAGCGCCCATGGCGTAAAGGATCCTCTCTTCCCGCGAGTCGTCGCCACCAACGATCGGCTCATCGACGACTTCAAGCCCGGCAGCGGCGAGCACTTCTTCGTCAAACACCTCTCCCTCAATGGGTGTCCTGGTGCTCGACGTGCCTGGAAGGTGGACGAACAAGTCATCACTCACCCTCAGGTACTTGCCGAAGCCGGAAGCAGCAGAAGAGGAAGGCTGGTCGTCAGCCGCCTCCTCCTCCTCCTCCTCGGTAGCGGCCCCGCAGGCCTCCCCGGTGGGCCCCTTGTCGGCCTCCTCAGCGACGGCCTTGCCGGCCTCCCTGGCGGGCCCCTTGGCGGCGTCCTCAGCAGCGCCCTTGGCGGCCTCCTCCACGGCGATCTTCTTGGCCTCCGCCTCGGCAGCCTTGGCGACGCCCTCGATGACGGCGTCCACGTCCTTCGGGTTCACCAAGGAGGGATCTGGACACCAAAGAAGGGAGTGAGGCGAGGCCAGGATCAAGAGCCAGAAAGAGAAAGGAACAGGGACGAACGGCGAACGACTTACCAGTGCCAGCACCAGGCTGGGAATCGGAAGTCCCCTCCCCGCCAACATTTGGTGTCGAGGCAAAGCCGCCGGCGCCCAAGTTCTCCTCCTCCTCCTCCATGTGCATGGGCTCGGTGCTTGGCGCCCTTAGTCGATGGGGGCGGCGTGTTGGGAGCAGCCCTCTGCGTCTCCTCCTCCTGCTGCTCTCCTCTTGCATACCTGGCAAGGTCAGCACCAAAGTGTCGTGCCCCTGACACATGTCGACGAGGGAAGAGTGATGAACTTACGCTGGGGGCTGTGCCAGGGGCTGTTGTCTGGGCTGCTCAACACCACCAGTGGCGCCCTCGAAGTACCAGCCACGGGCTGGCCACCCGCCGAGACCTTGGCCCTCTTCACTCTCTAGGCCAGCGTCTCCACGTCCCTGCAAAGACGAAGACAAGTCAAGGTGAGCGACGTAGATTGAGGAGGCAGAGATAACGGAAGGGAACCAGATACTTACTCGTCGTCCGCCTCCTCCTCTGTTGTCTTCCTCTTCCTCCTCGGGCTGAGGGATCTATAATCAAAAGTGACCTCCGCGTCAACATCCGCCGGAGGACGGGGAGGAGGTGGTGTCTGTACACGCATGGACAAAGAAGGGGCGTCTGTCTTCTTCTTCACCACGGCCTTCGCCGGCTTCTTTGCCGCTGCGGCCCTCGTGTGGCGCCCGGACCCCTCCAAGGTCAGTTGCGGCCGCGCAGCCCTGCCGGGCCGGACTGGCTCACTGGAACTGGCCCGCCGCAGGACCCGCCCTCTCCCCATAGCCGGCGTCGGGCCTGCGGTCTTGGCCTCCTCCTCCGACGACTCGCCGACCACATCTTCAACCAGAGGGGCCTCGGTGCCGGTGTTGCTGGCTTCCCTGGTAGCCGCCGCCCACCGGGCGAGCTCCTCCTCCTCTACGGCCGTTGTGGCCTTGTCCTCCACACCGCCAGCACTGCCAGCCTCCTCGCAAGTTGTGCCTCCCTCACCCTGGTGGCGATGTAGTCCAGTTCGCCTGGGTGGTGTCCTGGACAAGCAGCCGCTCGGCGTCGGCATTGATGTAGCCCTCGTGTAGGGTGTCAAAGAACTGCTGCACCTCGGCGTCCTCCGGCTCCTTCCAACTCGGGTCAGGGCCATGCGCGTTGCAGTCCCGCATCATGGCAATGATATCGGACCGGCGCGAGTTATTACACAACGGGACCACCCCCATCGGCAGCTTGAACCGAGGCCCCTTGAGGACCTTGCCGGCCTTCATGGCGGCCCTCATGACCTTGCCGGTCCGCTCGACCTCGCCATCACGGCCCACGTCAAGCTAGAAGAGCCGCTGGCAGAAATGGGCATGTCCCATCACTGTGAAGTTGTGGTCGAGGCCGGGACAAAGCCGCATGATGTCGGTGGGGTTCGTGAAGAGCCAGGCCGGCCTCCCCTTGTTGTGCAGTGGAGCGATCCGATGGCGGATGAAGTCCGCCCCGATCATCTCAAGGGTGAGCCCAGCCTCGGTAAGCCGGAGGATCCTGGTGGTGGCGACCGTGAGCTTCTCGTCGTCAGCATCGATGTTGCTCCAATCGCTTCTGCGGGCCGGCGGCGCCTGGCGGACTTCGCAGAACGCCGACAGGTCCTTCTCCTCGATCCAGCACCACTGGCCCCACCATTCTTCCCACCTCTCCTTCATGGCGCCCTCCGGATATGCTCCCTTGGACCTTGAGACCCAGGCGATGCAACCGGAGATGGCGCCCCCTGGTTGGATCCGAGGGGAGAAGTAAAGGCGAAAGAGCGTCATGTTGGGGTGCACCCCAATGAAGCCCTCGCAAATATGCACGAAAAGGGCCATGCACGCCACCGCATTCGGAGGAAAATCCAGGAGGCGGAAGCCAAAAGTATGCATGACGTCGCTGAAGAAATCAGAGAAGGGAGGACAAAGCCCGCAGGAAAAATAATCGACAAAGAAGGGGTACCGATTTGGGGCAGCCTCGGCGCAGTCGGCGGGGATGACACGCGTAGCTAGATGCCCCGAATTCTCCCCCCTCCCCCCCGTCTTCACCCACCAGAGGGGCCTGAAGGCATCCCAAAGCTCGAGCACATCAACTGTCGAGGGGAAGAATGCGGACTGCGTCCTCTGCACCGCCAGCGCACTCTCCGGCGGCTCCGCGGTTCCGGCGTCCTTGGCCACTCCCTTTCCCTTGGTGGATTTTGGCGCCATGGCGGCTGGGGGAGGAGGGCAGGACAGAGGGTGGCGGAAGCGCGACAACAGCGAACAGGAACGAAGCTTGGAGAAGAAGGAAGGCAAGCGGAGGCTTTGGAGATTGCGATTGAGCGAAGGGTAAAAGGAACAGTGCGCTCGCGGTTATCCCTTTTCGTGGGGAAGCCACGGGTCGCGCTGCCCATTTACTACGATGTGACGCATGTGTGTGGGAACCGCCTCACGCATGTCGCCCACGTCAAGCACACCCCTCCACGCCATGTCGCGCGCGGGTCGTGGGAAGCGCAGCGCGCGAAAAGTTTTACCGCGGTAAAAACCGCCCCGCCTGCCCGCGCACCATATTGGTCCTGGCCAAACAACATGTTGTGCTTATGTGTGGCCCAGGCCTAGGGGCTCCTGTCGTGTACAAAAAGAGGGGTGCGCTTTTGTACCCCTATACCTGTGCACGGGTAGTCGGAGCTGCGCGCACGGTCACACTGAGCAGAACATGGGAGGTGAGCCAAAGTAAGACTGAAGCCCAGGATAATAAGAGCAACGCCAAGGCCAAGACCACAAAGAGCAGAGGGACGAAGCAGGTTCCCCCGGCAAAGACCCTTGCCAGGGCAGCCTCAGCAGCCCCGGCAAGATCCTTGCCGGGTAAAAGCACAAGTACTCCCTGGGTGATTTTGGTAATTAATGTCAACATATCTCTTGTTGGACTAATACTTTTACCTCGTATGTTTCACACAAGATCAAAAAATTAAGTGGCATGGACTAAAGGATGAGGAACCCCTTCAAGATGCTAAGGACAAAGGATTAGCTCAAGCTTCAAGATCAACACTCTACATTTTCTATTTTAGTGATCCAAGATCACATTGAGTCTATAGGAAAGGCTAATACTATCAAGGAGGGATGAGGTGTTGCTTGATGAGGTTCTTGCTTCATAGTGCTTAGTGATATGCTCCAAAACCCTCAACTACTTTCCCACATCCACATATGACCTAAACCAAAAGTGAAACTCGGCCCCACCGATTCTTTCTATCCGACGCCACCGAGTTCATATGTCATAGCCACTGCCAAAAACCCTACGCAAATCGGTTTCACCGTTAGGGATCTCGGTCTCACCGAGATGGGATTGTAATCTCTCTGTGTATGTCCATTACCAAAATCGGTCTCACCGAGTTTGAGCAATTAGTACTACCGAGATTACAATGCAAACTCTCTGGATAGCTTATTACCAAAATCGGTTCCACCGAGTTTGAGTAATCGGTCTCACCGAGTTTGCCTGACCAACTCTGTGTTTGACTATTACCAAAATTGGTCCCACCGAGTTTGTGTAATCCGTCACACCGAGATTACGTTATGCCCTAACCCTAACCAGATCGGTCCTACCGAGTTGCATCTCAGTCCCACCGAAAATCCTAACGGTCACTAAGTTTGCTAAATCGGTCCGACCGAGTTTCTAAATTCGGTCTCACCGAGATTGGTAAATTGTGTGTAACGGTTAGTTTTTGTGTGGAGGCTATATATACCCCTCCACCCACTCTTCATTCTTGGAGAGAGCCATCATAACATACCTACACTTCCAATACACATTTTCTAAGAGAGAACCACCTACTCATGTGTTGAGGCCAAGATATTCCATTCCCACCATATGAATCTTGATCTCTAGCCTTCCCCAAGTTGCTTTCCACTCAAATCTTCTTTCCACCAAATCCGTATCTTGTGAGAGAGAGTTGAGTGTTGGGGAGACTATCATTTGAAGCACAAGAGCAAGGAGTTCATCATCAACACACCATTTGTTACTTCTTGGAGAGTGGTGTCTCCTAGATTGGCTAGGTGTCACTTGGGAGCCTCCGACAAGATTGTGGAGTTGAACCAAGTAGTTTGTAAGGGCAAGGAGATCGCCTACTTCGTGAAGATCTACCGCTAGTGAGGCAAGTCCTTCGCGGGCGATGGCCATGATGGGATAGACAAGGTTGCTTCTTCGTGGACCCTTCGTGGGTGGAGCCCTCCATGGACTCGCGCAAGTGTTACCCTTCGTGGGTTGAAGTCTCCATCAATGTGGATGTACTATAGCACCACCTATCGGAACCACGAAAAAAACATCCGAGTCTCCAATTGCGTTTGAATTTTCCAAACCCTTCCCCTTAGATTCTTGCAAGTTGCATGCTTTACTTTCCGCTGCTCATATACTCTTTGCATGCTTGCTTGATATGTATTGTGTTTGTTAAACTTGTGCCAAAACTCCACTTCAACTTAAAGAAATTAAAAACTGCAACATTTGGTACTTAGTGTCTAATCACCCCCCACCCCTCTAGACACCTCTTCTAGATCCTTTCAATTGATATCAGAGCTTTGGTCTCCATTACTTTGGTTTAAACACCTTTGGAGGAAGATGGATGTGTCTACTTTGGGGAGTCTTAGACATAGAGTGCCTATTCTTGATGGAGAATATTTTCATGAGTGGAAAAATGAAATGCTTGAGATTTTCAATGAATATCACTTGAACAAGTACATATCTAGCCCTTGTGCACCTCATATTGATCCCTTGCATCCCACACCCGAAGAGGATCTTGACATGATTCGCAATCTTAGAACCATCAATCTTATCATAAGAGGATTGCCCAAAAATTTCATTGCTAGTTTGCCTACTCTTGATTGTGCCTATACTATATGGAAATTTCTTGAGGAACGATTTCCAGATTATTCCTTGAAAAATTTAGACGAAATTCTCCATAAGTCTATTGCTTTGAGTAAAATGAATTCTAGTGATCCTAGCTTTGGTGATTGTCTATTTGAACTTACCAATCTCATGTGTGCCATAGGAAATGTTGGGATCATTAGCGATATCATATCCGAAGCTATTAGAATTCATAAAGGTGACCATTGTGATGATCATTTGTCTAATGAATTACCCTCTCTAGGAATTGATCAATCACAAAATGATGTTGAACATGGATAATATGATGAGGATGATGATAGTAACTATGATCTCGATGATGTGATGCGACACTTTGGTCTTATGGCAAATCTTCGCGGCTACATGGCTGGAGGAAAGGAATGGGTCCTTGATAGTGGATGTACTGATCATATGACCGGAGATAAAGACATGTTCCGTGAGCTTGCTGGAAATGACGGCCCTCGAAAGTATGTCACTTTTGGTGATAATTCAAAGGGTAAGGTGGTTGGCCTTGGTAAGGTGGCCATCTCACATGATAGCTCCATACAAAATGTCATGCTCGTTGAATCTCTTGGCTACAACTTACTTTCAGTATCCAGACTTGCTGATTTTGGTTTCAATGTCCTATTTACTGAAGTAGACTGCCAAGTGATTCGTAGAGATAATCATAAAATGGTGTTTAGCAGTATACGTAGAGGAGATCTTTACATTGTTGATTTCACTAAAAAGGCTCAACCTAGAACTTGCTTAATTGCTAAATCTTCTAAAGGCTGGTTGTGGCATAGAAGGCTAGGCCATGTGGGCATGCGAAACCTTGACAAACTCATTAAAGGAAATCATATCCTTGGCGTTAACGATGTCATATTTGACAAGGGTAGACTTTGTAGTGCTTGTCAAGCAGGGAAACAAGTTGGAGGAAGTCATCGCGCTAAGAACATCATGACCACAAGAAGACCACTCGAGCTACTTCACATGGATCTCTTTGGTCCAAAAGCCTACAAGAGTCTCGGTGGTAACTCATTTGGTCTATTCATAGTTGATGATTTTTCAAGATTTACGTGGGTGTTCTTTCTTGATGACAAATCGCAGGTCCAAAAGATCCTCAAAAACTTTGCTAGGAAGGCCCAAAATCAATTTGACGTAAAGATCAAGAAGGTTCGGAGCGACAACGGAACGGAGTTCAAGAACGCAAATGTAACATACCTTTCTTGACGAAGAAGGGATTGCACATGAGTTCTCGGCTACGTACACACCTCAACAAAATGGGGTCGTTGAGAGGAAGAACCGGACTCTTATCGAGATGGCAAGAACGATGCTTGATGAGCACAAGACGCCAAAACACTTTTGGGCGGAAGCGGTTGAGACAGCTTGTCATGCAACAAATCGCTTGTATCTTCACAAGTACTCGGCAAGACGGCATACGAGCTCCTCACTGGTAACAAACCCCAAGTTGGATACTTTCAAGTATTCGGCTCAAAGTTCTACATCCTTGATAAGCATCGTCGTTCTAAATTTCTCCTAAGTCTCCTGAAGGTTTCCTACTTGGTTATGGCTCAAACTCTCACACATACCGTGTCTACAACAATTTCACCCGAAAGGTTGAAG
The DNA here is from genome assembly GCA_032464435.1 of Aegilops umbellulata. NCBI lineage: Eukaryota > Viridiplantae > Streptophyta > Magnoliopsida > Poales > Poaceae > Aegilops > Aegilops umbellulata. The sequence continues at coordinate 71,500,109 of CP136057.1, forward strand.
AAACGGTAGATGTGAAGTTTGATGAATCTAACGGCTCGCAAGTAGAGAAATTGCCAATTGATGTAGGAGACAAAGATCCCTCGGAAGCAATCCAAGACTTGTCTATTGGCAAGATTCGTCCAACGGAGATGAAGGAGAGTATCTCGTCCGTCCAAGTGGAAGCTTCCACCTCACGACAAGGTGAACCAAGAGTTGATATGGAAGCATCCACAAGTGGGACACACCAAGATGAAGAAAACGAGGAAGTGCATCAAGACGAACGTCAACAACCTCCTTCTCCACCACGACAAGAGAACGACAACGCTAACAATGAAGAAGGCCAAGAAGAAGAACAAGATGAAGAATATGTTCAACCAAGACCCAAGCAAAAGCTTTCACGAGTTCGAGCAAGAATTGCTAAAGATCATCATGTGGAGCAAATCTACAATGATACCCAGACCGGGAGAATCACTCGCTCTAAAACTTGTTTGGCTAACTTTTGTGAACATTACTCATTCATCTCTAGCATTGAACCTATGAAGGTTGAAGAAGCATTGGAGGATCCGGACTGGATAAACGCTATGCATGAAGAGCAACACAACTTTGAGAGAAATCAAGTATGGACATTGGTCGAGAAGCCCGACAACAACCACAACATCATCGGTACCAAATGGGTGTTTCGCAACAATCAAGATGAAGATGGACAAGTAGTTCGCAACAAAGCACGTCTCGTCGTTCAAGGCTACACACAAGTCGAAGGTATGGACTATGGTGAGACATATGCTCCCGTTGCTAGACTTGAGTCCATTCGCATCTTACTTGCTTATGCTAATCACCATGATATCACTTTGTACCAAATGGACATTAAAAGTGCTTTTCTAAATGGTGAAATTGAGGAGGAAGTTTATGTTAAGCAACCTCCCAGCTTTGTCAATCCTAAGAAACCTAATCGTGTCTACAAACTTCACAAAGCCATTTATGGTCTTAAACAAGCTCCTAGAGCATGGTATAAATGCATGACCAAGTTCCTTATTGAAAAAGGCTTTGAAATTGGAAAAATAGATTCTACTCTTTTTACTAAAAGGGTTAATGGAGAACTATTTGTATGGCAAATTTATGTCAATGATATTATATTTGGATCAACTAACCCTCATTTTAGTGAAAAGTTTGGGAAGCTAATGTTGGAGAAGTTTGAGATGTCTATGATGAGTGAACTCAAATTCTTTCTTGGTTTGCAAATCAAGCAAACTAAGGAAGGTACCTTTGTCTCTCAAACAAAGTACACCAAGGACTTATTCAAGAAGCTCAGTATGCAATAATGCAAAGGTATGACTACACCCATGCCTACTAGTGGACACCTTGATTTGACCAAAGATGGTGAACCGGTTGATCAAAAGGTTTATCGCTCTATGATTGGTTCATTATTATATCTATGTGCTTCATGTCCTGATATCATGCTGAGTGTGTGCATGTGTGCACGATATCAAGCTGCTCCTAAGGAATGTCATCTTAAGGCCGTGAAAAGGATAGTGAGATACCTAATACATACACCAAATTTTGGCATTTGGTATCCAAAGAGGGCTTCCTTTGATCTTGTTGGCTACTCCGACTCGGACTATGCCGGTGACATGGTTGATAGAAAGTCCACTTCGGGTACTTGCCAATTCCTTGGTAGATCTCTTGTGTCTTGGTCTTCCAAGAAACAAAACTCGGTATCCTTATGCACCGCCGAAGCGGAATACATTGCCGCTGGTTCATGTTATGCTCAATTACTTTGGATGAACTAAACTCTTAAAGATTATGGGATATATGTGAAACATGTTCCATTACTTTGTGACAATGAAAGTGCTATCAAGATTGCTCACAATCCCGTGCAACACTCTCGAACTAAGCATATTGAAGTTCGTCATTATTTCATTCGAGATCACGTTGCTAAGGGTGACATAAACCTTAAGCATGTTTGCACCGATAAGCAATTAGCCGATATATTCACTAAACCACTTGATGAGAAAGTGTTTTGCAGGTTAAGAGGTGAACTGAATATCATTAATGCTTCAAACTTGGAGTAGCAACTCCATTGGAAACATGCAAGACTTCAACTTATGACTAATCCTTGATATTTCTCTTATAATGATTATCTTATGTCTTGGATAAATTTGCATCTTGCATGTTATCTAACCCTTGTAGGTACTTGGATGAATCTAAATCTATGAGATTGCAACTCACTCACATCTTGAGCGATCTCTACATCACCAATCTCTACACAATGGTGGTTGAAGACAAGGAAGCACGAAGCCATTCAAACATATCCTTTGACAAATTCTATGTTGAGTTTCATGATTGTCATTTTGGATACACAAGTGCTCTTCCTTGCGAAAACTAACCCATGTAGGTAGATGAACTCAAATTCCAAGTGGTGCTCCCAACTCTTGATGAGTTACATCAACCTTGAGCAACCCACACAAGTTCAACTACATGATCATGATCAACACCACCACCCAAGGTATGTTATTCCATCTTAGAGAAGCTTTACTCCAAGTCATGAGTCAAAGCAACTCGACAAGATGTGAATACATCAAGATGCTTAAACAAAAAATGGCAACCCCATTTTGAGCTTAAACAATGAGTATGACCTATGATCAAGTGATCTCACTTGACTCCTAAGTCAATGTACTCTAACATAGGTGACTTTGTCACCGCCCAACTCGAGATGAAGTTCTCTTGTGTTCCTTTCAAACTTCATCTAGATCGTTTAGTTTCTTTTCTTTGCTTTTTGTTCTGCATTTTCTGCATCCAATTCATTGCAAATCTTTGTGAGATCTTATTTGTCTAGTGAGCTGAGGTGACAAGTGTTTTTCTCTGTGATGAACTCGGTTCCACCGGCTTCATGTCTCCAGTCTAGCCAAAGACTTTCGGAGCAACCGAAGCATACAACTCGATAACACCGATTTCACAACAGGAAAAACATTTTGCCATCTATTCCTGCTTTATTCTTGATCCAGCTCCACTCAATGAATCTTGTCCTCTGCAAGCATCACATTTACCTTAATGCTTTGTACTGTGATTCAAGGACCAAACCCATTCACAACAAATTCCAGAAGACCCTTCTTGGAAATTGATGTCAAAGGGGGGGAGAGAGATCACATCAAAGCTTAATCATATCTCTAGGGGGAGAGATCTCTAGGGGAGGGAATACTCTAGGAAAGAGTAATCCTCAAGGATCCCAGATGCTTGATGTTCAAGAGGAGATATGCCACATGTCTTCATGGGGGAAAGACATGTTCATATGTGCTTATTTGCATTAGCTCTGTTCATTTGTTTCTTTGAGCTTTGATTTTCTGCTCCCTATCTTCTCCCAGTATCCCGTGCTAGATTCAGGGGGAGAAAGACATCCAAGGGAAGGAATATTATCAACTTCATTGCACATCTTTACCTTTGGGACATGTCAATATCTATTGTGGTACTCGGTACTCACTCTCTACATGTCATCCCAGTCTTGGTACTCTTGTGGTTTCTTTTGTTTGCTCTAGCTAGTAGGTGCATCTGTGTTATCTAACCTTGTTTACGCAGGTTCATCCCATCCTAGCCAACTCAAGACCACAAGGTAAGTATATGCATCATAGTCATGTGTATGAGAAATTCTTGCTGATGTACATACTGTTTGCAAGAAGGACTCATGAGCATGAAGGTACATTTTCCATATTCACATATTTTGCTCTGATGCATATAGCCAAGATACATGTAACACATTGCCTACTCTATCATGGTTGTGCTCTCACATGCTTTTATATTCCATATTCACATGATTGCATACATGTAGGGGAAGCATATGCATGTTACATGTCTTTCCAAAGCTTTACTTGCTATTCTCTATATCTTCATATAAAGCTTTGATGTATGTTGTCATCAATTACCAAAAAGGGCCAGATTGAAAGCACAAGTGCTCCCCGGGTGATTTTGGTAATTAATGTCAACATATCTCTTGTTGGACTAATACTTTTACCTAGTATGTTTCAGACAAGTTCAACAAATTAAGTGGCATCGACTAAAGGATGAGGAACCCCTTCAAGATGCTAAGGACAAAGGATTAGCTCAAGCTTCAAGATCAAGACTCTACATTTTCTATTTTAGTGATCCAAGATCACATTGAGTCTATAGGAAAAGCCAATACTATCAAGGAGGGATGAGGTGTTGCTTGATGAGGTTCTTGCTTCATGGTGCTTAGTGATATGCTCCAAAACCCTCAACTACTTTCCCACATCCACATATGACCTAAACCAAAACTCAAACTCGGCCCCACCGATTCTTTCTATCCGGCGCCACCGAGTTCACATGTCATAGCCACTGCCGCAAACCCTAGGCAAATCAGTTTCATAGATAGGGATCTCGGTCTCACCGAGATGGGATTGTAGTCTCTTTGTGTATGTCCATTACCAAAATCGGTCTCACCGAGTTTGAGCAATCGTTACTACCGAGATTACAATGCAAACTCTCTGGATAGCTTGTTTGTGTAATCGGTCTCACCGAGTTTTCCTAACCAACTCTCTGTTTGACTATTACCAAAATCGGTCCCATCGAGTTTGTGTAATCGGTCACACCGAGATTACGTTATGCCCTAACCCTAACCATATCGGTCCTACCGAGTTGCATCTCAGTCCCACCGAAAATCCTAACGACCACTAGGTTTGCTAAATCGGTCCGACCGAGTTTCTAAATTCGGTCTCACCGAGATTGGTAAATTGTGTGTAACGTTAGTTTTTGTGTGCAGGCTATATATACCCCCTCCACCCACTCTTCATTCGTGGAGAGAGCCATTAGAACATACCTACACTTCCAATACACATTTTCTGAGAGAGAACCACCTACTCATGTGTTGAGGCCAAGATATTCCATTCCCACCATATGAATCGTGATCTCTAGCCTTCCCCAAGTTGCTTTCCACTCAAATCTTCTTTCCACCAAATCCATATCTTGTGAGAGAGAGTTGAGTGTTGGGGAGACTATTATTTGAAGCACAAGAGCAAGGAGTTCATCATCAACACACCATTTGTTACTTCTTGGAGAGTGGTGTCTCCTAGATTGGCTAGGTGTCACTTGGGAGCCTCCGACAAGATTGTGGAGTTGAACCAAGGAGTTTCTAAGGGCAAGGAGATCGCCTACTTCGTGAAGATCTACCGCTAGTGAGGCAAGTCCTTCGTGGGCGATGACCATGATGGGATAGACAAGGTTGCTTCTTCGTGGGTGGAGCCCTCCGTGGACTCGCACAACCGTTACCCTTCGTGGGTTGAAGTCTCCATCAACGTGGATGTACGATAGCACCACCTATCGGAACAACGACAAAAACATCCGAGTCTCCAATTGCGTTTGAATTTTCGAAACCCTTCCCCTTACGTTCTTGCAAGTTGCATGCTTTACTTTCCGCTGCTCATATACTCTTTGCATGCTTGCTTGATATGTATTGTGTTTGTTAAACGTGTGCCAAAACTCCACTTCAACTTAAAGAAATTAAAAACTGCAACTTTTGGTACTTAATGTCTAATAACCCCCTCCCCTCTAGACACCTCTTCTCGATCCTTTCACCAGGGCAGCTCGCCCCACACCAACAGAGCGGGCCACCCTTGAGCCCACGGTCTCCAACATGGCGTTGGGCAAGGGCTGGGAGGCACCTCCGTGGTGGCATGCAGATCTTTGTGAAGACAAGGAACACTCAAGGTCAGATGAGGATTAGAAGACGATGACCCTCGGCAAGATCCTTGCCGAGGAAGGCCACTAGACCCCCGGCAAGGTCCTTGCCGGGGACGACAGCGTGCCACGGCAAGACCCTTGCCGGGCCACCCGGCAAGACCCTTGCCGGGCCACCCGGCAAGACCCTTGCCAGGCCACCCAGCAAGGCCCTCTCCAAGGACACCAGCGGGGCCACCGCCAGGCCCACGCCAACCAAGTTTCCACCACCACTCACATGCAGCTGCCAACCCGACCAGCTGGGCGGGCACCTACGTGGCAACATGCAGCTCCCAGCCAACTCATTGAGCACCTGCGTGGCGGCATGCAGATCTTCATGAAGGCTCCGCCACCGCTCCACCTCAGCTGCCTGCCTGCCTACATGGCGCCGCATGCCTCACTGGCCAGGGCGCGTGTCAAAGCGAGGAGGAGCGGCAACGGACGGGATGGGCCTCGCCCCCGTCCCCAATAAAGCAAGGGGACACCTAAGCTACGCATTAAATGTGTCTTGTCCAGTAATACGAGCGATAAGCTCAAGGCACTGTGCGCCCTTCCACCTCATGTGTGCCACTGTGGTAGCCCCTTTCGCCTATAAAAGGAGGCCCATGGCATACTGAAGAGGGATTCGGCTCTTTCGAACCATGCACTGACCACAGCTAGTTCGAGAGCTCAAGAACTCTCTGAAATACACCCACCAAAGCAGGACTGGGTTTTACGCATCCTCGCGGCTCGAACTTGGGTAAACGATCCTTGTGCTGGTTACTAATCCTACTCTTCTCGCAACCCTGCGCCCCGGCAACCGTAGTAGGGATTCCTGTGATCCCTTAGGTGTCGTTCCACACCGACAAGCTCCTACCGTCCGTCCTCTATTTACACGAGGCCAGACAGACAACGGGCAAGAATCGCACCCCTCCGCCGCTCCCCCATCTCCTCCACCATTTTCTCCACTCTTCCGATGGCTTCCGAGGAGCCGTTCTGCGGCATATTAACCGCCTGGGTGGCCCGTCGAGCCCTCCGGATACGGGCGAGGCCGCTCGGTGCTTCAGCAACCTCGCTTGGCCCGACAGAGCCAGTTGCCGCCCCAAGCAGGCGCTTGGTTCAGCAACTCGCCACTCCAGTTTAGCTCGATGAGGAGTGGCGAGTTGCTCCACACTGGCACGGCGGCGAGCACACCGGTACGGGTGTCGTCGCTGCCACGTCGTAATGCGCCACCAGTGTCTACGGTGCCGCGCCTCCTGTGCCTGCGGCAGCGCCATGCAGGCAGAGACAGAAGCCGGGTGGGTGGAGAGCGATGAGTCGGTGGCCAGCTTCTCCATGCCCGCCGCCATCATCAAGGAGAAGTAGACCACGGGAGGTCGCCGCCACATGGGTCCCATGAAGGCCACCGCCGAGGTGACGACTGCGCATTTAGGTGGTTTCTTTGTTTCTTCGTCTCTTCCGAGGACCTTCGTCGACCCCGCAAGTGTCTGCCAGACATGAGGAAGACAAAGGGATCCACGGGCGGCCATTTAAATTATGTACTCCCTCTCCAGCTGGTGGGAAATATTTGTTCTAAGAATGGATAAATTGTATGTACCTATAACTAAAATAAGTCTAGATACATCCATTTCTAGGACAAGTATTTCCGGACGGAGGGAGTATTAATTATACCAAAAGAGCCGGATTGGCACCGCTTAGTTCATGTAAATGTATGCCGCTGGCGTTTGATGTCGTCGTCCGCCGAAGGAAGCGGGAAGAAATTTGCCGGCTGCCGTTGGAGATGCTCTTATGCTGGAAATAATAGAGTGACATTCAATCCATTTGAGTTAATTATGTGTATGATTGTCCCTCTACAAAAAGTTAATTGCATGTATAGTGTACACGTGACTTGCAGGGTGGCTACAACTTCGTACAGAAAGTTAAAAAGAAACAAGTCCATCCTTAATCTTGTATTCTAAGTACTCTGTGGGTTCCACTGTCAGTACAGTAGCAAAAGAAGTATATATTAAATAAGTAATATATAATATAAAAATCTAAAGTTAAAGACAGAATTCCAACTCGTGCCATCGTGTTGCGAGCATCCGGCGCTAACCAGTCCAGCACATTTTTGTTGTAGACCATGCTGGAGATATATCTCCATGTCTACTCTTATACTCCATCCGTTCCTAAATATTTGTCTTTTCAGATTTCAAATGGACTACCACATACGGATGTGTATGTAGACATATTTTAGAGTGTTGATTCACTCATTTTGCTCCACATGTAGTCACTTGTTGAAATCTCTAAAAAGATAAATATTTAGGAACAGAGGGAGTAGAAAACAGAACTGGTGATGATGATGTGCATGCCATCCCGCAATATAGGCCGTCGGATTTATATCTAACGGATAGGAAGGAAACTATGGCAGTTTTGCAAAAATATACCCACACCCCTCTCCATGTTCGCAAATACGGCCTTCCCTCGTTCATCCTTTTATCTCACAAGATAAACTACTCATTCAAATGCATCTTGATGTTCCGTGCAACGCACAGGCATCTAGCTAGTTCTTTTAAAATAGTTACTGCAATAATTGGGTTAAAGTGATATATTTAATGTCTGCCCTGAATGATTTCAGATTCACTAGTAGTAACAAAGAAAAGGTTGCCTTGTTAATTAACAGAAAACATGGTGAAAACTATCACATGAGGCCGGTAAAAACGAGGCACACTGGGTTCAGAGTCATCGTCACTACAGCTGTGCGCGCGCGAGAAGTCTACATATCGAGGGGGCTACTGAGCGAGGCACAGACACACAATGTCGAGAAACCAATTGACAGATTACGATCAGATCGAGTTGTCACCCTTCTGCTGTCATTGTTGGGGTGGGGGAGAGGAAGGGAGAGAAAGACGTATCGAGAGTGTGCGCGGTAGGCACAGAGGCACAACTAGCGAGTGTGTGTGTGTGTGTGTGTGTGTGTGTGTGTGTGTGTGTGTGTGTGTGTTTGAAAGAGGAGTTGATAGATTACTATCAAGATCGAGGTGCCACCCAACTCCTTCGGTGTCAGGTAGTGTGTGTGTGTGTGTGTGTTTGAGAGAGAAGCCAGTCGATAGATTAGTATCAAGATCGAGGTGTCACCCTACTCCTTCGGTGTTGGGAAGTGTGTGTGTGTGGTTCTGTGGGTGTGGGTGTGTGTGTCGGGGGGCAGTGACACTTACATATCCCTATCTTATAAAAAACAGAGTTGGTGATAATGGTGTTCCTGCCATCGTGCAATATAGGCCATCCGATTTATATCCGACGGATAGGAAGGAAACTATGGCAATTTTGCAAAAAGATACCCACACCCCTCTCCGCATTTACAAATAAGGCATTCCCTCATTCATCCTTTTCTCCCACAAGATAAACTACTCATACAAATGCATCTTGATGTTTCGTGCAACGCATGGGCATCTTGCTACTAGGGAGAAGGAGTTTGTGTGACACATATCTAGCTATATTTAGGGATAGGTAGATAGCATTTGTGCGAGGCATACTTAAAGCATCACGAAGATAAACAAAACGGTGTGCATGCAAGTGCCGGAAAAATGAAGCGAGAAACAATGTGCGCGCGCTTGTGTGTGTGTGTGTGTGTGTGTGTGTGAGAGAGAGAGAGAGAGAGAGAGCGAAATCTCAAAACAAAAGGTGCTCTGCTAGAATCCCATTGTATGTATTCATATGGTTCCGGAACTCGAGTTAACCTTAGGCATATGTGTGAGAGACATTATTATACTTTCAGACATTAGTGGCTGTGGGTGGGCGGAATTAAAGGGGTGGGCATGTTCGACAGAGAGAGCATGTGTGTTTATGTGTGAGAGACATGTAGGACGGGGTAGAAAGACGAATTCTAACCTTGACAGAGGGAGAGAAATGCACGAAGTGCGCTTGTGTGATTACGGTGCCCACAGGGAAATGAGATATGTATGCCTGTGAGAGAGATTGCACAACTCATTCACGTATCACTATCTAGCGATCATGGACGTGCACCGCTTGAACATAAATCAATATCTACTTTGTATCATGGCCAAAGGTACAATATCGATTCAACGTTATAAAGATTGGACAATCACATATCACATTTTTTCTATTTAAATAAACCTTTTCAGTTGTGCATGCCAAAGTTACAGTGATGTTTCCTCAAACAACCAATGTAGCTATCATGTACATGCACCATTGTTACTCTTGCATTCAAAATCATTAGTCTTGGATGATTTAAGGTTCTATTATGAAGTAATATATGTAATATTCATATATGAATTCAACAGGTATGCAATTTATGAAATGGAGGCTATGTAATCATATGAGGTAACACTTTTAAGTAGCGGACTACCATATCCATTTCTTTTTGTGCGCCTCTACACTAACACGTCAATGAATTATGTTTAAAGTAAATAACCAATTGCACTAAATTATTTATTTACACGAGAAATACATAGGCTGAACGTTTGATCCTTTTTGTGAACGCGCCACTACACCCGTACAATTGGCCGCGACCTTGTGAACGTCCAAGTTATCGGCGCATCATCCCGATTTATTGTCTTTTTTCTGGGGTGGACTTCACACCAGTTATTAACTGCTGACGCATGCCCCGTGTACACAGTCACGCATGACCTTCCCGCTAGCACGGTCCAAAATTAGTTGAAACTGGATACGAACGATCCCGCGGGCGGCAAAATCTCCCGCCTCCTTCTAAAATTTCTGCCACCTTAGTCTTTAGCACGCGAAATTCCCCTTTTGTCCTTAGTGCACGGAGACCAACAGTTACAATACCGCCCTCATCTACATAATAGTTTAGGGCTGCTTTGGTAACTTCCGGTTCCCCCAACTACATGGCACCCCCATTTCCTCTCCCCCTCCCGCAAAAACGACTAACTCCACAGCACCAGAGAATCTCACATCACATTGTCCGTACTTCATCGGCCTTTCTCCTCTCCCCTCTCGAAACCCTAGACTGCTCATCCACTGGCATACCAGAGCCCATTCACCGCCAGCAGCGTCTACCTCGCCGGATCTGCTTCTGCGGCCGCATCTACCCCTCCCACCGCCCCTAGAAACAAGTAGACTGCTCATCCACCACTGTACCACAGCCCATTCAGTGTCGGCCTTGTCCACAGCGTCGGATCTGCTCCGCCGGTACTCTCGTCAACCGCAGCGCATCTGCAGCGGCTCATTCATACTCCCCACCGAAGACGCTTCGTCCACCCCCCCGGAGCCGCCCCACTGACGCCCCCGTCGACGGCCTCTGATCCTCTTTGCCGACACCTTCCTCACCCCTACCGGAGCCGCTTCACCGACACCATCGTCAACCCCACCGGAGTAGCTTCGCCTATACCATTCTCAACCCTACCGAGGCCGCTTTGCCAACTCACAAGTCCACGGCCTCAGATTCGCTTCCTCGCACCCTCATCCAATCTACCGGAGCAGCTTCTGACACCCCGTCCATGGCCGCAGATCCGCATCGTCGCCACCATCCTTAACCCAACCACCGGAGCAGCTTCACCTACGCCCTCGTCCACGGCCACAGACCCCCTTCGCCCACACCTTAGTCCACCCTACCAAAGCCGCTCCACAAACACCCTACTCGACGATTCTAGACCTCCTTACCGGACCCCCACAGCCAGCATAGCGTCATCACCCTTGACGTTTCTGACCTTATTCCCACCATCTGGCAAGATGCCAGGCACCCGCCACGGCCTACGTACTTGTCACCTTTAAACCCGTCCAGCATCACCTGCCCGATGTACTTCAAATATACTAACATGTCACTGTTACCTGTTATGCAGCTGGCAAAAACTACAAGGACGATGTTTCTTCTGGATCTAACATCTTGGCCAACCAAGATCCTGGACCGAGGCATTGCTATGATCTTGTAAGCGCGTCTCTCTCTCTCTCTCTTGTATTGTTTTGTGCCTGCCAGCGTGCTTTGCTAGGATTTTTCGACCAGTAATCCCTTTGTGTAGATGCCATACATGATACTACCTCGTACCTCCGTTCCTAAATAGAAGTCTTTCTAGAGATTCCACTATAGGCTACATACGGAGCAAAATGAGTGAATCTACACTAAAAAATGCATCTATATACATCTGTATGTGGTCCATACTGGAATCTCTACATAGACATATATTTAGGAACAGAGGCAGTACATTACAAAAAATCATAGGTGGCATGTAGGAATTCGAATGCACTACATTAGGCTCCCTTAGAGTGCCTGCTAGTCCAGCACACAAAATCATGGCTAGTTTATGCTACACACACAATCATTAAGGTGGTTTAAATATGCGCAAGGGATATGCAATGTATTATCATGTAGAGATGTCTGAAATTAGCTGTGTCAACTTGCAGATAGGGTTACACAATGAAAAGTTACAAGATGTATGTGGCAATTTCATGGAACATCGCAAAAAAAGGAGAGCCAATAGTGAGCCTATGCAGTGTGCTATGGTACGTCACTCCTCCATTGCAATCATAGTGACATGTTATTTGTATGTCAGTTCTATTGGCCAAGTTTCTTAGGGATAGTTATTACGAGTTATCCTAAGAAAATAAGCACATGTGAATATAAGATCCATGTAATAAGCCAACCAGTTCTTTTCATTGCGTTTTCAGCTTATCTTTGGTATGATCAATGAAAAGTCTAGATTGCATTATATTTTTTTCATTTTGCTGCCCATACGAAAATTAATTTGACTTGCAAACATCACATACTGAACCCGGTGCAGTAATTAATATGATAGGAAAACAGACCATCACTATTTGCTCAAAATGCAAATAGAAAGATACCATCTACTTGGCACAATCTACTTTGGTCAATGTTTTCCATAGAGATCCCATTGCCTAATTTAAACGAAGAACGCATGACCCACATTTAAATGAAGAACAATTATTTATTGAAATTCGATGGTCCAAGTGGCTGGTTATTATCATATAGCAGCACCACCTGAAAGCATCATATAGCAGCAGCAGCAGCTCATAGCAACTCATCATACAACAGCAGCAGTGTGCAATTCATCATATACCAGCAGCAGCTCATAGCAATTCATCATATAACAGCAGCAGGAGCAGCTCATAGCAATTCATCATATAGCAGCAGGAGGAGGAGCTCATAACAATTCATCCTATAGCAGCAGTAGGAGCAGCTCATAGCAATTCATCATATAGCAGCAGCAGGAGCAGCTCATAGCAATTCATCATATAGCATCAGCAGAAGCAGCTCATAACAATTCATCATACAACAGCAGCAGGAGCAGCTTATAGCAACTCATCATATAGCAGCAGCAGCTCATAGCAATTCATCATATAGCAGCAACAGCTCATAGCAATTCATCATATAGCAGCAGCAGGAGCAGCTCATAGCAATGCATCATATAGCAGCTCATAGCAATTCATCATATAGTGGATTAGAATAAAAATTTGGCAAAAAATAGAGGAGATCCTCACCTTTTTGGATGAGCTCATCCTTCAACAGCACCTCAAGGCCATGGCATGGAAGGTGGGGAGGGGGAATAAGGTGCCTTCTCCTGCAGTGTGGCATCAGCCGTAGTTGTGCAGCGCCTACCGGAGTAGTGCGTTGGACGAACCACAGTGGAGCAGCCGCTGGAGACCGTGAGAATGATGGGCGGTGCCAGAGGGAAGAGCAGCCAGGGAGATTTGCCCCTACCCGCCGGCCATGTAGCCTAGCTGGACAAAGCATCGTCGAGGACCAGGCCAGATGGGACCAGTGGCAACGGTTCGCTGGAAGAACCCTAGTGCTGCAGGCAGGGGATCGTGGTAGAGGGAAAGGGGAGAGGAGATGCAAGCGGCCAGGGCAATGAACGCTTGCGTGTTTGTTTTTACTTGAGGGTGAGGTGTGAAGCGGGCGTCAGCAGTTACATTTTGAGTGTAATATGGGCAGACAACAGAGTCATTTCACTACTCCCCTTCCCTTCAATTTTAGTGAGGTTCTACCCGAAACACCCCTCCAAAGCGAAATTAGTTAAGCCCAAGCCCATAACTCAAAAATGACTTCTTTACATCTTTTATGGCTCATTTTGACAATAAGCCCTGAAAAGGCGGAATAGAACTGGCCCTTAACCTGCAATTCAATTGTGCGTGCAATGATGAATCACTCATGCCTACTATAGTGTACATTTAGGCATCATCATACATGGCATAACGTAATACATGTGCATTCCATTGTAGAATATGGAATATGCAATGTTTATGTTAGTTCATATGTTGCACATGATGTTTAAATGCCCCTTAAATCTGTTCAGACAAGTGATGGTCTTTAAGCCTCCTTATTTGCTTCCTTTCTTGATATGTAAGATTTGCTCACACATCTGTTCAATTGCTTGTTTGCATCATCCAGTCATACTAGGACTATTTGCTTTGATTACTTGTTGTTCTTGATCTAACACTCTAACAGAGCATGTCAATGATTTAAACACTAAGGGCTGCTGTAGTGGGGCCTTTTCTAACTCATAGGTGACATAAAGGTTTGGCTGTACACTAAAGTAGGTTCTCCAAGAGTACGTGGAGATCCAGTTCGAAGGTATGCCTAGTTTTTACATAGTGCAGACATAGTAAATGCTCATTTCATTCTGTGCAAGTGCAAGAGATGCGGTATGTTTCATTATGTGGTGTTGTTTTGTTATAATCTCATCCTTTTGTGTTCACAGACTAGAAAGTATGCATATTTATCTTCCAAGGAGACGGGTAACTAGTTTGTGTCACCTTGCAGAGGGGGTGCAATGAAGATAAGATTGAGGATTTCCAAGTACAGGATGTTAGGAAGGAGCCTTGCAAGAGAAGTAGGAGCTGCCTGAGCCTCTTCAACCTGTTAAGGTAAGTCACTTTATCCAACTCAACAGTTCAATTCCTTGTTTGTTTCCGGCATAGTTAATTTGCTGTTTTCAATTGCTTTATTTGTCCTTAGTTAATGAGATGCCCAAAGAATGATGCCTGATGTTGGGTACTTGTATAACTATTAGTTGACATAATTAAAGGCCTTACCATTTAATTACTCTGCGGAAGTGTGCCTCGAGCTTTGAAGTTTATTAACCAACTATTATTGCCTGAGGCTCACAATCTAGTTTATACTAGGCTCACGATTGCATAGTTTTGCTTGATGTAGTATGTTTGTATGAAACCCTCTACTGTTCATTATGCTCCCTAAGACTTTAATTGAGCTACAGAATGGCCAACTGCTTGCTTACTTCTACGCAACGTGATGTCTAAATTTGTAACTTGTCTGTGTTTTGGATTAGTCCCCAACATCATGCTCTTCTGGTGAGCTAAGAGAGATTTATGTATGCAGGTTGCACAGACTACCTTTTATATAATTTTTAAAATATCACCCGCTTATGCTTCATGACGTGTAAAATTATTGTTAGTCCTGTTTTGCCATGTACACAATAGTCTGTCTTCCTCGCTTCACTGTTGTAATTATATTTTTGCCCTAGTCATGTGTACTTAGAGAAACATTTCAGGATGAAGTGACATCAACACAAAGATCTGCGAGTAGTGCGGCATGGCCGTTACCAAATGATTATGGATTGGAATTGGAATGTGCCGATGTTCTCGAGCATCAACTAGAGGTGGCAAGACAACGTGTACATGATTCTCAACGTACAATCAACAAGTTGAGACTGGACATGCAGGTATTACATGGAGGAGTCAAAAAAATTAAACAAGACACTAAGGTAACAATGAAGGAATTGGAGATTTTGCAGATTGAAAGTTGTGTTATCTAAATTCGGCCAATCGTATTTTCTGAAGAGATTATAGTTCAAATGGTAAGTTATGTTGATGCGTGTCCACGATGTATGAGCTATATTTGCCCAGTGTATGTAATTTGTTGTTTGTGTATGCTTTATTATCACTGGTGCCGAACCATAATGCCCAGTGGGTATAATCGGCTGTAATTTCTTTATTGTATAGTGTAGGATTATTCTACGTTTCTATGCCATAGTCTCTTTATTGTATAGTGTATGTTTTTTAGAGGTGATAGTATAGAGTAGGATAATTCTTTGAATATGCTATATCGTTCAAATGGGGGCCAACTCGCCCAAACGTTGACCATGGCCCTCCATAGGCCGTACGATCCATGGGCCATCTACGGGATGGACGATCCACGACCTTCTATGGCCATCGGATCCGTGTGCCTTCTATGGGCTGTCGGATCCATGGGCCTTCTATGGGCTGTCGGATCTATGGGCCTTCTAAGGGCCGTCGGATCCATGGGCCTTCTATGGGCCGTCGGATCCATGGGCCTTCTATGGGCCGTCGGGTCAATGGGCCTTCTACGTCCCACAGGATCCATGGGCCTTCTACGGGCCGTCTCATCTATGGGCCTTGTACGAGCCGTATAAGGGGCCGTAAACGGGCTAGAGTGGAAATCGTACGTTTTATGGGCTAACCATAACCGGCTGTTAATAGGCCTTATTTGATGATGCCATGGAAATGGCCCAAAAAATTAACGGGCCACAAATGGGCCGACTGTATCCACGGGCTGAATTTGGCCCACAAGCAGAAAAGGCCAGTAACCGGCCATAAGTAACTGAATGCTGGAAATGATCCCAAGAATAAATGGGCCCTGAGAAGGCCTAAAGGTAACACGGGCTGGAAACGACCCAATGGAATAATGGGCCGCTAATGGGTAAAAAGCGATACACTGTTCATTACTGGCCGGTTTCACCACGGGCCGTTAATGGGCCGAGAGTTACAAAGGGACTCATATGGGCCGAAATACATCATGGGCCATACATGGGCCGGAAGTTACAACAGGCTGGAATCATATTGGACGGCCCAGATGACGCTACTGGGCCTAATTCCGGTAGGCCGTAACGGGCGATGAGTTAGCGGGTTGTAAATGGGCTATATGCGAATATGCTGTTAACAGGCTTTCCGTGGGCCGGCCCGCCACCTTTTGACCAAGCCAAACGGGCCGTCCTTTTCACAGGAATGGGCCTCTATTGGGCCGTTCCACGTGTCGACGTATCATAGGCGCCTTGGGTCCAATGAGTGGATGACATCTGTCCCAACGGTGAGCCGACACATGTTTCCTCCAGCCAATGATGATTTTACATGTGGAAAATCCCCATTGGTCAGGGCTGTTAATGGGTTATCGGATCCAAAACCAGACCCGATAGCTTAACGGCGTTCCGTTACGGCGGATGCCATGTGTCGGTCACCCTTGACGAAAGCACTTCTGTGACGCGCGATTTATCGTCATGGAAGTGGACACTTCCGTGATGATAATTTTGGTAATGTCATGGAACACTTCTACGGCAGCACAGGTATGACTATCTTGATTCTGTCATAAAATCGTCATGGATGTACATGCATGACAGAAAACGTGACCTACTGTGACAAACACGTATCATCACGGAAATGTCTTTTTTTGGTAGTGATTCTTGTGGTAGGATTTGAATGTATTGGTCTCAACACATGAGTAGGTGGTCCTCTCTTAGAAAATGAGTAGTGTAAGTCTAGGCACGTTCTGATGGCTCTCTCTTGAATGGAGAAGGGGGTGGAGGGGTATTTATAGCCTCCACATAAAATCTAACCATTACACACAATTTAGCAAACTCGGTGGGACCGAATAGTGAAACTCGGTGAGACCGACTTGGTTCAAAATGTGAACGTTAGGCTTTTCAGTGGGTCCAACATGATCAACTCGGTGGGACCGATGTGCTAGGGTTAGGGCGAAACCTCATCTCGGTGAGACCGATCACATGAACTCGGTGAGACCGATTTCAGTAATAAGCAAACAAAGACTTGGTCAGGCAAACTCGGTGGGACCGATCTGTAGCGACCAGACCTCAAACAGTCTGATCTCTGTGCATCCGTGTCATCCCTAGATCGGTAATGCTGACACACACAATACTTGAAGGATTTATAACAGAGTAGCAATCACACACTTATTACATCGGATGTCTCAAAAGAGAACTTATTACAATAAATATGGCTTAAGTCCATCTAATACGATAACAGCGGAAGGCTTGGAAGATAAAGTGAGTCCATCAACTCCAACGGCATCACTGAGTGAAAGACCACGACCTAAGGCTCCTTACTCGTCATCTGAATAGTCTACAACATGATACGTTGCAGCCCGAAAACGGGTCAACACATGGAATATGCTGGCAATGTAACACAAGACACAGTAATAAACAGAATAAAGCTATCCCTACATGCATATATGGCTGGTGCAGGCTGTATGGTTAATATGTTTTGCAAAAAGCCAACTTTTTCCTACAACAAAGGAATAAATTTTATTCAACTATCATGGTGGTTGTCAAACATTGAGAATGGTAAACCCCATCTGAATCCCAATTAAAAGGTAATTAACCCAACAATTCATTATATAGAGTGATGAGATCCACATGATAATCCAAGAACCAGATACTCAAGATGTCCATAACCTGGGACACGGCTAACCATGATTAGTTTGTACACTCTGCAGAGGTTTGTGCACTTTTCCCCACAAGACTCGATCTCCTCCGTTGGATTTATCGCACTACATGGTGTTTGAGAAACGGATGACCGAGACAGTCTTTCCGAAGAGGTCCCCTTAACTGATAGATAGGCCAGTACACCTAAAATCCTCTACATCTGCTAGCCCATCATGGAAAGGTTTCCCACAACTTACTCAACTATGCCAGAGCCCATAATGGCATGTGGCTGCATGATACGTCTCCAACGTATCTATAGTTTTTTATTGTTCCATGCTATTATATTATCTGTTTTGCATGTTTATGGGCGTTATTAAACACTTCTATATTATTTTTGGGACAAACCTATTAACCCAGAGCCCAGTGCCAGTTTCTGTTTTTCCCTTGTTTTAGAGTATCTCAGAAAAGGAAAATCAAACGGGGTCCAATTGACCTGAAACTTCACAGAACTTACTTTTGGACCAGAAGAAGCCCACGGAGTATCGGAGATGGACCAGATGAGTCTCGGGCTGCTCATGAGGGTGGGGGCGCACCCACCCACCCTAGGCGCGCCCCCTGCCTCGTGGACAGCCCGGAGATCCACCGACGTGCTTCCTCCAATATATACCCATATACCCTAAAAACTTCGGGGAACAGAATAGATCGGGAGTTCCTCCGTCGCAAGCCTCAGTAGCCACCAAAACCCAATCGGGACCCTGTTTCGGCACCCTGCCGGAGGGGGGAACCCTCACCGGTGGCCATCTTCATCATCCTGGCGCTCTCCATGACGAGGAGGGAGTAGTTCACCCTCAAGGCTGAGGGTATGTACCAGTAGCTATGTGTTTGATCTCTCTCTCTCTCTCTCGTGTTCTTGAGGTGATACGATCTTGATGTATCGCGAGCTTTGCTATTATAGTTGGATCTTATGATGTTTCTCCCCCTCTACTCTCTTGTAATGGATTGAGTTTTCCATTTGAAGTAATCTTAACGGATTGAGTCTTTAATGATTTGAGAACACTTGATGTATGTCTTGTGTGGGATACCCATGGTGACAATGGGGTATTCTATTGATCCACTTGATGTATGTTTTGGTGATTAACTTGTGGGTTCCGCCCATGAACCTATGCATAGGGGTTGGCACACGTTTTCGCCTTGACTCTCCGGTAGAAACTTTGGGGCACTCTTTGAAGTACTTTGTGTTGGTTTGAATAGATGAATCTGAGATTGTGTGATGCATATCGTACAATCATGCCCATGGATACTTGTGTTGACATTGGAGTATCTAGGCGTGACATTAGGGTTTTGATTTATTTGTGTCTTAAGGTGTTATTCTTGTACGAACTCTATGATAGATCGAACGAAAAGAATAGCTTCGTGTTATTTTACTACGGACTCTTGAATAGATAGATCAGAAAGGATAACTTTGAGGTGGTTTCGTACCCTACCATTATCTCTTCATTTGTTCTCCGCTATTAGTGTCTTTGGAGTGACTCTTTGTTGCATGTTGAGGGATAGTTATATGATCCAATTATGTTATTATTGTTGAGAGAACTTGCACTAGTGAAAGTATGAACTCTAGGCCTTATTTCCTATCATTGCAATGCCGTTTACGCTCACTTTTACCACTTGTTACCTTGCTGTTTTTATATTTTCAGATTACAAAAACCTATATCTACCATCCATATTGCACTTGTATCACCATCTCTTCTCTGAACTAGTGCACCTATACAATTTACCATTGTATTGGGTGTGTTGGGGACACAAGAGACTCTTTGTTATTTGGTTGCAGGGTTGCTTGAGAGAGACCATCTTCATCCTATGCCTCCCACGGATTGATAAACCTTAGGTCATCCACTTGAAGGAAAGTTGCTACTGTCCTACAAACCTCTACACTTGGAGGCCCAACAACATCTACAAGGAGAAGGTTGCATAGTAGACATCAAGCAGTTTCTGGCGCCGTTGCCAGGGAGGTGAGTTCTTGAAGGTATATCTTTAGATCTTGCAATCGAATCTTTTTGTTTCTTGTTTTATCACTAGTTTAGTTTATAAAAGAAAACTACAAAAAATGTAATTGAGCTTGTCTCATACGTTTCGTCTTTTTAATATCTTTCATGAGTATGATGGGAAGGAAAATTGTGCCAAAGTGTTAGAAGAAGAATGGATTAAAATGTTTGGCACTAAATATTTGAATGATGAGCATGATTCAATGTTGTTAGTATGAATTCCTTGAATATCCATCATGCTAATGATATGCAAAGCCACAAGCTTGGGGAAGCTATGTTTGATGAAGATGATATTTTTTGTCCCCCAAGCTTTGATGAGCAAATTTACTATGATGAAAGCATGCCTCCTATCTATGATGATTATTGTGATGACACCTATGCTATAAATAATAATGATAACCATGAAACTTGTCATCTTGATCTTAATTTTCAATCACATCATAGTAATTTAGTTGAGTTTGCTCCCACTACTATTCATGAGAACAAATTTGCTTATGCGGAGAGTAATAAAATTTCTATGCTTGTAGATAATGAAAAGAATGCTTTAGGTGATGGTTACATTGTTGAATTCATTCATGATGCTACTGAAAATTATTATGAGGGAGGAATATATGCTTGTAGGGATTGCAATAATATCAAGTTTCCTCTCTATGTGCTTAAAATTTTGAAGTTATGCTTGTTTTTCCTTCCTATGCTAGTTGGTTATTGTTCCCATAAGTTGTTTGCTCACAAAATCCCTATGCATAGGAAGTGGGTTAGAATTAAATGTGCTAGTCATATTCTTCATGATGCTCTCTTTATGTTTCAATTATTATCTTTTATGTGAGCATCACTGAAATCATCATGCCTACCTAGGGGCGTTAAACGTTAGCGCTTGTTGGGAGGCAACCCAATTTTATTTTAGTTTCTTGCTTTTTGGTTCTGTTTATTAATAAATAACCCATCCAGCTTCTGTTTAGATGTGGTTTTATGTTTTAATTAGTGTTTGTGCCAAGTAAGACCTATAGGATCTTCTTGGATGATAGTTATTTGATCTTCCTGAAAATTCCAGAAACTTTCTGTTCAAGAAAACAATTGTTAAAAATCACCAAAACATGATAAAATACTAATTCAAATTGTATCAGATCAATAAACAAATTATCTAGGTCGTCCTATTTTGGTATAATTTTTGGAGTTCCAGAAGTTTGCGTTATTTACAGATTACTACAGATTGTTCTGTTTTTGACAGATTCTGTTTTTCATGTGTTGTTTGCCTATTTTGATGAATCTATGGCTAGTAAAATAGTTTATAAACCATAGATAAGTTGGAATATAGTAGATTTAACACCAATAAAAATAAATAATGAGTTCATTATAGTACCTTGAAGTGGTGTTTTGTTTTCTTTCGCTAACGGAGCTTACGAGTTTTCTGTTAAGTTTTGTGTTGTGAAGTTTTCAAGTTTTGGGTAAAGATTCGATGGACTATGGAATAAGTAGTTGCAAGAGCCTAAGCTTGAGGATGCCCAAGGCACCCCAAGGTAATATTCAAGGATAACCAAGATCCTAAGCTTGGGGATGCCCCGGATGGCATCCCCTCCTTCGTCTTCGTTCATCGGTAACTTTACTTGGAGATATATTTTTATTCACCATATGATATGTGTTTTGCTTGGAGCGTCATGACGTTATATTTTGTTTTGCTTGCTGTTAGAATAAAGTACCAAGATCTGAAAGTCTTAAATGTTAGAGATTCTTCACATAGTTACATAATTATTCGACTACTAATTAATCTTCACTTATATCTTTCGGTGTAGTTTGTTATTGCTCTAGTGCTTCACTTATATCTTTTAGAGCATGGTGGTGGATTTATTTTGAAGAAATAGATGAACTCTCATGCTTCACTTATATTATTTTGAGAGTCCTAAAAAGCATGGTAATTTTCTTTGGTTATGAAACTAGTCCTAATATGATGGGCATCCAAGAGGGATATAATAAAAACTTTCATATAAAGTGCATTGAATACTATGAGAAGTTTGATTCTTTATGATTGTTTTGAGATATGAAGATGGTGATATTAGAGTCATGCTAGTTGAGTAGTTGTGAATTTGAGAAATACTTGTGTCGAAGTTTGCAAGTCCTGTAGCATGCACGTATGGTAAACTTATGTAACAAATTTGAAACATGAGGTGTTCTTTGATTGTCATCCTTATGAGTGGCGATCGAGGACGAGCGATGGTCTTTTCCTACCAATCTATCTCCCTAGGAGCATGCGCATAGTGCTTGGTTTTTGATGACTTGTAGATTTTTGCAATAAGTATGTGAGTTCTTTATGACTAATGTTGAGTCCATGGATTATACGCACTCTCAACCTTCCACCATTGTTAGCCTCTTCGGTACCGTGCATTGCCCTATCTCACATTGAGAGTTGGTGCAAACTTCGCCGGTGCATCCAAACCCCGTGATATAATACGCTCTATCACACATAGACCTCCTTATATCTTCCTCAAAACAGCCACCATACCTACCTATTATGGCATTTCCATAGCCATTCCGAGATATATTGCCATGCAACTTTCCATCGTTCCGTTTATTATGAGACGCATCATCATTGTCATATTTCCTTGCATGATCATGTAGTTGACATCGTATTTGTGGCAAAGCCACCATGCATAATTTTCATAAATGTCACTTTTGATTCATTGCCCATCCCGGTACACCGCCGGAGGCACTCATATAGAGTCATATTTTGTTCTAGTATCAAGTTGTAAATAAATAGAAGTGTGATGATCATCATTAATAGTGCATTCTCCCAAAAAAAGGGGAAAGGCCAAAAATAAAAAAATAAAAAAAGGGAAAGGCAAAAAAATAAAAAATAAAAAGGGGAGGCCCCCAAAAAAAGAAGTAAAAAGGGACAATGCTACTACCCTTTTTCCACACTTGTGCTTCAAAGTAGCACCTTGATCTTCATGATAGAGAGTCTCTTGTTTTATCACTTTCATATACTAGTGGGAATTTTTCATTATAGAACTTGGCTCGTATATTCCAACGATGGGCTTCCCCAAATGCCCTAGGTCTTCATGAGCAAGCAAGTTGGATGCACACCCACTTAGTTTCTTTTGTTGAGCTTTCATACATTTATAGCTCTAGTGCATCCGTTGCATGGCAATCCCTACTCCTTGCATTGGCATCAATCGATGGGCATCTCCCTAGCCCGTTGATTAGCCGCATCAATGTGAGACTTTCTCTTTTTTTTTCTCCACACAACCCCCATCATCATATTCTATTCCACCCATAGTGCTATATCCATGGCTCACGCTCATGTATTGCGTGAAGATTGAAAAAGTATGAAATTACTAAAGCATGAAACAATTGCTTGGCTTGTCATCGGGGTTGTGCATGATGGGAGCATTCTTGTACGATGAAAATGGAGCATGACTAAACTATATGATTTTGTAGGGATGAACTTTCTTTGGCCATGTTATTTTGAATAGGACATAATTGCTTAGTTAGTATGCTTGAAGTATTATTATTTTTATGTCAATATGAAAATTTTATCTTGAAACTTATGGATCTGGATATTCTTGCCACAATAAAGAAGATTACATTGATAAATATGTTAGGTAGCATTACACATCAAAAATTCTGTTTTTATCATTTACCTACTCGAGGACGAGTAGGAATTAAGCTTGGGGATGCTGATACGTCTCCAACGTATCTATAATTTTTGAATGTTCCATGCTATTATATTATCTGTTCTGGATGTTTATGGGCTTTATTAAACACTTTTATATTATTTTTGGGACTAACCTATTAACCCAGAGCCCAGTGCCAGTTTCTATTTTTTCCTTGTTTTAGTGTATCGCATAAAAGGAAAATCAAACGGAGTCCAATTGACCTGAAACTTCACGGAACTTCTTCCAGAAGAAGCCCACGGAGTATCGGAGATGGGCTAGGAGAGTCCCGGGCTGCCCACGAGGGTGGGGGCGCGCCCACCCCCCCTGGGCGCGCCCCCTGCCTCGTGGACAGCCCGGAGATCCACCGACGTACTTCTTCCTCCTATATATACCCATATACCCTAAAAACTTCGGGGAACAGAATAGATCGGGAGTTCCGCTGCCGCAAGCCTCTATAGCCACCAAAAACCAATCAGGACCCTGTTCCGGCACCCTGCCGGAGGAGGGAACCCTCACCGGTGGCCATCTTCATCATCCCGGCACTGTCCATGACGAGGAGGGAGTAGTTCACCCTCGGGGCTGAGGATATGTACCAGTAGCTATGTGTTTGATCTCTTTCTCTCTCGTGTTCTTGAGGTGATACGATCTTGATGTATCGGGAGGTTTGCAATTATATTTGGATCTTATGATGTTTCTCCCCCTCTACTCCCTTGTAATGGATAGAGTTTTCCCTTTGAAGCAATCTTATCGGATTGACCGCCTGGGTGGCCCGTCGAGCCCTCCGGATACGGGCGAGGCCGCTCGGTGCTTCAGCAACCTCGCTTGGCCCGACAGAGCCAGTTGCCGCCCCAAGCAGGCGCTTGGTTCAGCAACTCGCCACTCCAGTTTAGCTCGATGAGGAGTGGCGAGTTGCTCCACACCGGCACGGCGGCGAGCACACCGGTACGTGTGTCGTCGCTGCCACGTCGTAATGCGCCACCAGTGTCTACGGTGCCGCGCCTCCTGTGCCTGCGGCAGCGCCATGCAGGCAGAGACAGAAGCCGGGTGGGTGGAGAGCGATGAGTCGGTGGCCAGCTTCTCCATGCCCGCCGCCATCATCAAGGAGAAGTAGACCACGGGAGGTCGCCGCCACATGGGTCCCATGAAGGCCACCGCCGAGGTGACGACTGCGCATTTAGGTGGTTTCTTTGTTTCTTCGTCTCTTCCGAGGACCTTCGTCGACCCCGCAAGTGTCTGCCAGACATGAGGAAGACAAAGGGATCCACGGGCGGCCATTTAAATTATGTACTCCCTCTCCAGCTGGCGGGAAATATTTGTTCTAAGAATGGATAAATTGTATGTACCTATAACTAAAATAAGTCTAGATACGTCCATTTCTAGGACAAGTATTTCCGGACGGAGGGGGTATTAATTATACCAAAAGAGCCGGATTGGCACCGCTTAGTTCATGTAAATGTATGCCGCTGGCGTTTGATGTCGTCGTCCGCCGAAGGAAGCGGGAAGAAATTTGCCGGCTGCCGTTGGAGATGCTCTTATGCTGGAAATAATAGAGTGACATTCAATCCATTTGAGTTAATTATGTGTATGATTGTCCCTCTACAAAAAGTTAATTGCATGTATAGTGTACACGTGACTTGCAGGGTGGCTACAACTTCGTACAGAAAGTTAAAAAGAAACAAGTCCATCCTTAATCTTGTATTCTAAGTACTCTGTGGGTTCCACTGTCAGTACAGTAGCGAAAGAAGTATATATTAAATAAGTAATATATAATATAAAAATCTAAAGTTAAAGACAGAATTCCAACTCGTGCCATCGTGTTGCGAGCATCCGGCGCTAACCAGTCCAGCACATTTTTGTTGTAGACCATGCTGGAGATATATCTCCATGTCTACTCTTATACTCCATCCGTTCCTAAATATTTGTCTTTTCAGATTTCAAATGGACTACCACATACGGATGTGTATGTAGACATATTTTAGAGTGTTGATTCACTCATTTTGCTCCACATGTAGTCACTTGTTGAAATCTCTAAAAAGATAAATATTTAGGAACAGAGGGAGTAGAAAACAGAATTGGTGATGATGATGTGCATGCCATCCCGCAATATAGGCCGTCGGATTTATATCTAACGGATAGGAAGGAAACTATGGCAGTTTTGCAAAAATATACCCACACCCCTCTCCATGTTCGCAAATACGGCCTTCCCTCGTTCATCCTTTTATCTCACAAGATAAACTACTCATTCAAATGCATCTTGATGTTCCGTGCAACGCACAGGCATCTAGCTAGTTCTTTTAAAATAGTTACTGCAATAATTGGGTTAAAGTGATATATTTAATGTCTGCCCTGAATGATTTCATATTCACTAGTAGTAACAAAGAAAAGGTTGCCTTGTTAATTAACAGAAAACATGGTGAAAACTATCACATGAGGCCGGTAAAAACGAGGCACACTGGGTTCAGAGTCATCGTCACTACAGCTGTGCGCACGCGAGAAGTCTACATATCGAGGGAGCTACTGAGCGAGGCACAGGCACACAATGTCGAGAAACCAATTGACAGATTACGATCAGATCGAGTTGTCACCCTTCTGCTGTCATTGTTGGGGTGGGGGAGAGGAAGGGAGAGAAAGACGTATCGAGAGTGTGCGCGGTAGGCACAGAGGCACAACTAGCGAGTGTGTGTGTGTGTGTATGTGTGTGTGTGTGTGTGTGTGTGTTTGAAAGAGGAGTTGATAGATTACTATCAAGATCGAGGTGCCACCCAACTCCTTCGGTGTCAGGTAGTGTGTGTGTGTGTGTTTGAGAGAGAAGCCAGTCGATAGATTAGTATCAAGATCGAGGTGTCACCCTACTCCTTCGGTGTTGGGAAGTGTGTGTGTGTGGTTCTGTGGGTGTGGGTGTGTGTGTCGGGGGGCAGTGACACTTACATATCCCTACTCTTATAAAAAACAGAGTTGGTGATAATGGTGTTCCTGCCATCGTGCAATATAGGCCATCCGATTTATATCCGACGGATAGGAAGGAAACTATGGCAATTTTGCAAAAAGATACCCACACCCCTCTCCGCATTTACAAATAAGGCATTCCCTCATTCATCCTTTTCTCCCACAAGATAAACTACTCATACAAATGCATCTTGATGTTTCGTGCAACGCATGGGCATCTTGCTACTAGGGAGAAGGAGTTTGTGTGACACATATCTAGCTATATTTAGGGATAGGTAGATAGCATTTGTGCGAGGCATACTTAAAGCATCACGAAGATAAACAAAACGGTGTGCATGCAAGTGCCGGAAAAATGAAGCGAGAAACAATGTGCGCGCGCTTGTGTGTGTGTGTGTGTGTGTGTGTGTGTGTGTGAGAGAGAGAGAGAGAGCGAAATCTCAAAACAAAAGGTGCTCTGCTAGAATCCCATTGTATGTATTCATATGGTTCCGGAACTCGAGTTAACCTTAGGCATATGTGTGAGAGACATTATTATACTTTCAGACATTAGTGGCTGTGGGTGGGCGGAATTAAAGGGGTGGGCATGTTCGACAGAGAGAGCATGTGTGTTTCTGTGTGAGAGACATGTAGGACGGGGTAGAAAGACGAATTCTAACCTTGACAGAGGGAGAGAAATGCACGAAGTGCGCTTGTGTGATTACGGTGCCCACAGGGAAATGAGATATGTATGCCTGTGAGAGAGATTGCACAACTCATTCACGTATCACTATCTAGCGATCATGGACGTGCACCGCTTGAACATAAATCAATATCTACTTTGTATCATGGCCAAAGGTACAATATCGATTCAACGTTATAAAGATTGGACAATCACATATCACATTTTTTCTATTTAATTAAACCTTTTCAGTTGTGCATGCCAAAGTTACAGTGATGTTTCCTCAAACAACCAATGTAGCTATCATGTACATGCACCATTGTTACTCTTGCATTCAAAATCATTAGTCTTGGATGATTTAAGGTTCTATTATGAAGTAATATATGTAATATTCATATATGAATTCAACAGGTATGCAATTTATGAAATGGAGGCTATGTAATCATATGAGGTAACACTTTTAAGTAGCGGACTACCATATCCATTTCTTTTTGTGCGCCTCTACACTAACACGTCAATGAATTATGTTTAAAGTAAATAACCAATTGCACTAAATTATTTATTTACACGAGAAATACATAGGCTGAGCGTTTGATCCTTTTTGTGAACGCGCCACTACACCCGTACAATTGGCCGCGACCTTGTGAACGTCCAAGTTATCGACGCATCATCCCGATTTATTGTCTTTTTTCTGGGGTGGACTTCACACCAGTTATTAACTGCTGACGCGTGCCCCGTGTACACAGTCTCGCATGACCTTCCCGCTAGCACGGTCCAAAATTAGTTGAAACTGGATACGAACGATCCCGCGGGCGGCAAAATCTCCCGCCTCCTTCTAAAATTTCTGCCACCTTAGTCTTTAGCACGCGAAATTCCCCTTTTGTCCTTAGTGCACGGAGACCAACAGTTACAATACCGCCCTCATCTACATAATAGTTTAGGGCTGCTTTGGTAACTTCCGGTTCCCCCAACTACATGGCACCCCCATTTCCTCTCCCCCTCCCGCAAAAACGACTAACTCCACAGCACCAGAGAATCTCACATCACATTGTCCGTACTTCATCGGCCTTTCTCCTCTCCCCTCTCGAAACCCTAGACTGCTCATCCACTGGCGTACCAGAGCCCATTCACTGCCAGCAGCGTCTACCTCGCCGGATCTGCTTCTGCGGCCGCATCTACCCCTCCCACCGCCCCTAGAAACAAGTAGACTGCTCATCCACCACTGTACCACAGCCCATTCAGTGTCGGCCTTGTCCACAGCGTCGGATCTGCTCCGCCGGTACTCTCGTCAACCGCAGCGCATCTGCAGCGGCTCATTCATACTCCCCACCGAAGACGCTTCGTCCACCCCCCCCCCCCCCGGAGCCGCCCCACTGACGCCCCCGTCGACGGCCTCTGATCCTCTTTGCCGACACCTTCCTCACCCCTACCGGAGCCGCTTCACCGACACCATCGTCAACCCCACCGGAGTAGCTTCGCCTATACCATTCTCAACCCTACCGAGGCCGCTTTGCCAACTCACAAGTCCACGGCCTCAGATTCGCTTCCTCGCACCCTCATCCAATCTACCGGAGCAGCTTCTGACACCCCGTCCATGGCCGCAGATCCGCATCGTCGCCACCATCCTTAACCCAACAACCGGAGCAGCTTCACCTACGCCCTCGTCCACGGCCACAGACCCCCTTCGCCCACACCTTAGTCCACCCTACCAAAGCCGCTCCACAAACACCCTACTCGACGATTCTAGACCTCCTTACCGGACCCCCACAGCCAGCATAGCGTCATCACCCTTGACGTTTCTGACCTTATTCCCACCATCTGGCAAGATGCCAGGCACCCGCCACGGCCTATGTACTTGTCACCTTTAAACCCGTCCAGCATCACCTGCCCGATGTACTTCAAATATACTAACATGTCACTGTTACCTGTTATGCAGCTGGCAAAAACTACAAGGACGATGTTTCTTCTGGATCTAACATCTTGGCCAACCAAGATCCTGGACCGAGGCATTGCTATGATCTTGTAAGCGCGTCTCTCTCTCTCTCTCTCTTGTATTGTTTTGTGCCTGCCAGCGTGCTTTGCTAGGATTTTTCGACCAGTAATCCCTTTGTGTAGATGCCATACATGATACTACCTCGTACCTCCGTTCCTAAATAGAAGTCTTTCTAGAGATTCCACTATAGGCTACATACGGAGCAAAATGAGTGAATCTACACTAAAAAATGCATCTATATACATCTGTATGTGGTCCATACTGGAATCTCTACATAGACATATATTTAGGAACAGAGGCAGTACATTACAAAAAATCATAGGTGGCATGTAGGAATTCGAATGCACTACATTAGGCTCCCTTAGAGTGCCTGCTAGTCCAGCACACAAAATCATGGCTAGTTTATGCTACACACACAATCATTAAGGTGGTTTAAATATGCGCAAGGGATATGCAATGTATTATCATGTAGAGATGTCTGAAATTAGCTGTGTCAACTTGCAGATAGGGTTACACAATGAAAAGTTACAAGATGTATGTGGCAATTTCATGGAACATCGCAAAAAAAGGAGAGCCAACAGTGAGCCTATGCAGTGTGCTATGGTACGTCACTCCTCCATTGCAATCATAGTGACATGTTATTTGTATGTCAGTTCTATTGGCCAAGTTTCTTAGGGATAGTTATTACGAGTTATCCTAAGAAAATAAGCACATGTGAATATAAGATCCATGTAATAAGCCAACCAGTTCTTTTCATTGCGTTTTCAGCTTATCTTTGGTATGATCAATGAAAAGTCTAGATTGCATTATATTTTTTTCATTTTGCTGCCCATACGAAAATTAATTTGACTTGCAAACATCACATACTGAACCCGGTGCAGTAATTAATATGATAGGAAAACAGACCATCACTATTTGCTCAAAATGCAAATAGAAAGATACCATCTACTTGGCACAATCTACTTTGGTCAATGTTTTCCATAGAGATCCCATTGCCTAATTTAAACGAAGAACGCATGACCCACATTTAAATGAAGAACAATTATTTATTGAAATTCGATGGTCCAAGTGGCTGGTTATTATCATATAGCAGCACCACCTGAAAGCATCATATAGCAGCAGCAGCAGCTCATAGCAACTCATCATACAACAGCAGCAGTGTGCAATTCATCATATACCAGCAGCAGCTCATAGCAATTCATCATATAACAGCAGCAGGAGCAGCTCATAGCAATTCATCATATAGCAGCAGGAGGAGGAGCTCATAACAATTCATCCTATAGCAGCAGTAGGAGCAGCTCATAGCAATTCATCATATAGCAGCAGCAGGAGCAGCTCATAGCAATTCATCATATAGCATCAGCAGAAGCAGCTCATAACAATTCATCATACAACAGCAGCAGGAGCAGCTTATAGCAACTCATCATATAGCAGCAGCAGCTCATAGCAATTCATCATATAGCAGCAGCAGCTCATAGCAATTCATCATATAGCAGCAACAGCTCATAGCAATTCATCATATAGCAGCAGCAGGAGCAGCTCATAGCAATGCATCATATAGCAGCTCATAGCAATTCATCATATAGTGGATCAGAATAAAAATTTGGCAAAAAATAGAGGAGATCCTCACCTTTTTGGATGAGCTCATCCTTCAACAGCACCTCAAGGCCATGGCATGGAAGGTGGGGAGGGGGAATAAGGTGCCTTCTGCTGCAGTGTGGCATCAGCCGTAGTTGTGCAGCGCCTACTGGAGTAGTGCGTTGGACGAACCACAGTGGAGCAGCCGCTGGAGACCGTGAGAATGATGGGCGGTGCCAGAGGGAAGAGCAGCCAGGGAGATTTGCCCCTACCCGCCGGCCATGTAGCCTACCTGGACAAAGCATCGTCGAGGACCAGGCCAGATGGGACCAGTGGCGACGGTTCGCTGGAAGAACCCTAGTGCTGCAGGCAGGGGATCGTGGTAGAGGGAAAGGGGAGAGGAGATGCAAGCGGCCAGGGCAATGAACGCTTGTGTGTTTGTTTTTACTTGAGGGTGAGGTGTGAAGCGGGCGTCAGCAGTTACATTTTGAGTGTAATATGGGCAGACAACAGAGTCATTTCACTACTCCCCTTCCCTTCAATTTTAGTGAGGTTCTACCCGAAACACCCCTCCAAAGCGAAATTAGTTAAGCCCAAGCCCATAACTCAAAAATGACTTCTTTACATCTTTTATGGCTCATTTTGACAATAAGCCCTGAAAAGGCGGAATAGAACTGGCCCTTAACCTGCAATTCAATTGTGCGTGCAATGATGAATCACTCATGCCTGCTATAGTGTACATTTAGGCATCATCATACATGGCATAACGTAATACATGTGCATTCCATTGTAGAATATGGAATATGCAATGTTTATGTTAGTTCATATGTTGCACATGATGTTTAAATGCCCCTTAAATCTGTTCAGACAAGTGATGGTCTTTAAGCCTCCTTATTTGCTTCCTTTCTTGATATGTAAGATTTGCTCACACATCTGTTCAATTGCTTGTTTGCATCATCCAGTCATACTAGGACTATTTGCTTTGATTACTTGTTGTTCTTGATCTAACACTCTAACAGAGCTTGTCAATGATTTAAACACTAAGGGCTGCTGTAGTGGGGCCTTTTCTAACTCATAGGTGACATAAAGGTTTGGCTGTACACTAAAGTAGGTTCTCCAAGAGTACCTGGAGATCCAGTTCGAAGGTATGCCTAGTTTTTACATAGTGCAGACATAGTAAATGCTCATTTCATTCTGTGCAAGTGCAAGAGATGCGGTATGTTTCATTATGTGGTGTTGTTTTGTTATAATCTCATCCTTTTGTGTTCACAGACTAGAAAGTATGCATATTTATCTTCCAAGGAGACGGGTAACTAGTTTGTGTCACCTTGCAGAGGGGGTGCAATGAAGATAAGATTGAGGATTTCCAAGTACAGGATGTTAGGAAGGAGCCTTGCAAGAGAAGTAGGAGCTGCCTGAGCCTCTTCAACCTGTTAAGGTAAGTCACTTTATCCAACTCAACAGTTCAATTCCTTGTTTGTTTCCGGCATAGTTAATTTGCTGTTTTCAATTGCTTTATTTGTCCTTAGTTAATGAGATGCCCAAAGAATGATGCCTGATGTTGGGTACTTGTATAACTATTAGTTGACATAATTAAAGGCCTTACCATTTAATTACTCTGCGGAAGTGTGCCTCGAGCTTTGAAGTTTATTAACCAACTATTATTGCCTGAGGCTCACAATCTAGTTTATACTAGGCTCACGATTGCATAGTTTTGCTTGATGTAGTATGTTTGTATGAAACCCTCTACTGTTCATTATGCTCCCTAAGACTTTAATTGAGCTACAGAATGGCCAACTGCTTGCTTACTTCTACGCAACGTGATGTCTAAATTTGTAACTTGTCTGTGTTTTGGATTAGTCCCCAACATCATGCTCTTCTGGTGAGCTAAGAGAGATTTATGTATGCAGGTTGCACAGACTACCTTTTATATAATTTTTAAAATATCACCCGCTTATGCTTCATGACGTGTAAAATTATTGTTAGTCCTGTTTTGCCATGTACACAATAGTCTGTCTTCCTCGCTTCACTGTTGTAATTATATTTTTGCCCTAGTCATGTGTACTTAGAGAAACATTTCAGGATGAAGTGACATCAACACAAAGATCTGCGAGTAGTGCGGCATGGCCGTTACCAAATGATTATGGATTGGAATTGGAATGTGCCGATGTTCTCGAGCATCAACTAGAGGTGGCAAGACAACGTGTACATGATTCTCAACGTACAATCAACAAGTTGAGACTGGACATGCAGGTATTACATGGAGGAGTCAAAAAAATTAAACAAGACACTAAGGTAACAATGAAGGAATTGGAGATTTTGCAGATTGAAAGTTGTGTTATCTAAATTCGGCCAATCGTATTTTCTGAAGAGATTATAGTTCAAATGGTAAGTTATGTTGATGCGTGTCCACGATGTATGAGCTATATTTGCCCAGTGTATGTAATTTGTTGTTTGTGTATGCTTTATTATCACTGGTGCCGAACCATAATGCCCAGTGGGTATAATCGGCTGTAATTTCTTTATTGTATAGTGTAGGATTATTCTACGTTTCTATGCCATAGTCTCTTTATTGTATAGTGTATGTTTTTTAGAGGTGATAGTATAGAGTAGGATAATTCTTTGAATATGCTATATCGTTCAAATGGGGGCCAACTCGCCCAAACGTTGACCATGGCCCTCCATAGGCCGTACGATCCATGGGCCATCTACGGGATGGACGATCCACGACCTTCTATGGCCATCGGATCCGTGTGCCTTCTATGGGCTGTCGGATCCATGGGCCTTCTATGGGCTGTCGGATCTATGGGCCTTCTAAGGGCCGTCGGATCCATGGGCCTTCTATGGGCCGTCGGATCCATGGGCCTTCTATGGGCCGTCGGGTCAATGGGCCTTCTACGTCCCACAGGATCCATGGGCCTTCTACGGGCCGTCTCATCTATGGGCCTTGTACGAGCCGTATAAGGGGCCGTAAACGGGCTAGAGTGGAAATCGTACGTTTTATGGGCTAACCATAACCGGCTGTTAATAGGCCTTATTTGATGATGCCATGGAAATGGCCCAAAAAATTAACGGGCCACAAATGGGCCGACTGTATCCACGGGCTGAATTTGGCCCACAAGCAGAAAAGGCCAGTAACCGGCCATAAGTAACTGAATGCTGGAAATGATCCCAAGAATAAATGGGCCCTGAGAAGGCCTAAAGGTAACACGGGCTGGAAACGACCCAATGGAATAATGGGCCGCTAATGGGTAAAAAGCGATACACTGTTCATTACTGGCCGGTTTCACCACGGGCCGTTAATGGGCCGAGAGTTACAAAGGGACTCATATGGGCCGAAATACATCATGGGCCATACATGGGCCGGAAGTTACAACAGGCTGGAATCATATTGGACGGCCCAGATGACGCTACTGGGCCTAATTCCGGTAGGCCGTAACGGGCGATGAGTTAGCGGGTTGTAAATGGGCTATATGCGAATATGCTGTTAACAGGCTTTCCGTGGGCCGGCCCGCCACCTTTTGACCAAGCCAAACGGGCCGTCCTTTTCACAGGAATGGGCCTCTATTGGGCCGTTCCACGTGTCGACGTATCATAGGCGCCTTGGGTCCAATGAGTGGATGACATCTGTCCCAACGGTGAGCCGACACATGTTTCCTCCAGCCAATGATGATTTTACATGTGGAAAATCCCCATTGGTCAGGGCTGTTAATGGGTTATCGGATCCAAAACCAGACCCGATAGCTTAACGGCGTTCCGTTACGGCGGATGCCATGTGTCGGTCACCCTTGACGAAAGCACTTCTGTGACGCGCGATTTATCGTCATGGAAGTGGACACTTCCGTGATGATAATTTTGGTAATGTCATGGAACACTTCTACGGCAGCACAGGTATGACTATCTTGATTCTGTCATAAAATCGTCATGGATGTACATGCATGACAGAAAACGTGACCTACTGTGACAAACACGTATCATCACGGAAATGTCTTTTTTTGGTAGTGATTCTTGTGGTAGGATTTGAATGTATTGGTCTCAACACATGAGTAGGTGGTCCTCTCTTAGAAAATGAGTAGTGTAAGTCTAGGCACGTTCTGATGGCTCTCTCTTGAATGGAGAAGGGGGTGGAGGGGTATTTATGGCCTCCACATAAAATCTAACCATTACACACAATTTAGCAAACTCGGTGGGACCGAATAGTGAAACTCGGTGAGACCGACTTGGTTCAAAATGTGAACGTTAGGCTTTTCAGTGGGTCCAACATGATCAACTCGGTGGGACCGATGTGCTAGGGTTAGGGCGAAACCTCATCTCGGTGAGACCGATCACATGAACTCGGTGAGACCGATTTCAGTAATAAGCAAACAAAGACTTGGTCAGGCAAACTCGGTGGGACCGATCTGTAGCGACCAGACCTCAAACAGTCTGATCTCTGTGCATCCGTGTCATCCCTAGATCGGTAATGCTGACACACACAATACTTGAAGGATTTATAACAGAGTAGCAATCACACACTTATTACATCGGATGTCTCAAAAGAGAACTTATTACAATAAATATGGCTTAAGTCCATCTAATACGATAACAGCGGAAGGCTTGGAAGATAAAGTGAGTCCATCAACTCCAACGGCATCACTGAGTGAAAGACCACGACCTAAGGCTCCTTACTCGTCATCTGAATAGTCTACAACATGATACGTTGCAGCCCGAAAACGGGTCAACACATGGAATATGCTGGCAATGTAACACAAGACACAGTAATAAACAGAATAAAGCTATCCCTACATGCATATATGGCTGGTGCAGGCTGTATGGTTAATATGTTTTGCAAAAAGCCAACTTTTTCCTACAACAAAGGAATAAATTTTATTCAACTATCATGGTGGTTGTCAAACATTGAGAATGGTAAACCCCATCTGAATCCCAATTAAAAGGTAATTAACCCAACAATTCATTATATAGAGTGATGAGATCCACATGATAATCCAAGAACCAGATACTCAAGATGTCCATAACCTGGGACACGGCTAACCATGATTAGTTTGTACACTCTGCAGAGGTTTGTGCACTTTTCCCCACAAGACTCGATCTCCTCCGTTGGATTTATCGCACTACATGGTGTTTGAGAAACGGATGACCGAGACAGTCTTTCCGAAGAGGTCCCCTTAACTGATAGATAGGCCAGTACACCTAAAATCCTCTACATCTGCTAGCCCATCATGGAAAGGTTTCCCACAACTTACTCAACTATGCCAGAGCCCATAATGGCATGTGGCTGCATGATACGTCTCCAACGTATCTATAGTTTTTTATTGTTCCATGCTATTATATTATCTGTTTTGCATGTTTATGGGCGTTATTAAACACTTCTATATTATTTTTGGGACAAACCTATTAACCCAGAGCCCAGTGCCAGTTTCTGTTTTTCCCTTGTTTTAGAGTATCTCAGAAAAGGAAAATCAAACGGGGTCCAATTGACCTGAAACTTCACAGAACTTACTTTTGGACCAGAAGAAGCCCACGGAGTATCGGAGATGGACCAGATGAGTCTCGGGCTGCTCATGAGGGTGGGGGCGCACCCACCCACCCTAGGCGCGCCCCCTGCCTCATGGACAGCCCGGAGATCCACCGACGTGCTTCCTCCAATATATACCCATATACCCTAAAAACTTCGGGGAACAGAATAGATCGGGAGTTCCTCCGTCGCAAGCCTCAGTAGCCACCAAAACCCAATAGGGACCCTGTTCCGGCACCCTGCCGGAGGGGGGAACCCTCACCGGTGGCCATCTTCATCATCCTGGCGCTCTCCATGACGAGGAGGGAGTAGTTCACCCTCAAGGCTGAGGGTATGTACCAGTAGCTATGTGTTTGATCTCTCTCTCTCTCTCTCTCTCTCTCGTGTTCTTGAGGTGATACGATCTTGATGTATCGCGAGCTTTGCTATTATAGTTGGATCTTATGATGTTTATCCCCCTCTACTCTCTTGTAATGGATTGAGTTTTCCATTTGAAGTAATCTTAACGGATTGAGTCTTTAATGATTTGAGAACACTTGATGTATGTCTTGTGTGGGATACCCATGGTGACAATGGGGTATTCTATTGATCCACTTGATGTATGTTTTGGTGATTAACTTGTGGGTTCCGCCCATGAACCTATGCATAGGGGTTGGCACACGTTTTCGCCTTGACTCTCCGGTAGAAACTTTGGGGCACTCTTTGAAGTACTTTGTGTTGGTTTGAATAGATGAATCTGAGATTGTGTGATGCATATCGTACAATCATGCCCATGGATACTTGTGTTGACATTGGAGTATCTAGGCGTGACATTAGGGTTTTGATTTATTTGTGTCTTAAGGTGTTATTCTTGTACGAACTCTATGATAGATCGAACGAAAAGAATAGCTTCGTGTTATTTTACTACGGACTCTACCATTATCTCTTCATTTGTTCTCCGCTATTAGTGTCTTTGGAGTGACTCTTTGTTGCATGTTGAGGGATAGTTATATGATCCAATTATGTTATTATTGTTGAGAGAACTTGCACTAGTGAAAGTATGAACTCTAGGCCTTATTTCCTATCATTGCAATGCCGTTTACGCTCACTTTTACCACTTGTTACCTTGCTGTTTTTATATTTTCAGATTACAAAAACCTATATCTACCATCCATATTGCACTTGTATCACCATCTCTTCTCTGAACTAGTGCACCTATACAATTTACCATTGTATTGGGTGTGTTGGGGACACAAGAGACTCTTTGTTATTTGGTTGCAGGGTTGCTTGAGAGAGACCATCTTCATCCTACGCCTCCCACGGATTGATAAACCTTAGGTCATCCACTTGAAGGAAAGTTGCTACTGTCCTACAAACCTCTACACTTGGAGGCCCAACAACATCTACAAGGAGAAGGTTGCATAGTAGACATCAAGCAGTTTCTGGCGCCGTTGCCAGGGAGGTGAGTTCTTGAAGGTATATCTTTAGATCTTGCAATCGAATCTTTTTGTTTCTTGTTTTATCACTAGTTTAGTTTATAAAAGAAAACTACAAAAAATGTAATTGAGCTTGTCTCATACGTTTCGTCTTTTTAATATCTTTCATGAGTATGATGGGAAGGAAAATTGTGCCAAAGTGTTAGAAGAAGAATGGATTAAAATGTTTGGCACTAAATATTTGAATGATGAGCATGATTCAATGTTGTTAGTATGAATTCCTTGAATATCCATCATGCTAATGATATGCAAAGCCACAAGCTTGGGGAAGCTATGTTTGATGAAGATGATATTTTTTGTCCCCCAAGCTTTGATGAGCAAATTTACTATGATGAAAGCATGCCTCCTATCTATGATGATTATTGTGATGACACCTATGCTATAAATAATAATGATAACCATGAAACTTGTCATCTTGATCTTAATTTTCAATCACATCATAGTAATTTAGTTGAGTTTGCTCCCACTACTATTCATGAGAACAAATTTGCTTATGCGGAGAGTAATAAAATTTCTATGCTTGTAGATAATGAAAAGAATGCTTTAGGTGATGGTTACATTGTTGAATTCATTCATGATGCTACTGAAAATTATTATGAGGGAGGAATATATGCTTGTAGGGATTGCAATAATATCAAGTTTCCTCTCTATGTGCTTATAATTTTGAAGTTATGCTTGTTTTTCCTTCCTATGCTAGTTGGTTATTGTTCCCATAAGTTGTTTGCTCACAAAATCCCTATGCATAGGAAGTGGGTTAGAATTAAATGTGCTAGTCATATTCTTCATGATGCTCTCTTTATGTTTCAATTATTATCTTTTATGTGAGCATCACTGAAATCATCATGCCTACCTAGGGGCGTTAAACGTTAGCGCTTGTTGGGAGGCAACCCAATTTTATTTTAGTTTCTTGCTTTTTGGTTCTGTTTATTAATAAATAACCCATCCAGCTTCTGTTTAGATGTGGTTTTATGTTTTAATTAGTGTTTGTGCCAAGTAAGACCTATAGGATCTTCTTGGATGATAGTTATTTGATCTTCCTGAAAATTCCAGAAACTTTCTGTTCAAGAAAACAATTGTTAAAAATCACCAAAACATGATAAAATACTAATTCAAATTGTATCAGATCAATAAACAAATTATCTAGGTCGTCCTATTTTGGTATAATTTTTGGAGTTCCAGAAGTTTGCGTTATTTACAGATTACTACAGATTGTTCTGTTTTTGACAGATTCTGTTTTTCATGTGTTGTTTGCCTATTTTGATGAATCTATGGCTAGTAAAATAGTTTATAAACCATAGATAAGTTGGAATATAGTAGATTTAACACCAATAAAAATAAATAATGAGTTCATTATAGTACCTTTAAGTGGTGTTTTGTTTTCTTTCGCTAACGGAGCTTACGAGTTTTCTGTTAAGTTTTGTGTTGTGAAGTTTTCAAGTTTTGGGTAAAGATTCGATGGACTATGGAATAAGTAGTTGCAAGAGCCTAAGCTTGAGGATGCCCAAGGCACCCCAAGGTAATATTCAAGGATAACCAAGATCCTAAGCTTGGGGATGCCCCGGATGGCATCCCCTCCTTCGTCTTCGTTCATCGGTAACTTTACTTGGAGATATATTTTTATTCACCATATGATATGTGTTTTGCTTGGAGCGTCATGACGTTATATTTTGTTTTGCTTGCTGTTAGAATAAAGTACCAAGATCTGAAAGTCTTAAATGTTAGAGATTCTTCACATAGTTACATAATTATTCGACTACTAATTAATCTTCACTTATATCTTTCGGTGTAGTTTGTTATTGCTCTAGTGCTTCACTTATATCTTTTAGAGCATGGTGGTGGATTTATTTTGAAGAAATAGATGAACTCTCATGCTTCACTTATATTATTTTGAGAGTCCTAAAAAGCATGGTAATTTTCTTTGGTTATGAAACTAGTCCTAATATGATGGGCATCCAAGAGGGATATAATAAAAACTTTCATATAAAGTGCATTGAATACTATGAGAAGTTTGATTCTTTATGATTGTTTTGAGATATGAAGATGGTGATATTAGAGTCATGCTAGTTGAGTAGTTGTGAATTTGAGAAATACTTGTGTCGAAGTTTGCAAGTCCTGTAGCATGCACGTATGGTAAACTTATGTAACAAATTTGAAACATGAGGTGTTCTTTGATTGTCATCCTTATGAGTGGCGATCGAGGACGAGCGATGGTCTTTTCCTACCAATCTATCTCCCTAGGAGCATGCGCATAGTGCTTGGTTTTTGATGACTTGTAGATTTTTGCAATAAGTATGTGAGTTCTTTATGACTAATGTTGAGTCCATGGATTATACGCACTCTCAACCTTCCACCATTGTTAGCCTCTTCGGTACCGTGCATTGCCCTATCTCACATTGAGAGTTGGTGCAAACTTCGCCGGTGCATCCAAACCCCGTGATATAATACGCTCTATCACACATAGACCTCCTTATATCTTCCTCAAAACAGCCACCATACCTACCTATTATGGCATTTCCATAGCCATTCCGAGATATATTGCCATGCAACTTTCCATCGTTCCGTTTATTATGAGACGCATCATCATTGTCATATTTCCTTGCATGATCATGTAGTTGACATCGTATTTGTGGCAAAGCCACCATGCATAATTTTCATAAATGTCACTTTTGATTCATTGCCCATCCCGGTACACCGCCGGAGGCACTCATATAGAGTCATATTTTGTTCTAGTATCAAGTTGTAAATAAATAGAAGTGTGATGATCATCATTAATAGTGCATTCTCCCAAAAAAAGGGGAAAGGCCAAAAATAAAAAAATAAAAAAAGGGAAAGGCAAAAAAATAAAAAATAAAAAGGGGAGGCCCCCAAAAAAAGAAGTAAAAAGGGACAATGCTACTACCCTTTTTCCACACTTGTGCTTCAAAGTAGCACCTTGATCTTCATGATAGAGAGTCTCTTGTTTTATCACTTTCATATACTAGTGGGAATTTTTCATTATAGAACTTGGCTCGTATATTCCAACGATGGGCTTCCCCAAATGCCCTAGGTCTTCATGAGCAAGCAAGTTGGATGCACACCCACTTAGTTTCTTTTGTTGAGCTTTCATACATTTATAGCTCTAGTGCATCCGTTGCATGGCAATCCCTACTCCTTGCATTGGCATCAATCGATGGGCATCTCCCTAGCCCGTTGATTAGCCGCATCAATGTGAGACTTTCTCTTTTTTTTTCTCCACACAACCCCCATCATCATATTCTATTCCACCCATAGTGCTATATCCATGGCTCACGCTCATGTATTGCGTGAAGATTGAAAAAGTATGAAATTACTAAAGCATGAAACAATTGCTTGGCTTGTCATCGGGGTTGTGCATGATGGGAGCATTCTTGTACGATGAAAATGGAGCATGACTAAACTATATGATTTTGTAGGGATGAACTTTCTTTGGCCATGTTATTTTGAATAGGACATAATTGCTTAGTTAGTATGCTTGAAGTATTATTATTTTTATGTCAATATGAAAATTTTATCTTGAATCTTATGGATCTGGATATTCTTGCCACAATAAAGAAGATTACATTGATAAATATGTTAGGTAGCATTACACATCAAAAATTCTGTTTTTATCATTTACCTACTCGAGGACGAGTAGGAATTAAGCTTGGGGATGCTGATACATCTCCAACGTATCTATAATTTTTGAATGTTCCATGCTATTATATTATCTGTTCTGGATGTTTATGGGCTTTATTAAACACTTTTATATTATTTTTGGGACTAACCTATTAACCCAGAGCCCAGTGCCAGTTTCTATTTTTTCCTTGTTTTAGTGTATCGCAGAAAAGGAAAATCAAACGGAGTCCAATTGACCTGAAACTTCACGGAACTTCTTCCAGAAGAAGCCCACGGAGTATCGGAGAGCCCAGTGCTAGGAGAGTCCCGGGCTGCCCACGAGGGTGGGGGCGCGCCCAGGGGGGAGAGTCCCGGGCTGCCCACGAGGGTGGGGGCGCGCCCACCCCCCCTGGGCGCGCCCCCTGCCTCGTGGACAGCCCGGAGATCCACCGACGTACTTCTTCCTCCTATATATACCCATATACCCTAAAAACTTCGGGGAACAGAATAGATCGGGAGTTCCGCTGCCGCAAGCCTCTATAGCCACCAAAAACCAATCAGGACCCTGTTCCGGCACCCTGCCGGAGGAGGGAACCCTCACCGGTGGCCATCTTCATCATCCCGGCACTGTCCATGACGAGGAGGGAGTAGTTCACCCTCGGGGCTGAGGATATGTACCAGTAGCTATGTGTTTGATCTCTTTCTCTCTCGTGTTCTTGAGGTGATACGATCTTGATGTATCGGGAGGTTTGCAATTATATTTGGATCTTATGATGTTTCTCCCCCTCTACTCCCTTGTAATGGATAGAGTTTTCCCTTTGAAGCAATCTTATCGGATTGAGTCTTTAATGATTTGAGAACACTTGATGTATGTCTTGCGTGGGATACCCGTGGTGACAATGGGGTATTCTATTGATCCACTTGATGTATGTTTTGGTGATCAACTTGCGGGTTCCGCCCATGAACCTATGCATAGGGGTTGGCACACATTTTCGTCTTGACTCTCCGGTAGAAACTTTGGGGCACTCTTTGAAGTACTTTGTGTTGGTTTGAATAGATGAATCTGAGATTGTGTGATGCATATCGTATAATCATGCCCATGGATACTTATGGTGACATTGGAGTATCTAAGTGACATTAGGGTTTTGATTTATTTGTGTCTTAAGGTGTTATTCTAGTACGAACTCTATGATAGATCGAACGGAAACAATAGCTTCATGTTATTTTACTACAGACTCTTGAATAGATAGATGAGAAAGGATAACTTTGAGGTGGTTTCGTACCCTACCA
The DNA here is from genome assembly GCA_032464435.1 of Aegilops umbellulata. Classification (NCBI taxonomy): domain Eukaryota; kingdom Viridiplantae; phylum Streptophyta; class Magnoliopsida; order Poales; family Poaceae; genus Aegilops; species Aegilops umbellulata. The sequence goes on from CP136057.1 coordinate 71,542,933, forward strand.
GAATCTCTTCGTTTGTTCTCCGCTATTAGTTTCTTTGGAGTGACTCTTTGTTGCATGTTGAGGGATAGTTATATGATCCAATTATGTTATTATTGTTGAGAGAACTTGCACTAGTGAAAGTATGAACCCTAGGACTTATTTCCTATCATTGCAATACCATTTACATTCACTTTTACCACTTGTTACCTTTCTGTTTTTATATTTTTCGGATTACAAAAACCTATATCTACCATCCATATTGCACTTGTATCACCATCTCTTCGCCGAACTAGTGCACCTATACAATTTACCATTGTATTGGGTGTGTTGGGGACACAAGAGACTCTTTTTTATTTGGTTGAAGGGTTGCTTGAGAGAGACCATCTTCATCCTACGCCTCCCATGGATTGATAAACCTTAGGTCATCCACTTGAGGGAAATTTGCTACTGTCCTACAAACCTCTTCACTTGGAGGCCCAACAACTTCTACAAGGAGAAGGTTGCCTAGTAGACATCACTGCACATGGAAGTTTCTAGCATGAATAATCTAATGATCCCTTTGAGCCTGGGTGGCAGTCCATAGGAGAATCACACGGTACCCCGGGATTTCCAAAAATACAGGCAATCACTGGAATTCCCAGGTGCCTCAATCCACCCAGATGTGTATTAAAGTTGCCACCTTAAGTTAACCATCAATTAACAATCTCACATTTGTCATGAATACTCTCAAACCCAATCCATGTCTACGAGCATAGCATAGCAATATAAGCGACGCAGAAGTAACTCACATAGGTTTTATAATAAACAGGTGAATAGGTACTACCACATCTACTTCCCAAACCCACAATTTAATTCAGATCCTAACCATGCAATTGTTTTGAGGATTGATCTAATGCAATAAAACTGGGTAGTAAAGAGGTATGATCAAGTGTTACTTGCCTTGCTGATGATCCGCGAAACCTAGAGACTCGTAGTAGCACGCTTCGCACTCCGGGTACTCTATCGCAAACAAACAAGCATACACTAAGCAATCAAGCAAGGGCACGGGTAAAACTCAAATAAGAGATCTAACTAGAAAGTTCAACTTAAGAACTCCGGTTGCAAAAAGAATCAAATCAAATGAAGCAACAAAACTCAACTGCGAAAGAAACAAGCTCGTTTACTAATCTGGACTAAAGTCAAATTTTACAGTAGCAAAATCTTGTTTAAGTTGGTTAAACAGAAAGAGGGTTTCGAGACGAAAATCTAGGCGCTTGAATCGCCTGATTTCGATAAACGAGCGAAGTTAAACTAAAACGAAAATCGGATCAGAAATCGCGATAAAAAATAATCGCGGAAAATCCGAGAAAAAGAAAAACTAACGAACAGGCTAACAAACGAACGTTCGCTGTTTGCGGCTAAACCGTGAAAACCATTCGTTAAAATGGATAAACGAATGGGCGTTCGCTAAATAACTAAACCGAAGAAAAAAATAAACCGAACCGGATCTAAAACAAAAACGAAACTAGGTTAATAGAAAATGTAGGTTCTCTCGTGAAACCCCAGGAGGCAGCGGCTACCTCCGGCGAACGGCGGTGGCGGCGGGCGGCTCCGGCGAGGCGGCGCGGGGCGGCGGGTCGGCGGCGGGGCGGCGGGGCGGCGGCGCGAGGCGGCGGCGGCGGCGGGCTAGGGTTAGGGCGCGGGTGGGCTGATGGCGCTGGTGGGCTTCGGCGGCTCGAGCTGGCGGCTTATAAAGGCCCCCCGAGCGGAGTCCCGCTCGGGTACGGCCCGGAGTCGGTTTGACTTTTTTTAAATAATTCTGACGTGCAGAGAAATAAAGAAAAAAAATACTAAGCAGACTCCAAAAATCCCAAAATAAATTTTATCCGTCCTCTAAAAATAGGCCGGACAAGGTGAACATTTATTTGGGCCTCTAATGCAATTTTGAAAAACGCATATTTTTCCTAATTCAATTAAAATAGCGATAAAACTCTGAATAAAAATCTTATTTGATTTTAATATTAAATCTTCGGTATTTCTTTATTTTGAGGAAGTCATTTTATCCTCTCTCTTTTTATTTTCATAAAAGAAACATATGAAAAGAAAATAATTAAAATCAAACGATCCTCTTTTCAAAATTCGAGAAAACTCGAATATGAACATAATGAAATTCCCAACTCTCTCCGTGGGTCCTTGAGTTGCATAGAATTTCTAGGATCGAGCCAAAATGCAATAAAATATGATATGCAAAGATGATATAATGTATAACATTCCAAATTGGAAATTTGGGATGTTACAAACCTACCCTCCTTAAGATGAATATCGCCCTCGAGATTCGGGTTGGCTAGAAAATAGGTGAGAGTGATCTTTCCGTAGGTCTTCCTCTCGTTCCCAGGTGGCTTCATCTTCAGTATGGTGACTCCACTGAACTTTGCAGAACTTGATAACCTTGTTGCGCATAACTCGGCTGGCAAAGTCGAGTATCTTGACTGGCTTCTCCTCGTAGGTCTAATCACTATCCAACTGTATCGCTTCCAGCGGCACTGTATCTCTCCAAGGAATATCAGCCATCTCTGCGTGGCATTTCTTCAACTGAGAAACGTGGAACACATCGTGAACTCCTGACAATCCTTCAGGAAATTCCAACTTGTAAGCAACTTCTCCCGTACGTTCCAAAACTTTGTATGGTCCCACAAAACATGGCGCTAACTTTCCCTTAACTCCAAAGCGCTTCACTCCTTGAAGTGGGGATACACAAAGATACACTTTGTCTCCAACTTCGTAAACTGTCTCCTTGCGTTTAGAATCCGCATAGCTCTTCTGCCTGGACTGGGCTACCTTGAGTCTATCGCGAATCAGTTTAACCTTCTCTTCACACCCTTTAATCAAATCTGGTCCAAACAACAGTCGGTCTCCAACTTCGTCCCACAACAACGGTGTTCTACACCTCCTTCCGTACGATGCTTCAAAAGGGGCCATCTTCAAACTGGCTTGATAGTTGTTGTTGTATGAGAACTCTGCATATGGCAAATTGTCGTCCAACTAGATCCATAGTCTAGCGCACAAGCTCTCAACATGTCCTCCAGAATCTGGTTGACCCTCTCAGTCTGTCCATCTGTCTGCGGGTGAAAAGCTGTACTGAACTCTAGCCTGGTTCCCAAGGTTTCATGCAACTGATTCCAAAACTTTGAAGTATATTGGGTTCCTATATCTGATACAATGGTCCTCGGAACTCCATGCAGACATACGATTCTGGTCATGTATATCTTTGCCAACTTAGCATTGGTGTATGTGGTCTTCACGGGGATGAAGTGAGCTACTTTCGTCAAACGATCGACTACAACCCAAATCGATTCTTAGCCTAAACGAGTCCTGGGTAATCCCGTGATAAAGTCCATGCCTAATGGCAATGGCTGTAGCAATCCTGCTGGCTTCTGATGTTCTGCCTTCACTCTCTGACATACATCACAAACTACTACATACTCCGCAATATCCTTCTTCATTCCGGTCCACCAGAAACTATCCTTCAAATCCAAATACATCTTGGTATTTCCTGGGTGAATCGAATATGGCGAATCATGGGCCTCTTGCAGATCAACTTCCTGATCTCCTGATCATTTGGCACATATACACGGTCCTCAAACCATAAGGTATCGTGCTCATCCTTACGAAATCCTTTAGCCTTTCCTTTACTCATCCTTTCCTTTATTTCGGCAATCTCCTTGTCCGTCTTTTGAGCTTCTCTGATCCTATCCATTAAAGTAGATTGAATCTCCAAAGCTGCTACATATCCTCTCGGAACTATCTCCAAACATTGCTCACGAAGGTCTTCTGCTAATTCCTTGGGTAATTCTCCGGTCATGAGTGTATTAACATGACTTTTGCGGCTCAACGCATCGGCTACTACGTTCGCCTTTCCAGGATGATAATGCAATCTCATATCATAATCCTTAATGAGATGTAACCATCTCCTCTGCCTGAGATTCAACTCCTTCTGCGTGAAGATATACTTCAAACTCTTGTGATCCATGTATACCTCACAATGGTTTCCGATGAGAAAATGTCTCCATGTCTTCAATGCATGCACTACGGCTGCTAACTCCAAATCATGCGTAGCATAATTTAACTCATGGGGTTTAAGTTGTCGTGAGGCATAAGAAACAACTCTTCCCTCCTGCATAAGTACGGCTCCAAGTCCTCGACGAGAAGCGTCGCAATACACTTCATAATCCTTGCGTTGATCTAGCAGAATCAACTCTGGTGATGTAACCAAGCGTCTCTTCAACTCTTGAAAACTGGCCTCACATTCCTTAGTCCATTTGAACTTGGTCTCCTTCTTCAACAACTCCGTCATGGGCTTTGCAATCTTTGAGAAATTCTCAATGAACCTCCGGTAGTATCCTGCGAGTCCAAGAAAACTCCGGATCTCTCCAACTGACGTGGGTGACTCCCAATTTATCACAGTGACAACCTTGGTGAGGTCTGCTGCTATTCCTTCTCCTGATATAACATGTCCAAGAAATCCAACTTCCTTCATCCAAAACTCACACTTGCTGAACTTGGCGTATAGCTGATGTTCTCTAAGCTTCCCAAGTACTAATCACAAATTTTCCTTATGTTCTTCTTCATTCTTCGATTAGACCAGAATGTCATCAATGAACACCACGACGAACTTATCCAAAAACTCCATAAACACCTTGTTCATCATGTTCATAAAATAGGCAAGTGTGTTAGTCAGGCCAAATGACATAACGGTATACTCATATAGCCCATACCTCGTGGTAAAAGTTGTCTTAGGTATATCCTGCTCTTGAATCTTCAGCTGGTGGTACCCTGATCGCAGATCGATCTTGGAAAGCACTTTAGCTCCTTGCAGCTGATCAAAGAAATCATTGATCATCGGCAGTGGGTACTTGTTCTTGATCGTCACTTCATTCAATCCTCGATAATCAACAACCATCCGTAACGATCCATCTTTCTTCTCCACTAGAAGCACTGGTGATCCCCAAGGTGACGAACTTGGGCGAATATAACCTTTATCCAGTAACTCCTTAATCTGCTTCTTAATTTCCTCCAAATCCTTTGCCGGCATTTTGTACGGTCTCTTGGATATTGGCCCTGTGCCTGGCAAAAGCTCAATTAAAAACTCGATGTCTCTATCCGGTGGCATGCCTGGCAGCTCTTCTGGAAATACATCCGGGAAATCCTTCACCACTGGTACTTCCTCCTGCACAACTCCTGATAAGGAATTTACTTGAGTCCTATTTGGCACATGCCGGGATACATACTTGATTCTTCTTCCTTCTTTGGTGGTGAGCAAAATCGTCTTACTGGCGCAATCGATGTTTCCTCCATACATCGATAGCCAATCCATACCCAGAATCACATCCAAACCTTGTGACTCCAAAATTATCTGATCTGAGGGGAAAACATGCCTACCTATGGTCAATGGCATCTGAAAACATCAATGGCCTACCATATACTCTGCTCCGGGTGACGTTACTAGCATGGGTGTCTTAAGAACTCTAGTGGGCAACTTATACTTATCCACAAAATCCCCTTGATATGTATGAATGCGATGCACCAGTATCGAAAAGTACAACTGCAGTAAATGACTTAACCAAAGACTTACCTATTACTGCATCTAGCTGGGCTTCAACCTCCTCCACGTTAACGTGGTTCACTTGTCCCCTGTTGAAAGGGTTGGGCTTCTTCCCAATACTTCCATTGCCATTTCCATTCTTAGCTTCAGGACACTCATTGGCGTAATGTCCGGTCTTCTGAAACTTGTAGCAAGTAACGTGGCTTAGATCTTTCTTGGCGGGTGTTGCCGGATTGGAATGGTTCCGTCCGCTGCTTCCTCCATTACCATTTGCATTCTTGGGGCCACTATTATTGTGCGAACTTCCTCCATTATGAGTGTGGCCTCCATGGTTATGAACAAGTCCTGCCTAGTTCGGGGTGAAACGGGGTCTCTGCTGAGCTCCAGAATTATACTTCCCTTGTCCATACTTCCTCTTGGGGTTGTCAATCTGCTGCTGCTTCCCTTCAAGCATAAGAGCTCGATCTACCGACTCCTGGTAGTTATTGAAATTTTCCACCATCAATTGCATGCTCAGCTCATTATTCAGTCCTTCCAGAAACTTCACTTTCTTAGCTGCATCAATAGCGACGTCATCTGGGGCATAACGTACTAGCTTACTAAATTAATACACATACTAACCAACAGTGCGCCCTCCTTGGCGTAAGTTGTGAAACTCACGCTTCTTCATGGCCATAGCTCCTGCTGATACATGGGCAGTGCGAAAAGCTTGCTGGAACTAGTCCCATGTCACAGTGTCAATAGGGTAAGTGACTATGAAATTCTCCCACCATGATGCGGCAGGTCCATCAAGCTGATGTGTGGCAAAACGCACTCTCTCCGCATCTGTGCATCCTGCAGTAGTCAACTCCCTTTCAATCTTGCGGAGCCAATCATCTGCAATAATCGGCACGGTGCTACTGGAGAACACCGGCGGATTCAGCCTAAGAAAATGGGCTAAGTGATCAACTGGTAGTGGTGGTGGCGGGTTGTTGTTGTTGTTGTTTCCCTGGTTCTGATTCTGGACTAGTATCTGCATCAATGCATTCTGCTGCTGGATCAACTGAGTGAGCTCCGGTGGGAAAGCAAATCCATTGTCGCGTCTCGGAGGCATCTGCTGGGTTTAGAAAGGATGAGAAAACAGAGTAGAATGAGGTCTAGGGGGAAAACACTACCCATATGCACATGAGACAAACACAAACATATCACTCAATCAATCAAACAAGGGCATACAATAGGTCTAGAACTATCGTTACAAAAGTGCTTGGGCTATACTATATACATGGTGGAATACTACTACAGATATGGTGGTCGACTAGAAAAATTGATCGGTCGAAGACTCCATGATATCTGCTCCAGCTTCATCAACATAGTCAACATCGCTATCGTCAGGGTCCGGGTCAGTGTCGTCGATGATGATGTAGTTCTCCGGGCAAGCGAAACCGTCATCTTCTCCTCCTGGCGCGGGCTCTCCCATGAATACTCCGATCTTCTTTATCAGTTCGTCATTCTTCTCCAATAGTGCGATGATTTCCTCCATATAATCTTTGCGAGTAGCCTTGAGTTCTTCTTCCAGGTCCGTGATCCTTGGCATCGCCTTCTTCAAATCTGTCATGCCTACGCACATCTGGTTCTCCTAGCGTCGAATGTGCTGGTTTAACTCTTGGATGAAAGAGGCAATCGATCTACCCTTCCTAGTGCTGATCATCTCCCATTGCTCATCTCGGCGCCCACAAAACTGGTAGATAGTGTCCTTGAGATCATTTTGGTAAACTTCTCCAATGCGTCCCATGGTAATGTGAGCTACCATACTCTTTCCTAGGCTCCAGGTTGTTGCATCAAAGGAAAACTCTATGGGCTCAGTGACTGGCGTGAATGTCCTTCCTGGAACTTGAACTTGAATCATCCAGCGCTCCTCTTCTGGCAAAGTGGCGTTGTAAGTCCCGGTGAAGCTTGGTATTCCAATGTTCAGGTACCTAGTGACTTCCTTCAAGTGGCGTCCAAAAGGGGTGTCTTCATCTAATTGCGTGAACTTGATCCTTGCATCCGCCATCCTAAAGAGTAGAAAAAAGGAGAGGAGTCAGAAATGAGAAGAGAGTAGTGATCTAGGACTTTAGCTTAGTGGTCGTGTCCTACAGTCAGCGTGTGCTCTGATACCATCTTTGTAGCAACCAAACCTCAAACAGTCTGATCTATGTGCACCAGTGTCATCCCTGGATCGGTAATGCTGACACGCACAGTACTTGAAGGATTTATAACAGAGTAGCAATCACACACTTATTACATTGAATGTCTCAAAAGAGAACTTATTACAATAAATATGGCTTAAGGCCATCTAATACGATAACAGCGGAAGGCTTGGAAGATAAAGTGAGTCCATCAACTCCAACGGCATCACTGAGTGAAAGACCATGACCTAAGGCTCCTTACTCGTCGTCTGAAAAGCCTGCAACATGATACGTTGCAGCCCGAAAATGGGTTAGCACATGGAATTTGCTGGCAATGTAACACAAGAGAGAGTAATGAACATAATAAAGCTATCACTACATGCATATATGGCTGGTGGAGGCTGTATGGTTAGTATGTTTTGCGAAAAGCCAATTTTTCCTACAACAAATGAATAAATTTTATGTAAATATCATGGTGGTTGTTAAACATTGAGAATGGTAAACCCTATCTCAATCCCAATTAAAAGGTAATTAACCCAACAATTAATTATATAGAGTGATGAGATCCACATGATAATCCAAGAACCAGATACTCAAGATGTCCATAACTGGGGACACGACTAACCATGATTAGTTTGTACACTCTGTAGAGGTTTGTGCACTTTTCCCCACAAGACTCGATCTCCTCCGTTGGATTTATCGCACTACATGGTGTTTGAGAAACGGATGACCGAGACACAGTCCTTCCGAAGAGGTCCCCTTAACCGATAGATAGGCCTATACACCTACAATCCCCTACATCTGCTAGCCCATCATGGAAAGGTTTCCCACAACTTACTCAACTATGCCAGAGCCCATAATGGCATGTGGGTGCACACGGAAGTTTCTAGCAAGAATAATCTTATGATCCCTTTGAGCCTGGGTGGCAGTCCATAGGAGAAGCACACGGTACCCCGGGATTTCCAAAAATACAGGTAATCACTGGAATTCCCCAGGTGCCTCAATCCACCCAGATGTGTATTAAAGTTGCCACCTTAAGTTAACCATCAATTAACAATCTCACATCTGTCATGAATACTCTCAAACCCAATCCACGTCTATGAGCATAGCATGGCAATATAAGCGACGCAGAAGTAACTCCCATAGGTTTGATAATAAACAGGTGAATAGGTACTACCACATCTACTTCCCAAACCCACAATTTAATTCAGATCCTAACCATGCAATTGTTTTGAGGATTAATCTAATGCAATAAAACTGGGTAGTAAAGAGGTATGATCAAAGTGTTACTTGCGTTGCTGATGATCCGCAAAACCTAGAGACTCGTAGTAGCACGCTTCGCACTCCGGGTACTCTATCGCAAACAAACAAGCATACAATAAGCAATTAAGTAAGGGCACGGGTAAAACTCAAATAAGAGATCTAACCAGAAAGTTCAGCTTAAGAACTCCGATTTGCAAAAAGAATCAAATCAAACAAAGCAACAAAACTCAAGCGCTGAAAGAAACAAGCTTCGCTTACTAATCTGGACTAAAGTCAAATTTTACAGTAGCAAAATATTGTTGAAGTTGGTTAAACAGAAAGAGGGTTCCAAGAAAAAACTCTAGGCGCTTTAATCTCCTGATTCCGATAAATGAGCGAAAAGTTAAACTAAAACGAAAATAGGATCAGAAATCGTGATCGAAAATACTCGCGGAAAATCCAAGAAAAAGAAAAACTGATAAACAGGCTAACGAACAAAGATTCGCCGTCTGCGGCTAAAAGGTGAAAACCATTCGTTAAAAAACGAATGGGCGTTCGCTAAATAACTAAACCGAAGAAAAAAACCGAACCGGATCTAAAGCAAAAATGAAACTAGGTTAATAAAACAACCGTCGGTTCTCTCGCGAAAACCGAGGCGGCGTCTACCTTCGTTGAAAGTCCGGCGAATGGTGGTGGCGGCGGGCGGCTCCGGCGAGGCGGCGCGGGGCGGTGGGTCGGTGGCGGCGGCGTCGGCGGCGAGGCGCGGCGGTTGCGGGGCGCATCGGTGGCGGCCGCCGCGGCGTCGGGCTAGGGTTACGGCGCGGGTGGGCTGGCGGCACTGGTGGGCTTCGGCGGCTCGGAGTGGCGTCTTATAAACCCCCCCCCCCCAAGGCAGAGTCCCGCTCGGGTATAGCCCGGAGTCGGTTTGACTTTTTTTTAAGTAATTTTGATGTGCAGAAAAAGAAAGAAAAGAAATACTAAACGGACTCCAAAAATCCCGAAATAAATTTCCCCCGTCCTCTAAAAATAGGCCGGACAAGGTAACATTTATTTGGGCCTCTAATGCAATTTTGAAAAACGCATATTTTTCCTAATTCAAATAAAATAACGATAAAACTTCGAATAAAAATCTTATTTGATTTTAATTTTAAATCTTCAATATTTCTTTATTTTGAGGAAGTCATTTTTATCCTCTCTCTCTCTCTCTTTTTATTTTATAAAAGAAACTTACGAAGAGAAAATAATTAAAATCAAACGATCCTCTTTTCAAAATTCGAGAAAACTCGAATATGAACATAATGAAATCCACAACTCTCTCCGTGGGTCCTTCAGTTGCATAGAATTTCTAGGGTCAAGCCAAAATGCAATAAAATATGATATGCGAAGATGATCTAATGTATAACATTCCAAATTTAAAATTTGGGATGTTACATGATCGCTCATTTCGATGAGACCAAAATGTTACGAAAAGGAAACAGAGAGTTTGCATTGCCAACTCGGTGGGACCGATCGCTCATCTCGGTTAGACCAAAATGTTACAAAGAGAAATAGAGAGTTTGCAATCCCATCTCGGTGAGACCAAGATCCCTATCGGTGAGACCGAACTGATTAGGGCTTCTGGCTATGGCTATGTCAAGTGAACTCGCTAGCGCCGGATAGATCAAATCGGTGGGGCCGAGTTTGACATTAGGTTTAGGACATATGTGGAAATGAGAAAGTGGTTGAGGGATTTTGGAGCATATCACTAAGCATTTTGAGCAAGCAAGCCGTTAAGCAACACCTCATCCCCTTTTAATAGTATTGGCTTTTCCTATGGACTCAATGTGATCTTGGATCACTAAAATGAAAATGTAGAGTCTTGAGCTTTTGCCAATATGTGTCCTTAGCATTTTGAGGGGTCCACATCTCTAGTCCATACCATACCAATCATTGAACTTTCTGAAACATTAATCTTGAATGGATATTAGTTCTATGAGCTATATGTTGTTATGAATTACCAAAACCACCCGGGGATTAGCTGCACTTATGAGCTATATGTTGTTATGAATTACCAAAACCACCCGGGGATTAGCTGCACTTTCAATGGCCCAAAACAATACCTTCATTAACCATAAAGTGGCACTTCTCCCAATTCAAGACAAGATCTGTTTGCTCGCATCTCTGCAAAACTCGATCAAGATTGCTTAAACAATCATCAAAAGATTTCCCATAAACAGAGAAGCCATCCATGAAAACATCAACAATCTTTTCACGAAAGTTAGAGAATATAGCAGTCATACATATTTGAAAGGTAGCAGGTGCATTGTATAAACCAAAAGGCATACGTCTGTAAGCATAAGTTCCAAAGGGACAAGTGAAAGTGGTCTTTTCTTGATCAGGTTGAGAAACAGGTATTTGTGAAAAACCAGAGTATCCCTCAAGGGAGAAAAAATGTGTGTGCTTAGATAATATTTCTAGCATTTGATCGATAAAAGGCAGAGGGTAATGATCTTTTCTAGTTGCTTTGCTTAATTTTCTAAAGTCAATTACCATTCTATAGCCTGTAACAATTCTTTGTGGAATAAGTTCATTCTTATCATTAGGAACAACAATAATACCTCCTTTCTTAGGGACACAATGAACAAGACTTACCCATCTACTATCAGCTATAGGATAGATTATACCTGGTTCCAGAAGTTTTCATATTTCCGTTCTTACCTCTTCCTTCATTTTTGGATTTAACCGACGCTGGTGATCAACAACGGGTTTAGCATCAGGTTCCATATTTATCTTGTGCTGACATAGAGTGGGACTAATGCCCTTTAAATCATCAAGAGTATATCCAATAGCAGCTTGGTGCTTCCTTAGAACTTTCAATATTTTTTCTTCTTCATGTTCTAAAAGGTTAGCACTAATAGTAATAGGATATATCTTCTTTTCATCAAGATAAGCATATTTCAAACTGGCTGGCAATTGTTTTAATTCAAACATGGGATCACCTTTAGATGGAGGAGGACCTCCTAGAGTTTCAATAGGCAAATTGTGTTTAAGTAGAGGATGTTATTCAAAGAAAATCTTATCTATTTCATTTCTTTCATGAATATGTAAATCAATTTCTTGGTCCAGCAGATATTGTTCTAATGGATCAGTAGGAGGCACAACAATAGAAGCAAGACCAATTATGTCATCCTTACTATGCAATTCTTTTTCATGAAGCTTTCTACTAAACTTGGAAAAATTAAACTCATGAGACTCATCACCAAAACTAACACCGACAGTTTGTTTTTCACAATCTATTTTAGCATTAATGGTGTCCAAGAAAGGTCTACCAAAGATAATGGGACAAAATTCATCTTGTGGGGAACTAAGAACAAGAAAATCAGTAGGGTATTTTATTTTCCCACACAAGACTTCAACATCTCTAAAAATCCCAAGTGATGTGATGGTGTCTCTATTAGCAAGTTTAATTGTGGCATCTATTTCTTCTATTTCAGCGGGTGCTATGTCATTCATAATTTCTGGATATAAAGTAAAGGTAATAGCACTCACGCTAGCACTTATGTCACCTAAACCATGACAACCGTGATCTCCTATTTTAACTGAGACAACGGGCATGCCAACAACGGGTCTATGATTATCTGTTTTATCGGGTTTGGCAATTATATTAGCTTCATTACAAAAGTAAATAGCATGCCCATCTAAATTTTCTTCCGAGAGGTCCTTAACCATAGAAACACTAGGCTCAACTTTAATTTGTTCATCAGGTTTAGTTGTTCTAATATAACTTTTGTTGACCACCGTTGAAACTTTAGAATGTTCCTTTATCCTAACAGGGAAAGGTGGTTTCTCAATATAAGCAGTAGGAACAACCGGATCAACATTATAAAGTATAGTTTTCTCTTTAACTAGTTCCGGTACTTTAATTTCTTCTTTAATAGGTGGGTGATATTTAAACCACTTCTCTTTAGGGAGATCAACATGAGTAGAAAATGATTCACAAAAGGAGGCTACTATCTCAGAGTCAAGTCCATATTTAGTGCTGAACTTTTAAAAAGCATCGGTAATCATAAAAGATTTAACACAATCATACTTAAGCTTAATACCTGACACTTTACCTTCATCGAGTTCCCAATCTTCATAGTTGCGTTTAATTCTTTCCAAAAGATCCCACCGGAATTCAATAGTCTTCTTTATAAAAGAACCAGCACAAGAAGTATCAAGCATGGATCAATCATTATGAGAAAGCCGAGCATAAAATTTCTGGATAATAATTTCTCTTGAGAGCTCAAGATTGGGGCATGAATATAACATTGACTTAAGCCTCCCCCAAGCTAGACTGATACTTTCTCCTTCACGAGGCCAAAAATTATATATGTAATTCCAATCACGATGAACTAGATGCATGGGATATTTTTTTGGTGGAGCTCCAATTTCAATCGATTCCAATTCCAAGGTCCAATATCATCGCATAGCCTATACCATGACAATGCTTTCCCTTCAAAGATAAAGGGAAACCCTTCTTCTTAACTTCATCTCCGGGTAAACCTGCAAGCTTTAACAATCCACAAAGTTGTTCCACATATATCAAGTGCATATCAGGATGTTCGGTTCCATCTCCTACATAAGGATTAGCTAGTAGTTGTTCTATCATACCCGAAGGAATGTCATATTCAATATTTTCAATAGGTGCGATAGGTTGAGGGGTAGCTAATTGTGGTTCCGGTCATGGTGAAGATACCTTGAACAAACCCCTCAAAGGATTGTTTTCCATAGTAACAAGTGACAGTAAATTTCAGCACACTATATAAATGTTTCCACTTACCAAAGGCTCTTCACTCCCCGGCAACGGCGCCAGAAAATAGCCTTGATGACCCACAAGTATATGGGATCAATTGTAGCTCTTTTTGATAAGTAAGAGTGTCGAACCCAACGAGGAGCAGAAGGAAACGACAAGTGGTTTTTGACATGTCTCCAACGTATCTGCTTTTCCTAACGCTGTTCCTCTTGTTTTGGACTCTAATTTGCATGATTTGAATGAAACTAACCCTGGACTGACGTTGTTTTCAGCAGAACTACCATGGTGTTGTTTTTGTGTGGAAATAAAAGTTCTCGGAATGGAACGAGACTTTGGGAGAGTTTTTTATACAATAAAAGAGAATTTCTAGAGCCAAGAGCCACCGTAGGGGCACCTGGGTGGGCACAACCCACCAGGGCGTGCCTGCCCTCCCAGGCGCGCCCAGGTGGGTTGTCCCCACCTGGTGGCCCCGCACACCCTGAAACTGATGCTATAAAATTCTATTTTTCTAGAAAAAATGAGGGAGAAAGAATTATCGCGATCCACGAGACGGAGCCGTCGTCACCTCATGTTCTTCATCTGGAGGCCAGATCTGGAGTCCGTTTGGGGCTCCGGAGAGGGGGATCTTCGTTCTTCATCATCACCAACCCTTCTCCATCGCCAATTCCATGTTGCTCCCCACTAGGAGTGAGTAATTCCTTCATAGGCTCGCTGGTCGGTGAGGAGTTGTCTGAGATTCATCATGTAATCGAGTTAGTTTTGTTAGGGCTTGATCCCTAGTATCCACTATGTTCTGAGATTGATGTTGCTATGACTTTGTCATGCTTAATGCTTGTCACTTTCGGCCCAGGTGCCATGATTTCAGATGTGAACCGTTTATATTATCATAATTATATCCATGTTCTAGATCTGATCTTGAAGTTATAGTCACCTACTGTGTGTTATGATCCGGCAACCCCGGAGTGACAATAGTTGGGACCACTCCCGGTGATGACCGTAGTTTTAGGATTTTGTGTATTCACCGTGTGTTAATGCTTTGTTCCGATTCTCTATTAAAAGGAGGCCTTAATATCCCTTAGTTTCCATTATGGACCCCGCTGCCACGGGAGGGTAGGACAAAAGATGGCATGCAAGTTCTTTCCATAAGCGTGTATGACTATTTATGGCATACATGCCTACATTATATTTATGAAATGGAGCTAACGCCGTATCGCCCTAGGTTATGACTGTCACATGATGAATATCATCCAACAAATTACCGATCCAATGCCTACAGATTTTTTATATATTGTTTCTGCTAAGTTACTACTGCTGCTGTTACTGTTGCACTTTCTACAAAATTACTGCTATCACTATTACCGTTACCATTGTTGTTATCACTATTATCAAAACTATCATACTACTTTGCTAATGATCACTTTGCTGCAGATAATTAATCTCTAGGTGTGGTTGAATTGACAACTCAGTTGCTAATACCTTCAAATATTCTTTGGCTCCCCTCGTGTCGAATCTATAAATTTGGGTTGAATACTCTACCCTCGAAAACTGTTGTGATCCCCTATACTTGTGGGTTATCAAGACCTTTTTCGAGCATCGTTGCCAGGGAGCATAGCTATATTTGTTGAGTCACTTGGGATTATTATCAATTTATCACTATGAAGGATCTGAAGGATGCTAAGACTAAGGTCTATCCCTCTAAGACGAGGGCAGGTAAGGAATTGCCATCCAGTTCTGCTTTAGATTCACCTTCTGTTATAGGTAAACTTGCAACACCACCATATGCTATTTATCCTGATATGTCGCAAGTAATTGATGATGCTACTTCTGCTATGAATGATGCTAGTACCTGGCATGATGATTATGATGTGCCACTGGGTGAATTTCTTGATGAACAAATTGCTAGAGTAATACAACATGATGTTGTTGAATCTGATGATGATCTTGAAACTAAAACTCATGAAACACCTTCTAGAACTAGCCTTCCTAGATATGAATTGCCCGAGGTACCGGATGGTTATGTTATAAATGAGGAGACAACTAGAGATTTTCTTGCTTGTAAGGATAGAGATGATCTAGAGAAATTAAGATGCAAGTATATAGAAAAATCTCTGAATGCTACAATGCAATATGATCCTAAGTTTGCTACCTCACCTATCTTTATTGATGATAAGGATTATGAATTCTCTGTCGACCCAGAGTTAATTACTTTGGTTGAATTTGATCCTTTCCATGGTTATGAAACTGAAACTGTTGTGGCACATCTTACTAAGTTCAATGACATAGCCACCCTTTTTACTCATCATGAGAAGACTCGTTATTATTTTATTATCAAATTATTTTCGTTCTCATTAAAGGGTGATTCCAAAGCATGGTACAATACTCTTTCTCCTGTTTGTGAGCGTAGTCCCCAGGATACGATTTATTACTTCTCTGGAAAAAAATCCTGCTCATAAGAAACAAGCTGCTTTACAGGAAATATTTAACTTTGTGCAAACTAAAGAAGAGAGTCTCCCACAAGCTTGGGGGAGGATTTGCCAATTACTTAATGCTTTGCCTGATCATCCTCCTAAGAAAAATGAAATACTTGATATCTTCTATAATGGACTAACCTATGCTTCTAGGGACTTCCTAGATAGTTGTGCTGGTTGTGTTTTCAGGAAACAAACTGTTGGAAAACCTGAAGAATTATTGAATAACATATTGAAAAATTATGATAATTGGACTATTCCGAAACCACCGCCTAAACCTACTCCGAAGAACAGGGGTATATTATATCTCAGTCCTAAAGATACACAAGAGGCAAAGAAATCCATGAAGGAAAAAGGTATTAAAGCTGAGGATGTTAAAAATTGACCTCCTATTGAAGAAATACATGGGCTTAATACACCACCACCACCCAAGGAGGTAGAGGTAAATTTTGTAATGAAGTTCAATGATAATGACAAACCTCACAATATGCACCCTAGCCAATGCATTTATTAGTTTGAAAACTACATTAGAAAACAAGATCACTTCAATGCAAATGTTATGAAACAATTTAAATACAATTCTGATATGATTACTCGCTTGAGTGACTTATTATTTAAAATCTCAAATGATGTTAGAGGTGTTGGAAAACATGCTTCCATGGTTCAAACCCAGTTAGAACAAGTTGTTAAATCTCAAAGAGAGTTGCTTGATGAAATGAATAATAATATACATGACTTTGTTGTTAGAGTTGCCAATAGAGGAGGTAAAATGACTCAGGAACCACTTTATCCTGAGGGACACCCAAGAAGAATTGAACAGTATTCACAAAGGAACAACGCCACTGCACCTAGTTATTCTAAAAAGAAGAAGAAAAAGAAAAATGATAGGACCTTGTATGCTTCTAGTGAACCTGAAATAGAGAAACCTCCTGATAATGATAATGATGTTTCTATCTGTGATGTTGAAACTCAACCTGGTAATGAACATTATCTTAGTGATAATGAAAAAGATAATGTTGATGTTCATGAAGATACTCAACCAAAAAATAAATAAGAACCAGATAATGATGTTGAGATAGAACCTCCAGTTGATCTTGATAATCCACAACCTAAGAATACAAGATATGACAAAAGAGACTTTATTGCTAGAAAACATGGTAAAGAAATAGAACTGTGGGTTCAAAAACCTATGCCTTTTCCACCAAAGTCAACTAAAAAGAAAGACGATGAAGAATTTGAACGCGTTGCTGAAATGTTGAGGCCAGTCTTTTTGCGTACTCGCTTTACTCGTATCCTTAAAATACCTCCTTATGCAAAGTATATGAGAGACATCATCACCAATAAGAGAAAATACCAGAAGCTGAAATCTCCACTATGCTTGCTAATTATACTTTCAAAGATGGAGTACCTAAAAAACTTGGAGATCCTGGAATACCTACTATACCTTGCTCTATCAAAAGAAATTATGTGAAAACTGCTTTGTCTGATTTAGGAGCTGGTGTTAGTGTTATGCCCTTTCTCTTTATATAGAAGATTTTACTTGAATAAACTCACACCTACTGAAATAGCTTTGCAAATGGCTGACAAATCAACTACCATACCTATCGGTATTTGTGAGGATATGCCCGTTGTTGTTGCTAATGTTACTATTTTGACTGACTTTGTTATACTTGAGATGCCCGAGGACGACAACATGTCGATTATCCTTGGTAGACCCTTCTTGAATACTGCAGGGGCTGTTATTGATTGCAATAAAAGCAAGGTCACTTTTCATAAAAATGGTAATGAGCATATGGTGCACTTTCCGAAGAAACAATTCCAAGTGAACGGTATTGATGTTATTGAAAAATCTCCGACAATCACTATTGGAAGTTTTCAACTACCTCTACCTACTGCCAAAAAGAAATATGAAATGCTTATTTTTGGGGATATTCACATCCCTGTTGAGGTAACTTAGTGATTTAGAAAGTTCTTCGGTCTCATGCTAATCGAAAGTGGTTGTTAATAAGACCTAATCGACCTTATTAATTGATCATATTTTAGAGGTATGAAGTTGATGAATTTAGTAAGCACTACCTTCTGTCCCTACCTTTTGTTTTATATATTTATTAGTTAAATAAAATAAAATGCCATGTTTTGCCTGTCTTCTCAATTTTCCGTGCAATAAAAAATGACCCAAAAATAAAAGTTCTCATAATGCTCTGGAAATTTAATACGATTTTTTATGAATATTTAAGAACTTCTGGTGCAAATATTATCAGAGGGAGGTGCACCAGGTGGGCGCAATCCACCTGGGCGCTCCAGGACCCCCAGGCGTGCCCTGGTGGGTTATGGTCCCCACGTGGGCCCCCTCACTTATCCCTTCACACCACATCATCACTTACCTCCAGAAAAAATTCTCCATTTCTCTCTCTCTCTCTCTCGTGTTCTTGCTCTCAAACCCGCGGATTTCGATCTCTTTGCTCGAAGCTCCATTTCTGAAACTATTTCGGGGGATTTTTGCTTGTAAAATGGTGAATATCTTTAGGAAGTTTGCTTCTAAGAAGAACTCCAAGGGAGTTATTAGGGAGTCGTCTGACAGTGATCTCCATCCCTGGAGGTTGGCAGAGGTACGGCCATGTGAATGGCCGCATACCCAGTTCATGGAAGAGGCTAGAATCCTTCATGAGTTCACACAATATGCTGCTAATGCCTGCCTCACCGACTTCATCATAGCTGAATGTGAACAGTATCATCTCCTCACAAACATCTTTGTTCAAAGTTTTAATTTCCTTCCTAGGAATAATCCTCCTGAGGTGTAGTTCAACTTATATGTTGAAACCCGTTAGATACCACTTACTGAATTTTGTAACATATGCATGATCCCTTCTGACAGGAGCTTAGTAGAGCCTTGGCTGGCAGAGTTTGAGGCCTTTTATCGTACCTTGACAGTGGGACCTGAGAGAGGGGTGTCGGCTATCACTGCCGCTGGCTTGCATTTTCCTACTGTTCATTATTTTTCTCTTTTCATTGCAAAATGCTTGCTTGCTAGAGAGAAGGTGGGTGCACTCAGTTCACCAGACCTTGCAGTTTTACTCGTGCACTAGAGGGTGACAATACTTATAGCTTGGGAGATATTGTGGCACGTCGCCTCCACATTAATAAGTCCAAGGGTAAAATACATGGTGGGATTTTCGCTACTCATTTGGCGGCTCACTTTAATGTTGAGATACGCCCTCATGATTACCCTCTGACTAAGGTTTAGCTAGAACGCGCATCCATGGAACACCACCACTTTATTGCATGAGATTACCCTAACATTCCTATTCCTTATAACCTGGTTTTTAGCACTGAAACTCGTGATATTATTCCACTGTCTGCTCCTGCTTTGTTTGATCCTGTTGCCAGGGGAGGATATAGGATTATGCCTGCTGATATCATCGCCAACCGGAATGACCAGGCTGCAACAAAGGAGGAGCCTCAACAGTGGGATCCATGGATGCCCGCTCCTCAGCAACCCGACTACTATCCAGGCTACTGATCGATCACCAAGTTAGGCCACCGACATTACATTCATGTTCACACATTTCATTCCAGTTGTCAGTGTCACACTTTTTCATTGTATTATCCATGTTAAATTTATTTTATTGCTTTTTTCTTGTGTGTTTGAAAAAAAATAGAAAAACCAAAAAAAATAGTTGTAGTTAGTTTACTTTCTATACATGTTTAAGCCGCAGCACTAAAAGAAAACCCAAAAGGATTTCCTTGTTCTTCTTTTGCTTCTTGGGAGCTTTCCCGTGTAAATAGTTTTTGTCGTTTTTGCTTTTCTCTTTTATTTGCTTGTTCAAGAAAACCAAAAACTCCAAAAATATTTCAGTGTGTTTCTCTGATTTTTTTTCTTTTTATTCGAGTTGTACCAAGGAGAAGACCATGATGAAAATGTTGAGTGGCTCTCATATGAATAATTATTGATCTAATAAAGAGCCCATATTACCTTGTCTTCTCCTGTTGAATAAAACGTTTGCAAATTCCAGCTTAGTCCATGGCACTTTGCACTGTTATTATTTTCACATTGTTCGGTCGTGCAAGTGAAAGAAAATAATGACGATATTCGATGAACTGGCTGTGGTAGAGAGAAACGGGTATTAACTCGACTTGTTCTGTTTGTGTAAATATGTTTAACCTAGTATCCATGCTTCAACCCATTATGATTAAACATGTTTGCAATGACAATTAGAGATTATAGTTTCTCATGCCATGCATAAGTAGCTGGGAGTGGATAATGATTTATCTTGGATATCAACATTACGTTAAAATGATTGTGATGTAGTATGATGATATGGTATCCTCCTCTGAATGTTCAAGTGGCTTGACTTGGCACATGTTCATGCATGTAGTTGAATCAAAACCAACATTGCCTCTATGATATTTATGTTCATGGAGTTCATATCCTACTCATGCTAGTGTCCAATGTTACTTATGCATAATGCATGTTCATGACCGTTTTTGCTCTCTAGCTGGCCACTTCTCAACCTAATAGCTAGCCTTTGCCTGTACTAAGTGTGAATTCTGCTTGTACATCGAAAACCTTGAACCCAAAGTTATTCCATATAAGTCCACCATACCTACCTATATGCGGTGAGGGAGTCCTGGATTAGGGGGTATCCGGACAGCCGGACTATATCCTTTTGCTGGACTGTTGGACTATGAAGATACAAGATTGAAGACTTCGTCCCGTGTCCGGATGGGACTCTCCATGGCATGGAAGGCAAGCTTGGAAATACGGATTTGTAGATCTCCTTCCGTGTAACCGACTCTGTGTAACTCTAGCCCCCTCCGGTGTCTATATATACCGGAGGGTTAGGTCCGTAGGACCAAGAACAACAATCATACCATAGGCTAGCTTCTAGGGTTTAGCCTCTTCGATCTCGTGGTAGATCAACTCTTGTAATACCCATATCATCAAGATCAATCAAGCAGGAGTAGGGTTTTACCTCCATCGAGAGGGCCCGAACCTGGGTAAAAACACCGTGTCCCCTGTCTCCTGTTACCATCCGCCTAGACGCACAGTTCGAGACCCCCTACCCGAGATCCGCCGGTTTTGACACTATGTCGTCATTGTTAGGCTTGATGGCTCCTTCGATCATCGATAACGATGCAGTCCAGGGTGAGACTTTTCTCCCTGGATAGATCTTTGTATTCGGCGGCTTCGCACTATGAGCCAACTCGCTTGGCCATCTGGAGCAGATCGAGAGTTACGCCCCTGGCCACCAGGTCAGGTTTGGAAGCTTAAACTACACGGCCGACATCCACGGAGACTTGATCATCGACGGATTCGAGCCCCGGCTGAGTGCACTACATGGTCATGATGAGCATGATTTAGCTCTACCATCAGACGGTGTCCAGGAGACCGCACCGGCAATCGCTCCAACCCTCAATTCGGAGCCAATTGCGCCATCATTGGACGGGTGGATCGACCCCGCCACGGAGGCCAAATTCTCAATGGCGATTATGCCGAGTATCGACCTTACCCTTCGTTAGAGCCGTGACGCCAAACTGCCGGATTCTTCCCCGGCCACGGACTCCGAACCGCCTACGCCCGTGCCTGTCTAATCCGACTGGGCACCGATCATGGAGTTCACCTCCGTGGATATCTTTTAGCACTCGCCCTTCGGCGAGATACTGAACTCATTAAGGTCTCACCCCTTGTCAGGAGAGTCCTGGCTGAACTATGTCCGGCAGGATTGGGATGCGGATGACGAAGAAATTCGCCGCCCACCCACCACCCACTTAGTAGCCACTGTCGATGATTTGACCGACATGCTCGACTTCGACTCCGAAGACATCGACGGCATGGAAGACGATGCAGGAGACGAACAGGAATCACTGCCCACAGGGCACTGGACAGCCACCTCTTCATATGATATATATATGGTGGAGACACCCAAAGAAGGCAATGGCGACGGGACAGCGGAGGATGACCCCTCCAAGAAGCAACCCAAGCGTCGATGTCAGCGGCACCACTCTAAGTCTCGCCAAAGCAAAAGCGGTGATACCGGCACAGGAGATAATAATACTCCGGACAGCGCCGAAGATAATGACAATCCCCTCCAGCAAGATTTAGAGCAGGAGGATGGAGAAGCCAGCCCTCCTGAGAGAGCGGCAGATGGAGAGGCGGAGGATGATAATTACGTGCCTCCCTCCGAAGACGAGGCAAGTCTCGACGATGACGAATTTGTCGTACCTGAGGACCCCGTCGAGCAAGAGAACTTCAAGCGCAGGCTTATAGCCACGGAAAATAGCCTTTAGAGAAAGCAACAGCAGCTTCGAGCTGATCAAGATTTGCTAGCTGACAGATGGACCGAAGTCCTTGCGGCCGAGGAATATGAACTCGAACACCCCTCCAAGAGTTACCCAAAGCACAGGTTGCTACCCCGACTGGAGGAGGAAGCATTAAAACCTACATCTCCAGCATATGACGCGGCTGATCGGCCACCTTGTGGCCGCGACAGAGCGGCATTTCTGCCAAAGGCCCAGCCCGCACCCCGGTGCCACTCAAATAAAAACGTCAAGGCACGAGGAAATACGCTAGAACTGCGAGACGTATTGGAGGACAAAGCAAAACACGCAAGATCGATCTACGGATCACGAGGGCGCGCCACTACGCGAGACGATAACCTTCACGCCGAATACAGTAAAAGTAAATCCGGTCGGGACGACCACAGCGGACAAGACTCATATGAGCTGCGTCGTGATCTAGCCCATTACAGAGGCGTCGCACACCCCCTATGCTTCACAGATGAAGTAATGGATCACCAAATCCCAGAGGGTTTCAAACCCGTAAATATCAAATCGTACGATGCTACAACAGATCCTGCGGTATGGATCGAGGACTACCTCCTGCACATCCACATGGCCCGCGGTGACGATCTACACGCCATAAAATACCTTCCACTCAAACTCAAAGGACCAGCTCAGCATTGGCCGAATAGCTTGCCAGCAGAATCCATTGGCTATTGGGAAGATCTGGAAGCCGCATTCCTCGACAACTTCCAGGGCACTTATGTGCGACCGCCAGATGCCGATGACTTGAGCCATATAATCCAGCAGCCAGAGGAATCGGCCAGGCAATTTTGGACACGGTTCCTAACCAAGAAAAACCAAATCGTCGACTGTCCGGATGCAGAGGCCCTAGCAGCTTTTAAGCATAACATCCGCGACGATTGGCTCGCCCGGCACCTTGGCCAGGAAAAGCCGAAATCTATGGCAGCCCTCCCGACACTCATGACCCGCTTTTGCGCAGGAGAGGACAGCTGGCTGGCTCGTAGCAATAACATATCAAAGAACCCTGGTACTTGATACATCCATTTTGCATCATGCTTTTATATCGATATCTATTGCATTATGGGCTGTTATTTCACGTTATGTCACAATACTTATGGCAATTCTCTCTTATTTTACAAGGTTCATATGAAGAGGGAGAATGCCGGCAGCTGGAATTCTGGGCTTGAAAAGGAGCAAATATTAGAGACCTATTCTGTACAACTCCAAAAGTCCTGACACTCCACGGAATATCTTAAAATAAATAAAGAAAAATCCTCGCCAAAGATGAAGGCCAGGGGGCCCACACCCTGCTCACGAGGGTGGAGGCGCGCACCACTCCCTAGGGCGCGCCCCCTACCTCGTGGGCCCCCTGGTGGCTCTTCGACGCCCATCTTCTCCTATATGAAGTCTTTCGTCAAGAAAAAAAGGAGAAGCAACCTTTTGGGACGAAACTCTGCCGCCACGAGGCGGAACCTTGGCGGAACCAATCTAGAGCTCCGGCAGAGCTGTTCTGCCGAGGATACTTCCCTTCGAGGGGGGAATCATCGCCATCGTCATCACCAACGCTCCTCTCACCGGGAGAGGGCAATCTCCATCAACATCTTCACCAGCACCATCTCATCTCCAAACCCTAGTTCATCTCTTGTATCCAATTCTTGTCTCCAAGTCTGGGATTGGTGCTAGTAGGCTGCTAGTAGTGTTGATTACTCCTTGTAGTTGATGCTAGTTGGTTTATTTGGTGCAAAATCATATGTTCACATCCGTTATGCATATTATTACCCCTCTGATTATGAAAAAGAATATGCTTTGTGAGTAGTTACGTTTGTTCCTGAGGACAAGGGAGAAGTCTTGCTATTAGTAGTCATGTGAATTTGGTATTTGTTCGATATTTTGATAAGATGTATGTTGTCTAGCCTCTAGTGGTGTTATGTGAACGTCGACTACATAACACTTCACCATTATTTGGGCCTAGAGGAAGGCATTGGGAAGTAATAAGTAGATGATGGGTTGCTAGAGTGACATAAGCTTAAACCCTAGTTTATGCGTTGCTTCGTAAGGGGCTGATTTGGATCCACATGTTTCATGTTATGGTTAGGTTTACCTTAATACTTTTGTTGTAGTTGCGGATGCTTGCAATAGAGGTTAATCATAAGTGGGATGCTTGTTCAAGTAAGAACAGCACCCAAGCACCGGTCCACCCACATATCAAATTATCAAAGTACCGAACGCGGATCATATGAACATGATGAAAACTAGCTTGACGATATTCCCATTTGTCCTCGGAAGCGCTTTTCCTTATATAAGAGTTTGTTACGCCTTATCCTTTACTACAAAAAGGATTGGGCCACCTTGCTGCACTTTATTTACTTTTGCTACTTGTTGCTCGTTACAATTTACCTTGTCACGAAACTATCTGTTACCACTTATTTCAGTACTTGCAGAGAATACCTTGCTGAAAACCGCTTATCATTTTGTTCTGCTCCTCGTTTGGTTCGACACTCTTACTTATCGAAAGGACTACGATAGATCCCCTATACTTGTGGGTCATCAAGACTCTTATCGGTGTCAAAACCGGCGGATCTCGGGTAGGGGGTCCCAAGCTGTGCATCTAGGCAGATGGTAATAGTAGACAAGGGACACAATATTTTTACCCAGGTTCGGGCCCTCTCGATGGAGGCAAAACCCTACTCCTGCTTGATTAATATTGATGATATGGGTGGTACAAGAGTAGATCTACCACCAGATCAGAGAGGCTAAACCCTAGAAGCTAGCCTATGGTATGATTGTTGTGGTTGTCCTACGGACTAAACCCTCCGGTTTATATAGACATCGGAGGGGGCTAAGGTTACACAGAGTCGGTTACAATGGGAGGAGATCTAAATATCCGTATTGCCAAGCTTTCCTTCCACACCAAGGAAAGTCCCATCCGGACACGGGACGAAGTCTTCAATCTTGTATCTTCATAGTCCAACAGTCCGGCTAAAGGTGATAGTCCGGCTGTCCGGATACCCCCTAATCCAGGACTCCCTCAACTCTTTTTTGGCGCCGTTGTCGGGGAGTGTAGCGCCTTTGGTAGGTGGAATTTGGTAAGGAAAAATTTATATAGTGTGCTGAAATTTACTGTCACTTGTTACTATGGAAAGTAATTCTCTGAGGGGCTTGTTCGGGGTATATTCACCCCGTCCATTAGAGCAAAGAGTTGCTCCTCAACCTACTGAACCTATTGAAAATGAAACTCCTTTTGAATTTCCTTCGGGAATGATGGAAAAACTGCTAGCTAATCCTTTTACAGGAGATGGAACAAAGCATCCTGATGAGCACTTAATATATGTGGATGAAGTTTGTGGATTATTTAAGCTTGCAGGTATACCCGATGATGTTGCTAAGAAGAAGGTCTTCCCTTTATCTTTGAAGGGAGACGCATTGACATGGTATAGGCTATGTGATGATACGAGATTATGGAACTATAAAAGATTGAAATTGGAATTTCATCAAAAGTATTACCCTATGCATCTTGTTCATCATGATCGCAATTATATATATAATTTTTGGCCTCGCGAAGGAGAAAGCATCGCTCAAGCTTGGGGGAGGCTTAAATCAATGTTATATTCACGCCCCAATCATGAGCTCTCAAGAGTTACAATTATTCATAAAAATTATGCTCGGCTTTCTGAAAATAATCGCACCATGCTCGATACTTCTTATGTTGGCTCTTTTATGATGAAGACTATTGAATTTAGACGGGATTTATTGGATAGAATTAAACGCACCTCTGAAGATTGGGACCTCGACGAAGGTAAGGACTCAGGTATGACACCTAAGTTTGATTGTGTTAAATCTTTTATGGATACCGATATTTTTTGTAAGTTTAGCACCAAATATGGACTTGACTCTGAGATAGTAGCTTCTTTTTGTAAATATTTTGCTACTTATGTTGATCTCCCTAAGGAGAAGTGGTTTAAATATCATCCTCCCATAGAAGTAAAAGTAGCTGCACCTATTAAAGTTGAAGAAAAGATTATCACTTATAATGGTCCTATTGTTCCTACGTCTTATGTTGAGAAACCACCTTTCCCTATTAGAATAAAGGATCATGCTAAAGCTTCAACTGTTGTTCGTAAAAGCAAAATTAGAACTTATACACCACCTGAGCAAGTTAAAGTAGAACCTAATATTGCTATTGTTACAAATCGCTTGTCTAATAATATTGATGGGCATGTTATTAAGTTCAATGGTGAAACTGCTAGAATTGCTAAGCCTTGTGCTAAAGATAAACATAGACCTGTGGTAGGCGTGCATGTTATTTCTGTTAAAATAGGATATCATTGCTATCATGGCTTATGTGATATGGGTGCTAGTGCTACTGTTATACTATTACCTTATTTGAAGAAATCAAGCATGAAATTGCACCTACTGAGTTAGAAGATATTGATGTTACAATTAGGCTTGCCAATAGAGACACCATTTCACCAATTGGGATTGTTAGAGACATTGAAGTCTTGTGTGGGAAAACTAAATATCCTGCTGATTTTCTTGTTCTTGGTTCCCCACAAGATAGGTTTTGTCCCATTATATTTGGTAGACCCTTCTTGAACACTGTTAATGCTAAGATAGACTGTGAAAAGAATGTTGTCACTATTGGCTTGGATAATATGGTTCATGAGTTTAATTTCTCTAAATTTAGTAAACAACATCGTGAGGAAGAATTGCCTAGTAAGGATGATATTATTGGTCTTGCTTCTATTGCCGTACCTCCTAGTGATCCTTTAGAACATTATTTGCTAGACCATGAAAATGATATGTTCATGAATGAAAGAAGGGAAATAGATGAAGTATTCTTTAAACAGGAACCTATTCTACAACACAATTTTCCTGTTGAAGTCCTAGGGGATCCTCCTCCACCCAAGGGTGATCCCGTGTTTGAGCTTAAACCGTTGCCTGGTAATCTTAAATATGCTTATCTTGATGAAAAGAAGATATATCATGTTATTATTAGTGCTATCCTTTCAGAGAATGAAGAAGAAAGATTATTAAAAACTCTGAAGAAGCACCGTGCTGCTATTGGGTATACTCTGGATGATCTTAAGGGCATTAGCCCCACTCTATGTCAACATAAAATAAATTTGGAAGCAGATGCCAAACCAGTTCGTGACCCTCAATGACGTTTGAATCATAAAATGAAAGAAGTGGTAAGAAAAGAAATACTCAAGCTTCTGGAGGCAGGTATAATTTATCCCGTTGCTGATAGTCAATGGGTAAGTCCTATTCATTGTGTCCCTAAGAAGGGAGGTATTACTGTTGTTCCTAATGATAAAGATGAATTGATTCCACAAAGAATTATCATAGGTTATAGGATGGTAATTGATTTCCGCAAATTAAATAAGGGTACTAAGAAAGATCATTACCCCTTACCTTTTATTGATCAAATGTTAGAAAGATTATGCAAACATACACGTTACTGCTTCCTAGATGGTTATTCTGGTTTCTCTCAAATACCTGTGTCGGCTAGAGATCAATCAAAGACTACTTTTACATGCCCTTTTGGTACTTTTGCTTATAGACGTATGCCTTTTGGTCTATGTAATGCACCTGCTACCTTTCAAAGATGCATGATGGCTATATTCTCTGACTTTTGTGAAAAGATTTGTGAGGTTTTCATGGACGACTTTTCCATCTATGGTTCCTCTTTTGATGATCGCTTGAGCAATCTTGATCGAGTTTTGCAGAGATGTGAAGAAACTAATCTTGTCTTGAATTGGGAAAAGTGCCACTTTATGGTTAATGAAGGTATTGTCTTGGGGCATAAAGTTTATGAAAGAGGTATTGAAGTTGATAAAGCCAGGGTTGATGCGATTGAAAAGATGCCATGTCCCAAGAACATCAAAGGTATAAGAAGTTTCCTTGGTCACGCCGGATTCTATAGGAGGTTCATTAAGGACTTCTCAAAAATTTCTCGGCCTCTGACTAATTTATTACAAAAAGATGTAGCATTTGTCTTTGATGATGATTGTGTAGAAGCATTTGAAACACTTAAGAAAGCATTAGTCTCTGCACCTGTTGTTCAGCCACCTGATTGGAATTTACCCTTTGAAATTATGTGTGATGCTAGTGATTATGTTGTAGGTGCTGTTCTAGGGCAAAGAGTTGATAAGAAATTAAATGTTATCCATTATGCTAGTAAGACTCTAGACAATGCTCAAAGAAATTATGCTACTACCGAAAAATAACTTTTAGCAGTTGTATTTGCTTGTGATAAGTTCAGACCTTATATTGTTGATTCTAAAGTAACTATGCACACTGATCATGCTGCTATTAAATATCTTATGGAAAAGAAAGATGCTAAACCTAGACTTATTAGATGGGTTCTCTTGCTACAAGAATTTGATTTGCATATCGTTGATAGAAAAGGAGCTGAGAACCCTGTTGCAGACAACCTATCTAGGTTAGAGAATGTTCTTGATGACCCACTACCTATCAATGATAACTTCCCTGATGAACAATTAAATGTCATAAGTACCTATCGTAGTACTCCTTGGTATGATGATTATGCTAATTACATAGTTGCTAAATTTATACCACCTAGCTTCACATACCAACAAAAGAAAAAGGTTTTCTATGATTTCAGGCATTACTTTTGGCATGACCCACATCTTTATAAAGAAGGAGTAGATGGTGTTATTAGACGTTGTGTACCTGAGCATGAACAGGAACAGATCCTACGCAAGTGCCACTCCGAAGCTTATGGAGGACACCACGCTGGAGATAGAACTGCACATAAGGTATTGCAATCCGGTTTTTATTGGCCTACTCTCTTCGAGGATGCCCGTAAGTTTGTTCTTGTCTTGCGATGAATGCCAAAGAATAGGTAATATTAGTAGACGTCAAGAAATGCCTATGAATTATTCACTTGCTATTGAACCATTTGACTTTTGGGCTTTGATTATATGGGACCTTTTCCTACCTCTAATGGATATACACATATTTTAGTTGTTGTCGATTACGTTACTAAGTGGGTAGAAGCTATTCCAACTAGTAGTACTGATCATAACACTTCTGTTAAAATGCTTAAGGAAGTAATTTTTCCGAGGTTTGGAGTCCCTAGATATTTAATGACTGGTGGTGGTTCACACTTTATTCATGGTGCTTTCCGTAAAATGCTTGCTAAATATGACGTTAATCATAGAATCGCATCACCTTATCACCCACAGTCCAGTGGTCAAGTAGAATTGAGCAATAGAGAACTCAAATTAATTTTGCAAAAGACTGTCAGTAGGTCTAGAAAGAATTGCTCTAAGAAACTTGATGATGCATTATGGGCATATAGAACTGCATATAAAAATCCTATGGGTATGTCTCCGTATAAAATGGTTTATGTAAAAGCATGTCACTTACCTCTCGAACTAGGACATAAGGCTTATTGGTCTATTAAGGAGCTCAACTATGATTTCAAACTTGCCGGTGAGAAGAGGTTATTTGATATTAGCTCACTCGATGGATGGAGAACCCAAGCTTATGAAAATGCCAAGTTATGAAAGGCCAAATGGGAAGGCCCCTACGTTATCGAGGAGGTCTATATTTCCGGTGCCATAAAAATTAATAACCTCGAAGGCACAAATCCGAAGGTGGTAAATGGTCAAAGAATTAAACATTATATCTCAGGTAATCCCATAAATGTTGAAACCAATATTATTGAAACCATAACCCCGGAGGAATACATAAGAGACACTTTCCAGAATGTTTCAGACTTCGAAAAGGAATGGGTATGTGGTACGGTAAGTAAACCGACTCCAAAACAATTTTTAAGGCAATATTTCTCCGTTTTGGAATTTTTAGAAAAATAGAAAAATAAGTGGCAGTCCGGAAAGGGCACGAGGGTGGTGGGCGCGCCCCCTCCCCTGGGCGCGCCCCCTACCTCGTGAGCACCTCGTGTGCCCTCCGGACTCCGTTTTTGCACGATACGTGTTTTTGTCGGTAAAAAATCATTATATATTCTCCCGAAGGCTCTGACTCCAATATCACGCTATTATCTTCTGTTTTCGTTTTGAGCTGTCCCGCTGTAGATCAGATCAACATGTCTTCCCAGGATTCGGAAGGAGAAAGCTACGTGGATGATTACTTAGCCAATCCTAAGGTCTATGGAGATGTGGAGCACGATGGTTGGACCAAGGAGGAAGAAGAGGACTATGAACCCAAGAGGAAGGAGGAGACGAGCTCAGATGAGGATGAAGCTCCATTACCTCAACCTGGGGACATGCACGTGGAGTTCAAAAAGTCGAGTCTCCCTGATAGGGTAAAGAACCAAAGTTTCGTCTCTTGCAGGAAAATAAGCAAGGCCTATGCAAAAAGATATTAACCCTGGAGTGGGAGATTGATGATCTGAGGGATCAAAATGCCGTCCTCAAGCGTAAATTAAGGGAGAAGTCTACGCCATCAACTAAGTCAACAACACCATCATCTTCTTCACCGACAAAGGAGACATAATAACATGGGTATGGGCACTCCCCTTGGCAACTGCCAAGCTTGGGGGAGGTGTCCTGGTATCGTATCACAAACACATCTCCTATCCTTACCGTTTTTCTTAGTTTGATCCTATTAGTAGTATCTTGATCTAGCAGAATAAAGTTGATGGCATGATCTAGTTTTGAGTTTTGCTTTGTGATCTCTCTATGTAATCGAGTCCGTGAGCTATATATATAATAAAGATTAGTGTTGAGTCAAGGGCTTGATTATTTTGCCATGATCTTGGGTGAATAAAAGAAAATAAGAAAAAGAATAAAAAGAAACAAAGAGATCATATTTATCTTATTGAGAGTAATGGCTTCACAATAAAAAGAGTATGATGACTAAAAGTTGCTGGGAGTTGGCAGACATAGCTTTGGTCATCGTTGCAATTAATAGGAAGTAATAAGGAAAGAGAGGTTTCACATATAGATATATTATCATTGACATCTTTTATGATTGGGAGCACTCATTAAAATATGACATGCTAAAGAGTTGATGTTGGACAAGGAAGACAACGTTATGAGTTGTGTCTTTCTTATATCTGAGATAAAGTATGTTGTCATGGATCCTCTAACATGTTGAGCTTGCCTTTCCCCCTCATGCTAGCCAAATTCTCAGCACCAAGTAGAGATACTACTTGTGCTTCCAAATACCCTTAAACCAGTTTTGCCATGAGAGTCCACCATATCTACCTATGGATTGAATAAGATCCTTCAAGTAAGTTGTCATCGGTGCAAAGCAATAAAAATTGCTCTAAACATGTAAGATTGATTGGTGTGGGATAAATAAGCTTTATACGATCTTGTGATGTGAAAGTAATAAAAGCGACGGACTGCATAATAAAGGTTCATATCACAAGGGGCAATATAAAGTGACGTTCTTTCGCATTGAGATTTTGTGCATCCAACCATAAAAGCGCATGGCAACCTCTTCTTCCCTCTGCGAAGGGCCTATCTTTATTATTCTCTTCTACCTTATGCAAGAGTCATGGTGCTCTTCACCCTTCCTTTTTCATGGCAAGCCCAGCATGTTGGAAAGAACATGATATATATATATATATATATATATATATATATATATATATATATATATAATTGGATGTAGGGGAGCATGAATCATTATTGTTGACATTACCCTTGAGGTAAAAGCTTGTGGGGCAAAACTATAAGCCCCTATCTTTCTCTATGTCCGATTGAAACTTCATAACCACAAGTATTGCATGAGTGTTAGCAATTATGCAGGACTAGATGATAGTTGAGTATGTGGACTTGCTTTTTAGCTCTGACATAGACTCTTTCCTATGTTATGATTAATTGCAATTGTTTCAATGACTGAGATTATAGTTTGTTGGTTCTCAATAAGGTTTCTAATGCATACCTTTGCATTGTGAATTGATAATCACTTGAATATAAGTAATCATATGACAATATCTATATATATGTTGTTGTTATCAGAATAATCATGATGCCTTCATGTCCGTATTTTATTTTTATCGACGCCTCTACCTCTAAACATGAGGACATATTTATTGTTATCGGCTTTTCACTTGAGGACAACCGAGGTCTAAGATTGGGGGAGTTGATACGTCCATTTTGCATCATGCTTTTATATCGATATCTATTGCATTGTGTGCTGTTATTTCACATTATGTCACAATACTTATGGCTATTCTCTCTTATTTTACAAGGTTTATATGAAGAGGGAGAATGCCCGCAGCTGGAATTCTGGGCTGGAAAAGGAGCAAATATTAGAGACCTATTCTATACAACTCCAAAAGTCCTGAAACTCCACGGAATATCTTAAAATAAATAAAGAACAATCCTCGCCAAAGATGAAGGCCAGGGGGCCCACACCCTGCTCACGAGGGTGGGGGCGCGCCCCTACCTCGTGGGCCCCCTGGTGGCTCTCCGACACCCATCTTCTCCTATATGAAGTCTTTCGTCAATAAAAAAAGGAGAAGCAACCTTTCGAGATGAAACTCCGCCGCCACGAGGCGGAACCTTGGCAGAACCAATCTAGATCTCCGGCAGAGCTGTTCTGCCGGGGATACTTCCCTCGGGAGGGGGAAATCATCGCCATCGTCATCACCAACGCTCCTATCATCGGGAGAGGGCAATCTCCATCAACATCTTCACCAATACCATCTCATCTCCAAACCCTAGTTCATCTCTTGTATCCAATTCTTGTCTCCAAGTCCGGGATTGGTGCTAGTAGGTTGCTAGTAGTGTTGATTACTCCTAGTAGTTGATGGTAGTTGGTTTATTTGGTGGAAGATCATATGTTCAGATCCTTTATGCATATTATTACCCCTCTGATTATGAACAAGAATATGCTTTGTGAGTAGTTACGTTTGTTCCTGAGGACAAGGGAGAAGTCTTGCTATTAGTAGTCATGTGAATTTGGTATTTGTTCGATATTTTGATAAGATGTATGTTGTCTAGCCTCTAGTGGTGTTATGTGAACGTCGACTACATAACACTTCAACATTATTTGGGCCTAGAGGAAGGAATTGGGAAGTAATAAGTAGATGATGGGTTGCTAGAGTGACAGAAGCTTAAACCCTAGTTTATGTGTTGCTTCGTAAGGGGCTGATTTGGATCCACATGTTTCATGTTATGGTTAGGTTTACCTTAATACTTTTTTTGTAGTTGCGGATGCTTGCAATAGAGGTTAATCATAAGTGGGATGCTTGTTCAAGTAAGAACAGCACCCAAGCACCGGGCCACCCACATATCAAATTATCAAAGTACCGAACGCGAATCATATGAACGTGATGAAAACTAGCTTGACGGTATTCCCATGTGTCCTCGGGAGCGCTTTTCCTTATATAAGTGTTTGTTCCGCCTTATCCTTTACTACAAAAAGGATTGGGCCACCTTGCTGCACTTTATTTACTTTTGCTACTTGTTGCTCGTTACAATTTACCTTGTCACAAAACTATCTGTTACCACTTATTTCAGTACTTGCAGAGAATACGTTGCTGAAAACCGCTTATCATTTCCTTCTGCTCCTCGTTGGGCTCGACACTCTTACTTATCGAAAGGACTACGATAGATCCCCTATACTTGTGGGTCATCGGTACTTCGGATACCAAGGACAGCAATGCTAGGTCATGTCGCAACAAACACAAGCGCCGTATCAACAGCGACAATACCGAGGATACGGCAGTCAATGCCGGATTCAGAGGCTCTAAACCCGGTCAGCGGAAAAAGGCATTCAAAAGAAGCACTCCGGACCCATCCAGTTTGGACCGAATACTCGATTGCTCGTGTCAAATACATGGCACCCCCGACAAGCCAGCCAATCACACCAACAGAGAATGTTGGGTGTTCAAGCAAGCCGGCAAGTTAAATGCCGAAAACAAGGATAAGAGGCTACATAGCGATGGCGAGGAGGATCCCCGGCTGCCGAACACCGGAGGACAGAAGAGGTTCCCCCCACAAGTGCGGACGGTGAACATGATATACGCAACCCACATCCCCAAGAGGGAGCGGAAGTGTGCGCTAAGGGACGTATATGCGTTGGAGCCAGTCGCCCCAAAGTTCAACCCATGGTCCTCCTGTCCGATCAGCTTCGATGGCAGGGACCACCCCACTAGCATCCGTCATGGCGGATTCGCCGCACTGGTCTTAGACCCAATCATAGACGGATTTCACCTCACTCGAGTCCTTATGGGCGGCGGCAGCAGCCTGAAACTGCTTTATCAGGACACAGTGCGCAAAATGGGTATAGACCCCTCAAGGATCAAACCCACAAAAACGACCTTCAAAGGCGTCATACCAGGTGTAGAGGCCCATTGTACAGGCTCAGTCCCACTAGAAGTGGTCTTCGGATCCCCGGATAACTTCCGAAGCGAGGAATTAATCTTTGATATAGTCCCGTTCCGCAGTGGCTATCATGCACTGCTCGGGCGAACCGCATTTACAAGGTTCAACGTGGTACCGCATTATGCATACCTCAAGCTCAAGATGCCAGGACCTCGAGGCGTCATCACAGTCAATGGAAACACAAAGCGCTCTCTCCGGACGGAGGAGCACACTGCGGCCCTCGCAGCAGAAGTGCAAAGCAGCCTCTTAAGGCAATCAACCAGTTCGGCAATCAAAAGCCTGGACACCGTCAAGCGCGCCTGGAGTAATCTGCAACAAGACCGGCTGGCACGTTCCGAGCTCGCATAGCAATGCGGCCCCCACCACAGTCCCAGCCAAATAGCGAAATTCGTGCCACGCGTACATAATTACGCATTGAAAATACCATGGGCATAGGCGGGGGGCATGACTACGGCACGCCCCATAACGCGGCTCAACCACGCTAGGGGCTTCCCATTTTGTTTTTTTTCTCTCTTTCAGGACTTTACTCTCTGGAAGCCCCGTCCGGCAGTACAATTGCCGGACACATGATACAACAACCAAGGAGGCAGAAAGCTACGTCGCACCATGGAACTCCCAGGTGGTCTCTGATAACGAGCAGAATACCTTCTTTAAATACCATTCCGCAACTTACCCTTGGAGGGGACATGTCAAATAGTCCTATTTTTTTCTTATCGCACTACTTGTATCATTATGCTTCAATGCACCCTTTTGAATAAACAATGCATAGCACTAGTCTATTATTGCATTCCCTATTCCTTTTTATAATTATGTTCATTTATGACATTCAGCACCCGTACACTCTGGTATGACCATGCTCCAGGGGCTTAAGTACCCCATAATACGGCGCACGAAGTCCGAACACTTTTGACAGTGCGGTACCCCGAACTTATAGCATTATATGCATCAGCTCTGAATCATGTCTTGGGTCAATAGTTTGGTTTGCTCGGCTCCCATGTTTTGGTACCTTACGTTCCGCTATATCGGCTAAGGTAGCACTGGGAGAACTACTGCGATTGTGCCCCGGTTCATCTGGGCAAGCACCTCAGTAGAGAAAGCAAAAACTGACTGTCATGATAAAGCGAGAGCTGGTCGCTGTTCGAGAGGTCTCGAGTCCCTAAAGACTTATGCCGCTTAGGGCGAGGAGTCGGCTTTGTCCGGCTTAGGCGTGTATAGCGCCCCGAATTCGGCCTTCTGAACACTAGGGGCTTCGCCAAAATTTAAAATTGTAAACTTCTATGGCTAAGTGAAAGTGATAAAGCATTATAG
The DNA here is from genome assembly GCA_032464435.1 of Aegilops umbellulata. Classification (NCBI taxonomy): domain Eukaryota; kingdom Viridiplantae; phylum Streptophyta; class Magnoliopsida; order Poales; family Poaceae; genus Aegilops; species Aegilops umbellulata. The sequence continues at coordinate 71,579,064 of CP136057.1, forward strand.
TCCGATTGCCTTGTTCGTTGCGCTGAGCACCTCCCTCGAAGGACCCAATAAAGGGAAAAAGAGTGCTCAGATTTATCCCGAACACCCCAGCACTCGTGGCATGGGGGCAAAAGCCAACGACTGGCCATCTTTCAGATTTGATAAACAGCCGCACAAAAGGTAATATTTTAAATTCAAACAAGCGTTGCATAGCGCATATGAACAAGTTTTCATAATACAGGATCACACGAGCAAGTTCATTCAAAAATTACATCCTTCGCACACTCGTCCGCCACAAGACGGGCACCCTTCAGGACACCCACATAATACATTTCAGGGTGGCGATGCTCCTTGCCCTGCGGCGGCCCCTCCTTCACCAGCTTCCCGGTGTCCATCTTGGCCCAGTGCACCTTCGCAGAGGCAAAAGCCCGGCGTGCACCTTCGATGTAGACGGACCGCTTTATGACTTCTAGCCGCGGGCAGGCATCCACAAGCCGCCTCACCAAGCCGAAGTAGCTGTTGGGAAGGGAGTCCCCAGGCCACATCCGTACTATAAGGTCCCTCATGGCCTGTTCGGCCGCCTTGAGCAGCTCTACCAGTTGCTTCAGCTGGTCGCTCACAGGCATCGGGTGTTCGGTCCCAGTATACTGAGACCAGAACAACTTCTCCGTCGAGCTTCCCTCCTCGGCCTAGTAGTACTTTGCGGCATCCAACACGCTGCGGGGCAAATCTGCGAACGCTCCTGGAGAGCTCCGAACTTGGGTAAGTAACAAGTACTCCCTCTGTCCCAAAATATAAGAACGTTTTTAACACTACACTAGAGTCAAAAACGTTCTTATATTATGGGACGGAGGGAGTAATTTACTTTCACATGCTTGCTTTGCATAATGAATGCCTTACCCGCCGCTACCTTCTTCACCGCCTCAATTTCCTGGAGGGACTTCTGGGCTTCAGCCTTGGCATGCTTTGTGCTCTCGAGGGCCACGGCAAGCTCAGACTCTCGCGTCTTCGAGTCAAGCCCCAAAGTCTCGTGCTTCTTCACGAGTGCCTGGAGCTCTCGCTACACCTCGCCCACCCGTGCCTCTTGTTTCTCCCGCTCGGTGCGCTCCTTGGCCGCTTTGTTTTCGGCCTCGGACAGCGCTTGCTTCAGGGTCGCCACCTCGGTCGTGGCCCCTGGCACATCCATGATGATCCTATCATTTTGCAACCACATCTTTATATATATATATATATATATATATATATATATATATATATATATAGAGAGAGAGAGAGAGAGAGAGAGAGAGAGAGACAAGGTATTACTTACCTTTGTTCTCCTCGAGCTGCCTCTTGGCAAGGCCGAGCTCTTCCTCGGATCGCTCGAGGTTCTGCTTCAGTACGGCGACCTCTGCAGTCAGTGCGTATGAGGTCAGCACCGAAGCCTGCATACGCATATCGACATACTTGTATTAGACTCCTGCAAATATTATTTGATCCTCTATTCGGCTTTTCTTTGTGAACACCAAACAGAGCATCAGGGGCTATTGTCTATGCGGTAATATTTTCCTATATTTTAAATACATACCTCAAAGCTTGTTAGGAGGCTGGCACAGGCTTCAGTCAATCCGTTCTTGGTGGACTGAACCTTCTTGTTCACCGCACTCATAATAGTGCGGTGCTCTTTGTCGATGGAAGCGTCGCGAAGCGCTCCCAACAGGTTGTCCGGTGCCTCTCGATGGACCAAGGTCACTGGCACGGGCGACTTGCCCCTCTTGGAAGGGGGCCACCTACCGGAGTCCGGAACCACTGGAGGTTCCGGCGCGGTGCTCGACTGGGGGCCGAACTTGGAGCCCGTGGGAGTCTTGCTCCCTTTGCGCCTGGAGTCTGGAAGGTCGCCTTGAGGCGCCTCCAGGACTACCTCCCCTCGGCTCAGCACCCCTTGAGACAATGCCTCGACATTGTCCGTGGGGCGAGGAGAGGTGGCGGTCAGAAGTGAATCGCTTATCATATCCGACGAGGCTAAAGAACCGCTCGATGAAGATACGTCGATACGGGCTCGGGACGGACTGCATAACCATATTCGGCGTTAGGAGAGGTTGTGCAATTAAACTATGCCATGAGTTACTCTGGTATCTGAATACTTACGACTTCGCCAGGGGCTTGGCCCTGGGTAACCACTCGTCTTCGCTATCGGCGGCGGTGGTGGAACAGTCTGGAAGGAGAGTCCTTCCCTTCTTGGACCCTTCGGCCTCCCCGGTTGGGGCGGCCTTCCTTTTCTTGTCTTCCCCGGCTGGAGGGGGAGAACCTTTATCTGCCTCCTCCTTGTTTTCACGGCAGGAGTGCATCTCGGAGTTATCGGACAACGAGTCCGATACCACCTAGCACCGGGAACTCTTTCGGGTTCCCGTGGCCTTCTTCTTGATCTTGTTCTACGGCACCGTGTAAGGAGTCGGAGTCAGCACCTCCGTCAGGAGAGCATTTGCAGGGTCTTCGGGCATTGGGGCCGGGCAGTCAATCTGCTCCGATGTCCCCACCCAGTCCTGTCAAAGGCATGGGAGCTTAGACCCCGCACATGGTAAAACTATGAAGAATGAATACCCTATAAGTGATAAAAAAGCTTACCGCGTCGGCTTGGCGCCGCGCGCTGAGTCCGCGATCCTCGGTGAGGGGAGGGGGGGACCTCGGCGCTCTTAAACAACACCTTCCAGACATCCTCGTGCATCGTGTCGAAGAGCCCGCTCAGAGTCTGGTGCTGGGCTGGGTCAAACTCCCACAAATTGAACGCCCGTTGTTGACACGGGATGATCCGGCGGATGAGCATGACCTGGACTATGTTGACAAGCTTAAGCTTCCTGTTTATCATATTTTGGATGCAGGTCTGGAGTCCGGTCAGCTCTACCGGATCGCCCCAGGGCAGGCCCTTATCTTTCCAGGAGGTGAGCCGCGTGGGGATTTCGGATCGGAACTCGGAGGCCGCCACCCATTTTGTGTCACGCGGCTCGGTGACGTAGAACCAGCCCGATTGCCACCCCTTTATGGTCTCCACATAGGAGCCCTCAAGCCATGTGACGTTGGGCATTTTGCCCACCATGGCACCTCCGCACTCCGCCTGCTGACCGCCCACCACCTTCGGTTTGACGTTGAAGGTTTTCAGCCATAAGCCAAAGTGGGGCTTGATGCGGAGGAAGGCTTCCCACACGATGATAAACACCGAGATGTTGAGGATGAAGTTCGGGGCCAGATCATGTAAATCCAGGCCGTAGTAGAACATGAGCCCCCGGACGAATGGGTGGAGGGGAAATCCCAGTCCGCGGAGGAAGTGGGTAAGGAATACTACCCTCTCATGGGGCCTGGGGGTAGGGATGAGCTACCCCTCATCTGGGAGCCGGTGTGCGATATCCTCGGACAGGTATCCGGCTCCCCTCAGCTTTTGGACGTCTCCCTCCGTGATGGAGGAGACCATCCACTTGCCTCCCGCTCCGGACATGGTTGGAGAGGTTTGAGGAGAAGGATGCGGACGTGGGTGCTGGAGCTCGAAGTGCGCAAGAATGGATGAGCAATGAGGAAGAAGGCGTGGGTAGGAAAAGGTGAACCCTTATCCCTTTATAAGGGCGGGCGAAACTATGCACCCCCACCAACCTGGTAAAACTCGCTTATCCCCCAAGCACCGTAAATAATGGCGCGGTTGGGTTACCCATGTCTGTATTGATGGGAATCCCGTAATAAAGGGAACACAATCTCTGCTTTGACAAGACATGCCAAGGAAACCGCCTCGCGGAACACGCTGAGATTGGTTATGAAAAATGATTCGAATAAAGGCTTGGCTGTGGTGTGATGTCACACTACGGGGTGCGTCGGCAGATTAGATTTGTGGAAATATTATTCTCTCTACGGTTGTATGTGGAAATTGTTTTGCATAACCGGACACGTTCCTCATGTTCAAAACCTTTTATGAAGTATTCGGAGGAGGAACCCGCCTTGCAATGCCGAAGACAATCTGCGCGCCGGACTCATCGTCATTGAAGCCTAGTTCAGGGGCTACTGAGGAGTCCTGGATTAGGGGGTATCCAGACAGCCGGACTATATCCTTTGGCCAGACTATTGGACTATGAAGATACAAGATTGAATACTTCGTCCCGTGTCCGGATGGGACTCTCCTTGGCGTGGAAGGCAAGCTTGGCAATACGGATATGTAGATCTCCTTCCTTGTAACAGACTATGTGTAACCCTAGCCCCCTCCGGTGTCTATATAAACAGGAGGGTTAGGTCCGTAGGACCAAGAACAACAATCATACCATAGGCTAGCTTCTAGGGTTTAGCCTCTTCGATCTCGTGGTAGATCAACTCTTGTAATACCCATATCATCCAGATCAATCAAGCAGGAGTAGGGTTTTACCTCCATCGAGAGGGCCCGAACCTGGGTAAAAACATCGTGTCCCCTGTCTCCTGTTACCATCCGCCTAGACGCACAGTTCGGGACCCCGTACCCGAGATCCGCCGGTTTTGACACCGACATGCAGTATTACCCAGCTGTCCTAAGTAAATTTGCATGTGCCACCTCTAAAAACTTCTAATAAATATCCTTTTTGTGTGCCTAGGTCATTCATGGAATGACAGGAGGTGGTCGGTATCTTCCATGCTAGGCAGGTTATTCTTTAGTCGAGTGTTTATTCACTCGCCATCGTACAAGAAAAGGGCGGTAATAGGGATGCCCAGTCCCAAACTGCAAACATAAAAAGCTTACAAATAATCAAACAAAAACTCCCAATGGAGTCAATACCCTTATTTTTATCGCTTGGGAACCACCACTAGCGTGCTTAGCATGGAAGATATTGATAACTAATGGTCGTGAAGTAAATAAAAAGGGTGCATGTCCTAAAATATCATTTACCTCTGTTTAAAAAACTTGAGCTTGGGCACCTCTGCAAATTGTTGCTTCCCTCTGCGAAGGGACTTTCTATTTACTTTTATGTTGTCTCATCACCCTCTAAAATAAGCACCAAAACCTGAGAGCACTGTTCTCTTGATGCATTGTGTGTAGCTAATGTTGGGTGCATCATGACTGGATCTTTTCTACCATGAATTACAATGTTTAGTCGCTGCTTGAACTTTGGAGGTGCTCTGCATTTATGCTTTGCGGTCTCAGAAAGGGCTAGCGAGATACCACTATTGTCATATTATATCATGGTTGTTTTGATAACATGTTGCCGTTTGAGATATCTAATTATTGCTCGCTAGCTGATTATGTCATTGATATGAGTAAATATAATTTTTAAGAGTTATTGTCTGCATGGTTAGTTATAATGTTGGCTGAAATCTGGGTGTTGTTTAAGCTTATTTATGCAAACAAGAGCAAAAGAGTTCATAAGAGTTTTTATTTTTCACTTTCAGTTTATCAACTGAATTGCTTGAGGACAAGCAAAGGCTTAAGCTTGGGGGAGTTGATACGTCTCCAACGTATCTACTTTTCCTAACGCTTTTCCTCTTGTTTTGGACTCTAATTTGCATGATTTGAATGAAACAAACCCCGGACTGACGCTGTTTTCAACAAAACTACCATGGTGTTGTTTTTGTGCAGAAATAAAACTTCTTGGAATGGAATGAAACTTTGCGAGGATTTTTTATACAATAAAAGAGAATTTCTGGAGCCAAGATCCACCGGAGGGGGGCACCTGGGTGGGCAGAACCCACAAGGGCGCGCATGCCCTCCCAGGTGCGCCCAGGTGGGTTGTCCCCACCTGGTGGCCCGCAGACCCTGAAACCGATGCTATAAAATCCTATTTTTCCAGAAAAAATGAGGGAGAAAGAATTATCGCGATCCACGAGACGGAGCCGCCGTCACCTCCTGTTCGTCATCGGGAGGCCAGATCTGGAGTCCGTTTGGGGCTCCGGAGAGGGGGATCTTCGTTATTCATCATCACCAACCCTTCTCCATCGCCAATTCCATGATGCTCCCCACCGGGAGTGAGTAATTCCTTCATAGGCTCGCTGCTCGGTGAGGAGTTGGATGAGATTCATCATGTAATCGAGTTAGTTTTGTTAGGGCTTGATCCCTAGTATCCACTATGTTCTGATATTGATGTTGCTATGACTTTGCCATGCCTAATCCTTGTCACTTTGGGCCCGGGTGCCATGATTTCAGATCTGAACCGTTTATGTTATCACAATTATATCCATGTTCTAGATCCGATCTTGCAAGTTATAGTCACCTACTACGTGTTATGATCCGGCAACCCCGGAGTGACAATAGTCGGTACCACTCCCGGTGATGACCGTAGTTTGAGGAGTTCATCTATCCATCGTGTGTTAATGCTTTGTTTCGGTTCTCTATTAAATGGAGGCCTTAATATCCCTTAGTTTCCATTATGGACCCCGCTGCCACGGGAGGGTAGGACAAAAGATGTCATGCAAGTTCTTTCCATAAGCATGTATGACTATTTACGGAATACATGCCTACATTATATTTATGAACTAGAGCTAGTTCTGTATCGCCCTAGGTTATGACTGTCACATGATGAATATCATCCAACAAATTACCGATCCAATGCCTACGAATTTATCCTATAATGTCTCTGCTAAGTTACTACTGCCGCTGTTACTGTTGCACTTGCTACAAAATTACTGCTATCACTGTTACCGTTACCATTGCTGCTATCACTATTATCAAAACTATCATACTACTTTGCTACTGATCACTTTGCTGCGGATAATTAATCTCCAGGTGTGGTTGAATTGACAACTCAGCTGCTAATACCTTCAAATATTCTTTGGCTCCCCTTGTGTCGAATCTGTAAATTTGGGTTGAATACTCTACCCTGAAAACTGTTGTGATCCCTATACTTGTGGGTTATCAGTTTTCAGCAAGGTAATGTCTGCAAGTGCTAAACTTGTAAGTAACAGAGTAGTTTGATAGCAAGATAATTTGTAACGAGCAAGTAACGATAATAGTAACAAAAGTGATGCAAGATAGCCCAATCCTTTTGAGGCAAAGGACAGTCAAAATGGTCTCTTATAGTAAGCAAAGCGTTCTTGAGGGTACACGGGAATTTCATCTAGTCACTTTCATCATGCTGATTGCATTCGTGTTCGCTACTTTGGTAATTTGATATGTGGGTGGACCGGTGCTTAGGTGTTGTTCTTACTTGAACAAACCTTCTACTTATGATTAACCCCCTCGCAAGCATCCGCAACTACGAGAAAAATATTAAGAATAAATTCTAACCATAGCAATAAACTTTTGGATCCAATCGGTCGCTCACGGAATAGCGCATAAACTAGGGTTTAAGCTTTTGTTACTCTCGCAACCCATCATCTAATAACAACTCCACAATTCATTCCCTTAGGCCCAAATATGGTGAAGTGTCATGTAGTCGACGTTCACATGACATCACTAACGGAATCACAACATACATACTATCAAAATATCAAACACATATCAAGTTCACATGATTACTTGCAACATGATTTCTCCCGTGACCACAAGGACAAATTTAACTAGTCACAAATGATAATCATGCTCAAGATTAGAGGGGTATTAAATAGCATATTGGATCTGAACAAATAATCTTCCACCAAATAAACCATATAGTAATCAACTACAAGATGTAATCAACACTATTAGTCACCCACAAGCACCAATCTATAGTTCCGATACAAAGATTGAACACAAGAGATGAACTAGGGTTTGAGATGAGATGGTGATGTTGAAGATGTTGATGGATATTTCCCTCCCCAAGATGGGAGAGTTGTTGTTGATGATGATGACGATGATTTCCCCCTCCGGGAAGGAAGTTCCCCCGGCAGAATCGCTCCACCGGAGGGCAAAAGTGCTATGCCCAAGTTCCGCCTCGAGACGACGGTGCTCCGTCCCGAAAGTCCTCTCCTTATTTTTTCTAGGTCAAAATGACTTATATACCAGAAGATGGGCACTGGAGATGGGCCGAGGGGAGCACAACCCACCAGGGCGTGCATGGGCTCCCTGGCGCGCCCAGGTGGGTTGTGCCCACCTGGTGGGCCCCCTATGGTACTTATTGGCTCCAATATTCCTCATATATTCCATAGAAATCTCCGTAAGGTTTCATCTTGTTTGGAGTTGTGCAGAATAGGTAGCCTGACGTAGTTTTTCCAGGTCCAGATTTCCAGCTGCCGGAATTCTCCCTCTTTGTGTGTACCTTGCATATTATGAGAGAAAAGGCATTAGAATTACTCCAAAAAGCATTATTATGCATAAAAACATCATAAATAACAGTAGGAAAACATGATGCAAAATGGTCGTATCATGATGTAAAAAATCGTCAAAAAAGATGCAAAACTTTTGCGATGGCAGAGACATCAAACATGGTTCAGATTTTAGTTGCATGTGCGATGCATGGCACACAGATGATCCATACGAACTTTTTTCGATGAGACAAAACAACAGAAACGGGCAGCCATATCAAGGTGTGTGCGATATACGGCATACAATTCGCTCAGATGAACTTTTTGCTGTTAGGGAGTGCAACAGAAACGGTTAGCCAGATCATGGTGTGTGTGATATACGGCATACGGTTCACTCGGACGGACTGTTTTCGATTAGGGAACACAACAGAAATGGTTCAACTTAATAAGATGTGTGTGATATGTGGCATGCAATTCACATAAATGAACTGTTTGCGATGAGCCAAAAGAACTCAAACAGTCGTGTAAACAAGATGTGTGTGTGGCAAACAGCCCGCTCGGATGAACTGTTTGCGACGAGAAATTACAACACAGACGGTTACTACAATTAATTCGTGTGCGATTCTGTGTGTACAAAAAACTTTGAAAATTGCAAACTAGTTGCTTGCGGAGGCTACGAGTATCACACACGATGCGTCTACGAGTAGCCGTGTGCGATGATTAGTAAGTTACACATATGTTTCCTTATGTTAACACGTGTATGAATTTGCAATATGAACAATTAATATGCAAATGCCTTCTGGACATTGGTGCTGAGCGCTGATAACCCACAAGTATAGGGGATCAATTGTAGCCTCTTTCGATAAGTAAGAGTGTCAAACCCAACGAGGAGCTAAAGGTAGAACAAATATTCCCTCAAGTTCTATCGACCACCGATACAACTCTACGCACGCTTAACGTTCGCTTTACCTAGAACAAGTATAAAACTAGAAGTACTTTGTAGGTGTTGTGGGATAGGTTTGCAAGATAATAAAGAGCAAGTAAATAAATCTAGGGGCTGTTTAGGTAAAGAAGCAATAAAGTAAATATAGCGAGTGTGGAAATGTGGTGGTAGGAGTTGCGAAATTGTCCCTAAGCAATTGACTACTTTAGTAGAACGATAGCAAGTTTTATGTGGGAGAGGCCACTGCTAGCATGCCTTCCCTGACTTGGAATTCTATGCACTTATGATTGGAACTATTAGCAAGCGTCCGCAACTACTAACGTTCATTAAGGTAAAACCCAACCATAGCATTAAGATATATTGGTCCCCCTTCAATCCCGTATGCATCAATTTCTATGCTAGGTAGAAGCTTCTGTGACTCTTGCCCTCCAATACATAGTCCTATCAGCATACAACTAACCCTATGGTGTGATCCACGTGCGCGCTCATATGATAGGCACCAAAGGACAGCAACATAACCACAAGCAAATTAAATCAATCATAGCAATTCATCAACTACCGATAGGACAACGAAAATCTACTCAGACATCATAGGATGGCAACACATCATTGGATAATAATATGAAGCATAAAGCACCATGTTCAAGTAGAGGGTACAGCGGGTTGCGGGAGAGTGGACCGCTGTAGATAGAGGGGGGAAGGTGATGGAGATGTTGGTGAAGATGGCGGAGGTGTTGGTGAAGATCGTGGTGATGATGACGATGGCCCTGGCGGCGTTCCGGCGCCACTGGGAGAGAGGGGGAGAGGGCCCCCCTTCTTCTTCCTCTTCCTTGACCTCCTCCCAAGATGGGAGAAGGGTTTCCCCTCTGGTCCTTGGCCTCCATGGCATGGGAGGGGCGAGAGCCCCTCCGAGATTGGAGCTATCTCTCTGTCTCTCTCTGTTTATGCGCTCTGGGATTCTGCCCTTTCACCGTTTCTTATATATCCGGAGATCTGTAACTCCGATTGGACTGAAACCTTCGCCAAGATTTTTTTCCGAAAATTAGCTTTCTTGCGGCAAAAGAATAGCAGCAACCGCCTTACGAGGGGCCCACGAGGGTCAGGGGCGCGCCTAGGGGGTAGGCGCGCCCCCCTTCCTCGTGGCCACCTCGGGCATCGTCTCGCGTTGATTCTTCTTCCCATATTTTACAAATATTCCAAAAATATACTCCGTCCGTTTTTATCCTGTTTGGACTCCGTTTGATATGAGGTTTCTGTGAAACATAAAACATGCAACAAACATGAACTGGCACTGGGCAATGGATCAATATGTTAGTCCCAAAAATAATATAAAAAGTTGCCAAAAGTATATAAAAGTTGTAGAATATTGACATGGAACAATCAATAATTATAGATACGATGGAGACGTATCAGCATCCCCTAGGGGGCTAGTGCGCCCCATGTAGGCCGAAATAAAGGGGGAGGAAATGTGGGAAGAGAGAAAGGAAGGGGAGCAATTCGGCCTCCCCCTTCCTTCTCTCCTCCCTCCTCCTTCCTTCCCCTCCGGATGAATATGGAAGGGTGGAGGCCGAATTGGGAGGCGCCCAAGTAGGATTCCTCCTACTTGGGGCGCCCCCTTGGCTGCCTCTCCTCCCCTCCAACCTATGTATATGAGGGGGGGCACCGCTAGAACACAGAAAAAATATGTTAGCGTGTGCAGCGCCTCCTTCCACAGTTTACGCCTCCGGTCATATCCACGTAGTCCTTAGGCAAAACCCTGTGTGGATCACTTCACCATCACCGTCACCACGCCATAGTGCTGAAGGAACTCTCCCTCAACACTTTGCTGGATCAAGAGTTCGAGGGACATCATCGAGTTAAACGTGTGCAGAACTCGGAGGTGCCGCACGTTTGGTGCTTGATCGGTCGGAATGAGAAGAAGTTCGACTACATCAACTGTGTTGTCAAACGCTTCCGCTTTCGGTCTATGAGGGTACGTGGACACACTCTCCCCCTCTCATTGTTATGCATCTCCTAGATAGATCTTGCATGAGCATAGGAATTTTTTTTAAATTGCCTGCTATGTTTCCCAACACAAAGTTCCTTCTAAACGAGAGCTTGAGGTGTTGGCCATCCCAAACCTCATTAACACATTTGTTTTGCTCATTGCAAACCGAGTAGAGAGGCCAAAATTGGACTGCTAGAGGGGAAGTGCCAAACCATGTATCTTCCCAAAACCTAATTTTGCTGCCATCCCCAATGCTCCATCTGTAACCAAATTTCACAGCATGAACAATAGACTTAAGCCCTTCTAGAATCTAGAAGATTTTTGGTTAGAGGTGGCAGCGAAGATATTAGGTTTATTGGCCAAATACTTGTGATCAATAAGCATCTTCTAGGTTTTTTTGTCCACATCATAGTATCTTTTGATCCAAGACCCCAGCAAGTAGATATTAACATCTTGCAGATTGGGTATTCCCAGACCTCCAAAATCTTTTTTCATGGAAACCAATTCCTAGTTGGCTAGGTGAAGCTTTCTGTGTCCCCCAAAAGTCATTCCACAAATAGTTGGACATCTGTGAGTTGATGAGACTAACATCCCATTTGGGGAATTTGAAAAAGGAAAGAAGATACACAGGGATGCTAGCAAGGCAGGCTTGAATAAGAATCAGCCTACCTCTGTAGGAGAGGAGTTTCCCTCTCCACCCAACAATTATCTTAATAATTTTGTCTAAACGGGGTTGGATGTCTTCTCTCCTCAATTTGTCATAATGGAGTGTGATACCTAAATATTTGATGGGGAATTTGCCCCCACTGCAAACTAAAATATCAAGAAAGCCAGCAAATTCCTAGTCATCCATATTGATGGGAATGAGCTCACTTTTGGAGTAGTTAATCCTCATGCCTAAAACTTGTTCAAAACAAGTTAAAATAGTTTTCAGGTTGCTAGCATGATCTAAATCATTATCAAGAAAAAGGATGGTGTCATCAGCGTATTGCAGGCAGATGATACCTCCAGGACACACCTCAGGGCAAAGGCCAGCAATTAGGCCATGGTTTGCAGCTTTAGTTAACATTTTGGTGAGGACATCAACTACGAGAATGAAAAGAAGAGGTGAAATGGGATCACCTTGTCGAAGACCTTTACCAGCTAGGAAGAAATCACTCTCACTACTATTCAACTTGACTACAACAGACCCCCCGTGAGTAAGTTGGTGGATCCATTGAGACCCTTTTTTTTCAAAGCCCCTAAGCTCCAGGAGCTCCATGAGAAAGTTTAGATCTACTTTATCAAAGCCCTTCTCATAATCTAACTTGAGAACCAGGCCTTTTTTATTGCCAGAGTGGACTGAATGGAGCACCTGATGTGCCGTGACTACACTCCCAAGAATATACCCCCCCCCCCCCTTTCAGGAATGCAGATTGGTTGCTGGAAATCAATCTCCGCAAAACCTTAGAGAGAGCCTTAGTGGTGAGAACTTTAGAGAAGATTTCAAAACTACAATTAATCAAACTAATAGGCCTAAATTTTTTCATAGAAGTGGCTTTAGTTTCTTTAGGAATAAGAGAGAGCATTGCAAAATTCAGTCTAAAGATATCAAGCTCTCCTCTATGAAAAATTCAAAATAGGTTCATCAAATCCTCTTTTTTTCTCAAATACGCATAGCATGTGTATCTTTCATTAATGGGGAAGAATAGGGTACAAGAAGCCCTCCACGGAGGGCGTTGCACACCCAGTCCACCGTTTACATAAGTCTACGTTTCCCTAGAGTCCCACCTATGTATCCGCCCGAAAAATTCTCCCAAATCCGCTTTCAGGAGGCCCGCTGTGACGCCCGGATAGTTACGCTACAGTAATCCTCCGCTATTGATGCCACGTCACCTCGATTACGGTGGCTAATCTCGCATTAGTTCGAAACCGATTTGAGTTCGATTTAAAAATCAGGCAAACAACAAAAGTTTTCAAAAATTAAAACTATAATGTTCAGAGTGAGCCAAATAATGCATAAGTAATTATGGCAAAGGAACTACACTTTTATAAAATGTTCAAATACTCTAAAACGATTTAAACAGTAGCAAAAACAATTATTTAAGTGCTTTTAAAATTATAAACTATTACAAACTAATATATTTAGTTGCCAAGTTAATTGTGGCAGTGGTATAATTCCTATTACCAATTTAGGGATCATTTTTGTACTTTACAAAACTAAAATACAATGAGGAACAAAATAAAACAGAAAAGAAATAAAGAAAAAGAACAAAAGGAAATTAACAGAAAAGTAAAAGTGGAGAAAGACCCCCTTGGCCAACTGGGCCAAACAGCCCAGCCGGCCAGCCCTCTAACCTAGCCAGCCCACCCCACTCCGTTAACTCCCCTGGGCGACCGAACCCAAACCCTAGCGCACCCACTCCCCCCACTCGTCCCACCCACGTCTCCCTCGCTCCCCCCACTCGCTCGCTTTCTTCCTCCCGATCTGGATCGAGATCGGGGCATGGAACCGAAGCCGACCGCGCCCGCGTCCGCTGCCGCCCGAAGCCCTCCCCGTCGCCGGACCAGCACACCGTCATTGCTCGTCGTCGTCAGCCGAAGCTCCTCCGCCTCGTCCTCCTCGTCTCCTCCTCGCCGGCGACACGTCCCCGTCCTCCTCCCCAAAGGCTCCACCGAGCCTCGCCGCCCCCTGCTCACCAACGCGGGTGAGAACCCCGCTGCCTTCCGCCTCTACTCATGCGCCCGCTGTGGCCTCGCTCACGCCCCGTGTTTTGGCCACCGAGCCCGGAGCTCGGCTCCCGCACGCACACTCACTGCTTCATGCCTCGCCTTGGCCGCGCCCGGCGAAGCCCCGTGCGCGCCCTCTGTCTCGTGTGCTCCGCCCTCCTGCTGCTCCCGCCTTGCGCCGCCAGCGTCCGCCGCGCCTCGGCTTCGTTCCGGTGCGCCCCCCGCGCCCGCAGCCACAGCCAACCCGCTCGCCCGTGCGCCTTGTCCCTGACCGCACGCGCTCGTCGAGCCTAGTCGCAGCCGCCCATGCTCAACGTCCCACCTGGCCTCGTCGGGCCGCCCTGCTCCGGCAGCCACTGCGGCCACCCCCTTCCCTGGTCGCCTCGGGCGTGCGGGCACCCCTTCTCCCGCACCCGATGCCCGCTAACCCGCATCGGCCCCCTGGGCCTATGACATGTGGGGCCGCCCCCTGAGAACGTTAACAAAACATATAATAGAAAATTAATTAATTAATTAATTAAAAATTTAATTAACTTAATTAACCTGTGTTAGTTAATCTAATAACCCAATTAGTCTATTTAATCTGTTAGGTTAGTAAAACAGTCAATGACAGGGGGGCCCCACCCCCTATTGACCAGTCAAACGTTGACTGGTCAACTGGGACCCCCTGGCCCACCTGTCAGCCTCTGGTACACTTCTGTGTACACAAAGCTGGGTGCACCTAGCATTTAGCTATTTAATTTCGAATTAGTAATGATTCCATAATATTACTAAAACTTGGAAAAATTCATAATAAATAATCGGTAACTCGGATGGAAATACTTTGTCCATGAAAGTTGCTCAGAACGATGAGACGAACCCGGATACGCAGCTCGTTCATCCGCCACGCACCCCTTAACATATCAAACTCGCAACTTTCCCCCTCCGGCTCCTTTGTATGAAAACGTGAATCACCGGGGATACTTTCCCGGATGTTTCCCCCCTTCCCCGGTATCACCTCATACCGCGATAGGGCACCCCTAGCACCGATACTTGTCATGTCCTGCATCGCTATGCACCTGTTTGCTTAAATATTTATTGTTTCTTCCCCCTCTTCTCTCGCTAGACACCGAGAACGACGCTGTTGCTACCCAATACGACAACGGAGTTGACGACCCCTCTCTCTTGCCAGAGCAACCAGGCGAGCCCCCCCCCCCTTGATCACCATATATCGCCTATTCTTCTCTATACTGCTTGCATTAGAGTAGTGTAGCATGTTACTGCTTTCCGTTAATCCTATACTGCTGCATAGCATGTCCTTGCTACTACTGTTGTTACCTTTACCTGCTATCCTACTGTTTAGTATAGGATGCTAGTGTTCCATCAGTGGCCCTACACTCTTGTCCGTCCGCCATGCTATACTACTGGGTCGTGATCACTTCGGGAAGTGATCGCGGGCATATACTATATACTTTACACTGTTACATTACCTGTGATACTGTTCGGAGATGGGGGCTGAAGGGGCAGGTGGTTCCATCCCGGTAGAGGTGGGCCTGGGTTCCCGACGGCCCCCGACTGTTACTTTGTGGCGGAGCGATAGGGCAGGTTGAGACCACCTAGGAGAGAGGTGGCCTGGCCCTGGTCGGCGTTCGCGGATACTTAACACGCTTAACGAGATCTGGGTATTTGATCTGAGTCTGGCCATTTGGTCTATACGCACTAACCAACTACGTGGGAAAGTTATGGGCACTCGACGTCGTGGTATCAGCCGAAGCCTTCATGACGTCAGCGACTGAGCGGGGCGCGACAGATTGGGCCGCGTAACGTGACTTCCGTTGTACTGGAGGTTGCTAGGTCTGCTTCCGTCCGCCCTCGCAACGTGCAGGTGTGCTCAGGGCGATGGGCCCAGACCCCTGCGCGCTTAGGTTTAGACCGGCGTGCTGACCTCTCTGTTGTGCCTAGGTGGGGCTGTGACGTGTTGATCTTCCGAGGCCGGGCATGACCCAGGAAAGTGTGTCCGGCCAAATGGGATCAAGCGTGTTGGGTTATGTGGTGCACCCCTGCAGGGAAGTTTATCTATTCGAATAGCCGTGTCCCTCGGTAAAAGGACGACCCAGAGTTGTACCTTGACCTTATGACAACTAGAACCGGATACTTAATAAAACACACCCTTTCAAGTGCAAGATACAACCCGGTGATCGCTCTCTAATAGGGAATCGAGGAGGGGATCGCCGGGTAGGATTATGCTATGCGATGCTACTTGGAGGACTTCAGTCTACTCTCTTCTTTATGCTGCAAGACGGAGGCTGCCAGAAGCGTAGTCTTCGACAGGATTAGCTATCCCCCCCTTATTCCGGCATTCTGCAGTTCAGTCCACTGATATGGCCCTTTACACATATATCCATGCATATGTAGTATAGCTCCTTGCTTGCGAGTACTTTGGATTAGTACTCACGGTTGCTTTTCTCCCTCTTTTCCCCTTTCCCTTCTACCCGATTGCTGCAACCAGACGATGGAGCCCAGGATCCAGACGCCACCGTCGACGACGACTCCTTCTACACTGGAGGTGCCTACTACTACGTGCAGCCCGCTGACGACGACCAAGAGTAGTTTAGGAGGATCCCAGGCAGGAGGTCTGCGCCTCTTTCGATCTGTACCCCAGTTTGTGCTAGCCTTCTTAAGGCAAACTTGTTTAACTTACGTCTGTACTCAGATATTGTTGCTTCCGCTGACTCGTCTATGATCGAGCACTTGTATTCGAGCCCTCGAGGCCCCTGGCTTGTATTATGATGCTTGTATGACTTATTTATGTTTTAGAGTTGTGTTGTGATATCTTCCCGTGAGTCCCTAATCTTGATCGTACACGTTTGCGTGCATGATTAGTGTACGATTGAATCGGGGGCGTCACACCCGCCGTCTTCCAAGCCTTGCCCTCACTAATGACCCGTGCTAGTAATCTACGTAGGGATGGTGTTTCACCGTCAAACACAATCCCATTGCGGTGCTTCGACAGTTCCCATAGGCCAAGTATAATGATGGCCCTCACATCCTTCTCATTGGTGCCTTGGACCCGCTTGTTGAGGGTCCACTCCGGTAAGGTGTCTTGTGTAGTCGGCGTCCATTGCAGCATCCCTAAAGCATGGCAGATCTCCTCCCAGAAGGTCCTTGAGAAGACGCATTGGAGCATGATGTGGTTCATTGTCTCGCCGCCCTGGCTACAAAGTGGGCATGATTGTTGGTGTGGCAGCCCCCTCCTCGCCAAGTGGTCCGAGGTCCAGCACCTATTGCGTATCGCGAGCCATGTGAAAAAGCGGCACTGCAGGGGGGGCGACACTTCCATGTTGCCTCTGCGGTTGGGACTAGCTCTCTTCCCATAAACTTAGCTGCATATGCCGATCGAGCGGAGTAGTGGCCATCTCGCTCCCAAGCCCAGCTAATGGTGTCCGGGATCCCATCTTGTAGCTACACGCCTTGGACCCGAGGCCACAGGCTTATGAATTCCATGAGTATTGGTGCGTCGATGTCGGGGCCGATGGAAGCTGCCCACGTCCCATTGTGTAGTGCGTCCTTGACCAGTAGTTGCATGTGAATTCGCCGCGGTATCCTTGCATGAATCCTGGGTGCAATCTCTTCAAGCCGAAACCCATCCAACCATCTATCTTCCCAAAAGAGAGCGTGAGTACCGTCCCCTAGTGTCGTTCGCATAGCTGCGTTGCAGAGCTGGATGGAGGCCGCCGGAACTGTAATCATGAATTCACTCCAGGGCCTTGTATCGTCCACACGCGCCAGCCATGGCCAGCGAGCCTGCATTGCTACGTTCGTCCAGGCAATGTCCGGGATCCCAAGGCCTCCGGCACATTTGGGTGTGCAAACTGTGTTCCAGGCCACCGCACAATTTCCAACGTTCACCTCTGCGTTTCCACACCAGAGAAAACCACCTAAGATCTTGTTGATCGCTGAGACTGTCTTTGCCGGCAATTCGAGCGCCAACATAGCATGTACTGGCATCACTGAGAGGACCGATTTGATTAGGATCAGTCTGCTGCTCTTCGGTAGGGTCACGGCACGCCAAGTGAGCGGGCAAGCAGCGATGTGGTCCACCAGGCCTTGTAACTGCGCGGCCGATTGCTTCCGGATGGTAATTGGTAGTCCAAGATACTTCATCGGGAAGCCACCCATCGAGCAACCTAAAACACTTGTCACCTCTGTCATTTGCTCTTGTGTGCACCTGATTGGAAGGGCGACGCTCTTTGTAAGGTTTGTATGAAGTCCTGAAGCTTTGGCAAACATGTCCAGAATTGTTGTGCACGTGGTGAGGTCCATCAGGTGCGGTTTGAGGAAGATGATCACGTCATCCGCGAAGATTGACAGGCGATTCCTTAGTCCATTTGCCGCCAAGGGTGCAGGAGACCTGATTCAGATGCTGCATGGAACAGCCGTTGTAGTGGCTCCATAATTAAGATGAACAACATCGGCGAGAGCGGGTTCCCTTGCCGGAGGCCACATTGGTTGTACATTGGCTTGCCTGGCACTCCGTTGAGCATGATCCTTGTCGAAGACGTTGCAAGCAATCCACAAATCCATCCAATCCACCGTGTTCCGAACCCCATGATGTGTAGCACCTCGATGAGGAAAGGCCATTGGACGGAGTCAAAGGCCTTGGATATATCTAGTTTCAGGAGCACCGTGGGGTGTCTCAGGGCATGTAGAGGTCGTGTCGTGCCTTGCACAAGCATAAAATTATCATGCAAGTATCTTCCTTTCACAAAAGCGCTTTGGTGCTTCCCCACAAGGTGCGGTAGGTATCCGGCGAGTCTCGTGGCCAATACCTTGTCAAAGAGCTTCATCACTCCGTGTACTAGGCTCACTGGCTGATAGTCTCGTAATTCTTCCGCGCCGTCCATCTTGGGCAGTAGAGAAACAAGTACCTTGTTAACTGTGTGCATGCCTTGCACATCTCCATGATAGAACGCGTCCAGCGCCCGCATTAGGTCTTCCTTGATGACGTTCCAACAACAGGCATAGAAACGATTTGTGAACCCGTCCGGCCCCGGCGCCTTGTCCGGTGGCAGGGCCTTGACCACCTTCTCAACTTCTTCCTCAGTGAATGGTAATTCCAGGTGTGCTAGATCTCCCCGTGGCAATCCCAGTGCTTCCAATCTTCGGGGCTCCATGATCATCATCGTCACCGGCATGACACCTTGATCTCCATCATCATGATCTCCATCATCGTGTCTTCATGAAGTTGTCTCGCCAACTATTACTTCTACTACTACAGCTAACGGTTAGCAATAAAATAAAGTAATTACATCACGTTTATGTTGACACGCAGGTCATAAATAAATTAAGACAACTCCTATGGCTCCTGCCGGTTGTCATACTCATCGACATGCAAGTCGTGATTCCTATTACAAGAACATGATCATCTCATACATCACATATATCATTCATCACATCCTTTTGGCCATATCACATCACATGGCATACCCTGCAAAAACAAGTTAGACGTCCTCTAATTGTTGTTTGCATGTTTTACGTGACTGCTATGGGTTTCTAGCAAGAACGTTTCTTACCTACGCAAAACCACAACGTGATATGTCAATTGCTATTTACCCTTCATAAGGACCCTTTTCATCGAATCCGATCCGACTAAAGTGGGAGAGACTGGCACCCGCTAGCCACCTTATGCAACTAGTGCATGTCAGTCGGTGGAACCTGTCTCACGTAAGTGTACGTGTAAGGTCGGTCCAGGCCGCTTCATCCCACAATGCCGCCGAATCAAGATTAGACTAGTAACGGTAAGCATATTGAACAAAATCAACGCCCACAACTACTTTGTGTTCTACTCGTGCAAGGAATCTACGCAATAGACCTAGCTCATGATGCCACTGTTGGGAAACGTAGCAGAAATTCAAAATTTTCCTACGTATCACCAAGATCTATCTATGGAGAAACCAGCAACGAGGGGAAGGAGAGTGCATCTACATACCCTTGTAGATCGCTAAGCGGAAGTGTTCAAGTGAACGGGGTTGATGGAGTCGTACTCGCCGTGATCCAAATCACCGATGACCAAGTGTCGAACGGACGGCACCTCCGCGTTCAACACACGTACAGCCCGGTGACGTCTCCCATGCCTTGATCCAGCAAGGAGAGAGGGAGAGGTTGAGGAAGACTCCGTCCAGCAGCAGCACAATGCCGTGGTGGTGGTGGAGGAGCGTGGCAATCCTGCAGGGCTTCGCCAAGCACCGCGAGAGAGGAGGAGGGAGAGAGGTAGGGCTGCGCCAGGGAGAGGTCAAACTCATATGTTGGCAGCCCCCAAACCCTCAAGTATATATAGGGGGAGAGGTAGGGCTGTGCCCCCACCTAGGGTTCCACCCCTAGGGGCGGCGGCCAGCCCAGATCCCATCTGGTGGGGCGGCCAAGGGGGGGAGAGGGGAAACTTGCCCCCCAGGCTAGGTGGGGCGCCCCCTCCCCAAATCCTAGGCGCCTTGGGCCCTTGTGGGGGGCGCACCAGCCCACCTGGGGCTGGTCCCCTCCCACACTTGGCCCATGCAGCCCTCCGGGGCCGGTGGCCCCACTTGGTGGACCCCCGGACCCATCCGGTGGTCCTGGTAGGTTACCGATAAAACCCGAAACTCTTTCGGTGACCAAAACAGGACTTCCCATATATAAATCTTTACCTCCGGACCATTCTGTAACTCCTTGTGACGTCCGGGATCTCATCCGGGACTCCGAACAACATTCGGTAACCACATACAAACTTCCTTTATAACCCTAGCGTCATCGAACCTTAAGTGTGTAGACCCTACGGGTTCGGGAACCATGTAGACATGACCGAGATGTTCTTCGGTCAATAACCAACAGCGGGATCTGGATACCCATGTTGGTTCCCACATGTTCCATGATGATCTCATCGGATGAACCACGATGTCGAGGATTCGATCAATCCCGTATACAATTCCCTTTGTCTAGCGGTATTGTACTTGCCCGAGATTCGATCGTCGGTATCCCGATACCTTGTTCAATCTCGTTACCGGCAAGTCTCTTTACTCGTTCCGTAACACATCATCTCGTGATCAACTCCTTGATCACATTGTGCACATTATGATGATGTCCTACCGAGTGGGCCCAGAGATACCTCTCCGTCACACGGAGTGACAAATCCCAGTCTCGATTCGTGCCAACCCAACAGACACTTTCGGAGATACCTGTAGTGTACCTTTATAGCCACCCAGTTACGTTGTGACGTTTGGCACACCCAAAGTATTCCTACGGTATCCGGGAGTTGCACAATCTCATGGTCAAAGGAAATGATACTTGACATTAGAAAAGCTTTAGCATACGAACTACACGATCTTTGTGCTAGGCTTAGGATTGGGTCTTGTCCATCACATCATTCTCCTAATGATGTGATCCCGTTATCAACGACATCCAATGTCCATGGTCAGGAAAATGTAACCATCTATTGATCAACGAGCTAGTCAACTAGAGGCTTACTAGGGACATGGTGTTGTCTATGTATCCACACATGTATCTGAGTTTCCTATCAATACAATTATAGCATGGATAATTAACGATTATCATGAACAAGGAAATATAATAATAACTAATTTATTATTGCCTCTAGGGCATATTTCCAACAATCTCCCACTTGCACTAGAGTCAATAATCTACTTCACATCGCCATGTGATTAACATTCACAGGTCACATCGCCATGTGACCAACATCTAAAGAGTTTACTAGAGTCAATAATCTAGTTCACATCACTATGTGATTAACACTCAATGAGTTCTGGGTTCGATCATGTTGCTTGTGAGAGAGGTTTTAGTCAACGGGTCTGCAATATTCAGATCCGTATGTACTTTGCAAATCTCTACGCTATATTTGGAGCCATTTCAAATAACTGTTCTACTTGGAGCTATTCTAAATTGTTGCTCCATTATACGTATCCGGTATCTCTAGTCAGAGCTATTTGGATAGGTGTTAAGCTTGCATCGACGTAACTCTTTACGTCGAACTCTTTATCACCTCCATAATCGAGAAACATATCCTTATTCCTCTAAGGATAATTTTGACCGCTATCTGGTGATCTACTCCTAGATCACCTTTGTACCCTCTTGCCAGACATGTGGCAGGGCACACATCAGGTGCGGTACTCAGCATGGCATACCGTATAGAGCATATGAAAAAAGCATAGAGGACGACCTTTGTCCTTCCTCTTTCTCCTGCCGTGGTCAAACTTTAAATTTTAACTTCATACCTTAGGACTCAGGCAAGAACTCCTTCTTTGACTGATCCATCTTGAACACCTTGAAGATCATGTCAAGGTATGTGCTCATTTGAAAGTACCATTAAGCAGTTTTGATCTATCCTTTTAGATCTTGATGCTCAATGTTCAAGTAGTTTAATCCAGGTTTTCCATTGAAAAACACCTTTCAAATAACCCGATATGCTTTCCAGAAATTCTACATCATTTCTGATCAACAATATGTCATCCACATATACTTATCAGAAATTCTATAGTGCTCCCACTCACTTCTTTGGAAATACAAGTTTCTCATAAACTCTGTATAAACCCCAAAATCTTTGATCATCTCATCAAAGTGTACATTCCAACTCCGAGATGCTTACTCCAGTCCTTAGAAGGATTGCTGGAGCTTTGCATACTTGTTAGCATCTTTCAAGATCGACAAAAACTTCTGGTTGTATCGCATACAACCTTTCCTCAAGAAAACCATCAAGGAAACAATATTTTTTGACATCCTATCTACAAGATTTCATAAATAATGCAGTACCTGCTAATTCCAACAGACTCTTAGCATCGCTACGAGTGAGAAAGTCTCATCGTAGTCAACTCCTTGAACTTGTCGGGAAACGTCTTAACGACAAGTCGAGCTTTCTTAATGGTGACATTTACCATCATTGTCCGTCTTCCTTTTAAAATCCATCTGTACTCAACAGCCTCACGACCATCGAGCCATTCTGCCAAAGTCTACACTTTGTTTTCATACATGGATCCTCTCTCGGATTTTATGGCCTCGAGCCATTCATCGGAATCCGGGCCCACCATCGCTTCTCCATAGCTCGTAGGTTCATTGTTGTCTAGCAACATGACTTCCAAGACAAGATTACATACCACTCTGAAGTAGTACGCATCCTTGTCGTCCTA
Organism: Aegilops umbellulata; assembly: GCA_032464435.1. NCBI lineage: Eukaryota > Viridiplantae > Streptophyta > Magnoliopsida > Poales > Poaceae > Aegilops > Aegilops umbellulata. Next base: position 71,601,970 of record CP136057.1, read on the forward strand.
CGAGGTTTGGTAGTTACTTGATCCGAAGTTTCATGATTACTATCATAAGCTTCCACTTCAATTGGTGTAGGTGCCAAAGGAACAACTCCCTGTGCCCTGCTATACACTAGTTGAAGTGACGGTTCAATAACCTCATCAAGTCTCCACCATCCTCCCACTCAATTCTTTCGAGAGAAACTTTTCCTCGAGAAAGGACCCGATTCGAGAAACAATCCCTATTGCTTTCGGATCTGAGACAGGAGGTATACCCAACTGTTTTGGGTGTCCTATGAAGATGCATTTATCCGCTTTGGGTTCGAGCTTATCAGCCTGAAACTTTTTCACATAAGCGTCGCAGCCCCAAACTTATAAGAAATGACATCTTAGGTTTCTCTAAACCATAGTTCATATGGTGTCATCTTATCGGAATTACGTGGTGCCCTATTTAAAGTGAGTGTGGTTGTCTCTAATGCCTAACCCATGAACGATAGTGGTAATTCGATAAGAGACATCATGGTATGCATCATATCCAATAGGGTGTAGTAATGATGTTCGGACACACCATCACACTATGGTGTTCCAGGCGGTACTAGTCGTGAAAAAATTTCCACAATGTCTCAATTGTGTACCAAACTCGCAACTCAAATATTCATCTCTATGATCATATCATAGATATTTTATCCTCTTGTCACGACGATATTCAACTTCATTCTGAAATTACTTGAACCATTCAATAATTCAGACTTGTGTTTCATCAAGTAAATATGCTCAGTGTCTACTCAAATCATCTGTGAAGTAAGAGCATAATGATATCCACTGCGTGCCTCAGCACTTATTGGACTGCACACATCAAAATGTGTTACTTCCAACAAGTTGCTTTTTTTCCATTTTACTGAAACCGAAGCTTTCAGTCATCTTGCCCATGTGGTGTGATTTGCATGTCTCAAGCGATTCAAAATCAAGTGAGTCCAAACGGTCCATTTGCATGGAGTTTCTTAATGCATATATACCAATAGGCATGGTTCGCATGTCTCAAGTGATTCAAAATCAAGTGAGTCCAAAGATCCATCAACATGGAGCTTCTTCATGCGTTTTATACCAATATGACTCAAATTGGAGTGCCACAAGCATGTGGTAATATCATTATTATCTTATATCTTTTGGCATGAACATGTGTATCACTACGATCGGGATGGTATTATTCAAATAAACAGAGTAACCATTATTCTCCTAAAATGAATAACCGTATTGCGATAAACATAATCCAATCATGTCTATGCCTAACGCAAACACCAAATAACAATTATTTAGGTTTTAATACCAATCTCGATGGTAGAGGGAGCGTACGATATTTGATTACATCAACCTTGGAAACTCTTCCAACACATATCGTCATCTCTCCTTTAGCTAGTCTCCGTTTATTCCGTAGCCTTTTATTTCGAGTTACTAACACTTAGCAACCGAACCGGTATCTAATACCCTGGTGCTACTAGGAGTACTAGTAAAGTTCACATTTACATAATGTATATCCAATATACTTCTATCGACAGCCTTCTCATCTACCAAGTATCTAGGGTAATTCTGCTCCAGTGGTTGTTCCCCTTATTACAGAAGCACTCAGTCTCGGGTTTGGGTTCAACCTTGGGTTTCTCCACTAGAGCAGCAGCTGACTTGCCGTTTCATGAAGTATCCCTTCTTGCCCTTGCCCTTCTTGAAACTAGTGGTTTCACTAACCATCAATAATTGATGCTCCTTCTTGATTTCTACTTTCGCGGTGTCAAACATCGCGAATATTTCAAGGATCATCATATATATCCCTGATATGTTATAGTTCGTCACGAAGCTCTAGCAGCTTGGTGGCAATAACTTTGGAAAAACATCACTATCTTATCTGGAAGATCAACTCCCACTCGATTCAAGTGATTGTTGTACCCAGACAATCTGAGCACAAGCTCAACGATTGAGCTTCTCTCCCTTAGTTTGCAGGCTAAGAAAATTCTTCGGAGGTCTTATACCTCTTGATGTGGGCACGAGCCTGAAATCCCAATTTCAGCCCTCGAAACATCTCATATGTTCCGCGACATTTCAAAAATGTCTTCGGTGCCTCAATTCTAAACCATTTATCATTACTGAACTATCATGTAGTCATCAAAACGTGTATGTCAGATGTTCACAACATCCACAGACCATGTTCGAGGTCCAGCACACCGAGCGATGCATTAAGGACATAAGCCTTCTACTGTCCGCATAATTGCTACTGTTAACTTTCAACAATATTTTCTCTAGGAACATATCTAAAACAGTAGAACTAAAGCGCGAGCTACGACATAATTTGCAAAGATCTTTTGACTATGTTCAGGATAATTAAGTTCATCTTATGAACTCCCACTCAGATAGACATCCCTCTAGTCATCTAAGTGATTACATGATCCGAGTCAACTAGGCCGTGTGCGATCATCATGTGAGACGGACTAGTCATCATCGGTGAACATCTTCATGTTGATCGTATCTACCATACGACTCATGCTCGACCTTTCGGTCTCTTGTGTTCCGAGGCCATGTCTGTACATGCTAGGCTCGTCAAGTCAACCTAAGTGTTTCACATGTGTAAATCTGGCTTACACCCGTTGTATGTGAACGTAAGAATCTATCACACCCGATCATCACGTGGTGCTTCGAAACGACTAACTTTCGCAACGGTGCACAGTTAGGGGGAACACTTTCTTGAAATTTTAATGAGGGATCATCTTATTTACTACCGTCGTTCTAAGCAAATAAGATGCGAAAACATGATAAACATCACATGCAATCAAATAGTGACATGATATGGCCATCATCACTTTGCTCCTTTTGATCTCCATCTTCGGGCTCCTTGATCATCATCGTCACCGGCATGACACCATGATCTCCATCATCATGATCTCCATTATCGTGTCTTCATGAAGTTGTCTCGCCAACTATTACTTCTACTACTATAGCTAACGGTTAGCAATAAAATAAAGTAATTACATGACGTTTATGTTGACACGCAGGTCATAAATAAATTAAGACAACTCCTATGGCTCCTGCCGGTTGTCATACTCATCGACATGCAAGTCGTGATTCCTATTACAAGAACATGATCATCTCATACATCACATATATCATTCATCACATCCTTTTGGCCATATCACATCACATGGCATACCCTGCAAAAACAAGTTAGACGTCCTCTAATTGTTGTTTGCATGTTTTACGTGACTGCTATGGGTTTCTAGCAAGAACGTTTCTTACCTACGCAAAACCACAACGTGATATGTCAATTGCTATTTACCCTTCATAAGGACCCTTTTCATCGAATCCGATCCGACTAAAGTGGGAGAGACTGGCGCCCGCTAGCCACCTTATGCAACTAGTGCATGTCAGTCGGTGGAACCTGTCTCACGTAAGTGTACGTGTAAGGTCGGTCCAGGCCGCTTCATCCCACAATGCCGCCTAATCAAGATTGGACTAGAAACGGTAAGCATATTGAACAAAATCAACGCCCACAACTACTTTGTGTTCTACTCGTGCAAGGAATCTACGCAATAGACCTAGCTCATGATGCCACTGTTGGGGAACGTAGCAGAAATTCAAAATTTTCCTACGTATCACCAAGATCTATCTATGGAGAAACCAGCAACGAGGGGAAGGAGAGTGCATCTACATACCCTTGTAGATCGCTAAGCGGAAGCGTTCAAGTGAACGGGGTTGATGGAGTCGTACTCGCCGTGATCCAAATCACCGATGACCAAGTGCCGAACGGACGGCACCTCCGCGTTCAACACATGTACAGCCCGGTGACGTCTCCCATGCCTTGATCCAGCAAGGAGAGAGGGAGAGGTTGAGGAAGACTCCGTCGAGCAGCAGCACAACGCCGTGGTGGTGGTAGAGGAGCGTGGCAATCCTGCAGGGCTTCGCCAAGCACCGCGAGAGAGGAGGAGGGAGAGAGGTAGGGCTGCGCCAGGGAGAGGTCAAACTCATATGTTGGCAGCCCCCAAACCCTCAAGTATATATAGGGGGAGAGGTAGGGCTGCGCCCCCACCTAGGGTTCTAAAGGAAATATGCCCTAGAGGCAATAATAAAGTTATTATTTATTTCCTTATATATCATGATAAATGTTTATTATTCATGCTAGAATTGTATTAACCGGAAACATAATACATGTGTGGATACATAGACAAACAGAGTGTCACTAGTATGCCTCTACTTGACTAGCTTGTTAATCAAAGATGGTTAAGTTTCCTAACAATAGACAAAAAAGTTGTCATTTGATTAACAAGGTCACATCATTAGTTGAATGATCTGATTGACATGACCCATTCCATTAGCTTAGCACCCGATCGTTTAGTATGTTGCTATTGCTTTCTTCATGACTTATACATGTTCCTTTGACTATGAGATTATGCAACTCCCGTTTACCGTAGGAACACTTTGTGTGCTACCAAACGTCACAACGTAACTGGGTGATTATAAAGGAGCTCTACAGGTGTCTCCGAAAGTATTTGTTGGGTTGGCATATTTCGAGATTAGGATTTGTCACTCCGAATGTCGGAGAGGTATCTCAGGGCCTTCTCGGTAATGCACATCACATAAGCCTTGCAAGCATTGCAACCAATAAGTTAGTTGCGAGATGATGTATTACGGAACGACTAAAGAGACTTGCCGATAACGAGATTGAACTAGGTATTGGATACCGACGATCGAATCTCGGGTAAGTAACATACCGATGACAAAGGGAACAACGTATGTTGTTATGCGGTCTGACCGATAAAGATCTTCGTAGAATGTGTAGGAGCCAATATGGGCATCCAGGTCCCGCTATTGGTTATTGACCAAAGATTTGTCTCAGTCATGTCTACACTATTCTCGAACCGTAGGGTCCGCACGCTTAAGGTTTCGATGACAGTTATATAATGAGTTTATGAGTTTTGATGTACCGAAGGAGTTCGGAGTCCCGGATGAGATTGGGGACATGACGAGGAGTCTCGAAATGGTCGAGACGTAAAGATCGATATATTGGACGACTATATTCGGACATCGGAAAGGTTCTGAGTGGTTCGGGTATTTTTCGGAGTACCGGAGAGTTACGGGAATTCGCCGGGGAGTATATGGGCCTTATTGGGCCATACGGGAATAGAGGAGAGAGGCCAAAAGTAAGGAGGCCACCGCCCCCCCTCTGGTCCGAATTGGACAAGGGGCGCAGCCCCCTTTTCCTTCTTCCTCTCCCCCTCTTTCCCCTTCTCCTACTCCAACAAGGAAGGAGGGAGTCCTACTCCCAGCGGGAGTAGGACTCCCCTTGGCGCGCCCCCTCCTAGGCCGGCCACCCCCTCCCCCTTGCTCCTTTATATACGGGGGCAGGGGGGCACCCCATGACACACAAGTTGATCTTCGTGATCGTTCCTTAGCCGTGTGCGGTGCCCCCCTCCACCATATTCCACCTCAGTCATATTGTTGCAGTGCTTAGGCGAAGCCCTGCGTCGGTAGTACATCAAGATCGTCACCACGCCGTCGTGCTAACGGAACTCGTCCCCGAAGCTTTACAGGATCGGAGCCTGGGGAACGTCATCGAGCTGTACGTGTGTTAAGAACTCGGAGGCGCTGGAGTAACGGCGCTTGGATCGGTCGGATCAGGAAGACGTACGACTACTTCCTCTACGTTGCGTCAACGCTTACGCTTCGGTCTACGAGGGTACGTAGACAACACTCTCCCCTCTCGTTGCTATGCATCACCATGATCTTGCGTGTGCGTAGGAAATTTTTTGAAATTACTACGTTCCTTAACAGTGGCATCCGAGCCTAGGTTTTTATGGTTTGATGTTTTGCACGAGTAGAACACAAGTGAGTTGTGGACGATACAAGTCATACTGCCTACCAGCATGTCATACTTTGGTTCGGTGGTATTGTTGGATGAAGCGGCCCGGACCGACATTACGCGTACGCTTACGCGAGACTGGTTCTACCGCCGTGCTTTGCACACAGGTGGCTGGCGGGTGTCAGTTTCTCCAACTTTAGTTGAACCGAGTATGGCTACGCCCGGCCCGTGAGAAGGTTAAAACGGAGTCTATTTGACAAACTATCGTTGTGGTTTTGATGCGTAGGTGAGATTGGTTCTTGCTTCAGCCCGTAGCAGCCACGTAAAATTTGCAACAAACAAAGTAGAGGACGTCTAACTTGTTTTTGCAGGGCATGTTGTGATGTGATATGGTCAAGACATGATACTAAATTTTATTATATGAGATGATCATGTTTTGTAACCGAGTTATCGGCAACCGCCAGGAGCCGTATGGTTGTCGCTTTATTGTATGCAATGCAATCGCCCTATAATGCTTTACTTTATCACTAAGCGGTAGCGATAGTCGTAGAAGCATAAGATTGGCGAGACGACAACGATGCTACGATGGAGATCAAGGTGTCGCGCCGGTGACGATGGTGATCATGACGGTGCTTCGGAGAAGGAGATCACAAGCACAAGATGATGATGGCCATATCATATCACTTATATTGATTGCATGTGATGTTTATCTTTTTTGTGCATCTTATCTTGCTTTGATTGACGGTAGCATTATAAGATGATCTCTCACTTAATTATCAAGAAGTGTTCTCCCCGAGTATGCACCGTTGCCAAAGTTCGTCGTGCCCAGACACCACGTGATGATCGGGTGTGATAAGCTCTACGTGAAGGAAACATGACCTAGAGGCAATAATAAAGTTATTATTTATTTCCTTATTTCATGATAAATGTTTATTATTCATGCTAAAATTGTATTAACCGGAAACATAATACATGTGTGAATACATAGACAAACAAAGTGTCACTAGTATGCCTCTACTCGACTAGCTCGTTGATCAAAGATGGTCAATTTTCCTAGCCATAGACATGAGTTGTCATTTGATTAACGGGATCACATCATTAGGAGAATGATGTGATTGACATGACCCATTCGTTAGCTTAGCACCCGATCTTTTAGTATGTTGCTATTGCTTTCTTCATGACTTATACATGTTACTATGACTATGAGATTATGCAACTCCCGTTTACCGGAGAAACACTTTGTGTGCTACCAAACGTCACAACGTAACTGGGTGATTATAAAGGTGCTCTACAGGTGTCTCCAAAGGTACTTGTTGGGTTGGCGTATTTCGAGATTAGGATTTGTCACTCCGAATGTCGGAGAGGTATCTCTGGGCCCTCTCGGTAATGCACATCACTTAAGCCTTGCAAGCATTGCAACTAATGAGTTAGTTGCGAGATGATGTATTACAAAACGAGTAAAGAGACTTGCCGGTAACGAGATTGAACTAGGTATTGGATACCGACGATCGAATCTCGGGCAAGTAACATACCGATGACAAAGGGAACAACGTATGTTGTTATGCCGTCTGACCGATAAAGATCTTCGTAGAATATGTAGGAGCCAATATGGGCATCCAGGTCCCGCTATTGGTTATTGACCGGAGACGTGTCTCGGTCATGTCTACATTGTTCTCGAACCGTAGGGTCCGCACGCTTAAGGTTTCGATGACAGTTATATTATGAGTTTATGAGTTTTGATGTACCGAAGGAGTTCGGAATCCCGGATGAGATCGGGGAGATGACGAGGTGTCTCGAAATGGTCGAGACGTAAAGATCGATATATTGGACGACTATATTCGGACATCGGAAAGGTTCTGAGTGGTTCGGGTATTTTCGGGAGTACCCGGGAGTTACGGGAATACGGGGGAAGAAGTATATGGGCCTTATTGGGCTTTAGGGGAGAGGGAGAGGCAGGCTGCGCGCCCCCCCATTGGCTAGTCCGAATTGGACTAGGGGGAGGGGCGGCGCCCCCTCCTTCCTTCTCTTCCCTCTTCCCCTTCCTTGTCTCCTACTCCTAATACATGGAAGGACTCCTAGTTGGACTAGGAAAGGGGGAATCCTACTCCCGGTGGGAGTAGGACTCCCCTAGGGCGCGCCATAGAGAGGGCCGGCCCTCCCCTCCTCCACTCCTTTATATACGGGGGCAGGGGGCACCCCATGGACACACAAGTTGATCTTCGTGATCGTTCCTTAGCCGTGTGCGGTGCCCCCCTCCACCATATTCCACATCGGTCATATTGTTGCAGTGCTTAGGCGAAGCCCTGCGTCGGTAGTACATCAAGATCGTCAGCACGCCGTCATGCTGACAGAACTCGTCCCCGAAGCTTTGCTGGATCGGAGCCCGGGGAAAACGTCATCGAGCTGTACGTGTGTTAAGAACTCGGAGGCGCCGGAGTAACGGCGCTTGGATCGGTCGGATCGGGAAGACGTACGACTACTTCCTCTATGTTGCGTCAACGCTTCCGCTTCGGTCTACGAGGGTATGTAGACAACACTCTCCCCTCTCGTTGCTATGCATCACCATGATCTTGCGTGTGCGTAGGAAATTTTTTGAAATTACTACGTTCCCCAACAGTGGCATCCGAGCCTAGGTTTTTATGGTTTGATGTTTTGCACAAGTAGAACACAAGTGAGTTGTGGACGATACAAGTCATACTGCCTACCAGCATGTCATACTTTGGTTCGGCGGTATTGTTGGATGAAGCGGCCCGGACCGACATTACTTGTACGCTTACGCGAGACTGGTTCTACCGCCGTGCTTTGCACACAGGTGGCTGGCGGGTGTCAGTTTCTCCAACTTTAGTTGAACCGAGTATGGCTACGCCCGGTCCTTGAGAAGGTTAAAACGGAGTCTATTTGACAAACTATCGTTGTGGTTTTGATGCGTAGGTGAGATTGGTTCTTGCTTCAGCCCGTAGCAGCCACGTAAAATTTGCAACAAACAAAGTAGAGGACGTCTAACTTGTTTTTTGCAGGGCATGTTGTGATGTGATATGGTCAAGACATGATGCTAAATTTTATTGTATGAGATGATCATGTTTTGTAACCGAGTTATCGGCAACCGGCAGGAGCCGTATGGTTGTCGCTTTATTGTATGCAATGCAATCGCCCTGTAATGCTTTACTTTATCACTAAGCGGTAGCGATAGTCGTAGAAGCATAAGATTGGCAAGACGACAACGATGCTACGATGGAGATCAAGGTGTCGCGCTGGTGACGATGGTGATCATGACGGTGCTTCAGAGATGGAGATCACAAGCACGAAGATGATGATGGCCATATCATATCACTTATATTGATTGCATGTGATGTTTATCTTTTTATGCATCTTATCTTGCTTTGATTGATGGTAGCATTATAAGATGATCTCTCACTAAATTATCAAGAAGTGTTCTCCCTGAGTATGCACCGTTGCCAAAGTTCGTCGTGCCCAGACACCACGTGATGATCGGGTGTGATAAGCTCTACGTCCATCTACAATGGGTGCAAGCCAGTTTTGCACACGTAGAATACTCGGGTTATACTTGACGAGCCTAGCATATGCAGATATGGCCTCGGAACACGGAGACCGAAAGGTCTAGCGTGAATCATATAGTAGATATGATCAACATAATGATGTTCACCATTGAAGACTAATCTATTTCACGTGATGATCGGTTATGGTTTAGTTGATTTCGATCACGTGATCAATTAGAGGATTAGAGGGATGTCTATCTAAGTGGGAGTTCTTAAGTAATATGGTTAATTGAACTTTAATTTATCATGAACCTAGTCCTGGTAGTATAAGCATATCTATGTTGTAGATCAATAGCTCGCATTGTTGCTTTCATGTGTTTATTTTGATATGTTCCTAGAGAAAATTGTGTTGAAAAGATGTTAGTAGCAATGATGCGGATTGGATCCGTGATCTGAGGTTTATCCTCATTGCTGCACAGAAGAATTATGTCCTTGATGCACCGCTAGGTTACAGACCTATTGCAGGAGCAGATACAGATGTTATGAACGTTTGGCTAGCTCAATATGATGACTACTTGATAGTTTAGTGCACCATGCTTAAACGGCTTAGAATTGGGACTTCAAAGACGTTTTGAACGTCATGGACCATATGAGATGTTCCAGGAGTTGAAGTTAATATTTCAAGCAAATACCCGAGTTGAGAGATATGAAGTCTCCAACAAGTTCTATAGCTAAAAAATGGAGGAGAATCGCTCAATTAGTGAGCATGTGCTCAGATTGTCTGGGTACTACAATCGCTTGAATCAAGTGGGAGTTAATCTTCCAGATAAAATAGTGATTGATAAAATTCTCTAGTCACCATCACCAAGTTAGTAGAACTTCGTGGTGAACTATAATATGCAAGGGATACCGGAAACGATTCCCAAGCTCTTCGTGATGCTAAAATCGACGAAGGTAGAAATCAAGAAAAACATCAAGTGTTGATGGTTAACAAGACCACTAGTTTCAAGAAAAGGGCAAAGGGAAGAAGGGGAACTTCAAGAAGAACGGCAAGCAAGTTGCTGCTCAAGTGAAGAAGCCCAAGTCTGGACCTAAGCCTGAGAGTGAGTGCTTCTACTGCAAAGGGACTGGTCACTAGAAGCAGAACTACCCCAAGTAATTGGTGGATAAGAAGGATGGCAAAGTGAACAAAGGTATATTGGATATACATGTTATTGATGTGTACTTTACTAGTGTTTATAGCAACCCCTAAGTATTTTATACTAGTTCAGTTGCTATGATTAGTAACTTGAAATGGGAGTTGCAGAATAAACAGAGACTAGTTAAGGTTGAAGTGACGATGTGTGTTGGAAGTAATTCCAAGATTGATAGAATCATCATCGCACACTCCCTATACTTTCGGGATTAGTGTGGAACCTAAATAAGTGTTATTTGGTGTTGAGCATGAATATGATTTGATCATGTTTTTTGCAATACAGTTATTCATTTAAGTAAGAGAATAAATTGTTGTTCTGTTTACATGAATAAAACCTTCTATGGTCATACACACCAACAAAATGGTTTGTTGGATCTCGATCGTATGATACACATATTCATAATATTGAAGCCAAAAGATGCGAAGTTAATAATGATAGTGCAACTTATTTGTGGCACTGCAGTTTAGGTCATATTGGTGTAAAGCGCATGAAGAAACTCCATGCTGATGGGATTTTGGAATCACTTGATTAGGAATCACTTGATGCTTGCGAACCATGCAATATGGGCAAGATGACTAAAGACTCCGTTCTCCGGAACAGTAGAGCAAGCAACTGACTTATTGGAAATAATACATATTGATGTATGCGATCCGATGAGTGTTGAGGCTCACAGCAAGTATCATTATTTTCTGACCTTCACAGATGATTTAAGCAGATATGAGCATATCTACTTGATGAAACATAAGTCTGAAAAGTTCAGAATATTTCAGAGTGAAGTGGAGAATCATCGTAACAAGAAAATAAAAGATTCTACGATATGATCGTGGAGGAGAATATTTGAGTTACGAGTTTGGTCTTCAATTAAAACAATGTGGAATAGTTTCACAAACTCATGCCACCTGGAACACCACAGCATAATGGTGTGTCTGAACATCATAACCGTACTTTATTGGATATAGTACAATCTATGATGTTTCTTACCGATTTACCAATATTGTTTTGGGATCATGCATCAGAGACAGCTGCATTCACGTTTAAAAGGGCACCATCTAAGTCCGTTGAGACGACACAATCTGAACTGTGGTTTAGCAAGAAACCAAAGTTGTCGTTTCTTAAAGTTTAGGATTATGATGCTTATATGAAAAAGTTTCATCCTGATAAGCTCAAACCCAAATCGGAGAAATATGTCTTCATAGGATACCCAAAGGAGACTGTCGGGTACACCTTCTATCACAGATCCGAAGGCAAGACATTCGTTGCCAAGAATGGATCCTTTCTAGAGAAAGAGTTTTCTCTCGAAAGAAGTGAGTGGGAGGAAAGTAGAACTTGATGTGGTAACTGTACCTGCTCCCTTATTAGAAAGTAGTTCATCACAGAAATTTGTTCCTGTGACTACTACACCAATTAGTGAGGAAGTTAATGATGATCATATAACGTCAGATCAAGTTACTACCGAATATCGTAGGTAAACCAAAGTGAGATCCGCACCAGAGTGGTACGGTAATCCTGTTCTGGAAGTCATATTACTAGAACATGACGAACTTGCGAACTATGAGAAAGCGATGATGAGCCCAGATTCCGCGAAATGGTTTGAGGCCATGAAATCTGAGATATGATCCATGCATGACAACAAAGTATGGACTTTGATGGATTTGCCCGATGATCGGCAAGCCATAGAAAATAAATGGATCTTCAAGAGGAAGACGGACGCTGATAGTAGTGTTACTATCTACAAAGCTAGAATTGTCGCAAAAGGTTTTCGACAAGTTCAATGTGTTGACTACGATGAGAGTTTCTCACTCGTATCTATGCTTAAGTCTGTCCGAATCATGTTAGCAATTGCTGCATTTTATGAAATCTGGCAAATGGATAAACAAAACTGCATTCCTTAATGGATTTATTAAAGAAGAGTTGTATATGATGCAACCAGAAGGTTTTGTCAATCCTAAAAATGCTAACAAAATATGCAAGCTCCAGCGATCCATCTATGGACTGGTGCAAGCATCTCGGAGTTGGAATACACACTTTGATAAGTTGATCAAAGCATATAGTTTTATACAGACTTACGGTGAAGCCTGTATTTACAAGAAAGTGAGTGGTAGCACTACAGCATTTCTGATAAATATATGTGAATGACATATTGTTGATTGTAAATAATGTAGAATTATTCTGTAAAGCATAAAGGAGTGTTTGAAAGGAGTTTTTTCAAAGAAAGACCTCGGTGAAGCTGCTTACATATTGAGTATCAAGATCTATAAAGATAGATCAAGATGCTTGATAAGTGTTTTCAATAAGTACATACCTTGACAAAATTTTGAAGTAGTTCAAAATGTAGCAGTCAAAGAAAGAGTTCTTGCCTGTGTTACAAGGTGTGAAATTGAGTAAGACTCAAATCCCGACCACGGCAAAAGATAGAAAGAGAATGAAATTCATTCCCTATGCCTTGGCCATAGGTTCTATAAAGTATGCCATGCTGTGTACCAGATCTATTGTATACCCTACACTGATTTTGGCAAGGGAGTACAATAGTGATCTAGGAGTAGATCACTGGACAGCGGTCAAAATTATCCTTAGTGAAATAAGGATATGTTTCTCGATTATGGAAGTGACAAAAAGGTTCGTCATAAAAGGTTATGTCGATGCAAGTTTTGACACCAATCTAGATGACTCTAAGTCTCAATCTAGATACATATTGAAAGTGGGAGCAATAAGCTAGAGTATCTCCGAGCAGAGTATTGTTGACATAGAAATTTGCAAAATACATACGGATCTGAATGTGGCAGACCCGTTGACTAAGATTCTCTCACAAGCAAAACATGATCACACCTTAGTACTCTTTGGGTGTTAATCACATAGCGATGTGAACTAGATTATTGACTCTAGTAAACCCTTTGGGTGTTGGTCACATGATGATGTGAACTATGGGTATTAATCACATGGTGATGTGAACTATTGCTGTTAAATCACATGCTGATGTGAACTAGATTATTGACTCTAGTGCAAGTGGGAGACTGAAGGAAATATGCCCTAGAGGCAATAATAAAGTTATTATTTATTTCCTTATTTCTTGATAAATGTTTATTATTCATGCTAAAATTTTATTAACCGGAAACATAATACATGTGTGAATACATAGACAAACAGAGTGTCACTAGTATGCCTCTACTCGACTAGCTCGTTGATCAAAGATGGTTAATTTTCCTAGCCATAGACATGAGTTGTCATTTGATTAACGGGATCACATCATTAGGAGAATGATGTGATTGACATGACCCATTTGTTAGCTTAGCACCCGATCATTTAGTATGTTGCTATTGCTTTCTTCATGACTTATATATGTTCCTATGACTATGAGATTATGCAACTCCCATTTATCGGAGGAACACTTTGTGTGCTACCAAACGTCACAACGTAACTGGGTGATTATAAAGGTGCTCTACAGGTGTCTCCAAAGGTACTTGTTGGGTTGGCGTATTTCGAGATTAGGATTTGTCACTCCGAATGTCGGAGAGGTATCTCTGGGCCCTCTCGGTAATGCACATCACTTAAGCCTTGCAAGCATTGCAACTAATGAGTTAGTTGCGAGATGATGTATTACGGAACGAGTAAAGAGACTTGCCGGTAACGAGATTGAACTAGGTATTGGATACCGACGATCGAATCTCGGGCAAGTAACATACCGATGACAAAGGGAACAACGTATGTTGTTATGCGGTCTGACCGATAAAGATCTTCGTAGAATATGTAGGAGCCAATATGGGCATCCAGGTCCCGCTATTGGTTATTGACCAGAGATGTGTCTCGGTCATGTCTACATTGTTTTCGAACCGTAGGGTCCGCACGCTTAAGGTTTCGATGATAGTTATATTATGAGTTTATGAGTTTTGATGTACCGAAGGAGTTCTGAGTCCCGGATGAGATCGGGGACATGACGAGGAGTCTCGAAATGGTCGAGACGTAAAGATCGATATATTGGACGACTATATTCGGACATCGGAAAGGTTCTGAGTGGTTCGGGTATTTTCGGGAGTACCGGGGAGTTACGGGAATACAGGGGAAGAAGTATATGGGCCATATTGGGCTTTAGGGGAGAGGGAGAGGCAGGCCGCGCGCCCCCCCCCCATTGGCTTGTCCGAATTGGACTAGGGGGAGGGGCGGCGCCCCCTCCTTCCTTCTCTTCCCTCTTCCCCTTCCTTGTCTCCTACTCCTAATACATGGAAGGACTCCTAGTTGGACTAGGAAAGGGGGAATCCTACTCCCGGTGGGAGTAGGACTCCCCTAGGGCGCGCCATAGAGAGGGCCGGCCCTCCCCTCCTCCACTCCTTTATATACGGGGGCAGGGGGCACCCCATGGACACACAAGTCGATCTTTGTGATCGTTCCTTAGCCGTGTGTGGTGCCCCCCCTCCACCATATTCCACCTCGGTCATATTGTTGCAGTGCTTAGGCGAAGCCCTGCGTCGGTAGTACATCAAGATCGTCACCACGCCGTCGTGCTGACGGAACTCGTCCCCGAAGCTTTGCTGGATCGGAGCCGGGGAACGTCATCGAGTTGTACGTGTGTTAAGAACTCGGAGGCGCCAGAGTAACGACGCTTGGATCGGTCGGATTGGGAAGACGTACGACTACTTCCTGTATGTTGCGTCAACGCTTCCGCTTCGGTCTACGAGGGTACGTAGACAACACTCTCCCCTCTCGTTGCTATGCATCACCATGATCTTGCGTGTGCGTAGGAATTTTTTTGAAATTTCTACGTTCCCCAACACTACGTCCATCTACAACGGGTGCAAGCCAGTTTTTGCACACGCAGAATACTCGGGTTATACTTGACGAGCCTAGCATATGCAGATATGGCCTCGGAACACGGAGACCGAAAGGTCGAGCGTGAATCATATAGTAGATATGATCAACATAATGATGTTCACCATTGAAGACTAATCTATTTCACGTGATGATCGGTTATGGTTTAGTTGATTTCGATCACGTGATCAATTAGAGGATTAGAGGGATGTCTATCTAAGTGGGAGTTCTTAAGTAATATGGTTAATTGAACTTTAATTTATCATGAACCTAGTCCTGGTAGTATAAGCATATCTATGTTGTAGATCAATAGCTCGCATTGTTGCTTTCATGTGTTTATTTTGATATGTTCCTAGAGAAAATTGTGTTGAAAAGATGTTAGTAGCAATGATGCGGATTGGATCCGTGATCTGAGGTTTATCCTCATTGCTGCATAGAAGAATTATGTCCTTGATGCACCGCTAGGTGACAGACCTATTGCAGGAGCAGATACAGATGTTATGAACGTTTGGCTAGCTCAATATGATGACTACTTGATAGTTTAGTGCACCATGCTTAAACGGCTTAGAATTGGGACTTCAAAGACGTTTTGAACGTCATGGACCATATGAGATGTTCCAGGAGTTGAAGTTAATATTTCAAGCAAATACCCGAGTTGAGAGATATGAAGTCTCCAACAAGTTCTATAGCTAAAAGATGGAGGAGAATCGCTCAACTAGTGAGCATGTGCTCAGATTGTCTGGGT
Source organism: Aegilops umbellulata (assembly GCA_032464435.1). Classification (NCBI taxonomy): domain Eukaryota; kingdom Viridiplantae; phylum Streptophyta; class Magnoliopsida; order Poales; family Poaceae; genus Aegilops; species Aegilops umbellulata. Next base: position 71,618,020 of record CP136057.1, read on the forward strand.
ACTACAATCGCTTGAATCAAGTGGGAGTTAATCTTCCAGATAAGATAGTGATTGACAGAATTCTCTAGTCACCATCACCAAGTTAGTAGAACTTCGTGATGAACTATAGTATGCAAGGGATGATGGAAATGACTCCCGAGCTTTTCATGACGATGAAATCGATGGAGGTAGAAATCAAGAAAGAGCATCAAGTGTTGGTGGTTGACAAGATCACTAGTTTTAAGAAAGGGGCAAAGGGAAAAGGGGAACTTCAAGAAGAACAGCAAGCAAGTTGCTGCTCAAGAGAAGAAACCCAAGTCTGGACCTAAGCCTGAAACTGAGTGCTTCTACTGCAAGCAGACTGGTCACTAAAAGCGGAACTGCCCCAAGTATTTGGCGGACAAGAAGGATGGCAAGGTGAACAAATGTATATGTGATATACATGTTATTGATGTGTACCTTACTAGAGCTTGCAGTAGTACCTGGGTATTTGATACTGGTTCTGTTGCTAATATTTGCAACTCAAAACAGGGACTACGGATTAAGCAAACACTGGCAAAGGACGAGGTGACGATGCGCGTGGGAAACGGTTCCAAAGTCTATGTGATCGCAGTCGGCACGCTACCTCTACATCTACCTTCGGGATTAGTATTAGACCTAAATAATTGTTATTTGGTGCCAGCGTTGAGCATGAACATTATATCTGGATCTTGTTTGATGCGAGACGGTTATTCATTTAAATCAGAGAATAATGGTTGTTCTATTTATATGAGTAATATCTTTTATGGTCATGCACCCTTGAAGAGTGGTCTATTTTTGATGAATCTCGATAGTAGTGATACACATATTCATAATGTTGAAGCCAAAAGATGCAGAGTTGATAATGATAGTGCAACTTATTTGTGGCACTGCCGTTTAGGTCATATCGGTATAAAGCGCATGAAGAAACTCCATACTGATGGACTTTTGGAACCACTTGATTATGAATCACTTGGTACTTGCGAACCGTGCCTCATGGGCAAGATGACTAAAACACCATTCTTCGGTACTATGGAGAAATCATACAAACAGATGTATGTGGTCCGATGAATGTTGAGGCTCGTGGCGAATATCGTTATTTTCTCACCTTCACAGATGATTTAAGCAGATATGGATATGTCTACTTAATGAAACACAAGTCTGAAACATTTGAAAAGTTCAAAGAATTTCAGAGTGAAGTTGAAAATCATCGTAACAAGAAAATAAAGTTTCTACGATCTGATCGTGGAGGAGAATATTTGAGTTACGAGTTTGCTCTACATTTGAAACAATGCGGAATAGTTTCGCAACTCACGCCACCCGGAACACCACAACACAATGGTGTGTCCGAACGTCGTAATCGCACTTTACTTGATATGGTGCGATCTACGATGTCTCTTACAGATTTACCGCTATCGTTTTGGGGTTATGCTCTAGAGACGGCCGCATTCACACTAAATAGGACGCCATCGAAATCCGTTGAGACGACGCCTTATGAACTATGGTTTAGCAAGAAACCAAAGTTGTCGTTTCTTAAAGTTTGGGGTTGCGATGCTTATGTGAAAAAGCTTCAACCTGATAAGCTCGAACCCAAATCGGAGAAACGTGTCTTCATAGGATACCCAAAGGAAACTGTTGGGTACACCTTCTATCACAGATCCGAAGGCAAGACATTTGTTGCTAAAAATGGATCCTTTCTAGAGAAGGAGTTTCTCTCGAAAGAAGTGAGTGGGAGCAAAGTAGAACTTGATGAGGTAACTGTACCTGCTCCCTTATTGGAAAGTAGTACATCACAGAAATCTGTTTCTGTAGCACCTACACCAATTAATGAGGAAGTTAATGATGATGATCATGCAACTTCAGATTAAGTTACTACAGAACCTCGTAGATCAACCAGAGTAAGATCCGCGCCAGAGTGGTACGGCAATCCTGTTCTGGAAATCATGCTACTAGATCATGGTGAACCTACGAACTATGAAGAAGCGATGGTGAGCCCAGATTCCGCAAAATGGCTTGAAGCCATGAAATCTGAGATGGGATCCATGTATGAAAACAAAGTATGGACTTTGGTTGACTTGCCCGATGGTCGGCAAGCAATAGAGAATAAATGGATCTTCAAGAAGAAGACTGACGTTGATGGTAATGTTACTGCCTACAAAGCTCGACTTGTCGCAAAAGGTTTTCGACAAGTTCAAGGGATTGACTACGATGAGACCTTCTCACCCGTAGCAATGCTTAAGTCTGTCCGAATCATGTTAGCAATTGCCGCATTTTATGATTATGAAATTTGGCAAATGGATGTAAAGACTGCATTCCTAAATGAATTTCTGGAAGAAGAGTTGTATATGATGCAACCGGAAGGTTTTATCGATCCAAAGGGAGCTAACAAAGTGTGCAAGCTCCAGCGATCCATTTATGGACTGGTGCAAGCCTCTCGGAGTTGGAATAAACGCTTCGATAGTGTGATCAGAGCATTTGGGTTTGTACAGACTTTTGGAGAAGCCTGTATTTACAAGAAAGTGAGTGGGAGCTCTGTAGCATTTCTGATATTATATGTAGATGACATATTACTAATTGGAAATGATATAGAATTTCTGGATAGCATAAAGGGATACTTGAATAAAAGTTTTTCAATGAAAGACCTCGGTGAAGCTGCTTACATATTGGGCATCAAGATCTATAGAGATAGATCAAGATGCTTAATTGGACTTTCACAAAGCACATACCTTGACAAAGTTTTGAAAAAGTTCAAAATGGATCAAGCAAAGAAAGGGTTCTTGCCTGTATTACAAGGTGTGAAGTTGAGTAAGACTCAATGCCCGACCACTGCAGAAGATAGAGAGAAGATGAAAGATGTTCCCTATGCTTCAGCCATAGGCTCTATCATGTATGCAATGTTGTGTACCAGACCTGATGTATGCCTTGCTGTAAGTTTAGCAGGGAGGTACCAAAGTAATCCAGGAGTGGATCACTAGATAACGGTGAAGAACATCATGAAGTACCTGAAAAGGACTAAGGATATGTTTCTCGTATATGGAGGTGACAAAGAGCTCATCGTAAACGGTTACGTTGATGCAAGCTTTGACACTGATCCGGACGATTCTAAATCGCAAACCGGATACGTGTTTACATTAAACGGTGGAGCTGTCAGTTGGTGCAGTTCTAAACAAAGCGTCTTGGGGGGATCTACATGTGAAGCGGAGTACATAGCTGCTTCGGAAGCAACAAATGAAGGAGTCTGGATGAAGGAGTCATACCTAGTGCATCGGGTCCAATGAAAATCTTTTGTGACAATACTGGTGCAATTGCCTTGGCAAAGGAATCCAGATTTCACAAGAGAACCAAGCACATCAAGAGACGCTTCAATTCCATCCGGGATTTGGTCCAGGTGGGAGACATAGAGATTTGCAAGATACATACGGATCTGAATGTAGCAGACCCGTTGATTAAGCCTCTTCCACGAGCAAAACATGATCAGCACCAAGACTCCATGGGTGTTAGAATCATTACTGTGTAATCTAGATTATTGACTCTAGTGCAAGTGGGAGACTGAAGGAAATATGCCCTAGAGGCAATAATAAAGTTATTATTTATTTCCTTATATACCATGATAAATGTTTATTATTCATGCTAGAATTGTATTAACCGGAAACATAATACATGTGTGGATACATAGACAAACAGAGTGTCACTAGTATGCCTCTACTTGACTAGCTTGTTAATCAAAGATGGTTAAGTTTCCTAACCATAGACAAAGAAGGTGTCATTTTATTAACAAGGTCACATCATTAGTTGAATGATCTGATTGACATGACCCATTCCATTAGCTTAGGACCCGATCGTTTAGTATGTTGCTATTGCTTTCTTCATGACTTATACATGTTCCTTTGACTATGAGATTATGCAACTCCCGTTTACCGTAGGAACACTTTGTGTGCTACCAAACGTCACAACATAACTGGGTGATTATAAAGGAGCTCTACAGGTGTCTCCGAAAGTATTTGTTGGGTTGGCGTATTTCGAGATTAGGATTTGTCACTCCGAATGTCGGAGAGGTATCTCAGGGCCTTCTCGGTAATGCACATCACATAAGCCTTGCAAGCATTGCAACCAATAAGTTAGTTGCGAGATGATGTATTACGGAACGAGTAAAGAGACTTGCCGGTAACGAGATTGAACTAGGTATTGGATACCGACGATCGAATCTCGGGTAAGTAACATACCGATGACAAAGGGAACAACATATGTTGTTATGCGGTCTGACCGATAAAGATCTTCGTAGAATGTGTAGGAGCCAATATGGGCATCCAGGTCCTGCTATTGGTTATTTACCAGAGATTTGTCTCAGTCATGTCTACACTGTTCTCGAACCGTAGGGTCCGCACGCTTAAGGTTTCGATGACAGTCATATAATGAGTTTATCAGTTTTGATGTACCGAAGGAGTTCGGAGTCCCGGATGAGATCTAGGACATGACGAGGAGTCTCGAAATGGACGAGACGTAAAGATCGATATATTGGACGACTATATTCGGACATCGGAAAGGTTCTGAGTGGTTCGGGTATTTTTCGGAGTACCGGAGAGTTACGGGAATTCGCCGGGGAGTATATGGGCCTTATTGGGCCATACGGGAATAGAGGAGAGAGGCCAAAAGGAAGGAGGCCTGCGCCCCCCCTCTGGTCCGAATTGGACAAGGGGCGCAGCCCCCTTTTCCTTCTTCCTCTCCCCCTCTTTCCCCTTCTCCTACTCCAACAAGGAAGGGGGGAGTCCTACTCCCGGTGGGAGTAGGACTCCCCTTGGCGCGCCCCCTCCTAGGCCGGCCACCCCCTCCCCCTTGCTCCTTTATATACGGGGGCAGGGGGCACCCCATGACACACAAGTTGATCTTCGTGATCGTTCCTTAGCCGTGTGCGGTGCCCCCCTCCACCATATTCCACCTCGGTCATATTGTTGCAGTGCTTAGGCGAAGCCCTGCGTCGGTAGTACATCAAGATCGTCACCACGCCGTCGTGCTGACGGAACTCGTCCCCGAAGCTTTGCTGAATCGGAGACCGGGGAACGTCATCGAGCTGTACGTGTGTTAAGAACTCGGAGGCGCCGGAGTAACGGCGCTTGGATCGGTCGGATCGGGAAGACGTACGACTACTTCCTCTACGTTGCGTCAACGCTTCCGCTTCGGTCTACGAGGGTACGTAGACAACACTCTCCCCTCTCGTTGCTATGCATCACCATGATCTTGCGTGTGCGTAGGAATTTTTTTGAAATTACTACGTTCCCCAACAGGTTCCACCCCTAGGGGCGGCGGCCAGCCCAGATCCCATCTGGTGGGGCGGCCAAGGGGGGGAGAGGGGAAACTTGCCCCCCAAGCTAGGTGGGGCGCCCCCTCCCCAAACCCTTGGTGCCTTGGGCCCTTGTGGGGGGGCGCACCAGCCCACCTGGGGCTGGTCCCCTCCCACACTTGGCCCATGCAGCCCTCCGGGGCCGGTGGCCCCACTTGGTGGACCCCCGGACCCCTCCGGTGGTCCCGGTAGGTTACCGATAAAACCCGAAACTCTTTCGGTGACCAAAACAGGACTTCCCATATATAAATCTTTACCTCCGGACCATTCTCGAACTCCTCGTGACATCCGGGATCTCATCCGAGACTCCGAACAACATTCATTAACCACATACAAACTTCCTTTATAACCCTAGCGTCATCGAACCTTAAGTGTGTAGACCCTACGGGTTCGGGAACCATGTAGACATGACCGAGACGTTCTCCGGTCAATAACCAACAGCGGGATCTGGATACCCATGTTGGTTCCCACATGTTCCATGATGATCTCATCGGATGAACCACGATGTCGAGGATTCGATCAATCCCGTATACAATTCCCTTTGTCTAGCGGTATTGTACTTGCCCGAGATTCGATCGTCGGTATCCCGATACCTTGTTCAATCTCGTTACCGGCAAGTCTCTTTACTCGTTCCGTAACACATCATCCCATGATCAACTCCTTGATCACATTGTGCACATTATGATGATGTCCTACCGAGTGGGCCCAGAGATACCTCTCCGTCACACGGAGTGACAAATCCCAGTCTCGATTCGTGCCAACCCAACAGACACTTTCGGAGATACCTGTAGTGTACCTTTATAGCCACCCAGTTACGTTGTGACGTTTGGCACACCCAAAGTATTCCTACGGTATCCGGGAGTTGCACAATCTCATGGTCTAAGGAAATGATACTTGACATTAGAAAAGCTTTAGCATACGAACTACACGATCTTTGTGCTAGGCTTAGGATTGGGTCTTGTCCATCACATCATTCTCCTAATGATGTGATCCCGTTATCAACGACATCCAATGTCCATGGTCAGGAAACCGTAACCATCTATTGATCAACGAGCTAGTCAACTAGAGGCTTACTAGGGACATGGTGTTGTCTATGTATCCACACATGTATCTGAGTTTCCTATCAATACAATTATAGCATGGATAATTAACGATTATCATGAACAAGGAAATATAATAATAACTAATTTAGTATTGCCTCTAGGGCATATTTCCAACAGTCTCCCACTTGCACTAGAGTCAATAATCTAGTTCACATCGCCATGTGATTAACATTCACAGGTCACATCGCCATGTGACCAACATCTAAAGAGTTTACTAGAGTCAATAATCTAGTTCACATCACTATGTGTTTAACACTCAATGAGTTCTGGGTTCGATCATGTTGCTTGTGAGAGAGGTTTTAGTCAACGGGTCTGCAATATTCAGATCCGTATGTACTTTGCAAATCTCTACGCTATCTTTGGAGCCATTTCAAATAACTGTTCTACTTGGAGCTATTCTAAATTGTTGCTCCAGTATACGTATCCGGTATCTCTACTCAGAGATATCCGGATAGGTGTTAAGCTTGCATCGACGTAACTCTTTACGTCGAACTCTTTATCACCTCCATAATCGAGAAACATATCCTTATTCCTCTAAGGATAATTTTGACCGCTATCTGGTGATCTACTCCTAGATCACCTTTGTACCCTCTTGCCACACATGTGGCAAGGCACACATCAGGTGCGGTACTCAGCATGGCATACCGTATAGGGCCTATGACAAAAGCATAGAGGACGACCTTTGTCCTTCCTCTTTCTCCTGCCGTGGTCGAGCTTTAACTTTTAACTTCATACCTTAGGACTCAGGCAAGAACTCCTTCTTTGACTGATCCATCTTGAACACCTTGAAGATCATGTCAAGGTATGTGCTCATTTGAAAGTACCATTAAGCAGTTTTGATCTATCCTTCTAGATCTTGATGCTCAATGTTCAAGTAGTTTAATCCAGGTTTTCCATTGAAAAACACCTTTCAAATAACCCTATATGCTTTCCAGAAATTCTACATCATTTCTGATCAACAATATGTCATCCACATATACTTATCAGAAATTCTATAGTGCTCCCACTCACTTCTTTGGAAATACAAGTTTCTCATAAACTCTGTATAAACCCCAAAATCTTTGATCATCTCATCAAAGTGTACATTCCAACTCCGAGATGCTTACTCCAGTCCTTAGAAGGATTGCTGGAACTTTGCATACTTGTTAGCATCTTTCAAGATCGACAAAAACTTCCGGTTGTATCGCATACAACCTTTCCTCAAGAAAACCATCAAGGAAACAATATTTTTTGACATCCTATCTGCAAGATTTCATAAATAATGCAGTACCTGCTAATTCCAACAGACTCTTAGCATCGCTACGAGTGAGAAAGTCTCATCGTAGTCAACTCCTTGAACTTGTCGGGAAACGTCTTAACGACAAGTCGAGCTTTCTTAATGGTGACATTTACCATCATTGTCCGTCTTCCTTTTAAAATCCATCTGTACTCAACAGCCTCACGACCATCGAGCCGTTCTGCCAAAGTCTACACTTTGTTTTCATACATGGATCCTCTCTCGGATTTTATGGCCTCGAGCCATTCATCGGAATCCGGGCCCACCATCGCTTCTCCATAGCTCGTAGGTTCATTGTTGTCTAGCAACATGACTTCCAAGACAAGATTACATACCACTCTGAAGTAGTACGCATCCTTGTCGTCCTACGAGGTTTGGTAGTTACTTGATCCGAAGTTTCATGATTACTATCATAAGCTTCCACTTCAATTGGTGTAGGTGCCAAAGGAACAACTCCCTGTGCCCTGCTATACACTAGTTGAAGTGACGGTTCAATAACCTCATCAAGTCTCCACCATCCTCCCACTCAATTCTTTCGAGAGAAACTTTTCCTCGAGAAAGGACCCGATTCGAGAAACAATCCCTATTGCTTTCGGATCTGAGACAGGAGGTATACCCAACTGTTTTGGGTGTCCTATGAAGATGCATTTATCCGCTTTGGGTTCAAGCTTATCAGCCTGAAACTTTTTCGCATAAGCGTCGCAGCCCCAAACTTATAAGAAATGACAGCTTAGGTTTCTCTAAACCATAGTTCATATGGTGTCATCTTATCGGAATTACGTGGTGCCCTATTTAAAGTGAGTGCGGTTGTCTCTAATGCCTAACCCATGAACGATAGTGGTAATTCGATAAGAGACATCATGGTATGCATCATATCCAATAGGGTGCAGTTATGATGTTCGGACACACCATCACACTATGGTGTTCCAGGCGGTACTAGTCGTGAAATAATTTCCACAATGTCTCAATTGTGTACCAAACTCGCAACTCAGATATTCATCTCTATGATCATATCATAGATATTTTATCCTCTTGTCACGACGATATTCAACTTCATTCTAAAATTACTTGAACCATTCAATAATTCAGACTTGTGTTTCATCAAGTAAATATGCTCAGTGTCTACTCAAATCATCTGTGAAGTAAGAGCATAATGATATCCACTGCGTGCCTCAGCACTTATTGGACTGCACACATCAAAATGTGTTACTTCCAACAAGTTGCTTTTTTCCATTTTACTGAAACCGAAGCTTTCAGTCATCTTGCCCATGTGGTGTGATTTGCATGTCTCAAGCGATTCAAAATCAAGTGAGTCCAAACGGTCCATTTGCATGGAGTTTCTTCATGCATATATACCAATAGGCATGGTTCGCATGTCTCAAGTGATTCAAAATCAAGTGAGTCCAAAGATCCATCAACATGGAGCTTCTTCATGCGTTTTATACCAATATGACTCAAATTGCAGTGCCACAAGCATGTGGTAATATCATTATTATCTTATATCTTTTGGCATGAACATGTGTATCACTACGATCGGGATGGTATTATTCAAATAAACAGAGTAACCATTATTCTCCTTAAATGGATAACCGTATTGCGATAAACATAATCCAATCATGTCTATGCCTAACGCAAACACCAAATAACAATTATTTAGGTTTTAATACCAATCTCGATGGTAGAGGGAGCGTACGATATTTGATTACATCAACCTTGGAAACTCTTCCAACACATATCGTCATCTCTCCTTTAGCTAGTCTCCGTTTATTCCGTAGCCTTTTATTTCGAGTTACTAACACTTAGCAACCGAACCGGTATCTAATACCCTGGTGCTACTAGGAGTACTAGTAAAGTTCACATTTACATAATGTATATCCAATATACTTCTATCGACAGCCTTCTCATCTACCAAGTATCTAGGGTAATTCTGCTCCAGTGGCTGTTCCCCTTATTACAGAAGCACTCAGTCTCGGGTTTGGGTTCAACCTTGGATTTCTCCACTAGAGCAGCAGATGACTTGCCGTTTCATGAAGTATCCCTTCTTGCCCTTGCCCTTCTTGAAACTAGTGGTTTCACTAACCATCAACAATTGATGCTCCTTCTTGATTTCTACTTTCGCGGTGTCAAACATCGCGAATATTTCAAGGATCATCATATCTATCCCTGATATGTTATAGTTCATCACGAAGCTCTCGCAGCTTGGTGGCAATAACTTTGGAAAAACATCACTATCTTATCTGGAAGATCAACTCCCACTCGATTCAAGTGATTGTTGTACCCAGACAATCTGAGCACAAGCTCAACGATTGAGCTTTTCTCCCTTAGTTTGCAGGCTAAGAAAATTCGTCGGAGGTCTTATACCTCTTGACGTGGGCACGAGCCTGAAATCCCAATTTCAGCCCTCGAAACATCTCATATGTTCCGCGACATTTCAAAAATGTCTTCGGTGCCTCAATTCTAAACCATTTATCATTACCAAACTATCATGTAGTCATCAAAACATGTATGTCAGATGTTCGCAACATCCACAGACCACGTTCGAGGTCCAGCACACCGAGCGATGCATTAAGGACATAAGCCTTCTACTGTCCGCATAATTGCTACTGTTAACTTTCAACAATATTTTCTCTAGGAACATATCTAAAACAGTAGAACTAAAGCGCGAGCTACGACATAATTTGCAAAGATCTTTTGACTATGTTCAGGATAATTAAGTTCATCTTATGAACTCCCACTCAGATAGACATCCCTCTAGTCATCTAAGTGATTACATGATCCGATTCAACTAGGCCGTGTCCGATCATCACGTGAGACGGACTAGTCATCATCGGTGAACATCTTCATGTTGATCGTATCTACCATACGACTCATGCTCGACCTTTCGGTCTCTTGTGTTCCGAGGCCATCTCTGTACATGCTAGGCTCGTCAAGTCAACCTAAGTGTTTCGCGTGTGTAAATCTGGCTTACACCCGTTGTATGTGAACGTAAGAATCTATCACACCCGATCATCACGTGGTGCTTCGAAACGACGAACTTTCGCAACGGTGCACAGTTAGGGGGAACACTTTCTTGAAATTTTAATGAGGGATCATCTTATTTACTATCGTCGTTCTAAGCAAATAAGATGCGAAAACATGATAAACATCACATGCAATCAAATAGTGACATGATATGGCCATCATCACTTTGCTCCTTTTGATCTCCATCTTCGGGGCTCCATGATCATCATCGTCACCGGCATGACACCATGATCTCCATCATCATGATCTCCATCATCATGTCTTCATGAAGTTGTCTCGCCAACTATTACTTCTACTACTACAGCTAATGGTTAGCAATAAAATAAAGAAATTACATGACGCTTATGTTGACACGCAGGTCATAAATAAATTAAGACAACTCCTATGGCTCCTGCCGGTTGTCATACTCATCGACATGCAAGTCGTGATTCCTATTACAAGAACATGATCATCTCATACATCACATATATCATTCATCACATCCTTTTGGCCATATCACATCACATGGCATACCCTGAAAAAACAAGTTAGACGTCCTCTAAGTTGTTTGCATGTTTTACGTGACTGCTATAGGTTTCTAGCAAGAACGTTTCTTATATATCCGGAGATCCGTAACTCCGATTGGACTGAAACCTTCGCCAAGATTTTTTTCCGAAAATTAGCTTTCTTGCGGCAAAAGAATAGCAGCAACCGCCTTACGAGGGGCCCACGAGGGTCAGGGGCGCGCCTAGGGGGGTAGGCGTGCCCCCCTTCCTCGTGGCCACCTCGGGCAGCGTCTCGCGTTGATTCTTCTTCCCATATTTTACAAATATTCCAAAAATATTATCCGTCCGTTTTTATCCTGTTTGGACTCCGTTTGATATGAGGTTTCTGCGAAACATAAAACATGCAACAAACATGAACTGGCACTGGGCAATGGATCAATATGTTAGTCCCAAAAATAATATAAAAAGTTGCCAAAAGTATATAAAAGTTGTAGAATATTGACATGGAACAATCAATAATTATAGATACGACGGAGACGTATCAGCATCCCCTAGGGGGCCGGTGCGCCCCATGTAGGCCAAAATAAAGGGGGAGGAAATGGGGGAAGAGAGAAAGGAAGGGGAGCAATTCGGCCTCCCCCTTCCTTCTCTCCTCCCTCCTCCTTCCTTCCCCTCCGGATGAATATGGAAGGGTGGAGGCCGAATTGGGAGGCGCCCAAGTAGGATTCCTCCTACTTGGGGCGCCCCCTTGGCTGCCTCTCCTCCCCTCCAACCTATATATATGAGGGGGGCACCGCTAGAACACAGAAAAAATATGTTAGCCGTGTGCAGCGCCTCCTTCCACAGTTTACGCCTCCGGTCATATCCACGTAGTGCTTAGGCAAAGCCCTGTGTGGATCACTTCACCATCACCGTCACCACGCCGTAGTGCTGAAGGAACTCTCCCTCAACACTTTGCTGGATCAAGAGTTCGAGGGACATCATTGAGTTAAACGTGTGCAGAACTCGGAGGTGCCGCACGTTTGGTGCTTGATCGGTCGGAATGAGAAGAAGTTCGACTACATCAACTGTGTTGTCAAACGCTTCCGCTTTTGGTCTACGAGGGTACGTGGACACACTCTCCCCCTCTCATTGTTATGCATCTCCTAGATAGATCTTGCATGAGCATAGGAATTTTTTTTAAATTGCCTTCTACGTTTCCCAACACAAAGTTCCTTCTAAACGATAGCTTGAGGTGTTGGCCATCCCAAACCTCATTAACACATTTGTTTTGCTCATTGCAAACCAAGTAGAGAGGCCAAAATTGGACTGCTAGAGGGGAAGTGCCAAACCATGTATCTTCCCAAAACCTAATTTTGCTGCCATCCCCAATGCTCCATCTGTAACCAAATTTCACAGCATGAACAATAGACTTAAGCCCTTCTAGAATCTAGAAGATTTCTGGTTAGAGGTGGCAGCGAAGATATTAGGTTTATTGGCCAAATACTTGTGATCAATAAGCATCTTCTAGGTTTTTTTGTCCACATCATAGTATCTTTTGATCCAAGACCCCAGCAAGTAGATATTAATATCTTGCAGATTGGGTATTCCCAGACCTCCAAAATCTTTTTTCATGGAAACCAATTCCTAGTTGGCTAGGTGAAGCTTTCTGTGTCCCCCAAAAGTCATTCCACAAACAGTTGGACATCTGTGAGTTGATGAGACTAACATCCCATTTGGGGAATTTGAAAAAGTAAAGAAGATACACACGGATGCTAGCAAGGCAGGCTTGAATAAGAATCAGCCTACCTCTGTAGGAGAGGAGTTTCCCTCTCCACCCAACAATTATCTTAATAATTTTGTCTAAAAGGGGTTGGATGTCTTCTCTCCTCAATTTGTCATAATGGAGTGTGATACCTAAATATTTGATGGGGAATTTGCCCCCACTGCAAACTAAAATATCAAGAAAGCCAGCAAATTCCTAGTCATCCATATTGATGGGAATGAGCTCACTTTTGGAGTAGTTAATCCTCATGCCTAAAACTTGTTCTAAACAAGTTAAAATAGTTTTCAGGTTGCTAGCATGATCTAAATCATTATCAAGAAAAAGGATGGTGTCATCAGCGTATTGCAGGCAGACGATACCTCCAGGACACACCTCAGGGCAAAGGCCAGCAATTAGGCCATGGTTTGCAGCTTTAGCTAACATTTTGGTGAGGACATCAACTACGAGAATGAAAAGAAGAGGTGAAATGGGATCAACTTGTCGAAGACCTTTACCAGCTAGGAAGAAATCACTCTCACTACTATTCAACTTGACTGCAACAGACCCCCCGTGAGTAAGTTGGTGGATCCATTGAGACCCGTTTTTTTCAAAGCCCCTAAGCTCCAGGAGCTCCATGAGAAAGTTTAGATCTACTTTATCAAAGCCCTTCTCATAATATAATTTGAGAACCAGGCCTTTTTATTGCCAGAGTGGACTGAATGGAGCACCTGATGTGCCGTGACTACACTCCCAAGAATATACCCCCCCCCCCCTTTCAGGAATGCAGATTGGTTGCTGGAAATCAATTTCCGCAAAACCTTAGAGAGAGCCTTAGTGGTGAGCACTTTAGAGAAGATTTCAAAACTACAATTAATCAAACTAATAGGCCTGAATTTTTTCGTAGAGGTGGCTTTAGTTTCTTTAGGAATAAGAGAGAGCATTGCAAAATTCAGTCTAAAGATATCAAGCACTCCTCTATGAAAAATTCAAAAGAGGTTCATCAAATCCTCTTTTTTTCTCAAATACGCATAGCATGCGTATCTTTCATTAATGGGGAAGAATAGGGTACAAGAAGCCCTCCACGGAGGGCATTACACACCCAGTCCACCGTTTACATAAGTCTACGTTTCCCTAGAGTCCCACCTATGTATCCGCCCGAAAAATTCTCCCAAATCCGTTTTCAGGAGGCCCGCTGTGACGCCCGGATAGTTACGCTACAGTAATCCTCCGCTATTGATGCCACGTCACCTCTATTATGGTGGCTAATCTCGCATTAGTTCGAAATCGATTTGAATTCGATTTAAAAATCAGGCAAACAACAAAAGTTTTCAAAAATTAAAACTATAATGTTCAGAGTGAGCCAAATAATGCATAAGTAATTATGGCAAAGGAACTACACTTTTATAAAATGTTCAAATACTCTAAAACGATTTAAACAGTAGCAAAAACAATTATTTAAGTGCTTTTAAAATTATAAACTATTACAAACTAATATATTTAGTTGCCAAGTTAATTGTGGCAGTGGTATAATTCCTATTACCAATTTAGGGATCATTTTTGTACTTTACAAAACTAAAATACAATGAGGAACAAAATAAAACAGAAAAGAAATAAAGAAAAAGAACAAAAGGAAATTAACAGAAAAGTAAAATTGGAGAAAGACCCCCTTGGCCAACTGGGCCAAACGGCCCAGCCGGCCAGCCCTCTAACCTAGCCGGCCCACCCCACTCCGTTAACTCCCCTGGGCGACCGAACCCAAACCCTAGCGCACCCACTCCCCCCACTCGTCCCACCCACGTCTCCCTCGCTCCCCCCACTCGCTCGCTTTCTTCCTCCCGATCTGGATCGAGATCGGGGCATGGAACCGAAGCCGACCGCGCCCGCGTCCGCTGCCGCCCGAAGGCCTCCCCGACGCCGGACCAGCACACCGTCGTTGCTCGTCGTCGTCAGCCGGAGCTCCTCCGCCTCGTCCTCCTCGCCGGCGACACGTCCCCGTCCTCCTCCCCAAAGGCTCCACCGAGCCTCGCCGCCCCTCTGCTCACCAACGCGGGTGAGAACCCCGCTGCCCTCCACCTCTACTCCTGCGCCCGCTGTGGCCTCGCTCACGCCCCGTGTTTTGGCCGCCGAGCCCGAAGCTCGGCTCCCGCGCGCACACTCGCTGCTTCATGCCTCGCCTTGGCCGCGCCCGGTGAAGCCCCGCGCGAGCCCTCTGTCTCGTGCGCTCCGCCCTCCTGCTGCTCCCGCCTTGCGCCGCCATCGTCCGCCGCGCCTCGGCTTCGTTCCGGTGCGCCCCCCGCGCCCGCAGCCACAGCCAACCCGCTCGCCGGTGCACCTTGGCCCTGACCGCACGCGCTCGTCGAGCCTAGTCGCAGCCGCCCATGCTCGACGTCCCACATGGCCTCGTCGCGCCGCCCTGCTCCGGCAGCCACCACGGCCACCCCCTTCCCTGGTCGCCTCGGGCGTGCGGGCACCCCTTCGCCCGCACCCGATGCCCGCTAACCCGCATCGTCCCCCTGGGCCTATGACATCTGGGGTCGCCCCCTGAGAACGTTAACAAAACATATAATAGAAAATTAATTATTTAATTAATTAATTAATTAAAAAGTTAATTAACTTAATTAACCTGTGTTAGTTAATCTAATAACCCAATTAGTCTATTCAATCTGTTAGGTTAGTAAAACAGTCAATGACAGGGGGGCCCCACCCCCTATTGACCAGTCAAACGTTGACTAGTCAACTGGGACCCCCTGGCCCACCTGTCAGCCTCTGGTACACTTCTGTGTACACAGAGCTGGGTGCACCTAGCATTTAGCTATTTAATTTCGAATTAATAATGATTCCATAATATTACTAAAACTTGGAAAAATTCATAATAAATAATCGGTAACTCGGATGGAAATACTTTGTACATGAAAGTTTCTCAGAACGTCGAGACGAACCCGGATACGCAGCCCGTTCATCCGCCACGCGCCCCTTAACATATCAAACTCGCAACTTTCCCCCTCCGGCTCCTCTGTCTGAAAACGTGAAACACCGGGGATACTTTCCCGGATGTTTCCCCCCTTCCCCGGTATCACCTCATACCGTGATAGGGCACCCCTAGCACCGATACTTGTCATGTCCTGCATCGCTATGCACCTGTTTGCTTAAATATTTATTGTTTCTTCCCCCTCTTCTCTCGCTAGACACCGAGAACGACGCTGCTGCTACCTAGTACGACTATGGAGTTGACGACCCCTCTCTCTTGCCAGAGCAACCAGGCAAGCCCCCCCCTTGATCACCAGATATCGCCTATTCTTCTCTATACTGCTTGCATTAGAGTAGTGTAGCATGTTACTGCTTTCCGTTAATCCTATACTACTGCATAGCATGTCCTTGCTACTACTGTTGTTACCTTTACCTGCTATCCTACTGTTTAGTATAGGATGCTAGTGTTCCATCAGTGGCCCTACACTCTTGTCCGTCCGCCATGCTATACTACTGGGTCGTGATCACTTCGGGAAGTGATCGCGGGCATATACTATATACTTTACACTGTTACATTACCTGTGATACTGTTCGGAGATGGGGGCTGAAGGGGTAGGTGGTTCCATCCCGGTAGAGGTGGGCCTGGGTTCCCGACGGCCCCCGACTGTTACTTTGTGGCGGAGCGACAGGGCAGGTTGAGACCACCTAGGAGAGAGGTGGCCTGGCCCTGGTCGGCGTTCGTGGATACTTAACACGCTTAACGAGATCTGGGTATTTGATCTGAGCCTGGCCATTTGGTCTATACGCACTAACCAACTACGTGGGAAAGTTATGGGCACTCGACGTCGTGGTATCAGCCGAAGCCTTCATGACGTCAGCGACTGAGCGGGGCGCGCCAGATTGGGCCGCGTAACGTGATTTCCGTTGTACTGGAGGTTGCTAGGTCTGCTTCCGGCTGCCCTCGCAACGTGCAGGTGTGCTCAGGGCGATGGGCCCAGACCCCTGTGCGCTTAGGTTTAGACCGGCGTGCTGACCTCTCTGTTGTGCCTAGGTGGGGCTGCGATGTGTTGATCTTCCGAGGCCGGGCATGACCCAGGAAAGTGTGTCTGGCCAAATGGGATCAAGCATGTTGGGTTATGTGGTGCACCCCTGCAGGTAAGTTTATCTATTCGAATAGTCGTGTCCCTCGGTAAAAGGACGACCCGGAGTTGTACCTTGACCTTATGACAACTAGAACCGGATACTTAATAAAACACACCCTTTCAAGTGCCAGATACAACCCGGTGATCGCTCTCTAACAGGTCATCGAGGAGGGGATCGCCGGGTAGGATTATGCTATGCGATGCTACTTGGAGGACTTCAGTCTACTCTCTTCTTTATGCTGCAAGACGGAGGCTGCCAGAAGCGTAGTCTTCGACAGGATTAGCTATCCCCCTCTTATTCCGGCATTCCGCAGTTCAGTCCACTGATATGGGCCTTTACACATATATCCATGCATATGTAGTATAGCTCCTTGCTTGCGAGTACTTTGGATTAGTACTCACGGTTGCTTTTCTCCCTCTTTTCCCCTTTCCCTTCTACCCGATTGCTGCAACCAGACGATGGAGCCCAGGATCCAGACGCCATCGTCGACGACGACTCCTTCTACACTGGAGGTGCCTACTACTACGTGCAGCCCGCTGACGACGACCAAGAGTAGTTTAGGAGGATCCCAGGTAGGAGGTTTGCGCCTCTTTCGATCTGTACCCCAGTTTGTGCTAGCCTTCTTAAGGCAAACTTGTTTAACTTATGTCTGTACTCAGATATTGTTGCTTCCGCTGACTCGTCTATGATCGAGCACTTGTATTCGAGCCCTCGAGGCCCCTGGCTTGTATTATGATGCTTGTATGACTTATTTATGTTTTAGAGTTGTGTTGTGATATCTTCCCGTGAGTCCCTGATCTTGATCGTACACGTTTGCGTGCATGATTAGTGTACGATTGAATCGGGGGCATCACACCCGCCGTCTTCCAAGCCTTGCCCTCACTAATGACCCGTGCTAGTAATCTACGTAGGGATGGTGTTTCACCGTCAAACACAATCCCATTGCGGTGCTTCCACAGTTCCCATAGGCCAAGTATAATGATGGCCCTCACATCCTTCTCATTGGTGCCTTGGACCCGCTTGTTGAGGGTCCACTCCGGTAAGGTGTCTTGTGTAGTCGGCGTCCATTGCAGCATCCCTAAAGCATGGCAGATCTCCTCCCAGAAGGTCCTTGAGAAGACGCATTGGAGCATGATGTGGTTCATTGTCTCGCCGCCCTGGCTACAAAGTGGGCATGATTGTTGGTGTGGCAGCCCCCTCCTCGCCAAGCGGTCCGAGGTCCAGCACCTATTGCGTATCGCGAGCCATGTGAAAAAGCGGCACTGCAGGGGGGGCCGACACTTCCATGTTGCCTCTGCGGTTGGGACTAGCTCTCTTCCCATAAACTTAGCTGCATATGCCGATCGAGCGGAGTAGTGGCCATCTCGCTCCCAAGCCCAGCTAATGGTGTCCGGGATCCCATCTTGTAGCTGCACGCCTTGGACCCGAGGCCACAGGCTTATGAATTCCATGAGTATTGGTGCGTCGATGTCGGGGCCGATGGAAGCTGCCCACGTCCCATTGTGTAGTGCGTCCTTGACCAGTAGTTGCATGCGAATTCGCCGCAGTATCCTTGCATGAATCCTGGGTGCAATCTCTTCAAGCCGAAACCCATCCAACCATCTATCTTCCCAAAAGAGAGCGTGAGTACCGTCCCCTAGTGGCGTTCGCATAGCTGCGTTGCAGAGCTGGATGGAGGCCGCCGGAACTGTAATCATGAATTCACTCCAGGGCCTTGTATCGTCCACACGCGCCAGCCATGGCCAGCGAGCCTGCACTGCTACGTTCGTCCAGGCAATGTCCGGGATCCCAAGGCCTCCGGCCCATTTGGGTGTGCAAACTGTGTTCCAGGCCACCGCACAATTTCCAACGTTCACCTCGGCGTTTCCACACCAGAGAAAACCACGTAAGATCTTGTTGATCGCTGAGACTGTCTTTGTCGGCAATTCGAGCGCCAACATAGCATGTACTAGCATCACTGAGAGGACCGATTTGATTAGGATCAGCCTGCTGCTCTTCGGTAGGGTCGCGGCACGCCAAGTGGGCGGCCAAGCAGCGATGTGGTCCACCAGGCCTTGTAACTGCGCGGCCGATTGCTTCCGGATGGTAAGTGGTAGTCCGAGATACTTCATCGGGAAGCCACCCATCGAGCAACCTAAAACACTTGTCACCTCTGTCATTTGCTCTTGTGTGCACCTGATTGGAAGGGCGGCGCTCTTTGTAAGGTTTGTATGAAGTCCTGAAGCTTTGGCAAACATGTCCAGAATTGTTGTGCACGTGGTGAGGTCCATCAGGTGCGGTTTGAGGAAGATGATCACGTCATCCGCGAAGATTGACAGGCGATTCCTTAGTCCATTTGCCGCCAAGGGTGCAGGAGACCTGATTCAGATGCTGCATGGAACAGCCGTTGTAGTGGCTCCATAATTAAGATGAACAACATCGGCGAGAGCGGGTTCCCTTGCCAGAGGCCACATTGGTTGTACATTGGCTTGCCTGGCACTCCGTTGAGCATGATCCTTGTCGAAGACGTTGCAAGCAATCCACAAATCCATCCAATCCACCGTGTTCCGAACCCCATGATGTGTAGCACCTCGATGAGGAAAGGCCATTGGACGGAGTCAAAGGCCTTGGATATATCTAGTTTCAGGAGCACCGTGGGGTGTCTCAGGGCATGTAGACGTCGTGTCGTGCCTTGCACAAGCATAAAATTGTCATGCAAGTATCTTCCTTTCACAAAAGTGCTTTGGTGCTTCCCCACAAGGTACGGTAGGTCTCCGGCGAGTCTCATGGCCAATACCTTGTCAAAGAGCTTGATCACTCCGTGTACTAGGCTCACTGGCTGATAGTCTCGTAATTCTTCCGCGCCGTCCATCTTGGGCAGTAGAGAAACTAGTACCTTGTTAACTGCGTGCATGCCTCGCACATCTCCATGATAGAACGCGTCCAGCGCCCGCATTAGGTCTTCCTTGATAATGTTCCAACAACAGGCATAGAAACGATTTGTGAACCCGTCCGGCCCCGGCGCCTTGTCCGGTGGCAGGGCCTTGACCACCTTCTCAACTTCTTCCTCAGTGAATGGTAATTCCAGGTGTGCTAGGTCTCTCCCTGGCAATCCCAGTGCTTCCAATCGTAGGGCTACTCCTCTGGCTGGGGCAGAGCCTAGTAGCCGGTCGTAGAAGCTATCCACTTCAGCAGCGATTTGGTCGTGCCCTGTTATCAATAGCCCATCCTTCTTGATGGTGTTGATCATGTTCCAGCGTTGCCGGTGTCTTGCATGTCGATGGAAGAACGCGGTGTTGGCGTCTCCCTCCTTTAGCTGGAGCAGCCGGGACCGCTGCCTGGCCATGGTCCTCTCCAAGGAGCATAACCCTAAAAGCTTCCGTTTTAGGGTTTTTCGGAGTTGTGATTCTGCGGATGTGAAGGTTCTATTGTCCAAAGCTTGGTCAAGCCGATATATGAGCTCCATGGCCATCAGGATCTGCAACTTTATATTGCCAATCCACTTTGCGCTCCACCCCTGTAGTCGTTTAGCCGTGGCACGGAGTTTCTTTTCGAGCACGACGAAAGGATTCCCAGTAGATGGGATCGAATTCCACGCCGTAAGGACGGTCTCCGTGAACCCCTCCGCGCGTGGCCAGAATGCCTCGAATCTGAAGCGGTGCCCCATTGGCATGTCCACGTGGAGGTCGACGAGCATTGGGCAATGGTCCGAGATGGATGTGCCCATTGCAGAGAGGAAACAGGATGGGTGAAGGTCGTCCCAGCAGTTGGTGGTGAATACGTGATCTATCTTCTCGAGGGTGGCGTGTTGCCGCTCGTTCGACCAAGTAAACTTTCGGCCGCTAAGGTATAGTTCCTTGAGTTCCAACCGATTTAAAGTGGACCGAAATCGGCCTATCATCCGCCTACTTATTGCCGCATTGTTCTTGTCGCGCTCGCTCGCCAGGAGGTTAAAGTCCCCGGCAAGCATCCACGGTCCAGCGTGTAGGTCTCTAATTTCCACAAGTTCATGCAGGAATTCCACCTTCTCATGGTCTAGCTGTGGGCCGTAAACACATGTAAGCCACCACGCCTGCGCTCCGCCAGTACTTACCAGCGCAGTCAGTGTGTTCCGTGTTGTATGCGGGTTGGACAAGGAGACGAGCATTGCATCCCACGCGATGGCAATGCCCCCTCGGGTGCCGTCCGCTGGCATGTAGTAGAAGTTGTCAAATCTATTACCGAGGCAATGCCTAACAATATTGTAACATCCCTAGTTCTGGTATGCTCAAGGCTAACTAGTCATGTGTGCATCATGTTTAAATTTCATTTAAACTTGAAATGGGGATTTGTGAAACCCTCAGAATTCATTTCTGGAAATGACCCAGATAAAAAGTGCTCCAAAAGGGTCCAAGAAAATGTTCATGCTACACTCTAAAAATATTGGACAGAGGTAAAAATCAAACCAATATTTTTAGGAGCTCATAAACATTTATTTTGGCATTTGGAATTAATGCAATAATTATTTGCATTGGATATATCAATGATATATATATTTTATATATCCAACAATTATGCCAGTAATTAAGGAGCTCTGGAATAGTACCATTGGCCCCTGCAAAAATTGGCATAAGTAAATAAAATGGTTTAATATATTTATTAAATCAAAACAATGTCAGAAAAGTAGAAAACAGAAACGAATAAAAAAAAAGGAAACAGAGACTTACCTGGTGGCCCAGCAGTTTGGGTCCAGCCCACCTGGCCCCCCTCCTCTGTCGTCTTAGTCCTCGACAGGGGATGGGTGCGTGCCGACGCACACGCACCACCGCGCCGCGCCACCTCCTCCCTCCCTGCCTGCCTGTCCTCCCTCCCGTCGCCCTGGAAGCCCTGGACGACGCCACGCGCCGCCCCGACCCCCCTCTCACTCTCCCCTCGTGCTTCCCCTCTCCTCTGTCACCCTCTCTCGCACGCACCCGAGCGCAGTCGACGCCACCGCTCGCCGTTGCCGCGACCACAGCCTCCCTCTCGCCTCTCCGTCGTGCCCACGGGCTCCACGCCATCGCCCTCGTCCTCTCCGTCAAGCCGGGCATCTCCGAACGCCCCGTATCGCCGTCACCGCCATCTGCTTCATCGCCGGCCGTCGGAGATCGCCTTCGCCGCCCTGCACGCTCTGCGCCTCCCCCGAGCTCGCTGACGCCTCCACCGGAACCGCTGTGAGCCCCGCCACCGAGCCCTCCTTCTTCCCCTTGCTAACGCGCGCTCTAGCACCGTCTCTCCGCCGCGGCCGTAGCTCCTCGCCGCCGTCCATGTCGCTGTCGTCGTCTCGGCCCGCCTCCGCCCAAACCGAGCACTCCATTGTGCTCCTGGTGCCACGAGGGTGCTGCAGAGCCCCTCGGGTGGCCTCCCCGTGCCCCACCGCCCGCTCCCGCTTGAAGCCCGTGCTCCGGCCGCCGCCCCGAGCTCCGCTCCGGCGAGCTCCGGCCGTCCCCGCCTCTCCCGCTTGCTCCAAACGACGCGGACGAGCTCCAGCTCCTCGTCCGTGGTCTCCGCCGCCTAAATGGACGCCGGAGGGCGAATCCCGAGCCCCTCCGCCGCGCACGGCCTCGCCGGCGGCTAAACGCCGGTGGGGTTTGACCTTTGACCTCGCCGGCCCGTCTGGTGGGCCCCATGGGTCAGGTGATTAGCTTAAGGCTAATCACCAGTTAACTAAACCTAACACTGACAGTGGGCCCAGGCGCCTAAATCCCTAATTAGATTAGTATAATAACCCCTGTTAACTAACCTGTCACTGACGTGTGGACCCCACACGTCAGGTTTGACCTGGTCAGCGCCGTTGACTGCTGACGCAGGCATGACGTCATGCTGACGCAATTATTTATTTTCTGGAATTGTTTTAAAACAGGAAATTCCAGAAAATATTCTAAACTTTAAAAATTCATATCTTTTCAACCGTAGCTCAGATTGAAATGATTTATATATGAAAAATCATCAGAAAAATGCAACCTATCCATCTGTACCACTTTCATGCATGAAAAATGAAGTTATACTTGCTGTATAGGTGAAACACTAAATGGCTTATATAAAGAGCATACTTTGGAGATGCATTTGAATCTTTGGTTCAAATGGACTTCATGCAAATGAATGCTAGTTGGATTAACTCAAACAACATCACATCTTCATGCCATACTCATGCATCATATTGTTGCATATGATTGTGTATTGATTGTCGACACCGTTCCTTCTCGATAGGTTCTGCTTCGAAGACCGTTCCAGAGTACCTGTCAGAGGAGCAGTGCCCCCCTGTTGATCTATCAGGCAAGCAAACCCCCTTGTTCATTCCGATATGGTCCCACTCTCGCTCCTGCTCTCTTTTATTGCATTAGGACAACAACGAATCAACTGCTACTTTATGCTGCGGTAGTTGAACCCATTCCTCTGCATGACCTGTCATTGCCACAGTAAATAGTTGAAACCCACTAGCATGTGTAGGAGTTGATTGAGCCATGTTGTGCTTCTACCATGCCATGCCTGCTATTGCTTAGAGTTGTGTTAGGTCTGATTCATTGGGAATGGATTGGAGTGATATGATATGTTTTGATGCTGAGAGTTAAGCGTGTGAACACGATTTGGTAAAGGTAGCGGTGAGAGGCCATGTAGGAGTACATGGTGGGTTGTCTCATTGGAACCGTCCTTAAGCACTGAGTTCTGTGTATGTCGTCCAATGACTAGCTACTACCACACCTTGGGTTCCGGTAACTCGACCCCTCTCGACTTATTAACCAACTTGATCTCTGTCCAGGAGTTGCAATTAGTTTCTGGTGTTTGTAGGTAGTGCTATTTTTCTACCGAGTAGCACCCGGCAGGGTGGGCTCGGGACAGACTAGGCACAGGTGGCACGGTGTACCAAGTGGCACCCGGTTGGCGGGCTTGGGAACCCTACTCACATCGTTTGGGGCCGTGAGCGACACCCCGGCCGGATCTCCTTGCGGATGGAACCCGAATAGGCGATAAACCTGGACTGGAGACTTGGGTGGTTAGTCAGGTCGTGGCCGACTCCCTCGCCCGGCTTCCGCTTGAAGGTTGCCGCGGTACATAACGAGTACAGGGCGATAAGTGGCGAGAGCATGTGTGAAGAAGTACACCCCTGCAGGGTTATCATGATCTATTCGAATAGCCGTGTCCTCGGTTATGGACTTCTTGGATGCTTACGTGGTACATAGACAACTTGAAGTGGATACCCTAAAATGCTCAAGATAAGTGTGAGTGCTATGGATGGCCTTCTCGTAGTGAGACGGGGATGAATCCATAGTAGTGTATTGATGTGGTGATTAGTGGACTCGTGTGCGCCTTTTCAAAAGAGTTACCAGCAGGCGTAGAACAGGATAGCCACAGAGTCAAAGCTGGCTTGCTGCAACTAAACTCCACATTACCTCTGATACAAATGCATGTATGATAGGATCTGATGTAAGTCTTGCTGAGTACCTTTGTACTCATGTTGCTTTATTTCGATGTGGCTTAGGATCGGGGTCCCGACAGCGTTGGTATCAGAGCCTGACTGCCTGTAGGATTTCCAAGCCAACCTGTTCGAAGTTGAGTCTAGAAATTCTTTAGTTATATAAGGGAATTGATTGTGGAAGGGAACGTAAGGCTCTTTTTACTCCTTATATCTCATGCCCTTCTGATCTGAGTCATCCTATCTTTCCAACGGGGTTAAGGAACTAGGTTTCCTCTTCTATTTATCAGGATCACGTGTTACTACTCCGTAGTCTCTTAGGATTGGTTGATGAGAGTCATATCCCAGTTCAAGTACCTCCGGTGTAGTCTGTTTAGTAATATTTCAGAACCTTGTGTGATGATGTTGATTATGGTGGTACCCCGTCTTTTACAGAATGTCTCATATTGAGCATTTTACTGCCATTATGCTGCCGGAATTGTCCTAGGAGTTTGAGAGATACTAAATTCTTGTGCTACCTTCTGCATCCTATAGTTGATGCTGAATCCATCCTTGTTTTCCTTGGTTTCGTTCTTCAGGATGTCATCAGTTAAACAAAGTTCTGTTGCTCGTAGCCAGAACCACGGAGATGGTAGGGATGAGGATCCTCCCGATCAGTCTTCGTTGGCAGAGTTCATGTTAGAGATGGAGAGGAACAAGCGTGAGTCTAACCGCTTGTTGGCGCGTATTGAGGAGAACACCACACCTCAGTTCAAAGGGTCTGCAACCATTCTTGACTTCATTCGCTTGCACCCGCCCACTTTTCATCATTCTATTGAGCCACTCGATGCAGATGACTGGCTTCGTAGTATCACTCACAAGCTCCGTTCCGCGAACGTGGCTGAAGGAGACAAGGTCATCTATGCTGCATACCACATGGAAGGTCCTGCTAGCCTTTGGTGGCAGAACTATGAGGCTATGCTTCCAGTTGGTCAGATACCTACCTGGAGAGAATTCACTGAGGCTTTTCGCGAGCATCACATTCCTGAAGCCCTCATCGATCGCAAGAGAGAAGAGTTCTGTTGTTTCACCCAGGGTAAGATGGCTGTTGATGCTTATAGTAGAGAGTTTGAGAATCTCGCCCGCTATGCTACAGAAGAAGTGTCCACAGACGCCAAGAAGCAGGCTAGGTTCCGGAAGGGTCTCAACCCCAAGTTGCGTCGTGATCTTCATTTGCACCATTGCAATACATTCCAGGCTCTTGTGAACAAGGCCATTAACGCAGAGACAGCTCAGCTCACCTACGAGGAGTCTCGCAAGCACACCCGTGATTTGGTTCCTTCTTCCGGTTCTAGTTCTCAGAAGCGCCGGATTTGGATTCCGAACTCCGCTCTTCCACCTGGTTATACACCGAGGCCATCTTATGTGGCGCCTCACCCAGTTCAGTTACACGCTCCACCCAGGCCTATTGGCAGACCGCTTGTCAATGCGGGTCCACGTCCAACTTCAGGGACATGCTTCACATGCGGAAAGCCAGGACACTATGCACGTGACTGCTCTCAAGCCAGTTATGCTCCACCCCAGCCCGAGAAGTCTATTGGTCGTGGTAAGCCATCACGCAAGATGATCAGTGTCAAGATAGCACCCACTGAACGTGGACGTGTACATCACGTCTCAGCTGAAGACGCTCATGATGATCCAGATGTCGTTCTTGGTACACTCCTTGTCAACTGTCATCCAGCTTCGGTGCTATTCGATACCGGAGCATCTCACTCCTTCATTTCTGAAAGCTATGCCAGCTTGCACAACATATCCTTTTGTGATATGCCCTCCCCACTAGTCATTCAAACTCCTGGATCCAAATGGCAAACTTCTAGTATAAGCCATGGTAATGAAATCCTTGTTGATAGACTTGTTTTTCTTGCATCACTTGTAGCCCTCAAGTCTGCAGATATTAACATCATCTTGGGTATGGACTGGATGAAAGCTCATTATGCCAAGATTGATTGTTTCACTAGGTCTGTTCAGCTTACACACCCATCTGGCAATATAGTAACTGTCTCCACTAGAGTTGCAAAGCGCCAACTCTATTCTCTTAATGCCAGCCCTCTTCCAGACCTTGAAGATATCCCGGTAGTCCGTGACTTTCCGGATGTCTTTCCAGAAGAATTGCCAGGTGTTCCACCTGACAGAGATGTAGAATTTGTCATAGATCTTCTTCCAGGAACCGCTCCAATTTCTAGGAGACCTTACAAGATGGCACCCTTAGAGCTAGCCGAGCTTAAGAAACAACTCGATGAGTCCTTGCAAAAGGGTTTCATCCGTCCTAGTTCTTCTCCCTGGGCTTGCCCCGTCCTTTTCGTCAAGAAGAAGGATGGTACGGACCGGATGGTTGTAGATTATCGTCCCGTTAATTTGGTCACGATAAAGAACAAGTATCCGCTTCCCAGGATCAACGACCTGTATGATCAGCTCGCTGGATCCTCAGTCTTTTCCAAGATGGATTTGAGGTTAGGCTACCATCAAATCAAGATCAGAAACGGGGACATTCCTAAGACGGCTTTTGTCACTCGTTATGGCCAGTACGAGTACACCGTCATGTCCTTTGGTCTAACTAATGCTCCAGCTACCTTCTCCCGCTTGATGAACTCGATCTTCATGGAGTACTTAGATAAGTTCGTCGTGGTCTACCTCGATGATATTCTTATTTACTCGAAGAACGAGGAAGAGCATGCCGAACATCTTAGACTTGTGTTAGAGAAACTCAGAGAGCACCGCCTTTATGCCAAGTTCTCCAAGTGCGAATTTTGGTTGCCAGAAGTGACCTACCTAGGCCACGTGATCTCTGGTAAGGGCATTGCTGTCAATCCCGAGAGAGTTCAGGCCGTTCTTGATTGGACTCCACCTGAAACAGTTAAACAAGTTAGGAGTTTCCTTGGTCTAGCCAGTTATTGTCGCCGCTTCGTTGAAAACTTCTCCAAAGTGGCCAAACCTCTCACGGAACTTCTCAAGAAAGATAAAAATTTTGAGTGGACCCCACAGTGTGAGTACAGTTTCCAGGAACTGAAAAGACGCCTGACTTCTGCTCCCATACTGGTACCACCGGATTTCACTAAAGACTTTGTTATCTACTATGATGCCTCACGACAGGGACTAGGTTGCATTCTTATGCAAGATCGTCATGTGATTGCCTATGCATCTCGACAGTTGCATCCACATGAGGAGAATTATCCTACACATGATCTAGAGCTTGCAGCCGTAGTCTATGCACTTAAGACCTGGCGACATTACCTTCTTAGTAAACGTTGCGAGGTTTACACCGATCATCAGAGTCTCAAATATATCTTCACCCAACCAGATTTGAACCTTAGGCAAAGACGTTGGTTGGAGTTGATCTCAGATTACGACTTAGGGATTACCTACACCCCAGGCAAGGGCAATGTCATGGCTGATGCGCTAAGTCGTAAGTCCTATTGCAACAATCTCATGTTGCAGCAGGGCCAACCACTTCTCCATGAGGAATTCTGTAAGCTTAACCTTCACATTGCTCCTCAAGGATTCCTTTCTACCTTGGTGGCGAAACCTACTCTTGTGGATCATATCATAGAAGCCCGGAAGCATGATACGGGAATTACCCGGATCAAGAGAAACATTGCCAAGGGTATTGCTGGTAGTTTCTCAATAGATGATCGAGGTGTTGTTCTCTTCGAGAACCGTTTGGTGGTTCCCAAGAAGCAACATCTTCGGCTATTGATTCTTAGGGAGGCGCATGAATCCCCTCTCACGATTCATCTCGGTAGTACTAAGATGTATCAGGACCTACGCCAGAGGTTCTGGTGGACTAGGATGAAGAGAGAAATCGCTGAGTTCATTGCTAACTGTGATGTTTGTCGTCGCGTTAAGGCAGAACATCAAAGACCTGCTGGCACCCTTCAGCCTTTAGCTATTCCTGAGTGGAAATGGGATAAAGTTGGTATGGACTTCATCACCGGCTTTCCCAGGACCAAGAAAGGGAATAATGCTATCTTCGTAGTCATTGATCGTCTGTCCAAAGTGGCTCACTTCCTACCTGTTCGAGAGAATATCACTGCTAGTCAGCTCGCTGACTTGTATATTTCTCGAATAGTTTCACTTCACGGTGTTCCACTAGAGATCAATTCAGACCGTGGCAGTCTTTTCACTTCTCATTTCTGGGAGAGTTTCCAAACTGCCATGGGCACCCATCTTTCCTTCAGTACCGCTTTCCACCCTCAATCAAGTGGTCAGGTGGAAAGGGTCAACCAAGTCCTCGAAGACATGCTTAGAGCTTGCGTTATCTCATTCGGTATGGATTGGGAGAAGTGCCTTCCTTTCGCCGAGTTTGCTTATAACAATAGCTACCAATCCAGTCTCAAGAAAGCTCCTTTTGAGATTCTGTATGGACGAAGATGTCGAACACCTTTAAACTGGTCAGAAACCGGTGAAAGACAATTCTTTGGACCGGATATGATCCAGGAGGCAGAAGAGCAAGTTCGCATCATTCGTGAGAATTTGAAAACAGCCCAATCTCGTCAAAAGAGCCAGTATGACCGTCATCATAAAGAAGTGGCTTATGAAGTTGGCGATAAGGCTTACCTTCGGGTTACTCCTTTGAAGGGTACCCATCGTTTCGGTATCAAGGGCAAGTTGGCTCCTCGCTACATTGGTCCTTTTCGCATTCTTGCTAAACGAGGAGAGGTTGCCTACCAGTTGGAACTACCCTCACATCTTTCTCGAGTTCATGATGTCTTCCACGTCTCTCAACTCAGGCGTTGCTTCTCGGATCCCATCCGCGGAGTGGACCACGAAACGCTTGATCTCCAAGATAACCTCACATATCGAGAGTACCCTGTTCGCATTCTTGATCAAGCAGAGCGTGTCACTCGACGTCAGAACATCAAATTTCTCAAAGTTCAGTGGTCTCATCATTCTGAGAGAGAAGCTACTTGGGAGCGTGAAGATCGTCTTCGACTGGAGTACCCCTCCTTTTTTTTTCCGTTGACCCCTGAATCTCGGGACGAGATTCTTTCGAGTGGGGGCGAGTTGTAACATCCCTAGTTCTGGTATGCTCAAGGCTAGCTAGTCATGTGTGCATCATGTTTAAATTTCATTTAAACTTGAAATGGGGATTTGTGAAACCCTCAGAATTCATTTCTGGAAATGACCCAGATAAAAAGTGCTCCAAAAGGGTCCAAGAAAATGTTCATGCTACACTCTAAAAATATTGGACAGAGGTAAAAATCAAACCAATATTTTTAGGAGCTCATAAACATTTATTTTGGCATTTGGAATTAATGCAATAATTATTTGCATTGGATATATCAATGATATATATATTTTATATATCCAACAATTATGCCAGTAATTAAGGAGCTCTGGAATAATACCATTGGCCCCTGCAAAAATTGGCATAAGTAAATAAAATGGTTTAATATATTTATTAAATCAAAACAATGTCAGAAAAGTAGAAAACAGAAACGAATAAAAAAAAAGGAAACAGAGACTTACCTGGTGGCCCAGCAGTTTGGGTCCAGCCCACCTGGCCCCCCTCCTCTGTCGTCTTCGTCCTCGACAGGGGATGGGCGCGTGCCGACGCACACGCACCACCGCGCCGCGCCACCTCCTCCCTCCCTGCCTGCCTGTCCTCCCTCCCGCCGCCCTGGAAGCCCTGGACGACGCCACGCGCCGCCCCGACCCCCCTCTCACTCTCCCCTCGTGCTTCCCCTCTCCTCTGTCACCCTCTCTCGCACGCACCCGAGCGCAGTCGACGCCACCGCTCGCCGTTGCCGCGACCACAGCCTCCCTCTCGCCTCTCCGTCGTGCCCACGGGCTCCACGCCATCGCCCTCGTCCTCTCCGTCAAGCCGGGCATCTCCGAACGCCCCGTATCGCCGTCACCGCCATCTGCTTCATCGCCGGCCGTCGGAGATCGCCTTCGCCGCCCTGCACGCTCTGCGCCTCCCCCGAGCTCGCTGACGCCTCCACCGGAACCGCTGTGAGCCCCGCCACCGAGCCCTCCTTCTTCCCCTTGCTAACGCGCGCTCTAGCACCGTCTCTCCGCCGCGGCCGTAGCTCCTCGCCACCGTCCATGTCGCTGTCGTCGTCTCGGCCCGCCTCCGCCCAAACCGAGCACTCCATTGTGCTCCTGGTGCCACGAGGGTGCTGCAGAGCCCCTCGGGTGGCCTCCCCGTGCCCCACCGCCCGCTCCCGCTTGGAGCCCGTGCTCCGGCCGCCGCCCCGAGCTCCGCTCCGGCGAGCTCCGGCCGTCCCCGCCTCTCCCGCTTGCTCCAAACGACGCGGACGAGCTCCAGCTCCTCGTCCGTGGTCTCCGTCGCCTAAATGGACGCCGGAGGGCGAATCCCGAGCCCCTCCGCCGCGCACGGCCTCGCCGGCGGCTAAACGCCGGTGGGGTTTGACCTTTGACCTCGCCGGCCCGTCTGGTGGGCCCCATGGGTCAGGTGATTAGCTTAAGGCTAATCACCAGTTAACTAAACCTAACACTGACAGTGGGCCCAGGCGCCTAAATCCCTAATTAGATTAGTATAATAACCCCTGTTAACTAACCTGTCACTGACGTGTGGACCCCACACGTCAGGTTTGACCTGGTCAGCGCCGTTGACTGCTGACGCAGGCATGACGTCATGCTGACGCAATTATTTATTTTCTGGAATTGTTTTAAAACAGGAAATTCCAGAAAATATTCTAAACTTTAAAAATTCATATCTTTTCAACCGTAGCTCAGATTGAAATGATTTATATATGAAAAATCATCAGAAAAATGCAACCTATCCATCTGTACCACTTTCATGCATGAAAAATGAAGTTATACTTGCTGTATAGGTGAAACACTAAATGGCTTATATAAAGAGCATACTTTGGAGATGCATTTGAATCTTTGGTTCAAATGGACTTCATGCAAATGAATGCTAGTTGGATTAACTCAAACAGCATCACATCTTCATGCCATACTCATGCATCATATTGTTGCATATGATTGTGTATTGATTGTCGACACCGTTCCTTCTCGATAGGTTCTGCTCCGGAGACCGTTCCAGAGTACCTGTCAGAGGAGCAGTGCCCCCCCTGTTGATCTATCAGGCAAGCAAACCCCCTTGTTCATTCCGATATGGTCCCACTCTCGCTCCTGCTCTCTTTTATTGCATTAGGACAACAACGAATCAACTGCTACTTTATGCTGCGGTAGTTGAACCCATTCCTCTGCATGACCTGTCATTGCCACAGTAAATAGTTGAAACCCACTAGCATGTGTAGGAGTTGATTGAGCCATGTTGTGCTTCTACCATGCCATGCCTGCTATTGCTTAGAGTTGTGTCAGGTCTGATTCATTGGGAATGGATTGGAGTGATATGATATGTTCTGATGCTGAGAGTTAAGCGTGTGAACACGATTTGGTAAAGGTAGCGGTGAGAGGCCATGTAGGAGTACATGGTGGGTTGTCTCATTGGAACCGTCCTTAAGCACTGAGTTCTGTGTATGTCGTCCAATGACTAGCTACTACCACACCTTGGGTTCCGGTAACTCGACCCCTCTCGACTTATTAACCAACTTGATCTCTGTCCAGGAGTTGCAATTAGTTTCTGGTGTTTGTAGGTAGTGCTATTTTTCTACCGAGTAGCACCCGGCAGGGTGGGCTCGGGACAGACTAGGCACAGGTGGCACGGTGTACCAAGTGGCACCCGGTTGGCGGGCTTGGGAACCCTGCTCACATCGTTTGGGGCCGTGAGCGACACCCCGGCCGGATCTCCTTGCGGATGGAACCCGAATAGGCGATAAACCTGGACTGGAGACTTGGGTGGTTAGTCAGGTCGTGGCCGACTCCCTCGCCCGGCTTCCGCTTGAAGGTTGCCGCGGTACATAACGAGTACAGGGCGATAAGTGGCGAGAGCATGTGTGAAGAAGTACACCCCTGCAGGGTTATCATGATCTATTCGAATAGTCGTGTCCTCGGTTATGGACTTCTTGGATGCTTACGTGGTACATAGACAACTTGAAGTGGATACCCTAAAATGCTCAAGATAAGTGTGAGTGCTATGGATGGCCTTCTCGTAGTGAGACGGGGATGAATCCATAGTAGTGTATTGATGTGGTGATTAGTGGACTCATGTGCGCCTTTTCAAAAGAGTTACCAGCAGGCGTAGAACAGGATAGCCACAGAGTCAAAGCTGGCTTGCTGCAACTAAACTCCACATTACCTCTGATACAAATGCATGTATGATAGGATCTGATGTAAGTCTTGCTGAGTACCTTTGTACTCATGTTGCTTTATTTATGTTTTTGCAGCGGAGACTTCGGTCTTGCTAGTTTACGTGGACTTCGACAAGTAGCTTGACCTCAGCTACGATCTTGATCGGATGTTGTAGATAGTCGGGCTCTTCAGCCTTTTTCTTTTGTAGTTGTCTGTACTCAGACATGTAATGCTTCCGCTTGTTGCTTGTATGCTCTGAATGATGGGTCATGTGACCCTTGTTTGTATTTAATGCTATGTGGCTCTTCTGGGCCTTTATCTATATGAGTTTGCGTTATGTTGTGATGCCATGTTGTACGGCACATACTTGCATGTTATGCGTACGTGTAACGTGTATTGCTATGTGTGGGATCCGACTATCTAGTTGTTTATCCTTGGCAGCCTTTCATATGGGGAAATGTAAGTCTAGTGCTTCTGAGCGATAGTAGTCCGCTACAGCCCGGTTCACCGGAGTCCTGCTAGCCCAGCACTACTGCTCGGAACACTTGACTGGCCGGCATGTGTTTCACGTCGTTCCTGTGTCTGTTCCTTCGGGGAAATGTCACGCGGTGTTATCCGGAGTCCTGCCTAGCCTGCTACAGCCCGGGTTACCGGAGTCCTGTTAGCCCAGTGCTACAGCCCGGATAAATACGTTGATGACCGACATGCTCGATGTGATTCATGTATGCCTGTCCTCATAGGTTGGCGCCGCCTTGGGTTCACGACTAGCCATGTCGGCCCGGGTTCTCTATCATATGGATGCTAGCGACACTATCATATACGTGAGCCAAAAGGCGCAAACGGTCCCGGGCCAGGTAAGGTGGCACCCGTGGGAGTACCGTGCGTGAGGCCGCAAAGTGATATGATGTGTTACATGCTGGATCGATGTGGCTTAGGATCGGGGTCCCGACAAATATCCACTGTTACAAGCTCAAGTTTCGTCTCTTGCAGACAAACTATCGCCGGGTTCGCCGTTTATACGACCTGGCGTATGGCATTCCTCCGTGTCGGTGAGTTCAACCCCCGCACATTCCACACCAAAACTTTCACAGGTTGTGCAGCCATGGGAAGGGCCTACACTCGTCCACGCGCCCCTCGGGACTAGGGGGCCACCATCCCTGAGCCCGACGCCTCCTGCGGCATGGCCGACGGCTCCCACCCAAAGAGAGTCAGTATTGCTGCGATGTGCGTGTCCGATAGTGGGTTGGAGAAAAGGTCAATGTATGCTTGTAACGTCGTGTCGCCAATTGTTTCCCCCTCGTGGGCGAGGCACAGTTTGCGCATGATTGCTTACTGCTGCTTGGCTGCCACCGATCCATCTTCCTTCCTCTTGGCGATGCGCACACTGCGCCTGGGCGTGGTTGCCACGAGCTGTTTTCGTTTTACCGCTCGCCGTTTGTGTGTGGTCTCTGGTGGTTTGGGGATTAAAGGAGTGATCGCCCTGGACACCTGCATGCAGAAGTCCGCCAGTTTTGCCTCGGGAGTCCTCGTGGAAGGCGCTGTTGGGGGCCCCACATTCCCACCATCCACCGCGCTTGGCGCCACGGAGCACTCGTGCATCGGCGACTCGGAGCCATCTCCATGTGAGAGCGAGACCCAGAAGGTGTCCTGCCCAGGCCCCGCCATTTGTGTTCGAACATCGGAGGCCGTATGCATGCATGAATCCCATTCCTCAAGTTGGCTGAACTGCACCACGGCGCTCTCGTCCCGCATTTGCATGTAATCCACGTCCGTCTCGTTTGGTGGGTCGACGTGGTCTTCTGCCATTTGCTGCATGGGATTTGTCCCATCCTCCTCGATCTGTGGTGCATTGGATTCGTCCGCGCATGCAGGCCCACAGGAGTTCCCGTCCAATGGTCGGTCTAGAGAATCTCGCGTCCCATCCTGCTGCGCAGTCTGTCCTGGCGTTATCCCCATCTGCAGCTCCAGCGAGCCAACCAAAGCCCTGCATCCTGTCGGGGTCGTCCCCGCTGCTTGATCCGCCTGGGCCCGCCACCGAGCAAGGGTGACAGATGGTGGTGATTGGACGCGTCCACCCTGACCTTGCTGACCCGCCCCATGGCACGATGCGGCAGAGGACGCCGGTTGGGCAGCTCCAGAATGCTCCACCAGGCTGTCCGCCTCCCCCGTGATCCGTTGCTCGTCTCGTCTTTCCACGTGTTGGCTCGGGAGTGGGCTCATTGGTCTCCTGGCGACCATGGTCAAGGCCTGCCCGACCGCCCTGGGGCCAGCTGGGCCCTCCTACTGCCGACCCCGGTCATCACGACCGCTTTGATGACGCAAGGCACCTTTATTTTGAATCAGCCCAACTGCCATGCTCGCCGCCGAGGCCGTCGACGAGGCTCCGGCCGCCGGCGGTAAGGCATCATCTCCACCTGGGCTCCACCCCTCGTCCCTGGCGCGTCGAGGGCCGCGCTGATCCCCGCTCGGACCACCGCCAGCCGGCCTGGAGGGTCGCCCCGGCGGTCCTTCCTCTTTGATCAAGTCCCAGAAATGTTGGTCAAAAATAAAAGGAATCCCATCAGGGGCCAGGGGATCCATCTGGATAAGAACTGAAAACAGCTTCTTTCACCTCTATTTCTGAAAATGGAGCTTCAAGCATCTCATTGGCCGGTACCTGTTTTAATGGTGGCGTCTTCACGCATGCAACTTAAGTCGTCCGGACACTAATTGGCCGCACACAACTGTAGCCGGCAGCACGTCATATCAAACCAGGGGTCACTGATTTGAATGGCCGGGCTCGCCCATGCGTTCCTGTGGCCTCAACAGCTCAACTTAATCAGGCACAGCCGTGCCAGCTGCTCATCACTGTTACTAACGATTTGGTGCTGTGTGTACTTCCGTGGCGCACACTTGTAAGAAATGGAAGCATGGAACATCACAGCACGACAGTGAGATGAATTCCATCGCAATCATCAGAGAATGAAGCGGGAGCATCTTGGATCTCAGGTCAGGAACGCCATGAAATCAATGAACAACACAATCAAAGGTCAGTTACTATCAGAACGGCATCCATTTTACAGGGGTCAGCGCAGCCAACCAAAACTCGCAAACCGGTTTCACAACCCAGCCATTCCGCGACCTGAACCCGACCCCGTGTCCCCCCGCCCAAGCTTCTCTGTACTTGCACTTGTCCTTGCTTCTTCCCGTGCCCTTCTGAGTGTTGCTGAACGACTCTCGCCATTGTCCTACCTAGCTAGGAGCAACGCCACTATCTTGCTGCTCTAGTGGGAGAGAGAGAGGGAAAGAAAAATGAAGAGCCCCCCTCGTGCTCCAAGTCCAAGCACGCATCCTCCTCCTCCTCTGCCGCTCCTGAGCCTGCGGTAGCGAAGCGACGGATCTTTACATGTGGCGCTGGCTCACAGGCCGAGCAGGATGTAGTAGACGAGCGTGATGGGCAGGGCGATGAGCATGCCGAATATGACCCTGCAAAGCCAAGCGGAAAACCGTGAGCATCTTGCCGGACCGGAGCATCTTGTCGGCGACAATGGCGGTACTTACGCCGTGCTGAGGATGTCGGGGTGCACGCTGTACTCCTTGGCGAAGACGAAGGGGACAATGCCCTGGGGCAGCGCGGCCTGTCGTGCGGCCGGAGCCGGAGAGGAAAAGGTTAGGGGAAGGGGGCCAAAAAAGGTGGGGCTTTTGGTGGCGCGAAAGCAGGAGCACGAGGGGACGGAACTGGGGAAAAGAAGGGACACGGGCACGCCAGGGCTTTCCGCTCCTTGTTTATCCCCTGCTTTTCATTTCACCCCCTCGACTCGACTCGACTCGATCGTTGAAACCAAAGCAAGTACCTGGACGATGGCGACGTGCAGGAGCGTGCCGCGGAGGCCCACGGCGAAGGAGGCGGCGGTCATCACGGCCGGCCCGGCGAGGAACCGCACCGCCATGGCGTACGTCGCCACCTTGTTCCCGCACGCGATGATCCGCGGCTGCAGCGCCATGAACAGACCTGCACGCACGTCCACCAGACACCACATCGAGTCAGCAAGAAGAACCCAGCCCACTGTTGCATAGGACGAAATAGCAGCAGCAGCAGCAGGACACCGACCGAGGCTGAACATGGCCATTCCTAGCCCCGCATCCGACAGGATGGAGATGGATCCCAGGACGATTGCCGGCATCGTGAAGTTCCACCTGCAGCGGCGGCAACGAGACAAGCGCGTCAGAATCGTGGTTAATGGTGATCACTCCTTTGCCGGATTGGTTGGTTAGTGAGGGAGGGGGCGCGTACGGACGGACCTGAAGCAGACGAGCGACCAGATGAGGCCGATGAGGCTGGAGTAGGTGTTGGGGTTGCGGATGAGCTTGCGCCACACCATGATCAGGATCAGCCGCGTCATCACGCTCGTCGGCGGCATCGCCGTCGGCCCCGCGCCCATCGCATTGCTGTTCGGGTCCGCCGTCATGGCCTTCTCGTCGCCGGCCTCCGCGTCCCGGTCCAGCGCGCCCCTGTTCCCGAAGCTGAAGTCGTCCCGCTCCACGTTGTAGTCGTCCCTCTCCTTGGCTCCGTCCACTGCAATGGTGGGAATAAAGAAAGCAAGAATTGCGCGGACAAATTAGCCCACGAAACCAGCAGCAAATCGAGCGTGTGCGCGGTGACTGGTGAGAGGGATTGCTACTTTTGCGGGGTGACTTGGCGGCCGCCGCGTCGTTGTAGTCCGGCGCGCCGCCGCCGAAGACGTCCGACACCGGCGACGCGCTGGAGCTCCAGACGAACATGTGGAGGTCCTCGCCCTTGGCCTGCCCGTTCGCGGCGGGCTTCTTGGCTGCCTTGGGCGCCGCGGCCACCGCCGGGTTCGGCGCCGGGTAGTGCCCCGCCCCGGGCGCCTGGTGCTTGGGCTTGGGCGCGTCCTCCTCGTAGTTGGACGGGCGCGGCGTGGCGCCGGTGCGGATGCCGTACGCGTCGGCGGCGCCGAAGTTGGAGCTCCGGCCGACCATGGAGTAGAAGTCGGTGTGGTTGAAGCTGGAGCCCCTGGGCGTGGGGTTGCGCGACGACTGCAGCGAGTAGATCTCGGCGTTGGTGAGGTTGCTGGGGCGCGGCGTGGTGCTGGAGAACCCCATGGAGCGCCTGGAGTAGATGTCGGAGCGGGAGGCGCTGGAGCGGCGCACGGTGACGTGAATCTTGCCGTCCTCCTTTACCTCGGCCTCGGTCTCGATGGCGTTGCTCCGGCCGTCGAGGGACACGACGTCGGGGTCGACGACGATGGAGGCGATGGCGCCGGCGGTGTCGGGGAACTGCTCGGTGATGAGCATGCGGGCGCCGCGGTACTCAAACATGAAGAGCATGAGGGTGTACCAGATGATGCACTGGAGCACGACGATCTGCACCATGAGGCTGCCGGAGAAGTCGCCGTACATGCCCTTGAGCAGCGGGATGCCCATGACGAGCGTGTTGGGGAGCGTGGAGAGGGAGAAGAGCGTGATGGTCCACTCGAGGCTGCCGCGGCGGGAGAGGTGGCTCCAGGCGGTGAGCATGGCGAGCATCATGAGCTTCTGCAGCGTGTCGGCGGCGATGAAGCGCAGGTTCATGGTGTAGGGGTTGTTGGTGGAGATGAAGTGGAAGGAGAGGAGCGGCACGGCGAAGAGCGCGACGAAGCGGTTGATCCCGGAGCACTGGTCCGGCGTGAAGATGCCCCACCACTTGACGGAGCCGTAGGCGAGGATCATGGCCACGTACAGCGGCACCACCGCCGTCATCACGTGGTAGAAGTCGGTGCCGGTGATCATCTTGGCCGACGCCGACTCCGAGCGAGCGAGCTCTGGTTCTGCTTCTTCCTCTCGCGCTCTGGCTCTCGACCTCAGCTCACTCTTTGCGGGCGAGCTGGTGGCCGCGGGGGGTGTGGGTGTGTGGTGTGGTGGAGTGGGGGAGAGCGTGGGGGGAGAGGTTTATTTAGGCGAGAGGGCAGCGCGGCCCAAGCTTTCTTTGGACCATCCCTTGTTCCCTTGCTTTTATCCGACGCCCTCCCCTGCATCTCGGTCTCGGCTGAGAGGAGAGGAGAGGAGAGGAGCGAGTGAGACTGCTGGCGAGCGAGTTGGTGAGGAGCCAATGGGGGATGGAAGCAGATTCAGTGCATGCGCCGGCCGATTGTTTATGGCGCATGGGGACAGGTACACCATACATACGCCTACTACATACGCCCGGCACGGGTACCGTTCGACGTTCGTACTAAATGACCCTTCTGGAAACTTAATCCTCTTCTTCTTTTTTCCTAGGGGAAACTAAAATCCTCTCATTGACCCTCCAAAAAACTTGTCTTGACATTTTTCTTGGAGGCCAGATTTTGAAATGAGATTTTTGACGGATCAATAAGAGGATTAATAAGTTTACAAAAGGGTCATTTAGTAATAAATAAATAAATAAAATACAAGGGTCCCGGCATGGCTCGGATGCATGCTATACCTGCACCGCGACATGGATCAAGGGACAGACAAATGGCTCCTGGTTCTGGTCGGCCGATCCGCTTCATCGCACGACATGGTTTCGACACCGGTATCACTAACTTTTTAATCCACACAATGGGCACTTTTCATTTACTGTGGTGGAGAAACATGAGCCGTCGATCCACAATCCCAACCGAAGCGACGGCTAGACGTTTTTTGCCCCTACGATCGGGGAACTCCCGCGCGCCGTTCGTACGCCGTGAGGCGAAAGAAACGGACCTCCTCGCCGGGTGGCGGTCGCCCGGGCCGTATGGGGATAGAAGGGAGGCCGTGACGTGTCCGCTCCCCGTCCTTGGCTTTCCGCCAAATCCCGGGCCATCCATCCGTCCATCCGTCCATAACGGAATCGGAAAAGGGGGCGCCCAAAATTGCCACAAATGAGGTGAAACAAAGCAGACACGGAGAGAATCTGCTGCTGGTAGAGCAGCGATAGGGGCCGTAGGCTGCGCGCGTAGCGGTGAATATTCCCCCTCATACGGCAAGGGTCAGATCAGATCAGAGCCGCAGCAATCTATCCGACGCCGTATCTTTCACCGTCTCTGCGTTGGATTTGATGTGGCGCCGGTCAATGAGTGCTCGAGTGGCGAGTCACCACCCGTGAAGAAGAATGCTTCTGCTCGCTGAAAAAATTAAAATGCTTCTTTTGCCAGTCTGGATGTCTCGTGCGCGAACAAAAACCGGCCTCGGGCTGGAAATACCGCACGCATTTTTTTTCTCTCGTTGGATATGAACGGACGGCGACCGAAGTACTAGGAGGACGAAAAACAGAGGTCCAAAGCGACAAGCTCGCCACGAACTGCTCCGATTTTTATCGTCGGAGTCCGCGCTTCGGGCACCGATGCGGGGCCATATTTTAACAGCGCCTGGCGGATCGTGAAAAGGGGAGTGGCGAGGGGAACATCAAGATGTGCGCTGGCGTTAGGCTGGTCACAATGGGGAGGAACTTAGGAGTAACATCACACACTTCAATGCAACTTTGCTTATGTGGCATATATTTAATGAAGAGAGAGGTGCTTGTGGTAACTAGCTAAGTTACCGGAACATCACACACTCCAAGAAGCAATGAGTCTATAACCTAATAAATACATGGTTGCATGACACTACATAGATGTTCCTACCCACTGTGGAGGTAGTAACATAGTCTAGGAAAACGTGAAGTTCCTAGCTTATGTTCTTGCCCATTGTGACCAGCCTTAAACAAAGAGCACGAGAGAGAAGGGATAGGTTTTTCTGGCCAACCCCTCGGCCCCTCTGCGTATGCTGGC
The DNA here is from genome assembly GCA_032464435.1 of Aegilops umbellulata. Taxonomy (NCBI): domain Eukaryota; kingdom Viridiplantae; phylum Streptophyta; class Magnoliopsida; order Poales; family Poaceae; genus Aegilops; species Aegilops umbellulata. Next base: position 71,658,455 of record CP136057.1, read on the forward strand.
TTGGCCGCAGGTTTGCTCCGCCTGCATATTCCCGCCACACCTAACAGACAGACTCACTCAAGAGCATGGTTATTGATATATTTTTTTCTTTTGACATGACATTTATAGTTAATTCTATAGTCAGCACATAATTAACTGTAAATATGTACTATTACGATCCATCTTACTACACTCCGGCGTCGACGGTTAGACATCTAAGCCACAAACAGCAAATGCGAGAACTGACCTGCAAATCAAATATCCTTCTCTGAGCTTCTAACGGTTGAAATCTTAAAACCATACAAAGCATGCAAAACTATGTAGATCAACTAAATCTGCACCACCACACTACTCGTTGTCATTAGAGATGTTCACAATCTCCGTGCCCGGCTCCGGGCACATGAATGGCAGCAACAACTAAGGTTCCTCCGCGTCGACCTCCTCCTCCTCCTCCAGTTCGGCGAAAAGTGCGTCGGTCATCGCTCATTCTTGTCGGATGAACCGATGGTTGGCCTTTACATAGACCTTATCCTGAATGGACTCATGAATGGTCTGTTGCTCCGTCATCTTCGACGCTTGGGCAACCTCGAACTTCGGCATGGCGTCCTCCATGGCGAAGCCCGCAACCGACGATGGGTCCTCCTCCGGCTCCGCTGCGCCCTCCTCCTTCGGGTCCGCCGCCTCCATGGGCACCAGCTGCTGATCCGGCTCCAACTGCTGCTCCCCATCCTCTTCCTCATCCTTCTCTGGCTCCAGTGAGTCCGGAAGCAGGCCGACTGCAATTCCGGCGGCACGCCTCGTCCGGATCTCCTCCAACATCTAGAGGCGGTGCTCTAGCGTTAGCTTAGTATAAGTGGTCTTCTTCTGTCAGACCATGGCGGAGGCGGACGTCGAGGAAAGAGGGAGGTGGAGAGGGAGCGAGGTGAAGGGGCTCTGGCTCGCAACGCGAAGAGGGAGGAAGCAGATGTGGCTAGGGTTGGGGACGTCGTCCGGCTTAAATAGTCAGACTTTGGCCCTCAGGCGGCGTGTCGGAGCGGCGCCACGCAATGTTCACACCCCACCGGAGGAGAAGCCCGTCCCACCGTCAGGTTTCTGGGTGTTTTCCTGTGGGATCCCAACACCAGTCCGACGGGGCGGACACGCCCGATCACGCCTGGGCCATTCCATATCCACCATAGATTTAGGTTGGATATGAGGGGTCCCGGTCATCCCGCATGTTTGAGGCCGGTTTTAAGCGCCCGGCTGTAGACGCTCTTCGTGACTAGCTATGGTAAGTCGATGGAAATCCAATTTGGGTCAGTCAAATTCATTTCAGCAGTTCGACGCAAGGCTAGCTATTCGGACTCCTTCTTCAACCTCCACTACCACACGTTCTTCTTCTTTCAGCCACCCCACATACCACCACGCCGAACAGTCTGCCACCACCACCCATAGACGGTGGAGCTCCCACGCCAACAATGCCCACCACTGTGTTAGCCCCTGGCTATCCCTCTAACCCTCGCAATGGTTAGTTTTTTTCCTGGCGAACCTGTTGGAAATATGCCCTAGAGGCAATAATAAAATAGTTATTATTATATTTCCTTATTCATTATAATTGTCTATTGTTCATGCTATAATTGTATTAACCGGAAAACATAATACGTGTGTGAATACATAGACCACGACATGTCCCTAGTAAGCCTCTAGTTGACTAGCTCGTTGATCAATAGATGGTTATGGTTTCCTGACCATGGACATTGGATGTCGTTGATAACGGGATCACATCATTAGGAGAATGATGTGATGGACAAGACCCAATCCTAAGCATAGCACAAAATCATGTAGTTTGTTTGCTAGAGCTTTTCTAATGTAAAGTATCATTTCCTTAGACCATGAGATTGTGCAACTCCAGGATACCGTAGGAGTGCTTTGGGTGTATCAAATGTCACAACGTAACTGGGTGGCTATAAAGGTGCACTATAGGTACTCCGAAAGTGTCTGTTGGATTGGCACGACACCCGCGCGCGCTCCCGCCCCACACCCCGCCATGGAGGACGCCATCGACCTCGACGCCGCCGCCGGCCTCGCCTCCCTCGCCTCGTCCGGCGCCGCCGCCCCCTTTGGGAAAGGCAAGCCTCGTGCCCCGCGCAAGATTGCCGCCGCGACCAAGCCAAAGAAGGTGCTGACGCCCGAACAAGGGGCAAGGGAGTCGGCCAATAGGAAGGGCCGGAGGCACGCCGCGGACGCGAGGGATGAGGCCGCCGCGCAGGCCGCCGTCGTCGCCGCCGCGCAGCAGGAGGTCACCAACGCCCGCGTCGCGGCGACAACGAGGGAGGCGCTCTACATGCTAGGATTAAACTCTAGCCAGCACGGTCTTGTCCAAGCCGCCGTCGCCGCGGCCAGCACCGGCTCATCGGCGTTTCCTCGGATGGTGCTGCCTGACTCGCACCGTGCATCGACTTGCAACCCGATCCCCGGCTTCCACGTCTTCCCGCAGGCCTCCCGCCTCTCCGAGGAGTGCTCGCCAGACATGAGCGTGCTCGCGCCTTCCACGCCCGCGCCCGCGCCCATCAACCTCAATGCCACCCCGGTGGCCGGTGGCTCGTCATCAGGCGGCGCGAGGAAACGCGCGCGGCAGACGCCGGGCGGCGTGCTCCCGGACGCCCGCAACGTGTTCGAGGAAATTGAAGGAAATATGCCCTAGAGGCATTAATAAAGTTATTATTTATTTCCTTATATCATGATAAATGTTTATTATTCATGCTAGAATTGTATTAACCGGAAACATAATACATGTGTGAATACATAGACAAACAGAGTGTCACTAGTATGCCTCTACTTGACTAGCTCGTTAATCAAAGATGGTTATGTTTCCTGACCATAGACAAGGAGTTGTTATTTGATTAACGGGATCACATCATTAGTTGAATGATCTGATTGACATGACCCATTTCATTAGCTTAGCACCTGATCGTTTAGTATGTTGCTATTGCTTTCTTCATGACTTATACATGTTCCTATGACTATGAGATTATGCAACTCCCGTTTACCGGAGGAACACTTTGTGTGCTACCAAACGTCACAACGTAACTGGTGTTGGAAATATGCCCTAGAGGCAATAATAAAAGCATTATTATTATATTTCCTTATTCATGATAATTGTCTTTATTCGTGCTATAATTGTGTTATCCGGAAATCGTAATACATGTGTGAATAACAGACAACAACATGTCCCTAGTAAGCCTCTAGTTGACTAGCTCGTTGATCGATAGATAGTCATGGTTTCCTGACTATGGACATTGGATGTCATTGATAACGAGATCACATCATTAGGAGAATGATGTGATGGACAAGACCCAATCCTAAACATAGCATAAGATCGCATAGTTCGTTTGCTAGAGTTTTCCAATGTCAAGTATCCTTTCCTTAGACCATGAGATCGTGTAACTCCCGGATACCGTAGGAGTGCTTTGGGTGTACCAAACGTCACAACGTAACTGGGTGACTATAAAGGTATACTACGGGTATCTCTGAAAGTGTCTGTTGGGTTGACATGGATCGAGACTGGGATTTGTCACTCCGCTTGACGGAGAGGTATCACCGGGCCCTCTCGGTAATGCATCATCATAATGAGCTCAATGTAATCAAAGTGTTTGATCACGGGATCATGCATTACGATACGAGAAAAGTGACTTGCCGGTAACGAGATTGAACGAGGTATTGGGATACCGACGATCGAATCTCGGGCAAGTAAAATACCGATTGACAAAGGGAATCGTATACGGGATTAATTGAATCCTCGACATCGTGGTTCATCCGATGAGATCATCGTGGAGCATGTGGGAGTCAACATGGGTATCCAGATCCCGCTGTTGGTTATTGCCCGAGAGCCGTCTCGGTCATGTCTGCATGTCTCCCGAACCCGTAGGGTCTACACACTTAAGGTTCGGTGACGCTAGGGTTGTGAAGATATGTATATGCAGTAACCCGAATGTTGTTCGGAGTCCCGGATGAGATCCCGGACGTCACGAGGAGTTTCGGAATAGTCCGGAGGTAAAGATTTATATATGGGAAGTCGTCATACGGACACCGGGAAGTTTCGGGGGCATATCGGTATTGTACTGGGGCCACCGAAAGAGTTCTGGGGGTCCACCGGGAGGGGCCACCTCTCCCGGAGGGCCTCATGGGCTGTATGAGGAAGGGAACCAGCCCAAAGTGGGCTGGTGCGCCTCCCCCCCCAAGGGCCCATGCACCTAGGGTTGAGGGAAACCCTTAGGGGGGCGCCCCCCTTGCTTGGGGGGCAAGCCTCCTCCCCTAGGCCGCCGCCCCCCCTCTAGATCCCATCTAGAGGGGCCGTCCCCCTTGCCCCTTCCCCTATAAATAGAGGGGTGAGGGGAGGGCTGAGACACCCTTGCCCTGGCGCCTCCCTCTCCCTCCCCAACACCTCCTCCTCCTCCGTTGAGCACGGCGAAGCCCTGCCGGAGTACTGTATTTCCACCATCACCACGCCGTCGTGCTGCTGCTGGAGCCATCTTCCCCAACCTCTCCTTTGCCTTGCTGGATCAAGAAGAAGGAGACGTTACGCTGACCGTACGTGTGTTGAACGCGGAGGTGCCGTGCTTTCGGTGCTAGGATCTCCGGTGATTTGGATCACGGTGTGTACGACTACCTCATCCCCGTTCATTGAACGCTTCCGCTCACGATCTACAAAGTGGTATGTAGATGCAATCTCTCTCCCATGACTCGTTGCTAGATGAACTCATAGATGGATCTTGGTGAAACCGTAGGAAAAATTTTAATTTTCTGCAACGTTCCCCAACAGTGGCATCATGAGCTAGGTCTATGTGTAGTTCTCTATTGCACGAGTAGAACACAATTTGTTGTGGGCGTAGATGTTGTCAACTTTCTTGCCGCTACAAGTCTTATCTTGCTTCGACGGTATTGTGGGATGAAGCGTCCCGGACCAACCTTACACGTACTCTTACGTGAGACCGGTTCCACCGACTAACATGCACTAGTTGCATAAGGTGGCTGGCGGGTGTCTGTCTCTCCCACTTTAGTTGGAGCAGATTCGATGAAAAGGGTCCTTATGAAGGGTAAATAGAAGTTGACAAATCACGTTGTGGCTTTCACATAGGTAAGAAAACGTTCTTGCTAGAACCCTAATTCAGCCACGTAAAACTTGCAACAACAATTAGAGGACGTCTAACTTGTTTTTGCAGCAAGTGCTTTGTGATGTGATATGGCCAAAGTTGTGATGAATGATGAATGATCTATATGTGATGTATGAGATGTTCATGCTATTGTAATAGGAATCATGACTTGCATGTCGATGAGTAGGACAACCGGCAGGAGCCATAGGAGTTGTCTTTATTTTTGTATGACCTGCGTGTCATTGAGAAACGCCATGTAAATTACTTTACTTTATTGCTAAACGCGTTAGCCATAGTAGTAGAAGTAATAGTTGGCGAGCAACTTCATGGAGACACGATGATGGAAATCATGGTGTCAAGTCGGTGACAAGATGATCATGGAGGCCATATCATGTTGGCGAGCAGCTATGTGATATTGGCCATATCATGTCACGTTTATTATTTGATTGCATGTGATGTTTATCATGTTTTGCATCTTGTTTACATAGAACGACGGAAGTAAATAAGATGATCCCTCATACTAATTTCAAGAAGTGTTCCCCCTAACTATGCACCGTTGCGACAGTTCGTTGTTTCGAAGCACCACGTGATGATCGGGTGTGATAGATTCTAATGTTCACATACAACGGGTGTAAGACAGATTTACACACGCAAAACACTTAGGTTGACTTGACGAGCCTAGCATGTACAGACATGGCCTCGGAACACAGAAGACCGAAAGGTCGAGCATGAGTCGTATAGAAGATACGATCAACATGATGATGTTCACCAATGTTGACTAGTCCGTCTCACGTGATGATCGGACACGGCCTAGTTGACTTGGATCATGTAATACTTAGATGACTAGAAGAGGGATGTTTATCTAAGTGGGAGTTCATTAAATAATTTGATTAGATGAACTTTATTATCATGAACTTAGTCTAAAAATATTTACAATATGTCTTGTAGATCAAATGGCCAACGTAGTCCTCAACATCAACGCGTTCCCAGAGAAAACCAAGCTGAAAGACGATGGCAACAACTATACGGACTGGGTCCGGAACCTGAGGATCATCCTCATAGCTGCCAAGAAAGATTATGTCCTACGAGCACCGCTGGGTGACGCACCTATTCTCCCTGCAGAACAAGACGTTATGAACGCTTGGCAGTCACGCTGCGATGATTACTCCCTCGTTCAGTGCGGCATGCTTTACAGCTTAGAGCCGGGGCTCCAATAGCGTTTTGAGAGACATGGAGCATATGAGATGTTCGGAGAGCTGAAAATGGTTTTCCAAGCTCATGCCCGGGTCGAGAGATATGAAGTCTCCGACAAATTCTTTAGCTGTAAGATGGAGGAAAATAGCTCTGTCAGTGAACACATACTCAAAATGTCTGGGTTGCACAACCGCTTGACTCAACTGGAAGTTAATCTCCCGGATGAAGCGGTCATTGACAGAATCCTCCAGTCGCTTCCACCTAGCTACAAGAGCTTTGTGATGAACTACAATATGCAGGGGATGGTAAAGACCATTCCTGAGGTATATGCTATGCTGAAATCAGCAGAGGTAGAAATCAAGAAGGAGCATCAAGTGTTGATGGTGAATAAAACCACTAAGTTCAAGAAGGGCAAGGGTAAAAAGAACTTCAAGAAGGACGGCAAGGAAGTTGCTGCGCCCGGTAAGCAAGTTGCCGGGAAGAAGCCAAAGAATGGACCCAAGCCCGAGACTGAGTGTTTTTATTGCAAGGGAAGTGGTCACTGGAAGCGGAACTGCCCCAAATACTTAGCGAACAAGAAGGCCGGCAAAACCAAAGGTATATGTGATATACATGTAATTGATGTGTACCTTACCAGTACTCGTAGTAGCTCTTGGGTATTTGATATCGGTGTAGTTGCTCACATTTGTAACTCACAGCAGGAGCTGCGGAATAAACGGAGACTGGCGAAGGACGAGGTGACGATGCGCGTCGGGAATGGTTCCAAGGTCGATGTGATCGCCGTCGGCACGTTACCTCTACATTTACCTACGGGATTAGTTTTAAACCTCAATAATTGTTATCTAGTGCCAAGTTTGAGCATGAACATTGTATCTGGATCTCGTTTAATTCGAGATGGCTACTCATTTAAATCCGAGAATAATGGTTGTTCTATTTATATGAGAGATATGTTTTATGGTCATGCTCCGATGGTTAATGTTTTATTCTTAATGAATCTCGTACGTGATGATACACATATTCATAGTGTGAATACCAAAAGAGTTAAAGTTGATAACAATAGTCCCACATATTTGTGGCACTGCCGCCTTGGTCACATAGGTGTCAAACGCATGAAGAAGCTCCATGCAGATGGACTTTTAGAGTCTCTTGATTATGAATCATTTGACACGTGCGAACCATGCCTCATGGGTAAAATGACCAAGACTCCGTTCTCAGGAACAATGGAGCGAGCAACCAACTTATTGGAAATCATACATACCGATGTGTGCGGTCCAATGAGTGTTGAGGCTCGCGGTGGCTACCGTTATGTTCTCACCCTCACTGATGACTTGAGTAGATATGGGTATATCTACTTAATGAAACACAAGTCTGAGACCTTTGAAAAGTTCAAGGAATTTTAGAGTGAGGTTGAAAATCAACGTGATAAAAAGATCAAGTTTCTACGATCAGATCGTGGAGGAGAATACTTGAGTCATGAATTTGGCACACACTTAAGAAAATGTGGAATAGTTTCACAACTCACGCCGCCTGGAACACCTCAGCGTAATGGTGTGTCCGAACATCGTAATCGCACTCTATTAGGTATGGTGCGATCTATGATGTCTCTTACCAACTTACCGCTATCTTTTTGGGGCTATGCTTTAGAGACTGCCGCATTCACTTTAAATAGGGCTCCGTCGAAATCCGTTGAGACGACACCGTATGAATTATGGTTTGGGAAGAAACCTAAGCTGTCGTTTCTAAAAGTTTGGGGATGCGATGCTTATGTCAAGAAACTTCAACCTGAAAAGCTCGAACCCAAGTCAAAAGAATGCGTCTTCATAGGATACCCTAAAGAAACTGTTGGGTATGCCTTCTACCTCAGATCCGAAGGCAAGATCTTTGTTGCCAAGAATGGATCCTTTCTAGAGAAAGAGTTTCTCGCGAAAGAAGTAAGTGGGAGGAAAGTAGAACTTGATGAAGTGTTACCTCTTGAACCGGAAAATGGCGAAACTCAAGAAAACGTTCCTGAGGTGCCTGCACCGACTAGAGAGGAAGTTAATGATGATGATCAAGATACTTCTAATCAAGCTCTTACTGCAATTCGAAGGTCCACAAGGACACGTTCCGCACCAGAGTGGTATGGCAACCCTGTCTTGGAAATCATGTTGTTAGACAACGGTGAACCTTCAAACTATGAAGAAACGATGGCGGGCCCGGATTCCGACAAATGGCTGGAAGCCATGAAATCCGAGATAGGATCCATGTATGAAAACGAAGTATGGACTTTGACTAACTTGCCCGTTGAGCGGCAAGCCATAGAAAATAAATGGATCTTTAAGAAGAAGACAGACGCGGATGGAAATGTGACCATCTATAAAGCTCGGCTTGTCGCTAAGGGTTATCGACAAGTTCAAGGAATTGACTACGATGAGACTTTCTCACCGGTAGCGAAGCTGAAGTCCGTCCGAATCATGTTAGCAATTGCCGCATTCTACGATTATGAAATATGGCAAATGGACGCCAAAACGGCATTCCTTAATGGTTTCCTTAAGGAAGAATTGTATATGATGCAGCCGGAAGGTTTTGTCGATCCTAAGAATGCTGACAAGGTGTGCAAGCTCCAACGCTCGATTTATGGGCTGGTGCAAGCATCTCGGAGTTGGAACATTCGCTTTGATGAGATGATCAAAGCGTTTGGGTTTACGCAGACTTATGGAGAAGCCTACGTTTACAAGAAAGTGAGTGGGAGCTCTGTAGCATTTCTCATACTATATGTAGACGACATACTTTTGATGGGAAATAATATAGAACTCTTGGACAGCATTAAGGCCTACTTGAATAAGAGTTTTTCAATGAAGGACCTTGGAGAAGCTGCTTATATATTAGGCATCAAGATCTATAAAGATAGATCGAGACGCCTTATAGGTCTTTCACAAAGCACATACCTTGATAAGATATTGAAGAAGTTCAATATGGATCAATCTAAGAAAGGGTTCTTACCTGTGTTACAAGGTGTGAAATTGAGCTCAGCTCAATGTCCGACCACGACAGAAGATATAGAAGAGATGAGTGTCATCCCCTATGCCTCAGCCATAGGGTCTATTATGTATGCCATGCTGTGTACCAGACCTGATGTAAACCTTGCCGTAAGTTTGGTAGGAAGGTACCAAAGTAATCCCGGCAAGGAACACTGGACAGCGGTCAAGAATATCCTGAAGTACCTGAAAAGGACTAAGGAAATGTTTCTCGTTTATGGAGGTGACGAAGAGCTCGTCGTAAAGGGTTATGTCGACGCTAGTTTCGACACAGATCTGGATGACTCTAAGTCACAAACCGGATACGTGTATATTTTGAATGGTGGGGCAGTAAGCTGGTGCAGTTGCAAGCAGAGCGTCGTGGCGGGATCTACATGTGAAGCGGAGTACATGGCAGCCTCGGAGGCAGCACATGAAGCAATTTGGGTGAAGGAGTTCATCACCGACCTCGGAGTCATACCCAATGCGTCGGGGCCAATCAAACTCTTCTGTGACAACACTGGAGCTATTGCACTTGCAAAGGAGCCCAGGTTTCACAAGAAGACCAGGCACATCAAGCGTCGCTTCAACTCCATTTGTGAAAATGTTCAAGATGGAGACATAGAAATTTGTAAAGTGCACACGGATCTGAATGTGGCAGATCCGTTGACTAAACCTCTCCCTAAGGCAAAACATGATCAGCACCAGAACTCTATGGGTGTTCGATTCATCACAATGTAACTAGATTATTGACTCTAGTGCAAGTGGGAGACTGTTGGAAATAAGCCCTAGAGGCAATAATAAAAGCATTATTATTATATTTCCTTATTCATGATAATTGTCTTTATTCGTGCTATAATTGTGTTATCCGGAAATCGTAATACATGTGTGAATAACAGACAACAACATGTCCCTAGTAAGCCTCTAGTTGACTAGCTCGTTGATCGATAGATAGTCATGGTTTCCTGACTATGGACATTGGATGTCATTGATAACGAGATCACATCATTAGGAGAATGATGTGATGGACAAGACCCAATCCTAAACATAGGATAAGATCGCATAGTTCGTTTGCTAGAGTTTTCCAATGTCAAGTATCCTTTTCTTAGACCATGAGATCGTGTAACTCCTGGATACCGTAGGAGTGCTTTGGGTGTACCAAACGTCACAACGTAACTGGGTGACTATAAAGGTATACTACGGGTATCTCTGAAAGTGTCTGTTGGGTTGACATGGATCGAGACTGGGATTTGTCACTCCGCTTGACGGAGAGGTATCACCGGGCCCTCTCGGTAATGCATCATCATAATGAGCTCAATGTAATCAAAGTGTTTGATCACGGGATCATGCATTACGATACGAGAAAAGTGACTTGCCGGTAACGAGATTGAACGAGGTATTGGGATATCGACGATCGAATCTCGGGCAAGTAAAATACCGATTGACAAAGGGAATCGTATACGGGATTAATTGAATCCTTGACATCGTGGTTCATCCGATGAGATCATCGTGGAGCATGTGGGAGGCAACATGGGTATCCATATCCCGCTGTTGGTTATTGCCCGAGAGCCGTCTCGGTCATGTCTGCATGTCTCCCGAACCCGTAGGGTCTACACACTTAAGGTTCGGTGACGCTAGGGGTGTGAAGATATGTATATGCAGTAACCCGAATGTTGTTCGGAGTCCCAGATGAGATCCCGGACATCACGAGGAGTTTCGGAATAGTTCGGAGGTAAAGATTTATATATGGGAAGTCGTCATACGGACACCGGGAAGTTTCGGGGGCATATCGGTATTGTACCGGGGCCACCGAAAGAGTTCTGGTGTACAATACCGATATGCCCCCGAAACTTCCCGGTGTCCGTATGACGACTTCCCATATATAAATCTTTACCTCCGGACTATTCCAAAACTCCTCGTGACGTCCGGGATCTCATCTGGGACTCCGAACAACATTCGGGTTACTGCATATACATATCTTCACAACCCTAGCGTCACCGAACCTTAAGTGTGTAGACCCTACGGGTTCGGGAGACATGCAGACATGACCGAGACGGCTCTCGGGCAATAACCAACAGCGGGATATGGATACCCATGTTGACTCCCACATGCTCCACGATGATCTCATCGGATGAACCACGATGTCGAGGATTCAATTAATCCCGTATACGATTCCCTTTGTCAATCGGTATTTTACTTGCCCGAGATTCGATCGTCGATATCCCAATACCTCGTTCAATCTCGTTACCGGCAAGTCACTTTTCTCGTATCGTAATGCATGATCCCGTGATCAAACACTTTGATTACATTGAGCTCATTATGATGATGCATTACCGAGAGGGCCCGGTGATACCTCTCCGTCAAGCGGAGTGACAAATCCCAGTCTCGATCCATGTCAACCCAACAGACACTTTCAGAGATACCCGTAGTATACCTTTATAGTCACCCAGTTACGTTGTGAAGTTTGGTACACCCAAAGCACTCCTACGGTATCCAGGAGTTACACGATCTCATGGTCTAAGATAAGGATACTTGACATTGGAAAACTCTAGCAAACGAACTATGCGATCTTATCCTATGTTTAGGATTGGGTCTTGTCCATCACATCATTCTCCTAATGATGTGATCTCGTTATCAATGACATCCAATGTCCATAGTCAGGAAACCATGACTATCTATCGATCAACGAGCTAGTCAACTAGAGGCTTACTAGGGACATGTTGTTGTCTGTTATTCACACATGTATTACGATTTCCGGATAACACAATTATAGCACGAATAAAGACAATTATCATGAATAAGGAAATATAATAATAATGCTTTTATTATTGCCTCTAGGGCATATTTCCAACAGTCTCCCACTTGCACTAGAGTCAATAATCTAGTTACATTGTGATGAATCGAACACCCATAGAGTTCTTGTGTTGATCATGTTTTGCCTTAGGGAGAGGTTTAGTCAACGGATCTGCAACATTCAGATCCGTGTGCACTTTACAAATTTCTATGTCTCCATCTTGAACATTTTCACGAATGGAGTTGAAGCGACGCTTGATGTGCCTGGTCTTCTTGTGAAACCTGGGCTCCTTTGCAAGTGCAATAGCTCCAGTGTTGTCACAGAAGAGTTTGATTGGCCCCGACGCATTGGGTATGACTCCGAGGTCGGTGATGAACTCCTTCACCCAAATTGCTTCATGTGCTGCCTCCGAGGCTGCCATGTACTCCGCTTCACATGTAGATCCCGCCACGACGCTCTTCTTGCAACTGCACCAGCTTACTGCCCCACCATTCAAAATATACACGTATCCGGTTTGTGACTTAGAGTCATCCAGATCTGTGTCGAAACTAGCGTCGACATAACCCTTTACGACGAGCTCTTCGTCACCTCCATAAACGAGAAACATTTCCTTAGTCCTTTTCAGGTACTTCAGGATATTCTTGACCGCTGTCCAGTGTTCCTTGCCGGGATTACTTTGGTACCTTCCTACCAAACTTACGGCAAGGTTTACATCAGGTCTGGTACACAGCATGGCATACATAATAGACCCTATGGCTGAGGCATAGGGGATGACACTCATCTCTTCTATATCTTCTGTCGTGGTCGGACATTGAGCTGAGCTCAATTTCACACCTTGTAACACAGGTAAGAACCCTTTCTTAGATTGATCCATATTGAACTTCTTCAATATCTTATCAAGGTATGTGCTTTGTGAAAGACCTATAAGGCGTCTCGATCTATCTCTATAGATCTTGATGCCTAATATATAAGCAGCTTCTCCAAGGTCCTTCATTGAAAAACTCTTATTCAAGTAGGCCTTAATGCTGTCCAAGAGTTCTATATTATTTCCCATCAAAAGTATGTCGTCTACATATAGTATGAGAAATGCTACAGAGCTCCCACTCACTTTCTTGTAAACGCAGGCTTCTCCATAAGTCTGCGTAAACCCAAACGCTTTGATCATCTCATCAAAGCGAATGTTCCAACTCCGAGATGCTTGCACCAGCCCATAAATCGAGCGTTGGAGCTTGCACACCTTGTCAGCATTCTTAGGATCGACAAAACCTTTCGGCTGCATCATATACAATTCTTCCTTAAGGAAACCATTAAGGAATGCCGTTTTGGCGTCCATTTGCCATATTTCATAATCGTAGAATGCGGCAATTGCTAACATGATTTGGACGGACTTCAGCTTCGCTACCGGTGAGAAAGTCTCATCGTAGTCAATTCCTTGAACTTGTCGATAACCCTTAGCGACAAGCCGAGCTTTATAGATGGTCACATTTCCATCCGCGTCTGTCTTCTTCTTAAATATCCATTTATTTTCTATGGCTTGCCGCTCAACGGGCAAGTCAGTCAAAGTCCATACTTCGTTTTCATACATGGATCCTATCTCGGATTTCATGGCTTCCAGCCATTTGTCGGAATCCGGGCCCGCCATCGTTTCTTCATAGTTTGAAGGTTCACCGTTGTCTAACAACATGATTTCCAAGACAGGGTTGCCATACCACTCTGGTGCGGAACGTGTCCTTGTGGACCTTCGAATTGCAGTAAGAGCTTGATTAGAAGTATCTTGATCATCATCATTAACTTCCTCTCTAGTCGGTGCAGGCACCTCAGGAACGTTTTCTTGAGTTTCGCCATTTTCCGGTTCAAGAGGTAACACTTCATCAAGTTCTACTTTCCTCCCACTTACTTCTTTCGCGAGAAACTCTTTCTCTAGAAAGGATCCATTCTTGGCAACAAAGATCTTGCCTTCGGATCTGAGGTAGAAGGCATACCCAACAGTTTCTTTAGGGTATCCTATGAAGACGCATTCTTCTGACTTGGGTTCGAGCTTTTCAGGTTGAAGTTTCTTGACATAAGCATCGCATCCCCAAACTTTTAGAAACGACAGCTTAGGTTTCTTCCCAAACCATAATTCATATGGTGTCGTCTCAACGGATTTCGACGGAGCCCTATTTAAAGTGAATGCGGCAGTCTCTAAAGCATAGCCCCAAAAAGATAGCGGTAAGTTGGTAAGAGACATCATAGATCGCACCATATCTAATAGAGTGCGATTACGACGTTCGGACACACCATTACGCTGAGGTGTTCCAGGCGGCGTGAGTTGTGAAACTATTCCACATTTTCTTAAGTGTGTGCCAAATTCATGACTCAAGTATTCTCCTCCACGATCTGATCGTAGAAACTTGATCTTTTTATCACGTTGATTTTCAACCTCACTCTAAAATTCCTTGAACTTTTCAAAGGTCTCAGACTTGTGTTTCATTAAGTAGATATACCCATATCTACTCAAGTCATCAGTGAGGGTGAGAACATAACGGTAGCCACCGCGAGCCTCAACACTCATTGGACCGCACACATCGGTATGTATGATTTCCAATAAGTTGGTTGCTCGCTCCATTGTTCCTGAGAACGGAGTCTTGGTCATTTTACCCATGAGGCATGGTTCGCACGTGTCAAATGATTCATAATCAAGAGACTCTAAAAGTCCATCTGCATGGAGCTTCTTCATGCGTTTGACACCTATGTGACCAAGGCGGCAGTGCCACAAATATGTGGGACTATTGTTATCAACTTTAACTCTTTTGGTATTCACACTATGAATATGTGTATCATCACGTACGAGATTCATTAAGAATAAAACATTAACCATCGGAGCATGACCATAAAACATATCTCTCATATAAATAGAACAACCATTATTCTCGGATTTAAATGAGTAGCCATCTCGAATTAAACGAGATCCAGATACAATGTTCATGCTCAAACTTGGCACTAGATAACAATTATTGAGGTTTAAAACTAATCCCGTAGGTAAATGTAGAGGTAACGTGCCGACGGCGATCACATCGACCTTGGAACCATTCCCGACGCGCATCGTCACCTCGTCCTTCGCCAGTCTCCGTTTATTCCGCAGCTCCTGCTGTGAGGTATAAATGTGAGCAACTACACCGGTATCAAATACCCAAGAGCTACTACGAGTACTGGTAAGGTACACATCAATTACATGTATATCACATATACCTTTGGTTTTGCCGGCCTTCTTGTTCGCTAAGTATTTGGGGCAGTTCCGCTTCCAGTGACCACTTCCCTTGCAATAAAAACACTCAGTCTCGGGCTTGGGTCCATTCTTTGGCTTCTTCCCGGCAACTTGCTTACCGGGCGCAGCAACTTCCTTGCCGTCCTTCTTGAAGTTCTTTTTACCCTTGCCCTTCTTGAACTTAGTGGTTTTATTCACCATCAACACTTGATGCTCCTTCTTGATTTCTACCTCTGCTGATTTCAGCATAGCATATACCTCAGGAATGGTCTTTACCATCCCCTGCATATTGTAGTTCATCACAAAGCTCTTGTAGCTAGGTGGAAGCGACTGGAGGATTCTGTCAATGACCGCTTCATCCGGGAGATTAACTTCCAGTTGAGTCAAGCGGTTGTGCAACCCAGACATTTTGAGTATGTGTTCACTGACAGAGCTATTTTCCTCCATCTTACAGCTAAAGAATTTGTCGGAGACTTCATATCTCTCGACCCGGGCATGAGCTTGGAAAACCATTTTCAGCTCTTCAAACATCTCATATGCTCCATGTCTCTCAAAACGCTTTTGGAGCCCCGGCTCTAAGCTGTAAAGCATGCCGCACTGAACGAGGGAGTAATCATCGCAGCGTGACTGCCAAGCGTTCATAACGTCTTGTTCTGCAGGGAGAACAGGTGCGTCACCCAGCGGTGCTCGTAGGACATAATCTTTCTTGGCAGCTATGAGGATGATCCTCAGGTTCCGGACCCAG
This sequence comes from Aegilops umbellulata, assembly GCA_032464435.1. Lineage (NCBI taxonomy): Eukaryota > Viridiplantae > Streptophyta > Magnoliopsida > Poales > Poaceae > Aegilops > Aegilops umbellulata. The sequence goes on from CP136057.1 coordinate 71,674,542, forward strand.
TCCGTATAGTTGCTGCCATCGTCTTTCAGCTTGGTTTTCTCTAGGAACGCGTTGAAGTTGAGGACTACGTTGGCCATTTGATCTACAAGACATATTGTAAATATTTTAGACTAAGTTCATGATAATAAAGTTCATCTTAATCAAATTATTTAATGAACTCCCACTTAGATAGACATCCCTCTTCTAGTCATCTAAGTATTACATGATCCGAGTCAACTAGGCCGTGTCCGATCATCACGTGAGACGGACTAGTCAACATCGGTGAACATCTTCATGTTGATCGTATCTTCTATACGACTCATGCTCGACCTTTCGGTCTTCTGTGTTCCGAGGCCATGTCTGTACATGCTAGGCTCGTCAAGTCAACCTAAGTGTTTGCATGTGTAAATCTGTCTTACAGCCGTTGTATGTGAACGTTAGAATCTATCACACCCGATCATCACGTGGTGCTTCGAAACAACGAACTGTCGCAACGGTGCACAGTTAGGGGGAACACTTCTTGAAATTATTATGAGGGATCATCTTGTTTACTACCGTCGTTCTAAGTAAACAAGATGCAAAACATGATAAACATCACATGCAATCAAATAATAAACGTGACATGATATGGCCAATATCACATAGCTCCTTTGATCTCCATCTTGGGGCTCCATGATCATCTTGTCACCGGCTTGACACCATGATCTCCATCATCATGATCTCCATCATCGTGTCTCCATGAAGTTACTCGCCAACTATTACTTCTACTACTATGGCTAACGCGTTTAGCAATAAAGTAAAGTAATTTACATGGCGTTTCTCAATGACACGCAGGTCATACAAAAATAAAGACAACTCCTATGGCTCCTGCCGGTTGTCATACTCATCGACATGCAAGTCGAGATTCCTATTACAATAGCATGAACATCTCATACATCACATATAGATCATTCATCATTCATCACAACTTTGGCCATATCATATCACAAAGCACTTGCTGCAAAAACAAGTTAGACGTCCTCTAATTGTTGTTGCAAGTTTTACGTGGCTGAATTAGGGTTCTAGAAAGAACGTTTTCTTACCTACGTGAAAGCCACAACATGATTTGTCAACTTCTATTTACCCTTCATAAGGACCCTTTTCATAGAATCTGCTCCAACCAAATTGGGAGAGACAGACACCCGCCAGCCACCTTATGCAACTAGTGCATGTTAGTCGGTGGAACCGGTCTCACGTAAGAGTACGTGTAATGTTGGTCCGGGCCGCTTCATCCCACAATACCGTCGAAGCAAGATAAGACTAGTAGCGGCAAGAAAGTTGACAACATCTATGCCCACAACAAATTGTGTTCTACTCATGCAATAGAGAACTACGCATAAACCTGGCTCATGATGCCACTGTTGGGGAACGTTGCAGAAAACAAAAATTTTCCTATGGTTTCACCAAGATCCATCTATGAGTTCATCTAGCAACGAGTCATGGGAGAGAGAGATTGCATCTACATACCACTTTGTAGATCGCGAGCGGAAGCGTTCAACGAACGGGGATGAAGTAGTCGTACACACCGTGATCCAAATCACCGGAGATCCTAGCACCGAAAGCACGGCACCTCCGCGTTCAACACACGTACGGTCAGCGTAACGTCTCCTTCTTCTTGATCCAGCAAGGCAAAGGAGAGGTTGGGGAAGAAGGCTCCAGCAGCAGCACGACGGCGTGGTGATGGTGGAACTACAGTACTCCGGCAGGGCTTCGCCGTGCTCAATGGAGGAGGAGGAGGTGTTGGGGAGGGAGAGGGAGGCGCCAATGACCAGGGGTACGGCTGCCCCCTCCCCTCCCCCCTTTATATAGGAGTGCCAAGGGGGGCGCCAGCCCTAGGAGATCCAATCTCCTTGGGGCGGCGGCCAAGGGGAGGTTTCCCTTCCCCCCCAAGGCACCTAGGAGGTGCCTTCCCCTTGTGGGACTCCTTCCCTTTGTAACCCTAGGCGCATGAGCCTCTTGGGGCTGGTTCCCCTTGGCCCATGTAGGCCAAGGCGCACCCCCTAGAGCCCATGTGGCCCCCCGAGGCAGGTGGCCCCACCCGGTGGACCCCCCCGGGACCCTCCGGTGGTCCCGGTACAATACCGATAACCCCGAAACTTGTCCCGATGGCCAAAACAGCACTTCCTATATATAAATCTTTACCTCCGGACCATTCCGAAACTCCTCGTGACGTCCGGGATCTCATCCGGGACTCCGAAAAACATTCGGGTTACTGCATATACATATCTTCACAGCCCTAGCGTCACCGAACCTTAAGTGTGTAGACCCTACGGGTTCGGGAGACATGCAGACATGACCGAGACGACTCTCGGGCAATAACCAATAGCGGGATCTGGATACCCATGTTGGCTCCCACATGCTCCACGATGATCTCATCGGATGAACCACGATGTCGAGGATTCAATTAATCCCGTATACGATTCCCTTTGTCAATCGGTATTTTACTTGCCCGAGATTCGATCGTCGGTATCCCAATACCTCGTTCAATCTCGTTACCGGCAAGTCACTTTACTCGTACCGTAATGCATGATCCTGTGATCAAACACTTTGATCACACTGAGCTCATTATGATGATGCATTACCGAGAGGGCCCGGTGATACCTCTCCGTCAAGCGGAGTGACAAATCCCAGTCTCGATCCGTGTCAACCCAACAGATACTTTCAGAGATACCCGTAGTACACCTTTATAGTCACCCAGTTACGTTGTGACGTTTGGCACACCCAAAGCACTCCTACGGTATCCGGGAGTTACACGATCTCATGGTCTAAGGAAAAGATACTTGACATTGGAAAACTCTAGCAAACGAACTATGCGATCTTATGCTATGTTTAGGATTGGGTCTCGTCCATCACATCATTCTCCTAATGATGTGATCTCGTTATCAATGACATCCAATGTCCATAGTCAGGAAACCATGACTATCTGTCGATCAACGAGCTAGTCAACTAGAGGCTTACTAGGGACATATTGTTGTCTGTTATTCACACATGTATTACGATTTCCGGATAACACAATTATAGCACGAATAAAGACAATTATCATGAACAAGGAAATATAATAATAATGCTTTTATTATTGCCTCTAGGGCATATTTCCAACACTTTGCACACAGGTGGCTGGCGGGTGTCAGTTTCTCCAACTTTAGTTGAACCGAGTGTGGCTACGCCCGATCCTTGCGAAGGTTAAAACGGCATCAACTTAACAAACTATCGTTGTGGTTTTGATGCGTAGGTAAGATTGTTTCTTGCTTGAGCCCGTAGCAGCCACGTAAAACTTGCAACAAACAAAGTAGAGGACGTCTAACTTGTTTTTGCAAGGCATGTTGTGATGTGATATGGTCAAGACATGATGCTAAATTTTATTGTATGAGATGATCATGTTTTGTAACTGAGTTATCGGCAACTGGCAGGAGCCATATGGTTGTCTCTTTATTGTATGCAATGCAATCGCCCTGTAATGCTTTACTTTATCACTAAGCGGTAGCGATAGTCGTAGAAGCATAAGATTGGCGAGACGACAATGATGCTACGATGGAGATCAAGGTGTCGCGCCGGTGACGATGGTGATCATGACGTTGCTTCGGAGATGAAGATCACAAGCACAAGATGATGATGGCCATATCATATCACTTATATTGATTGCATGTGATGTTTATCTTTTATGCTTCTTATCTTGCTTTGATTGACGGTAGCATTATAAGATGATCTCTCACTAAATTATCAAGAAGTGTTCTCCCTGAGTATGCACCATTGCCAAAGTTCGTCGTGCCCAGACACCACGTGATGATCGGGTGTGATAAGCTCTACGCCCATCTACAACGGGTGCAAAATAGTTGCACACGCGGAATACTCAGGTTATACTTGACGAGCCAAGCATATACATATATGGCCTCAGAACACGGAGACCGAAAGGTCGAGCGTGAATCATATAGTAGATATGATCAACATAAAGATGTTCACCATTGAAAACTAATCCATTTCACGTGATGATCGGTTATGGTTTAGTTGATTTGGATCACGTGATCACTTAGATGATTAGAGGGATGCCTATCTAAGTGAGAGTTCTTTAATAATATGATTAATTGAACTTAAATTTATCATGAACTTAGTCCCTGTTAGTATATTGCTTGTTTATGTTGATTATAGATAGATGGCCCGTGCTGTTGTTCTGTTGAATTTTAATGCGTTCCTTGAGAAAGCAAAGTTAAAAGATGATGGTAGCAGTTACACGGACTGGGTCCGTAACTTGAGGATTATCCTCATTGCTGCACAGAAGAGTTACGTCCTGGAAGCACCGCTGGGTGCCAGGCCTACTGCTGATGCAACTGACGACGTTAAGAACGTCTGGCAGAGCAAAGCTGATGACTACTCGATAGTTCAATGTGCCATGCTTTACGGCTTAGAATCGGGTCTTCAACGACGTTTTGAACGTCATGGAGCATATGAGATGTTCCAGGAGTTGAAGTTAATATTTCAAGCAAATGTCCGAATTGAGATATATGAAGTCTCCAATAAGTTCTATAGCTGCAAGATGGAGGAGAACAGTTCTGTCAGTGAGCATATACTCAAAATGTCTGGGTATAATAATCACTTGATTCAACTAGGAGTTAATCTCCCGGATGATTGCGTCATTGACAGAATTCTCCAATCATTTCCACCTAGCTACAAGAGCTTCATGATGAACTATAATATGCAAGGGATGGACAAGACAATTCCCGAGCTCTTCGCAATTCTAAAGGCTGCGGAGGTAGAAATCAAGAAGGAGCATCAAGTGTTGATGGTCAACAAGACCACTAGTTTCAAGAAAAAGGGCAAAGGGAAGAAGAAGGGGAACTTCAAGAAGAATAGCAAGCAAGTTGCTGCTCAGGAGAAGAAACCCAAGTCTGGACCTAAGCCTGAAACTGAGTGCTTCTACTGCTAGCAGACTGGTCACTGGAAGCGGAACTGCCCCAAGTATTTGGCGGATAAGAAGGATGGCAAGGTGAACAAAGGTATATGCGATATACATGTTATTGATGTGTACCTTACTAGAGCTCGCAGTAGCACCTGGGTATTTGATACTGGTTCTGTTGCTAATATTTGCAACTCGAAACAGGGACTACGGATTAAGCGAACACTGGCAAAGGACGAGGTGACGATGCGCGTGGGAAATGGTTCCAAAGTCGATGTGATCGCGGTCGGCACGCTACCTCTACATCTACCTTCGGGATTAATATTAGACCTAAATAATTGTTATTTGGTGCCTGCGTTGAGCATGAACATTATATCTGGATCTTGTTTGATGCAAGACGGTTATTCATTTAAATCAAAGAATAATGGTTGTTCTATTTATATGAGTAATATCTTTTATGGTCATGCACCCTTGAAGAATGGTCTATTTTTGATGAATCTTGATAGTAGTGATACACATATTCGTAATGTTGAAACCAAAAGATGCAGAGTTGATAATGATAGTGCAACTTATTTGTGGCACTGCCGTTTAGGTCATATCGGTGTAAAACGCATGAAGAAACTCCATACTGATGGACTTTTGGAACCACTTGATTATGAATCACTTGGTACTTGCGAACCGTGCCTCATGGGCAAGATGACTAAAACACCGTTCTCCGGTACTATGGAGAGAGCAACAGATTTGTTAGAAATCATACATACAGATGTATGTGGTCCGATGAATGTTGAGGCTCGTGGCGGATATCGTTATTTTCTCACCTTCACAGATGAATTAAGCAGATATGGGTATATCTACTTTATGAAACATAAGTCTGAAACATTTGAAAAGTTTAAAGAATTTCAGAGTGAAGTTGAAAATCATCGTAACAAGAAAATAAAGTTTCTATGATCTGATCGTGGAGGAGAATATTTGAGTTACGAGTTTGGTGTACATTTGAAACAATGCGGAATAGTTTCGCAACTCACGCCACCCGGAACACCACAGCGTAATGGTGTGTCCGAACGTCGTAATCGTACTTTACTTGATATGATACGATCTATGATGTCTCTTACAGATATACCGCTATCGTTTTGGGGTTATGCTTTAGAGACGGCCGCATTCACGTTAAATAGGACACCATCAAAATCCGTTGAGACGACACCTTATGAACTATGGTTTGGCAAGAAACCAAAGTTGTCGTTTCTTAAAGTTTGGGGCTGCGATGCTTATGTGAAAAAGCTTCAACCTGATAAGCTCGAACCCAAATCAGAGAAATGTGTCTTCATAGGATATCCAAAGGAAACTATTGGATACACCATCTATCACAAATCCGAAGGCAAGACTTTTGTTGCTAAATTCGGAAACTTTCTAGAGAAGGAGTTTCTCTCAAAAGAAGTGAGTGGGAGGAAAGTAGAACTTGATGAGGTAACTGTACCTGCTCCCTTATTGAGAAGTAGCACATCACAGGAACCGGTTTCTGTGACGTCTGAATCAATTAGTGAGGAAGTTAATGATGATGATCATAGAACTTCAGATCAAGATACTACAGAACCTCGTAGATCAACCAGAGTAAGATCCGCACCAGAGTGGTACGGTAATCCTGTTCTGGAAGTCATGCTACTAGATCATGATGAACCTACGAACTATGAAGAAGCGATGGTGAGCCCAGATTCCGCAAAATAGCTTGAAGCCATGAAATCCGAGATGGGTGTTGACACCTGATTTTGGCAAGATACAGAGTGAAAGGGTTTTCAGCATGAGAAAGTTTGATATCGTCGAGTGGAACAACTTTGATGTTTAGGCTATCGCCATTCGACCTCATCTCAGTGGCCGAAGCTGTACTCCGAGTGCCAAAATTTAATGTTCTGAGTGCTTTTCGGCCGATTACACCCTCAATATGACCTCAGATGAAGGAGCACACTTAAGGAATTGTCTTCATCTCGTCGAGGCAATCGATTTTGATATATAAATCATCTCAATCCGAGTTCATATGCAAAAGTTAGAGGCAATACACTGCAGACCGAACCTCAACGGAAATATGTCGCGAGGTGCCATACACTTGTCTGATAGGTTGCGCGAGTAATTCGGCCATCAAGACGGCCTTGAATTGGAAAACCTTCAACATGGAAAAGTTTCGTCTCATCGAGCCGATCGATTTTCGTATATAATTCATCTCAATCCAAGGTCGTATGAGGCCTGGAGAGACAAATCAAGATCAAGCTATGTTTTCAGTCGGAAAATCCGAGTGAAAAGTTTACCGTCCGAGTGAAAGTTTACGGTCGAGTGAAAATTTACCGGTCGAGTGAAAATATAGTCATCCGAGTGGAAATATGGTCATCCGAGTGAATTGTCCTCCAGGTGAAAATATTCCGAGTGAAAAGTTCACCGTCCGAGTGAAAGTTTACGGTCGAGTGAAAATTTATCGGTCGAGTGAAAATATAGTCATCCGAGTGGAATTATGGTTATCCGAGTGAAATTGTCCTCCAGGTGAAAATATTCCGAGTGAAAAACTCTAAACATCCGAGTGAAAAGTCCAGTCGGACGATCCAAGTGAATGACTCTAATATGAGTCGATGAGCTCAGATCCGAGTGAAATTGAACATATGCCTGAAAGTTTATCAAGATGACCTCGGATGAAGAAGTGTTCAATACAGAAGTTGAGCGTATCATCAAGATGGTAAACTTTGATTTTGGAGTCGTCATCATCAGAGGTAGTATATAGCCTACAAATTCACTATGAGAGTTGGATAATCCAGTCTACCGCAAGACCAAGTCCGACTGGAAGATAAAGATAACCTCGAAAAGTATTTAAGATGGCCTTATTTGAAAAAGTGATCAACATGAGAGTTGTTCGTATCGTCGAGTCGCACGAGTTTGATATTTGGGCCGCCTTGATCGGAGATAATATGCAAGCACGGTGGCCTGCACAAGAAGGAAGACAGAGTTTGGGCCAGATTCAGACTTAATCCGAGTTGGAATAGAATTAGGACTCTAGGACGTGAATTGATGTAATTTTTCTTGTAAGGAAAGCCTAGATGAATCCTTTACTTGTACAGGAAGTCCAGCCGCCTCTTATATATGTTGGGAGTGATGGCCGATTGAACAACACACAATCGAACAAATCAATATACTACTTTTTCATCTACGTTTTATCTCTCCACCGTTTTTCTCTCTCGTTCTTCGCTGTTCCTCGTGTTTGAGAGATGCAAATCCCGAGGCTCTAGGGGCGAGCGAATCAGCCTAGGGCAGCCCATAGCCGCCGCACTCCCTGACAGGGTCCCTCCCGGGGTGTGGGGTTTTCGGGTCTGCAAAAGCGCCTGTCGACTGTCTTGCGTATCGCGCTGTCGGTCGGGTCTCCTTCGACGTGAGCTGCGGTGCATCACCCCCTGCGTCGAGGGTACACGTGACGTGTTCGTGTGTCAACACACTTTTTGGCGACTCCGCTGGGGACTGAAGATCAATCGTCATCATCCACCATGTCAGATCTTCCCAAGCCATCTAAGGTAGACGCCGATAACATCATTAAGCCTAGTCTTGATGAGATATCGGCCGATCATCGCCAAGTCTATGAGGAGTACAAGAAGGCGCGCGAGGAGAAGGACCTGCAGGAGTTCCTTGCAAAGTTCAAGAAGGATCGCCAAGGCAACATCACTCCGATTGAAGAAATAAAGTTCCCTCCTCTTCAAACCGAGCAGGTTAAACCCTCTGTAAGTACTGCCTTTTCTCCTGAGCAGTGGGCTGAGATTGAAAGTCGTATTGCTGATGGTAACAATCTAGTCTATCAAACTTTCATAGAAAATACTAATGCTCAGAAGAATATATCTCAATCGTCTAGTGGTAACGATGGTGTAGCTGCTAGTGTGCAAAACCCTAATCTGGTTTTACCTATTGCATCGGCGCCTCCCGTGCCGATGGCTTATTATCCTACCCAAACAAACCAGTTTGTGGCTGCACCCATTAGTCCTATCATGATCATGCCAGGTTCGGTGGCAATGCCGAACCAAACCCTACCTACAGCTACAACCACTCGACCACTACCAAATTATGGGTCGACATACATGCCATAATTCTTACCTACGGCTAGTAACCCTACTCCTCCTATGCCACTGCCACAAGCTTCATCATCCACTATGGATGATGGTCTAGCTAATCTTAGAGAGGAGATGGCTAAGATGCTTCGAGAGAATTTTGGAGTTGAGTTACCTCGGAATCGGATTTACCAAAAGCCGTACCCCGAGTACTTTGATGCCATCCAGTGCCCTCCAGGATATAAGATTCCAGATTTTGTTAAGTTCAATGGAGAGGGCACAAAAACCACATGGGATCATGTTAGTCAATACTTGGCACAATTGGGCGAGGCAGGCTCATTGAATGAATTGAAAGTGCGTTTATTTCCTTTATCATTAACTGGTACTGCATTTTCATGGTTTTCTTCTTTACCCCATGGTTCCATTCGGGTTTGGTCGCAGCTAGAACAGAAGTTTCATGATCACTTTTATAGCGGCGACAATGAACTCAAGTTGTCACATCTAACATCGGTTAAACAGAAGCATGATGAATCGGTCTCTGATTACGTCAAGAGATTCAGAGAAACAAAAAACGGATGTTTTAGTTTGGTGATAACCGAGAGGGACTTGGCAGACCTAGTGCTGAGTGGTTTGAGAACTCCCATTAGAGAAAAGCTAGAAGGCTACGAGTTCTTAAATATTAACCAAGTATTACAAAGGGCTTTGGCTCAGGAAAGCCGAAGCAAAGACCTCAAAGAAGTGCATAGATACAAAGCCGATCGTCCAAAGATGAATATGGTGGAATATGACAGTGATCACTCGGACGATGAGGATGATGTTTTTGCTACTGAATTTGTTTGGCCATCTAAGGCCAAACCCTTTACTTGCAATGATCTGAAACCGATTTATAAGAATCATGATGAAGAGATGAAGTTTACTTTTAACATTGCTAAGTGTGATAGAATATTTGATGCTTTGCTGCAGGCTAAGATTATTAGAATATCTCATACTTTACTGCCGTTTGAAGAGCTAAAACGGCGTGCTTATTGCAAGTATCATAATTCTTTTTCTCATGCTACTAACGATTGCAATGTTTTTCAACGACAGATACAATCGGCCATTAATGACGGACGATTGAACTTTTCTGAGATGCAAGTTGATAAACAGCCTTTTCCAATGAATACCATGGATTTGGAGGGGAAGAAGCTACTCATTCGGCCGAAGGTAGCCGAATCTGCTAATAAAGCTAATTTCATTGTTGGTGAGCCCAGGAAAGACAAGGAGGACAACAAGGTCTTGGGGAGACAGGTTGTGCTTGATAAGCAACCCGATGGCAGGGAAGTGATCAAAATCACCATCAAGAATCCTACACTCGGGGGGCAACCGCAAGTGCAAGAAAATACTCGTGTTAAATTTGTCAAGCCCAAGAGTCCAGAAGTTGGCAAGTGGAAAAAGAATGAAGCTAAAGTGCAGCGCAAGCGGATCAAGCCAAATTTTGATATGTTGCTGTCCAAGTATGCTAACCAGTCGGTCGGTTCTAGTTTCAATCGACCGACTCATCTGAAACGACCAAGGTCACCATCAGTTGATATGTTCAGTCGGTATACAAAACCGAGTGGACCAAGGGCGCAGTTTTCAGAAGAGCAGAGGCAATCTGTGTGGGATCGACTTGATTACTCATATAATGGCCGACTCAACATCTGTGATTATCAGTCGGCTGGTCAAAATATGCGACCGAGTGGAAATTATCCGAGTGTAAGAATGCACCCAGGTGGAAGCTATCCGAGTGAAAAAATGTGGCCAAGTAGATTCCATCCGAGTGGATTCCATCCGAGTGACATCCATCCGAGTGGATTCCGTCAGAGTAAAAAGCTACGCCCAAGTGGAAATTTCATGCATCTGGAAAGTCAAAAAGAATGGCGTGTTAAATCACCAAGTGTTGCAGCAATTGAGTCGGCAAAAGGCAAGGAGAAAATGGATGCCGACTCACTTATCTTGGGCACCAAAATATTCGCCATACGGCAGCCGATTGTGCATAGCAATCCGACTGAGCCGATACTTGCTATCGCGCCAAAGCACTCGGCTAATGACCATGAAGCAAGCACCAGCCAGGTAAAAACGAGAGATCCTAAATACACTCAGCCAAAGTGGTGTCCTCCAGGGCTAACAAAGACACAAAAGAGGAAACTACAGAGGTTAAGGAGTCAAGAGATGGCAGAACAAGAGGCTGAGAAGCAATGGGATAAGTTGTTCAATGACACTCGGCCTATGGTACCTACAAAACAAGTGTGGAGGCCCAAACAAATACAAGATACAGTGGCTTCTACACCTATCACAACAGCACCTACACTACCGAAAGAGGACAATGCAATCGTTGCATCATCTACGTTACCTATTGCTTCCTCTTCACTCGAACAAATTTCAGAATCGGTGGATGCACTCGAGGAGGAGGCTGATATGTTGGACTATGAGTCTACGCCGGTTCATGAAGGTATGGATATCAATATGGTGTATTACTTACCTGCTGAGTTTCGTGCTGTAGATGAAGAAGGGGAGGTGGCTCAGCTGGATTTTGGCCCTAAAAACGCAATATTCGAGAAGCCAAAAGAACCAGTAACGCATCTGAAACCATTATATCTTAGAGGTCATATCAATGGGTCGCCGCTCGCTCGGATGCTTGTTGATGGTGGTGCTGTGGTAAATCTTATGCCCTATTCGGTCTTCAAGAAATTGGGTCTCCCTGATGAAGAGCTGATAAAGACGAATATGGTGCTCAATGGATTTGAAGGCAAAGAGAAAACTGAAGCCAAAGGTGTGATGTATGTGGAGCTTACAGTCGGAAGCAAAACTTTGGCTACTGCATTCTTTGTCGCTGAGGTGCAAGGTAACTACAACGTCATACTAGGCCGTGATTGGGTTCATGCAAACCAGTGCGTGCCATCCACTATGCACCAGTTTTTGATTCAGTGGGTTGACGATGAAGTGGAAGTCATTCATGCGGATAACTCGGCCTGTGTTGCTTTGGCCGATGCATCGGTGGATTGGCAACATCCCAATGCTACTTGCTTGACGGGACGTGACTTATCAGAGTTTGATTTTCTCAGCGCGGCCAAGAATGGTTTTGTGCCCGTCTCTTTAAAGCCGACTGAATGCAATCGGCTCCAAGGTATGATATGTTTAAATGTATTCTAGCTCCGATTGGTTGCAAAAACGTCTTGTGAAATATCGGTCGAGCGAGAACGATATGTATGAGTCTATAGAGGAGTTGGATGACATGGATAAACTTGGACAAGGTTTTACGTCGGCCGACCCATTAGAAGAGGTAGATATTGGAGATGGTTCAGTCACTCGACCGACGTTTGTAAACAAAAATTTGAAAGCCGATTGTAAAGCTAAGTTAATCGGGATATTGAAAGAATATGTTTGTTGCTTTGTGTGGGAATATCATGAGATGCCAGGTTTAAGCCGAGAGCTAGTGGAGCATCGGTTACCTATAAAGGCCGTTTTTAGACCATATAAACAATCGGCCAGAAAGTTTAATCCGAAAACATATGACCGGATCAAGGAAGAGATCGGTCGACTGCTTGAGGCTAATTTCATTCGACCTTGCAGGTATGCCGAGTGGATTTCTAACATTGTCCCAGTGGAGAAGAAGGGATCAGGCAAGTTGAGGGTGTGCATTGACTTCAGAGATTTGAATAGGGCTACACCCAAAGATGAGTATCCCATGCCAATAGCTGATATGCTTATTAATGATGCTTCTAGACATAAGGTTATTAGCTTTCTAGATGGTAATGCCAGATACAATCAATTTTTTATGGCCGAAGAGGACATGTACAAGACAGCTTTTCGATGCCCTGGTTTCCTTGGTTTATTCGAGTGGACAGTGATGACATTCGGATTAAAAAATGCTGGCGCCACATATCAAAGGGCTATGAATTTGATTTTCATGATTTACTCGGTGTCATACTTGAAGTTTATATTGATGACATTGTTGTCAAATCGGATGCTTTTGAATCTCACTTGGCCGATTTGCGTTTAGCTTTTGAAAGAATGAAAAAGTATGGACTGAAGATGAATCCTTTGAAATGTGCTTTCGGCGTGTCAGCTGGCAAGTTTTTAGGTTTCATTATTCATGAAGATGGCATAGAGATTGATCCCAAAAAGATAGAGGCCATACAGAAAGTGGAAGCTCCAACATGCAAGAGAGATATGCAAAAGTTCCTTGGCAAGGTCAATTATTTGAGAAGGTTCATAGCTAATCTATCAGGGAAAGTTGATGCATTTACTCCTATCCTTCGGTTGAATAATGATGCTGATTTCACTTGGGGGGCAAGACAGCAAGAAGCATTTGATATGATCAAAAACTATTTGTGCACTCCTCCGGTGATGAAAGCACCCAAGCATAGAGAACCCTTCAGGCTTTACATTGCAGCAGAGGAAGGAGTTATTGGTGCTATTTTGACTCAAGAAACCGAGGGAAAAGATCATGCTATTACATATTTGAGCAGGCGCTTATTGGACGCCGAGACAAGGTATACATTTATTAAAAAATTATGTCTATGCTTATATTATGCTTGCACAAAACTGAGACATTATTTATGTTGGGGAGCGTAGCAGAAATTTAAAATTTTCCTACGTGTCACCAAGATCTATCTATGGAGAAACCAACAACGAGGGGAAGGAGAGTGCATCTACATACCCTTGTAGATCGCTAAGCGGAAGCGTTCAAGTGAACGGGGTTGATGGAGTCGTACTCGTCGTGATTCAAATCACCGATGACCAAGTGCCGAACGGACGGCACCTCCGCGTTCAACACACGTACAGACCGGTGACATCTCCCATGCCTTGATCCAGCAAGGAGAGAGGGAGAGGTTGAGGAACACTCCATCCAGCAGTAGCACAACGGCGTGGTGGTGGTGGAGGAGCGTGGCAATCCTGCAGGGCTTCGCCAAGCACCACGGGAGAGGAGAAGAACTTGGGAGAGAGGGAGGGGCTGCACCAAAGTCAAAAGGTATATCCCAAGAGGCCCTCTACCCCCACTATATATAGGGATCCCAAGGGGGGTGCGCCAGCCCTAGGAGATCCAATCTCCTAGGGGGCGGCGGCCAGGGGAGGTTTCCCTCCCCCCCAAGGCACCTAGGAGGTGCCTTCCCTCCTTGGGACTCTTCCTTAGGGTTCCCCCTTCACCCTAGGCGCATGGGCCATAAGGGAAGTGGCTCCCCAGCCCACTTTGGGCTGGATCCCTTCCCACTTCAGCCCATGGGACCCTCCGGGATGGGTGGCCCCACCCGGTGGGCCCCCGGGACCCCTTCGGTGGTCCCGATACAATATCGATGACCCCAAAACTTGTCCCGATGGCCGAAATAGGACTTCCTATATATAAATCTGTACCTCCGGACCATTCCGGAACTCCTCGTGACGTCCGAGATCTCATCCGGGACTCCGAACAACATTCGGTAACCACATACAAGCTTCCTTTATAACCCTAGCGTCATCGAACCTTAAGTGTGTAGACCCTACGGGTTCGGGAGACATGCAGACAAGACCGAGATGTTCTCCGGTCAATAACCAACAGCGGGATCTGGATACCCATGTTGGCTCCCACATGTTCCACGATGATCTCATCGGATGAACCATGATGTCAAGGACTTAATCAATCCCGTATACAATTCCCTTTGTCTATCGGTACGATACTTGCCCGAGATTCGATCGTCGGTATTCCGATACCTTGTTCAATCTCGTTACCGGCAAGTCTCTTTTACTCGTTCCGCAACACATCATCCCGTGATCAACTCCTTGATCACATTGTGCTCATTATGATGATGTCCTACCGAGTGGGCCCAGAGATACCTCTCTGTTTACACAGAGTGACAAATCCCAAGGACGATTCGTGCCACCCAACAGACACTTTCGGAGATACCAGTAGTGTACCTTTATAGCCACCCAGTTACGTTGTGACGTTTGGCACACCCAAAGCATTCCTACGGTATCTGGGAGTTGCACAATCTCATGGTCTAAGGAAATGATACTTGACATTATAAAAGCTTTAGCATACGAACTACATGATCTTGTGCTAGGCTTAGGATTGGGTCTTGTCCATCACATCATTCTCCTAATGATGTGATCCCGTTATCAATGACATCCAGTGTCCATGGTCAGGAAACCGTAACCATCTATTGATCAACGAGCTAGTCAACTAGAGGCTTACTAGGGACATGATGTTGTCTATGTATCCACACATGTATCTGAGTTTCCTATCAATACAATTCTAGCATGGATAATAAACGATTATCATGAACAAGGAAATATAATAATAATCAATTTATTATTGCCTCTAGGGCATATTTCCAACAGTCTCCCACTTGCACTAGAGTCAATAATCTAGTTCACATCGATATGTGATTAACACTCAAGGTCACATCCCTATGTGACTAACACCCAAGAGTTCTGGGTTTGATCATGTTATGCTTGTGAGAGATGTTATAGTCAACGGGTCTGAACCTTTCAGATCCGTGTGTGCTTTACAAATATCTATGTCATCTCCTAGATGCAGTTACCACGCTCTATTTGGAGCTATTCCAAATAACTGTTCTACTATACGAATCCAATTTACTACTCAAAATAATCTGGATTAGTGTCAAAGTTTGCATCGGCGTAACCCTTTACGACGAACTCCTTTTCCACCTCCATAATCGAGAAAATTCTTTAGTCCACTAGTTACTAAGGATAACCTTGACCGTTGTCTTGTGATCCATTTCTAGATCACACTTGTACCCCTTGACTGACTCATGGTTTGGCACACTTCACGTGCGGTACACAACATAGCATACTTTAGAGCCTAGACTAAAGCATAGGGGACGACCTTCGTCCTTTCTCTCTATTCTGCCGTGGTCATGTCTTGAGTCTTGCTCGATACTCACACCTTGTAACACAGCCGAGAACTCCTTCTTTGCTGATCTATTTTGAACTCCTTCAAAATCTTGTCATGGTATGCGTTCGTTTGAAAGTACTATTAAGCGATTTTGATCTATCCTTATAGATCTTGATGCTCAATGTTCAAGTAGCTTAATCCAGGTTTTCTATTGAAAAACACTTTTCAAATAACCCTATATGCTTTCCAGAAATTCTACATCATTTCTGATCAACAATATGTCAACAACATATACTCATCAGAAATTCTATAGTGCTCCCACTCACTTCTTTGGGAATACAAGTTTCTCATAAACTTTGTATAAACCCAAATTCTTTGATCATCTCATCAAAGTGTACATTCCAACTCCGAGATGCTTACTCCAGTCCTTAGAAGGATTGCTGGGGCTTTGCATACTTGTTAGCATCTTTCAGGATCGACAAAATCTTCTGGTTGTATCACATACAACCTTTCCTCAAGAAAATCTTCGAGGAAACAATGTTTTGACATCCTATCTGCACGATTTCATAAATAATGCAGTAATCGCTAACATAATTCCAACAGACTCTTAGCATCGCTACGAGTGAGAAAGTCTCATCGTAGTTAACTCCTTGAACTTGTCGGGAAACATCTTAACGACAAGTCGAGCCTTCTTAATGGTGACATTTACCATCATTGTCCGTCTTCTTTTTAAAATCCATCTGTACTCAATAGCCTCACGACCGTCCAGCCGTTCTACCAAAGTCTACACTTTGTTTTCATACATGGATCCTCTCTCGAATTTTATGGCCTCGAGCCATTCATCGGAATCCGGGCCCACCATCGCTTCTCCATAGCTCGTAGGTTCATTGTTGTCTAGCAACATGACTTCCAAGACAGGATTACGTACCACTCTGAAGCAGTACGCATCCTTGTCGTCCTACGAGGTTTGGGAGTGACCTGATCCGAAGTCTCATGATCACTATCATAAGCTTCCACTTCAATTGGTGTAGGTGCCATAGGAACAACTCCTGTGCCCTGCTACACACTAGTTGAAGTGACGGTTCCATAACCTCATCAAGTCTCCACCATCCTCCCACTCAATTCTTTCGAGAGAAACTTTTCCTCGAGAAAGGACCCGATTCTAGAAACAATCCCTATTGCTTTTGGGTCTGAGACAGGAGGTATACCCAACTGTTTTGGGTGTCCTATGAAGATGCAGTTATCCGCTTTGAGTTCGAGCTTATCAGCCTGAAACTTTTTCATATAAGCGTCGCAGCCCCAAACTTTTAAGAAATGACAGCTTAGGTTTCTCTAAACGATAGTTCATATGGTGTCATCTCATCGGAATTACGTGGTGCCCTATTTAAAGTGAGTGCGGTTGTCTCTAATGCCTAACCCATGAACGATAATGGTAATTCGATAAGAGACATCATGGTATGCATCATATCCAATAGGGTGCAGTTATGATGTTCGGACACACCATCACACTATGGTGTTCCAGGCGGTACTAGTCGTGAAACAATTTCCACAATGTCTTAATTGTGTACCAAACTCACAACTCAGATATTCATCTCTATGATCATATCATAGATATTTTATCCTCTTGTCACGACGATATTCAACTTCATTCTGAAATTACTTGAACCATTCAATAATTTAGACTTGTGTTAGTAAATATGCTCAGTATCTACTCAAATCATCTGTGAAGTAAGAGCATAACGATATCCACTGCTTGCCTCAACACTCATTGGACTGCACACATCAAAATGTGTTACTTCCAACAAGTTGCTTTCTTGTTCCATTTTACTGAAACCGAAGCTTTCAGTCATCTTGCCCATGTGGTATGATTTGCATGTCTCAAGCGATTCAAAATCAAGCGAGTCCAAATGGTCCATCTACATGGAGTTTCTTCATGCGTATATACCAATAGACACGGTTCACATGTCTCAATCCTTTTCAAAAATGAGTGAGTCCAAAGATCCATCAACATGGAGCTTCTTCATGCGTTTTATACCAATATGACTTACATGGCAGTGCCACAAGTAGGTGGTACTATCATTACTATCTTATATCTTTTGGCATGAACATGTGTAGCACTATGATCGAGATTCAATAAACCATTCATTTTAGGTGCAAGACCATTGAAGGTATTATTCAAATAAATAGAGTAACCATTATTCTCCATAAATGAATAACCGTATTGCGATAGACATAATCCAATCATGTCTATGCTCAACGCAAACACCAAATAACAATTATTTAGGTTTAACACCAATCTCGATGGTAGAGGGAGCGTGCGATGCTTGATCACATCAACCTTGGAAACACTTCCAACACATCTCGTCAGCTCACCTTTAGCTAGTCTCCGTTTATTCCGTAGCTTTTATTTCGAGTTACTAACACTTAGCAACCGAACCGGTATCTAATACCCTGGTGCTACTAGGAGTACTAGTAAAGTACACATTCACATAATGTATATCCAATATACTTCTATTGACAGCCTTCTCATCTACCATGTATCTAGGGTAATTCTGCTCCAGTGGATGTTCCCCTTATTACAGAAGCACTCAGTCTCGGGATTGGGTTCAACCCTGGGTTTCTCCACTAGAGCAGCAGCTGATTTGCCGTTTCATGATGTATCCCTTCTTGCCCTTGCCCTTCTTGAAACTAGTGGTTTCACTAACCATCAACAATTGATGCTCCTTCTTGATTTCTACTTTCGCGGTGTCAAACATTGCGAATATTTCAAGGATCATCATATCTATCCCTGATATGTTATAGTTCATCACGAAGCTCTAGCAGCTTGGTGGCAATGACTTTGGTGAAACATCACTATCTTATCTGGAAGATCAACTCCCACTCGATTCAAGTGATTGTTGTACTCAGACAATCTGAGCACAAGCTCAACGATTGAGCTTTTCTCCCTTAGTTTGCAGGCTAAGAAAATCGTCGGAGGTCTTATACCTCTTGACGTGGGCACGAGCCTGAAATCCCAATTTGAGCCCTCGAAACATCTCATATGTTCCGCGACATTTCAAAATGTCTTCGGTGCCTCAATTCTAAACCATTTAACATTACCGAACTATCATGTAGTCATCAAAACGTGTATGTCAGATGTTCGCAACATCCACAGACCACGTTCGAGGTCCAGCACACCGAGCGGTGCATTAAGGACACAAGCCTTCTACTATCCGCATAATTGCTACTATCAACTTTCAACTATATTTTCTCTAGGAACATATCTAAAACAGTAGAACTAAAGCGCAAGCTTACGACATAATTTGCAAAGACCTTTTGACTATGTTCAGGATAATTAAGTTCATCTTATGAACTCCCACTCAGATAGACATCCCTCTAGTCATCCAAGTGATTACATGATCCGAGTCAACTAGGCCGTGTCCGATCATCACGTGAGACGGACTAGTCAACGTCGGTGAACATCTTCATGTTGATCGTATCTACCATACGACTCATGCTCGACCTTTTGGTCTTCTGTGTTCCGAGGCCATGTCTGTACATGCCAGGCTCGTCAAGTCAACCTAAGTGTTTCGCGTGTGTAAATCTGTCTTACACCCGTTGTATGTGAACGTAAGAATCTATCACACCCGATCATCACGTGGTGCTTCGAAACGACGAACTTTCGCAATGGTGCACAGTTAGGGGGAACACTTTCTTGAAATTTTAATGAGGGATCATCTTATTTACTACCGTCGTTCTAAGCAAATAAGATGCAAAAACATGAGAAACATCACATGCAATCAAATAGTGACATGATATGACCATCATCACTTTGCTCCTTTTGATCTCCATCTTCGGGGCTCCATGATCATCGTCGTCACCGGCATGACACCATGATCTTCATCATCATGATCTCCATCATCGTGTCTTCATGAAGTTGTCACGTCAACTATTACTTCTACTACTATGGCTAACGCTTTAGCAATAAAGTAAAGTAATTACATGACGTTTATGTTGACACGCAGGTCATAAATAAATTAAAGACAACTCCTATGGCTCCTGCCGGTTGTCATACTCATCGACATGCAAGTCGTGATTCCTATTACAAGAACATGATCATCTCATACATCACATATATCATACATCACATCCTTTGGCCATATCACATCACAAGGCATACCCTGCAAAAACAAGTTAGACGTCCTCTAATTGTTGTTTGCATGTTTTACGTGGCTGCTATGGGTTTCTAGCAAGAACGTTTCTTACCCACGCAAAACCACAACGTGATATGTCAATTGCTATTTACCCTTCATAAGGACCCTTTTCATCGAATCCGATCCGACTAAAGTGGGAGAGACAGGCACCTGCTAGCCACCTTATGCAACTAGTGCATGTCAGTCGGTGGAATCTGTCTCACGTAAGTGTACTTGTAAGGTCGGTCCGGGCCGCTTCATCCCACAATGCCGTCGAATCAAGATTGACTAGTAAAGGTAAGCATATTGAACAAAATCAACACCCACAACTACTTGTGTTCTACTCGTGCATGGAATCTACGCAATAGACCTAGCTCATGATGCCACTGTTGGGGAACGTAGCAGAAATTTAAAATTTTCCTACGTGTCACCCAGATCTATGTATGGATAAACCAGCAACGAGGGGAAGGAGAGTGCATCTACATACCCTTGTAGATCGCTAAGCGGAAGCGTTCAAGTGAACGGGGTTGGTGGAGTCGTACTCGTCGTGATTCAAATCACCGATGACCAAGTGCCGAACGGACGGCACCTCCGCGTTCAACACACGTACAGACCGGTGACGTCTCCCATGCCTTGATCCAGCAAGGAGAGAGGGAGAGGTTGAGGAAGACTCCATCCAGCAGCAGCACAACGGCGTGGTGGTGGTGGAGGAGCGTGGCAATCCTGCAGGGCTTCGCCAAGCACCACGGGAGAGGAGAAGAACTTGGGAGAGAGGGAGGGGCTGCACCAAAGGCAAAAGGTATATCCCAAGAGGCCCTCTACCCCCACTATATATAGGGATCCCAAGGGGGGGGGTGCGCCAGCCCTAGGAGATCCAATCTCCTAGGGGGCGGCGGCCAGGGGAGGTTTCCCTCCCCCCCAAGGCACCTAGGAGGTGCCTTCCCTCCTTGGGACTCTTCCTTAGGGTTCCCCCTTCACCCTAGGCGCATGGGCCATAAGGGAAGTGGCGCCCCAGCCCACTTTGGGCTGGATCCCTTCCCACTTCAGCCCATGGGACCCTCCGGGATGGGTGGCCCCACCCGGTGGGCCCCCGGGACCCCTCCGGTGGTCCCGATACAATACCGATGACCCCGAAACTTGTCCCGATGGCCGAAATAGGACTTCCTATATATAAATCTTTACCTCCGGACCATTCCGGAACTCCTCGTGACGTCCGGGGTCTCATCCGGGACTCCGAAAAACATTCGGTAACCACATACAAGCTTCCTTTATAACCCTAGCGTCATCGAACCTTAAGTGTGTAGACCCTACGGGTTCGGGAGACATGCAGACATGATCGAGATGTTCTCCGGTCAATAACCAATAGCGGGATCTGGATACCCATGTTGGCTCCCACATGTTCCACGATGATCTCATCGGATGAACCACGATGTCAAGGACTTTATCAATCCCGTATACAATTCCCTTTGTCTATCGGTACGATACTTGCCCGAGATTCGATCGTCGGTATTCCGATACCTTGTTCAATCTCGTTACCGGCAAGTCTCTTTTACTCGTTCCGCAACACATCATCCCGTGATCAACTCCTTGATCACATTGTGCACATTATGATGATGTCCTACCGAGTGGGCCCAGAGATACCTCTCCGTTTACACGGAGTGACAAATCCCAGTCTCGATTCGTGCCACCCAACAGACACTTTCGGAGATACCAGTAGTGTACCTTTATAGCCACCCAGTTACGTTGTGACGTTTGGCACACCCAAAGCATTCCTACGGTATCCGGGAGTTGCACAATCTCATGGTCTAAGGAAATGATACTTGACATTATAAAAGTTTTAGCATACGAACTACATGATCTTGTGCTAGGCTTAGGATTGGGTCTTGTCCATCACATCATTCTCCTAATGATGTGATCCCGTTATCAATGTCATCCAATGTCCATGGTCAGGAAACCATAACCATCTATTGATCAACGAGCTAGTCAACTAGAGGCTTACTAGGGACATGGTGTTGTCTATGTATCCACACATGTATCTGAGTTTCCTATCAATACAATTCTAGCATGGATAATAAACGATTATCATGAACAAGGAAATATAATAATAATCAATTTATTATTGCCTCTAGGGCATATTTCCAACAGTCTCCCACTTGCACTAGAGTCAATAATCTAGTTCACATCGATATGTGATTAACACTCAAGGTCACATCCCTATGTGACTAACACCCAAGAGTTCTGGGTTTGATCATGTTATGCTTGTGAGAGATGTTATAGTCAACGGGTCTGAACCTTTCAGATCCGTGTGTGCTTTACAAATATCTATGTCATCTCCTAGATGCAGTTACCACGCTCTATTTGGAGCTATTCCAAATAACTGTTCTACTATACGAATCCAATTTACTACTCAGAATAATCTGGATTAGTGTCAAAGTTTGCATCGACAGAATTCCTCCCCGAAGCTTTGCTGGATCGGAGCCCGGGGGGCGTCATCGAGTTGTACGTGTGTCAAGAACTCGGAGGTGCCGGAGTAACGGTGCTTGGATCGGTTGGACCGGGAAGACGTACGACTACTTCCTCTACGTCGCGTCAACGCTTCCGCTTCGGTCTACGAGGGTACGTAGACAACACTCTCCCCTTTCGTTGCTATGCATCACCATGATCTTGCGTGTGCGTAGGAGTTTTTTTGAAATTACTACGTTCCCCAACAGAAATGCCATCCGTCGACGAGGACTACATGCAAAACCTCATCTTCGAGGGCGGGGCGCCGGCCGCTGGCTACGATCCCGACGAGACACAAAGCCAGGACGGCCGCGGGGCGTTCATGCCGGCCGCTGGCTATGATCCTGATCAGGCGGCCTTCATGCGTGATCAGGTCGGCATCGACCTGGACGGCTTCCCCCTGAACGGCCTTCATGCGAGTGCGCCAGCATGAATTGTGGTGATATTTTCTGAAGCCGGCATTGTGTGTCGGCGCTGACATGTTGCTGGCATGAGACATGGCCGCTGGCACGATCGGTCGCGGGCCTTTTTTTTTAAAAGAAAAAGTTGAATGCGGACATGAAATGAATCGGCGCGTTGGGTGCACTGCCGACCCAAATGCAAAACTGGGCGGATGCCGGGCGGGCGGCCGACCCAAACGGACAAAAAATGGACAAATGTGTCGTCCGTTTGGGTCGGCCCGTTGGAGTTGCTCTTAGGGCATGTACAATGGTTCATAAGGTAGTCTTATCTTAAGTCTTGCATGTAATTTAGAGATGACAAAATATTTTGTCTACAATGGTCATCTCTTAGCCTTATTTTCAATAACTAGTCATTCCTAAAAAACATGGTGAGACATATTATGCTAAGAGATCATCTCTTGTCTTCTCTTAAATAAGAGAAGACAAGCCTTTTCTTATGAGTTCTCTCTCTTCCACCTCATCACTTATCCTACGTGGCACTGCTAAGATAGCACCATTGTGCCGCCAATTAAGTTTGTTCAGGCCGCCAAGTCGCTCCTCCTCCTCCAAGAAAGAAAGCTAGGGTTTCTGCCTCTCGCCGGCGCCGCCGCAGGTCCGCCTCGTCTCCGGTGACCCTAGGGCCATGGGGGCGCGGTGGATACTGCCAAGCGCCGGCGGGAAGGCTCCGTTTTCAGTCGTTTTTTCCTGTCTTGTTAGGGTTTGTGTCATGCTCAGGAAGGCGAGACGGCGGCGACTCCCTGAAGATGGAATAAAGGTCTCCCCGCCTAGCCCCCGTTCCGGAGGTGCATCTAGCATCGTTGGTGGGCGTGTGGAGGTGTGTCTCCGGCGGATCTATCTTTGGTGGATTTGCTCGGATCTCGTCGTTGTTTGTCTACGTTCGTGTGTCTTCGGGTTGAATCCTTCCAACCTACGTTATTCTTCATCGGCGGCGGTTGCTGTTCTGGTGCGCTGGTCCTATGGGGCCTTAGCACGACGACTTCCCGACTGTCTACTACAACAAGTTGTGCCCGACTCCGGCGATGGAGGGGTGATGACGGCAGCGCGCTTTCGGCTCGTTTCAGTGCTTGTAGTCGTCGCTAGGTGGTATACGGATCTGGTTGTAATTTTTATTTCTGATGTTCGTTGTACTGCATGATTAAAGATGAATAAATTAGAAGTTTTTTCGGAAAAAAAAGATAGCACCATTGTGCATGCCCTTAAGTAGCTGAAGTGCGACGGTTAACGGTAACAGAGCAATGCTTATCCTAAAAAAAACGGTAACAGAGCAATGCTAAAAAAACAGAGCAATGGTAAAGGCGTGCTCCTAAAATACCCACAAAAGCCGGCCAGGGTGTCCGTCAGACATTTTAGTAGATACTACTGTCTTAAAAAAAACAGCAGCAGCAAGCTTTTATCCTGTCCCTTGCATGCTGGCTGCATGGGAATAACTTTGAACTAATTCCATGCGTCTGGACCACAATCGTGGCCGTACAAAGAGATGTTGGGACATACACATCTTATCAATTCCCTCCAGTATTATTTACCCGGCTAATGAGGGGGCCAGCATGCGATGCATGCATGTAGGAGTACTACTGGACTGGCCAGCGCTACTCTGTAAAGATGCTGGGGCATGCACATCTCATCAGTTTCCAGTACCATTATCGGCTGTGAACTCTACTTACCCAGCTAGCTAATGAGAGGGCGAACGTGTACTAGAGTGGCCACTGATACGCTGTAAAGCGCAAAGGCATCGGCGTCCGCACGGTGCCCCCATATGTGAGCCACCATGGCCGAGCACGGGTTTAAAATGGGTGAAAGAGAGAAAGGCTGCCCTGATGATAGGGCCATTGTTTATGATTAATTAATACTAGGAGATGATGGGAAGATTAACTAGTACTCCAGCGGGAAACAGGGGTAGACTGCTAGCTACAGTAGGCTTTGGCACAGTGGCCGTTGAGCTGATCCATGAAACGGGGGATTTTGCTGCTGGGGCGGGTGAAATCCCTCCATGATCAGCTCACGCCTGATCCGGCCCTGTTTCCCGGAAGGAAAGGAAATTGTTCTTTTTTACGCCCCGCCAGGCGTGATAAAGAAGGGCCCCTGGCCCGTGAATTCTGATGCTCTAGCTAGCTAGGGTCCTTGCTATAGTACTACTGTAGTAGTAGTACTCACTACTCCAGTTGCAAGCCGAGAGGGAGATAGATTCTAGATTCTTTGATTGAATGTGTAGCTGTAGTCCTGTGCATTTGCGTCCGCTGGTGTGCTCGTGCCTCGTCGCCGCTCTGTAGAGGATCCGGGCACAGTGCCGTGGTACGTGGAGCCTAGGCCACCCGGTCATGGATAGATAGCCACGATGCGGTTGCGTCGATCGGTCCGGTGAAGCAAGCAGGAGTCCACGGGTTAAGGGATGAGGTCAACTGCTGTATTCCATTCCCTCCTTTCCGGCCGCCGATTCCGCGGCGTAGATGGGCGGGGGAGGGATCTCGCCGTCATGGGCCTTGGCGTGCGCCGGCTCCAACGATTCGCTGCACATCTCCGCTCCCAATGAAGACGCGAATAATAGTAGACGATCTAGTTTTTTTTTAAGTAGACGATCTACTCTACTCCACTCTACTGTGCATCGGCAGCGTGATGGGTCGCTCCGTAGCCGTAGCCGTAGCCGCCGTAGGTCGCAGCAGCATCTCGCGCCCATGCCGGCCGCCGGGCCACGCGACGCGCGCAAGCCGCCGAGCAGAGAAGCAACGGACGCCGGGAAGGAAAACGTGGGACGGTGAGAGGGATGGGCTTCGGAGGACCATGCTCCGCCCCGTGTGGAGCGAGGCCCGGGCTACGAACTGGCCCAAGCAAGCGCCCCGCCGCGGATAGCCCATCGGCGCGCTGGTCCACGCCGGCAGCACGTTCCGTGGTCATCGTCGAACCCGACGCGGCCGACCCGTCGGCGTCCGCCCCATCGCCGGTGAGCTGTACCGATCGACCGCTCCTGTTTCGGCACGCACGCCGGCCGGACTCCCCGTGCCATTGCGTGTGGGGGACAGACGGCCCGGTGAACTTTCCGTCTCCTCGCCCGCCGGCACCGTCGGCGCTCATCATCCGTCCATGATCCGTCCATCGGCGGCAGCATGATCGACCGATCCAAATCAACTCAACGCGCTGTCTGCGGTTTCCCGTGACAGCCGCATGTGCCGCTGCTCGCTGATCCATCCGTTCGTTCGTTCGCTAACGTAACGCGTGCCGGCCGCGGCTCGTGCGCGCTGATCCTTCCTCGGTTTGACCGGTCGGCCCTCGTGCGGCGCCGTTCATCGCTAATACGGCCGGGACCAGCCAGCTCGTGCACCGCATGTTAGCTCAGACTCGGAGAGAAAGAAAGAAGAGAAGATCACGTCGAGTTCAGCGAACCTGGAGCCGGGGTCTGGACTTCTGGGAGGGAGCCCCAGGCAATGGCGTGTCTCCGAAGCCAGTGTATGAGCAGTCGTCCGTCCTTGCCGCCATACTGTTTGTCGTCCCCCACATTCGCCGATCTGGCTCTGCTGCCCCTGCCCCGCGTAAGACGGGGCATCTGTTTTCAACAGGACCAGACGGGTCGATACGCCGGTGGATCGCCGTACCGGAGCCCGATCTTATTGACCGTCCTCCGCGTATCCACGGCGCCCGCTTTCCAGCCCGTCCACGGTGACCACCGCTTTTAGCTCCCGGCGCCTGATGGATTGGGGTCCAGTGTGGACCGTGTGGTGACATATACGCTCCAATCAATCAACCATGTTAGAGCAACTCTAATGGGGCGTCCCATTTCGTCCGCGCCGACCCAAACGGATGCGCGTCCGTTTTTCGTCCATGGGGACCCATTTCCGGTCCATTTTTGAGCCTGATTTGTGTCGGCGCGGACACGCGACGGACGCGCTCGCTTACTCCTGTCCCCGGGCCCGCTGGTCTGTGGCACATTGGCCTCCCCTCTCATCCCTTCCCTCCGACCAACAAGCAACCCTCGCCCTGCCTCCTCCGTCACCGACGCCGCCGCCGCCCATTTTTGCCGATGACTCTTCCAGCTGCCGCCGCCTCCGCATCCGCCCAGCAACGCCGCCCCTACCCCCAGCCGCCCGCCGCCGCCGTTTTGCCGCCGGGGAGCAAACTGGTTCCCGTTGCCGCTTCCCCCACCGCACAGCCGCCCGCGACCAAGAAAACGCCTCGCCGCCCCCGCCACATCGACCGGCACACTCGTCGGACGCCGACAGGGCAGCTAGCTGGTCTGTGGGCACCGCGTCTCCCCTCGCCGGCCGGCTCCTTCTTCGACGCCCGCAAACTGTTCGACAGTTTGCCAAGGTACGAAAATGGACTCCGCCGACGAGCTCTTTTTTCACAATTTCCTTTACGACTCTGACGATTCGCCGTCCAACGAGGAGGAGGAGATATTGGCTGCCGTGTTGGTCCATCACCACCTTAACAACCAGCGGCCGTTGTTTCGTGGCTCCATTCCGGGCCACCTTCCGGCGTTGAATCGTAACCGAGAGAGCGGGCATTTCCTTCTCTGGAAGAACTACTTTGATACAACAAACCCGTTGTTCAAACATCACAAATTTTGCCGTCGGTTCCGTATGAGTAGGCATATTTTCAACCGTATTAGAGAGGGAGTGGCCGGCTATGATGACTACTTCGAGTGCAAAGAGGATGCCGTCGGCAAGATTGGTTTCTCCTCTTATCAGAAATGCACTGCCGCCTGTCGGTGTGAAAACCGACGGATCTCGGGTAGGGGGTCCCGAACTGTGCGTCCAGGCGGATGGTAACAGGAGACGGGGGACACGATGTTTTTACCCAGGTTCGGGTCCTCTCGATGGAGGTAAAACCCTACTCCTGCTTGATTGATCTTGATGATATGGGTATTACAAGAGTTGATCTATCACGAGATCGAAGAGGCTAAACCCTAGAAGCTAGCCTATGGTATGATTGTTCTTGTTGGTCCTACGGACTAAACCCTCCGGTTTATATAGACACGGAGGGGGCTAGGGTTACACAGAGTCGGTTACAAGGAAGGAGATCTACATATCCGTATTGCCAAGCTTGCCTTCCACGCCAAGGAGAGTCCCATCCGGACACGGGACGAAGTCTTCAATCTTGTATCTTCATAGTCCAACA
Source organism: Aegilops umbellulata (assembly GCA_032464435.1). Lineage (NCBI taxonomy): Eukaryota > Viridiplantae > Streptophyta > Magnoliopsida > Poales > Poaceae > Aegilops > Aegilops umbellulata. Next base: position 71,702,612 of record CP136057.1, read on the forward strand.
GTCCGGCCAAAGGATATAGTCCGGCTGTCCGGATACCCCCTAATCCAGCACTTCATCAGTAGCCCCTGAATCAGACTTCAATGACGATGAGTCCGGCGCGCAGATTCTCTTCGGCATTGCAAGGCGGGTTCCTCCTCCGAATATTTCATAAAGATTTTGAACACGAGGATCGTGCCCAGCTCTGCAAAACAAGTTCCACATACAACGTAGAGAGAATGATATTTCCACAAATCTAATCTGCTGACGTACCTCGTAGTGTGACATCACACCACAACCATGTCTTTATTCGAATCGTTTTTCATAACCAATCTCAGCGTGTTCCGTGAGGCGGTTTCCTCGGCACGTCTTGTTGAAGTAGAGATCGTGTTCCCTTTATTACGGGATTCTCATCAACACGGACGTGGGTAACCCAATCGTGACCGTTGGTATGACCCCTCAATTGAAGGCAAGTCCCAAACGGTCACGAGGAGGGCTCTTGGTATTCAACCTCTTTATAAAGAGACCAATGCCTATTCTTTTTCCTATCGATCTTAATCGAATCCACCTCCCACCTCGAGTTCCAACACCCAAAGCTCAGGTTTAGGCGCTTCGAACCTCCGATTATGTCCGGATCCAACCTTCAAGGTCAGTGGATGCCTTCTTCCGTCACGGAGGAAGACGTAATAAAGCTAAGGGAGGCCAGATACTTGACCGGCGAAATCCCGCATAGGCTGCCTGCCCCTGGGCAGGTTATTCCCACTCCCCGGCCTGGTGAGAGCGTCGTGTTCGTATATCACTTCCACCGAGGGCTAGGCTTCGCGCCAGATCCCTTCGTGAGGGGGCTTATGTTCTATTATGGGCTGGACTTTCACGATTTAGCTCCGGAGTCTATCCTCCACATCTCATCGTTCATCGTCGTGTGCGAAGCTTTCCTCCGTATTACCCCTCACTTCGGACTGTGACTCAAGACGTTCGAAGTGGTGCCGAAGATGATCAAGGGGCGGCACGCAGAATGCGGAGGCGCCGTAATAAGCAAAAGCGCCGACGCCCCATGGCCTGAGGGCTCTTTCTAGGAGGTGTCCAGCTTATGGCAACAAGAGTGGTTTTATATCACAACTCCCAGGGGTACCAAGTGGGTGGCTCCCCCTGTCTTTTGCTCGGGCTCCCCGCCACGACTAACGTCATGGGTCAACAAGGGGCTGGACTGGGGGCCAGTAAAGGATGTGCCCACATTCCAGAGCCGCATCTGAGATCTCCTTGAGGGAGATATCAGTCTGATCATGGTAATGCAAGTTATGTTAATTCGCCGAGTCCTGCCCTGCAAACGTCGCCCCCTCCGCATGTGGGAGTTCAACCCGGAGGGACCGCGAGCTATTCAACACTTCCTCGGCATGACGCCCGAGGAGATGTACAAATTGTTCTTCGGACCACGAATAATGTGTCCGGACATCACTGAGGATGCAGGTCTGAGCTGCAATCGCCAGGATACCCAAGTAAGTAGCCCCGCATCCGAACACATTGTCCGTTTATTTATCGCAACGTCGCCCTAAAAAAGCCGCTCTTTAACCAGGATTGGCTAGCGAAGGCAAAGTTGATCAGGTGTCCGGCCCCCCTCCCTGAGACCTCACCAAATCCCGTGCTAACCAGGATGCTGGAGATCGCGCCTTATCAAGCGCCCTCAGGAGAAGATAAAGTGGGGAACAAGGAGGCTAGCGCCTCCGTGAAGGAGGTTAGCCGGAGAAGAAGAAACAAAACTTCCTCTCCCCAGGGAAGGAAGAGGACCGCCTCTGAGGACCCGGAGACAATGGTCTCCAAACGGGGGAAGAAATCTTCGCCAGAGGGTCCTGTCCTGGGGGATACCCCGGCCGCTCTATGCCCTCAAGGGGACCAGCCCTCCACCGAGCTGTAAGTAAAAGGGTAGTCAATAATGAAAATACCTCGCTTGACTCCTGAGGAAAATAACCGAAGCATTTATCTTGCAGTTCGGATCTTAGCCCTTCTCAGCAGGGCTCGTCTTCAGGGGATCTTCTTCCAGAGATGATGGAGAGCGAAACGCCTCCCCCTGCCATACCGCCTCATGAGGCGGGCGACCCCGAGGTGTCGTCGCGGAGGGTTTCTCCTGATCCGGCAAGGCCAGAAGGTAATCATATGGCCACCCGAAGTCCTCAGTATCCGACTTTTGAAGAGAGCAATGGGAAGAGTCCGGCTCCGTCTGGTGTGCGGTCGGACGTACTGAGGGATCTGCTAGAGCGAGCGGCTATCTCAGAAGAGCACCGCACGTTGATGGGTGCGGTGATTGAAAGAATTTCGTCCGCTGAAAGCGGGTTGCATGAAGATATTATGAGTCTACTGACGGGTTTTGAGGTACGCGAAATGATGTACATTTTTTACAGTACCGCACATTTTTAGATGTGCCCTGTGTAGATAGTAGCCCCTGAGACTCTGGGTGCTGTCGAAGACGACGGCGCACAGAGGATCATAGTCCCAGGAATAATCGTGCCGCCTTGATATGCAGGTGGCGGAGGGTCCGGTGGCCAGCCGGACTAATGAGTTTGCCGATCTAAAGCGGCAGCTTGATGTGGCAGACGCCGACATCGCACTTGTCAACAAGCGGCTTGACGAGGCATAGGGTATGTAATTTCTCCGTTGACACATGGTAAGAGGAGCATGATGCCAGTATCTATAACATGTTTTTGAATGCAGATGAAGCTGCGACCGTGGAGAACCTCCGGACGGAACTTGCCCGAGCCAAAGAACAAGCCAGGAAAAGCGATGCAGCTGCCCTAAGGGCAATCGAGGAGCTGAAAGCCGAACAGACTGCTCACTGCCAAAGTAAGGAGGAAGTAGCCAGGATGGCTGTGGAATTGAAGATGCCACTGACCGTTACGAGCTTCTTGAAAAGGAAGATCGGGCGAAGAGGACAGACCTGGAGAAGGCCACGATGGCAGCCAAAGACACCCGCTCTGCAATGAGAGCGATGAAGGAGGAGCTGCGTCAAGCCGGGGATATTGCGGCTGGGAAGCCCTTTATGCTGCAGATGAAGTTCGAAGATCCTAGGTACGCCCCTTTGGACCGGCTGTGGAGTTCTGCGGACGCATATCTGGACTTAGTGGCGAGTGCCGCCGATGCGGCCGAATTCTTCCGAGATCAAAAAGATCGCGAAGTGGAAAAGCTCTTCTGGTCACAATTTAACGTTTCAGAGCGTCCGCTTCCATTGACTGATCGGTTGGCTGAATGGGCCGAGCTGGATAGATTGTCCGGACTCGCCATGAGGTCTGTTGTGGATCATCTGTGGCCGGAATGGCCAAAGCCGAACAATTATTTTAGTTTGTTGCAGCAGTTCCTTGGTGTGGTGCCGCATATCAACGCGATGAAGAGGTCGGCGTGCGTAGAGGGTGCGCGGATGGCCCTTGCCCGTGTGAAGACATACTGGGCGGAGATGGAGGCCACCGCCATTGCAGCCCAAGATTCGGACGAGAGCCGAGTACCTGCCGAGCACTACTTTCGAGAAGTTCTTGAGGGCGCTCGCTCCATAGAGGCGCAGTGCTCGAAGAATATTATGTTCTAATGACATGTATTCCCATTGAAAAACAATGTTTTACTAAATTATGAAGGTTATTTTATACTTGTGCCTACAAGAATTATAATACCTCCTGTGCGACCGTTTATGTATGTATGTATATAACCTAAAAGATGGCAGTCGTCGGCTTCAGCCCCCACGCATATGATACGGGGGTGTTCGCAGAAGACGCATGTTCACACTTGATCCAACGTCTTGGTCCATTAAGGAGGTGATAGCGCAGCGAACTAGGCAATCGGACTATAATGCTTTAACACTTTCACTTAGCCAGAGGAGTTTGACAGTGGGGCTACTATATAGCCCCTGGTGGCTCCGCGCTCGTCCGAATTCGGGGCGCGTACATGCCTGGTCGGGAAACGACCCTTCGTTAAGGCGGAGGAATCCCGAAGATTCCGCTAGGTCATCGAGTGGTTAACCAGTCTCACGCTATATCATGATAGTCAGTTTTCGGCTTTCTTTACTGAGGTGCTCGTCCGGATGAACCAGGGCACAATCACAGTAGTTCTCCTGGTGCCGCCTTAGTCGATAGAGCGGAACGTAAGGCAGCAAAACACAGGAGCCGGGCAAACCCAACATTTGACCAAAGACATGATTCGGAGCTGATGCATATAAGGCCAAACTCGCGACGCCGAACACTCCCTAAGGTATTCGGTCTTTATGATGTAAACCGGGCTAAGCGGTGCCCTTTGTAATAAGCCCCTGGTGTCCAGGTACGTGCAATATTCTGACGTGGCCACATGCCAATACGTCAGCATCCATCTCAGTTGTACTGAGAATCCGGGGGATGTGTATCAACAAGAGATAGTAAAAAAGGTTTACGCAGGGTCTTAATCTAAAGAGAATCCTTGGAACGGGTCCCTGCTGCACGTCTGCGCCTGTGTCTCCGTTGTGCCGTATCCTGGACGGGTGTAGCACGATGGTCATCTGTAAAAGAGAGGAACTTAGCTGAAATGTTGTCGTGCAAAAGGTAGGTTATGTTAAATAAACCAAGTACAGTTCAAGATGAGTGAAGTTGAGCCTAATTGTCACTTGTTTACACGCGTTGAGCCCCTTGTATTGTTATAGGGGTATAGCCATCGAACCTGTGTCAATTATATAGCTACGCCGGACTCGTCTAACCGTGTCCGTGGTCTTAACGACCTGTCAGATGCTCTAGCTGGTGAGGCCGTTTAGTGTGCGGCTGGCAAAGCAGCCGCACGGTCTTCCGCGCGCAAGGAGCGCTCAATATTTCCATTTACTGTAATGATGCCACGTGGACCGGGCATCTTAAGCATGAGAGAAGCATAATGCGGTATTGCGTTAAAGCGAGCGAAAGCTTCGCGTCCGAGTTGTGCTTGATAGCCACTTTGAAACGGAGGGATGTGGAAGGTTAACTTGTCGTTGCAAAAGTTATCGGGAAAGCCGAATATAACTTCTAGTAGCAGGGAGCCAATGGAATAGGCTTCTGGACCTGGCGTTACTCCTTTAAAGGTAGTATTGCTGTGGCTGATTTTTGTTGGGTCTGTCCCCATTTTGCGGACTGTGTCCTGATATATCAGGTTTAAACTACTGCCGCCGTCCATCAGGACTCGTGTGAAGTGATATCCGTTGATTATCGGGTCTAACACCAAGGCAGCCCATCCTGCATGTCGGATACTTGCCGAGTGATCCCGATGGTCGAAGGTGATCGGTTGGGACGACCAGTGGCAGAACTCCGCGATGATAGGCCCTGGGGCATGTGTCTCTATGAGTGTCGCGTTGTTTCTCTCCTTCATCACGTGTAACACGTTTACTGTTTTGACTTCTGTTCCCCAGTCCTTTGCTTGCGAGGCTCGACCTCGTCTTCGCTTGGTGTATCCTGCCCCTTGTGTTCGATGTTGAGCTTGCTGGACTGCTTGAAGACCCAACATTCTCTATGGGTATGATTTGCAGTTTTATTGGGGGTGTTGTGGATCTGACATAGTTTGTCCAGAATCTTGTTTAGGCTGGACAGTTCGTCTCTGTTGCCTTTGGAGGGCATCTTTTGCTGACCTGGCCGAGAGCTTCTGAATCCGGCGTTTACCGCCGTGCTCTTTGGGCTGTCTTCTTTATTCCGGCACTTGTTTTTGCTGCGTCGTGGCTTTCCGTTTCCGTCCCTGACTTCGGATGTACTTGGGTCGCTGGTGCTACATCGGGCTAACGAGCTGTCCTCGCCCGCGCAAAAGCGGGTCATGAGGCTTGTCAATGTTGCCATTGTTCTCGGCTTTTCTTGGCCGAGGTGTCTGGCAAGCCATTCGTCTCGGACGCTGTGCTTGAAAGCTGCTAAGGCTTCGGCGTCCGGATAGTCGACTATTTGGTTCTTTTTAGTGAGAAACCTGTTTCAAAGCTTTCGGGCTGACTCCCCGGGCTGTTGAGTTATATGACTTAAATCGTCTGCATCCGGTGGTCAGACATAGGTCCCTTGAAAATTTGCCCGAAAAGCGTCCTCGAGCTCTTCCCAACTTCCAATGGTGTTTTCGGGGAGGCTTTTAAGCCAGTGCCGAGCTGGCCCTTTGAGCTTGAGGGGTAAGTACTTGATGGCATGGAGATCGTCTCCTCGAGCCATGTGGATATGGAGGATGGAATCCTCAATCTAGACCCCAGGGTCTGTCGTTCCGTCGTATGCCTCTATGTTTATGGGTTTGAATCCCTCTGGAAATTCATGGTCCAGCACCTCATCGGTGAAACATAAGGGGTGTGCGGCACCCCTGTATTTGGGTGTACCGTGGTGTTCGGATTTTTGCTGTGTTGCATTGCATGCTGGAACGCGCTTTCTTGGCCCATGGATGGATCTGGTTGCGCCGTCCTTTTGATGCAAGTCCTCACATGGATCGCGTACTGGCTTGTGTGTGGCGTCGTTTGCCGCTCTATGTTGGCCACTAGGTTGTCTATCCGACCGGATGGCTGTTTTGTTTTTTGATTGCGGGGGCTCTAAGGCCTCATCATCGAATTCAAGTAGTAGCTTTCGCTTCGGGTAGCTCTTTGTGTGGCGACTGCCGCCGTACTTTTCTGCGGTGTTGAGTACTTTACTCCATCTAATTATGAGTGTATCTTGCGCAGCCTTGAGCTTTCACTTCTGCTTTTTCAGACTCCATGCAGTGGTGCCAAGCCTTTGATGGAGATTCTGTTGCTCCGGGTACCTGTCTGGTGTGATGTCATCTGGACTGTTATCTTCGCTCGAGACGGGTTGTTCGGTTTGATTCTCCGTGTTGCCATGGTCGGATGGTGGTTCAACACCGTGTTCGTCATCCGCTCGCTCACCCTGCTCTATCGTTGGGCTTATATGATCGCTGTTTCTGCCGAGGCGGGATTTGGAGCGGCGCTTACGCCGCTGCTTTGACTGCTTCTCGAGGGAACGATCCTTCGCTGCGTCCTTCCGTTCCTCGTCGTCGTTTTCTTTGGGTGTGTCCACCATGTATACATCATGGGATGAGGTGGCTGTCTAGTGCCCTGTGGGCAGTGGTTCCTGTACGTCTCCTGCATCGTCGTCCATACCGTCGATGTCTTCAGAGTCAAAGTCGAGCATGTCGATCAAATCGTCGACAGTGGCTACTAAGTGGGTGGTGGGTGGGCGGCGAATTTCTTCGTCATCCGCATCCCAATCCTGCCGGACATAGTTCGGCCAGGACTCTCCTGACAAGGAGAGAGACCTTAATGAGTTCAGTATGTCGCCGAAGGGCGAGTGCTGAAAGATATCCACGGAGGGGAACTCCATGATCGGTGCCCAGTCGGATTCGATAGGCACGGGCGCAGGCGGTTCGGAGTCCGTGGCCGGGGAAGAATCCGACAGTTTGTTGGGGAACGTTGCAGAAAATAAAAAATTTCCTACGGTTTCACCAACATCCATCTATGAGTTCATCTAGCAACGAGTGATCGCAGTGCATCTACATACCTTTGTACATCGCGAGCGGAAGCGTTCAAAGAACGGGGTTGAGGGAGTCGTACTCGTCGTGATCCAAATCATCGGAGATCCTAGCGCCGAACGGACGGCACCTCCGCGTTCAACACACGTACGGTCATCGTGACGTCTCCTCCTTCTTGATCTAGCAAGAGGGAAGGAGAGGTTGATGAAGATCCAGCAGCACGACGGCGTGGTGGTGGATGCAGCAGTCACCGCAGCAGGGCTTCGCCGAGCTTGTGCGAGAGGGAGAGGTGTAGCAGGGGAGAGGGAGGCGCCAAGACTTTAGGGTGCGGCTGCCCTCCTCTCCCCCCTTTATATAGGCCCCCTGGGGGGCGCCGGCCCTGGGAGATGGGATCTCCCAAGGGGGCGGCGGCCAAGGGGGGTGGAGTGCCCCCCAAGGCAAGTGGGGCGCCCCCCACCCTAGGGTTTCCAACCCTAGGTGCAGGGGGCCCAAGGGGGCGCACCTGCCCACTATGGGCTGGTTCCCCTCCCCACTTCAGTCCATGGGGCCCTCCGGGATGGGTGGCCCCACCCGGTGGACCCCCGGGACCCATCCGGTGGTCCCGGTACAATACCGGTGACCCCGAACTCTCCCAATGGCCGAAACTGCACTTCCTATATATAATTCTTCACCTCCGAACCATTCCGAGACTCCTCGTGAGGTCCAGGATCTCATCCGGGACTCTGAACAAATTTCGGATTACTGCATACTCATATTTATACAACCCTAGCGTCACCGAACCTTAAGTGTGTAGACCCTACGGGTTCGGGAGACACGTAGACATGACCGAGACAGCTCTCTGGCCAATAACCAACAGCGGGATCTGGATACCCATGTTGGCTCCCACATGCTCCTCGATGATCTCATCGGATGAACCACGATGTCGAGGATTCAAGCAACCCCGTATACGATTCCCTTTGTCAATCGGTATTTTACTTGCCCGAGATTCGATCGCCGGTATCCCAATACCTCGTTCAATCTCGTTACCGGCAAGTCACTTTACTCGTACCGTAATGCATGATCCCGTGACCAAACATTTGGTTACTTTGAGCTCATTATGATGATGCATTACCGAGTGGGCCCAGAGATACCTCTACTTCTTATGGAGTGACAAATCCCAGTCTCGATCCGTGTCAACCCAACAGACACTTTCGGAGATACCCGTAGTACACCTTTATAGTCACCCAGTTACGTTGTGACGTTTGGTACACCCAAAGCACTCGTACGGTATCCGGGAGTTACACGATCTCATGGTCTAAGGAAAAGATACTTGACATTGGAAAAGCTCTAGCAAACGAACTATACGATCTTGTGCTATGCTTAGGATTGGGTCTTGTCCATCACATCATTCTCCTAATGATGTGATCTCGTTATCAATGACATCCAGTGTCCATAGTCAGGAAACCATGACTATCTGTTGATCAACGAGCTAGTCAACTAGAGGCTTACTAGGGACATGTTGGTGTCTATGTATTCACACATGTATCACGATTTCCGAATAACACAATTATAGCATGAATAAAAGATAATTACCATGAACAAAGAAATATAATAATAATCCTTTTATTATTGCCTCTAGGGCATATTTCCAACAGTCTCCCACTTGCACTAGAGTCAATAATCTAGTTACATTGTGATGAATCAAACACCCATAGAGTTTTGGTGTTGATAATGTTTTGCTCTAGGGAGAGGTTTAGTCAACGGATCTGCGACATTCAGATCTATATGCACTTTACAAATTTCTATGTCTCCATCTTGAACATTTTCACAAATGGAGTTGAAGCGACGCTTGATGTGCCTGGTCTTCTTGTGAAATCTGGGCTCCTTGGCAAGTGCAATAGGTCCAGTGTTGTCACAGAAGAGTTTGATCGGCCCCGACGCATTGGGTATGACTCCTAGGTCGGTGATGAACTCCTTCACCCAAATTGCTTCATGCGCTGCCTCCGAGGCTGCCATGTACTCTGCTTCACATGTAGATCCCGCCACGACGCTCTGCTTGCAGCTGCACCCGCTTACTGCTCCACCATTCAACATATACACGTATCCGGTTTGTGACTTAGAGTCATCCAGATCTGTGTCGAAGCTAGCGTCGACGTAACCCTTTACGACGAGCTCTTCGTCACCTCCATAAACGATAAACATGTCCTTAGTCCTTTTTAGGTACTTCAGGATATTCTTGACCGCTGTCCAGTGTTCCTTGCCGGGATTACTTTGGTACCTTCCTACCAAACTTACGGCAAGGTTTACATCAGGTCTGGTACACAGCATGGCATACATAATAGACCCTATGGCTGAGGCATAGGGGATGACACTCATCTCTTCTATATCTTCTGCCGTGGTCGGGCATTGAGCTGAGCTCAATTTCACACCTTGCAACACAGGGAAGAACCCCTTCTTAGACTGCTCCATATTGAACTTCTTCAATATCTTATCAAGGTATGTGCTTTGTGAAAGACCTATGACGCGTCTTGATCTATCTCTATAGATCTTGATGCCTAATATATAAGCAGCTTCTCCAAGGTCCTTCATTGAAAAACTCTTATTCAAGTAGGCCTTAATGCTGTCCAAAAGTTCTATATCATTTCCCATCAAAAGTATGTCATCTACATATAATATGAGAAATGCTACAGAGCTCCTACTCACTTTCTTGTAAACGCAGGCTTCTTCATAAGTCTGCATAAACCCAAACGCTTTGATCATCTCATCAAAGCGAATGTTCCAACTCCGAGATGCTTGCACCAGCCCATAAATGGATCGTTGGAGCTTGCATACCTTGTTAGCATTCTTAGGGTCGACAAAACCTTCCGGCTGCATCATATACAGTTCTTCCTTAAGATAACCGTTAAGGAATGCCGTTTTGACGTCCATTTGCCATATCTCATAATCATAGTATGCGGCAATTGCTAACATGATTCGGACGGACTCCAGCTTCGCTACGGGAGAGAAAGTCTATTCGTAGTCAACCCCTTGAACTTGCTGATAATCCTTAGCGACAAGTCAAGCTTTATAGATGGTAACATTACCATCTGCGTCCGTCTTCTTCTTAAAGATCCATTTATTCTCTATCGCTCGCCGATCATCGGGCAAGTCTGTCAAAGTCCATACTTTGTTTTCATACATGGATCCTATCTCGGATTGCATGGCTTCAAGCCATTTGTTGGAATCTGGGCCCGCCATTGCTTCTTCATAGTTCGAAGGTTCATCATTGTCTAACAACATGATTTCCAGGACAGGGTTGCCATACCACTCTGGTGCGGAACGTGTCCTTGTGGACCTACGAAGTTCAGTGGCAACTTGATCTGAAGTTTCATGATCATCATCATTAACTTCCTCTCTGATCAGTGGAGGCACCACAGAAACATTTTCTTGAGCTGCGCTACTCTCCGGTTCAAGAGGTAATACTTCATCAAGTTCCACTTTCCTCCCACTTACTTCTTTCGAGAGAAACTCTTTCTCTAGAAAGGAACCGTTCTTGGCAACAAAGATCTTGCCTTCGGATCTGAGGTAGAAGGTATACCCAATGGTTTCCTTAGGGTATCCTATGAAGACGCATTTTTCCGACTTGGGTTCGAGCTTTTCAGGTTGAAGTTTCTTGACATAAGCATCGCATCCCCAAACTTTCAAAAACGACAGCTTAGGTTTCTTTCCAAACCATAATTCATTCAGTGTCGTCTCAACGGATTTAGACGGTGCCCTATTTAAAGTGAATGTAGCTGTCTCTAGAGCGTATCCCCAAAATGATAGCGGTAAATCAGTAAGAGACATCATAGATCGCAACGTATCCAATAGAGTGCGATTACGACGTTCGGGCACACCGTTACGTTGAGGTGTTCCAGGCGGCGTGAGTTGTGAAACGATTCCACATTTCCTTAAGTGTGTGCCAAATTCGTGACTTAAATATTCTCCTCCACGATCTGATCGTAAGAACTTTATTTTTCGGTCACGTTGATTATCTACCTCATTCTGAAATTCCTTGAACTTTTCAAAGGTCTCAGACTTGTGTTTCAAGAAGTAGACATACCCATATCTACTCAAGTCATCAGTGAGAGTGAGAACATAACGATATCCTCCATGAGCCTCAACGCTCATTGGACCGCACACATCAGTATGTATGATTTCCAATAAGTTGGTTGTTCGCTCCATTGTTCCGGAGAACGGAGTCTTGGTCATTTTGCCCATGAGGCATGGTTCGCATGTGTCAAATGATTCATAATCGAGAGACTCTAAAAGTCCATCAGCATGGAGCTTCTTCATGCGCTTGACACCAATGTGACCAAGGCGGCAGTGCCACAAGTATGTGGGACTATCGCTATCAACTTTACATCTTTTGGTATTCACACTATGAATATGTGTAACATCACGCTCGAGATTCATTAAGAATAAACCATTGACCATCGGAGCATGACCACAAAATATCTCTCTCATATAAATAGAACAACCATTATTCTCGGATTTAAATGAGTAGCCATCTCGTATTAAACGAGATCCTGATACAATGTTCATGCTCAAACTTGGCACTAAATAACAATTATTGAGGTTTAAAACTAATCCCGTAGGTAAATGTAGAGGTAGTGTGGTGAAAGTGCAACTATCCCTAGGTGGTTTTGGTAATTCATAACAACATATAGCTCATTGAGCTAATGCTATTCCAAGACAATTATTTCAGGAAAGCTCAATGATTGGCATGGCATGGATGGTGAAAGTGGAACCCTCAAAATGTTAAGGACAAAGGATTGACTCAAGCTCAAAAGCTCAAGACTCTTCATTTTACATTTTAGTGATCCAAGATCACATTGAGTCCATAGGAAAAGCCAATACTATCAAGGAGGGATGTGGTGTTGCTTAATGAGCCTTTTGCATTATGTGCTTAATGATATGCTCCAAAATCCTCAGCTACTTTCCCATATCCACATATGACCTAAACTCCAAGCCAAACTCGGTCCTACCGATTCTTTCCATCCGGCGCCACCGAGTTTCACTTGTCATTAGCCACTGCCAAACCCTAGCAATTCGGTTCTACCGATAGGGATCTCGGTCTCACCGAGATGGGGTTGCAATCTCTCTGTTTCCCTTTTGTAACTTTTCGGTCTCACCGAAAGAGCAAATCGGTCCCACCGAGATTGCAATGTAAACTCTCTGTTTCCCCTTTGTAACTTTTCGGTCTCACCGAAATAGCAAATCGGTCCCACCGAGTTTACCTGACCAACTCTCTGGTTAGCTAATTACCAAAATCGGTCTCACCGAGTTTGTGTAATCGGTCTCACCGAGATTAAGTTATGCCCAAACCCTAACCATATCGGTCCTACCGAGTTGCATGTCAGTCCCACCGAAAATCTCTAACGGTCACTAGGTTTACCTTTTCAGTCCGACCGAGTTTGTTGATTCGGTCCCACCGAGATTGGTAAATTGTGTGTAACGGTTGAATTTTGTATGGAGGCTATATATACCCCTCCACCTCCTCTTCATTCGTGGAGAGAGCCATCAGAACACATCTACACTTCCAACTCACATGTTCTGAGAGAGAACCACCTACCCTTGTGTTGAGGCCAAGATATTCCATTCCTACCATATGAATCTTGATCTCTAGCCTTCCCCAAGTTGCTTTCCACTCAAATCTTCTTTCTACCAAATCCAAATCCTATGAGAAAGAGTTGAGTGTTGGGGAGACTATCATTTGAAGCACAAGAGCAAGGAGTTCATCATCAACACACCATTTGTTACTTCTTGGAGAGTGGTGTCTCCTAGATTGGCTAGGTGTCACTTGGGAGTAGGGCTGCAAGAAAAGCTCGAGGCTCGTGAGCCGCTCGAGATCGACTCATTTTTTGGCTTGACTCGAGATCGACTCAGAAAGAAACAAGCTAAGTATGAACACTTTCTGTAGCTCGGTCGAGGAACGAGCCGATCTTGAGCCAATCCTGGCTCGCTCGAATTTAGCTCGATGGCTCGGCATAATATCATTATGTTAAATGATCATGCCATATATTAAATGGAAATATGATAATTTATTACCATATAGGGCATATAGGGTTATTTTATTTACCAGCAAACATGGAAGCTTAATTAAGTGCAGGTTAAAATTTAGGCCTTATTATGGTACGTGGTCAGCCGTGTGTTAAATATCCTGCCTTTTCTGGCAAAAGATCTTAAGCATATGCACCTTTGTTTTTCTTTTCTTTCATCCATGAAGATGAGCTCTCCCGAGCATGATGAGATGGATGTACCTTCAGTGGGAGTTAGCCCTTTTTTCACTTTCATGCCATCTAGTTGGTACTATAGTTTATAAATAAATGAAGGATCTCAGAATAATGTTTTGATTGGAATAATATTTTTGTAGTGCTTTTTTATGTCATGTTGCGCCTTATCTAGTTGAAATAATAGTTGTAGATTTTATAATTTTTATCATCTCATTTAGCTCGAAACCAGCTCGAGATCGACTCGAGATCGTTACAAGCTGAGCACGAGTCATGTTCTACAGCTCGACCTTGAGCTTTGCTCAGTATGAGCTCGCTCGAATTTTAATATGAGTTGAGCTGAGCCAAGTCTAACTCACTCGAACTCGACTCGTTTGCATCCCTACTTGGGAGCCTCCGACAAGATTGTGGAGTTGAACCAAGGAGTTTGTAAGGGCAAGGAGATCGCCTACTTCGTGAAGATCTACCGCTAGTGAGGCAAGTCCTTCGTGGGTGATGGCCATGGTGGGACAGACAAGGTTGCTTGTTCGTCGAACCTTCGTGGGTGGAGCCTTCCGTGGACTCGCGCAACCGTTACCCTTCGTGGGTTGAAGTCTACATCAACGTGGATGTAGGATAGCACCACCTATCCGAACCACGGGAAAAACATCTGTGTCTCCAATAGCGTTCGAATTCTCCAAACCCTTCCCTTTACATTCTTGCAAGTTGCATGCTTTACTTTCCGCTGCTATATACTCTTTGCATGCTTGCTTGAATTGTGTGATGATTGCTTGACTTGTCCTAAAGTTGCTAAAATCTGCCAAGAACTAAAATTGGGAAAAGGCATAGTTTTTATTTGGTCAAGTAGTCTAATCACCCCCCCTCTAGACATACTCCCGATCCTACAAGTGGTATCAGAGCTTTGGTCTCCATTTGCTTTGACTTCCATAGCTTTTGGTGGTCATAGCCTTGGTTTCACAACCTAGGAGAGTATGGCGTCTAGTGAGGGAAATTATCACCGTAGAGGTCCTTACTTTGATGGTACTAATTTTGCTAGTTGGAAGCATAAAATGAAAATGCATATTCTTGGACATAACCCCGCCGTTTGGGCTATTGTGTGTGTTGGTTTGCAAGGTGACTTCTTTGATGGGAAAGAACCAAACCGTGAAGCTACCGCAGATGAGTTGAAGATGCTACAATACAACGCTCAAGCTTGTGATATTCTCTTCAACGGATTATGCCCCGAAGAATTCAACAAAATCAGCCGTCTTGAGAACGCAAAGGAAATTTTGGATACTTTGATTGATATGCACGAAGGTACCGACTCCGTCAAGGAATCCAAATTGGATGTGCTTCAAAGTCAACTTGACAAGTTCAAAATGAAGGATGGTGAAGGTGTCGCTGAAATGTACTCTAGGCTTGCTCTCATCACAAACGAGATTGCCGGCTTAGGGAGTGAAGAGATGACCGACAGATTCATCATCAAGAAGATCCTAAGAGCCTTGGATGGAAAATATGATACTGTGTGCACTTTGATTCAAATGATGCCCAATTACAAAGATCTCAAGCCAACGGAAGTTATTGGAAGAATTGTTGCTCATGAGATGTCACTGAAGGATAAAGAGGAACTTCACAACAAATCAAGTGGTGCTTACAAAGCCTCATGTGAAGCCCCCACATCATCAAGTGAGAAGCAAAACTTCAACGAAGAATTGAGCCTAATGGTGAAAAACTTCAACAAGTTCTACAAGAGTAGAAGCAAAGATAGAAGCTCCAAGTCAAGGTCCTACAATGACAAGAGATCTTCTAGTCGAGAGCGAAACTGCTACAATTGTGGAAGACCCGGACACTATTCCAATGAGTGTACGGCTCCCTACAAAAGAAGAGAAGATTCTCCAAAAAGAAGAGGCAAAAGAGAGGAATCACCATCAAGAGAGAGAAGGAGTAAAGATGATCGTTATGAACGAAGATACTCACGGAGGAGCAAGGATTCGGAAAGAAAGGAAAAATCATCAAGGAGCTACACAAAACAAAGACATCAAGCTCATGTTGGTGAATGGGTATCCGGCTCCGACTCCGACAACCACTCCGAGAGAAGGTATCACGCCGATTCCGAATATACTCAAGATGAAGGTGTTGCCGGTCTAGCACTTGTGTCAACCAACTCCTTCAACATATTTGACTCACCAAATGAAGGAATTGGAAGATGCTTCATGGCCAAAGGTCCTAAGGTAACTCACCCTGAGTATGTTGATTTCAATAGTGATGAGGATGATTTGTTAGGTGATGATGATTTACTTGTTGACAACTCTAGTGATGAATACTATGATGAAACGTCAATTAATCATGCTAATCAAGATAAAACGAATGACAATGATAAGGAGAAAATTGAGGCTCTAACTAAAGAACTAAACACTCTTAAGTTAGCTCATGAAACTATCTTCGAAGATCATCGAGAACTTTTAAGAGCTCATGAGAAGCTACGCTTTGAAAAGCTCAATCTTGAGCAAGAGCATGAGTTCTTAAAGGCAATCAATGATGATCTTCGCAAGAAAAGTTCTTCTTACATTGCCAAGCGTTTACTCTTATCCACTTACATGCCTCAAGTCAAGTCTAATAACAAGAACAAGAAAGATTCTTCCTCTAGTAGTAACAATGATCATGTTAAATCCAATATTGTTGCTTCTAGTAGTTCTCTTGATTCCACTAATGATTCTCTTAGCCAAGTTACACTTGAGCAAGAAAATAGCTTATTGAAGGGAATCATAGAGAAAGGAGTGTACAAAAGCCTTGCCGGAAGTAAGCAATTCGAGGAGATTGTACGCAAGCAAGGAAGGCACCGGAAGAATCAAGGTGTTGGTTTTGAACGAAAGTTCAATGCCAATGGAGTTGAGTGGGAAGAAGATCAATACCCCAAGATAAAGTTTGTTCCTCAACAAGAGAAGTATGATCCTACTTCTTTCAAGGGGACACAAACTCAAGATGATCTTCCACCACAAGACTACAAGCAAAAAGGCAAGGACAAGCTTCAAAAGGAAATTGATGCATTTGAAGAAGCTCCTAAGACCTTAGTCAAGTGGATTACCAAGACTACTTCAAGTTCCACTTCATCAAGTACGACTACAACTCCAAGGATTCCCATCAAGATGGTGTGGATCCAAAAGAAGAAGAACTAGAGAGTTCTTGAGGGTGACTCCGCCAACATACTTCACTCTTATCATTTTGGCAAGAACAAGTGCAATCAACTTCCACATCTTGCACTAGTTCAAGGAGTCACAAACCCTCTTGTTGGTAAGTCAAGGGACAAGGTAACCTAAAAGCTTTCATAGACATCATCTTGTGTGTGCATCACTCTATGTCTATGGATATACTTGTTTGTTCCTTGTGGGACTAACCCATGTAGGTATTGAAAGTGCAATTCACTCAAAAGGATAGCTCCAAGTGATGTACATCAACATTGAGCATCCACATCTACAACATCTACATGAAGTCATCATCGACAAAACCCAAGGTTAGTTCATCCCTCTTAGGGGGGATATCACATCTAGGGGGAGCTTTACTCTAAGACTTGAGTCAAAGCAACTCTAATGATGTGAACACAACAATGCTTTATGTAAAAGCGGTAACCCCACTTGAGCTTAAACGATGATTGCTTGACTTGTCCTAAAGTTGCTAAAATCTGCCAAGAACTAGAATTGGGAAAAGGTTAAGTTTTTATTTGGTCAAGTAGTCTAATCACCCCCCCTCTAGACATACTTCCGATCCTACAAGTGGTATCAGAGCTTTGGTCTCCATTTGCTTTGATTTCCATAGCTTTTGGTGGTCATAGCCTTGGTTTCACAACCTAGGAGAGTATGGCGTCTAGCGAGGGAAATTATCACCGTAGAGGTCCTTACTTTGATGGTACTAATTTTGCTAGTTGGAAGCATAAAATGAAAATGCATATTCTTGGACATAACCCCGCCGTTTAGGCTATTGTGTGTGTTGGTTTGCAAGGTGACTTCTTCGATGGGAAAGAACCAAACCGTGAAGCTACCGCGGATGAGTTGAAGATGCTGCAATACAATGCTCAAGCTTGTGATATTCTCTTCAACGGATTGTGCCCCGAAGAATTCAACAAAATCAACCGTCTTGAGAATGCAAAGGAAATTTGGGATACTTTGATTGATATGCACGAAGGTACTGACTCCGTCAAGGAATCCAAATTGGATGTGCTTCAAAGTCAACTTGACAAGTTCAAAATGAAGGATGGTGAAGGTGTCGCTGAAATGTACTCTAGGCTTGCTCTCAGCACAAATGAGATTGCCGGCTTAGGAAGTGAAGATATGACCGATAGATTCATCATCAAGAAGATCCTAAGAGCCTTGGATGAAAAATATGATACCGTGTGCACATTGATCCAAATGATGCCCAATTACAAAGATCTCAAGCCAACGGAGGTCATTGGAAGAATTGTTGCTCATGAGATGTCACTCAAGGATAAAGAGGAACTTCACAACAAATCAAGTGGTGCTTACAAAGCCTCATGTGAAGCCCCCACATCATCAAGTGAGAAACAAAACTTCAACGAAGAATTGAGCTTAATGGTGAAGAACTTCAACAAGTTCTACAAGAGTAGAAGCAAAGATAGAAGCTCCAAGTCAAGGTCCTACAATGACAAAAGATCTTCTAGTCGAGAGCGAAACTGCTACAATTGTGGAAGACCCGGACACTATTCCAATGAGTGTACGGCTCCCTAAAAAAGAAGAGAGGATTCTCCAAAAAGAAGAAGCAAAAGAGAAGAATCACCATAAAGAGAGAGAAGGAGTAGAGATGACCGTTGATACTCACGGAGAAACAAGAATTCGGAAAGAAAGGAAAAAATCATCAAGGAGCTACACAAAACGAAGACATCAAGCTCATGTTGGTGAATGGGTATCCGGCTCCGACTCCGACAACCACTCCGAGAGAAGTTATCACTCCGACTCCGAATATACTCAAGATGAAGGTGTTGCCGGTCTAGCACTTGTGTCAACCAACTCCTACGACATATTTGACTCACCAAATGAAGGAATTGGAAGATGCTTCATGGCCAAAGGTCCTAAGGTAACACACCCTGAGTATGTTGATTTTAATAGTGATGAAGATGACTTGTTAGGTGATGATGATTTACTTGTTGACAACTCTAGTCATGAATACTATGATGAAACGTCAAGTAATCATGCTAATCAAGATAAAACGAATGACAATGATAAGGAGAAAATTTAGGCTCTAACTAAAGAACTAAACACTCTTAAGTTAGATCATGAAACTATCTTCGAAGATCATCGAGAACTTTTAAAAGCTCATGAGAAGTTACGCTTTGAAAAGCTCAATCTTGAGCAAGAGCATGAGTTTTTAAAGGCAATCAATGATGATCTCCGCAAGAAAAGTTCTTCTTACATTGCCAAGCGTTTACTCTTATCCACTTACATGCGTCAAGTCAAGTCTAGTAACAAGAACAAGAAAGATTCTTCCTCTAGTAGTAACAATGATCATGTTAAATCCAATGTTGTTGCTTCTAGTAGTTCTCTTGATTCCACTAATGATTCTCTTAGCCAAGTCACACTTGAGCAAGAAAATAGCTTATTGAAGGGAATCAAAGAGAAAGGAGTGTACAAAAGCCTTGCCGGGAGTAAGCAATTCGAGGAAATTGTACGCAAGCAAGGAAGGCACCGGAAGAATCAAGGTGTTGGTTTTGAACGAAAGTTCAATGTCAATGGAGTTGAGTGGGAAGAAGATCAATACCCCAAGACAAAGTTTGTTCCACAACAAGAGAAGTATGATCCTACTTCTTTCAAGGGAACACAAGCTCACGATGATCTTCCACCACAAGACTACAAGCAAAAAGGCAAGGACAAGCTTCAAGAGGAAATTGATACATTTGAATAAGCTCCTAAGACCTTATTCAAGTGGATTCCCAAGACTACTTCAAGTTCCACTTCATCAAGTACGACTACAACTCCAAGGATTCCCATCAAGATGGTGTGGATCCAAAAGAAGAAGAACTAGAGAGTTCTTGAGGGTGACTCCGCCAACATACTTCACTCTTATCATTTTGGCAAGAACAAGTGCAATCAACTTCCACATCTTGCACTAGTTCAAGGAGTCACAAACCCTCTTGTTGGTAAGTCAAGGGACAAGGTAACCTAAAAGCTTTCATGGACATCATCTTGTGTGTGCATCACTCTATGTCTATGGATATCCTTGTTTGTTCCTTGTGGCACTAACCCATGTAGGTATTGAAAGTGCAATTCACTCAAAAGGATAGCTCCAAGTGATCTACATCAACATTGAGCATCCACATCTTCAACATCTACATGAAGTCATCATCGACAAAACCCAAGGTTAGTTCATCCCTCTTAGGGGGGATATCACATCTAGGGGGAGCTTTACTCTTAGACTTGAGCTAAAGCAACTCTAATGATGTGAACACAACAATGCTTTATGTAAAAGTGGTAACCCCACTTGAGCTTAAACGATGAGTATGACATATGATCAAGTGTTCTCATTTGACTCCTAAGTCAATATACTCATATATAGATGACCTAGTCATCGCCAATTGCTTGATAGATGCTAGAATTGGTTGTGCATGCTTTGTCACATATTTCAATTGCCATTTTATTGTGTGAGCATGTTGGTTGCATATTTTACTCATTCGAGGACATCCACTTGTTGTTTTGATTGTTTGGCTTTATTTTTCTTTTGCCAAGTGGATGGACAAGAATGCCTAAGAACCTCCTCTAGCTATCTATGCTTTTCTAGTCTCAAACTCTATTCACGCTATATCACAAAATTGGTCAAGTCAGATTCGAACCATTCTGTGTGAGGAGCACTCGGAGTCCCCGATTCGTCATAGACTTAAACTTCCAAAACCTCTTTGTGATTCTCGGTCTGACCGATACCCCACTTTCGGTCTTACCGAGATCATTAAGTTGATCTATGTTTTCGATCTTGGTGCAACCGATTTGAACCATTCGTTCACACCGAGTTGCAATAACTGTATACAGTTTTGCATCTCGGTGCCACCAAGTTGTTCCACTCGGTCACACCGACAGGGTCGGGCTATATATGGACACGGGCAAAAATTTGGAAATTTCTCCGAACCCCTTCGCCCGCGCGATAGCTCGCTCTGCCAACATGGTCTCCGGATCGTCTTCTCGCCGCCAGCCGCCTCCAGTCGCTGGTCTCCATCGCCGTCAACGGAATTCAACCCCACCGTTGCCGCCGTAGCGAGTCTCCGCCGAACTAGGGTATGGACTCGATCTTTGTGCTATTCCCCAATCCGATTCCTAGCACATTGTGATCATATTGTTTCTAGCCACGTTTGAAACACTCCAATCTAGTCAATGCGATTCGTAGAATAGGTTTGATTCGAAATCTTAGGGTTAGGTTTCCGCCGAAACCATCTCGGACCCACCGAGTTGAAAAACTCGGTCCCACCGATTTGGCTCATACCATTGCACAAGTAAGACTCGGTCTGACCGAGTATTGCTAATCGGTGTAACCGATTTTGGAACTTTGTGAAATCCTAGCAGTCTCGGTGCCACCGAACTGTGACTCGGTCTGACCGAGTTCACTAGTTTAGGTTCCAGAACTGCTTCGGTATCACCGAGTTTAAAAATCGGTAGATCCAAAATGATTTCTGTGGGAAACTAAAACTAAGATTTTGAATCATTCTTTTGCAAAAATCTCTGCATTTTGTGATGCTTATCCACTCTACCTCATCTATAAACCATTCACAGGGTCAGCAGTCAGCTTGTTCATCATGTCAGACCAGAGTGATAGCCAGAACATGTCAGAACAGCCAGTGCACATGAGTGAGGGCACTAGTCCCTCCAGCTCTTCAGATGAAGGCAGCAGGAGCACTCCTAGTAACCTACCAAAAGCTGCCACCAGACATAGGAAGAAAAGAACCTCAGAATCAGAGGATGAGGACTATGTGGCAGAAGAAGAAGCTACTTCCAAGAAAGTTGTGCTTAAGAAGGAGTATGGCTCAGCTGCAGCCATCAAGCCAGGAATGAAAATCAAAAGGTCAGCAGGCAGGCAGCCTATGCCAAAGGCCAGAGCCTCAACAAAGATTCCTGAAAAGCCTGCACCCAAAGAGCCAGTTGCTGCTGAAGGGAAGAAGGAAAGGAAAAGAGGCAGATGGTGCAAGAAAGTTGATCCCATGGCTGAATTTGAACAACATTCTTCTGATGAGGAGGAAGAAGAATAGGTTGCTGCACCAGCACCTAAGGCACCCAAGCTAATGGGTGATGCAATCAAATCAGGGGCTACTGCATCAAAGCCCAAGGAAGCACCCAAGACTGCATCAAAGGCCAAGACAGCTCCAAACAGAAATACAAGGAGCATCCCAGCTGCTGAGAAGAACAAGGCCCCAGTGCCTGACACTGCAGAAGAAGAGGAAGGCCAAGTTCTCAGAAAGTTGAAGCCCAAGATCCCAGACCACAATGATGCTCATCCTGTGGCTGAGGATAACGAAATCAGAAGAGACTCAGGGCTGAGAAAGTGGAGAGCAGAAGATCCATATGCTACCAGGAGGAGAACTGCTGTTGACTACAGGTTCCACACTAAGGAACAACAGGACTTCTATGAGACAATCTTGTTGGATAAGAAGCCCATTGTGTGTGACATGAGATGGGTCGACTGGGAATACATCAAGGACAATGAAGAGCACTATCCTGGAGTGCAAGACAGCTTCAAGGCTTGTGGAGTAGCTGACTTTGTTGGGCAGAAGCTCACAAAGTGGAATGAAGAGTTGATCATGCAGTTCTACTCCACAACACACTTTTATCCAGATGGCAGAATTGTATGGATGTCTGAAGGTACGAGGTACCAATCAACAATTGCTGAGTGGGCATAGCTCATCAATGCCCCAGAGGAGCATGAGGATGACCTAGATATATATGCCAAGAAGAAGATGGACCACAACTCTATGTCAAACATGTACAAGGAGATCCCAAACAAGGCACTTGACACTTTCAAGTTTGGATCAGTACATTATCTTCTGTCAGGATTTCCAACCATCAATTGGATACTGAGGCACACCTTGTTGCCCAAGTCAGGTGATCACAAGATGATCGAAGGCCATGCAATCAACTTGCTTCATATCTTTGATGTGCCACAAAAATTCAAAGTCATGAGCCTCATGGTAGAAACAATCAAGAGGACTGCAGCATACCAGAAGAGGAGCTGTGGATATGCCCCTCAGATCCAGGAGCTGATTAACTCCAAGATGGGCACAGGCATATACCTCTTGGACAAGGAACATTTGCCTATTCATCCAGATTTTGAAGACAATGAAGTTGTGATGAACAAGGATGAACCATCTTCAGCCCATGCACAAGCACAGAAGGAGAAGGCAAGGAAGGAGAAAGCTGCAAAGATGCCAACTCAAGAGGAGGCATCTGAATATTTCTTGAAAACCAAGCAAGAGCAGCTCAGTTACTTGATTGCATCCACCCCGAGGATAGAGAAAGGACTGGCCACCCTCACTCAGAATCAGGAGAGCTTAGAGAGGATCGTAGAACAAAAGTTCTATGACTTGGATGTCAAAGTGACAGAGATCCAGTCTGCAGTGGAGCAACTTCAAGATGACATGCAGGAGAGGAAAGGGAAGACTACCACTGATGCATTTGCCAGAGTGCCACGAGCTCAGAAGTCCAGTGCAGTGCCAGTCCCTGACACCAGAGCCACCACCTCAGCTCCAGCTACAGCACCAGCCCAACCAGCTCCAGCATCTACTTCAGCTCCAGCTCCAACCACGTCTACAGAAGCCTTCGTCCTTGGAGTGATCCAGACTCCACCACCACCAGAAGATCAAGCCTGAGTGTCGATCTAGCACTATGCATTTTCTAGGAACTTTTTGGTAACGTGTTGCCAAAGGGGGAGAAAAATGTATAGATCATAGGCTTCGAGAGAGAGTGTGTTGCTTTTATTCACTCTTGCTTTATTTGGTGGTTTTTCAAACTTTGTTTGCTTTTGGTCGAGATACTTTGATATGCTTGTGAGACATTGATGATCATGTGTTTGATCATAAGCTACACTTATGCATGCTTGATATATCTTATCTATCTTATGTGATCATTCACTTTTCTTGGTGATGAGTGCATGTATTTCATTCTTATCATTTTGAGCGCTCCACCAAGATGTATGTGACATGGAAGAGTAACCCATGATTCTAACTCTTTGTGCATTTGTAGTCCAAAGCAAATTTAAAATATGCACAAATTTAGGGGGAGCTCTTACTTATCACATACTTCTCAAAGCGACGATATAATTCATTCTTATTATCATTTGTCGAAGCTTTGATCTATATGTTGTCATCAATTACCAAAAAGGGGGAGATTGAAAGTGCAACTATCCCTAGGTGATTTTGGTAATTCATAACAACATATAGCTCATTGAGCTAATGCTATTCCAAGACAATTATTTCAGGAAAGCTCAATGATTGGCATGGCATGGATGGTGAAAGTGTAACCCTCAAAATGCCAAGGACAAAGGATTGGCTCAAGCTCAAAAGCTCAAGACTCTTCATTTTACATTTTAGTGATCCAAGATCACATTGAGTCCATAGGAAAAGCCAATACTATCAAGGACAGATGAGGTGTTGCTTAATGAGCTTTTTGCTTCATGTGCTTAATGATATGCTCCAAAATCCTCAGCTACTTTCCCATATCCACATATGACCTAAACCCTAAGCCAAACTCGGTCCTACCAATTCTTTCTATCCGGCGCCACCGAGTTTCACATGTCATAAGCCACTGCCAAACCCTAGCAAATCGGTTCTACCGATAGGGATCTCGGTCTCACCGAGATGGGATTGCAATTTCTCTGCTTCCTTTTCGTAACTTTTCGGTCTCACCGAAAGAGCGGATCGGTCCCATCGAGATTGCAATGTAAACTCTCTGTTTCCCTTTTGTAACTTTTCGGTCTCACCGAAAGAGCAAATCGGTCCCACCAAGTTTACCTGACCAACTCTCTGGTTAGCTTATTGCCAAATCGGTCTCACCGAGTTTGTGTAATCGGTCTCACCAAGATTACGTTATGCCCTAACCCTAACCGTATTGGTCCTACCGAGTTGCATGTCAGTCGCACCGAAAATCTCTAACGGTCACTAGGTTTACTACTTCGGTCCGGCCGAGTTTGTTGATTCGGTCCCACCGAGATTGGTAAATTGTGTGTAACGGTTGGATTTTGTGTGGAGGCTATATATACCCCTCCACCTCCTCTTCACTCATGGAGAGAGCCATCAGAACACATCTACACTTCCAACTCATATGTTCTGAGAGGGAACCACCTACCCTTGTGTTGAGACCAAGATATTCCATTCCTACCATATGAATCTTGATCTCTAGCCTTCCCCAAGTTGCTTTCCACTCAAATCTTCTTTCCACCAAATCCAAATCCTGTGAGAGAGAGTTGAGTGTTGGGGAGACTATCATTTGAAGCACAAGAGCAAGGAGTTCATCATCAACACATCATTTGTTACTTCTTGGAGAGTGGTGTCTCCTAGATTGGCTAGGTGTCACTTGGGAGCCTCCGACAAGATTGTGGAGTTGAACCAAGGAGTTTGTAAGGGCAAGGAGATCGCCTACTTCGTGAAGATCTACCGCTAGTGAGGCAAGTCCTTCGTGGGCGATGGCCATGGTGGGATAGACAAGGTTGCTTCTTCGTGGACCCTTCGTGGGTGGAGCCTTCCGTGGACTCGCGCAACCGTTACCCTTCGTGGGTTGAAGTCTCCATCAACGTGGATGTAGGATAGCACCACCTATCCGAACCACGGGAAAAACATCCGTGTCTCCAATAGCTTAGGGAGTGAAGAGATGACCGACAAATTCATCATCAAGAAGATCCTAAGAGCCTTGGATGGAAAATATGATACTGTGTGCACTTTGATTCAAATGATGACCAATTACAAAGATCTCAAGCCAACGGAAGTTATTGGAAGAATTGTTGCTCATGAGATGTAACTCAAGGATAAAGAGGAACTTCACAACAAATCAAGTGGTGCTTACAAAGCCTCATGTGAAGCCCCCACATCATCAAGTGAGAAGCAAAACTTCAACGAAGAATTGAGCCTAATGGTGAAAAACTTCAACAAGTTCTACAAGAGTAGAAGCAAAGATAGAAGCTCCAAGTCAAGGTCCTACAATGACAAAAGATCTTCTAGTCGAGAGCGAAACTGCTACAATTGTGGAAGACCCGGACACTATTCCAATGAGTGTAAGGCTCCCTACAAAAGAAGAGAGAATTCTCCAAAAAGAAGAAGCAAAAGAGAAGAATCACCATAAAGAGAGAGAAGGAGTAGAGATGACCGTTGATACTCACGGAGAAACAAGGATTCGGAAAGAAAGGAAAAATCATCAAGGAGCTACACAAAACGAAGACATCAAGCTCATGTTGGTGAATGGGTATCCGGCTCCGACTCCGACAACCACTCCGAGAGAAGTTATCACTCCGACTCCGAATATACTCAAGATGAAGGTGTTGCCGGTCTAGCACTTGTGTCAACCAACTCCTACGACATATATTACTCACCAAATGAAGGAATTGGAAGATGCTTCATGGCCAAAGGTCCTAAGGTAACACACCCTGAGTATGTTGATTTTAATAGTGATGAAGATGACTTGTTAGGTGATGATGATTTACTTGTTGACAACTCTAGTCATGAATACTATGATGAAACGTCAAGTAATCATGCTAATCAAGATAAAACGAATGACAATGATAAGGAGAAAATTTAGGCTCTAACTAAAGAACTAAACACTCTTAAGTTAGCTCATGAAACTATCTTCGAAGATCATCGAGAACTTTTAAAAGCTCATGAGAAGTTACGCTTTGAAAAGCTCAATCTTGAGCAAGAGCATGAGTTTTTAAAGGCAATCAATGATGATCTCCGTAAGAAAAGTTCTTTTTACATTGCCAAGCGTTTACTCTTATCCACTTACATGCGTCAAGTCAAGTCTAGTAACAAGAACAAGAAAGATTCTTCCTCTAGTAGTAACAATGATCATGTTAAATCCAATGTTGTTGCTTCTAGTAGTTCTCTTGATTCCACTAATGATTCTCTTAGCCAAGTCACACTTGAGCAAGAAAATAGCTTATTGAAGGGAATCAAAGAGAAAGGAGTGTACAAAAGCCTTGCCGGGAGTAAGCAATTCGAGGAAATTGTACGCAAGCAAGGAAGGCACCGGAAGAATCAAGGTGTTGGTTTTGAACGAAAGTTCAATGCCAATGGAGTTGAGTGGGAAGAAGATCAATACCCCAAGACAAAGTTTGTTCCACAACAAGAGAAGTATGATCCTACTTCTTTCAAGGGAACACAAGCTCACGATGATCTTCCACCACAAGACTACAAGCAAAAAGGCAAGGACAAGCTTCAAGAGGAAATTGATACATTTGAAGAAGCTCCTAAGACCTTAGTCAAGTGGATTCCCAAGACTACTTCAAGTTCCACTTCATCTAGTACGACTACAACTCCAAGGATTCCCATCAAGATGGTGTGGATCCAAAAGAAGAAGAACTAGAGAGTTCTTGAGGGTGACTCCGCCAACATACTTCACTCTTATCATTTTGGCAAGAACAAGTGCAATCAACTTCCACATCTTGCACTAGTTCAAGGAGTCACAAACCCTCTTGTTGGTAAGTCAAGGGACAAGGTAACCTAAAAGCTTTCATGGACATCATCTTGTGTGTGCATCACTCTATGTCTATGGATATCCTTGTTTGTTCCTTGTGGGACTAACCCATGTAGGTATTGAAAGTGCAATTCACTCAAAAGGATAGCTCCAAGTGATCTACATCAACATTGAGCATCCACATCTTCAACATCTACATGAAGTCATCATCGACAAAACCCAAGGTTAGTTCATCCCTCTTAGGGGGGATATCACATCTAGGGGGAGCTTTACTCTAAGACTTGAGTCAAAGCAACTCTAATGATGTGAACACAACAATGCTTTATGGAAAAGTGGTAACCCCACTTGAGCTTAAACGATGAGTATGACCTATGATCAAGTGTTCTCATTTGACTCCTAAGTCAATATACTGATATATAGATGACCTAGTCATCGCCAATTGCTTGATAGATGCTAGAATTGGTTGTGCATGCTTTGTCACATATTTCAATTGCCATTTTATTGTGTGAGCATGTTGGTTGCATATTTTACTCATTCGAGGACATCCACTTGTTGTTTTGATTGTTTGATTTTATTTTTCTTTTGCCAAGTGGATGGACAAGAATGCCTAAGAACCTTCTCTAGCTATCTATGCTTTTCTCGTCTCAAACTCTATTCATGCTACATCACAAAATTGATCAAGTCAGATTCGAACCACTCTGTGTGAGGAGCACTCGGAGTCCCCGATTCGTCATAGACTTAAACTTTCAAAACCTCTTTGTGATTCTTGGTCTGACCGATACCCCACTTTCCGTCTTACCGAGATCATTAAGTTGATCTATGTTTTCGATCTCGGTGCAACCGATTTGAACCATTCGGTCACACCAAGTTGCAATAATTGTACACAGTTTTGCATCTCGGTGCCACCGAGTTGTTCCACTCGGTCACACGACAGGGTCGGGCTATATATAGACACGGGCAAAAATTTGGAAATTTCTCCGAACCCCTTCGCCCGCGCGATAGCTCGCTCTGCCTATGTGGTCTCCGGATCGTCTCCTTGCCGCCAGCCGCCTCCAGTCGCTGGTCTCCGTCGCCATCAACGGGAATCAACCCCGCCATTGCCATCGTAGCGAGTCTCCGCCAAACTAGGGTATGGACTCGATCTTTGTGCTATTCCCCAATCCGATTCCTAGCACATTGTGATCAGATGTATTCTTGCCACGTTTGATAAACTCCTATCCAGTCAATGAACTCAATAGAATAGGTTTGATCCGAAAACTTTAGGGTTTGGTTTCCGCCGAAACCATCTCGGACCCACCAAGTTGAAAAACTCGGTCCCACCAATTTGGCTTATGCCATTGCACAAGTAAAACTCGGTCTGACCGAGTGTTGCTAATCGATGCGACCGATTTTGGAACTTTGTGAAACCCTAGCAGTCTCGGTGCCACCGAACTGTGACTCGGTTTGACCGAGTTCACTAGTTTAGGTTCCAAAAACTGCTTTGGTATCACCGAGTTTAGAAATCGGTAGATCCGAGATGCTTTCTGTGGGAAACTAAAACTAAGTTTTTGAATCATTCTTTTGCAAAAACCTCTGCATTTTGTGATGCTCATCCACTCTACCTCATCTATAAACTATTCACAGGGTCAGCAGTCAGCTTGTTCATCATGTCAGACCAGAGTGATAGCCAGAATTTGTCAGAGCAGCCAGTGCGAATGAGTGAGGGCACTAGTCCCTCTAGCTCTTCAGATGAAGGCAGCAGGAGTACCCCAAGCAACCTGCCAAAAGCTGCCACAAGACAAAGAAAGAAGAGAACCTCAGAATCAGAGGATGAAGATTATGTGGCAGAGGAGGAAACAACTTCCAAGAAAGTTGAACTCAAGAAAGAGCATGGCTCAAGGCAGAGCACCAAGCCAGGCTTAAAGGTCAAAAGGCCAGCAGGCAGGCAGCCCATGCCAAAGGCCAGAGCCTCAACAAAGATTCCTGAGAAGCCTGCACCCAAAGAGCCAATTGCAGCTGAGACAAAGAAAGAAAGGAAAAGAGGCAGACGGTGCAAGAAAGTTGATCCCATGGATGAATTTGAACAACATTCTTCTGATGAAGAAGAAGAAGAAGAGGATGCTGCACCAGCACCCAAGGCATCCAAGCTGATGGGTGATGCTATAAGAACAGGGGCAGCTGCATCTAAGCCCAAGGAAGCCCCCAAGGCTGCATCCAAAGCCAAGCCAGCTCCAAAGCCAAAACCAAAGAGGAACACAAGAAGCATCCCAGCTGCTTAAAAGAACAAGGCCCCAGTGTCTGACATTGCAGAAGAAGAGGAAGGCCAAGTGCTGAGAAAGTTGAAGCCCAAGATCCCAGACCACAATGATGCTCATCCTGTGGCTGAGAATATGAAGATCAGAAGAGACTCTGGGCTGAGAAAATGGAGAGCTGAGGATCCCTATGCTACCAGGAGAAGGACTGCTATTGACTACAGGTTCCACACTAAGGAACAGCAGGACTTCTATGAGACAGTCTTATTGGACAAGAAGCCAATAGTATGTGATATGAGATGGGTCGACTGGGAATATATCCAGGAAAATGAAGAGCACTACCCTGGAGTGCAAGATAGCTTTAGAGCTTGTGGAGTAGCAGACTTTGTTGGGCAGAAGCTCACAAAGTGGAATGAGGAGCTTATCATGCAGTTCTACTCCACAACACATTTTTATCCAGATGGGAGGATTGTTTGGATGTCTGAAGGTACGAGGTACCAATCAACAGTTGCGGAGTGGGCACATCTTATCAATGCCCCAGAGGAAAATGAAGATGACTTGGATGTCTATGCCAAGAACAAGATGGATCACAACTCTATGGCAAATATGTACAAGGAGATTCCTGCAGATGATCTTGATACTCACTAGTTTGGGTCTGTGAAACACTTGTTGTCAGGTCTGCCTACGATCAATTAGATCCTTAGGCACACACTTTTGCCCAAGTCTAGAGATCACAGGATGATCAGAGGTCATGCCATCAACCTGCTACATATCTTTCATGTGCCTCAAAAGTTTAAGGTCATGAGCCTCATAATAGAAACTATCAAGAGGACTGCAGCAGATCAGAAGAGGAGCTGTGGATATGCCCCTCAGATCCAGATGTTGATCAACTCAAGAATGGGCACAGACACATACTTGTTGGACAAGGAACATTTGCCTATTCATCCAGATTTCAAGGACAACCAAGTTGTGATGCACGAAAATGAACCATCATCAGTCCAGGCACAAGCCAAGAAGGAGAAGGCAAGGAAGGAGAAAGCTGCCAAGATGCCAACTCAAGAGGAGGCATCTGAGTACTTCTTGAAGAACAAGCAAGAGCAGCTCAGTTACCTGATTGCATCCACCCTGAGGATTGAGAAAGTACTAGCTACCCTGACTCAGAACCAGGCAAGCTTAGAGAGAATCGTAGAACAAAAATTCTATGACTTGGATACCAAGGTGACAGAAATTCAGACTGCAGTGGAGCAACTCCAAGATGACATGCAGGAGAGGAAAGGGAAGACTACCACTGATGCATTTGCTAGAGTACCACGAGGTCCGAGGTCCAGTGCAGTGCCAGTTCCTGACACAAGAGCCACCGCCTCAGCTCCAGCCACAGCACCAACCCAACCTGCTCCAGCATCTACTTCAGCTCCAACTCCAACCACGTCTACGGAAGCCTTCGTCCTTGGAGTGATCAGGACTCCACCACCGCCAGAAGATCAAGCCTAAGTGTCGATCTAGCACTATGCATTTTCTAGGAACTTTTTGGTAACTTGTTGCCAAAGGGGGAGAAAAATGTATAGATCATAGGCTTCGAGAGAGAGAGTGTTGTTTTTCTCTCTTGCTTTATTTGGTGGTTTTTCAAACATTGTTTGCTTTTGGTTGAGATACTATGTTATGCTTGTGAGACATTGATGATCATGTGTTTGATCATAAGCTACACTTATGCATGCTTGATATATCTTATCTATCTTATGTGGTCATTCACTTTTCCTTGGTGATGAGTGCATGTTTTTCATTATTATCATTTTGAGCGCTCCACCAAGATGTATGTGACATGGAAGAGTAACCCATAATTCTAACTCTTTGTGCATTTGCAGTCCAAAGCAAATTTTAAATATGCACAAATTTAGGGGGAGCTCTTACTTATCACATACTTCTCAAAGCGACGATATAATTCATTCTTATTATCATTTGTCGAAGCTTTGATCTATATGTTGTCATCAATTACCAAAAAGGGGGAGATTGAAAGTGCAACTATCCCTAGGTGGTTTTGGTAATTCATAACAACATATAGCTCATTGAGCTAATGCTATTCCAAGACAATTATTTCAGGAAAGCTCAATGATTGGCATGGCATGGATGGTGAAAGTGGAACCCTCAAAATGTTAAGGACAAAGGATTGGCTCAAGCTCAAAAGCTCAAGACTCTTCATTTTACATTTTAGTGATCCAAGATCACATTGAGTCCATAGGAAAAGCCAATACTATCAAGGAGGGATGAGGTGTTGCTTAATGAGCCTTTTGCTTTATGTGCTTAATGATATGCTCCAAAATCCTCAGCTACTTTCCCATATCCACATATGACCTAAACTCCAAGCCAAACTCGGTCCTACCGATTCTTTCCATCCGGCGCCACCGAGTTTCACTTGTCATTAGCCACTGCCAAACCCTAGCAATTCGGTTCTACCGATAGGGATCTCGGTCTCACCGAGATGGGGTTGCAATCTCTCTGTTTCCCTTTTGTAACTTTTCGGTCTCACCGAAAGAGCAAATCGGTCCCACCGAGATTGCAATGTAAACTCTCTGTTTCCCCTTTGTAACTTTTCGGTCTCACCGAAAGAGCAAATCGGTCCCACCGAGTTTACCTGACCAACTCTCTGGTTAGCTAATTACCAAAATCGGTCTCACCGAGTTTGTGTAATCGGTCTCACCGAGATTAAGTTATGCCCAAACCCTAACCATATCGGTCCTACCGAGTTGCATGTCAGTCCCACCGAAAATCTCTAACGGTCACTAGGTTTACCTTTTCGGTCCGATCGAGTTTGTTGATACGGTCCCATCGAGATTGGTAAATTGTGTGTAACGGTTGGATTTTGTGTGGAGGCTATATATACCCCTCCACCTCCTCTTCATTCGTGGAGAGAGCCATCAAAACACATATACACTTCCAACTCATATGTTCTGAGAGGGAACCACCTACCCTTGTGTTGAGGCCAAGATATTCCATTCCTACCATATGAATCTTGATCTCTAGCCTTCCCCAAGTTGCTTTCCACTCAAATCTTCTTTCCACCAAATCCAAATCCTGTGAGAGAGAGTTGAGTGTTGGGGAGACTATCATTTGAAGCACAAGAGCAAGGAGTTCATCATCAACAAACCATTTGTTACTTCTTGGAGAGTGGTGTCTCCTAGATTGGCTAGGTGTCACTTGGGAACCTCCGACAAGATTGTGGAGTTGAACCAAGGAGTTTGTAAGGGCAAGGAGATCGCCTACTTCATGAAGATCTACCGCTAGTGAGGCAAGTCCTTCGTGGGCGATGGCCATGGTGGGATAGACAAGGTTGCTTCTTCGTGGACCCTTCGTGGGTGGAGCCCTCCGTGGACTCGCGCAACCGTTACCCTTCGTGGGTTGAAGTCTCCATCAACGTGGATGTAGGATAGCACCACCTATCTGAACCACGGGAAAAACATCCGTGTCTCCAATAGCGTTTGAATTCTCCAAACCCTTCCCTTTACATTCTTGCAAGTTGCATGCTTTACTTTCCGCTGCTATATACTCTTTGCATGCTTGCTTGAATTGTGTGATGATTGCTTGACTTGTCCTAAAGTTGCTAAAATCTGCCAAGAACTAAAATTGGGAAAAGGCATAGTTTTTATTTGGTCAAGTAGTCTAATCACCCCCCCTCTAGACATACTTCCGATCCTACATGTGCCGACGGCGATCACATCGACCTTGGAACCATTCCCGACGCACATCGTCACCTCGTCCTTCGCCAGTCTCCGCTCATTCCGCAGCTCCTGCTTTGAGTTACAAATATGAGAAACGGCACCGGTATCAAATACCCAGGAGCTACTACGAGCACTGGTAAGGTACACATGAATTACATGTATATCACATATACCTTTAGTGTTGCCGGCCTTCTTATCCGCTAAGTATTTGGGGCAGTTCCGCTTCCAGTGACCCTTCCCTTTGCAATAAAAGCACTAGTCTCAGGCTTGGGTCCATTCTTTGACTTCTTCCCGGCAACTGGCTTACCGGGCGCGGCAACATCCTTGCCGTCCTTCTTGAAGTTCTTCTTACCCTTGCCTTTCTTGAACTTGGTGGTTTTATTGACCATCAACACTTGATGTTCCTTTTTGATTTCTACCTCCGCTGACTTCATCATTGAAAGTACTTCGGGAATGGTCTTTTCCATCCCCTGCATATTATAGTTCATCACAAAGCTATTGTAGCTAGGTGGGAGCGACTGAAGGATTCTGTCAATGACCGCCTCGTCTGGGAGGTTAATGTCCAGCTGGGACAAGCGGTTGTGCAACCCAGACATCTTGAGTATGTGCTCACTGACAGAACTATTTTCCTCCATCTTACAACTGTAGAACTTGCCGGAGACTTCATATCTCTCGACCCGGGCATGAGCTTGGAAAACCATTTTCAACTCTTCGAACATCTCATATGCTCCGTGTTGCTCAAAACGCTTTTGGAGCCCCGGTTCTAAGCTGTAAAGCATGCCGCACTGAATGAGGGAGTAATCATCAGCACGCTGCTGCCAAGCGTTCATAACGTCTTGGTTCTCTGGGATGGGTGCTTCACCTAGCGGTGCTTCTAGGACATATTGTTTCCTGGCAGCTATGAGGATGATCCTCAGGTTCCGGGCCCAGTCCGTATAGTTGCTGCCATCATCTTTTAGCTTGGTTTTCTCTAGGAACGCGTTGAAGTTGAGGTTGACATTAGCGTTGGCCATTTGATCTACAAGACATTTATGCAAAGATTTTAGACTAAGTTCATGATAATTAAGTTCATCTAATCAAATTATTTAATGAACTCCCTGTCGGGGTTTTCTGGCTCCTCGAACACCTATGGGGACGGAGCCCCTTCTTGGTTCGGCGGGGGGCGGAGGTCGCGCGAAGAGCGGATCGAGGCGAAGCACACGGGGTTTTTTACCTAGCTTCGGAGCTCTCCGGAGAGATAATACTCCTACTGTTGCATTGCGGATTGTATTGAGTTCTTGCTCGGGAGCGCTGAGTGCTACAGTACACTCGAGCAGCTAACGAGACCGATCGTTCTTCTGTTTTCCTCTCAGAGATTGCTCTCCGGGGGCCGCTCCCCCCTCTACGTTGTGCATGGGCCTCCTTTTATATGTTCAAGGGGTCTCCAACAGGTGACAACGTAGGCAAGGGCAAAAATGGAAATATGATGTGGTAGGTACAGCTACCTACACAGTATATCATACCTAACCCTGACGGTAGGGGACAAAGGCATTAAATGCCTATCTACGTCGCCCTGACGGTGCAGAAAAGGGACCGTCAGGGGCGCCACCGCTCGCCACGATGGCGATCTTGTCAGCGCCGCATGCCACAGTGTACCCCTGGCTGCACAGCCTCCCGCCACGTACGCCAGGAAGGGTCCCGGAGCGACACGTAGGTGGGTGAGCTGAAGCGTAGGTACAGGGTGGTTGCCCGCCGCGGAAAGTGCCTTGTCGCAGCCGTTGTCTTGCCGTGTCCGGGAACTTGTCACTCGCCGAGTCCTGCCGGGACACGTGGCGCGTCGCGGCAGGTTCTTTGAGATGCTCTGGTTGGCCTTCCCGGCAAGCTCCTCTTGCCGGGGTCTTGTGCCTCGAGCGGCCTTCCCGGCAAGCTCCTCTTGCCGGGGACTTGTCTCCTTGGCTGAAATACTTTGTTCTCGAATGGCTCCAAAGGAACCATAGAGAGCCTTGGCGATCACCTGGCGGGCCTTGCCGCGGGGTGCTGCGACTGCCCGTGCGCAAGTTCGGGATACTAGGGTACCCCTACTTTAGTACACCGACAGGAGCCCCCGGGCCTGGGCCACACACGGTGCCGAGCGCTGTTGGGCCAGGCCCACAACAGGGCACGGGCACGCGCGACCTGGGTCATGTCGCACCTTGCTCCGTACCCACCGCGTCCTCCCCGAACGGCACGCGTCGATCGCGGCGTCGTGGGAGAGGTCGTGGGTGGTTCCTTTATTCGGAAAAACAAAACGCCCGCCTCCTGGCGGTTCGTATCTTCCTCATAAACGGAGGGAGGCGTGGAGGCGTGGTCTTCGAGGCGTCCACCCCCCCACGATCACGGGGTGGGGAGAGGTCGCCTCACCCGTCGCCTCAACTCTGCACTCCTGCCACGCGGCCTCCATGCGCTTGGAGTGGCGAACGGTGGAGGCGGGAAACCGGGTCGTCACGGGTCGAGGCAGCGGGTCGGGCCCAGTTCCCTGCGCCTTCTGCGTCTCGATTGGCTGAGCGGGGCGGCCGAGCCCCCACCCCGCTCCTTTATAAGGAGCGGGATAGGGGGGACGTAAACCCGCATTCTCTCATCTCCTCCTTTCTTCAGCTTCTGCTCCCCTCTCTCTCATTCGCCATGGAGAAAGGGAACCCTGGTCCTTCGACGGTGGCGACAAGGGTTGCCGCTAGGCAACGTGTCCCTCCTCCCCCCCCCCCCCCGCACCCGTGGTGCCAGAGCCAGCTGCAAGGGGAAGAGGGAGGGGACGAGGCCGCGGGCGAGGTCGAGGGCGAGGTCGAGGCGGTCGGGGAAGAGGTGGGCGAGGCAGTCCGCCGGCCTCGCCTCCGCCAGCAGATCCTCTCCCCGTGGCGGACCATATCGGGGACGACCCTTGCGAGTTCTTCGTCAGGCTGCGTCGGCCGCCTCGTCGTCGCCTTCGTCTCCCGACTCCATTTGCGAGCGAGATGGAGTTGGATCCGCCCGAGACACCGAGGTTGCACATGAGGGGTTGTGGAATCAGCGGTATGCGAGTCCGCGTTGATTTCCCGGCCCCTAATGTGATGTATCTTGGTCGAGGGTGGAAGACGTTCACCCGCATCCACAGCTTGACGGCGGGTCTCCTCTCCGTCAAGGTCTTCGGGTGCTTCGGGACTCGGGCACGGTGCTACGTGGAGAGCTCCTCCGATAGCGAAGGCTCCTCCTCGGGCGGGAGTGACGAGGAGGACAGCGACAGTGACGATGAGGGCGGCGGGCGGCGGGATGACGGGTCCGACTAGGTGTCGGGTGCCGCTCCGCGTGGTACCGGCGACCCCATCATCCGCGTCGCTGGCTCCTGGAGCTTCTCGGGGTCGCCTCCTTGGGCGGCTGGCGTAGGGAGGCTGCGGAAGAGGAAGAGGGCAGGCGGTAAGGCCGTCAACTCGGAGTACGAGGACATGACGCCCTCGATAGCGTGCTGACGTCCTGCCGCCTCATCTTCGAGCTCTGCCTCCGGCGCCGCCATCACCATGCCGCCGAGACGTTCTCTTGGTGTCTTATGGCACCTGTAGCTCATCTAGGCGCCCCTTTTGCCCTTTTCGCCTCCTTGACCTGCCTCCTGAAGAGAGGGACAAGAGAGGGATTACGGGCATCTTATCTCTTTTTAACTTGTAAGCCCTCGGGCCTTAGTTGCATTTAAAGCTTGTAATCCCATCATTCATGTTTTTCATCCTCTTATGAACTGTACCTGAGTGGAATGCTTTTCAATGAAAAGGGGATGCTTGCCGGGTCACTTGTCTCGTGGGTGGAACCCACGTCAAGGAGCGAATCCTTTATATCTTTAAGATAGACACTTCCTTTTCCGGCAGCAGGCCCTGCCTTCTTCCCACGTCGCTCACCTTTTCTCATGCTTTTGGCGGAGGCAGGGAGGAGGCGGGTTCAGGCTCCTCGCTTCGTCCCTTTGCTGCCGCGACTACAACCAAATCTGGCCCCGGGAACGAGCCCGAGGGCCTAGAGTTAAGGGAGCACGGTAGCTTTTAGGAAGAAACGAGGTTTCGCATACCCCAGCCCATAAGAGAATGCATGATAAGGGATGAAAAATTATCTGAGATCGCAGCCCCCGGCAACTTCGGTTCGCCGTGGGCTAATCTTTGCACTTGCAGCCCCCGACAACATTGGCTTGCCGGGGTCCGGGTGTTGGTCCGTCCGTCTTCTTCTTTTCGTCCTTGAGTGGTCCGGTCAGGGCGCGCGAGTCCTGCGAACCAAGGGAAACGAAAGAACGACAAAAGGATGCACACTCGACCTCTAAGTTAGGGGTTAGCCGCTACTAAGCACTGTCAACCCTAACCAAGGACGAGACTCGACTCAGCATGCATGCTAAAACTCAGGGCGCCAGCGCTTTATCTTCGCTCAGGGTCTGCGCCTGGCTTTGTACAAAGGATTACATGCAACAGAGGCAAGACTTGTACAAAATGGTGGTTGCCGGACAGGGTCTGACAACCGCGCCTTACGGGTAAAACTTACGAAGATGCTCGATGTTCCAGGAGTTGCTCACCGTAAAGCCATCCTCGGTCTCAAGGCGGACAACGCCAGGCCTAGTGACTCGTTTCACCCGGTAAGGGCGTTCCCACTTCGGCGTCAACTTGTTGGAATTCTTGGCGGAATGAATGCGCCGAAGAACAAGGTCGCCTTCCTCGAGACTTCTGGCTTTAACTTTGCGGCTATGGTAGCGGTGCAAAGCTTGCTGGTATCGAGCAGCTCGTACAGCAGCCTGAAGATGGTCTCCCTCAAGGAGCAGCGCGTCATCTTGTCGCAGCTGCTCTTGCTCAAGCTCATCATAAGCGAGCACTCGAGGTGACCCGTATACGAGTTCCGTGGGGATAACTGCCTCTGCTCCATAGACTAGAGCGAAAGATGTCTGGCCAGTGGCTCGATTTGGCGTCGTCCTGATCGACCAAAGAACCATCGGCAGCTCCTCGATCCAGTTTCTTCCGCATTTGTGCAGCCTGTAGAAAGTCCGGATCTTGAGTCCACGCAGCACTTCAGCATTTGCCCTCTCTGCTTGACCGTTGCTCCTGGGGTGAGCAACAGAAGCGAAGCAGACCTTGGCGCCAAGGTCTTGGACGTACTGCATGAAGGTGCGACTCGTGAATTGTGTACCGTTGTCGGTGATGATCCTGTTAGGGATTCCGAAACGGCAAACAATCGACCTGAAGAACTTGACTGCTGACTGTGCTGTCACCTTCCTCACTGGTTCCACTTCCGGCCACTTTGTGAACTTGTCGATTGCGACGTACAAGTACTCAAAGCCCCCGACTGCTCGGGGGAAGGGGCCGAGGATGTCGAGCCCCCAGACCGAAAATGGCCAGGATAAAGGGATCGTCTGGAGAGCTTGAGCTGGCTGGTGTATCTGCTTGGAATGGAACTGACACGCTTCACACTTGGTTACTTGTGCAGTTGCATCCTGGAGAGCTGTCGGCCAAAAGAAGCCCTGCCGGAATGCTTTGCCGGCAAGCGCTCTTGCGCCAATGTGGTGACCACAAATGCCTCCATGTATCTCTGCCAACAGCTTCTGTCCATCTTCCCGGGGGATACACTTCAATTTCACTCCGTTGAGTCTTCTTCTGTACAGTGCGTTGTCAATGAACTGGTACATACTAGACTGTCGGGCTACTCTTTCCGCTTCTTCTGGCTCTTCGGGAAGTTCTCCTGACTGGAGGAAACGGACGACCTGCTGTGCCCATGCTGGAGCCTGTGGCTCGACAACAAGGACTAAAGGCGTATCTGCTGCTGCAGGAACACCCGCTTCTACGGCGAGAACCTGCGGTCCAGCCGGAGCTTGATGATCCCCGGCAAGCTTGCCGGAGCGAAACTTGTCGGGAGCGTCTGCTTCAACGAAACAAACCCTGGGGCTTGTCAGAGCAGACTGCTCCTCAGCACTTTAGGCGTTGATCTTGGGGACCTTCTTGGCGGCGGCTTCGAGAAGCTCTGCCGGAAGATAGTCACCAGAAATCAACTTCCTCTTCTTGCCCTGTCCAGTTGATGGCGTCACGGATGGTTGAGTCAGCTTGAGCACAAAGATCCCTGGTTCCACAGGTAACTTAAGTGTCGCGCACTTTGACAGGCCGTCAGCGATGTCGTTCCGAGCTCTTGGAACATGTTCCATCTGTAGGCCGACAAAGCGCTCTTCCAGCTTCCTCACTTCATCAACGTAAGCTTCCATCAACGGACTCTGATAATCTTTGTTCACTTGGCGGACGACAAGTTGTGAGTCACCCCTGACAATGAGTTGCTTGATCCCAAGGTCTGCCGCGATCCTGAGACCGGCGAGCAATCCTTCGTACTCTGCAGTATTGTTTGTTGCTTGCTCCTCGGGAAAGTGCATCTGGACCACGTACTTGAGGTGCTCTCCGGTGGGTGCGACAAGCAGCACGCCAGCACCGGCGCCTTGCAGCGAGAACGCACCATCAAAGTACATCAGCCACTCCTTGTTTGCCTCCTTGACGGGGATGCTCGTCTCTGGAATTTCTTCGTCTGGTGTTGGCGTCCACTCTGCTATGAATTCTGCCAATGCTCTGCTTTGAATAGTTGAAGTGCTCTCAAACTTGAGGCCAAAGCTTGACAGTTCCAGTGCCCACTCAACAATCCTGCCTGTTGCTTCTGGATTCTGCAGTATCCTCTTTAGCGGAAAGCGAGTGACAACTGTGATCTCATGTGCTTGGAAGTAATGGCGCAGCTTTCTCGAGGCCATAAGAAGGCCGAAAAGCAACTTCTGCACACCAGAGTACCTTGACCTAGCCCCCTGCAGAAGGGAACTGACAAAGTAGACTGGGCGCTGCACCATTTTCTTCTTCTGTATCCCTTCGCACATCTGCGCAGATCCATCTTCGTCGGGACCGGAGCTTGTCGGGGAAGCCCCCTGCTTGTCGCTGGATGTGCTTGCCGCGGTCGCTGGCTCATCATCTGCCTCTCTCTCCGCTACTAACGCAGCACTAACCACTTGATTGGTTGCCGCCAGATATAGCAGCAACTTCTCTTGTGGTTTAGGTGCGACAAGTATTGGAGTGGAGGACAAGTATCTCTTCAAGTCCTGCAGCGCAGCCTCCGCTTCCGGAGTCCATTTCATTGGACCTGCCTTTTTCAAAATTTTGAAAAACGGCTGGGCGCGCTCAGCAGACTTAGAGATAAACCTGCTGAGAGCCGCCACGCAGCCGGCAAGTTTTCGTACATCCTTGACGCGCTTCGGTGCTTCAATCTGCTGAATGGCCTTGATCTTGTCGGGATTTGCTTCAATTCCCCTCTGAGACACGAAGAATCCGAGAAGCTTGCCGGACGGGACTCCAAGCACGCACTTCTCGGGGTTGAGCTTGAGGCTGATCTTGCGTAGATTTGCAAAAGTCTCTTCTAGATCTTGAATCAGAGTTGCTTTGTCCCTGCTCTTGACCACTATGTCATCCATGTAGGCTTCCACATTTCTGTGTATTTGCGGCTCAAAAGCAGTGTGGACTACCCTTGCGAATGTTGAACCAGCATTCTTCAAACCGAAAGGCATTCGTACGAAACAGTACGTGCCACATGGAGTGATGAACGCGGTTTTCTCCTCATCCTCTTCTGCCATGAAGATCTGATGGTATCCTGAGTATGCGTCAAGAAATGAAAGCAAGTTGCATCCGGCTGTGGAGTCGACAATCTGGTCAATGCGCGGCAAGGGAAACGGGTCTTTGGGACAAGCTTTGTTGACATCGGTGAAGTCGATGCAAAGTCTCCATTTCCCGTTTGCCTTGCGCACGACTACAGGATTGGCCAACCACGAAGGATGGATCACTCCTCTGACGAGGCCTGCTGCTTCCAACTTCTTGATCTCTTCGGCGATGAACTCTTGGCGTTCCACTGCTTGTTTCCTGACTCTCTGCTTGACGGGCCGCGCATGAGGACAGACGGCAAGGTGGTGCTCGATTACTTTCCTGGGAACACCGGGGATGTCAGACGGTTGCCATGCAAACACATCGACATTCGCCCGCAGGAAAGCAACGAGCGCGCTTTCCTATTTAGGGTCGAGAGTGGCGCTGATGGTGAAGGTACCACCAGTGTCGTCCTCCTTGGCGGACACCTTCTTGGTCGCTGGCGGAGCTGCCATCGTCTTCTTACACTTGCCGGTGGAGCTCGATGGTGCGTCCTCGACGGTAGCGCAGCACTCCGAAGAGGTGCGCTTGCCGGAGTGGGCATCAGAGCTCTTGCCGGACTTGGTCGTCTTCTTCCCCCCGGGAGCTTCAGCGGCAAGTGTCTCGCGATCTGCGGCGGCTGCTGCTTCCTGGTAGATCTTGTCGGCACAGATAAGAGCGTCTTTCTTGTCGCCATGTACAGAGATGACACTTATCGGGCCTGGCATCTTCAGCATGTTGTACGCGTAGTGAGAGGCCGCCATGAACTTGGCGAGCGTTGGACGGCCGAGAATTCCATTGTAAGGCAATGGAAAATCAGCAACGTCGAAAGTGATCCTCTCAGTCCTGAAGTTCAGCTCGCTGCCAAATGTTACCAGCAGCGTGATCTTCCCCTTCGGCTTGCTCCTTCCCGGGTTGATTCCTTGGAACGTGCCGGTCTCTTCGAGCTCACTGTCAGGGACTTGGAGTCTCCGGAGCACAACGGAGGAGATCAGGTTCAAGCCGGCCCCGCCGTCAACTAGCATCTTAGTGACCTTGAGGTTGCAGATAGTTGGTGAAACCAACATCGGCAAACACCCAACAACAGTTGTGCGATCGTGGTGGTCCTCAATATCAAAGATGATAGGCGTGCTGGACCATTTCAGAAGCTTGCGTGACTCAACGGGTGGTTCTGCTGCATTGACTTCCCGCACCCAC
Organism: Aegilops umbellulata; assembly: GCA_032464435.1. Taxonomy (NCBI): domain Eukaryota; kingdom Viridiplantae; phylum Streptophyta; class Magnoliopsida; order Poales; family Poaceae; genus Aegilops; species Aegilops umbellulata. The sequence continues at coordinate 71,744,679 of CP136057.1, forward strand.
TGTTTGAGTTGGCGGTGTGAGGTATGCAGAGAAGCACCGCCGTCAACGCACAAAACTTCTGTGGCTTTCTGGAACTCCTGCTCGCTGGTCTCGACGTCATCCATGTCTTCATCGCCGTCGTCATCTTCATCCTTGTCGCGACCGCGGGGAGGTCTGTCGCCCTGCCGCTGCTTGGCGTTGCCGCGGTGTCCCCCCCGGCCGGTGCGCTTCGTACCGGATCCTCCAGCACCTCCTTGGGCCTTCTCCTTGTCGCGTCGCTCGTATTCGGCCTTTTGCTGCTCAACGAGCTGCTCGACCTTCTTGCAGCTCTGGAGGTCATGGCCTTTGGTGCGGTGAATCTTGCAGTACTGCTTGTTGGTGTCGTCCTGCTTGTCGGCGGCCGCCACAGCCTGGCAGTTGGCGCATGCGGCAACCTCCTTGCCGGAGCTGGCAGTCTTTGCTGTCTTGGCGCCACCTTCGTTGCCGGACTGCTCGACAACTAGCACATCTTTGCCTTTCCTCTTCCTGTTGTTTCGCCGCTGGTTTTTGCTTGTCGGGGCAGCATCGTCGCTGTCAGATCCTCCTGTTCCTACGTTCTCTCCGGGGAGTTTCCTCCCTTCCTCAGCACGTGCACATCTGTCGGCCAGGGCATACAGCTCACTGACGTCTCTGATCTTGCACATCGCCATCTCCTCCCGCATCCTGCGGTTACGCACGTTCTGGTGGAACGCACTGATGACCGCGACAGGGTGGACGTCTGGGATGTTGGGTTGCACTTGGCTGAATCTCTGGATGTACTTGCGTAGAGGCTCCCCTTCCTTCTGGGCAAGCAGGTGAAGATCACTCTCCTGGCCATGAGGTTTGTGGCCGCCTGTAAAGGCGCCGACAAACTGATGGCATAGGTCCGCCCGGGAAGATATGGAGTTTTCCGGCAAGTGCATGAGCCAGGATATGACGTTGGGTTTGAGCACCAGAGGGAAGTAGTTGGCGAGGATCTTGTCATCTCGCCCCCCGGCAGCCTGCACCGCGATGGTGTAGATGTTGAGGAACTCCGACGGATGCAGCCTGCCGTCGTACTTCTCTGGTACGTCTGGCTTGAAATTCTTCGTGCTGGGCCACTGGACTTGCCGCAGCTCACGAGTAAACGCAGGGCAACCTACCGCGTACGGCAGGTCGCCTGGTTCCCCTGGCGCTTGCATGTCGACAGCGGGGCCAGCGCGTCGGTCTGATTGACGCCGCGTTTCTCTTCGGCGCTTGATGCGGGTACGAGCGTCTTCTTGCTGCCGTTCATGAAGAATGTGGCGCTGATCACGACGAGTTCGCGGATCTGATGAAGCAGTGGAGTCGCTGCCGTGGCGGACCCGGCGAGTCGGTGATCTTGGCCTTTGAGGCGGAGAGTGCACGGTGGTTGCACCCCCACCGGTTTTGTCGCCATTGGCTCGCACTTGGCTGGCCTGCCGCGGCTGCGATGTGGTCGCCGGCCGTGGAGTGTCGCCGTTGGCGAAGCCGATGAGACTCTGAATGGTGGCCCTCCAGTCGTCGATCTTGTCTGGCGTTGGAGGGAAGTCTAGGAGTAGTTGAGCTTGTGCCAAAGCTTCTGCTGGAGTGGCGGGTAGCGGTGGCGAACGGTGCGAGGAGCGGGATATGCTCGGACTTCCAACGATGTTAGAAGGAGCAGTATTCCGTCCAGGCGACCGTGCCTCGCTCGCGCCAGCACGTTGGCGTGCATGTTGGCCTTGAGCATCCCGGGATCCGCCAGCTCGATTTGGGTCCAGCGAGCGTATGGTACCGTGAGTACCACGACGCTGCCGGTCCTGCGCCTCTTGAGATGGGCGCGGTGCGTCTACAGACGTCCGGTCGTCGTGGGAGCCGACTACGCCGCCGACGGGCAGTGCGGCCTTGTCCTTGGACTTGGTGGCACCGTGGGCTCCCTCGTCGACGCCCGTTCTTCCGCCGGCGTCCTCCCTGCCGGCCGTTTGCTGCGGCGGCGGTGGATTCGACGCGGACGGCGCAGCCGCCTCCGAAGCCTTCTTCTTCGGCGGCATGTCAATGAAGTCGATGAAGATTTAGCTCGCGTGAACGCCGGATCAAGTTCACACAACCTCGACGCCCCCTACCTGGCGCGCCAAAGATGTCGGGGTTTTCTGGCTCCTCGAACACCTATGGGGACGGAGCCCCTTCTCGGTTCGGCGGAGGGCGCAGGTCACGCGAAGAGCGGATCGAGGCGAAGCACACGGGTTTTTTTTACCCAGCTTCGGAGCTCTCCGGAGAGATAATACTCCTACTGCTGCTTTGTGGATTGTATTGAGTTCTTGCTCGGGAGCGCTGAGTGCTACAGTACACTCGAGCAGCTAACGAGACCGAGCGTTCTTCTGTTTTCCTCTTAGAGATTGCTCTCCGGGGGCCGCTCCCCCCTCTACATTGTGCATGGGCCTCCTTTTATATGTTCAAGGGGTGTCCAACAGGTGACAACGTAGGCAAGGGCAAAAATGGAAATATGTTGTGGTAGGTACAGCTACCTACGCAGTATATCATACCTAACCCTGACGGCAGGGGACAAAGGCATTAAATGCCTATCTACGTCGCCCTGACGGTGCAGAAAAGGGACCGTCAGGGGCGCCACCGCTCGCCACGATGGCGATCTTGTCAGCGCCGCATGCCACAGTGTACCCCTGGCTGCACAGCCTCCCGCCACGTACGCCAGGAAGGGTCCCGGAGCGACACGTAGGTGGGTGAGCTGGAGCGTAGGTACAGGGTGGTTGCCCGCCGCGGCAAGTGCCTTGTCGCGGCCGTTGTCTTGCCGCGTCCGGGAACTTGTCGCTCGCCGAGTCCTGCCGGGACGCGTGGCGCGTCGCGACAGGTTCTTTGAGATGCTCTGGTTGGCCTTCCCGGCAAGCTCCTCTTGCCGGGGTCTTGTGCCTCGAGCGGCCTTCCCGGCAAGCTCCTCTTGCCGGGGACTTGTCTCCTTGGCTTAAATACTTTGTTCTCGAATGGCTCCAAAGGAACCATAGAAAGCCTTGGCGATCACCTGGCGGGCCTTGCCGCGGGGTGCTGCGACTGCCCGTGCACAAGTTCGGGATACTAGGGTACCCCTACTTTAGTACACCGACACTCCCACTCAGATTAGACATTCCTCTAGTCATCTAAGTGAAACATGATCCGACTCGACTAGGCCGTGTCTGATCATCACGTGAGACGGACTAGTCATCATCGGTGAACATCTCCATGTTGATCGTATATTTCATACAACTCATGTTCGACCTTTCGGTCTCTTGTGTTCCGAGGCCATGTCTGTACATGCTAGGCTCGTCAAGTTAACCTAAGCGTTTGCATGTGTAAAGTTGTCTTACACCCGTTGTATGTGAACGTTGGAATCTATCACACCCGATCATCATGTGGTGCTTCGAAACAACGAACTGTCGCAACGGCGCACGGTTAGGGGGAACACTTTCTTGAAATTATTATGAGGGATCATCTTATTTACTACCGTTGTTCTAAGTAAACAAGATGCATAAAAACATGATAAACATCACATGCAATCAAATAATAGTGACATGATATGGCCAACATCATATAGCTCCTTTGATCTCCATCTTGGGGCTCCATGATCATCTTGTCACCGGCATGACACCATGATCTCCATCATCATGATCTCCATCATCGTGTCTCCATGAAGTTGCTCGCCAACTATTACTTCTACTACTAGGCTAACACGTTTAGCAATAAAGTAAAGTAATTTACATGGCGTTTCTCAATGACACGCAGGTCATACAAAAAATAAAGACAACTCCTATGGCTCCGGCCGGTTGTCATACTCATTGACATGCAAGTCGTGATTCCTATTACAAGAACATGATCTCATACATCACATATATATCATTCAACATTCATCACAACTTTGGCCATATCACATCACAAAACACTTGCTGCAAAAACAAGTTAGACGTCCTCTAATTGTTGTTGCAAGTTTTACGTGGCTGCAATAGGGTTCTAGCAAGAACGTTTTCTTACCTACGTTAAAGCCACAACGTGATTTGTCAACTTCTATTTACCCTTCATAAGGACCCTTTTCGTCGAATCCGCTCCAAGTAAAGTGGGAGAGACAGACACCCGCCAGCCACCTTATGCAACTAGTGCATGTCAGTCGGTGGAACCTGTCTCACGTGAGCATACGTGTAAGGTCGGTCTGGGCCGCTTCATCCCACAATACCGCTGAAGCAAAATAAGACTAGTAGCGGTAAGAAAGTTGACAACATCTACGCCCACAACAAATTGTGTTCTACTCGTGCAAAGAGGACTACGCATAGACCTAGCTCTGATACCACTGTTGGGGAACGTTGCAGAAAATAAAAAATTTCCTACGGTTTCACTAAGATCCATCTATGAGTTCATCTAGCAACGAGTGATCGGAGTGCATCTACATACCTTTGTAGATCGCGAGCGGAAGCGTTCAAAGAACGGGGTTGAGGGAGTCGTACTCGTCGTGATCCAAATCACCGGAGATCCTAGCGCCGAACGGACGGCACCTCCGCGTTCAACACACGTACGGTCAGCGTGACGTCTCCTCCTTCTTGATCCAGCAAGAGGGAAGGAGAGGTTGATGAAGATCCAGCAGCACGACAGCGTGGTGGTGGATGCAACAGTCACCGCAGCAGGGCTTCGCCGAGCTTGTGCGAGAGGGAGAGGTGTAGCAGGGGAGAGGGAGGCGCCAAGACTTTAGGGTGCGGCTGCCCTCCTCTCCCCCCTTTATATAGGCCCCCTGGGGGCGCCGGCCCTGGGAGATGGGATCTCCCAAGGGGGCGGCGGCCAAGGGGGGTGGAGTGCCCCCCCAAGGCAAGTGGGGCACCTCCCACCCTAGGGTTTCCAACCCTAGGCGCAGGGGGGGCCAAGGGGGCACACCAGCCCACTATGGGCTGGTTACCCTCCCCACTTCAGTCCATGGGGCCCTCCGGGATGGGTGGCCCCACCCGGTGGACCCCCGGGACCCATCCGGTGGTCCCGGTACAATACCGGTGACCCCGAACTCTCCCGATGGCCGAAACTGCACTTCGTATATATAATTCTTCACCTCCGAACCATTCTGAGACTCCTCGTGAGGTCCAGGATCTCATCCGGGACTCTGAACAACTTTCGGATTACTGCATACTCATATTTATACAACCCTAGCGTCACCGAACCTTAAGTGTGTAGACCCTACGGGTTCGGGAGACACGTAGACATGACCGAGACAGCTCTCTGGCCAATAACCAACAGCGGGATCTGGATACCCATGTTGGCTCCCACATGCTCCTCGATGATCTCATCGGATGAACCACGATGTCGAGGATTCAAGCAACCCCGTATACGATTCCCTTTGTCAATCGGTATTTTACTTGCCCGAGATTCGATCGCCGGTATCCCAATACCTCGTTCAATCTCGTTACCGGCAAGTCACTTTACTCGTACCGTAATGCATGATCCCGTGACCAAACATTTGGTTACTTTGAGCTCATTATGATGATGCATTACCGAGTGGGCCCAGAGATACCTCTACGTCATATGGAGTGACAAATCCCAGTCTCGATCCGTGTCAACCCAACAGACACTTTCGGAGATACCCGTAGTACACCTTTATAGTCACCCAGTTACGTTGTGACGTTTGGTACACCCAAAGCACTCCTACGGTATCCGGGAGTTACACGATCTCATGGTCTAAGGAAAAGATACTTGACATTGGAAAAGCTCTAGCAAACGAACTATACGATCTTGTGCTATGCTTAGGATTGGGTCTTGTCCATCACATCATTCTCCTAATGATGTGATCTCGTTATCAATGACATCCAATGTCCATAGTCAGGAAACCATGACTACCTGTTGATCAATGAGCTAGTCAACTAGAGGCTTACTAGGGACATGTTGGTGTCTATGTATTCACACATGTATTACGGTTTCCGAATAACAAAATTATAGCATGAATAGAAGACAATTATCATGAACAAGGAAATATAATAATAATAATCCTTTTATTATTGCCTCCAGGGCATATTTCCAACACAGTTTGGCGTCACGGCTCTGGTGAAGGGTAAGGTCGATACTCGGTTCGATCGCCGCTGAGAATGCGGCCTCCATGGCGGGGTCTATCCACCCGTCCATGGATGGCGCAATTGGCCCCAAATTGAGGGTCGGAGCGATTGCCGATGCGGTCTCCTGGACACTTTCTGATGGTAGAGCTAAATCATGCTCATCATGACCGTGCGGCGCACTCGGCAGGGGCTCGAATCCGTCGAAGATCAAGTCTCCGCGGATGTCGATCGTGTAGTTTAAGCTTCCAAACCTGACCTGGTGGCCAGGGGCGTAACTCTCGATCTGCTCCAGATGGCCAAGCCAGTTGGCCCGCAGTGCGAAGCCGCCGAATACAAAGATCTGTCCGGGAGAAAAGTCTCACCCTGGACCGCATCGCTATCGATGATCGAGGGAGCCATCAAGCCTAACGATGACGACACAGAGGAACTCTCAATGAAAGCACCAATGTCGGTGTGAAAACCAGCGGATCTCGGGTAGGGGGTCCCGAACTATGCGTCTAGGCAGATGGTAACAGGAGACGGGGGACACGATGTTTTTACCCAGGTTCGGGTCCTCTCGATGGAGGTAAAACCCTACTCCTGCTTGATTGATCTTGATGATATGGGTATTACAAGAGTTGATCTACCACGAGATCGAAGAGGCTAAACCCTAGAAGCTAGCCTATGGTATGATTGTTCTTGTTGGTCCTACGGACTAAACCCTCCGGTTTATATAGACACCGGAGGGGGCTAGGGTTACACAGAGTCGGTTACAAGGAAGGAGATCTACATATCCGTATTGCCAAGCTTGCCTTCCATGCCAAGAAGAGTCCCATCCGGACACGGGACAAAGTCTTCAATCTTGTATCTTCATAGTCCAATAGTCCGGTCAAAGAATATAGTCCGGCTGTCCGGATACCCCCTAATCCAGGACTCCCTCACCGCCATCCGAATGCTTCCATACGGAGTGCCCGGTGATCTCATTGACGAGTATGTCCGTATGAGCGAGTCTACATGCCTAGAGTCCCTGTATAAGTTCTGCAAGGCTGTGATTGCTGTGTTTGGCCCTGAGTACTTGAGAGAGCCGACAATTGAAGATACATCCCGTTTGTTGGCGATGAATGCCAGCAGGGGCTTCCCGGGGATGCTTGGCAGCATAGACTGCATGCACTGGGAGTGGAAGAACTGCCCTTCTGTTTGGCAAGGGCAGTATAAGGGACATGTCAGGGCTTGCACTGTCATATTAGAGGCCGTGGCGTCTCAAAATCTCGGGATCTGGCACTCTTTGTTTGGCATGGCTGGATCAAACAATGATATCAACGTGCTTCAGTGCTCGCTGGTGTTTGCTAGGCTTGCCGAAGGCAACATCCCACCAGTGAACTTTACTGTCAATGGCCACAACTACGACAAATGGTACTATTTGGATGACGGTATTTATCCTCAGTGGACCACTATTGTCAAGACAATACCAAACCCTGTTGGAGAGAAAATGAAAAGATTTGCCCAAAAGCAAGAGAGTACTAGAAAGGATGTCGAGCGTGCCTTTGGTGTTTTGCAATCTCGATGGGGCATCGTTCGGTATCCTGCTAATATTTGGAGCACGCAGAAACTATGGGAGATGATGACTGCTTGTGTGATCATGCACAATATGATTGTAGAAGACGAGCGCCCGGAACGTCTGTACGATCAAGGTTTTCAGTTTCAGGGTGAGAATGTTGTGCCTGAGCATCAAGTAGCGGCAACATTTGAGCATTTCACTCAGTTTCATGAAGACATGCGTGATTAAGAAACTCATGTGCAACTGCAAAATGATTTGGTTGAGCATATGTGGACTCATATTTGCAACCAATATATGTATCTTCTTTTATACGTTTGCAAAACTATGTGAAACATTTTTATTTGTATTTGGCTTGTAAACTATACTAGTTATTTGGGCGGTTAAACTATTTTACTTGTTATTTCATTTTACAATATGTTTGAATGCAAATCAATGTAAAATTGGGCGATCAGCCGGCCACGCCTGCACATATGGGTCGGCGCGTTAGGCGCGTTGCCAACCCATATGAAAAACAGGGTGAACGTCGGGCGGGCGGCCGACCCAAACAGACAAAAAGCGGACGAAACGTCGTCCGTTTGGGTCGGCCTGTTGAAGTTGCTCTTAGTTAGCTGTATTGTATCAGTTCGTTAGTAGTGCTCCTGAGTATACTTGATAGGGCGCCATGGCGTGTGCGTTGCATACAGATTACGTATAGCGAGACATGGACGCAGGGTTTGTGCAAAACATTCCTCGGCTGGAGTAGACCACGGTCGTTGAGATCTGAGAATTTGTAGTGGCGATCCATACATTCCTCCACCGGGCCTCTTCCTCGAATCCAGGAATGTGTCGACGTACGGTGAGCTTAGCAGCAGCAGGAATAGGATAATACGGACACCTACGTACAGTACAGGGTTTAAAGAAGTACAGGAGCGTGTGCGTTCGTATAATCTGTGCAGTATTATGGCCCTAAAATAGTCCAGATACACATCAGTCCTGTGCGGGCCGGTGGTTGGTGCAGTGCCACGTTTCGGGTCCGCAACAAAACCCGGGTAGAATACTATAGCATTTGCCAGATACCAGTGCGGTTTGGTTTCAGATGGAACTTTTTATCCTATGCTCCACAAAAACGAGGTTGGCTGAATTTGGATATCAGAAATGAATACAGCTGGGGAACGACGGGTGGATCCCGGTCCTTACCGGCGGGAGGGCTCTGTTTTTAGATGTTTATTTAACTTTTGTAAGAGTTTGTGTTCTGCTCAGAAAGACGAGACGGCGGCGGCTCCCTGGGGATGGAATAAGTTTCTCCCCGCCTAGTCCACGTTTCGATGGTATGTCTAGCATCGTCGTTGGGCATGTGGATGTGTGTCTCCGGCGGATCTATCCATGATGGATTTGCTCGGATCTGGTCGTAGTTCTTCTACGTTTGTGTTTCTTCAGGTTGGATCCTTCTGATCTACACTACTCTTCATCGGCGGCGATTGCTGTTCTGCTGCGCTGGTCCTATGAGACCTTAGCACGACGACTTTCCGATTGTCTACTACAAAAAGTTTTGCCCGGCTCCGACGAGGAAGGGGCAATGACGGCGGCGCGCATTCGGCTCGGTTCAGTGCTTGTAGTCGTCACTAGGCGGTCTACAAATCTGGATGTAATTTTTATTATTTTCGGTGTTCGTTGTATTGCCATGATTGAAAATAAATAGATTGGAAGTCTTGTCGCAAAAAAAATGAATAATACGAAGAAAGATAGAAAAGGTACGAAGCAAAAAGAAAAACAGAAACAAGACGAGAGAACAAGAAAACCCATGAAAGCAAAACACCACAAGAAACACAACAAGAAAAGTAACAATAAGAAAAATGGGGAAAACATGAAGAAAACAAGCTGATTTATAATACGATATTTTTATTGTTATATTCCGTTTGTCTTTTTTTTCATTTGCTCTATCAGGTGTAATACAATATTTTTTATGACATACTTTCCTGAACATGTCAATATATATTTTTGAGATATATATATAGAAAAAGTACATCTATATCTTAATACACAATAATTTCTCTCCACAAAAATTAAACACATAAACATTTATTTCATATGAGTGGATGTGTTTCCTCGCAGCTCCTGAACACCTTTTTCCACATGTGGAGCACATTTTTAAGAGAACACATGAATAATTTACAAAACGTTCACGTGAACATCTCTTTTCAAGATAAAAAATACATGTTTCAAAAAATAAATCGACATTTTTAAATAAGTACGAGCATTTTTCTGGCAATGACCCAATAATTTTTGCCACATATAAAAAATTGAAAAATACATAATTCGTTTAGATAGCATGTTTCATAAATACATTGATGTTTTTAGAATTATAATAATTTTACCCATGTAGTAAAAACTTTCTATCTGCAATGTGCACAATTGTTTTTTACTTATTTGTTTTGAACCAATTGTATATAATCAATGCAACAATTTCATATAAAAATATATGAAAAATATCTGTTTTGATGTGTTGCATCAATTGCAACCCATTTACGCAAGTCTATGAGCGATGCCTCCCTGCAACTTGCCGCGAATGCCATATCTCGCCTACATGTGTGGCTCGTGGGCTGTCCCACAATCTTGCATTCTAATTCTGTTTTGATTTCTTTTTTTTCTATGGTGCGCTTTTTTTGGTTTATGTTCGGTTTCCTGTTTCGTCTTTTGGATTGGTTTTATTTTTTTATTTTTTGTCTCGACTTCTTTCCTTGTAACTTTTTCAAAAAAAAAATCTGTCTGTTTCTTTTTTCTTGTTGAAAAATACTCAGCTATTCTTAGAATGTTTGGGAATTTGTTCAAAAATTCACGCGTATTTATTAAAAAATAAACACGTATTTTAATTGAATTTTATTTCTCTTTAATGTGTGAATGCTTTTTTCAAGTCATATGAATTGCCTTTCAAAAATCAATGTGTGAACGCTGTTTCAAAATTATATGGACATTTTTAAGAAATATGTGGTATAAAATTTTCATTAAATGAGAATTTCGTAAAAGTTAAGAGACATTTCCAAAATCACATGAATAATGTATTTATATACACATACGTGAAACACTTTTAGCTTCTGGCACATGACGGGGACCACTATGGATGTGATGACACATAAACTGCTAATCAATCAACCATGTTAGTTACTACCTCCGTCCTAGTTTATTGGCCCTCTTTGTATTTTGTATCAAAATTTGATTAAAAATTTAACTATTAAAATATTACTGCATGTCAACAAAAATTATATCGTTGGATTCGTATTTGAACATGTTTTTAATTATATTTTTTTTATGACATACATGAATATTTTATTAGTTAAATCTATGTTCAAAAGTTGACACAAAATACAAAGAAGACCAACAAACAAGGATGACGGTAGTAGGTGTGTTGTATCAGTTCGTTAGTTGAGAGGGCGCCATGCATGGCGTGTGCGCTGCATACGGATTACGTATGTATAGGGGGGCATGAATACAGAATTTATGCAAAACATTCCTCGGTTGGAGTAGATCACGGTCGGTGAGAATTTGTAGTGGTGATCCATTCCACCGAGCCTCTTCCTCGAATCCGGGAATATGGCAGGGTACGTACGGTGAGTCTAGTGGCAGCAGGAATAGGATAATACCGCCCTCCTACGTACACAATTCAAACAAGTACCGGAAGCGCGTGCATCAGTATAATCTGTGCAGCATTATGGCCCGATCCTATGAAAAATCAGGAGAGTACACTGTAAAATCAGCCTACCGTGCTCTAGTGACTCAGAACGAGCGTCGCGCTCTAGAGGAAGGGACGGCAATGGGAACTTCAACTTCTCAAAAACAGTTGTGGACTGCTCTCTGAAAACTCAAAGTGACACCTAACTCCAGAAGGGAGGTGCGGGAGGAGTTGCCCGCTCTCATCTCTCCTTCATGGGTGCATGGAGCAAGCCAATCCCAGGTGTTACCGATCCTTTCATTGCAGAAACTCTTGCGTTGCGAGAGGGAGTGATATTCGCCCAGCTAAGAGGCTTCTCGCACGTGGCAATGGAGGTGGATTGCTTGGAGGCAGCGGACCTCTGGAACTCGCATCACAGTCCCAGGTCGATTGTGAAGCCTATCTTCGATGAAATCAAGGAAAGAGATGCAAACTTCGTCTCTCTTTCGATCCAGCATGTCGCAAGAGAAGCCAATGGCACGGCCATCTTTGCGCAAAACATGCGACCACGCTTTCAGTTTTAGATGTTTGGTCAGACTCTTGTCCATCCTTTTTAGTCAGCAACTTTCTAGCTGATTGTAACCGGATTTCAATTTTGCAATAAAGCTCCTTAATTTCGCTAAAAAAAGTATTATGGCCCGATATATTAGTCTTGTGCGGGCCGGTAGTTGGTGCAATGCTACATTTTGGATCTGCAACAAAACCCGCGTAGAATAGTACTAGTACTGTATTTGTCAGCTGCAGTGTGGTTTCAGATAGAACAACGTATACTCCAGAAAAATAAGGTTGGCTAAATTTATTTAAAACCTGAATTGCGGTGTCGCCATAGCAGAATTGAATACGGCTATGCCCTCAAAAAAAAAGAATTGAATACGGCTAACAGCAGCTGAGGAGCACACGCAAAAAAAAAGAAGATGGGGGAAGGACAAATCAACGACCCGGAGTCCGGGGGAAAACCCATAAAGAGGTCTGGCCAATAAAAACGACAAAATAAAAACCTGAAATAGAAGGACAGAACAAGAAAACCCATAAAACCAAAAACCATAAGAAACACAACAAGAAAAGAAACAACAAGAAAACCAGGGAAAAACCTGAAGAAAACAAGCTGAAAAATCCATAAAGAGGTCTGGCCCATAGCGCGCTCCCCTGTGTGAATCGTCATCTTTTTTGTCAGACTGAGGGCTAATAGGATGGCCGATCCTATTCGGCGCACAGGTCGCTAGCTAGCGACCTGCCGCGTACCCTCCAACTTCCATCAGTATAAGTTTTGCGCTGGCCCAACTAGTCCTTCCCAGTTTTGGGAAGGTTCTCAGACCATTCTTTTTCTGTCCTTTTTCTGCATTCTTCATTTTCGTTACTTCCTTTCCTTTATAATTTTTGTTATTTCCTTTCTTTTTTACTTTTCATTTTTCTTTTATTCATGTTATTTTTTAAATTTATTTTCTTTTCATTTTATTTTCCTTTCTACTTTAACATTATTTTTCTTTTTACATTTTGTGAACATGTTTTCACATTCATGAACTATTTTTAAAAATCATGAACATTTTTCTGAAATTATTTTCCAGAACATTTGTATTATAAAATTGTGAATAAATTCCCGAAAATATTTTAATAGTGAACATTTTTCAACTTCATGAACTTTCCTTTTTAATCTTGGGAAAATATTTTTGAATTGGTGATTAATTTTTTTCAATCAAGTACAATTTTCTGGAATTTAAAAAAACAATTTTTGAAATTCATGAACATTTTTGTGTGATGGACTTTGTTTAAATTGATCGACATTTTTTTGCATATTCAAAACAATTTATTGATTTTTGGACGTTTCCTAGAAAAATCATTACTAATATTTTTCAACCTCACAAACATTTTTTGAATACGTGAACAATTGTTTTTTCAAATTCACCAAAAAATTTGAATACGTGAACGTTTTTTCCAAAATCACTAACATTTATTGAATGCACAAAATTTTATGATTTCTTGAACATTTTTTGAAATTTTGTTTTGGAAAATCTGAATTATTTTATAGAATAAAATCCAAAAACAGAAAACCAAAAAGGAAAAAGAAAAATGAAAAAAGAAAAAGAAAAAAAGGAAAAGAAAAAAAGAAATGAAAAAAGAGGGGGGGGGGGTGGTGTCCAGCCCTGTAATCTGCACAATTGTTTTCCTATATATAATCAATGTAACAATTTTATAAAAAATTAAATTAAATATCTATTTTAGTGTGTCGCACCAATTGCAGACCGTTTAGGCACGTCTATTAGCGATGCCTCCCTCTCGCTTGCCACGAATGACATATGTTGCCTTCATGCGTGCGGTGTGGGCCACCCCACATTCTTGTCTGTTTTTAGTTTATTTTTATTTTCTTTCTTATTTTATTCTCGTGTGCTTTTTGTTGGATTGTGTTCGGTTTCCTGTTTTGTCTTTTGGATTGGTTTTCTGTTTTCTATTTTCTTTTGTCTCAACTTATTACCTGTACTTTGTCCCATCTTTTTCTTCTGTATCTTTTTTATATTTGAAATATAATCAACAATTTTTAAAATGTGTGGGCACTTTATAAAAAATGCACAACCATTTATTTGAAAAAAATTAAACACCTATTTAGATTTAAATTCGCATTTTCTTTAATATGTGAGTGCATTTTCTAGTAATATGAATTGTTTTTCTAAAATCAATGTGTGAACACTCTTTCAAAACTATATGGACATTTATATGAATCTTTTTCTACAGTCACCGAGTTGCACTTTTTTTCAACTACATGGACACTGTTTTCACATACACGTCAAACATATTTTTTTAACTGATTCAATAAACATTAATTTTATTCACATTTTTTGTTGAACTATATGAACTTTTTTTATATACGTGAACATTTTTTTACAAGTTATGGACATAATTTTCAGTTTCTCTCTAAATTGAAAACTGTTAATAAAAAAGTATTTTTAATATTTTGAAGAAAATATAGCATCTAATTTAATGGTTGCATTGACTGACAAATTAAACCTATTTTTAGGGTGACACCAGCATAGAGCCCGCATAGGGTGTTATATAAATGCCCCCGGCACTCGTAGCAAGCGTTGTAAAGGCTGTCTTAGCTTGCAGGAGGACATAAAACAAAGAACTTGCGCAAAGCTGCAACGCCCACTGATACAAAATTTATATGAAGATATCTATCTTGATGGGTCGCACCGATTGCAGTCCATTTAGTGAGGTCTATGGCGATGCCTCCCTGCTGCTTGCTTCGAACGCCATATCTCGCCTACATGCATGGGGTTTGGGCTGGCACCCAATTTTATTAAAATTGATTTTTTGATTTTCTTTCTGTTTTTGTTTGGTTTGTGTTTGGTTTTCTATTTTTTCGTTTGGCTTTGTTTTATTTTTTTGAATTATATTTTTGGTTTGTCTCGACTTCTTTCTATTTACCTGCTCCAAGTTTTTTTACCTTTGTTTCCTTTCTACACAAACATTATTTTTTAAATGCACATGTACTTAAAAAAAATAAACGAGCGTTTATTAAAAAGGTGAAAAAAATTATCTATAAATAGATCAGAGATCCCTTTAATGAGTGAACGCCTTTTCTAGAATATGATTTTGAATCTTCTAAAATCAATGTGTCAACACTCTTTCATAATTATATTGACAATTTTATGAAATATCTGGACACTTTTTTCATTCAATGATCATGTTGTAAAAATTAAGAAGCATTTGGAAAGCTACGTAAATAATCTTTTTACGTGCACATGATACAATTTATTAATTGATTGGATGAACTTTAATTTATTTTTACACATTTTTTTGAACTTTATGAACATTTTACATTATACGGACACAATTTCACTTTTTGTATAAATTTATAATTAAACAAATAAACGTATTTGAAAAACAAAAAAATGTACTTATGTTAAAGATCGCACTGATTGCGACGAACTTAACTTTGTTGTGTGGCAACATCAGCATAGAACCCGCACAGACCGCAATATGGATGTCCCCGCCTCCCGCAACATGCGTTGTAAGGCCGTCTTAGCTTGCAAAAGAACATGAAACAAAGAACTAGCCCAAAGCCGTAAAGGCAACTGATACACAATTCATATGAAAAATATCTACTCCTCCGACCGGAAATACTTGTCCCAAAAATAAATGTATCTAGACGTATTATAATTCTAGATACATCATTTTTATTCATTTTCGTGACAAGTAATTACGGACGGAGGGAGTATTTTAATGGGTTGCACCGGCTGCAGGCGATGATGCTTCCATGCCGCTTGCCGTAAATGTTATATTCGTCTACATGCGTGGGCGTGGGCTGAACCTAGTCTTGTTTATTTTCAATTTCTTGGTTTCTTAACATTTTTTATCTGGTGCGTTTTTTGTTGGTTTGTGTTCAGTTACCTATTCCGTCTTTTGGCTTTATTTTCAGTTATATTTTTTTGTCTTAAGTTTTTTGTTTTTTCAATTATTCCCTTTTGTTTCTTTTTTCTATTTGAAAGATACACAAACATATTTTTAATGTTTGGGCACTTATTGAAAATACACATGCATTTATTAAAAAAATAAATGCTTATTTGTAATTAAATTAACATCTTCTTTAATGTATGAATGTCTTTCTAGTTATATATATTTTTTTCTAAACCAATGTGTGGACACTCTTTGAAAATTACATGGACATTTTAATGGAACATGTGGACGTTTTTGTTAGTATATAAGCACTTTGTAAAAAAGATATTTTGAGAACTGCATGAATAATGTCAATAATGGTTTTTTTGCGACATGTCAATAATGGGTTTACATACATTTGAAACACTTTTTTAATTGACTGAACTATATGAAAAAGTTTCACATACATGTGAGCATTTTTTACATACGTGCGAACATTTTTTTACAACAACGTGCAATCCGAGTGGGTAGAAATGAAGGATGAAAGTTGTGTCCTACTCAGGAAGGCGAGACGGCGGCGCCTTCCTGAAGATGGAATAAAGGTCTCCCCGCCTAGCCCCCGTTCCGGCGGTGCGTCTAGCATCGTTGGTGGGCGTGTGGAGGTGTGTCTCCGGCAGATCTATCTTTGTTGGATTTACTCGGATCTCGTCGTTGTTCGTCTACGTTCGTGTGTCTTCGGTTTGGATCCTTCCGATCTACATTATTCTTCATCGGCGGCGGTTGCTGTTCTGGGGTGCTGGTCCTATGGGGCCTTAGCACGACGACTTCCCGACTGTCTATTACAACAAGTTGTGCCCGGCTCCGGCGATGGAGGGGCGATGACGGCGGCGCGCCTTCGGCTCGCTTCGGTGCTTGTAGTCGTCGCTAGGTGGTTTACGAATCTGGATGTAATTTTTATTTCTGGTATTCGTTGTACTGCCATGATTGAAGATGAATAGATTGAAAGTTTTTCTGCAAAAAAAAAGATGAAAGTTGTGTTTTATTTTTCCAGGTGGAAGGCATAAATACGACCCGTTTTTCAGGATCTAAATGATCAACCAAGCGGTTGTTTCCCAACAACATGTAATAATTTTCTTCTTTGAAAGTCTACACCGGTAATTGTCTGTGAAACAACGGTCCAAACGAAGTGTAACTCTAGAATGTGAAGGCGGGTGCTAAACTAGAAAAACACAACTGACGAAGATATAGGCCCTTTCACAAATCAACTACAACCTAATTTTTTTTAACTAGGGAGATACAAACCCCTCTCATCCTCGCAACTACAAACTAAAGTAAGCAAACATGCTGCTTTAGCACAACACATAGCAAAAACTTTAATACTCCCTCCTATAAATATTAGTCTAGATATATCCGTTTGAGCCACAAGTATTATGGATCGGAGGAAGTACTAAGTGCATCTCCAACGCTGACCTGCAAATCGGACACCGCATCCGCTCGCGGATAGGGTGGACCAGTCCACGGACACGGATACAAGACTGGCCATCCAAGGTTATGCACTACATGTTCGCTGGTAAAGGGGAATTTCAAATTCAAATATGTCTGATCCATAACGCGCACCGAGTCACACTAACGCCGGGTCCCATCATCGGCCGATCACAACCAAAAAGAGACAAGTATGCTTAGTTTTTACATGCCCTACCACAAAAGAATATCAATCCGACAGTCCATGCAAAAAATTAGATTTTTCTGCCCTGCCGGACCGTTTGCTCCGAGCCTCCACGCTCAATCTGCCGTTGTCGCCGTGTAGGCTGCTTCCGCATCCGCCTCCTTCTCCACCGCCTCCATGTTCTCCTTCTCCACCCTCTCCAGCTGATCCTTTTGTCGCTGTAACATCTTGAACCAGACGGCTTGCACGTTCATTCTCGCGTCGTCATCTAAATCCGCCAAATTCAAGGTTAACATCTTCGCATCCTCCACATCGGCTGTGATCATCACCTTCTTCTCTTCAAGCATGGCCTTCTTCTCTTCGACCATGGCATTCTTCTCTTCGATCATTGCCCTTTTCTCTTTGACCTTGAGCTTCTTCTCGTTCGCCCCCATCAACAAGTTAAACCTCATTGCCTTTTTTCCTCCTTGACGTCTGAGCGCTTGACGTATGCCTCCTCCTTCTTCATCGAGATGTCTTCAAACCTCTCCATCATCTTGGCAGCCGCACCTCCCACTTCTCCTTCTCCTCCTCTCATTTCTTTTCTCGAAACCCTCTTCTAACCTTCTTGGGCGGTTCTTTTGTTGGGTCAGTTGGATCACCGGTTTATTCCTCGGTGCCTTGGGCGACGGTCTTGGCAATGTATAGGTTCCACTTGGGTTGTCCATTCAACTTCAACCAACAATGCATGACAATGAAATTTTTCTTCTCTAACTTTTTGAACACACTACACGCAGGAGAAGGCTACAAAATATAACATTGTGAGCAAAACTATGCATATCCGCGTACCAAACTATGCAAATCCGACTACAAAATTATGCAAATCCGGCTAGAAATGATGTACACAACAATGCATACATATCCTGCTACAAAAAATGCATATCCGGCTACAAAACTATGCATATCCGATAAGTGATGTACACAACAATGCAAATCGGGCTACAAATGATCTACACAATAATGCATATCCGGCAAGTGATGTACGCATATGTCGGATTCCGGGCTCCGCAGACCCTGGATAGATTCGAACTCTGGGGTGCGTGCGAAGAACTCAACCTCCCCAGTCCGCCTACTCACTGATCCCATGGCCTAGCTCTATGAACTGGAAGGAAACGGAACAAGGCAGTTTACCCAGGTTCAGGCCACCTTGCAGTGTAAAACCCTACTCCTGCTTTATGGTGGATTAGCCTCGAGGTGGGCTAAGGATGAACTAGTACAGTGGAAGAACAACCTCATGAGGTGTGTTCTTGAGCTGGAGAGGGAGAGGATGATATGAATGATCCCTCCCTGTCTATGGTGGTGGCTAGGCCCTATTTATAGTGGTTTGGGTCCTCTTCCCCCAAAACGAAGGCGGGAAGGGATCCCACAACGGCCAAATTCAAAGGGAGTCAACTTGTACATCTTATCCTGACAAAAGGTAGTCTTCGCCTGCAAAGCTTCTGGTCGTGACGCCGTGGTGGGCTCGGCGATGTCCTCCGTCCTGCCGTCCTGGCGGTCTTGGTCTTACTGCCTGGAAATGGTAACCTTTGGCTGATTCCTCGGGACTCCGCGCCTGCACTTGCCTCCTTAGCACCAAAGAAGAAACTGCTGTACTACGCCTCCTGACATCCGCCTGGCCTTTGTCGTCATGGCTTGCGTCATCTGAACCTCACGAGGTCAAGGCTTGCATATATATTCGCCCCCCAGGAGCCAGCCTGAGGAGGCAGCTCCTTCTGGGGGTCTTGGCGTCGCCCGCCTCGCGAGGCTTGGCCCCTCGCGAGGGTCTTGGGTTGTCGATGCTGAAGGTGGGCCGTACCAGGCCATCGATGGAGCCACGCCGTGGGCCGCAGGCAGGCAAGTTTGGGTACCCCGTTCCCAGAACACCGACAGTAGCCCCCGGGCCCAAGGCGCGCTCGAACTTGGCTTTGAGGCGAAGCCAAAGGGCAAGGGTGGAGCGCCACAGGCCCTAACCGCCTGCGGCCTTGGTCAACGTGTGGCGCTTGATGGGACGTGGGCGCCTCCGCTTCCCCACGCAGCCTTGGCAACCGTTTGACTTGACTGGAGCCTACTGCATGCAGAAAAAGCCATCATTGCGTGGGATCATGGAGGCCGGCGGTTGGCCTCTGAAAGTGCAACTATCCCTAGGTGGTTTTGGTAATTCATAACAACATATAGCTCATTGAGCTAATGCTATTCCAAGAAAATTATTTCAGGAAAGCTCAATGATTGGCATGGCATGGATGGTGAAAGTGGAACCCTCAAAATGTTAAGGACAAAGGATTGGCTCAAGCTCAAAAGCTCAAGACTCTTCATTTTACATTTTAGTGATCCAAGATCACATTGAGTCCATAGGAAAAGCCAATACTATCAAGGAGGGATGAGGTGTTGCTTAATGAGCCTTTTGCTTTATGTGCTTAAAGATATGCTCCAAAATCCTCAGCTACTTTCCCATATCCACATATGACCTAAACTCCAAGCCAAACTCGGTCCTACCGATTCTTTCCATCCGGCGCCACCGAGTTTCACTTGTCATTAGCCACTGCCAAACCCTAGAAATTCGGTTCTACCGATAGGGATCTCGGTCTCACCGAGATGGGGTTGCAATCTCTCTGTTTCCCTTTTGTAACTTTTCGGTCTCACCGAAAGAGCAAATCGGTCCCACCGAGATTGCAATGTAAACTCTCTGTTTCCCCTTTGTAACTTTTCGGTCTCACCGAAAGAGCAAATCGGTCCCACCGAGTTTACCTGACCAACTCTCTGGTTAGCTAATTACCAAAATCGGTCTCACCAAGTTTGTGTAATCGGTCTCACCGAGATTAAGTTATGCCCAAACCCTAACCATATCGGTCCTACCGAGTTGCATGTCAGTCCCACCGAAAATCTCTAACGGTCACTAGGTTTACCTTTTCGGTCCGACCGAGTTTGTTGATTCGGTCCCACCGAGATTGGTAAATTGTGTGTAACGGTTGGATTTTGTGTGGAGGCTATATATACCCCTCCACCTCCTCTTCATTCATGGAGAGAGCCATCAGAACACATCTACACTTCCAACTCATATGTTCTGAGAGGGAACCACCTACCCTTGTGTTGAGGCCAAGATATTCCATTCCTACCATATGAATCTTGATCTCTAGCCTTCCCCAAGTTGCTTTCCACTCAAATCTTCTTTCCACCAAATCCAAATCCTGTGAGAGAGAGTTGAGTGTTGGGGAGACTATCATTAGAAGCACAAGAGCAAGGAGTTCATCATCAACACACCATTTGTTACTTCTTGGAGAGTGGTGTCTCCTAGATTGGCTAGGTGTCACTTGGGAGCCTCCGACAAGATTGTGGAGTTGAACCAAGGAGTTTGTAAGGGCAAGGAGATCGCCTACTTCGTGAAGATCTACCGCTAGTGAGGCAAGTCCTTCGTGGGCGATGGCCATGATGGGATAGACAAGGTTGCTTCTTCGTGGACCCTTCGTGGGTGGAGCCCTCCGTGTACTCGCGCAATCATTACCCTTCGTGGGTTGAAGTCTCCATTAACGTGGATGTAGGATAGCACCACCTATCCGAACCTTGGGAAAAACATCCGTGTCTCCAATAGCGTTTGAATTCTCCAAACTCTTCTCTTTACATTCTTGCAAGTTGCATGCTTTACTTTCCGCTGCCTATATACTCTTTGCATGCTTGCTTGAATTGTGTGATGATTGCTTGACTTGTCCTAAAGTTGCTAAAATCTGCCAAGAACTAAAATTGGGAAAAGGTTAAGTTTTTATTTGGTCAAGTAGTCTAATCACCCCCCCTCTAGACATACTTCCGATCCTACAAGTGGTATCAGAGCTTTGGTCTCCATTTGCTTTGATTTCCATAGCTTTTGGTGGTCATAGCCTTGGTTTCACAACCTAGGAGAGTATGGCGTCTAGCGAGGGAAATTATCACCGTAGAGGTCCTTACTTTGATGGTACTAATTTTGCTAGTTGGAAGCATAAAATGAAAATGCATATTCTTGGACATAACCCCGCCGTTTGGGCTATTGTGTGTGTTGGTTTGCAAGGTGACTTCTTCGATGGGAAAGAACCAAACCGTGAAGCTACCGCGGATGAGTTGAAGATGCTGCAATACAATGCTCAAGCTTGTGATATTCTCTTCAACGGATTGTGCCCCGAAGAATTCAACAAAATCAACCGTCTTGAGAATGCAAAGGAAATTTGGGATACTTTGATTGATATGCACGAAGGTACTGACTCCGTCAAGGAATCCAAATTGGATGTGCTTCAAAGTCAACTTGACAAGTTCAAAATGAAGGATGGTGAAGGTGTCGCTGAAATGTACTCTAGGCTTGCTCTCATCACAAATGAGATTGCCGGCTTAGGGAGTGAAGAGATGACTGATAGATTCATCATCAAGAAGATCCTAAGAGCCTTGGATGAAAAATATGATACCGTGTGCACATTGATCCAAATGATGCCCAATTACAAAGATCTCAAGCCAACGGAGGTCATTGGAAGAATTGTTGCTCATGAGATGTCACTCAAGGATAAAGAGGAACTTCACAACAAATCAAGTGGTGCTTACAAAGCCTCATGTGAAGCCCCCACATCATCAAGTGAGAAACAAAACTTCAACGAAGAATTGAGCTTAATGGTGAAGAACTTCAACAAGTTCTACAAGAGTAGAAGCAAAGATAGAAGCTCCAAGTCAAGGTCCTACAATGACAAAAGATCTTCTAGTCGAGAGCGAAACTGCTACAATTGTGGAAGACCCGGACACTATTCCAATGAGTGTACGGCTCCCTAAAAAAGAAGAGAGGATTCTCCAAAAAGAAGAAGCAAAAGAGAAGAATCACCATAAAGAGAGAGAAGGAGTAGAGATGACCGTTGATACTCACGGAGAAACAAGAATTCGGAAAGAAAGGAAAAAATCATCAAGGAGCTACACAAAACGAAGACATCAAGCTCATGTTGGTGAATGGGTATCCGGCTCCGACTCCGACAACCACTCCGAGAGAAGTTATCACTCCGACTCCGAATATACTCAAGATGAAGGTGTTGCCGGTCTAGCACTTGTGTCAACCAACTCCTACGACATATTTGACTCACCAAATGAAGGAATTGGAAGATGCTTCATGGCCAAAGGTCCTAAGGTAACACACCCTGAGTATGTTGATTTTAATAGTGATGAAGATGACTTGTTAGGTGATGATGATTTACTTGTTGACAACTCTAGTCATGAATACTATGATGAAATGTCAAGTAATCATGCTAATCAAGATAAAACGAATGACAATGATAAGGAGAAAATTTAGGCTCTAACTAAAGAACTAAACACTCTTAAGTTAGCTCATGAAACTATCTTCGAAGATCATCGAGAACTTTTAAAAGCTCATGAGAAGTTACGCTTTGAAAAGCTCAATCTTGAGCAAGAGCATGAGTTTTTAAAGGCAATCAATGATGATCTCCGCAAGAAAAGTTCTTCTTACATTGCCAAGCGTTTACTCTTATCCACTTACATGCGTCAAGTCAAGTCTAGTAACAAGAACAAGAAAGATTCTTCCTCTAGTAGTAACAATGATCATGTTAAATCCAATGTTGTTGCTTCTAGTAGTTCTCTTGATTCCACTAATGATTCTCTTAGCCAAGTCACACTTGAGCAAGAAAATAGCTTATTGAAGGGAATCATAGAGAAAGGAGTGTACAAAAGCCTTGCCGGGAGTAAGCAATTCGAGGAAATTGTACGCAAGCAAGGAAGGCACCGGAAGAATCAAGGTGTTGGTTTTGAACGAAAGTTCAATGTCAATGGAGTTGAGTGGGAAGAAGATCAATACCCCAAGACAAAGTTTGTTCCACAACAAGAGAAGTATGATCCTACTTCTTTCAAGGGAACACAAGCTCACGATGATCTTCCACCACAAGACTACAAGCAAAAAGGCAAGGACAAGCTTCAAGAGGAAATTGATACATTTGAATAAGCTCCTAAGACCTTATTCAAGTGGATTCCCAAGACTACTTCAAGTTCCACTTCATCAAGTACGACTACAACTCCAAGGATTCCCATCAAGATGGTGTGGATCCAAAAGAAGAAGAACTAGAGAGTTCTTGAGGGTGACTCCGCCAACATACTTCACTCTTATCATTTTGGCAAGAACAAGTGCAATCAACTTCCACATCTTGCACTAGTTCAAGGAGTCACAAACCCTCTTGTTGGTAAGTCAAGGGACAAGGTAACCTAAAAGCTTTCATGGACATCATCTTGTGTGTGCATCACTCTATGTCTATGGATATCCTTGTTTGTTCCTTGTGGCACTAACCCATGTAGGTATTGAAAGTGCAATTCACTCAAAAGGATAGCTCCAAGTGATCTACATCAACATTGAGCATCCACATCTTCAACATCTACATGAAGTCATCATCGACAAAACCCAAGGTTAGTTCATCCCTCTTAGGGGGGATATCACATCTAGGGGGAGCTTTACTCTTAGACTTGAGCTAAAGCAACTCTAATGATGTGAACACAACAATGCTTTATGTAAAAGTGGTAACCCCACTTGAGCTTAAACGATGAGTATGACATATGATCAAGTGTTCTCATTTGACTCCTAAGTCAATATACTCATATATAGATGACCTAGTCATCGCCAATTGCTTGATAGATGCTAGAATTGGTTGTGCATGCTTTGTCACATATTTCAATTGCCATTTTATTGTGTGAGCATGTTGGTTGCATATTTTACTCATTCGAGGACATCCACTTGTTGTTTTGATTGTTTGGCTTTATTTTTCTTTTGCCAAGTGGATGGACAAGAATGCCTAAGAACCTCCTCTAGCTATCTATGCTTTTCTAGTCTCAAACTCTATTCACGCTACATCACAAAATTGGTCAAGTCAGATTCGAACCATTCTGTGTGAGGAGCACTCGGAGTCCCCGATTCGTCATAGACTTAAACTTCCAAAACCTCTTTGTGATTCTCGGTCTGACCGATACCCCACTTTCGGTCTTACCGAGATCATTAAGTTGATCTATGTTTTCGATCTTGGTGCAACCGATTTGAACCATTCGGTCACACCGAGTTGCAATAACTGTATACAGTTTTGCATCTCGGTGCCACCAAGTTGTTCCACTCGGTCACACCGACAGGGTCGGGCTATATATAGACACGGGCAAAAATTTGGAAATTTCTCCGAACCCCTTCGCCCGCGCGATAGCTCGCTCTGCCAACGTGGTCTCCGGATCGTCTTCTCGCCGCCAGCCGCCTCCAGTCGCTGGTCTCCATCGCCGTCAACGGAATTCAACCCCACCGTTGCCGCCGTAGCGAGTCTCCGCCGAACTAGGGTATGGACTCGATCTTTGTGCTATTCCCCAATCCGATTCCTAGCACATTGTGATCATATTGTTTCTAGCCACGTTTGAAACATTCCAATCTAGTCAATGCGATTCGTAGAATAGGTTTGATTCGAAATTTTAGGGTTAGGTTTCCGCCGAAACCATCTCGGACCCACCGAGTTGAAAAACTCGGTCCCACCGATTTGGCTCATACCATTGCACAAGTAAGACTCGGTCTGACCGAGTATTGCTAATCGGTGTAACCGATTTTGGAACTTTGTGAAATCCTAGCAGTCTCGGTGCCACCGAACTGTGACTCGGTCTGACCGAGTTCACTAGTTTAGGTTCCAGAACTGCTTCGGTATCACCGAGTTTAAAAATCGGTAGATCCAAAATGATTTCTGTGGGAAACTAAAACTAAGATTTTGAATCATTCTTTTGCAAAAATCTCTGCATTTTGTGATGCTTATCCACTCTACCTCATCTATAAACCATTCACAGGGTCAGCAGTCAGCTTGTTGATCATGTCAGACCAGAGTGATAGCCAGAACATGTCAGAACAGCCAGTGCACATGAGTGAGGGCACTAGTCCCTCCAGCTCTTCAGATGAAGGCAGCAGGAGCACTCCTAGTAACCTACCAAAAGCTGCCACCAGACATAGGAAGAAAAGAACCTCAGAATCAGAGGATGAGGACTATGTGGCAGAAGAAGAAGCTACCTCCAAGAAAGTTGTGCTTAAGAAGGAGTATGGCTCAGCTGCAGCCATCAAGCCAGGAATGAAAATCAAAAGGTCAGCAGGCAGGCAGCCTATGCCAAAGGCCAGAGCCTCAACAAAGATTCCTGAAAAGCCTGCACCCAAAGAGCCAGTTGCTGCTGAAGGGAAGAAGGAAAGGAAAAGAGGCAGATGGTGCAAGAAAGTTGATCCCATGGCTGAATTTGAACAGCATTCTTCTGATGAGGAGGAAGAAGAATAGGTTGCTGCACCAGCACCTAAGGCACCCAAGCTAATGGGTGATGCAATCAAATCAGGGGCTACTGCATCAAAGCCCAAGGAAGCACCCAAGACTGCATCAAAGGCCAAGACAGCTCCAAAGAGAAATACAAGGAGCATCCCAGCTGCTGAGAAGAACAAGGCCCCAGTGCCTGACACTGCAGAAGAAGAGGAAGGCCAAGTTCTCAGAAAGTTGAAGCCCAAGATCCCAGACCACAATGATGCTCATCCTGTGGCTGAGGATATGAAAATCAGAAGAGACTCAGGGCTGAGAAAGTGGAGAGCAGAAGATCCATATGCTACCAGGAGGAGAACTGCTGTTGACTACAGGTTCCACACTAAGGAACAACAGGACTTCTATGAGACAGTCTTGTTGGATAAGAAGCCCATTGTGTGTGACATGAGATGGGTCGACTGGGAATACATCAAGGACAATGAAGAGCACTATCCTGGAGTGCAAGACAGCTTCAAGGCTTGTGGAGTAGCTGACTTTGTTGGGCAGAAGCTCACAAAATGGAATGAAGAGTTGATCATGCAGTTCTACTCCACAACACACTTTTATCCAGATGGCAGAATTGTATGGATGTCTGAAGGTACGAGGTACCAATCAACAATTGCTGAGTGGGCACAGCTCATCAATGCCCCAGAGGAGCATGAGGATGACCTAGATATATATGCCAAGAAGAAGATGGACCACAACTCTATGTCAAACATGTACAAGGAGATCCCAAACAAGGCACTTGACACTTTCAAGTTTGGATCAGTACATTATCTTCTGTCAGGATTTCCAACCATCAATTGGATACTGAGGCACACCTTGTTGCCCAAGTCAGGTGATCACAAGATGATCGAAGGCCATGCAATCAACTTGCTTCATATCTTTGATGTGCCACAAAAATTCAAAGTCATGAGCCTCATGGTAGAAACAATCAAGAGGACTGCAGCATACCAGAAGAGGAGCTGTGGATATGCCCCTCAGATCCAGGAGCTGATTAACTCCAAGATGGGCACATGCATATACCTCTTGGACAAGGAACATTTGCCTATTCATCCAGATTTTGAAGACAATGAAGTTGTGATGAACAAGGATGAACCATCTTCAGCCCATGCACAAGCACAGAAGGAGAAGGCAAGGAAGGAGAAAGCTGCAAAGATGCCAACTCAAGAGGAGGCATCTGAATATTTCTTGAAAACCAAGCAAGAGCAGCTCAGTTACTTGATTGCATCCACCCCGAGGATAGAGAAAGGACTGGCCACCCTCACTCAAAATCAGGAGAGCTTAGAGAGGATCGTAGAACAAAAGTTCTATGACTTGGATGTCAAAGTGACAGAGATCCAGTCTGCAGTGGAGCAACTTCAAGATGACATGCAGGAGAGGAAAGGGAAGACTACCACTGATGCATTTGCCAGAGTGCCACGAGCTCAGAAGTCCAGTGCAGTGCCAGTCCCTGACACCAGAGCCACCACCTCAGCTCCAGCTACAGCACCAGCCCAACCAGCTCCAGCATCTACTTCAGCTCCAGCTCCAACCACGTCTACAGAAGCCTTCGTCAGAAGATCAAGCCTGAGTGTCGATCTAGCACTATGCATTTTCTAGGAACTTTTTGGTAACGTGTTGCCAAAGGGGGAGAAAAATGTATAGATCATAGGCTTCGAGAGAGAGTGTGTTGCTTTTATTCTCTCTTGCTTTATTTGGTGGTTTTTCAAACTTTGTTTGCTTTTGGTCGAGATACTTTGATATGCTTGTGAGACATTGATGATCATGTGTTTGATCATAAGCTACACTTATGCATGCTTGATATATCTTATCTATCTTATGTGATCATTCACTTTTCTTGGTGATGAGTGCATGTATTTCATTCTTATCATTTTGAGCGCTCCACCAAGATGTATGTGACATGGAAGAGTAACCCATGATTCTAACTCTTTGTGCATTTGTAGTCCAAAGCAAATTTAAAATATGCACAAATTTAGGGGGAGCTCTTACTTATCACATACTTCTCAAAGCGATGATATAATTCATTCTCATTATCATTTGTCGAAGCTTTGATCTATATGTTGTCATCAATTACCAAAAAGGGGGAGATTGAAAGTGCAACTATCCCTAGGTGATTTTGGTAATTCATAACAACATATAGCTCATTGAGCTAATGCTATTCCAAGACAATTATTTCAGGAAAGCTCAATGATTGGCATGGCATGGATGGTGAAAGTGTAACCCTCAAAATGCTAAGGACAAAGGATTGGCTCAAGCTCAAAAGCTCAAGACTCTTCATTTTACATTTTAGTGATCCAAGATCACATTGAGTCCATAGGAAAAGCCAATACTATCAAGGAGAGATGAGGTGTTGCTTAATGAGCTTTTTGCTTCATGTGCTTAATGATATGCTCCAAAATCCTTAGCTACTTTCCCATATCCACATATGACCTAAACCCTAAGCCAAACTCGGTCCTACCAATTCTTTCTATCCGGCGCCACCGAGTTTCACATGTCATAAGCCACTGCCAAACCCTAGCAAATCGGTTCTACCGATAGGGATCTCGGTCTCACCGAGATGGGATTGCAATTTCTCTGTTTCCTTTTCGTAACTTTTCGGTCTCACCGAAAGAGCGGATCGGTCCCATCGAGATTGCAATGTAAACTCTCTGTTTCCCTTTTGTAACTTTTCGGTCTCACCGAAAGAGCAAATCGGTCCCACCGAGTTTACCTGACCAACTCTCTGGTTAGCTTATTGCCAAATCGGTCTCACCGAGTTTGTGTAATCGGTCTCACCAAGATTATGTTATGCCCTAACCCTAACCGTATCGGTCCTACCGAGTTGCATGTCAGTCGCACCGAAAATCTCTAACGGTCACTAGGTTTACTACTTCGGTCCGGCCGAGTTTGTTGATTCGGTCCCACCGAGATTGGTAAATTGTGTGTAACGGTTGGATTTTGTGTGGAGGCTATATATACCCCTCCACCTCCTCTTCACTCATGGAGAGAGCCATCAGAACACATCTACACTTCCAACTCATATGTTCTGAGAGGGAACCACCTACCCTTGTGTTGAGACCAAGATATTCCATTCCTACCATATGAATCTTGATCTCTAGCCTTCCCCAAGTTGCTTTCCACTCAAATCTTCTTTCCACCAAATCCAAATCCTGTGAGAGAGAGTTGAGTGTTGGGGAGACTATCATTTGAAGCACAAGAGCAAGGAGTTCATCATCAACACATCATTTGTTACTTCTTGGAGAGTGGTGTCTCCTAGATTGGCTAGGTGTCACTTGGGAGCCTCCGACAAGATTGTGGAGTTGAACCAAGGAGTTTGTAAGGGCAAGGAGATCGCCTACTTCGTGAAGATCTACCGCTAGTGAGGCAAGTCCTTCGTGGGCGATGGCCATGGTGGGATAGACAAGGTTGCTTCTTCGTGGGTGGAGCCCTCCGTGGACTCGCGCAACCGTTACCCTTCGTGGGTTGAAGTCTCCATCAACGTGGATGTAGGATAGCACCACCTATCCGAACCACGGGAAAAACATCCGTGTCTCCAATAGCATTTGAATTCTCCAAACTCTTCTCTTTACATTCTTGCAAGTTGCATGCTTTACTTTCTGCTGCCTATATACTCTTTGCATGCTTGCTTGAATTGTGTGATGATTGCTTGACTTGTCCTAAAGTTGCTAAAATCTGCCAAGAACTAAAATTGGGAAAAGGTTAAGTTTTTATTTGGTCAAGTAGTCTAATCACCCCCCTCTAGACATACTTCCGATCCTACAGCCTCCCTCCGGCTATAAATGGGGAGGACCTCCTTGTTCATCTCCATCTTCTCGCTGCTCGCCCTTCCTTCTCCTTCCTCGCCTTGCCGTCTTGCCGCAACATCTATGGCGCTGACAGAACGTTCTTCGCCACCGAAAAGGGGAAGGCCCCCAAGGAGGGCCTGGTTCGCCGCCGCCCAAGAGAGGCCGCGGTCGCCCTTGTAATTATCCCACGACCCTGGTCGTGGCCCCTCAGGGGCGCGGGCGCACCTCTTCGGGTACAGGTGTCGCCTTAGGCAGCCGCGGCGGCGCTTCCTCTCGTGGTGGGAGCCGTCGAGGACAGGGCGACTCCTGCGACGAGGGGAGTCGCGCTGTGGTCGCCCGACCTCCTCGGTCGTGCTCCCACTCGGCGGATGTGTTCCTGGAGTTTTTCGTGTGGTCGGAGAGGCCCGCTGGCACCTGGCTCCCGCTCCCGCGCTTCTTCGCGGGTGAGCTGCCGACCGCGGGGCTTGATGGCCTCTGGCTGGAGGCTGACGGTTGCTGCAGTAGGGCCTCATGGGCGGGGGTCGAAATCACCGCCGCGGGCAACGTGTCCTTGACCCGCGGTTGGCAGGTGTTTGCCCGTGCGCGGGGCCTGAGCGGGAGGTACACCCTCCACTTTAGGTACGATGACCTCACGACCCTCTATGTGAGGTTGTTCGGGGTGGACGACCGTTGTGTGGGGTGCTGCCTGGAAGATGGCAGCGGCGATGGCGAGCCTGCCCTTGGCGACGACCGCGACGATGATGAGGGTGAGCTTGCCCTTGGCGACGACCGCGCTACCTCCAGCGACGGCTCCTCCCCGGCGTGAGCACTAGTAGCAGCGGCTACGATGAACCACCGTGCCGTCGGGCTCAGATCGAGGGAGGCGATGAGCCGTCTCGTCGCCGTGCTCCGGTGAAGTGGGAGGAAGACTCGGACTAAGCTCGAGCGTCGCTGGAGCCTGGCCTTGGGAGCTGCTGCAGCCATGGGGCCCGCTTTTGTTTTACCTTTCCTTTCTCCTGTATTTGAAAAAAGTAGAAGGCCCTGTTGGGGTGTGTAATGAACCATGACGCTTACGCCACTATGCTATGTTTGTTATCTCGATATTGTGCCACGATACCCGTGCTTTTACCAGGTGCGGTTAGGGTAACTTAGCTCGATGTGCTTGTAGTAGTCTCCCGTGTCACGAGGGCGCGCCTTTCCTGAGGTATCTCCCCGGGGCTTCCTTCCTTACGATTCAGGAGCCGTCGATCCTCAAAAGATGTTGTACAACTATAGAGTTTTTAGAAGGCCTCATGAGGCGTCTCGTCCTTCCTCGCGCGAGCTCCCGAGCATGGGTTGGTTGTGGCTGGTACACCGTGTCGCACTGCCCGGAGGCACGAACTTAAGAGGATGTGCATGCTGACGAGCTCATTCGAGAGCGTCTCACAAGGATTAAGGATGCCAGAGCTCTGGGCAACGAGGTTTCGGCGAGGTGTGGTTGCAGGCGAGCCCAAGCGTACACACCTGCCTAGCCCCCGCGCACGGGATGCGTGAGGAGGAGTAATGGGCAACTGCCGCTCTTCCTGGGACAAGACTGGAAAGGCGAACGAACAAGGGAGAAAATTCCAACTTTGGCGAACGAAAGGCGTGAAAACTTCAAATTTCATTTAGGAAATCAAAAACCAGCTACAGAAAGCAAGCAAAAGAAAAGCCGCGTCCGACACCTAGACTGGTCTTCTTGTCTTCCCACCAGTGCGGAGCATGGGGCCTCCACTAGGACGTGGGTGGGAGCCCCCGTGAGGCCCAGGGGAGACCTCAGGAGACTCCGGGGCATGCACAAGCCCAGCTCATTATTACGTGAGAGTGTCACGAGCGGAGACCTTCATAGGCGTGGGGCCTTGCTTCATGGGTAGAACTTCCGGAGGTGCTGGATGTTCCAGGCGTTCTGGATGGAGATCCCGTCCTCCGTCTCTAGGCGCGCGACGCCAGGCCTGGAGACACGGGCGATCCTGAACGGGCCCTCCCACATGGGCGAGAGCTTATGCAACCCCTCCCTAGAGAGCACCCGCCTCAGGACGAGATCATTCACCTCGAGCGTCCTGGAGCGGACGCTGCAGCAGTGGTACTGCCGCAGCGCCTGCTGGTTCCTTGCCGCTCGGAGCGAGGCTTGGCGGCGGTGTTCCTCTCCCAGCATGAGGTCCATCCCCCGCGAGGCATCCTGGCGTGCCTCTTCAAACGCCAAGACCCGCGCGGAGCGATGCTTGACCTCGTGAGCAAGAACCGCTTCTGCTCCGTAGATGAGGAAGAATGGAGTCTGCCCGTCGGCTTGGTCACGGTGGTGCGGATGGACCACATCACGGACTGGAGCTCGTCGAGCCAGCCCCTGCCGTAGGCCTCGAGCTTCTTCTTGAAGGTTCTTGCCTTGAGGCCTCTTAGGACCTCTGCGTTGGCGCGCTCATCCTTGCCATTGCTCCTGGGATGTGCCACCGAGGCATAGCATATCTGCGTTCCAAGGTTAGCACATTATGTTTTGAAAAGGTTGTTGGTGAGCTGCGAGCCATTGTCGGTGATGATACGGTTAGGAACCCCGAACCGGCTTACGAGACCCTTGATGAACTTGACGGCCGAGCCAGCCGGGATGGTGCGGACGACCTCCACCTCCACCCACTTGGTGAACTTGTCGATGGCGACGTAGAGGTAGCGGTAGCCCCCGGGCGCTCGAGGGAACGAGCCCAAGATGTCCAGCCCCAGACCTCGAACGACCATGAGAGCGGAATAGTCTGGACACCTTGAGCGGGCTGGTGGATCTGCTTGGCATAGAATTGGCAGGCTCCACAGGATCTCACCAGCTCGGTGGCATCATTAAGCGCCGTGGGCCAGTAGAATCTGCTGCGGAACGCCTTGCCCATGAGGGTGCGTGATGAAGAGTGATGCCCACAGTCCCCGCCATGTATGTCGGCCAACAGCTCACGCCCCTGCTTCCTCGAGATGCACCTCATAGAAACATCGTTTGACCGTTTACGGTAGAGCTCACCGTCCCGGATGCGGTATGCAGTGGCCTGACGGGCTACACGCTCTGCGTCTTCCTCCTTCTCCGGCAGGGCGCCCTGGAGCAGGTACGCCTTGAATTCCTCGGTCCAGCACCCCTCCTGAGGCTCGAGCGCGAGGAGCAGACAGGCTCCCGAGGTCAGGCCGCAAGCTGGGGCGCCCAAGAGGGGTGCTGGGGGGAGCTCCTCCTGAGGCCATGCTGGTCCCGCGGTGGACACTACAAAAAAATACACTTCCCTGATGATACGTGTTTGTCACAGTAGGTCGCTTTTTTTGTCATGCATGTACATCCATGACAAATTTATGATAGAATCAAGATAGTCATACCTGTGCTGTCGTAGAAGTGTTCCATGACATTACCAAAATTATCATCACGGAAGTGTCCACTTCCATGACAATAAATCGCGCGTCACAGAAGTGCTTTTGTCAAGGGTGACCGACACGTGGCATCCACCGTAACGGAATGCCGTTAAGCTATCGGGTCGGGTTTTGGATCTGATAACCCGTTAACAGCCCCGACCAATGGGGACTTTCCATGTGTAAAATCATCATTGGCTGGAGGAGACACGTGTCAACTCATCCAATGGGCGAGACGCGCCTATGATATGTTGCCACGTGGACCGGCCCATCAAGTTTAAATGGGCCGGCCCAACTGAAGACCCACAAGATTTTGCGGACCATAATGGGCCGGCCTAGCTAAAGGCCCACGAGATTTTGCGGACCGTAATGGGCTGGCCCAGCTAAAGGCCCACAAGATTTTGCAGGCCATAATGGGCCGGCCCAGGTAAAGGCCCACAAGATTTTTGTGTGCCATAATGGGCCGGCCCAGGTAAAGCCCACAAGATTCTTGCGGGTCATAATGGGCCAGCCCAGCTAAAGGCCCATGAGATTTCGCTGACATTAATGGGCCGGCCCAGCTGTAGGCCCACAAGATTTTGAGGACCCTAGTAGGCCGGCCCATTAACTGGCTGCCATGTTTTGGGCCAAATGTCGGCCCATATTTGATCCGGTCCATTAATGGCCTGCCACGCTCCGGGCCTAATAGTGGCCCATATGAGATCTTGACCATTAAAAGCCTACCATGTTCTGGGCCAAATTACGGCCCAGATCAGGTCCGGCCCTTTAAGAGGCTTTGGGCTCAATTATGACCCATATCAGATTCGGCCCATCAACTGGACACTATGCTTTTGGGCCCACTTGCTAAAGGCCCACTTAGTAATTCGGCCTGATATTAGTTTTGGCCTGTTAAGGGCCCGTTTAACATTTCGGCCCTATATTAATTTTGGCCTGTTAAAAGCCCGTCATATAGTTGGGCCTAACTATGGCCATGTTTGCATCCGGCCTGCTCGCAGCCGATATCTGATTGGGCCGAACAAGGACTGAGACAATTTTGGCCTGTTTAAAGCCCGTGATTTGATTCACACAATCATGGGCCGGGGTTCATTTCGGGCTGCCGCGTAACTAGTATGAATTAAGAACAAAGCTACTCTATACAATAAAGAAATTACGGCATAGTAACTTAGAATAAATCTACACTATACAATAAAGGGTTTAAGGTATATTACATCCACTGGGCATCGAAGTTCGCCACCAGTGATCATAAAGCGCAATGTAGAAGCAGATTACAAAAACTGGGCACCATTACAGTGTAACAAAATAATACTGAACCGAGACCACTTCCAAGACAGTTCAAGAAAGGTTAGCCTTGCGGGGGAACTGCTGCGCAAGCTGCTGAGCAAGGCTGTGAGACCGGCCTAGCATGTCGGTCATAGCTTCCAGGTGTAGCTGTTTAGCGATGAGGTTCTCATTGGTGTTCTCCGCAATCTTTCTTAGAGATAGGACTTCAATTCGAAGTTGAGTTGCAGAATGCCTTTCTGCTAGAACTTGGGACTGAAGAAGTCGAACTGATTCAGACAACGAATTCTGTGAGCTTGTGTGACTGTTAGTGTCAAGTAACTTGAACACTGCATCAAGACAAGACTTTGGGGTTGTCTCGCTATCTTCAAGATGTTTTGCTTTCTTTGCTGCAATATATGTTGGGTTTGTCTCACAGCCTTCAGCAGACTTGTGCATGCCATCGGGCATATCACCTTGAAACAAAGCAGAGAGATGACAGGTTTTCCACGTGTATAAACAAAGGTGATAACTGTTCTCTCAATTCTATCCAATTTCAAATTAGAAAATAAAGAGTATGTTCAAAATATCAATAACATAATTTGGCATTGTTCATAATGCGGGGAGCTTCACCACACTACTGGATTACCATGTCAACATAACAAGCATAGATGAAGGGCAAAGAAAATCATTGTATCTATTTTGGATAATGTGCATGGCTTGTTGTTCATATCATCAGCCACATCAGTAAGATAAAACAGGAGATGACAAGGTGCAAACGTGGGCTGCTTCACCACACACTGGATTATAGATCCACAAAAACAAGCATACATATAGGGAGTATTAAGTAATGTGCATGGTATGAATAAGGAATTTGGTTTTACAAGTAAAACTTAGAACTTACGGTTCTTACGAACATGCATTTTGGTAGAAACAACAAACTAAACAGCAGTAAACGATAGGGAGTATGCACAAATTAAACAGCAGTTGAGGATAAAGGCTTTAGAAGGACTGACTTACATTAACAGTTAACACCGGCTTTATAATGCCCTTCTCCATGTCAAGGGAAGGATAACTCAAGAATTTCAGCACAGAATCTTCTTCATAAGCATTGCTTGTACTCTACATTTTGTAGAGAGTAATTATAGATATGATAATACTGGAAGGGGTAGAGGATAATGAAGATAAGATGCAGATTGATGCTACATAATCAACTACCAATCCCTGGAAGTACAAGCGTTATAGGAAAAAATGTACTGACAAGAGCAATGGGCTACACTTCTGCACTGGCATTGTCTGTGTATTCTACTTGTTGGTAAGATTAAATATAGATCTGATCTTTTTTAGTAAATGGTGGGCGAGGGAGATAAGATGCAGAATGCTACAAAATGAACCAATCCCTCTTCCCATAATACAAGAGTGTTTTGAACACTGGTGTACTGTACAAAATGTTCTTATATTATGGGACGGAGGGAGTAGCTGTTAATGTAAGTACAGCGATAGACCATGTTCCGTCCTTACAAGAGGACTGTAGAGCTAAACCTCTTCAAAAGCATTGGGTTGATTCTAAATTTATGTAAGAGTCCATACGGGTCTTATAATGTCCACCAAATGGATGATTACGAGGCTAACATGTGCAGTGATGCTACATAATCAAACAACTATGAAAGTAAGTATGGTCATACAGGGCAAGAGGTACTCACAAGAGCAATGCAGTGTGCAGTATAGTTGCGAGATTCTGTAGTCCCTTGAGAACAAATGTTCTTCTGCTAACAGTTTTCATACAAGTGAGACATTAAGGCAAATGCAGAAACGTAGTTCAAATTGTGATGTGATATCATAGACAGTACCTTACGCTGCAGCCGAGACCAATGTGTGACAAGATTATTCCAGTCACCGTCGGATAAATGTAGCACCGGAGACTTTACAGAAATTTCGTTCAGAGGCTTGCCATCGAAGTGCGCTTGCCTCAGGTAGGAACGATATTTCATCAACGAGTGCTTGAAAAGCGCAACCAACCCTTGCTCGTCATCACAATCCATTTTGCGCCTCGCCTATTTAAAAGAATGAAATCTTGTGTCTTCTCTCAGCAGAAACATATGCAGTAATGACCATGAATAACATTAGTACATTACTTACGCGTAAGTTGCGGAGGAAGACTGGAAATTGTTCTATGTCTGCGGTGTAATCTTTCCATGAAGGAAAGATGCGCACAAAGTTCCTGACAACAACATAAGCTTTGTCTTCTAAAATGGGAAGAAATGGAACAAGGGTCCTATTTGCTGCAATTGGGGCTCTCTCAGGTTTGAAAAGGGATTTGGCAACTGGATCTGGTGTACTCTTTGCTGGAATGGGGGTTTTGCGTCGTACAGCTGGTGCTATGTCAACTGGCATAATCATACTGTTTGCTGCAGTTGGGGTCTGCTGAGTTGGGGCATTAGAAATGACCAGTGTAGTAGGGCTAGAGTCTGCTAGAGTTGGGGTATTTTGTGGGTCAGGTGATATTGCAACTACACCTAATGGGCTATTTGATTTATCAGGTGCCACTACCTTTTCCAAATACTTTGCTTGTGCTCCTCCATGATCAGCAATCACCCTCTTCCTTTTGAACGTCTGATACACAAGAACAACATTCGAATGGATAAATATGGTATGATGACAGATGGAATATGTACTTAAAATGGATAGGCAGGGTGTATTCACATACATGATGTGTAAACTAAGCTAATGGCAGTTCAACAAAGTAGAAGCAATGCAAAGCATCAGTTGCAAGATATGTGCGAGCAATGTAACCTTGGAAAGTTAGAGCAAGTACCTTGATGGGTGAATAAGATAGGGCATCTTCCTCTGACTCCTCCACTAGGGAGCTACATTGACTTAGGTCTCCCTCTAGCTCAGAATCACTGTTAGGATCATATTCTGAGCATGAATCTGTAGGTGGAGAGTGTTTGCATTGCATTGCATCCGGACTTGATTTCAGTCCCTTAATGCCAACTTTGACAGCCATGGCATTGTTCTGCTTTATTCTTTTCATGTGCGCAAGCTCATAATCATTATGATGCTGTTCAGAATCTGAGATTCATGAAAACATAAAAGCAGTCAGATTATCTATGGAATGCATTGCGGTTTCAACTCGCAGAGTGTCTCCCTATAAACCCCTGCATATGCAATGTTCACCTCCCCAACCGTGCTGACCAGACCACACACAGAGATACACACCCGAGCGGTGAACATGCATTTTCGAAACTAATTTAGGAACATTTAGCTGACCAATTAAACAACTCTGTTTTAATAATATCAGATTCGTATTTGAACAACTAAGCTTGTTTAGCTTGATGGGTGGAGCAGTGTTATTATGAAATGAAGCACGTATTTTGATCGTATAGTGATCATAAAAGGGGGAAACTCTAAGCATATATTTTTTAGCAAAAGAGGGTTTACCCTCTGATTTCTATTAAAGAAACCACCACGGAACCAACATGATCAATTAAACCCTAAGCATGATCAATTAAACCGTATTATGGCTGTGCCATGGCAGATTTGAAGCTGCAAACCGGACAAATGATATTTAGCATCCATTGTTTGCATCGAACTAAGAACTAAATTCTAAGAGCTGAAAAGAAAGTAGAGTAACCAAGTTAATATCTATTTTCTGGTTGAGATCAAAAAGTTGAGGAGATATGAAGTACCACCTCTCTTGCGGTGCCGTGTAGGCATCGGGGGTGCGATGGCTGTCGGTGGCATTGAAGCAGATCTGCGACGGTAGACGGGTGCATCGGGGGATAAGTCCCGTTACGGTGGAAGAGAAGGTCGTGTGAGCGACCGCGGCAAAGAGGACGACGGCGCCGATGAAGCGAAAGGACGCGATGAAAGGCTATTGGTCCGTCGCCGTGGATGAGAAACGTCCATCTCTAGCAGTAGACGACGCGGTCTTGGTAGGCGCTCCGGCTTGGTGGAGGACGATGGCGATGGATGTGGTGGAGGACGGCGGCGATGGATGAGGTGGCGGACGGAGGCTGGTGTAGGAATGGGGTGTTCTAGCGCGGACGGTGTATGAATGGGAAAATGGAGGGAGAGGTACGGGGAATCATGTTTTTGGGATGCGCCTGTCTGAAATATGGGAAAGTTACGAACTTATCCCCCGTTTCAAATTTGGACGTCTCGTCGGTTGGGGATAGGACCGTAATCTCGCATCTCCCAAATATTTACCGGTAACTATTTCGGGTGAGGAGAGGGTGTTTTGCAACCCACGGTTGGCACCCATGGTGTATGAACAGGGCTGACAGGTAGGGCGGTTGTGTCACGTCTGATGGAAGTTACACATCTGCCCCTATTTAAAATATTAGCCTACATCTATTTCGGACGAGGAGAGTTTGTTTTGCCGCCCATCGTGTATGAATGGGGAATGGAGGGAGAAACAGAGGTCTTTCGGACGAGCTTGAATCAAATGAGTTTTGCCACCCATGTTTGACGCCCACCGTGTCGGAATGGGCTCAGAGGCGGTCGTGTCATGTCTAATTGAAGTTACTAACCTACCCCTATTTAGAGCAGTGGAAACTGGGCCGATGGATTGTCCGTGTAATGGGTAGATAGTAATTTCCATCTCCCAAACACTTGGCTTCGGGCAGCCAATGTGGGAGTGGACATTTTGTTGTTTATTTCGAATTTTGGGATAATAAGCATCCACGTTTACCCTGGCAACTAAATTGGAATCCATTTTGTATTCCTATATGAATCTTTATAAATCATTCTATGTGTTTTTATATATCTTCAAAAGGATGACAAAGATGTATTCCACTGTCATATATGAATATGGTTTACAAATGCCGATACTCAAATTCAGAAACTAGAATCCATTTTAAGGTGAATTCGAATATGAACACTTCATGTCCAACTCAAATGTCACACACAGCATAATGTGTACTCCCATTTAGATATGTACACAAGCGATGTATCAAGATTCAAATACCGAGTCAATCAACCAAGAATGTACGGAACTAACAGACATATAAACACTTATAGAGTATATGGATCAATAATATCAACTAACATACATAAGCAGACCGCTGTACTTTTTTTGGCTACAACAGCATCCTTTTTTAGCCAGCATCTTGGCCCTTTCCGATGCCTGCCACTTATGGTCCATCTATACTAGTATTGCTGAATGCACATTCAGCCCGATTGGCATATTTGTAGGTCTGGCACAGCAATCCAAATGAAATACCTCCGAGTCTTATCAATTAATACAGACTTGTGCTCAAATAAAATTACAAAAAAAACAAAAAAAAATTATTACATGATCTCTAAAACAAATGGTTTGATTGATTACATGAACAGACAACACAAAGGTTATTCAACTATGGAAACAACATTTCACCTATGATTTACCAAGTAGGAATTTAATTTCCTTTTTTCCTTCGGGACCTGAACAATCTGGTCAGTCTCAGTTTGCTTCGTTTTGAAATCCACCAAATATTTAATGGTTGTCTTGAGTACTGCTTGTGATTGTGCTGTTTGCTTCCTCAACATGTCAACTTCATCTCTAAGTGCAGAAGCAGAATCTCTTTCTACCACTAGTTTAGCCTCTAGAGCATCAGCAGTTGGCAATTCATAATGCACGATTGCGCCGGTGCCACTGCTGTGGGATGATGCAACGTCCATGGGGACCTCGCTCTTTGATCTTGGAACCTGTTTTGCCATTAAAGTTCCGATTGGATTCAGAAAAGTTGAAGTTAGCAAACATCTCAACTGGGAGTTATAACAGCAAACCAGTTAAACAAACAAGGAATTAAAGAGTTTCAATTGGATGCTGAAAAGTAGTTATTAACATCATTGTAACCCGCTGTTGCAGCAGCAAAGCAGTTAAACAAACAAGTAGATATTTAAGTTAAGGAAAACAGGTAATTCTTAACAGTAAGTATCAAACACATAGATAGGCGCAATCTACAATATGATTAACAGGCTGTGCCATTATGTAATTAGTAGCAAACTAAATTAAGCCAAGCAACGTAATTGAACAATTTTGCAATAAGTGGCTAACTAAAATTCCGAGAAGCAGGTAACTGAACTTACGCTAGTTCTTTGTACAGGCACACTGCAACTTCTTTTTCGCTTACATGGTTGTACGAAGGAGTCCATGGCATCAATTGCTTGGATATGCAGTCCCAATACTTCTTTCTTCCCACACTGCATGGGTAAGTCGAATGGTTAATCTGGTAAGATGGTGCGTCCTTGATATGTTATATGAGGACGTGTAGTCAGACTAGTTGTAGCCAAACACATCACACTGGCTTTTACTGTATATTTCATGCGATTACTTTTGGCGTATCAAGATCTAAGCAATCTACAATAGGATGAAAAGACTGGCATCCTTCACATTATTGGCGAACTCAGTTCATAGAAACAAGCAATTCAACCATTCTGTGGGTAAATCAAAAGCGCCACTGGAATATTTTTCACTATCCAATCATACACGCAAAAAGGGGTGACGCCACCATAGGGGCTGGTATGGGCGGCCGCCTCAGGTGGCTGGAAAGTGTGCACCTAGTTTGAGTCGTCCAGGTTGGCCTACGCTAGTTTTGTTCGTCCCAACGCACGAGAAGGCAATGTAAAAAATGAAGAAAAATGTTTCAATTTGGATGGGCCAATAACATAAGTGCAAGGCAGGCCCTATAGCAGGCTCGCGGCCCAAACGAGCGCCTCCCATATCGATCGACAACAGGAAAAATCCCAATTCATTCGCTCCAGCCTCCCGTCTAGTTCGCTCCTAACCTAGCCGCTGCTGGACAGACCAACACAACACTTCCTCGCGCCCTCGTTGGAGGGCGGTCACCGGGCTTCAAGCGAATAGAAGGATAAGATGATGAAGATCCAACCCTGGGTGTAGCCTGCGTGGGAGGCAGCGGCGGCAGCACGAGCATGGCATCGAGCTTGCGCAAACGGACAGTCGCTAATTGCAAGAGTAGCATGCGCAACGAGCAGGTACATCACATCCTTGATTATATCTAATTCAACTCTTCAATTTCTGGCCAATAGTTAAACCTGACGGTGTTGTAAAACTGCTTGTATGTAGGGAATCTATGAGTAACTCCCCAATCAATACTGAACTTATTGAATCTGATGTATCTAATCAAGTTTTCGGTGCAAACATACAAGCTCATGTTGTTCTTGAGCCTGAAGTGTCTAATGAACAGACTGCTAATGAAGGATTTGATGCAAACATTTTACATGCTCCTGGTGATGAACATATAGTGTCTAATGAGGGATCTAACGCAAGCATTTTGCAAGCTCATTGAAGGATTTAGTGTCTAATGATGATCTACTATGTTGAGAGAGACAAAGATTTGCAGGCATTGATGACAAGCAAATTATAGTGCATTTTCATAGCTTGAGGAAACGTCGAGGCTATCTACCAGAAAGTCCCCGTATCATGACAACATAGCATAAATACTTTTCTAATCTGTTGTTTGAAACTATTGGCATACTTGTGCAGGATAGATATATTGATATGCAGTTTGCGCACTCGTTATACGTGCAATTACACTTCGATATTTTTAGCCAGAGAACGAATAATTCAAGCAGTTACATACCATGTTTGTAGTCCTTGTACAACATGTTGCATTTTGTGTTTTTTGGTGCTTGCATCATCTAGTGTTTATAATCTAAACTACTTTGGATCATTAGCTGGTTTTCAAAGTGCATGTAGCTTCACATTTCCCAAGTTATGTTTATTTCCGGAGTGCAAGTGCCTTCGTATTTGTTAAGTTAAATGTTTTCCCCTGGTAACTTGTATTCGTGGATCAGCCACTGCACACAAATCATACACGAATGCCAGTACGAATTAAATGAAATACAGGGACTTACGCTAGCTCGTTGTACAGGCTCACTGCAGCTCTGCTTGCGCTTGGGATGTTCCATGTACAAGTCCATGTTACCACTTGCTTGGATGTGCAGGCCTTGTGCTCCTTGCATCCCCCTCTGCATTTTTGACACGACGAATGGTTGATCAAATAAGAGGAATCGACCTTGGTGTTGTACCGGAGGACAGATACTTACAAGGTTATACAGGTGTGCAAGATGTGTACCAGATCCCGTAGCGCCGTCATGCTTCGCTAAAATATGGATTTGCTTGTTTCAGATGATATCTCTAGAAGAGTTAAGGTCAGAGTTGCATAGGCGTGTAAGCTAAGAGAGCAGTGAAAGGATATCCAAACATCGTCGAAATAGTGCACAAGGGAGTGATGTGTGGATACCTAGTTCGGGCCGGCGTTTGGGCATGCTCGCCTAGCTAGAGTGCGGGTCACTTCAGAGCCGTTGAGGGTGATGCGCTGGCTGGCCACGCACGGATGCAGATCTTGAGTGGCAGCGGAGCGCTACGATGCAGTGGACGAGACCGTTGGTGAAGCCCCTACGGCCTCGGGGGGCGGAGGTGCGACGATGTGCTCGGTGAAGTAGCCCCGGTGAGCTGGGAGACGACGTTGGTGAAGCGCACCTGATGCGGTGGAACTCGGTGTCTGTGAGGCACGTCGGTTGTGGCGGCCGACGTTGTCGGTGGACCACCCAGTGTGGTGGACGAGGGCGTAGATGAGGTAGCTCCGGTGCAGTGGTGAAGCGCGACCGTCGTCTTCGTCGTCGTCGTTCGACACAGAGGTGGGGAACGGTGGGGAAAGAGACGAGACGAGGGGTGATTCGAGGGTTGGCGGCGAATTAGGGATTTGAGCAATCTGGGCGCGGAAGGGGACGGTGGAGAAGAGAGATTTTGCAGGGCTGGAAGGGGCCGCCAGATATTTCAATCCGAAACGTGGAAGCGCGAACTTATATTGTCGTCGTCCTTTTTTGGGGGGGAAGGGGGGGGGGTGGCTGGGTGCTACGCGTCCGTCCGACACACGCGACCACCCCGACAGGACTATGCTTCGCTGCCTTAAGGCACCTGCCTTTGTGTCCATGACATATGGGCCCAATAGCTGGCTGGCCCACATGTCAGTGACGCAAAGGCAGTTGCCTTTAAGGCACCGAAGCAGCGTCCACAATGACACGACCCTGGTTTGCCTGGTGCGCCTACATTTGAGAATGCAAATGAATCTTCTTTCATTTGCAAACGAATCTGTATGTATTACCATGCCCGTGTTTTCCTTGCAATAATTAGTCATTCGAAACGAGATACTCCATCCGTTCACTTTTGTAAGTCGTTTCAAACAACTTAAAATGAACTGTTTTGCACATTGTCTGAAATGTCTTCAAGGTCTTATAAAAGTGAACAGAGGAGTTATTTGAAAAAAAATCAAAACGCTACCCACGCTAACGTGGATTAGAGTGTGTCTCACATAATTAGTTATTTGAATTAGAGTGTGTGTCACGTAGTTAGTTATTTGAATTAGAGTGTGTGTCACGTAGCGATCTCCAATTCTAACGTGGATTTCACATTTCACTGTATCCACGCTACTTTTTTAATACAAATGCATATGTATATGATGAACACCATGGTAGTGAGAAAACTTTTGGATGGATTCAAACATATGACCTACAAAATAGCACAACAAACTGAGTCAATGTCAACGTTTCGAAACTTAGTATGGTACGAATTCGAAATAATTACCCGTATGCCTGCTCCTCGGTTCAAATCTTACAATGTACACCGAATTGAAACATCGATATTAAGTCTCGTAGTATGTACATTCAAATGTTGTTTTTAGCCCCCCCCACACAAATGCTACATACTTCCTGTATCGGTCAATCTTCCTCTCCTAACCACCTTAGGAAGCTATCGGTTTCCAACACACTTTCATTCTTTCTCTCCATGTTTCGGTCTCTAAGTCTCTCAACTACACAACCCCTTTTTCCACTCTGTTACCAAATGTATTTACCTCACACACCCGCCATTGCACCCCATGCCGAGCTCTCTCTCCCCCCTCTCCCTCTCACCCTCTCGCGCTAAATACATGCATTGCCTATCTAGCCCCCAACCTCTCGTGCATGCGCACGCACGCACGTTGTATATCCAGGTCACTCCCTCGAGACTGTCTCACTCTTTCTTCCGCACGGCGGGCCACACTCGCTCAATCTCGCTCTCATTATCCGAGTCTCGTTTAACCTCATTTTCTTTCACACACAAATGAT
Source organism: Aegilops umbellulata (assembly GCA_032464435.1). Lineage (NCBI taxonomy): Eukaryota > Viridiplantae > Streptophyta > Magnoliopsida > Poales > Poaceae > Aegilops > Aegilops umbellulata. Next base: position 71,788,809 of record CP136057.1, read on the forward strand.
ATATCTCCCTGTTCGGGCCTCGATCGACACACTCTATACTCTCTCACGCAGATTGTCTATCTAGGTCAGTCCATCCAAGCGACCACCACTCTTTCGACCTCATGGTGGGCCACGCTCACTCAATCTCTCTCTCTCTCTCTCTCTCTCTCTCTCTCTCCGTATGTCTCGATTGACCTCGCTCTTTCTCGGACAAAAATGATATATCACCATGTTTGAGCCCAGTTCAACCTATTCACATTGTATACTCTCTCACGCACATCGTCTATCTAGGTCACTCTCTCCAACCCGTCTCACTCTTTCGATCACACGACGACCCTATGTGATCGGTTGACCTTGCTTCCTCCCACACACAAAATATATCTACACGTCTTCACTTACTGGTGGGTTCCATGTGTGCTCTCTCTCTCCTCCCCTTCTGCGTTTAGACGCACGGGCAAACAGGAAGAACTCGCGGGCGATGTTGCCGTTGACCATATCTGGACGCGTTCACAAGTCATGGCACCAATTTCACGTACTAGCAGCACTAGTCAGTGTGTACGTGCAATGCACGTTAATTTGGATGTATATTAAGTGCATGCGGATATTAACTACTAGGATATTATTTGCGCGTTGTCATGTGATTAGCATTATTTTTGGCATGAAATTAACTGCACGCTAAACGTGTTGAGCGCTCGACATTGAAGCAGTCTAGGTCGTTGGATGACAAGGAATACATGTAGCTTGATGACGTTTTATATTTAATTTGATACGGCTCTAGCAGAACATTCAATCGATCAAACCATACATTTGTTCAGTCTGACTCCGACTTTAAATTATACGATGATCGATATAAAATAAACGGAAATGATAAACATTCAGATTTTAAGCATGGCAATCCGAACGTTTTTCATGGCAAATTTAGTCGCGGCGGCGGCGGGGGCGTCTCGCGGTGGGAAGCGGCTCCTCTGCCGTGCTCTGTGTGTCGTCAGGCCACTGACCGACGGCGACGACGGCGTCTTGCGTCGTTGTTGGCGTACTCCTGGACGTTGGCCTAGCTTCAAGGAAGGCCAAAATGTTCTGGACTTCGGAGCGAGTCGACTGGCGGGAGGAGGCGACTGGCGTTGGTGCAAGGAAGCGGTTGACGGCGGCCATCCATGCCGTTGAGGGGGGCACTGGCACCCGCGCGGGGACAGGCGCTGTCAACGGCACGACGGAGACATTCGTGTGCATGGGCACCGGCACGGGCGCACACGTTAGTGCACGCGCAGGCGCAGGCGCTGGCAGGTGCACTGGCACTGGCACGGGCGTGCGCGTTAGTGCACGTGCAGGTGCATGCGCTGGCAGGCGCACGGGCGCGTGAAAGTCGGAGAGCACCTCGTGGAACCCAGTGGGATCAAGCTCGGCGACAATGTGCGGCTCCCAGCCCATCAATGCCACAGGGATGGGCGCTGGCGCAGTCGAGGCGACGGGAGCCGGAACGGGAGCGGGGACAGGCGCGACGTCTTCCCGCAAGGCCAGTTCAAGCTCGTCCCAAAGCGCCTTATGTTCTTGAGACTCCGGCTGGGTGTCTTCCTCAGGAAACTGGAACACTAAGGGCAGACCATCGTGATGCGGCATGGCGTACGTTTAGGTCAGGCTAGTTGGAGGTAGACGACAGGAGAATCGGAGAGGAAGAGAGAGGATTGTAGTGGTACTCCCACCTTTCTAGTTTATAAGGCTCAATTCAGACTGGGTAGTACGGGGTTGATTTTAAACTGCGGCGCCGACGACATTAAAAGTGGGAGCAGTTGGGACGACGGTGGGCGGCGGAGCCTGGTCAAAGGGCTCGCCTCCCGGTGAGCCTGCACAGCGGTCTGCTCGCACGCCTCCCTGACAGCCGGCGCAGCGGTCTGCTCGCACGCCTCCCGTCGACTCACACGCTTGCTCGGATGGCACCTGCCGATTGCCGATGAGAAGTGGGGACTTGTGGCGGCACGTAAATGCCCATGGTTTCAATAGTGAAAGCGTTCACCTTAACGTGACAGGTCTTTCTTCCAAAATACCTTGGCTCTTCATTTGTGCAACTTGTCATAAGCAGCTTGTCTCAAATTGAAGAAAAAACTTACGAAGTAATATTTGTGCCATATCACGTGATCATGCTTAGTTTCAAGAATTTATGCTCACTTTTGGATTTTCTGAAATTTAAGATCCAGGATTGGAAACAATATAATAACCTGCATCATGCAATAAATTTTCAAGCCGTACATCTGTCCTGTTGTATTTCTTAAGAAAGGATTTGGTCAAACATTTTGCTTAGTTAGACTTCAGACAAGTTATATATGCAGAGTAAAAGGATAATCCCTCCGTACCAGTGCATTGCCTGATATATTAACTCAAGTACTAGGCACGAACAAACGGGCTCAATTCTGTGCTCATCCTGGTGTAGTAGTAGTAGTAGTAGTACTAGGCAATGCAGTTGACGGGTGACCTTGACGAGCGGCGACCGAGGGAATTGAACCGTGTTCGGCACGGTAGGTAACGTTGTCTAGTTACTAAAGCATCCCTCCGTTGTTCATCGGTAGTCATTATGGACCGGGGACATGAGGGGAATTTCCTAGGGCTGGAATTCTGGCCGCCAGATATTTTGACTTGAAACGCTGAGACTCGACTGGTTGGGGTAATGGGGTTGCCTAATGTGCGTACCACGCACGCCACCGAAGGACACGAGCCCGCTTTTTTAGGATCAACACGATCCAAGGTCTGGCTGGTACGCCGTTGGGTCCTACCATTCGAGAATACGAAAGGAACCTTTTAAATTGCCGAACGAATCTATGTGTATTACAATACCCGTATTTTCCTGGCAAATACTAATCTCAATGTGGTAATTGATTTATGACGAGTTGTTGAATTAGAGTGAGTTTGTGATATAGTGATCTCAATGTGGATTTCACATTTCATGGTATCCCTAGTAAGTTTACCAATGCAAATTCAAATTTAAAATATGAACAACATGGAGGTGAGAAAACTTTGTATGTATCAAGCATATGACCACACACACACACACACACACACACACACACACACACACACACGCGCGCGCGAACACAACAACAATCCAATAAGTATAGTGCATCTATTTTTCCAAACCATGCATGTATGACACGAATTAAAAAATACTCCTTCTATTCCTAAATATTAGTCTTTTAGAGAGTTCAACAAGTGACTACATACAGAGCAAAATGAGTGAATCTAGACTAAAATATGTCTATATACATCTGTATGTGCCAGTCCATTTGAAGCCTCTAAAAAGACTAATATTTGGGAACGAAGGGAGTAAAATGTAAGACATCCATGGTCCTCAGTTCAATATTTAAAATGAACATGAAACTGAAACATGAATATTAAGTCTGTTACTATAGTACATGCAAATGTTCTGTTTAGGCGGAGCTATGATTGACGGGGGTCAACCCCTCGACCTTAGATAAAATTGTGGAGCTCTGTTTAGGGTTGTTTAGATTATATTTGTCCCCACCCTCCCAACCACCGATTGGTTGTGCACCCCCACCCCTCCTCCCCGGGAGAATATCATGTGCCCCCATACCTTAGATGCTATATGCCGACATGAGTTGCTTGGAGCTTGTAGATCTGAGATATAGCAGCTCACATGATGTGTCTTAATATTTCTGCAGGAAACCTTGATGAGTTTGAGAATTGCACACAATTTGTACAAAAACTACTTAGATGCCCTTTGATCCCATATCCAACGACCTCGAAGCTCGTATCACCGTAGCATCTAAGATGAAGGAGGACATCGTATTCTCCTGTATGTAAGAATATCATGTGCTACCACACCTTAGATGCTTTGGTGATACAAGCTCTTCGGAGGCGTTGGATTTGTGACCCAACACCTCCTCGGTGGTTCGAAGGTTTTTTGCAGAAAAGCCCCAAAAGAGTTCGGCCACTGCTTACAAGCAAAAAGACTGCTCAGATGCCATTGGATCTCAGATCAAACGACCTCCAAGCTCGTATCACCATAGCATCCAAGCTGCGATAGCACCTTATGTTTTCTCGCACGGGAGAGTATGAGGTGCTCCCGCACCGTAGATTCTATGGTGATACGAGTTCACTGAGATCTAATGGCCCACAATAGGAGGTTTGAATGTTTTTGCAATATACGGCTGATAGAGTTTGGGAAATGCGCAGAAAGTACAAGTACTACGCATGTGCCATCTGATCACTCATCATACGACCTAGATGCTCATATCACCGTAGCGGGCACCTAATATGAGCACCGGGGAGCCGTTGGATTGAAGATGTAGCGGCACACACGAGGCCTGAATGTTTTATTTGCAAAAAAAACCTTTGGAGAGTTTGGAAATTGCGCATAATTACAAAGACTACTCCCAAGCCATTGGATCTCACTTCCAACGGTGTAAAAACTTGTATCACCATAGTATCTAAGCTGCGGGGTTGATGTGATATTCTATGCCACTGTCATTTTTGTTTGTAAACTTGCAAAATACGTGTAATTCGTACCGTTACTTGCCTAAACGTGCAAAGTGTTTGTTCAAAAAAACCATCCTACACTAAAATATCGGAACAACACACGGGGGTCCCACTTGTCATTAATCAAAATTGGACCTAAAACTAACAAATCTGAAAGACGAGATTCGAAATGGCAACCTGGACTAAAAAGCGTAAGTCGATAGCCTGAAAAAACGAACGGTTGTTGGCTTTGTCCCATAACTTGATTTTATTTATACAGTACTTTCGTTGAGTAGAGTAGAGGGAGTGCCTCGTCAACACGTGCATGACTGTTGTCTCACTTACTGGTGGGTCCCAGGTCTGTGATCTCAATCTCTCTTCTCTCCATCGTCTAACCTTTGCACGGGCACACACGAAGAGCGGCGCTAGCTTGCCGTGGTGTTATTACAACTAAAAAAAACTTGGAAAATAGAAGAATCGCCTCGAACAAGAGACGTTGTGGCTGGTCGAGACGGAGCTAACCACATCTATCCTCCGTGCCACATTTGCATGATGAAGATGTGTGGCTAGTGGGGTGTTTTCGATCGACTGGCTGGGTCCCGAGGTCGAACCATAGGTACTACGTCTGATACAATATATTTTTACACGCACATTTTTCCTCCGTGCCGAGACATGGCACACCCTACCGCACGGTTTCGGGGTCCTCCCAGGTGGTGCACGCATATATTCTTCCTGATGTGGGATGCCCTACCGCGCGTTTTCCGGGTCCTCCTCGGTCATAGCGTCGAAGCAAGTAAATGAGTCGTCAAATCACGAAAGACCACCTTTCCCGCCGAGTACATCAATGAAGGACGGTGGCTAGCTAGTTGGGCTAGTTCGACCGATTAGCTAGGCCGCTGCCACATTTGTTTTTTCACCCCTTTTTTATCTACTTGCCAGCAGGTAAATATAAATATCCACCGCGGCGTTGCTCTGGTGTTTGGGTGCGGCAGTATTTTTATTTTTTTGATTGACGGGAGCAGGCGCGGCAGGATTTTTAATTTTTTGATTGACGGGAGCAGGCGCGGCAGCAATTAGTCATGATGACTCCGCCTGTAAAAACCCACCGCTCCCGGATGTGAGAAGTCGTCGACTGATGTTTTACCATGGTGAAAACCAAAAGATTCCCCGCTCCCTCCGCCTTCCCGTAGATTGCATTGCCTTTCAGCCGTTTCACCCCCTTTGCTTCCTCTCCCCATTGCTTCTACCTGGTGCCATGGCGGCGCAGCAGATCACGGAGTCCGAGGTGAGGTTCCTGACACAGGAGCTCCATGCCAAGGATGCGGAGCTCAGGGCCAAGGACGTGGAGCTCCGTGAGCTCAAGGAGGAGAGGAGTGACATGCTCCTCCGTTATGTGCGGGAGTTCACGGAGCTTCAAAAGCGGCAGGCGTCCACAACAAAGATGCTTGAGGTGTCGGTGGCGTTGCTGCAGAAAGCGGGAGATACGATAGGCCGTCAGGGGAGCCGGCTGGAGCGCGAGCGGGCCGATCGTGACGAGGTCCAGGATCGCCTCAGCCACTTGGTGAACCAAGTTGCCACGCACGTGTTGCGGCTGCGCGATGCCTACCGTCGTGCCAGCGCGACGATGCCGGCCGTCGGGCTAAACCCGTTCGACCACCCGGTCGACTTCAACGAGCTGCGGCTTCCTGACCTGGTCTCCTTATTCACCTATATCTTCGAGGAGCTGAGCCGTCTCCGCACGATGGTGGGGGCTGAGCTGGACAAGGAGGGGTTGCGGGCTGCCGTCGTCGTTGCCATTGCCGGGCGAATCCTTTCAGGGCTCCGTCACCGGAATACATTCGTGCCATTGGACGCCGTCTTTGACGAGCTGGCTCCCGTCAACTGGGAGCGGGCTCTGCGGGCGGTTGCACCCTGCATCACCAACGTCGTGCGCCTCAAGAAGCAGAGGGACTTCAGTGGTGTTTAGGCGCCCTCTGCATGGGCATGTCCATGTCTCGGCGCAACATGACCGTTGGATCAAACTCAGACGGTGCAGATCAGTCACTGTAGCACAAAGCGTGTGGGTGTGTTTGGTTGCATTCTCATCTCAATATAGTTGTTTCCTCTTCGTGTATTTGTTACATATAAGAGTAGTTGACATGCGCACAACATCATTTGTTATCGTCATATCTTACTACACTAGCAACAGGATTGTGTAGTACTGACGTATGAATCACTGCACATGCCTAGTAGTAGGAGCATTGTGTATGTTCAAGTGGCTGCCGTGTTTCGCACTCCTCCGTCGTAAGAGTGGAAACGCTTGCTGTAATCATTTTTTCTTTTGAAAAACAGTGGACATGCTCTACCGTGCGGATCCTCTTCCAGCCATGCACTAAATTACTCACTTTCGCCGACGTGTGGGACAGCCAGCATCGGGGTCCACCAGCCATGCACTAAATTACTCCGTAGTAGAGTGACGGTAGACTACCCCGATCGAAGTGCCGCAGTAATGCCCAATGAGCCGTCAAATCACAAACCCCCTCCTTTCCAGCAGTAAGTTGGACGGACGAAGCAACCATCATTTCACTCTTCTCTCTCAGCTTCCTCTCTACCCAGCCCTCGCTTCTGCCTCATCTTGTTCCTCATTTCTTCAAGAAAACCCCGACCTGCTTCTACCATTGTTCTTCTCTCCCAAAGAAGGAAAGGTGAGCGCATCAATGGTGTTGATTCTGGCCAAGGCCCGGTCTTGCAACCCCGAGACTGATCCTATAACTCCCTCTCTTTTCTTCTTTTGGGTTTGTGATTATGGTTTCTTTTCTTTTATTTCTATTTGACAGTTTCTTGATGGACGCTGGAGCACCGGCTGAAGTGATGTCTATGGCTCCGGCCAAAACCGTCGAGGCTCATGGTACGAAGAAGCGCAAGCACCCCGCCGAGACTACCGCAGATAAGCTCAAAGCCATCGCCCTGTCCAAGCCACCCTCTCCGGGATCCCTCATTAAGCAAGTCCAGGTAATATCTCTTCTTGACGATCTTTTTCTCGATCTTGATCGTGTTTTTTCATCTAACACGCAATACTAGTACTAGTAATACAATTTTCTGGGTGATCTTGCATGTGATTTTTGTGTGCCAAATGACGGTTCTAAATTCCTCTTTTGACCAAAACATGCGAGAGGTTGACACTGATTTCTTATAGATTACTTTCAACTACTCCCTCTGTCCCAAATTTCTTGTCTTAGATTTGTCTAGATACAGATGTATCTAATACTAAAATGTGACTTGATACATCCGTATCTAGACAAATCTAAGACAAGAATTTTGGGACGGAGGGAGTACTTTATGAACATCAATGCTACCTTTTAAGAGGGTATATTTGCCTCAGTAACTTGTGTTATGGATTTTGCATGTAATCCCTCTGCTCTCATGCCTTTGAAGACATGTTCTAGTGTCTTTGTTCACTCATTTCTATGCGTATATGTAGCCATTCATATATGGAGTATAATATCAAAAATCATCTTATATTTCTGAATGGAGGTAGTAATGAAATATGGTTTCTGTTTGAATTAGAACCAGGTCCGCAGTGGAGATGAAGTTCTCAAAGTCATGCCATGTGAACTGGAAGACCTGATGATGAGTTCTACTGCTGAACTATCCAGCTGCTGTGTCCTTGTCGCCACGTGTCCTGAACTAGTGTTTTCCTATAGCATTCTTGTCAGGCGTGTTCTCGAGGTTGTACTTGACCACAACAATTTCCTAGTTGTGCCTTCGATTACGAAGGGTGTGGTTCTTGTAAAGCTTCCCAACAAATCTGATGCGGCCTGTCTTCATCATCATGTTTATGAGTGGAAAGACCACTCTGTTAGGTTCTCCAAGGTTGACAAGATGGTGATGGTGCGTGTAGACATCTCACACGAAGTCCATGGTCTAGTCAGTTATTCGGGGTTCATCCCGTAGGTCGGTGGCAAGAAATAGTCTGCAGAGTTTAGTTAGTGCAACTTTGCTTGTCTGTAGTAAGTACTATTGTTCAATACTTAATTTGTGTTTTTGAAACCTGTATTGTTTATTAGTACTGCCGCTTTTGGTGTGTGGTCAGTCCTGAGAACAGTCTATTTTAATGTCTGTCCACTCAATTTAGTCTGTATATTTTGAAGTATCCAAATCATATTTTTTATGAGGACGGTTAATCAATTATGGTTACACTCCAATATTTGTATGCATTGCAGGGTTTATCGCACCCATCAGGATTTCCAGTCCCATGGATGTTCGGTCCATACGATTTGTCACGACCTTTGGACTATCCTGCTTGTGGGAGTAGGCAGGGCCCCTGCATGCCACGCGTAGTTGGACGATCAATCTTCTGTTTAGTACTTCAACATAGTGATTTCCTGGTAAGGATTCACTCGTGTCACATCAAGTAAATCTTATTGATTTACTGTCTAAATCTTATTGATTTAATGTCATGTTTTCTTTCTTTTCCTGCAATTTTACGATGCAGGTTTTGCCATGTGACATTCATCACAGAATAAACCGTTTGGTTTGCTCTACGATGGCTATTTTTGCAGGTTTCACTTCTTATGTCGTGTCAGTAATGAAGGCACTGTCCATCACTTATATTACTGGAAAAAATTGGATCAGTCTGTTGTCTGAGTACAAGCTGAATCCCTATGACGAACTACAGTTTGGTTTAACAAAAATGCCACAATTAGTCCTTCTCGCGTTTAAAAGAAATGAAGAAAAAACTGGATCACGGTCACGGGTCCTAGTCAAGTTAGAAAGCTGATCATAGCAGACCAGACACGATCGCCGCTGTCTCACACAGATCGAGCACCGGCAGTTGCTCTAGCACTGACAGCGGCAGCAGCTCAGTCTAATCCAGCTGAGGATTGGGCACCGACCGCGTCAGCGGATCAGTCTAATCTACCGGAGGATCGGGCATCGACACCGGCACCTGCTCCGACACCGGCACCAGCTCTACAAGGAGCACCATCTCCGGCAGCAGCAGCGGCTTCGGCACCTGCACCAACACTTGCACTTGCATCTGCTCCGGCCCGTGCAGTTGCACCGGCAATAGACTAGGCTGCAGTTCGCACTTCATATACCAAAGTCTTTACAAAAACCGACATGTCCACCTTCTTGGTAAGCATTGGCCGCCCAAGTGCTTCGTTCTTTTTTCTTTCCATGTTGTTTCACATGATTCACTGTGTTGATCTAACTGTTTGGGTATGTCTTCTTGTTTGCAAACAGAGAATTCCTAGAGCAACGAGGGAGTCGTTCAACAATCCGGGCGACCACGGCCAAGTTTCTCTTACCATGCGCAGCCTTGGTGTGAATGAACCTGCTCAATATACCGTAAGTACAAAGGATGGTCGCATGATGATTGATGCTAAAGGATGGTCAAGGTTCAAATCTAAATCATATCTTGATGTCAAAATCGAACTTTCTCGGCAAGGAGAGCTGGTCCAAATCAACTTTGAAATTAGCAGCACGCAACTGCTGAACTGATCTATCCTCCGAGAGATTTTGATGTAATAATCTGGCATGGTGAAACAAGTGTCCTGTGTGTATAAGTAGTACGACAATATTATTTATCACATGGTATATCGTTGAAAGAATTGCAACTCTGTTTGCTGGTTAGGAACTGTCATTCGATTTTATTCCAACAACTGCCGTGCTTTATTTAATTTTGTGTATTCGCCTTGCGACAACATCTAAAACTAGTGCCGTACTAATCGCTTGCAATATGAAAAGCGCTGAGGTAGAACACATGGGCCCCCAAACATGCAGGGTCGACCTACGGCCCAAAGTCCAGAACCGTGAGCCTATCTGAGTATTATATTCTCAGCTGACCCCCCATAAAAAAAGCTGAACCCCCATAATGCCCGTGCATTGCAGAGGGAGTATATTTCTCGGCAAGGTGAGCCTGTGAAATAAAAGATTTGCATATTTCTGTACAGAGGGAGTATCTCTCTGTCAAAAAATATATTTATGTGTAACTAGTTACTCCTGTCTTTCTACTTCCTTTCGCTGATATGTGGGGCAACCGGCAACGGGGTCCACGTGCCATATGCACAAATTAGAGTGCAGAACTTCACGGTAGACACACCCCGGTCGTAGAGCCGCAGTAATGCCCAATGAGCCATCAAATCACAACCCCTCCTTTCCAGCTTTAGCAGTAAGCTGGACGGACGAAGCGACAATATTTCACTGGGCTTGAATCCCCTTCTCCCTCGTCTGCTTGTTCAGAGAAAACCCCCTCTCGGCAATTGCATAGGGTTTTCTCATGGAGAACCAAGTACGAATTCCTCATCCATCCCCGATAAACCCAAGTCCCTTGGTTGCAGGTAATCCTAGGATGGTAGCCGCCGTTGATGCATTTTTCTTCCTACTGAATCTAGTGTGTTTCATTTGCAGTGCCCAAAGTGCGAGTACCCTACAGGTTTCTGCGCCCTCGGCGAGACGCCACACTTGTTCCTTCTCATCCTAACACAACATTTTGAAACGCGCACAGTATGTTCCTAGAATCCTCTTTTCTATCCGGGAGGGTGGGTTTTTTTTTGAACATGCTGTGTTCTCATATTATTTTTCCTGCAATGTATTATTTGCTCTGCCAGAACACATGTACTCAAGATGCTCGGCCTTGCCATAATTGAATACACTAGTTTAATGGTCACAGTGAAGACAAGCCATGGATATAAGTTCCGAGTTGGGTTCATGAACCAAGAAGATCACTGCTTTTTTTATTGCTGAACTTGGATAAACTTTCTCAAGTGTTACAGACTGAAAGTTGGCGCACGAATGTTGATGGAAATAGCAGAACCTGGTCTCATCTTCACTGCGATCTTCCACCCTGACGTCGTTCCAATTGTTCATCCATGTTAGTTTTGTATCTGGTTCTTGCTTGTTGCCTCGATTACTTCTTAATCCACCTATTTTTGTCTAACTAATCACAATTTAACTTTAGAAGTAGCAACGAATCTCTCATGAAGATGCTAGTTCTAACTAATATTTTCTTATAATTGGTGGCATGTGTAGGTTTTTTCAGAGTTAAGCAGGCTGCTCGTTTGTTACTCTGTAATAACTCGGCTGTTACTAATGGCACTGAAGTTGACTGGATCGACATCCACAAGTTCCTACACTTTATTGATCGTCTTGAGGTCCTTGTGGGGCGTTTCAATGGTGGAAGGCCACGTGGGATATGTGTGCCACTGCTGCACTCGTTGAACATGTCCAACTGTGTCGAGAAACTTATGGTACGAGCTGTTTTCTGTTATATGTGTTGTTCATAAACTATTGCTTAAACACAGTTTTACAGCTATGATCTTCTTGAAACAGGAACTGCCGAGTTCTATTGTTCCTATACAGATGCCTGACCATGGTCGGGTCAGACTTGCGCTTGGTCACAACATGATGTTTATGTCGACCTACTCAATTCCCCTTGGAGGTGAAAAGATACTTATTCATGGGTGGTCTCAAATAATGAAGGCCCGTCCATCTTGGAGAATAGGACAGAAGATTATGTTCATGCTTTTCCATGGCTCTAAAGCGAATATCCTGTTTATTGACCACGTTGCGAGATGAAGCCGCTTTCAGAAGGCTGTGGATGTGTGGGGTGGCGCCTGGGCCTTGTCCTGGGGCTTGGCAGCCTCACCCTTGGTTAACTGTAGGCAAAGTAGCACTGTTCGAGGCGTGCTTTGTACGGTTGAACCTATATAATTACTCATACTGCTTTCAGCTTTGGTTGTTAAGTGCCCCTGCTGGTTTCAGTCAAGGTTGTTAAGTACTCCTGCTCCTTTTACAGTCTGTCATGTTTCTTCAGTCCTGTCTTCATCCAGCCGCCAAAACCAAACCAGCGCCGGCGGGGCCGCCTGCTTCCGCCTCCCACGGCTGGCTGCGCCTCAGCGCACGCATCGCCGCCCCACCGTCTCCTAAATCATTAACGCCGACGTCCTCCGCGCTTTGGTGCGCTCGCCGCGGCGTCGCCCTCTCGCGTTGTCAACATGGTCAACAAACAATAGGAATCGGTAGAAGTACGTGGAGAGGATGACAGTAGGGGCCCACCATGTCAGCGTATGGAAAAAATAAAATGCTTCCTCCTAGCGTTTTCCTGACATTTGGGACCCATGACATTGTGAGCGTATATAGTCAATAGACAAGAGAACAACACAAGATCGGCTGACACCTGGGACGTAGCTACTCGAGCAATATTTTTTTGTTTGGTATTGTTGAGACGGAGCAGGGTTTGAACTGGGCTGTGGCCCGTCTAGCCCAGGCTTATATTTTATGTTCACCATGTGACCAGCCCAACTATTTTTTTCTTTGTGAAAATGAGCCCAGTTTATTTTTTCTGAAGAATACCCAATCCATGCCTACTTATTTTTCTACGCCCTGATGGGCTGCAACTCTTTCAAGAAGCCTGCAAATCTTGAAAGTAATATGAAATGGGTTGTAAATATAAAAACAGATGACAAATTGGCAATTACTATATAATTTCTGAATTTTATCACATTTTCAGATTCCTATTTCACTGGGCATTAACCTAATTTAAATATATCTTCAAAGTACTTTAAATCTGGCTAGACATTTCGGTATTAAAAATAGTTTGGAACCCACAGAAATATCCGAAATTGGCCCTGGCCAACCAAAAAGAAAAACGACTGCAATAAATTGCATAAGAAGTTTCCATGAGCTATATATAAATTATTAAAAAAAGAGGGAGTGGTCTGACTTGTGGGCCTGTTTAGTTGACGCGTATGCAAGATTTTTTTAGTTATTATATACGTCAACAAACGATTCTAGCAGACGTAACCGTTGGATGTCAATCCAACGGCCGTCGTGTTTCTTCAATCTCTAATCTTCTTGCTCCAGCCGCCAAAGTAGCGTCGGCGGGACCGCCTACTCCCGCCTCTCGTGGCCGGCTGTGCTGCCGCGCAGGCCTCAGCGTCCCCTACTACTCCCACCGCTGGCCAGGGCATCCCTCTACTCTCCCACACCCCCTGTTATTCTGCGGCGACGGCAGCCTCACACCGCAGCCGAACCGGTGAACGCTCGTACTCCTCTCCCACATCCACTGCCGCGTCTTCCCCGGCTCCGCGTTGTCCCCTTCCTATGCCTCGCTGTCGTCCACCGCTGTGGTGCTCTTGGCGAGGCGTGGTCAAAGTGGTCAATGACCGACTTCCATCGGAAGAGTACTGTACGTGGAGAGGCTGACAGCTGGGTCCACGGCAGCTGCAAGGAAGTGCCTCCTTATTACGCGAAAAAATAATTATTCCTCCACCTGACAGCGGAGACCCACCAGACGGGCCACCAGTATTTTTGCGAAAAAATTGTTTCCCCCTGACTGCTGGGACCCACCGGACGGGCGACCGTATTTCGCGAAAAAAACGTTCCCCCCGCTGTCAGCTCGGACCCACCGAAAGTGCCTCCTTATTACGCACAAAAAAATGAATACTCCCCCGGCTAGCTGGGACCCACCTTGGTGGGAGGCTGACTTGTGGGCCTACTAAGTTGACGGGGATGAAGGACTTTGTCAACTTAGTCAATATGAACGATTCTAGCTCCAGTGACCGTACGATGTCCATCCAATGGCCGTAGTGCTTCTTCAACCTCCGGTCTTCTTGCTCCAGCCGCCCAAAGCAGCGCCGGTCGTGCCGCATGCTCTTGCCTCCCGTGGCCGGCTATGCTGCCGCGGAGGCCTCACTGCCCCCTACTATTCCCACCGCTGGCCAGGCCCTGCGGCCACGGCAGCCTCACACCACAGCCGAACCAGTGAACCCTCGTACTCCCCTCCGCGCGCGCGGGCTTCCGCTGCCGCGTCTTCCCCGGCTCCCTGTCGTCCCCTTCCTAGGCCTCGCCGTCGTCCACCGCCCTGGTGCTCTTGGCGCGGCGTGGTCAACGTGGTCAAGGAACGACTTCCATCAGACGTGGACTGTACGTGGAGAGGCTGACAGCTGGGTCCACGGCCGCAGCAAGGAAGTGCCTCCTTATTACGTGCAAAATAATTATTCCTCCACCTAACAGCGGGGACCCACCGGACGGGCCACCGTATTTCGTCCCCCTGACTGCTGGGACCCACCAGCTACATCTTCGCAGGCAAGGAAGTGCCTGACAGTCGGGACCCACCTGGTCGAAGCGTATGTAGCGTTGTCATTCTGGTCGCGAACGTGTACGTACATATATACTGGTGGATGTAGAGGCGCGCACGTGTCGTAGTAGAGGCGGCCAGGGTGCAAGAAAGAAAATACAGCCACGTATGTGTACATACGGGCGGGGTCTCGAACGCCTACTCGCGCATACGTACGGCGAGGGCTCGTGTACATGGCTGGGTCGGAACAGATAAACAGTGTCGTCGTCGTGTTCATGGGTCGGAACGGAATGCGTGGTCGTGTTCATCGGGAGGGCTTGGACGGAAGAGGCGATGGAAACGAGGCCTGGCATACCGCACAACGGAGGAAACGGACCTCCTACGGTCAAAACGGGGGTCATGTTGATCGGGAGGGGTGTGGCGTACCGCAAAACGGAGGAAACAGACCTCCTACGGTCGAAACGGGGGTCCTGTTGATCGGGAGGGGTGTGGCGTACCGCAAAACGGAGGAAACGGACCTCCTACGGTCGAAACGGGGGTCCT
The DNA here is from genome assembly GCA_032464435.1 of Aegilops umbellulata. NCBI lineage: Eukaryota > Viridiplantae > Streptophyta > Magnoliopsida > Poales > Poaceae > Aegilops > Aegilops umbellulata. The sequence continues at coordinate 71,803,855 of CP136057.1, forward strand.
GTTGATCGGGAGGGGTGTGGCGTACCGCAAAACGGAGGAAACAGACTTGTGTTGGAGCGCTACGGTCGAAACGGGGGTCCTGTTCATCGGGAGGGGTGTGGCGTAGCGCAAAACGGGACTCCACGGGATACCGTTCATCTCCACCGTCGACCCCCTCCAGCCTCCATGAGCTACTGTTCATCCACCGTCGACCTCCTCCAGCCTCCACGGGCTCCTGTTCATCCAGCCTCCACCGCGCGCTACTCCACTGGCTACTGTTCAACAACCCCTCCACCGTCTACTGTTCATCCAGCCCTCCACACCACGGGGTCCTGTTCAACCACCCCTCCAAGGGCACCCCTCCACCGTCTACTGTTCATCCTACCCTCCACACCATGGGGTCCTGTTCAACCACCCCTCCACGGGCACCCTCCACCGTCTACTGTTCATCCTGCCCTCCACACCACGGGGTCCTGTTCATCCACCCCTCCACGGGCACCCCTCCACCGTCTACTGTTCATCCAGCCCTCCACCACACCACGGGGTCCTGTTCATCCAGAGGCAACGCCACCGCTCACTGTTCATCCACCCCCCCACAGCGCTCACTGTTCATCCAGAGGCAGCATCGATCGGCTTCAGTTAGCAGCAGTAGCCAAGGAATCGCTCGATCGGGTTCAGTTAACAGCCATCGATCGATCGCTCGGGTTCAGTAACGCGTAGCTTGCAGTGCAATCGCTCGGGTTCAGTTAGAGCCAACGCCTCGCACACACGCGCGTACGTGTACGAGAGAAACGCGCATCGCTCGGCCCCCAACCTCCCACCGTAACCGGGAACTCCCCGAAATTTTCCTCCCCCTCGCTTCTACCACGGTTTTTTCCGTCATGGACGGCCCAAAGAATGTCATGTAGCTGCGTCTCCGGCTCGCCCAGGACGAAAAGCCCATTTTCTGTCATGATTTTTTGTCATAGAAGTAGGAGCCCACCACATCTATGATGATACCGGGTTTTGTCACAATTATCGTCATAGAAGTGTCATATGTATGACAGATTTTTTTTTCGTTCGGCCCAAAATGTCACGGATGTGTCTTTTTTTTGTAGTGGGAGGGGGCTGCCGATGGCTTGAAGAGCCGCTCCTCAAAGATATCAGGCTCCTGAGGCAAGCGTCAAGACGCCTGAGGGAGTCCTAGACTAAGGGGTCCTCGGGCATCCGGCCTGTTAGCCATGGGCCGGACTGATGGGCTATGGAGATACAAGGATCAAAGACTGCACCCGTGTCTGGATAGGACTCTCCTTGGCGTGGAAGGCAAGCTTGGCGACCAAATATGTAGATTCCTTTCTTTGTAACCGACCTTGTGTAACCCTAGATCCTCCCGGTGTCTATATAAACCGGAGGACTTAGTCCGGAGGGGGAGAGACTCATTACCTTAGTCATACAGGCTAGACTTCTAGGGTTTAGCCATTACGATCTCGTGGTAGATCAAATCTTGTAATACTCATATTCATCAAGATCAATCAAGCAGGAAGTAAGGTATTGCCTCCATAGAGAGGGCCTGAACCTGGGTAAACATTGTGTCCCCTGTCTCCTGTTACCATCGACCTTAGACGCACAGTTTGGGACCCCCTACCTGAGATCCGCCAGTTTTGACACCGACATTGGTGCTTTCATTGAGAGTTCCACTATGCTGTCCCCAAAAGGTTTCGATGGCCCTTCAATCGTCAACAAGGACGCTGTCCAAGGAGAAACCTTTCTCCCCGGGCAGATCTTCGTATTTGGCGGCTTCGTATTGCAGGCAACTCGTTTGGCCACCTGGAGCAAATCGATAGCTACGCCCTTGGCCATCAGGCTAGATTTGGGAGCTTGAATTACGTTGCGGACATCCATGGAGATTTGATCTTCGCCGGATTCGAGACCGTGGCGACCGCTCCTGGTCACCTCGACGAACATGACCTAAATCTTTCGTCAGACCGCATCAAGGAGGTAGCTCCTGTAACCACTCTAGCCTTAGATCCGGAGCACACTGCGGCATCCAAGGATCGGAGGCTCAACCCCACCACAGATGCCACAGATTCCCCGGCGTTGGAGCCGCACATGGACTTAACCTCACACAATATTTGTGTCACCGGAATTCCAGACTCGTCTCTGGGTGTAAGTTCTGAACCATGTGAGTCCGCGGATGCCGAACTTGATCGTTTATCGATCTTTGAGTTAAGCGCCGCAAACATCTTCCAACACTCACCCTTGGGCGATGTGTTAAGCTCATTAAAGAACCTGTCCTTGGCGGGGGACTCACAACCGAACTATGTTCGGTTCAAACTAGGGGCTTATGATGGAGAATTTTGCTTCCCACCCGCCACCCACTTCATAGCCACTATCGAGGATTTAACTGACACGCTTGATTACGGCTCCGAAGACATCGACAGTATGGACGATGATGCCGATGAAGAGCAAGATCAAAACCCACCATTTACTGGATGCTGGACGACCACTTCTTCGTACGATGTGTACATGGTGGATACACCCAAAACAACCAACGGCGATGACAAAGACAATCCAGTTGAGAATAAACTTCCTGAGACACAGCAAAAACGCAGGCGTCCTCGGCGCCGCTCTAAGTCATGTCGTTCAAAAGACAACAATACTGGCACCGGTGAAAACAATACTCCGGACGATGCCGAAAACAATGAAGACCTTGCTGAGGTAACATCCGAACAAGAAGAGCAAGAAAACGGGCAAGCTAGCCCTGACGAACAGGCCAGGCTCAATGACTCGGAGGACGGTAGTTACCGTCCGCTCTCCGAGGATGAGGAAAGCCTCAGCAACGAAGATCTCATTGTGCCCGAGGAACCTCTCGAGCAGGAGCGCTTCAAGCGCCAGCTAATAACCACCATAAGGAGCCTGAAAAAGAAGCAGCAGCAGCTTCAAGCTGACCAAGATCTGCTCGTCGACAGATGGACTGACGTCCTGGCAACGGAAGAACACGACCTTAGACGACCAGCCAAGAGTTACCCGAAGCGAAAGTTGCTACCTTAGTTCGATGAAGAAGCGCCGGAGCCCATACTTCCCACGCGTAATGTGGCTGACCGAACACTACGCGGTCGCGACAATGCAGCGGACCGACCACCTCGTGGTCGGGATAGAGCGACAACTCAAGCCGAACATCAGCCCGCCCTGCCGTCACGAGAAAACAGAGACAAAACAGTCCGGGGTCATGCATACGACCTCTGGCAAACCCTGGATAGTAGAGCAGGATGTACCCGATCGATCTACGGATCGCGAGGACGTTCCTCGACACGTGATGATGGCTACCTATTCGGACGTGACAAACCTAGTCACACCCGAGCCGACAACCGCAGACAGACTCCATCGAAACTACGTCACGACGCGGCCCAATATAGAGGCACCACACACCCTATTTGCTTCACTAATGAAGTAATGGATCATGAATTCCCCGAAGGGTTTAAACCCGTGAATATTGAATCATACGACGGGACAACTGATCCCGCGGTATGGACTGAGGACTTTATCCTCCACATCCACATGGCCCGGGGAGACAACCTCCACGCTATCAAATACCTCCCGTTAAAACTTAAAGGATCACCTTATCACTGGTTAAACAACTTGTCTGAAAAATCTATTGGCGGCTGGGAGGACTTGGAAGAGGCCTTCCTCGATAACTTCCAAGGTACATATGTCCGACCACCAGATACCGATGACTTAAGCCACATAGTTCAACAGCCGCAGGAGTCACCCAGGAAGTTCTGGACTAGGTTCCTAACTAAAAAGAACCAGATCATCGACTGTCCGGATGCCGAAGCCCTAGCGGCCTTTAAACACAGCATCCGCGATGAATGGCTTGCCCGCCACCTCGGCCAAGAAAAGACAAAATCTATGGCAGCCCTCACGGCATTCATGACCCGCTTTTGCGCGGGTGAGGATAGTTGGTTGGCTCGCAGCAAAAACACAGCTAGCGAGGCAGGCCCCTCTGAGGTTAAGAATAGCAACGACAAGCTCCAATGTAACACACACAAACGCCGAAGCAATGGGGATAATACCAGCGACACTACAGTCACCACCGGATTCAGCGACTCCAGGTCCAGCCAGCGGAAGAAATCATACGAAAGAAACAATCAGGTACCATCCAGCCTGGACCGCATAGTCGATTGCCTGTGCCAGATACATGGCACCCCAGACAAACCAGCCAATCATACCAACAGAGATTGTTGGGTTTTTAAACAGGCCGACAAATTAAACGCCGAGAACAGGGAAAATGGATCACAAAGCGAGGATGACGACGAGGAGCCCCGGCAACCGAACACAGGGGGACAGAAGAAGTTTCCCCCTCAAGTGAAAACAATAAACATGATATATGTTACACACAACCCCAAAAGGGATCGCAAACGTGCACCGAGGGACGTCTACGTGATAGAGCCACTCGCCCCAAAATTTAATCCATGGTCGTCATTCCCGATCACCTTTGATCGTCGGGATCACCCGACTAGTATCCGTCATGGCGGTTCAGCCGCACTAGTCCTCGACCCAATTATCGATGGATTTCACCTGACGCGTGTCCTCATGGACGGGGGTAACAGCCTCAACCTGCTTTATCAGGATACAATGCGAAAAATGGGCATCAATCCATCACGGATCAAGCCCACAAAGACTACCTTCAAAGGAGTCATACCAGGTGTTGAGGCCCGCTATACGGGCTCAATCACGCTAGAAGTTGTCTTCGGGTCTCCGACAATTTCCGAAGTGAGGAGTTAATCTTCGACATCGTCCCCTTTCGCAGCGGCTATCACACACTGCTCAGACGAACCGCATTCGCTCGATTCAATGTAGTGCCACACTATGCTTATCTTAAGCTCAAGATGCCCGGTCCACGTGGCGTCATTACGGTCAACGTAAATACGGAACGCTCCCTCCGTACAGAAGAGCGCACAACTGCCTTAGCAGCAGAAGTACAAAGTGGCCTTCTCAAGCAGGACCCTAATTCGGCTGCCGAGCCCACGGACACCATTAAGAGAGTTCGGACTATTCTGCAGCAAGACAGCCCGGCTTGTCAAGAGCTTAATTAGCAATTTGGCCTCCATCCCAGTCCTAATCAAACAACGGCATTCGTACCGCGCGTACATAACTATGCACTCAAAATCCCATGGGCATCGACGGAGGCATAGCTAGCTCGTGATCCACAGTGTGGCTCGACCGACCCTAGATTCACATACCTTCACTTTTACTTTCAGGTATCAATCCCGCAGACCCCATCCGATGGCCTGATCAAAGGTCCTCTCGAAGGACAAACCCACCAAGACGGCAAGAATAAAAGCGGTTGGGATAGTTGACCCTGTCGGATGGTATTATACAAGCTCGGCATAGGAGAGCCGCAGACATATGGGGAACTTCTCTAGGTGGTTTCGTTAAATGATCACTCTACCTGTTTTTCAGGACCCATACGTAGCTCTCTTGGTGAAGGAATAGTAAATAGCCTTTCTGCTTATTGCACTACTTGTATAAATGTGCTTTAACGCATCAATGAATTTATAATAGAAACAGTTTGCGGCCCATTTCCACGGCTCTAGCTGACTACTGGTTCTTCTTCTTTCTTTCTTTCTTGCCTTTTCTCTTTCCTGGTAATTTTACCATGTAACACCCATACACTCGGTGTGTTCCACCTGGCCAGGGGCTTCATAGAACCCCACAACATGGCAACCCATGTCCGAACACTTTTACAGTATAGTTCGGCACCCCGAATTTAGCACTATATGCATTGGCTCTGAATCATGCCTTTGGTCAATAGTTGGGTTGCCCGGCTCCTGTGCTTGCTACCTTACGTTCCGCTATATCGGCTAAGGTAGTAAAGGGAGAACTACTGCGATTGTGCCCTGGTTTATCCAAAGGAGCACCTTAGTAGAGAAAGCCGAAAACTAACTGTCATGATACGGCGAAAGCCGGTCAGCTGTTCGGAGGTTGCAAATCGTTGGAGATTTCTCCCGCATTACGCGAAGGATCGCTACTTCCCGATCAGACGCTCATAGCACCCTGGTTTGGATACTAGGGGTTGCGCCAATGTTTTATTGTAAAACTCCTATGGCTAAGTGAGGGCGTTTAAGCCGCATAGTCTGATTGCCTGGTTCATTGCGCTAAACAACTCCTTCAAGGACCATATAATTGGATCAAGATTGTTTAGATTCCATCCCAAACACCTCCGTACTACCTACGTGGGGGTAGAAGCCAACGACTGGCCAACCCTCAGATTCCATACAACACGGCCGCACAGGAGGAAAAAATTAAAACATAACAAGCATTATATTGTAAACCGACTTTGTTTCATTATACAAGGCAAAGACAACACAAATGTATTCATTCAAAAATAATGTCCTGCCCACACTGCGTTGCCACAATGCGAGACCCCTCTAGGACATCCGCAAAATAGCGCTCGGGTGTGCGGTGCTCCTTGCCCTCTGGCGGCCCCCTGGCCAGCTCGACGATGTGCATATTCGCTAACCACATCTTGCAATGGGTGAAGGCCATGCGCGCACCTTCAATACATGCTGATCGCTTGATGATGTCCAGCTGAGGACATGCTTTCACCAGCCGCTTCACGAGTCTGAAGTAGCTGCCGGGCATAGCTTCGGCTGGCCATAGCCGGATTATCAAATCCTTCAAGGCTAGTTCGGCCACCCTATGCAGCTCCACCAGTTGTTTCAGCTGATCGGTGAAGGGCACGAGATGCTCTGGCGCAAGATACTGCGACCAAAAGAATTTATCCATGGAGCTCCCTTCCTCGGCTCGAAAGAACTCCGCGGCGTCAGACACACTGCACGGTAGATCTGCGTAGGCTCCTGGAGAACTCCGAATCTGGGTTAGTAAGAAATACTTCTTCCTCATATACTTGCTTTGCATACTAAATTCCTTACCCGCCGCAATCTTCCTGGCCTCCTGGATCTCTTGGAGGGCGCCCTGGGACTCATTCCGGGCCATCTCCGCGCCCTGACGAGCCTTGGCGAGTTCGGCCTCTCGAACCGACGCATCGCATGCCAAGGACTCGCACTTCCTCACCGCATCCTGGAGCTCCTGTTGGACTTCGTTGACCCGGGCCTTGAGCTTCATATGGGCGGCCTGCTCCTTGACAGCCTTCCCCTCGGCTTCAGCCAGGGCCTTCTTTAGGGCCTCGACCTCGGTCATTGCTCCTATACATATTATGACACTTCGGTCAATATATATCATCTTACTCTTTTCGAGTATTTCCCGGGTTATTACTGATGTCTACTACGCAACCTTCTTATTGTAGACGTTGTTGGGCCTCCAAGTGCAGAGGTTTGTAGGACAGTAGCAAATTTCCCTCAAGTGGATGACCTAAGGTTTATCAATCCGTGGGAGGCATAGGATGAAGATGGTCTCCCTCAAGCAACCCTGCAACCAAATAAATAAGAGTCTCTTGTGCCCCCAACACACCCAATACAATGGTAAATTGTATAGGTGCACTAGTTCGGCGAAGAGATGGTGATACAAGTGCAATATGGATGGTAGATAACTGAAAATATAAAAACAGCAAGGTAACTAATGGTAAAAGTGAGCGTAAACGGTATTGCAATGATAGGAAATAAGGCCTAGGGTTCATACTTTCACTAGTGCAAGTTCTCTCAACAATAATAACATAATTGGATCATATAACTATCCCTCAACATGCAACAAAGAGTCACTCCAAAGACACTAATAGCGGAGAACAAACGAAGAGATTATGGTAGGGTACGAAACCACCTCAAAGTTATTCTTTCCAATCGATCCATTGGGCTATTCCTATAAGTGTCACAAACAGCCCTAGAGTTCTTACTAGAATAACACCTTAAGATACAAATCAACCAAAACCCTAATGTCACCTAGATACTCCAATGTCACCTCAAGTATCTGTCGGTATGATTATACGATATGCATCACACAATCTCAGATTCATCTATTCAAACCAACACAAAGTACTTCAAAGAGTGCCCCAAAGTTTCTATCGGAGAATCAAGACGAAAACGTGTGCCAACCCCTATGCATAGGTTCATGGGCGGAACCCGCAAGTTGATCACCAAAACATACATCAAGTGAATCACGTGATATCCCATTGTCACCACAGATACGCATGGCAAGACATACATCAAGTGTTCTCAAATCATTAAAGACTCAATCTGATAAGATAACTTCAAAGGGAAAACTCAATCCATTAAAAGAGAGTAGAGGGGGAGAAGAAACATAAGATCCAACTATAATAGCAAAGCTCGCAATACATCAAGATCGTGCCAAATCAAGAACACGAAAGAGAGATCAAACACATAGCTACTGGTACATACCCTCAGCCCCGAGGGTGAACTACTCCCTCCTCGTCATGGAGAGCGCCAGGATGATGAAGATGGCCACCGGTGAGGGTTCCCCCCTCCGGCAGGGTGCCGGAACAGGGTCCCGATTGTTTTTTGGTGGCTACAGAGGCTTGCGGCAGTGGAACTCCCGATCTATTCTCCGTTCTGGAAGTTTTAGGGTACGTAGGTATATATGGGTGAAAGAAGTACGTTGGTGGACCAAGGGGGGCCACGAGGCAGGGGGGCGCGCCCTAGGGGGGGCGCCCCCCACCCTCGTGGGCACCTCCCTTCTTTCCTGACGTGCACTCCAAGCTTTTTCGGTAGCTTTCCTTCCAAAAGTAACTTCTCCAGTTGATTTCATTCCGTTTCGACTTCGTTTGATATTCCTTTTCTTCGAAACACTGAAATAGGCAAAAAACAACAATTCTGGACTGGGCCTCCGGTTAATAGGTTAGTCCCAAAAATAATATAAAACTGGATAATAAAGCCCAATATTGTCTAAAGCAGTAGATAATATAGCATGGAGCAATCAAAAATTATAGATACGTTGGAGACGTATCAAGCATCCCCAAGCTTAATTCCTGCGCGTCCTCGAGTAGGTAAATGATAAAAAAGATAATTTTTGATGTGGAATGCTAGTTGGCATAATTTCAATGTAATTCTTCTTAATTGTGGTATGAATATTCAGATCCAAGCAATTCAAGATAAAAGTTCATATTGACATAAAAATAATAATACTTCAAGCATACTAACTAAGCAATTATGTCTTCTCAAAATAACATGGCCAAAGAAAGTTCATCCCTACAAAATCATATAGTTTATTCATGCTCCATTTTTGTCACACAAGAATGCTCTCATCATGCACAACCCCGATGACAAGCCAAGCAATTGTTTCATACTTTAATAATCTCAAACTTTATAAACCTTCACGCAATACATGAGCGTGAGCCATGGATATAGCACTATGGGTGGAATAGAATAATGATGGGGGTTATGTGGAGAAGACAAAAAGGAGAAAGTCTCACATCAACGAGGCTAATCAATGGGATATGGAGATGCCCATCGATTGATGTTAATGCAAGGAGTAGGGATTGCCATGCAACGGATGCACTAGAGCTATAAATGTATGGAAGCTCAACAAAAGAAACTAAGTGGGTGTGCATCCAACTTGCTTGCTCACGAAGACCTGGGGCATTTGAGGAAGCCCATCATTGGAATATACAAGCCAAGTTCTATAATGAAAAATTCCCACTAGTATATGAAAGTGACAACATAGGAGACTCTCTATCATAAAGATGATGGTGCTAATTTGAAGCACAAGTGTGGTAAAAAGATAGTAGCATTGCCCCCCTTTTTTTGTGCCTTCTTTTTTTTCTTTGGCCTTTCTCTTTTTTTGGGACAATGCTCTATTAAATGATGATCATCACACTTCTATTTATTTACAACTCAATGATTACAACTCGATACTAGAACAAAGTATGACTCTATATGAATGCCTCCGGCGGTGTACCGGGATATGCAATGAATCAAGAGTGACATGTATGAAAGAATTATGAACGGTGGCTTTGCCACGAATACTATGTCAACTACATGATCATGCTAGCAATATGACAATGATGAAGGTGTCATGATGAACGGAATGGTGGAAAGTTGCATGAAAATATATCTCGGAATGGCTATGGAAATGCCATAATAGGTAGGTATGGTGTCTGTTTTGAGGAAGATATAAGGAGGTTTATGTGTGAAAGAGCGTATCATATCACGGGGTTGGGATGCACCGGCGAAGTTTGCACCAACTCTCAATGTGAGAAAGGGCAATGCACGGTACCGAAGAGGCTAGCAATGATGGAAGGGGTGAGAGTGCGTATAATCCATGGAATCAACATTAGTCATAAAGAACTCATATACTTATTGCAAAAATCAACAAGCCATCAAAAACCAAAGCACTACGCGCATGCTCCTAGGGGGATAGATTGGTAGGAAAAGACCATCGCTCGTCCCCGACCGCCACTCATAAGGAGGACAATCAAATAACACCTCATGTTTCAAATTTGTTACATAACGTTTACCATACGTGCATGCTACGGGACTTGCAAACTTCAACACAAGAATTTCTCAAATTCACAACTACTCAACTAGCACGACTTTGATATTATTACCTCCATATCTCAAAACAATCATCAAGCATCAAACTTCTCTTAGTATTCAAAACACTCATAAGAAAGTTTTTACTATTCTTGAATACCTAGCATATTAGGATTAAGCACATTACCATGCTATTTAAGACTCTCAAAATAATCTAAGTGAAGCATGAGAGAACAATAGTTTCTATAAAACAAATCCACCACCATGCTCTAAAAGATATAAGTGAAGCACTAGAGCAAACGACAAACTACTCCGAAAGATATAAGTGAAGATCAATGAGTAGTCGGATAATTATGCAACTATGTGAAGACTCCCTAACATTTAAGAATTTAAGATCTTGATACTTTATTCAAACAGCAAGCAAAGCTAAAGAAAATAAAATGACGCTCCAAGCAAAACACATATCATGTGGTGAATAAAAATATAGCTCCAAGTAAAGTTACCGATGAACGAAGACGAAAGAGGGGATGCCTTCCGGGGCATCCCCAAGATTAGACGCTTGGTTATCCTTGAATATTACCTTGGGGTGCCTTGGGCATCCCCAAGCTTAGGCTCTTGCCACTCCTTATTTCATAGTCCATCGAATCTTTACCCAAAACTTGAAAACTTCACAACACAAAACTCAACAGAAAACTCGTAAGCTCCGTTAGCGAAAGAAAACAAAACACCACTTCAAGGTACTGTAATGAACTCATTATTTATTTATATTGGTGTTAAACCTACTGTATTCCAACTTCTCTATGGTTTATAAACTATTTTACTACCCATAGAGTCATCAAAATAAGCAAACAACACACGAAAAACAGAATCTGTCAAAAACAAAACAGTCTGTAGTAATCTGTAACTAAAGCAAACTTATGGAACTCCAAAATTTCTAAAATAAATTGGTGGACCTGAGGAATTTGTCTAGTAATCATCTTCAAAAATAATCAACTAAATAGCACTCTCCATTAAAAAGTTGAAGCTAATATCGTGAGCGCTAAAGTTTCTGTTTTTTACAGCATGATCATAAATATTTCACCCAAGTCTTCCCAAAGGTTCTACTTGGAACAAACACTAACTAAAACATAAAACCACATCTAAACAGAAGCTAGATGGATTATTTATTCCTAAACAGAACCAAAAAGTAATAAACTAAAATAAAATTGGGTTGCCTCCCAACAAGCGCTATCGTTTAATGCCCCTAGCTAGGCATGATGATTTCAATGAAGCTCACATAAAAGATAAGAATTGAAAAATAAAGAGAGCATCATGAAGAATATTACTAGCACATTTTAGTCTAACCCACTTCCTATGCATAGGTATATTGTGAGCAAACAATTTATGGGAACAATAATCAACTTGCATAGGAAGACAAAACAAGCATAACATTAAAACTTTAAGCACATAGAGAGGAAACTTGGTATTATTGAAATTCCTACAAGCATATGTTCCTCCCTCATAAAAATTTTGAGTAGCATCATGAATGAATTTAACAATATAACCAGCACCTAAAGCATTCTTTTCATGATCTACTAGCATAGAAATTTTATTACTCTCCACATAAGCAAAATTCTTCTCATTCGGGATAGTGGGAGTATCATAAGAGACTTGAATACTATAAATTTTTTCCACATTAAAAGAGTAAAGTTCAGAGAAAGGGTACTCATAATCATGAAAAGTTTTATGAATATAATCATCACTACTCTTTATAGCTTAAGTTTCATCACAATAATCATCATAAGTAGCAACTTTGTTCTCATCATAATCAATTGAAACCTCTTCCGAAATAGTGGATACATCACTAAATAAAGTCATGGCCTCTACAAATCCACTTTCATAAATATTATAACATTCAACATCCTCCAATATTGTGGGATCACTACTTCCTAAAGTTGACACTCTTCCAAACCCAGTTTCATCAATATAACAATCATAGGTAGAAGGCATGCTATCATCATAACAACTTTGCATATCAAAACTTGAGAGGCTAAAAAAATATCATCTTCATTAAACATAACATCCCCACGCTTGGGCCTTTTCATATCATAAGCATAATCACTCTCATCATTAAGTATGGATAGCACCAATAGTATAGCAAACATTATTATATTCTTCCAAGCAAGTGCCAAAAAGATTTTCAAGATCATAAGAAGTATCATTATCTTCCCAATCATAATCATCACAACAAGCAATAGGCATAACGAGATCATCATCAAGTGCATCATCTTCCAAAATTATTTTTGATTCATTTTCATGAGGCACATCAATAATAGGAGCAACATTATTTGGGAGACATATCTTTTTACCTCTCTTCTTTTTTCTTTTCTTTATGTAATTGGCAATATAAGGATTTTCAATGCAATTCACCGCACAATACATATAAATTTCTTCTAGATTGAAATCAAGAAATCTATCAAGATTAAATTTTGGAATACCCTCAGTTATACGTTTCATTTCTTCATACCCCAAAAGAAGGCTAAGCTCTTTATGATGCTCAAGGGTAATCAAATTATCACAATATTTGGACACGACTTGATCATGAAACAAATAGCATTGGAGCTTTAAATGACCATCTTCATTGCAAAGTTCACAAGGAGCGGGAAAAATATTGATTCTTTCAGTGCAATCATCAAGACTTTCTTGCAACAATTTAGTTTCTAAGTATTTATGTCTCTTGCAATATCTATCTTCCCTATTTGGTGTGTACTTGCAAACCCAATGCACTCCACAAAAATTGACATGTTTATAGGAGACATTTTCATCATAACTAGTGCAATCATCATTAGTACCATGGATATTCAAGGAGTTCATACTAACAACATTGCAATCATGCTCATCATTCAAAGTTTTAGTACCAAACATTTTAATGCATTCTTCTTCTAACACTTTGGCACAATTTTCTTTTCCATCATACTCACGAAAGATATTAAAAAGATGAAGCGTATGAGGCAAGCTCAATTCCATTTTTTTTGTAATTTTCTTTTATAAACTAACTAGTGCTAAAACAAGAAACAGAAAGATTCGATTGCAAGATGTAAAGATATACCTTCAAGCACTAACCTCCCCGGCAACGGCGCCAGAAACTGCTTAGTTGACGGGGTGTGAGTGCCGCTTACCTAGCCTCCCCGGCAACGGCGCCAGAAACTGCTTGATGTTTACTATGCAACCTTATTATTGTAGACGTTGTTGGTCCACCAAGTGCAGAGGTTTGTAGGACAGTAGCAAATTTCCCTCAAGTGGATGACCTAAGGTTTATCAATCCATGGGAGGCGTAGGATGAAGATGGTCTCTCTCAAGCAACCCTGCAACCAAATAACAAAGAGTCTCTTGTGTCCCAACACATCCAATACAATGGTAAATTATATAGGTGCACTAGTTCAGCGAAGAGATGGTGATACAAGTGCAATATGGATGGTAGATATATGTTTTTGTAAACTAAAAATATAAAAACAACAAGGTAACTAATGGTAAAGTTGAGCGTAAACGATATTGCAATGATAGGAAACAAGGACTAGGGTTCATACTTTCACTAGTGCAAGTTCTCTCAACAATAATAACATAATTGGATCATATAACTATCCCTCAACATGTGTCGCTGTACTAGAGTAGGGGTACCCTAGTATCCCGAACTTGTGCACGGGCAGTCGCGACGCCCCGCGGCAAGGCTTGCCGGGTGACCGCCAAGGTCCTCCGTGGTTCCTTTGGAGCCATTCAAGAACAAAGTATTTAAGACAAGGAGACAAGTCCCCGGCAAGAGGAGCTTGCCGGGAAGGCCACTCAAGGCACAAGACCCCGGCAAGAGGAGCTTGCCGGGAAGGCCAACCAGGGCATCTCAAGGAACTTGCCGCGACGCGCCATGCGTCCCGGCAGGGCCCGGCGAGCGACAAGCTCCCGGACGCAACAAGACAACGGCCGCGGCAAGGTGTTTGCCGTGGCAAGCAACCACTCTGTACCTGCGCTCAAGCGCACCCACCTACGTGTTGCTCTGGGACCCTTCCAGGCGTACGTGGCGGGAGGCTGTGCAGCCAGGGGTACACGGTGGCAAGCGGCACTGACAAGATCGCCATCGTGGCGAGCGGTGGCGCCCCTGACGGTCCCTTTTTTGCACTGTTTGGGCGACGTAGATAGGCATTTAATGCCCTTGTCCCCTGCCGTCAGGGTTAGGTATGATACACTGTGTAGGTAGCTGTACCTACCGCAGCACCTTTCCATTTTTGCCCTTGCCTATGTTGCCACTTGTTGGAGACCCCTTGAGCATATAAAAGGAGGCCCATGCACAACGTAGAGGAGGAGGACGAACAGTAGAACACTCACACTCGGTCTCATTAGCTGCTGGTGTGTACTGTAGCACTCAGCGCTCCCGAGCAAGAACTCAATACAATCCACAAAGCAGCAGTAGGAGTATTATCTCTCCGGAGAGCTCCGAAGCTGGGTAAAACCCCTCGTGTGCCTCGCCTCGATCCGCTCTTTGCGCGACCTCCACCCCCCGCCGAACCGAAAAGGGGCTCCGTCCCCTTAGGTGCTCGTGGAGTCAGATTTCCCCGACATCTTTGGCGCGCCAGGTAGGGGGCGTCGAGGTTGTGTGAACCTGATCCGGCGTTCACACGAGCTAGATTTTCAACATCTTCATCGACATGCCACCGAAGAAGAAGGCTTCGGAGGCGGCTGCTCCGTCCGCGTCGAACCCACCGCCGCCGGAGCAAACGGCTGGTGGGGAAGACGCCGGCGGAAGAACGGGCATTGACGAGGGAGCCCACGGTGCCACCAGGTCCAAGGACAAGGCTGCGCTGCCCGTCGGCGGCGTAGCAGGCTCCCACGATGACCGGGCATCCGTGGATGCCCCGCGCCCATCTCAGGAGGCGCGGGACCGGCAGCGTCGTGGTACTCACGGTACCATACGCTCGCTGGACCCAAATCGAGCTGGCGGATCTCGGGATCCTCAAGGCCAGCATGCACGCCAACATGCTGGCGCGAGCGAGGCACGGTCGCCTGGTCGGAATACTGCTCCTTCTAACGTTGTTGGAAGTCCGAGCATATCCCGCTCCTCGCACCGTTCGCCACCGCTACCCGCCACTCCAGCAGAAGCTTTGGCGCGAGCTCAACTGCTCCTAGACTTCCCTCCAACGCCAGACAAGATCGACGACTGGAGGGCCACCATTCAGAGCCTCATCGGCTTCGCCAACGGCGACACTCCGCGGCAGCCGACTGCGTCGCAGCCGTGGCAAGCCAGCCAGGTGCGAGCCGATGGCGACAAGACCGGCGGGGGTGCAACCACCATGCACTCTCCGCCTCGAAGGCCAAGATCGCCGACTCGTCGGGTCCACCGCGACAGCGACTCCACCGCTTCATCAGATCCGCGAGCTCGCCGCGATCAGCGCCAAGTTCTTCACGAACGACAGCAAGAAGACGCTCGCACTCGCATCGAGCGCCGAAGAGAAACGCGGCGTCAATCAGACCGGCGCGCTGGACCCACTGTCGACATGCATGCGCCAGGGGAACCAGGCGACCTGCCGTACGCGGTAGGTTGCCCTACGTTTACCCGTGAGCTGCGGCAAGTCCAGTGGCCGAGCACGAAGAATTTCAAGCCAGACGCACCGGAGAAGTACAACGGCAGGTTGCATCCGTCGGAGTTCCTCAGCATCTACACCATCGTGGTGCAGGCTGCCGGGGGGCGAGACGACAAGATCCTTGCCAACTACTTCCTGCTGGTGCTCAAACCCAACGTCAGGTCCTGGCTCATGCACTTGCCGGAAAACTCCATATCTTCCTGGGCAGACCTATGCCATCAGTTTGTCGGCGCCTTTACGGGCGGCCACAAACCTCATGGCCAGGAGAGTGACCTTCACCTGCTTGCCCAGAAGGAAGGAGAGCCCCTGCGCAAGTACATCCAGATATTCAACCAAGTGCAACGCAACATCCCGGATGTCCACCCTGCCGCGGTCATCAGCGCGTTCCACCAGAACGTGCGTAACCGCAGGATGCGGGAGGAGATGGCGATGTGCAAGATCAGAGACGTCAGCGAGCTGTATGCCCTGGCCGACAGATGTGCACGTGCTGAGGAAGGGAGGAAACTCCCCGGAGAGGATGCAGGAGCAGGAGGATCTGACAGCAAGGATGCTGCCCCGGCAAATAAAAACCGGCGGCGGAACAACAGGAAGAGGAAAGGCAAAGATGTGCTAGCTGTTGAGCAGTCCGGCAACGACGGTGGCGCCAAAAAAGCCAAAGATGGTAGCTCAGGCAAGGAGGTTGCTGCATGAGCCAACTGCCAGGCTGTGGCGGCCGCTGACAAGCAGGACGGCACCAACAAACAGTACTGCAAGATCCACCACACCAAGGGCCATGACCTCCAGAGCTGCAACAAGGTCGAGCAGCTTGTCGAGCTGCAAAAGGCCGAGTACGAGCGACGCGACAAGGAGAAATCCCAAGCAGGTGCTGGAGGATCCGGTACGAAGCGCACCGGCCGGGGAGGACGCCGCGGCAAGGCCACGCAGCGGCAAGGAGACAGACCTCCCCGCGGCCGCGACAAAGATGAAGACGACGACGATGAAGACATGGATGATGACGAGACCAGTGAGCAGGAGTTTCAGAAAGCCACAGAGGTCTTGTGTGTTGACGGCGGTGCTTCTCTGCATACTTCGCACCGCCAACTCAAGCAGTGGGTGCGGGAAGTCAATACGGCAGAACCACCCGTTGAGTCATGCAAGCTTCTTAAATGGTCCAACACGCCTATCATCTTTGATATTGAGGACCACCCTGATCGCACAACTGCGGTCGGGTGCTTGCCGATGTTGGTTTCACCAACTATCCGCAACCTCAAGGTCACCAAGATGCTAGTTGACGGCGGGGCCGGCTTGAACCTGATCTCCTCCGCTGTGCTCAGGAAACTCCAACTCCCTGACAGTGAGCTCGAAGAGACCGGCACATTCCAAGGAATCAACCCGGGAAGGAGCAAGCCCAAGGGGAAGATCACGCTGCCGGTGACATTTGGCAGCGAGCTAAACTTCAGGACTGAGAGGATCATTTTTGACGTTGCCGATTTTCCATTGCCTTACAATGGGATTCTCGGCCGTCCAGCGCTTGCCAAGTTCATGGCGGCCTCTCACTACGCGTACAACATGCTGAAGATGCCAGGCCCGATAAGTGTCATCTCTGTCCCTGGCGACAAGAAAGATGCTCTTATCTGTGCCGACAAGATCTACCGGGAAGCAGCAGCCGCAACGAATCGCGAGACACTTGCCGCTGAAGCCCCCGGGGGGAAGAAGAAGACCAAGTCCGGCAAGAGTTCTGATGCCCACTCCGGCAAGCGCACCTCTTCGGAGTGCTGCGCTACCGTCGAGGACGCACCATCGAGCTCCACCGGCAAGTGTAAGAAGACAATGGCAGCTCCGCCAGCGACCAAGAAGGTGTCCGCCAAGGAGGACGGCACTGGTGGTACTTTCACCATCAGTGCCACTCTCGACCCTAAATAGGAAAGCGCGCTCATTGCTTTCCTGCGGGCGAACGTCGACATGTTTGCGTGGCAACCGTCTGACATCCCCGGCGTTCCCAGGAAAGTAATTGAGCACCACCTTGCCGTCTGTCCTCATGCGCGGCCCGTCAAGCAGAAAGTCAGGAAACAAGTAGTGGAGCGCCAAGAATTCATAGCAGAAGAGATCAAGAAGTTGGAAGCAACAGGCCTTGTCAGAGGAGTGCTCCATCCCACGTGGCTGGCCAATCCTGTAGTCGTGCGCAAGGCAAACGGGAAATGGAGGCTTTGTATTGACTTCACCGATGTCAATATAGCTTGTCCCAAAGATCCATTTCCCTTGCCGCGCATCGACCAGATTGTTGACTCCATGGCCGGATGTGATTTGCTTTCATTTCTTGACGCATACTCAGGATACCATCAGATCTTCATGGCAGAAGAGGATGAGGAGAAGACCGCATTCATCACTCCATGTGGCACATATTGTTTCATACGGATGCCTTTCGGTTTGAAGAATGCCGGTTCAACATTTGCAAGGGTAGTCCATACTGCTTTTGAACCGCAAATACACAGGAATGTGGAAGCCTACATGGATGATATAGTGGTCAAGAGTAGGGACAAAGCAACTCTGATTCAAGATCTAGAAGAGACTTTTGCAAATCTGCGCAAGATCAACCTCAAGCTCAACCCCGAGAAGTGCGTGTTTGGAGTCCCTTCCGGCAAGCTTCTCGGGTTCTTTGTGTCTCAGAGGGGAATCGAAGCCAATCCCGACAAGATCAAGGCCATCGAGCAGATCGAAGCACCGAAGCGCGTCAAGGATGTTCGGAAACTTGCCGGCTGCGTGGCGGCTCTCAGCAGGTTTATCTCTAAGTCTGCTGAGCGCGCCCTGCCGTTTTTCAAAATTTTGAAAAAGGCAGGTCCAATGAAATGGACTCCGGAAGCGGAGGCTGCGCTGCAGTACCTGAAGAGATACCTGTCCTCCACTCCAATACTTGTCGCACCTAAGCCACAAGAGAAGTTGCTGCTGTATCTGGCGGCAACCAATCAAGTGGTTAGTGCTGCGTTAGTAGCGGAGAGGGAGGCAGATGATGAGCCAGCAACCGCAGCAAGCACATCCGGCGACAAGCAGGGGGCTTCCCCGACAAGCTCTGGTCCCGACAAAGATGGATTTGCGCAGATGTGCGAAGAGATACAACAGAAGAAAATGGTGCAACGCCCAGTCTACTTTGTCAGTTCCCTTCTGCAGGGGGCTAGGTCAAGGTACTCTGGTGTGCAGAAATTGCTTTTCGGCCTTCTCATGGCCTCGAGAAAGCTGTGCCATTACTTCCAAGCACATGAAATCACAGTTGTCACTCGCTTTCCGCTGAAGAGGATACTGCAGAATCCAGAAGCAACAGGCAGGATTGTCGAGTGGGCACTGGAACTGTCAAGCTTTGGCCTCAAGTTTGAGAGCACTTCAACTATCCAAAGCAGAGCATTGGCAGAATTCATAGCAGAGTGGACGCTAACACCAGACGAAGAAATTCCAGAAACGAGCATCCCCGTCAAGGAAGCAAGCAAAGGGTGGCTGATGTACTTTGATGGTGCTTTCTCGCTGCAAGGCGCCGGTGTTGGCGTGCTGCTTGTCGCACCCACCGGGGAGCACCTCAAGTACGTGGTCCAGATGCACTTTCCCAAGGAGCAAGCAACGA
The DNA here is from genome assembly GCA_032464435.1 of Aegilops umbellulata. Taxonomy (NCBI): domain Eukaryota; kingdom Viridiplantae; phylum Streptophyta; class Magnoliopsida; order Poales; family Poaceae; genus Aegilops; species Aegilops umbellulata. Next base: position 71,823,456 of record CP136057.1, read on the forward strand.
ACAATACTACAGAGTATGAGGGATTGCTTGCCGGTCTCAGGATCGCGGCAGACCTTGGGATCAAGCAGCTCATTGTCAGGGGTGACTCACAGCTTGTCGTCCGCCAAGTGAACAAGAATTATCAAAGTCCGTTGATGGAAGCTTACGTTGATGAAGTGAGGAAGCTAGAAGAGCACTTTGTCGGCCTACAGATGGAACATGTTCCAAGAGCTCAGAACGACATTGCTGACGGCCTGTCAAAGTACGCAGCACTTAAGTTACCTATGGAACGAGGGATCTTTGTGCTCAAGCTGACTCAACCATCTGTGACGCCATCAACTGGACAGAGCAAGAAGAGGAAGTTGATTTCTGGTGACTATCTTCCGGCAGAGCTTCCCGAAGTCGCCGCCAAGAAGGTCCCCAAGATCAACGCCAAGAGTGCTGAGGAGCAGTCTGCTCCGACAAGCCCCAGGGTTTGTTTCGTTGAAGCAGACACTCCCGGCAAGTTTTGCTCCGGCAAGCTTGCCGGGGAACGTCAAGCTCCGGCTGAGCCGCAGGTTCTCGCCGTAGAAGCGGATGTTCCCGCAGCAGCAGATATGCCTTTAGTCCTTGTTGTTGAGCCACAAGCTCCAGCATGGGCACAACAGATCGTCCGTTTCCTCCAGACATGAGAACATCCCGAAGAGCAAGAAGAAGCGGAAAGAGTAGCTCTGCAGTCAAGTATGAACCAGTTTGTCAACAACGCACTGTACAGAAGAAGACTCAACGGTGTGAAATTGAAGTGTATTCACCGGGAAGATGGACAGAAGCTATTGGCAGAGATACACGGAGGCATATGTGGTCACCACATTGGCGCAAGAGCGCTTGCTGGCAAAGCTTTCCGGCAAGGTTTCTTTTGGCCGACAGCCCTCCAGGATGCAACTGCACAAGTAACCAAGTGTGAAGCGTGCCAGTTCCATTCCAAGCAGATACACCAGCCAGCTCAAGCTCTCCAGACGATCCCTTTATCCTGGCCATTTTCGGTCTGGGGGCTCGACATCCTCGGCCCCTTCCCCCGAGCAGTCGGGGGCTTTGAGTACTTGTACGTCGCAATCGACAAGTTCACAAAGTGGCCGGAAGTGGAACCAGTGAGGAAGGTGACATCACAGTAAGCAGTCAAGTTCTTCAGGTCGATTGTTTGCCGCTTCGGGATCCCTAACAGGATCATCACCGACAACGGTACGCAATTCACGAGCCGCACCTTCATGCAATACGTCCAAGATCTTGGCGCCAAGGTCTGCTTCACTTCTGTTGCTCACCCCAGGAGCAACGGTCAAGCGGAGAGGGCAAATGCTGAAGTGCTGGGTGGGTTCAAGACCAGGACTTTCGACAGGCTGCACAGGTGCGGAAGAAACTGGATCGAGGAGCTGCCGGTGGTTCTTTGGTCGATCAGGACGCCGCCAAATCGAGCCACTGGCCAGACACCTTTCGCTCTAGTCTATGGAGCAGAGGCAGTTATCCCCACGGATCTCGTATACGGGTCACCTCGAGTGCTCGCTTATGATGAGCTTGAGCAAGAGCAGCTGCGACAAGATGACGTGCTTCTCCTTGAGGAAGATCGTCTTCAGGCTGCTGTGCGAGCTGCTTGCTACCAGCAAGCTTTGCGCAGCTACCATAGCCGCAAAGTTAACGCCAGAAGTCTCAAGGAAGGCGACCTTGTTCTTCGGCGCGTTCATTCCGCCAAGAATTCCAACAAGTTGACGCCAAAGTGGGAAGGCCCTTACCGGGTGAAACGAGTCACTAGGCCTGGCGCTGTCCGCCTTGAGACCGAAGATGGCTTTCCGGTGAGCAACTCCTGGAACATCGAGCATCTTCGTAAGTTTTACCCGTAAGGCGCGGTTGTCGGACCCTGTCCGGCAACCACCTTTTTGTACAAGTCTTGTCGCTGTTGCATGTAATCCTTTGTACAAAGCCAGACGCAGACCCTGAGCATAAGTGAAGCGCTGGCGCCCTAAGTTATAGCATGCATGCTGGGTCAAGTCTCGTCCTTGGTTAGGGTTGACAGTGCTTAGTAGCGGCTAACCCCTAACTCAGAGGTCGAGTGTGCGTCCTTTTGTCGTTCTTTCATTTCCCTTGGTTCGCAGGGCTCGCATATCCTGACCGGACCACTTGAGGACGAAAAAGAGAAGAAGGACGGACCAGCATCTGGACCCCGGCAAGCCAGTGTTGCCGGGGGCTGCGAGTACAAAGACTCACCCACGGCAAACCAGAGTTGCCGGGGGCTGCAATCTCAGATAAGTTTTTCATCCCTTATCATCATGCATTCTCTTATGGACTGAGGAATGCGGAACCTCGTTTCTTCCTAAAAGCTACCGTGCTCCCATAACTCCAGGCCCTAGGACTCGTTCCCGGGGCCAGGGTTTGGTCGTAGTCGCGACACCAAAGGGACGAAACGAGGAGCCTGAACCCGCCTCATTCCTGCCTCCGCCAAGAGCATGAGAAAGGTCGAGCGACGTGGGAAGACGGCAGGGCCTGCTGCCGGGAAAAAAGTGTCTATCTTAAAGATATTAAGGATTTGCTCCTTGACGTGGGTTCTACCCACAAGACAAGTGACCCGGCAAGCATCCCCTTTTCATAAAAAAACATTCCACTCAGGTACAGTTCATAGAGAATGAAGAACATGAATGATGGGATTACAAGTTTTAAATGCAACTAAGGCCCGAGGGCTTACAAATTAAAAAGAGATAAGGTGCCCGTAATCCGTTTCTTGTCCCTATCTTCAAGAGGTAGGGCAAGGAGGCGAAAAGGGCAAAAGGGGCGCCTAGGCGAGCTACGGGAAGCAGAAGACACCAAGAGAACATCTCGGTGTCCGTCCAAAGGCTGGATGGTAATGGCGGCGCCGGAAGCAGGGCTCGAAGATGAGGCAGCAGGACGTCAGCACGCTGTCGAGGGCGTCACGCCCACGTACTCCGAGTTGACGGCCTTGCCGCCCACCCTCTTCCTCTTCCGCAGCCTCCCTACGCCAGTCGCCCAAGGAGACGGCCCCGAGAAGCTCCAGGAGCCGGCGACGCGGATGATGGGGTCGCCGGTGCCGCACGGAGCGGCGCCCGACACCTAGTCAGACCCGTCATCCTGCCGCCCGCTACCCTCGTCGCCGCTGTCGCTGTCCTCCTTGTCACTCCCGCCCGAGGAGGAGTCTTCGCTATCGGAGGAGCTCTCCACGCAGCACCTTGCCCGAGTCCCGAAGCACCCAAAGACCTTGACAGAGAGGAGACCGCCCTCCATCAGCTTAAAATGGAGGGTGAGCCCCTCCGTCAGGCGGTGGATACGGGAAAACGTCTTCCACCCTCGACCAAGATACATCACATTAGGGGCTGGGAAGTCAACGTGGACTCGCGCACCGCTGATTCCACAGCCCCTCATGTGCAACCTCAGTGTCTCGGGCGGATCCAACTCCATCTCGCTCGCAAATGGAGTCGGGAGACGAAGGCGACGACGAGGCGGCCGACGCAGCCTGACGAAGAACTCGCAAGGGTCGTCCCCGACATGGACCGCCACGGGAAGAGGATCCGCTGGCGGAGGCGAGGCCGGCGAGCCGCCCCGTCCACATCTTCCCCGAGCGCCTCGGCCTCGGCCTCGACCTCGCCCCCTCCCTCTTCCCCTTACGGCTGGCTCTGCCACCACGGGTGCGGGAGAAGGAAGGGCGCGTGGTCTAGCGGCAACCCTCCTCGCCACCGTTGAAGGACCAGGATTCCCTTTCTCCATGGCGAATGGGAGAGAGGCGAGCAGAAGCTGAAGGAAAGAGGAGATGAAGGAATGCGAACCTCCGTTCCCCCCGCTCCTTATAAAGGAACGGGGTGGGGGCTCGGCCGCCCCGCTCAGCTAATCAAGACACAGAAGGAGAAGGGAACTGAGACCGGCCCGCTGCCTCGACCCACGATGGCCCGGTTCCCCGCCTCCACCGTTCGCCACCCCAAGCGCATGGAAGCCGCGTGGCAGGCGTGCAGAACCGAGGCGACGGGTGAGGCGACCTCTCCTCACCCCGTGATGTGGCAAGTGGACGCCTCGAAAACTGCGCCCCTGCCCCTGATTCCCCTGCTTACGGGGGGGGGGGGAGGGGGCGGACGTTCTGCTTTTCCTTATAAAGAACCACCCATGATCTCTCCCACGACGCCGCAATCGACGCGTGCCGTTCGGGGAGGGCGCGGTGGATACGGAGTAGGATACGGCGTGATCCAGGCCGCGCGTGCCCGTGCCCTGTTTTGGGCCTGGCCCAACAGCGCTCGGCACCGTGTATGGCCCAGGCCCGGGGGCTCCTGTCGGTGTACTAGAGTAGGGGTACCCTAGTATCCCGAACTTGTGCACGGGCAGTCGCGGCGCCCCGCGGCAAGGCTTGCCGGGTGATCGCCAAGGTCCTCCGTGGTTCCTTTGGAGCCATTCAAGAACAAAGTATTTAAGCCAAGGAGACAAGTCCCCGGCAAGAGGAGCTTGCCGGGAAGGCCACTCAAGGCACAAGACCCCGACAAGAGGAGCTTGCCGGGAAGGCCAACCAAGGCATCTCAAGGAACTTGCCGCGACGCGCCACACGTCTCGGCAGGGCCCGGCGAGCGACAAGCTCCCGGACGCAACAAGACAACGGCCGCGGCAAGGCGTTTGCCGCGGCAAGCAACCACTTTGTACCTGCGCTCCAGCACACCCACCTACGTGTCGCTCTGGGACCCTTCCAGGCGTACGTGGCGGGAGGCTGTGCAGCCAGGGGTACACGGTGGCAAGCGGCACTGACAAGATCGCCATCGTGGCGAGCGGTGGCGCCCCTGACGGTCCCTTTTTTGCACTGTTTGGGCGACGTAGATAGGCATTTAATGCCCTTGTCCCCTGCCGTCAGGGTTAGGTATGATACACTGTGTAGATAGCTGTACCTACCGCAACACCTTTCCATTTTTGCCCTTGCCTACGCTGCCACCTGTAGGAGACCCCTTGAGCATATAAAAGGAGGCCCATGCACAACATAGAGGAGGAGGACGAACAGTAGAACACTCACGCTCGGTCTCATTAGCTGCTGGTGTGTACTCTAGCACTCAGCGCTCCCGAGCAAGAACTCAATACAGTCCACAAAGCAGCAGTAGGAATATTATCTCTCTGGAGAGCTCCGAAGCTGGGTAAAACCCCTCGTGTGCCTCGCCTCGATCCGCTCTTTGCGCGACCTCCGCCCCCCGCCGAACCGAAAAGGGGCTCTGTCCCCATAGGTGCTCGTGGAGTCAGATTTCCCCGACAACATGCAACAAAGAGTCACTCCAAAGACACTAATAGCGGAGAACAAACGAAGAGATTATGGTAGGGTACGAAACCACCTCAAAGTTATTCTTTCCAATCAATCCATTGGGCTATTCCTATAAGTGTCACAAACAGCCCTAGAGTTTGTACTAGAATAACACCTTAAGATACAAATCAACCAAAACCCTAATGTCACCTAGATACTCCAATGTCACCTCAAGTATCCGTGGGTATGATTACACGATATGCATCACACAATCTCAGATTCATCTATTCAAACGAACACAAAGTACTTCAAAGAGTGCCCCAATATTTCTATCGAAGAATCAAGACAAAAACGTGTGCCAACCCCTATGCATAGGTTCATGGGTGGAACCTGCAACTTGATCACCAAAACATACATCAAGTGAATCACGTGATATCCCATTGTCACCACAGATACGCACGAGAAGACATACATCAAGTGTTCTCAAATCATTAAAGACTCAATCCGATAAGATAACTTCAAAGGGAAAACTCAATCCATTACAAGAGAGTAGAGGGGGAGAAGAAACATAAGATCCAACTATAATAGGAAAGCTCGCGATACATCAATATTGTGCCAAATCAAGAACACGAGAGAGAGAGAGAGAGATCATACACATAGCTACTGGTACGTACCCTCAGCCCCGAGGGTGAACTACTCCCTTCTTGTCATGGAGAGCGTCGGGATGATGAAGATGGCCACCGGTGAGGGTTCCCCCCTCAGGCAGGGTGCCGGAACAGGGTCCCGATTGGTTTTTGGTGGCTACAGAGGCTTGCGGCGGCGGAACTCCCGATCTATTCTTCGTTCTACATGTTTTAGGGTACGTAGGTATATATGGATGAAAGAAGTACGTCGGTGGACTGAAGGGGGGCCACGAGGCAGGGGGGCGCGCCCCCACCCTCGTGGGCACCTCCCTTCTTTCCTGACGTGCACTCCAAGCTTTTCCGGTAGCTTTCCTTCCGAAAACAACTTCTCAAATTGATTTTGTTCCGTTTCGACTTTGTTTGATATTCCTTTTCTTTGAAACACTGAAATAGGCAAAAAATAGCAATTCTGGGCTGGGCCTCCGGTTAATATGTTAGTCCCAAAAATAATATAAAAATAGATAATAAAGCCTAATATTGTGTAAAGAAGTAGATAATATAACATGGAGCAATCAAAAATTATAGATACGTTGGAGACGTATCAATTACATACCTTGATTCTCTTGAAGCTGCCTCTTCACATGGCCAAGCTCCTCCCTGGCCTGCTCCAGCCTCCACTTTAGTTCGGAGACTTCGGGAGCATGTGAGGCTGCGGCCAGCAGCGACCCTGCATATTCATTCCCGAGAAATTTAGTTAGTTTCCTACAATACAGGATTGATCCTCTGTCCGGTTTTTTCTTTCCGAAACACCGAACAGTGTCTCAGGGGCTACTGTCTATATTGGGATTTTCTCTTTTCGTCGCTTACCTCAAAACCTGTCAGCAGGCTGTTGCGGGCTTCGGTTAGTCCGCTCTTGGCGGACTGAACCCTTTCAATCACCGTGCCCATAAGAACACGGTGCTCGTACACAATGGAAGCGCCTCGCAACACTTCCATCAGATTATCTAGTGCCCCTGGTTGGACAGGGATCACCGTGGGAATAGGCATACCCCCTTCTTTCGAAGGAGGTTGCGTGCCGGACTTTGGAGACGTATCGGTCTACGGAGTCAAGCCCGGTTGAGGGCCGAACTGAGTACGACCCTCCTCCCCACTCTACGGGAGGATTGGTCCCCCCTGGTGTTCGGCGACGGCTTTGCCTTCGGGCGCCTCTCGAGCCTTCCCCCGGCCTGGGAAGGTCCGCTGGGAGAGCACCTCGTTGTCTCCTTTGGCCTCGGGAGAGTAAGCGGCCGGCGGTGACTCGCTGGCCATCTCCTTCGGGTCCAACGAACCTCTTGATGAGGATCGTTGGGAGCTGTCGTGGGCCGGGCTGCAATAGCCTAATTGACCATGTCAATACATTGAAGAGGAGAGGTTGGACATATAGGTATGCGGGAGTCATAGCACTTACGATGCAGCTGGAGGCTTAGTGCAGGGGTGTCGCTCCGGACTGCTGCCAACGTCTCATGCGGAGTTATCCGCGAAGGAGCCCTTACCTTTCTTGGACGTCCCCGCCTCCAGGTTCGTCAGGGGAAGGGTTGTCCTCCTCCTCCTCCTCAACATCGTCGTCTTCGGCGGTAGAGGAAAGGGTCTTGTCTTCGGACGTCGCGTCCGAAGCGCCCTTGCGACGGGGGCCACTCCGGACCCCCTGGGCATTCCCCTTGGCCTTCTTCACCGATGCGGTATAGGGCGTCGGCACCAGCATCTTCGCTAAACGCTGTCGGGGGGAATTGGCTTCCTCGAACACCTATGGGGACTGAGCCCCTTTCTTGGTTCGGCGGGGGGCGGAGGTCGCACGAAGAGCAGATCGAGGCGAGGCACACGGGGGATTTTACCCAGCTTCGGGCCGCAAGGATGCGTAAAACCCTACTACTGCTTTGTGGATTGTATTGTGTTCTTGCTCGGGAGCGCGTGGTGCTACAGTACACGCGAGCCGCTGGCGAGACTGAGTGTGGCAATGGGTGTCCTCCCCTCCTACGTGCGCATGGGGCCTCCTTTTATATGCTCATGGGGTTACCCACAGGTGGCAGCGCAGGTGGGGGCAAAAATGGGAGAGTGCTGTAGTGGGTACAGCTGCCTGCACAGTGGCTGTACAGTGCTATCATACCTAACTCTGACGGCGGGGGACAAGGGCATTAAATGCCCGTCCGCGTCGCCCAGACGGTGCAGGGAAGTGGACCGTCAGGAGCGCCACCGTTTGCCACGATGGATACTCTGTCAGCTTTGCTTCGCCACCGCATGCCCCTGGCTGCACAACCTCCCGCCACGTGCGCCTGGAATGCCCCCAGAGCGACACGTTGGTGGGTGAGCTGGAGCGCAGGCGCGGGGTGGTAACTTGCCGCGGCAGACGCCTTGCCGCGGTGGATGCCTTGTCGCGCCCGGGAGCTTGTCGCTCACCGGGCCTTGCCGAAGCACGGGACACGCCGTGGCAAGGTCCTTGTCATGCCGTGGTTGGCCTTCCCGACAAGCTCCTCCTGCCGGGGTCTTGTGCTTCGAGCGGTCGTCCCGGCAAGCTCCTCTTGCCGGGGCCTGGCTCTCTTCGGGTGGCCTTCCCAGCAGGCTCCTCCTGCCGGGGCCTTGGCTCAAATACTTTGTTCTTGGATGGCCCAAAAAGGGGCCACGAAGAGTCTTGGCGATCGCCTGGCAAGCCTTGCCGCGGGGTGCTACGACTGCCCGTGCACAAGTTCGGGATACTAAGGTACCCCTGCTTTAGTACACCGACAGGAGCCCCCGGGCCTGGGCCATACACGGTGCCGAGCGCTGTTGGGCCAGGCCCAAAACAGTGCACGGGCACGCGCGACCTGGGTCACGCTGCATCTGCTTCTGCGCCCACCACGTCCTCCCCGAAAGGCACGCGTCGAACGCGACATCGTGGGGAGAGGCGTGCGTGACGTGGGTGGCGTGCGCGGGGCTGATCCCTGCAGGCATGCGCCACGTCGCCATAAAGGGGGACGGTTCGCGCTAGCTCCATAAGTGGAGGGAGGCGTGGAGGCGTGGCTTGTTCGCTGGACGGGGCCGAGGCACGGTTTCCGAGGCGCCCGTTCCCCACGATCACGGGGTGGGGAGAGGTCGCCTCATCCGTCGCCTCGGTCCTGCGCATTAGCCACGCGGCTTCCATGCACCCGGGGTTGCGGGCGGTGGAGTCAGGAGACCGGGCCGTCGCGGGTCGGGGCAGCAGGTCGGCCCCAATCGCCTGGCCTTCCTGCGTCTTGATTGGCTGAGCGGGGCGGTCGAGCCCCCACCCTGCTCCTTTATAAAGAGCAAGAGGGGGCGACGGGAATCCACACTCCTCCATCTCTTCTCCTCTTCATCTTCTAACCCCCTTTCTCCATTCTCCATGGAGGAAGGGAATCCGGGTCCTTCATCGGTGGCGGCGAGGGTTGCCGCCAGGCAGCGAGCCCCTCCTCCCCTTGCACCCGCGGTGGCGGAGCCAGCCGTAAGGGGAAGGGGGAGGGGGCGAGGTCGTGGACGAGGGCGTGGACGAGGCCGCGGCGCTCAGGGAAGAGGCGGGCGGGGCGACGCGTCGGGATGACGGGTCCGACTAGGCGCCGGTCGCAGCTCCGTGTGGCACCAGCAACCGCATCATCCGGGTCGCCGGCTCCTTGAGCTTCCCGGGGTCGCCTCCTTGGCGGCTGGCGTGGCGAGGCTGCGGAAGAAGAAGAGGGCTGGCGACAAGGCCGTCAACTCGGAGTACGAGGGCACGGCGCCCTCGACAGCGTGCTGACGCCCTGCCGCCTTGTCGAGCCCTTCTTCCGGCGCCGCCATCACCGTCCAGCTTTCAGCCGGTCCCCGGGGCGTTCTGTTGGTGTCTTCTGCCACCCGTAGCTCGCCTAGGCGCCCCTTTTGCCCTTTTCGCCTTCTTGTCCTACCTCCTGAGGAGAGAGACAAGAAAGGGATTACGGGCATCTTATCTTTTTTCAATCTGTAAGCCCTCGGGCCTTAGCTGTGTTTAAAACTTGTAATCCCATCTTTTCATGTTTTTCATTCTCTCTGAACTGTACCTGAGCGGAATGTTTTTAATGAAAAGGGGATGTTTGCCGGGCCATTTGTCTCGTGGGTAAAACCCACGCCAAGGAACGAATCCTTTATATCGTTAAGATAGACACTTCTTTGCCCGGCAACAGGCCCTGCCGTCTTCCCGCGCCACTCGACTTCTCTCACGCCTTTGGCGGAGGAAGGGATGAAGTGGGTTCGGGCCCCTCGTTCCGCCCCTTTGCCGCCGCGACTACTACCAAAACGGCCCCCAGGAACGCGCTCTGGGGCCTGTCGTTAAGGGAGCACGGTAGCTTCTAGGAGGAAACAAGATTTTCGTATTCCACTGTTCATAAGAGAATGCATGACAAGGGATGCAAAAACTTATCTGGGATCGCAGCCCCCCTGCAACTTTGGCTTGCCGTGGGTGAATCTTCGTACTTGCAGCCTCCGGCAATACTGGCTTGCCGGGGACCAGATGCTGGTCCGCCCTTCTTCTCTTCTTCGTCCTTAAGCGGCCCGGCCAGGATATGCAAAACCCTGCGAACCAAAGGAAACGAAGGAACCGGAAAAAGGACGCAGACTCGACCTCTAAGCTAGGGGTTAGCAGCTGTTAGGCACTATCAACCCTAACCAAGGACGAGACTCGACTCAGCAAGCATGCTAAAACTTAGGGCGCCAGCGCTTCATTTCTGCTGCTCAGGGTCTGCGCCTAGCTTTGTACAAAGGATTACATGCAACTGCGGCAAGACTTGTACAAAAGGTTGGTTGCCAGGCGGGGCCCGACAACCGTGCCTTACGGGTAAAACTTACGAAGATGCTCAATATTCCAGGAGTTGCTCACCGGAGTGCCATCTTCGGTCTTGAGGCGGACAGCGCCGGGCCTCGTGACTCGTCTCACCCGGTAAGGGCCTTCCCACTTTGGCGTCAACTTGTTATGATTCTTGGCGGACGGGGCGCGCCGAAGAACAAGGTCGCCTTCCTCGAAGCTTCTGGCTTTAACTTTGTGGCTATGGTAGCGACGCAAAGCTTGCTGGTAGCGAGAGGCTCGCACAGCATCCTGAAGACGATCTTCCTCAAGGAGCAGCACATCATCTTCACGTAGCCGCTCTTGCTCAAGCTCATCATAAGCGAGCACTCGAGGTGACCCGTATACGAGTTCCGTGGGGGTAACTGCTTCTGCTCCATAGACTAGAGCAAATGGTGTCTGGCCACTGGCTCGATTTGGCGTCGTTCTGATCGACCAAAGAGCCACCGGCAGCTCCTCGATCCAGTTTCTTCCGCACTTGTGCAGCCTGTCGAAAGTTCTGGTCTTGAGCCCGCGCAGTACTTCGGTGTTGGCCCTTTCAGCTTGACCGTTGCTCCTGGGATGAGCAACAGAAGCAAAGCAGACCTTGGCGCCGAGATCTTGGACGTATTGCATGAAGGCGCGGCTCGTGAATTGTGTACCGTTATCGGTGATGATCCTGTTGGGGATCCCGAAGCGGCAGACAATTGACCTGAAGAACTTGATGGCTGACTGTGCTGTCACCTTCCTCACTGGTTCCACTTTCGGCCACTTTGTGAACTTGTCGATTGCGACGTACAAGTACTCAAAGCCCCCGACAGCTCAGGGGAAGGGGCCGAGGATGTCGAGCCCCCAGACCGAAAATGGCCAGGATAAAGGGATCGTCTGGAGAGCTTGAGCTGGCTGGTGTATCTGCTTGGAATGGAACTGGCACGCTTCACACTTGGTTACTTGTGCAGTTGCATCCTGGAGGGCTGTCGGCCAGAAGAAACCTTGCCGGAACGCTTTGCCGGCGAGTGCTCTTGCGCCGATGTGGTGACCACATATGCCTCCATGTATCTCTGCCAACAGCTGCTGTCCGTCTTCCCGGGAAATGCACTCAATTTCACACCGTTGCGCCCTCTTCAGTATAGTGTGTTGTCGATGAACTGGTACATACTCGAGCGCCGGGCTACTCTTTCCGCTTCTTCTTGCTCTTCGGGAAGTTCTCCGTGCTGGAGGAAATGGACAGTCTGCTGCGCCCATGCCGGAGCCTGCGGCTCGACAACAAGGACTGAAGGCGCTTCTGCTGCTGCAGGAACGTCCGCTTCTACGGCGAGGATCTGGGGCTCAGCCGGAGCTTGATGTTCCCCGGCAAGCTTGCCGGAGCAAAACTTGTCAGGATCGCCTGCTTCTACGGAACAAACCCTGGGGTTTTCCGGAGCAGACGGCTCCTCAGCGCTCTTGGCGTCGATCTTGGGGACCTTCTTGGCGGCGGCTCCAGGGAGCTCTGCCGGAAGATAGTCGCCGGAGACCAACTTCCTCTTCTTGCTCTGTCTGGTTGATGGCGTTACGGATGGTTGAGTCAGCTTGAGCACAAAGGTTCCTAGTTCCACAGGTAACTTAAATGCCGCGCACTTCGACAGGCCATCAGCGATGTCATTCTCAGCTCTTGGAATGTGTTCCATTTGCAGGCCGTCAAAGTGCTCTTCCAGCTTCCTCACTTCATCAACATACGCTTCCATCAACGGACTCTGGTAATCCTTGTTCACTTGGCGGACGACAAGCTGCGAGTCACCCCTGACAATGAGCTTCTTGATCCCATGTTCTGCCGCGATCCTGAGACTGGCGAGCAGACCTTCATACTCTGCAGTATTATTGGTCGCTTGCTCCTTGGGGAAGTGCATCTAGCCTACGTACTTGAGGTGCTCTCCGGTGGGCGCGACGAGTAACGCGCCAGCACCGGCGCCTTGCAGCGAGAAAGCACCATCAAAGTACATCAGCCACTCTTTGCTCGCTTCTTTGGCGGGGATGCTCGTTTCTGGGATATCTTCGTCCGGTGTTGGTGTCCACTCTGCTATGAACTCCGCCAATGCCCTGCTTTGGATAGTCGAGGTGCTCTCGAACTGGAGACCGAAGCTCGACAGCTCTAGTGCCCACTCGACAATCCTGCATGTTGCTTCTAGATTCTGCAGTATCCTCTTCAGCGGAAAGCGGGTGACAACTGTAATCTCGTGTGCTTGGAAGTAATGGCGTAGCTTTCTCGAGGCCATGAGGAGGCCGAAAAGCAATTTCTGCACACCAGAGTACCTTGACCTAGCCCCCTGCAAAAGGGAGCTGACAAAGTAAACTGGGCGCTGCACCATTTTCTTCTTCTGCACCTCCACTTGCTCCTGCGCAGATTCATCCTTGTCGGGGCCAGAGCTTGTCGGGGAAGCCCCCTGCTTGTCGTTGGACGTGCTTGCCGCGGTTGCTGGCTCATCATCTGCCTCCCTCTCCGCTACTAACGCAGCACTAACCACTTGATTGGTTGCCGCTAGGTATAGCAGTAACTTCTCTTGTGGTTTAGGCGCGACAAGTATTGGAGCGGAGGACATGTATTTCTTCAGGTCCTGCAGCGCAGCCTCCGCTTCTGGAGTCCATTTTACTGGACCCGCCTTTTTCAAAATTTTGAAAAACGGCAGGGCGCGTTCTGCAGACTTGGAAATAAACCTGCTGAGAGCCGCGACGCAGCCGGTAAGCCTTCGTACGTCCTTGACACGTGTTGGTGCTTCAATCTGCTCGATGGCCTTGATCTTGTCTGGGTTGGCTTCTATTCCTCGCTGAGACACGAAGAACCCGAGAAGCTTGCCGGAAGGGACTCCGAACACGCACTTCTCGGGGTTGAGCTTGAGGCTGATCCTGCGCAGGTTCGCAAAGGTCTCTTCTAAGTCTTGAATCAGGGTTGCCTTGTCTCTGCTCTTGACCACTATGTCATCCATGTAGGCCTCCACAATTCTGTGGATTTGTGGCTCAAAAGCGGTATGGACAACCCTCGCAAATGTTGAACCGGCGTTCTTCAGTCTGAAAGGCATCCGTACGAAACAGTACGTGCCACATGGAGTGATGAATGCGGTCTTCTCTTCATCTTCTTCAGCCATGAAGATCTGATGATATCCTGAGTATGCGTCAAGAAATGAAAGCAGGTCACATCCGGCCGTGGAGTCAACAATCTGGTCAATGCGCGGCAAGGGAAAGGGATCTTTGGGACAAGCTTTGTTAACATCAGTGAAATCGATGCAAAGCCTCCATTTCCCATTTGCTTTGCGCACGACAACAGGACTGGCCAACCACGTCGGATGGAGCACACCTCTGACGAGGCCTGCCGCTTCCAACCTCTTGATCTCTTCTGCGATGAACTCTTGGCGCTCCACTGCTTGCTTCCTGACTCTCTGTTTGACGGGCCGCGCGTGAGGACAGACGGCGAGGTGGTGCTCAATCACTTTCCTGGGAACGCCGGGGATGTCGGATGGTTGCCAGGCAAACACATCGACATTCGCCCGCAGGAAAGCAATGAGCGCGCTTTCCTATTTGGGGTCGAGCGTGGCACTGAGGGTGAAGGTACCACCAGTGCCGTCCTCCTTGGCGGGCACCTTCTTGGTCGTTGGCGGAGCCGCCATTGTCTTCTTAATCTTGCTGGTGGAGCTCGATGGCGCGTCCTTGACGGTAGCGCAGCACTCCGAAGAGGTGCGCTTGCCGGGGTGGGCGCCAGAGCACTTGCCGGGCTTGGTCCTCTTCTTCCCTCTGGGAGCTTCAGCGACAAGCGGCTTGTGATCCGCTGCGGCTGCTGCTTCCCGGTAGATCTTGTCGGCACAGATAAGGGCATCCTTCTTGTCGCCGGGGACAGAGATGACGCTTATCGGGCCTGGCATGTTGAGCATGTTGTAGGCGTAGTGAGAGGCCGCCATGAACTTGGCGAGCGCTGGACGGCCGAGAATTCCATTGTAAGGCAATGGAAAATCGGCAACGTCAAAAGTGACCCTCTCTGTCCTGAAGTTCAGCTCGCTGCCAAATGTCACTGGCAATGTTATCTTCTCCTTCGGCTTGCTCCTTCCCGGGTTGATTCCTTGGAACGTGCCGGTCTCTTCGAGCTCGCTGTCGGGGACTTGGAGTTTTCGGAGCACAGCGGAGGAGATCAGGTTCAAGCCGGCCCCGCCGTCAACTAGCATCTTAGTGACCTTGAGGTTGCGGACTGTTGGCGAGACCAACATCGGCAAGCACCCGATCGCGGTTGTGCGATCAGGGTGGTCCTCAATATCAAAGATGATAGGCGTGCTGGACCATTTCAGAGGCTTGCGCGACTCGACAGGTGGCTCCGCTGCATTGACTTCCTGCGCCCACTGCTTGAGCTGGCGGTGAGAAGTATGCAGGGAGGCACCGCCGTCTACGCACAAGACCTCTGTGGCTTTCTGAAACTCCTGCTCATTGGTCTCGACGTCATCCATGTCTTCGTCTTCGTCATCGTCTTCGTTCTTGTCGCGGCCGCGGGGAGGTTGGTCCGCTTGCCGCTGCTTGTCCTTGTCGCGGCGTCCTCCCTGGCCGGGGCGCTTCATGCCTGATCCTCCGCCACCTCCCCGGGCTCTCTCCTTGTCGCGCCGCTCGTACTCGGCCTTTTGCAGCTCGACGAGCCGCTCGACCTGCTTGCAGCTCTGGAGGTCATGGCCCTTGGTGCGGTGGATCTTGCAGTACTGCTTGTTGGTGCCGTCCCGCTTGTCGGCGACCGCCACAGCCTGGCACTGGGCGCATCCGGCAATCTCCTTGCCAGAGCTACCAGCCTGGGCCTTCTTGGCGGCGCCTTCATCGCCGGACTGCTCAACAACCAGCACTTCTTGGCTCTTCTTCTTCCTGTTGCTCCGCCACCGGCCCTTCCTTGCCGGGGCGGTATCCTCACTGTCAGATTCTCCTGCTCCAGTGTTCTCTCCGGGGAGTTTCCTCCCTTCCTCAGCACGGGCACACTTGTCGGCCAGGGCATATAGCTCACTGACGTCTTTGATCTTGCACATCGCCATCTCCTCCCGCATCCTGCGGTTACGCACGTTCTGATGGAACACGTTGATGACCGCGGCGGGGTGGACGTCTGGGATGTTGTAGTGTACACGACTGAATCTCTGGATGAACTTGCGCAGGGGTTCCCCTTCCTTCTGGACGAGCAGATGAAGGTCGCTCGCTTGGCCATGGGGTTTGTGGCCGCCCGTAAAGGCGCCAACAAATTGATGGCACAAGTCTGTCCAGGAGGTTATGGAGTTATTCGGCAAGTGCATGAGCCAGGATCTGACGTTGGATTTGAGTACCAGCGGGAAGTAGTTGGCAAGGATCTTGTCGTCTCGCCCCCCAGCAGCCTGCACCGCGATGGTGTAGATGCTGAGGAACTCCGACAGATGCGACTTGCCATCGTACTTCTCTGGTACGTCGGGCTTGAAATTCTTCGTGCTGGGCCACTGGACTTGCCGCAGCTCACGGGTGAACGCAGGGCAGCCCACCGCGTACGGCAGGTCGCCTGGTTCCCCTGGTGCATGCATGTCGATAGAGGGCCCATCGCGGTGATCTGATTGACGCCGTGCTTCTCTTCGACGCTCGATCCGAGTACGAGCGTCCTCTTGCTCTCGCTCGTGAAGAACTTGGCGTTGATCGCGACGAGTTCGCGGATTCGACGACGTGGTGGAGTCGTTATCGTGATGATTCCGGCGAGTCGGCGACCTTGGCCTCTGGGGCGGGGAGTGCACGGTGGTCGCACCCCCGCCGGTCCTGGCGCCATCGGTTCTCGCCTGGCCGTCCCGCCGCGGCTGCGATGCACTGTGCTGCCGTGGGGTGTCGCCGTTGACGAAACCGATGAGGCTCTGTATCATGGCCCTCCAGTCGTCGAGCTTGTCCGCCGCTGGAGGGTAGTCTAGGAGCAGTTGAGCTCGCGCCAGCGCTTCTGCTGGAGTGGTGGGCAGTGGTGGCGAACGGCGCGTGGAGTGGGATGTGCTCGAACTTCTAACTACGTTAGAAGGAGCAACACCCGGACCAGGCAGCCGCGCCACTCTCGCGCCAGCACGTTGGTGTGAGTGTTGGCCCTGAGCGCCCTGGGATCCGCCGGCTCGATTTGGGTCCAGCGAGCGTATGGTACTGTGGGCGCCAAGACGCTGCTGGTCCCGTGCCTCCTGAGAGGGGTGCGGTGCATGTTCGGACGCCATGGCGCCATGAGCTGGCTCGACGACGCCCGTCCCGCCGGCGGTGCTGTCCCCACCACCCGTTTGCTCCAAGGGCGGCGGGTTCGACGCGGACGGACCGGCCACCTCCGGAGCCTTCTTCTTCGGTGGCATGTCGACGAAGATGAAGGAGATCTAGCTGGTGCAGACGCCGGATCAGGTTCGCACAACTTCGACGCCCCCTACCTAGCGCGCCAAAGATGTCGGGGGGAATCGCTTCCTCGAACACCTATGGGGACCGAGCCCCTTTCTTGGTTCGGCGGGGGGCGGAGGTCGCACGAAGAGCAGATCGAGGCGAGGCACACGGGGGATTTTACCCAGCTTCGGGCCGCAAGGATGCGTAAAACCCTACTGCTGCTTTGTGGATTGTATTGTGTTCTTGCTCGGGAGCGCGTGGTGCTACAGTACACGCGAGCCGCTGGCGAGACCGAGCATGGCAATGGGTGTCCTCCCCTCCTACGTGCGCATGGGGCCTCCTTTTATATGCTAAAGGGGTTACCCACAGGTGGCAGCGCAGGTGGGGGCAAAAATGGGAGAGTGTTGTAGTGCCTCGCAGCGCGTCCATCAGATTATCTAGTGCCCCTGGTTGGACAGCGATTCCATCAGATTATCTAGTGCCCCTGATTGGACAGGGATCACCGTGGGAATAGGCATACCCCCTTCTTTCGAAGGAGGTTGCGTGCCGGACTTTGGAGACGTATCGGTCTACGGAGTCAAGCCCGGTTGAGGTTCGAACTGAGTACGACCCTCCTCCCCACTCTACGGGAGGATTGGTCCCCCCTGGTGTTCGGCGACGGGGGCTTCGCCTTCGGGCGCCTCTCGAGCCTTCCCCCGGCCTGGGAAGGTCCGCTGGGAGAGCACCTCGTTGTCTCCTTTGGCCTCGGGAGAGTAAGCGGCCGGCGGTGACTCGCTGGCCATCTCCTTCGGGTCCAATGAACCTCTTGATGAGGATCGTTGGGAGCTGTCGTGGGCCGGGCTGCAATAGCATAATTGACCATGTCAATACATTGAAGAGGAGAGGTTGGACATATAGGTATGCGGGAGTCATAGCACTTACGATGCAGCTGGAGGCTTAGTGCGGGGGTGTCGCTCCGGACTGCTGCCAACATCTCATGTGGAGTTATCCGCGAAGGAGCCCTTACCTTTCTTGGACGTCCCCGCCTCCAGGTTCGTCAGGGGAAGGGTTGTCCTCCTCCTCCTCCTCAACATAGTCGTCTTCGGCGGTAGAGGAATGGGTCTTATCTTCGGACGTCGCGTCCGAAGCGCCCTTGCGACGGGGGCCACTCCGGACCCCCTGGGCATTCCCCTTGGCCTTCTTCACCGATGCGGTATAGGGCGTCGGCACCAGCATCTTCGCTAAACGCTGTCGGGGGGAATCGGCTTCCTCGAACACCTATGGGGACCGAGCCCCTTTCTTGGTTCGGCGGGGGGCGGAGGTCGCACGAAGAGCAGATCGAGGCGAGGCACACGGGGGATTTTACCCAGCTTCGGGCCGCAAGGATGCGTAAAACCCTACTGCTGCTTTGTGGATTGTATTGTGTTCTTGCTCGGGAGCGCGTGGTGCTACAGTACACGCGAGCCGCTGGCGAGACTGAGTGTGGCAGTG
Organism: Aegilops umbellulata; assembly: GCA_032464435.1. Classification (NCBI taxonomy): domain Eukaryota; kingdom Viridiplantae; phylum Streptophyta; class Magnoliopsida; order Poales; family Poaceae; genus Aegilops; species Aegilops umbellulata. Next base: position 71,841,907 of record CP136057.1, read on the forward strand.
GGTGTCCTCCCCTCCTACGTGCGCATGGGGCCTCCTTTTATATGCTCAAGGGGTTACCCACAGGTGGCAGCGCAGGTGGGGGCAAAAATGGGAGAGTGCTGTAGTGGGTACAGCTGCCTGCACAGTGGCTGTACAGTGCTATCATACCTAACTCTGACGGCGGGGGACAAGGGCATTAAATGGCCGTCCGCGTCGCCCAGACGGTGCAGGGAAGTGGACCGTCAGGAGCGCCACCGTTTGCCACGATGGCTACTCTGTCAGCTTCGCTTCGCCACCGCATGCCCCTGGCTGCACAACCCCTACTTTAGTACACCGACAAACGCGGAATGACTGGTTCTTCAGGTAGCGGAGCCGGACACTGGATCTGCTTCGACCTCTCCATCCATTCCTGAAGAAGCAATGATAGTAAACGTTCAGATATCCTTCTTGAAACAAACAAGTAAAGGACTAGTTGAAAACTCACCTTGCTGGTGGGGTGGTTAATGTTGTGCCCACGGTCCGAATCCATGGCTGGCGGAATCTCGTTGCCCTTGAAGAGCAATTTCCAGGCATCTTTGTGAGTGGTCTCGAAGAGCCTGTTCAGGGTATGGTGCTTCTTCAGATTGTACTTCCATAGCGGGAGGCTTCGGCTTTGGCACGGGAGAATCCGACGAACTAGCATCACCCGGATTATGTTGACAAGTTTGACATCCTTGTCCACCATGCTTTGGACGCGCGTCTGCAGCACTATCAGCTCGTCTGGTGAACACCAGTTCGGGCTCTTCTCGACCCAAGAGGTGAGCCGCATTGGAGCAGCTGCGGCCCAGTTGGTGCCGCGGGGTTTAGTGATGTAGAACCATTGTTTCTGCCATTCCTTGACAGTCTCCACGAAAGTGCCTTTCGGCCAGGAGACATTGGGCAGCTTACTCAGTATGGCTCCTCCGCACTCCGCGTGCTGGCCATCCACCACTTTCGGCTTCACATTGAAGACTTTGAGCCACATCCTGAAGTGGGGTTGGATGCGGAGGAAGGCCTCACACACGACGATGAACGCCGAGATGTAGAGGAAAGAGTTCGGGGTTAGATCATGAAAATCTATCCTGTAATAGTACATCAGCCCACGGACGAAAGGGTGGAGTGGAAACCCTAGCCTATGAAAGAAATGAGGGATGAATACCACCCTCTCCTTGGGCTTCGGCGTGGGGACGACTTGCCCCTGGTCCGGCAGACAGTGAGCGATTTCCTTTACCAAGTACCCGGTCGCCCGAAGCTCAGTAATGTCCTTCTCCTTGACGGAGGAGACCATCCACTTGCCTTGACCTCCGGATCCGGACATTGTTGAGTGCTAGCTTGAGTGGGAAGATGATGAGAGCTTGGGCGCTGGAGCTCACGCAGAGAAGGCATGGGAGAAGAAGGGGGAATCCTTATCCCCTTATAAAGGTAGTGAATATTGAACGCCTCCCCACTCGCCTCAAAACTCGCCTATTCCCAAGGACTGCTTGAATGGCACGGTTGGGTTACCCATGCCCGTATTGATGAGAATCCCATAATAAGGGGACACGATCTCTGCTTTAACAAGACGTGCCAATGGCAACCGCGTCTCGAAACATGGAGCGGCAGACGAAAAATGATTCAAAATTATGACCGGACAGATGTGATGTCATGTTACAGAAAATTGTCAGCGGATTGGACTCGTGTAAAATTACATTCTCTCTGCGGTTGTGTGTGGTGTGTATGTTGCAGGTCCGGATACGTTCAATACGTCCGAAGACTATCTTGGAGTTCGGAAGAAGGAACCCGCCTTGCAATGCCGAAGACAGACCTACGCGCCGGATACCTTGTCATTGAAGCTAGGTTCAGGGGCTACTGAGGGAGTCCTGGACTAAGGGGTCCTCGGGCGTCCGACCTGTTAGCCATGGGCCGGACTGATGGTCTATGGAGATACAAAGACCGAAGACTGCACCTGTGTCTAGATAGGACTCTCCTTGGCATGGAAGGCAAGCTTGGCGACCAAATAGGTAGATTCCTTTCTTTGTAACCGACCTTGTGTAACCCTAGATCCTCCCGGTGTCTATATAAACCGGAGGACTTAGTCCGGAGGGGGAGGGACTCATTACCTTAGTCATACATGCTAGACTTCTAGGGTTTAGCCATTATGATCTCGTGGTAGATCAACTCTTGTAATACTCATATTCATCAAGATCAATCAAGAAGGAAGTAGGGTATTACCTCCATAGAGTGGGCCCGAACCTGGGTAAACATTGTGTCCCCTGTCTCCTGTTACCATCGACCTTAGACGCACAGTTTGGGACCCCCTACCCAAGATCCGCCGGTTTTGACACCGACAACGCCCTCTTGGCGATGTCGTCCGCCTCCTTGTTCATGTCGCGTGGCACGTGATGCAATTCTAGGCCCAGGAATCGTTTCTCCATTTTGCGGACCTGCTCAAGGTATGCTTCCATGTGCTCGTCCTTTGGCTTGGATGCTTTGTTGGAGAAGTTGACGAGGAGCTGAGAGTCGCCCCTGATGGTGAAGCGGCTGTTGGGGAACGTAGTAATTTCAAAAATTTCCTACGCACACGCAAGATCATGGTGATGCATAGCAACGAGAGGGGAGAGTGTTGTCTACGTACCCTCGTAGACCGAAGCGGAAGCGTTGACGCAACGTAGAGGAAGTAGTCGTACGTCTTCCCGATCCGACCGATCCAAGCGCCGTTACTCCGGCGCCTCCGAGTTCTTAACACACGTACAGCTCGATGACGTTCCCCGGGCTCCGATCCAGCAAAGCTTCGGGGATGAGTTCCGTCAGCACGACGGCGTGATGACGATGATGATGTTCTACCGACGCAGGGCTTCACCTAAGCACCGCAACGATATGGCCGAGGTGGAATATGGTGGAGGGGGGCACCGCACACGGCTAAGGAACGATCACGAAGATCAACTTGTGTGTCTATGGGGTGCCCCCTGCCCCCGTATATAAAGGAGTGGAGGAGGGGAGGGCCGGCCCTCTCTATGGCGCGCCCTAGGGGAGTCCTACTCCCACCGGGAGTAGGATTCCCCCTTTCCTAGTCCAACTAGGAGTCCTTCCATGTATTAGGAGTAGGAGACAAGGAAGGGGAAGAGGGAAGAGAAGGAAGGAGGGGGCGCCGCCCCTCCCCCTAGTCCAATTCGGACTAGCCAATGGGGGGGGCACGCGGCCTGCCTCTCCCTCTCCCCTAAAGCCCAATAAGGCCCATATACTTCTTCCCCCGTATTCCCGTAACTCCCCGGTACTCCCGAAAATACCCGAATCACTCAGAACCTTTCCGATGTCCGAATATTGTCGTCCAATATATCGATCTTTACGTCTCGACCATTTTGAGACTCCTCGTCATGTCCCCGGTCTCATCCGGGACTCCGAACTCCTTCGGTACATCAAAACTCATAAACTCATAATATAACTGTCATCGAAACCTTAAGCGTGTGGACCCTACGGTTCGAGAACAATGTAGACATGACCGAGACACGTATCCGGTCAGTAACCAATAGCGGGACCTGGATGCCCATATTAGTTCCTACATATTCTACGAAGATCTTTATCGGTCAGACCGCATAACAACATACGTTGTTCCTTTTGTCATCGGTATGTTACTTGCCCGAGATTCGATCATCGGTATCTTAAATACCTAGTTCAATCTCGTTACCGGCAAGTCTCTTTACTCGTTCCGTATTACATCATCTCGCAACTAACTCATTAGTTGCAATGCTTGCAAGGCTTATGTGATGTGCATTACCGAGAGGGCCCAGAGATACCTCTCCGACAATCGGAGTGACAAATCCTAATCTCGAAATACGCCAACCCAACATCTACCTTTGGAGACACCTGTAGAGCTCCTTTATAATCACCCAGTTACGTTGTGACGTTTGGTAGCACACAAAGTGTTCCTCCGGTAAACGGGAGTTGCATAATCTCATAGTCATAGGAACATGTATAAGTCATGAAGAAAGCAATAGCAACATACTAAACGATCGGGTGCTAAGCTAATGGAATGGGTCATGTCAATCACATCATTCTCCTAATGATGTGATCCCGTTAATCAAATGACAACTCATGTCTATGGCTAGGAAACATAACCATCTTTGATCAACGAGCTAGTCAAGTAGAGGCATACTAGTGACACTCTATTTGTCTATGTATTCACACATGTATCATGTTTCCGGTTGATACAATTCTAGCATGAATAATAAACATTTATCATGAAATAAGGAAATAAATAATAACTTTATTATTGCCTTTAGGGCATATTTCCTTCAGTCTCCCACTTGCACTAGAGTCAATAATCTAGTTCACATCGCCATGTGATTTACCAGCAATAGTTCACATCACCATGTGATTAACACCCATAGTTCACATCGATATGTGATCAACACCGAAAGGGTTTACTAGAGTCAGTAATCTAGTTCACATCGCTATGTGATTAACACCCAAAGAGTACTAAGGTGTGATCATGTTTTGCTTGTGAGAGAATCTTAGTCAACGGGTCTGCCACATTCAGATCCGTATGTATTTTGCAATTTTCTATGTCAACAATACTCTGCTCGGAGCTACTCTAGCTAATTGCTCCCACTTTCAATATGTATCTAGATTGAGACTTAGAGTCATCTAGATTAGTGTCAAAACTTGCATCGACGTAACCTTTTACGACGAACCTTTTTGTCACGTCCATAATCGAGAAACATATCCTTATTTTACTAAGGATAATTTTGACCGATGTCCAGTGATCTACTTCCTAGATCACTATTATACTCCCTTGCTTAACACAGTGTAGGGTATACAACAGATCTGGTACATAGCATGGCATATTTTATAGAATCTATGGCTGAGGCATAGGGAATGACTTTCATTATCTTTCTATCATCTGCCGTGGTCGGGCTTTGAGTCTTACTCAATTTCACACCTTGTAACACAGGCAAGAACTCTTTCTTTGACTGTTCCATTTTGAACTACTTCAAAATCTTGTCAAGGTATGTACTCATTGAAAACTTATCAAGCGTCTTAATCTATCTCTATAGATCTTGATGCTTAATATGTAAGCAGTTTCACCGAGGTTCTTCTTCGAAAAAACTCCTTTCAAATACTCCTTTTATGCTTCGCAGAATAATTCTACATTATTTCCAATCAACAATATGTCATTCACATATATTTATCCGAAATGCTGTAGTGCTCCCACTCACTTTCTTGTAAATACAGGCTTCACCGCAAGTCTGTATAAAACTATATGCTTTGATCAACTTATCAAAGCGTATATTCCAACTCCGAGATGCTTGTACCAGTCCATAGATGGATCGCTGGAGCTGGCATATTTTGTTAACATCTTTAGGATTGACAAAACCTTCTGGTTGCATCATATACAACTCTTCTTTAAAAAATCCATTAAGGAATGTAGTTTTGTTTTATCCATTTGCCAGATTTCATAAAATGCGGCAATTGCTAACATGATTTGGACATACTTAAGCATAGATACGAGTGAGAAACTCTCATCGTAGTCAACACCTTGAACTTGTCGAAAACCTTTTGCGACAATTCTAGCTTTGTAGATAGTAACACTACTATCAGCGTCTGTCTTCCTCTTGAAGATCCATTTATTTTCTATGGCTTGCCGATCATCGGGCAAATCCATCAAAGTCCATACTTTGTTCTCATACATGGATCATATCTCAGATTTCATGGCCTCAAGCCATTTCGAGGAATCTGGGCTCATCATCGCTTCCTCATAGTTCGTAGGTTCGTCATGGTCAAGTAACATGACCTCCAGAATAGGATTACCGTACCACTCTGGTGCGGATCTCACTCTGGTTGACCTACGAGGTTTGGTAGTAACTTGATCCGAAGTTACATGATCATCATCATTATCTTCCTCACTAATTGGTGTAGTAGTCACAGGAACAGATTTCTGTGATGAACTACTTTCCAATAAGGGAGCAGGTACAGTTACCTTATCAAGTTCTACTTTCCTCCCACTCACTTCTTTCGAGAGAAACTCCTTCTCTGGAAAGGATCCATTCTTAGCAACGAATGTCTTGCCTTCGGATCTGTGATAGAAGGTGTACCCAACTGTCTCCTTTGGGTATCCTATGAAGACATATTTCTCCGATTTGGGTTTGAGCTTATCATGATGAAACTTTTTCTTATAAGCATCGCAACCCCAAACTTTAAGAAACGACAACTTTGGTTTCTTGCCAAACCATAGTTTATATTGTGTCGTCTCAACGGACTTAGATGGTGCCCCTTTTTAACGTGAATGCAACTGTCTCTAATGCATAACCCCAAAAACGATAGTGGTAAATCGGTAAGAAACATCATAGATTGCACTATATCCAATAAAGTACGGTTATGACGTTCGGACACACCATTATGCTGAGGTGTTCCAGGTGGCATGATTTTGTGAGACTATTCCACATTGTTTTAATTGAAGACCAAACTCGTAACTCAAATATTCGTCTCTGTGATCAGATCGTAGAAACTTTATTTTCTTGTCACGATGATTTTCCACTTCACTCTGAAATTCTTTGAACTTTTCAAATGTTTCAGACTTATGTTTCATCAAGTAGATATACCCATATCTGCTCAAATCATCTGTGAAGGTCAGAAAATAATGATACTTGCCGCGAGCCTCAACACTCATCGGATTGCATACATCAGTATGTATTATTTCCAATAAGTCAGTTGCTCGCTCTATTGTTCCGGAGAACGGCGTTTTAGTCATCTTGCCCAAGAGACATGGTTCGCAAGCATCAAGTGATTCATAATCAAGTGATTCCAAAATCCCATCTGCATGGAGTTTCTTCATGCGCTTTACACCAATATGACTTAAACGGCAGTGCCACAAATAAGTTGCACTATCATTATTTACTTTGCATCTTTTGGCTTCAATATTATGAATATGTGTATCACTACGATCGAGATCCAATGAACCATTTTCATTGGGTGTGTAACCATATAAGGTTTTATTCATGTAAACAGAACAACAATTTATTCTCTTACTTAAATGAATAACCGTATTGCAATAAACATGATCAAATCATATTCATGCTCAACGCAAATACCAAATAACACTTATTTAGGTTCAACACTAATCCCGAAAGTATAGTGAGTGTGCGATGATGATCATATCAATCTTGGAACCACTTCCAACACACATCGTCACTTCACTCTTAACTAGTCTTTGTTCATTCTGCAACTCCCGTTTCGAGTTACTACTCTTAGCAACTGAACCAGTATCAAATACCGAGGGGTTGCTATGAACACTAGTAAAATACACATCAATAATCTTTATATCAAATATACCTTTGTTCACTTTGCCATCCTTCTTATCCGCCAAATACTTGGGGCAGTTCCGCTTCCAGTGACCAGTCCCTTTGCAGTAAACGCACTCAGTCTCAGGCTTAGGTCCAGACATGGGCTTCTTCACCTGAGCAGCAACTTGCTTGCCGTTCTTCTTGAAGTTCCCCTTTTTCCCTTTGCCCTTTTCTTGAAACTAGTGGTCTTGTTAACCATCAACACTTGATGTTTTTCTTGATTTCTACCTTCGTCGATTTCAGCATCACGAAGAGCTTGGGAATTGTTTCCGTTATCCCTTGCATATTATAGTTCATCACGAAGTTCTACTAACTTAGTGATGGTGACTAGAGAATTCTGTTAATCACTATTTTATCTGGAAGATTAACTCCCACTTGATTCAAGCGATTGTAGTACCCAGAAAATCTGAGCACATGCTCACTAGTTGAGCGATTCTCCTCCATCTTTTAGCTACAGAACTTGTTGGAGACTTCATATCTCTCAACTCGGGTATTTGCTTGAAATATTAACTTCAACTCCTGGAACATCTCATATGGTCCATGACGTTCAAAACGTCTTTGAAGTCCCGATTCTAAGCCGTTTAAGCATGGTGCACTAAACTATCAAGTAGTCATCATATTGAGCTAGCCAAACGTTCATAACGTCTGTATCTGCTCCTGCAATAGGTCTGTCACCTAGCGGTGCATCAAGGACATAATTCTTCTGTGCAGCAATGAGGATAAACCTCAGATCACGGATCCAATCCGCATCATTGCTACTAACATCTTTTCAACACAATTTTCTCTAGGAACATATCAAAATAAACACATGAAAGCAACAATGCGAGCTATTGATCTACAACATAGACATGCTTATACTACCAGGACTAAGTTCATGATAAATTAAAGTTCAATTAATCATATTACTTAAGAACTCCCAATTAGATAGACATCCCTCTAATCCTCTAAGTGATCACGCGATCCAAATCAACTAAACCATAACCGATCATCACGTGAAATGGATTAGTCTTCAATGGTGAACATCATTATGTTGATCATATCTACTATATGATTCACGCTCGACCTTTCGGTCTCTGTGTTCCGAGGCCATATCTGCATATGCTAGGCTCGTCAAGTATAACCCGAGTATTCCGCGTGTGCAAAACTGGCTTGCACCCGTTGTAGATGGACGTAGAGCTTATCACACCCGATCATCACGTGGTGCCTGGGCACGACGAACTTTGGCAACGGTGCATACTCAGGGAGAACACTTCTTGATAATTTAGTGAGAGATCATCTTATAATGCTACCGTCAATCAAAGCAAGATAATATGCATAAAAGATAAACATCACATGCAATCAAAAATGTGACATGATATGGCCATGATCATCTTGCGCCTTTGATCTCCATCTCCAAAGTACCGTCATGATCTCTATCGTCACCGGCATGACACCATGATCTCCATCATCTTGATCTATATCAATGTGTCGTCACGTGGACGTCTCGCCAACTATTGCTCTTACAACTATTGCTATCGCATAGCGATAAAGCAAAGCAATTATTTGGCGCTTTCATCTTATGCAATAAAGAGACGACCATAAGGCTTTTGCCAATTGCCGATAACTTCAACAAAACATGATCATCTCATACAACAACTTATATCTCATCACGTCTTGACCATATCACATCACAACATGCCCTGCAAAAAAAAGTTAGACGTCCTCTACTTTGTTGTTGCAAGTTTTACGTGGCTGCTACGGGCTTAGCAAGAACCGTTCTTACCTACGCATCAAAACCACAACGATAGTTTGTCAAATAGACTCCGTTTTAACCTTCTCAAGGACCGGGCGTAGCCATACTCGGTTCAACTAAAGTTGGAGAAACTGACACCCGCCAGCCACCTGTGTGCAAAGCACGGCGGTAGAACCAGTCTCGCGTAAGCGTACGCGTAATGTCGGTCCGGGCCGCTTCATCCTACAATACCGCCGAACCAAAGTATGACATGCTGGTAGGCAGTATGACTTATATCGCCCACAACTCACTTGTGTTCTACTCGTGCATATAACATCAAACCATAAAATTGTTGGAAATATGCCCTAGAGGCATTAATAAATTGATTATTATTATATTTCCTTGTTCATGATAATCGTTTATTATCCATGCTAGAATTGTATTGATAGGAAACTCAGATACATGTGTGGATACATAGACAACACCATGTCCCTAGTAAGCCTCTAGTTGACTAGCTCGTTGATCAATAGATGGTTACGGTTTCCTGACCATAGACATTGGATGTCATTGATAACGGGATCACATCATTAGGAGAATGATGTGATGGACAAGACCCAATCCTAAGCCTAGCACAAGATCATGTAGTTCGTATGCTAAAGCTTTTATAATGTCAAGTATCATTTCCTTAGACCATGAGATTGTGCAACTCCCGGATACCGTAGGAATGCTTTGGGTGTGCCAAACGTCACAACATAACTGGGTGGCTATAAAGGTACACTACAGGTATCTCCGAAAGTGTCTGTTGGGTGGCACGAATCGAGACTGGGATTTGTCACTCCGTGTAAACGGAGAGGTATCTCTGGGCCCACTCGGTAGGACATCATCATAATGTGCACAATGTGATCAAGGAGTTGATCACGGGATGATGTGTTGCGGAACGAGTAAAAGAGACTTGCCGGTAACGAGATTGAACAAGGTATCGGAATACCGACGATCGAATCTCGGGCAAGTATCGTACCGATAGACAAAGGGAATTGTATACGGGATTGATTAAGTCCTTGACATCGTGGTTCATCCAATGAGATCATCGTGGAACATGTGGGAGCCAACATGGGTATCCAGATCCCGCTGTTGGTTATTGACCGGAGAACATCTCGGTCATGTCTGCATGTCTCCCGAACCCGTAGGGTCTACACACTTAAGGTTCGATGACGCTAGGGTTATAAAGGAAGCTTGTATGTGGTTACCAAATGTTGTTCGGAGTCCCGGATGAGATCCCGGACGTCACGAGGAGTTCCGAAATGGTCCGGAGGTAAAGATTTATATATAGGAAGTCCTATTTCGGCCATCGGGACAAGTTTCGGGGTCATCGGTATTGTATCGGGACCACCGGAGGGGTCCCGGGGGCCCACCGGGTGGGGCCACCCATCCCGGAGGGTCCCATGGTCTGAAGTGGGAAGGGATCCAGCCCAAAGTGGGCTGGGGCGCCACTTCCCTTATGGCCCATGCGCCTAGGGTGAAAGGGGAACCCTAAGGAAGAGTCCCAAGGAGGGAAGGCACCTCCTAGGTGCCTTGGGGGGAAGGGAAACCTCCCCTGGCCGCCGCCCCCTAGGAGATTGGATCTCCTAGGGCTGGCGCACCCCCCGTTGGGATACCTATATATAGTGGGGGTAGAGGGCCTCTTGAGACATACCTTTTGCCTTTGGTGCAGCCCCTCCCTCTCTCCCAAGTTCTTCTCCTCTCCCGTGGTGCTTGGCGAAGCCCTGCAGGATTGCCACGCTCCTCCACCACCACCACGCCGTTGTGCTGCTGCTGGATGGAGTCTTCCTCAACCTCTCCCTCTCTCCTTGCTGGATCAAGGCATGGGAGACGTCACCGGTCTGTACGTGTGTTGAACGCGGAGGTGCCGTCCGTTCGGCACTTGGTCATCGGTGATTTGAATCACGACGAGTACGACTCCATCAACCCCGTTCACTTGACGCTTCCGCTTAGCGATCTACAAGGGTATGTAGATGCACTCTCCTTCCCCTAGTTACTGGTTTCTCCATAGATAGATCTTGGTGACACGTAGGAAAATTTTAAATTTCTGCTACGTTCCCCAACAGTGGCATCATGAGCTAGGTCTATTGCGTAGATTCTTTGCACGAGTAGAACACAAAGTAGTTGTGGGTGTTGATTTTGTTCAATATGCTTACCGTTACTAGTCAATCTTGATTCGGCGGCATTGTGGGATGAAGCGGCCCGGCCCGACCTTACACGTACACTTACGTGAGACAGGTTCCACCAACTGACATGCACTAGTTGCATAAGGTGGCTAGTGGGTGCCAGTCTCTCCCACTTTAGTCGGATCGGATTGGATGAAAAGGGTCCTTATGAAGGGTAAATAGCAATTTACATATCACGTTGTGGTTTTGCGTAGGTAAGAAACGTTCTTGGTAGAAACCCATAACAGCCACGTAAAACATGCAAACAACAATTAGAGGACGTCTAACTTGTTTTTGCAGGGTATGCCTTGTGATGTGATATGGCCAAAGGATGTGATGTATGATATATGTGATGTATGAGATGATCATGTTCTTGTAATAGGAATCACGACTTGCATGTCGATGAGTATGACAACCGGCAGGAGCCATAGGAGTTGTCTTTAATTTATTTATTTATGACCTGCGTGTCAACATAAACGTCATGTAATTACTTTACTTTATTGCTAACCGTTAGCCATAGTAGTAGAAGTAATAGTTGACGTGACAACTTCATGAAGACACGATGATGGAGATCATGATGATGAAGATCATGGTGTCATGCCGGTGACGATGATGATCATGAAGCCCCGAAGATGGAGATCAAAAGGAGCAAAGTGATGATGGCCATATCATGTCACTATTTGATTGCATGTGATGTTTATCATGTTTTTTGCATCTTATTTGCTTAGAACGACGGTAGTAAATAAGATGATCCCTCATTAAAATTTCAAGAAAGTGTTCCCCCTAACTGTGCACCGTTGCGAAAGTTCGTCGTTTTGAAGCACCACGTGATGATCGGGTGTGATAGATTCTTACGTTCACATACAACGGGTGTAAGACAGATTTACACACGCGAAACACTTAGGTTGACTTGACGAGCCTAGCATGTACAGACATGGCCTCGGAACACAAGAGACCGAAAGGTCGAGCATGAGTCGTATGGTAGATACGATCAACATGAAGATGTTCACCGATGATGACTAGTCCGTCTCACGTGATGATCGGACACAGCCTAGTTGACTCGGATCATGTAATCACTTAGATGACGAGAGGGATGTCTATCTGAGTGGGAGTTCATAAGATGAACTTAATTATCCTGAACATAGTCAAAAGATCTTTGCAAATTATGTCGTAAGCTCGCGCTTTAGTTCTACTGTTTTAGATATGTTCCTAGAGAAAATATAGTTGAAAGTTGATAGTAGCAATTATGCGGACAGTAGAAGGCTTGTGTCCTTAATGCACCGCTCGGTGTGCTGGACCTCGAACGTGGTTTGTGGATGTTGCGAACATCTGACATACACGTTTTGATGACTACATGATAGTTCGGTAATGATAAATGGTTTAGAATTGAGGCACCGAAGACTTTTTGAAATGTCGCGGAACATATGAGATGTTTTGAGGGCTGAAATTGGGATTTCAGGCTCGTGCCCACGTCAAGAGGTATGAGACCTCCGACGATTTTCTTGGCCTGCAAACTAAGGGAGAAAAGCTCAATCGTTGAGCTTGTGCTCAAATTGTCTGAGTACAACAATCACTTGAATCGAGTGGGAGTTGATCTTCCAGATAAGATAGTGATGTTTCTCCAAAGTCATTGCCACCGAGTTGCTAGAGCTTCGTGATGAACTATAACATATCAGGGATAGATATGATGATCCTTGAAATATTCGCAATGTCTGACACCGCGAAAGTAGAAATCAAGAAGGAGCATCAATTGTTGATGGTTAGTGAAACCACTAGTTTCAAGAAGGGCAAGGGCAAGAAGGGATACTTCATGAAACGGCAAATCAGCTGCTGCTCTAGTGGAGAAACCCAGGGTTGAACCCAAACCCGAGATTGAGTGCTTCTGTAATAAGGGGAACATCCACTGGAGCAGAATTACCCTAGATACTTGGTAGATGAGAAGGCTGTCGATAGAAGTATATTGGATATACATTATGTGAATGTGTACTTTACTAGTACTCCTAGTAGCATCAGAGTATTAGATACCGGTTCGGTTGCTAAGTATTAGTAACTCGAAATAAAAGCTACGAAATAAACGGAGACTAGCTAAAGGTGAGCTGACGAGATGTGTTGGAAGTGTTTCCAAGGTTGATATGATCAAGCATCACACGCTCCCTCTACCATCGAGATTGGTGTTAAACCTAAATAATTGTTATTTGGTGTTTGCGTTGAGCATAGACATGATTGGATTATGTCTATCGCAATACGGTTATTCATTAAGGAGAATAATGGTTACTCTATTTATTTGAATAATACCTTCAATGGTCTTGCACCTAAAATGAATGGTTTATTGAATCTCAATCATAGTGATACACATGTTCATGCCAAAAGATATAAGATAGTAATGATAGTACCACCTGCTTGTGGCACTGCCATGTAAGTCATATTGGTATAAAACGCATGAAGAAGCTCCATGTTGATGGATCTTTGAACTCACTCATTTCTGAAAAGATTGAGACATGTGAACCATGTCTATTGGTATATACGCATGAAGAAACTCCATGCAGATGGACCGTTTGGACTCACTTGATTTTGAATCGCTTGAGACATGCAGATCATACCACATGGGCAAGATGACTGAAAGCTTCGGTTTCAGTAAAATGGAACAAGAAAGCAACTTATTAGAAGTAACACATTTTGATGTGTGCAGTCCAATGAGTGCTGAGGCACGTAGTGGATATCGTTATGCTCTTACTTCACAGATGATTTGAGTAGATACTGAGCATATTTACTTGATGAAACACAAGTCTGAATTATTGAATGGTTCAAGTAATTTCAGAGTGAAGTTGAATATCGTCGTGACAAGAGGATAAAATATCTATGATATGATCATAGAGATGAATATCTGAGTTGCGAGTTTGGTACACAATTGAGACATTGTGGAAATTGTTTCACGACTAGTACCGCCTGGAACACCATAGTGTGATGGTGTGTCCGAACATCATAACTGCACCCTATTGGATATGATGCATACCATGATGTCTCTTATCGAATTACCACTATCGTTCATGGGTTAGGCATTAGAGACAACCGCACTCACTTTAAATAGGACACCACGCAAATCCGTCGAGACAACACCGTATGAACTATGGTTTAGAGAAACCTAAGCTGTTGTTTCTTAAAAGTTTGGGGTCACGACGCTTATGTGAAAAAGTTTCAGGCTGATAAGCTCGAACCCAAAGCGGATAAATGCATCTTCATAGGACACCCAAAACAGTTGGGTATACCTCCTGTCTCAGATCCGAAAGCAATAGGGATTGTTTCTAGAATCGGGTCCTTTCTCGAGGAAAAGTTTCTCTCGAAAGAATTGAGTGGGAGGATGGTGGAGACTTGATGAGGTTGTTGAACCGTCACTTCAACTAGTGTGTAGCAAGGCACATGAATTGTTCCTATGGCACCTACACCAATTGAAGTGGAAGCTTATGATAGTGATCATGAGACTTCGGATCAAGTCACTCCCAAACCTCGTAGGATGACAAGGATGCGTACTACTTCAGAGTGGTACGTAATCCTGTCTTGGAAGACATGTTGCTAGACAACAATGAACCTACGAGCTATGGAGAAGCAATGGTGGGCCCGGATTCCGATGAATGGCTTGAGGCCATATAATCCGAGAGAGGATCCATATATGAAAACAAAGTGTAGACTTTGGAAGAACTACTTGATGGTCGTAAGACTATTAGGTACATATGGATTTTAAAAGGAAGACGGACAATGATGGTAAATGTCACCATTAAGAAAGCTCGACTTGTCATTAAAATGTTTTCCGACAAGTTCAAGGAGTTGACTACGATGAGACTTTCTCACCCGTAGCGATGCTAAAAGTCTGTTTGAATTATGTTAGCGATTACTGCATTATTTATGAAATTATGCAGATAGGATGTCAGAACATTGTTTCCTCGACGATTTTCTTGAGGAAAGGTTGTATGTGATACAACCAGAAGACTTTTGTCAATCCTGAAAGATGCTAACAAGTATGCAAAGCTCTAGCAATCCTTCTAAGGACTGGAGTAAGCATCTTGGAGTTGGAATGTACACTTTGATGAGATGATCAAAGATTTGGGTTTATACAAAGTTTATGAGAAACTTGTATTTCCAAAGAAGTGAGTGGGAGCACTATAGAATTTCTGATGAGTATATGTTGTTGACATATTGTTGATCAGAAATGATGTAGAATTTCTGGAAAGCATATAGGGTTATTTGAAAAGTGTTTTTCAATGGAAAACCTGGATTAAGCTACTTGAACATTGAGCATCAAGATCTATAAGGATAGATCAAAATCGCTTAATAGTACTTTCAAACAAACGCATACCATGACAAGATTTTGAAGGAGTTCAAAATAGATCAGCAAAGAAAGAGTTCTCGGCTGTGTTACAAGGTGTGAGTATTGAGCAAGACTCAAGACATGACCACGGCAGAATAGAGAGAAAGGACGAAGGTCGTCCCCTATGCTTTAGTCGTAGGCTCTAAAGTATGCTATGTTGTGTACCGCACCTGAAGTGTGCCAAACCATGAGTCAGTCAAGGGGTACAAGTGTGATCTAGAAATGGATCACAGGACAACTGTCAAAGTTATCCTTAGTAACTAGTGGACTAAGGAATTTTCTCGATTATGGAGGTGGTAAAAGAGTTCGTCGTAAAGGGTTACGCCGATGCAAACTTTGACACTAATCCAGATTATTCTGAGTAGTAAATTTGATTCGTATAGTAGAACAGTTATTTGGAATAGCTCCAAATAGAGCGTGGTAACTGCATCTAGGAGATGACATAGATATTTGTAAAGCACACACGGATCTGAAAGGTTCAGACCCATTGACTATAACATCTCTCACAAGCATAACATGATCAAACCCAGAACTCTTGGGTGTTAGTCACATAGGGATCTGACCTTGAGTGTTAATCACATATCGATGTGAACTAGATTATTGACTCTAGTGCAAGTGGGAGACTGTTGGAAATATGCCCTAGAGGCAATAATAAATTGATTATTATTATATTTCCTTGTTCATGATAATCGTTTATTATCCATGCTAGAATTGTATTGATAGGAAACTCAGATACATGTGTGGATACATAGACAACACCATGTCCCTAGTAAGCCTCTAGTTTACTAGCTCGTTGATCAATAGATGGTTATGGTTTCCTGACCATAGACATTGGATGTCATTGATAACGGGATCACATCATTAGGAGAATGATGTGATGGACAAGACCCAATCCTAAGCCTAGCACAAGATCATGTAGTTCGTATGCTAAAGCTTTTATAATTTCAAGTATCATTTCCTTAGACCATGAGATTGTGCAACTCCCGAATACCGTAGGAATGCTTTGGGTGTGCCAAACGTCACAACGTAACTGGGTGGCTATAAAGGTACACTATAGGTATGTCCGAAAGTGTCCTGTTGGGTGGCACGAATCGAGACTGGGATTTGTCACTCCATGTAAACGGAGAGGTATCTCTGGGCCCACTCGGTAGGACATCATCATAATGTGCACAATGTGATCAAGGAGTTGATCACGGGATGATGTGTTGCGGAATGAGTAAAAGAGACTTGCCGGTAACGAGATTGAACAAGGTATCGGAATACCGACGATCGAATCTCGGGCAAGTATCGTACCGATAGACAAAGGGAATTGTATACGGGATTGATTAAGTCCTTGACATCGTGGTTCATCCGATGAGATCATCGTGGAACATGTGGGAGCCAACATGGGTATCCAGATCCCGCTGTTGGTTATTGACCGGAGAACATCTCGGTCATGTCTGCATGTCTCCCGAACCCGTAGGGTCTACACACTTAAGGTTCGATGATGCTAGGGTTATAAAGGAGGCTTGTATGTGGTTACTGAATGTTGTTCGGAGTCCCGGATGAGATCCCGGACGTCACGAGGAGTTCCGGAATAGTCCGGAGGTAAAGATTTATATATAGGAAGTCCTATTTCGGCCATCGGGACAAGTTTCGGGGTCATCGGTATTGTATCAGGACCACCGGAGGGGTCCCGGGGGCCCACCGGGTGGGGCCACCCATCCCGGAGGGTCCCGTGGGCTGAAGTGGAAGGGATCCAGCCCAGAGTGGGCTGGGGTGCCACTTCCCTTATGGCCCATGCGCCGAGGGTGAAAGGGGAACCCTAAGGAAGAGTCCCAAGGAGGGAAGGCACCTCCTAGGTGCCTTGGGGGGGGGGGGAGGGAAACCTCCCCTGGCCGCCGCCCCCTAGGAGATTGGATCTCCTAGGGCTGGCGCACCCCCCCTTGGGATCCCTATATATAGTGGGGGTAGAGGGCCTCTTGAGACATACCTTTTGCCTTTGGTGCAGCCCCTCCCTCTCTCCTAAGTTCTTCTCCTCTCCCGTGGTGCTTGGCGAAGCCCTGCAGGGTTGCCACGCTCCTCCACCACCACCACGCCGTTGTGCTGCTGCTGGATGGAGTCTTCATCAACCTCTCCCTCTCTCCTTGCTGGATCAAGGCATGGGAGACGTCACCGGTCTGTACGTGTGTTGAACGCGGAGGTGCCGTCCGTTCGGCACTTGGTCATCGATGATTTGAATCACGACGAGTACGACTCCATCAACCCCGTTCACTTGAACGCTTCCGCTTAGCGATCTACAAGGGTATGTAGATGCACTCTCCTTCCCCTTGTTGCTGGTTTCTCCATAGATAGATCTTGGTGACACGTAGGAAAATTTTAAATTTCTGCTACGTTCCCCAACAAAAACCTAGGCTCGGATGCCACTGTTGGGGAACGTAGTAATTTCAAAAATTTCCTACGCACAGTTTGGGACCCCCTACCCAAGAGAGGGCCCGAACCTGGGTAAACATTGTGTCGCCTGTCTCCTATTACCATCGACCTTAGACGCACAGTTTGGGACCCCCTACCCAAGATCCGCTGGTTTTGACACCGACAACACCCTCTTGGCGATGTCGTCCGCCTCCTTGTTCATGTCGCGTGGCACGTGCTGCAATTCTAGGCCCAGGAATCGTTTCTCCATTTTGCGTACCTGCTCAAGGTATGCTTCCATGTGCTCGTCCTTTGGCTTGGATGCTTTGTTGGAGAAGTTGACGAGGAGCTGAGAATCGCCCCTGATGGTGAAGCGGCTGTTGGGGAACATAGTAATTTCAAAAATTTCCTACGCACACGCAAGATCATGGTGATGCATAGCAACGAGAGGGGAGAGTGTTTTCTACGTACCCTCGTAGACCGAAGCGGAAGCGTTGACGCAACGTAGAGGAAGTAGTCGTACGTCTTCCCGATCCGACCGATCCAAGCGCCGTTACTCCGGCGCCTCCGAGTTCTTAACACACGTACAGCTCGATGACGTTCCCCGGGCTCCGATCCAGCAAAGCTTCGGGGATGAGTTCCGTCAACACGACGGCGTGATGACGATGATGATGTTCTACCGACGCAGGGCTTCGCCTAAGCACCGCAACGATATGACCGAGGTGGAATATGGTGGAGGGGGGCACCGCACACGGCTAAGGAACGATCACGAAGATCAACTTGTGTGTCTATGGGGTGCCCCCTGCCCCCGTATATAAAGGAGTGGAGGAGGGGAGGGCCGTCCCTCTCTATGGCGCGCCCTAGGGGAGTCCTACTCCCACCGGGAGTAGGATTCCCCCTTTCCTAGTCCAACTAGGAGTCCTTCCATGTATTAGGAGTAGGAGACAAGGAAGGGGAAGAGGGAAGAGAAGGAAGGAGGGGGCGCCGCCCCTCCCCCTAGTCCAATTCGGACTAGCCAATGGGGGGCGCGTGTCCTGCCTCTCTCTCTCCCCTAAAGCCCAATAAGGCCCATATACTTCTTCCCCCGTATTCCCGTAACTCCCCGGTACTCCCGAAAATACCCGAATCACCCAGAACCTTTCCGATGTGCGAATATAGTCGTGCAATATATCGATCTTTACGTCTCGACCATTTCGAGACTCCTCGTCATGTCCCCGGTCTCATCCGGGACTCCGAACTCCTTCGGTACATCAAAACTCATAAACTCATAATATAACTGTCATCGAAACCTTAAGCGTGCGGACCCTATGGTTCGAGAACAATGTAGACATGACCGAGACACGTATCCGGTCAATAACCAATAGCGGGACCTGGATGCCCATATTGGTTCCTATATATTCTACGAAGATCTTTATCGGTCAGACCGCATAACAACATACGTTGTTCCCTTTGTCATCGGTATGTTACTTGCCCGAGATTCAATCGTCGGTATCTTAATACCTAGTTCAATCTCGTTACCGGCAAGTCTCTTTACTTGTTCCATAATACATCATCTCGCAACTAACTCATTAGTTGCAATGCTTGCAAGACTTATGTGATGTGCATTACCGAGAGGGCCCAGAGATACCTCTCCGACAATCGGAGTGACAAATCCTAATCTCGAAATACGCCAACCCAACATCTACCTTTGGAGACACCTGTAGAGCTCCTTTATAATCACCCAGTTACGTTGTGACGTTTGGTAGCACACAAAGTGTTCCTCCGGTAAACGGGAGTTGCATAATCTCATAGTCATAGGAACATGTATAAGTCATGAAGAAAGCAATAGCAACATACTAAACGATCGGGTGCTAAGCTAACGGAATGGGTCATGTCAATCACATCATTCTCCTAATGATGTGATCCCGTTAATCAAACGACAACTCATGTCTATGGCTAGGAAACATAACCATCTTTGATCAACGAGCTAGTCAAGTAGAGGCATACTAGTGACACTCTGTTTGTCTATGTATTCACACATGTATCATGTTTCCGGTTGATACAATTCTAGCATGAATAATAAACATTTATCTTGAAATAAGGAAATAAATAATAACTTTATTATTGCCTCTAGGGCATATTTACTTCAGTCTCCCACTTGCACTAGAGTCAATAATCTAGTTCACATCGCCATGTGATTTACCAGCAATAGTTCACATCACCATGTGATTAACACCCATAGTTCACATCGATATGTGATCAACACCCAAAGGGTTTACTAGAGTCAGTAATCTAGTTCACATCGCTATGTGATTAACACCCAAAGAGTACTAAGGTGTGATCATGTTTTGCTTGTGAGAGAATCTTAGTCAACGGGTCTGCCACATTCAGATCCGTATGTATTTTGCAATTTTCTATGTCAACAATACTCTGCTCGGAGCTACTCTAGCTAATTGCTCCCACTTTCAATATGTATCTAGATTGAGACTTAGAGTCATCTAGATTAGTGTCAAAACTTGCATCGACGTAGCCTTTTACGACGAACCTTTTTGTCACGTCCATAATCGAGAAACATATCCTTATTTTACTAAGGATAATTTTGACCGATGTCCAGTGATCTACTTCCTAGAAAACTATTGTACTCCCTTGCTTAACACAGTGTAGGGTATACAACAGATCTGGTACATAGCATGGCATATTTTATAGAATCTATGGCTGAGGCATAGGGAATGACTTTCATTATCTTTCTATCATCTGCCGTGGTCGGGCTTTGAGTCTTACTCAATTTCACACCTTGTAACACAGGCAAGAACTCTTTCTTTGACTGTTCCATTTTGAACTACTTCAAAATCTTGTCAAGGTATGTACTCATTGAAAACTTATCAAGCGTCTTGATCTATCTCTATAGATCTTGATGCTTAATATGTAAGCAGTTTCACCGAGGTTCTTCTTCGAAAAAACTCCTTTCAAATACTCCTTTTATGCTTCGTAGAATAATTCTACATTATTTCCAATCAACAATATGTCATTCACATATATTTATCAGAAATGCTGTAGTGCTCCCACTCAATTTCTTGTAAATACAGGCTTCACCGCAAGTCTGTATAAAACTATATGCTTTGAGCAACTTATCAAAGCGTATATTCCAACTCCGAGATGCTTGTACCAGTCCATAGATGGATCGCTAGAGCTTGCATATTTTTTTAACATCTTTAGGATTGACAAAACCTTCTGGTTGCATCATATACAACTCTTCTTTAAAACATCCATTAAGGAATGTAGTTTTGTTTTATCCATTTGCCAGATTTCATAAAATGCGGCAATTGCTAACATGATTTGGACAGACTTAAGCATAGATACGAGTGAGAAACTCTCATCGTAGTTAACACCTTGAACTTGTCGAAAACTTTTTGCGACAATTCTAGCTTTGTAGATAGTAACACTACTATCAGCGTCTGTCTTCCTCTTGAAGATCCATTTATTTTCTATGGCTTGCCGATCATCGGGCAAATCCATCAAAGTCCATACTTTGTTCTCATACATGGATCATATCTCAGATTTCATGGCCTCAAGCCATTTCGCGGAATCTGGGCTCATCATCGCTTCCTCATAGTTCGTCGGTTCGTCATGGTCAAGTAACATGATCTCCAGAATAGGATTACCGTACCACTCTGGTGCAGATCTCACTCTGGTTGACCTACGAGGTTTGGTAGTAACTTGATCCGAAGTTACGTGATCATCATCATTATCTTCCTCACTAATTGGTGTAGTAGTCACAGGAACAGATTTCTGTGATGAACTACTTTCCAATAAGGGAGCAGGTACAGTTACCTTATCAAGTTCTACTTTCCTCCCACTCACTTCTTTCGAGAGAAACTCCTTCTCTGGAAAGGATCCATTCTTAGCAATGAATGTCTTGCCTTCGGATCTGTGATAGAAGGTGTACCCAACTGTCTCCTTTGGGTATCATATGAAGACATATTTCTCCGATTTGGGTTTGAGCTTATCATGATGAAACCTTTTCTTATAAGCATCGCAACCCCATACTTTAAGAAACGACAACTTTGGTTTCTTGCCAAACCATAGTTTATATTGTGTCGTCTCAACGGACTTAGATGGTGCCCCTTTTTAACGTGAATGCAACTGTCTCTAATGCATAACCCCAAAAATGATAGTGGTAAATCGGTAAGAAACATCATAGATTGCACTATATCCAATAAAGTACGGTTATGACGTTCGGACACACCATTATGCTGAGGTGTTCCAGGTGGCATGATTTTGTGAAACTATTCCACATTGTTTTAATTGAAGACCAAACTCGTAACTCAAATATTCGTCTCTGTGATTAGATCGTAGAAACTTTATTTTCTTGTCACGATGATTTTCCACTTCACTCTGAAATTCTTTGAACTTTTCAAACGTTTCAGACTTATGTTTCATCAAGTAGATATACTCATATCTTCTCAAATCATCTGTGAAGGTCAGAAAATAATGATACTTGCCGCGAGCCTCAACACTCATCGGATTGCATACATCAGTATGTATTATTTCCAATAAGTCAGTTGCTCGCTCTATTGTTCCGGAGAACGGCGTTTTAGTCATCTTGCCCAAGAGACATGGTTCACAAGCATCAAGTGATTCATAATCAAGTGATTCCAAAATCCCATCTGCATGGAGTTTCTTCATGCGCTTTACACCAATGTGACTTAAACGGCAGTGCCACAAATAAGTTGCACTATCATTATTAACTTTGCATCTTTTGGCTTCAATATTATGAATATGTGTATCACTACGATCGAGATCCAATGAACCATTTTCATTGGGTGTGTAACCATATAAGGTTTTATTCATGTAAACAGAACAACAATTTATTCTCTTACTTAAATGAATAACCGTATTGCAATAAACATGATCAAATCATATTCATGCTCAACGCAAATACCAAATAACACTTATTTAGGTTCAACACTAATCCCGAAAGTATAGTGAGTGTGCGATGATGATCATATCAATCTTGGAACCACTTCCAACACACATCGTCACTTCACTCTTAACTAGTCTTTGTTCATTCTGCAACTCCCGTTTCGAGTTACTACTCTTAGCAACTGAACCAGTATCAAATACCGAGGGGTTGCTATGAACACTAGTAAAATACACATCAATAATCTTTATATCAAATATACCTTTGTTCACTTTGCCATCCTTCTTATCCGCCAAATACTTGGGGCAGTTCCGCTTCCAGTGACCAGTCCCTTTGCAGTAAACGCACTCAGTCTCAGGCTTAGGTCCAGACTTGGGCTTCTTCACTTGAGCAGCAACTTGCTTGCCGTTCTTCTTGAAGTTCCCCTTTTTCCCTTTGCCCTTTTCTTGAAACTAGTGGTCTTGTTAACCATCAACACTTGATGTTTTTCTTGATTTCTACCTTCGTCAATTTCAGCATCACGAAGAGCTTGGGAATTGTTTCCGTTATCCCTTGCATATTATAGTTCATCACGAAGTTCTACTAACTTAGTGATGGTGACTAGAGAATTCTGTTAATCACTATTTTATCTGGAAGATTAACTCCCACTTGATTCAAGCGATTGTAGTACCCAGAAAATCTGAGCACATGCTCACTAGTTGAGCGATTCTCCTCCATCTTTTAGCTATAGAACTTGTTGGAGACTTCATATCTCTCAACTCGGGTATTTGCTTGAAATATTAACTTCAACTCCTGGAACATCTCATATGGTCCATGACGTTCAAAACGTCTTTGAAGTCCCGATTCTAAGCCGTTTAAGCATGGTGCACTAAACTATCAAGTAGTCATCATATTGAGCTAGCCAAACGTTCATAACGTCTGTATCTGCTCCTGCAATAGGTCTGTCACCTAGCGGTGCATCAAGGACATAATTCTTCTGTGCAGCAATGAGGATAAACCTCAGATCACGGATCCAATCCGCATCATTGCTACTAACATCTTTTCAACACAATTTTCTCTAGGAACATATCAAAATAAACACATGAAAGCAACAATGCGAGCTATTGATCTACAACATGGATATGCTTATACTACCAGGACTAAGTTCATGATAAATTAAAGTTCAATTAATCATATTACTTAAGAACTCCCACTTAGATAGACATCCCTCTAATCCTCTAAGTGATCACATGATCCAAATCAACTAAACCATAACCGATCATCACGTGAAATGGATTAGTCTTCAATGTGAACATCATTATGTTGATCATATCTACTATATGATTCACGCTCGACCTTTCGGTCTCTGTGTTCCGAGGCCATATCTGCATATGCTAGGCTCGTCAAGTATAACCCGAGTATTCCGCGTGTGCAAAACTGGCTTGCACCCGTTGTAGATGGACGTAGAGCTTATCACACACGATCATCACGTGGTGTCTGGGCAAGACGAACTTTGGCAACGGTGCATACTCAGGGAGAACACTTCTTGATAATTTAGTGAGAGATCATCTTATAATGCTACCGTCAATCAAAGCAAGATAAGATGCATAAAAGATAAACATCACATGCAATAAAAAATGTGACATGATATGGCCATGATCATCTTGCGCCTTTGATCTACATCTCCAAAGTACCGTCATGATCTCTATCGTCACCGGCATGACACCATGATCGCCATCATCTTGATCTATATCAATGTGTCGTCACGTGGACGTCTCGCCAACTATTGCTCTTACAACTATTGCTATCGCATAGTGATAAAGCAAAGCAATTATTTGGCGCTTGCATCTTATGCAATAAAGAGACGACCATAAGGCTTTTGCCAATTGCCGATAACTTCAACAAAACATGATCATCTCATACAACAACTTATATCTCATCACGTCTTGACCATATCACATCACAACATGCCCTGCAAAAACAAGTTAGACGTCCTCTACTTTGTTGTTGCAAGTTTTACGTGGCTGCTACGGGCTTAGCAAGAACCGTTCTTACCTACGCATCAAAACCACAACGATAGTTTGTCAAATAGACTCCGTTTTAACCTTCTCAAGGACCGGGCGTAGCCATACTCGGTTCAACTAAAGTTGGAGAAACTGACACCCGCCAGCCACCTGTGTGCAAAGCACGGCGGTAGAACCAGTCTCGCGTAAGCGTACGCGTAATGTCGGTCCGGGCCGCTTCATCCAACAATACCGCCGAACCAAAGTATGACATGCTGGTAGGCAGCATGACTTATATCGCCCACAACTCACTTGTGTTCTACTCATGCATATAACATCAAACCATAAAACCTAGGCTCGGATGCCACTGTTGGGGAACCTAGTAATTTCAAAAATTTCCTACGCACAATTTGGGACCCCCTACCCAAGAGAGGGCCCGAACCTGGGTAAACATTGTGTCCCCTGTCTCCTGTTACCATCGACCTTAGACGCATAGTTTGGGACCCCCTACCCAAGATCCGTCGGTTTTGACACCGACAACGCCCTCTTGGCGATGTCGTCCGCCTCCTTGTTCATGTCGCGTGGCACGTGCTGCAATTCTAGGCCCAGGAATCGTTTCTCCATTTTGCGTACCTGCTCAAGGTATGCTTCCATGTGCTCGTCCTTTGGCTTGGATGCTTTGTTGGAGAAGTTGACGAGGAGCTGAGAGTCGCCCCTGATGGTGAAGCGGCTGTTGGGGAACGTAGTAATTTCAAAAATTTCCTACGCACACGCAAGATCATGGTGATGCATAGCAACGAGAGGGGAGAGTGTTGTCTACGTACCCTCGTAGACCGAAGCGGAAGCGTTGACGCAACGTAGAGGAAGTAGTCGTACGTCTTCCCGATCCGACCGATCCAAGCGCCGTTACTCCGGTGCCTCCGAGTTCTTAACACACGTACAACTCGATGACGTTCCCCGGGCTCCGATCCAGCAAAGCTTCGGGGATGAGTTCCGTCAGCACGACGGCGTGATGACGATGATGATGCTCTACCGACGCAGGGCTTCACCTAAGCACCGCAACGATATGACCGAGGTGGAATATGGTGGAGGGGGGCACCGCACACGGCTAAGGAACGATCACGAAGATCAACTTGTGTGTCTATGGGGTGCCCCCTGCCCCTGTATATAAAGGAGTGGAGGAGGGGAGGGCCGGCCCTCTCTATGGCGCGCCCTAGGGGACTCCTACTCCCACCGGGAGTAGGATTCCCCCTTTCCTAATCCAACTAGGAGTCCTTCCATGTATTAGGAGTAGGAGACAAGGAAGGGGAAGAGGGAAGAGAAGGAAGGAGGGGGCGCCGGCCCTCCCCCTAGTCCAATTCGGACTAGCAAATGGGGGGGGCGCGGCATGCCTCTCCCTCTCCCCTAAAGCCCAATAAGGCCCATATACTTCTTCCCCCGTATTCCCGTAACTCCCCGGTACTCCCGAAAATACCCGAATCACTCAGAACCTTTCCGATGTCCGAATATAGTCGTCCAATATATCGATCTTTACGTCTCGACCATTTCGAGACTCCTCGTCATGTCCCCGGTCTCATCCGGGACTCCGAACTCCTTCGGTACATCAAAACTCATAAACTCATAATATAACTGTCATCGAAACCTTAAGCGTGCGGACCCTACGGTTCGAGAACAATGTAGACATGACCGAGACACGTATACGGTCAATAACCAATAGCGGGACCTGGATGCCCATATTGGTTCCTACATATTCTACGAATATCTTTATCGGTCAGACCGCATAACAACATACGTTGTTCCTTTTGTCATCGGTATGTTACTTGCCCGAGATTCGATTGTCGGTATCTTAATACCTAGTTCAATCTCGTTACCGGCAAGTCTATTTACTCGTTCCGTAATACATCATCTCGCAACTAACTCATTAGTTGCAATGCTTGCAAGGCTTATGTGATGTGCATTACCGAGAGGGCCCAGAGATACCTCTCCGACAATCGGAGTGACAAATCCTAATCTCGAAATACGCCAACCCAACATCTACCTTTGGAGACACCTGTAGAGCTCCTTTATAATCACCCAGTTATGTTGTGACGTTTGGTAGCACACAAAGTGTTCCTCCGGTAAATGGGAGTTGCATAATCTCATAGTCATAGGAACATGTATAAGTCATGAAGAAAGCAATAGCAACATACTAAACGATCGGGTGCTAAGCTAACGGAATGGGTCATGTCAATCACATCATTCTCCTAATGATGTGATCCCGTTAATCAAATGACAACTCATGTCTATGGCTAGGAAACATAACCATCTTTGATCAACGAGCTAGTCAAGTAGAGGCATACTAGTGACACTCTGTTTGTCTATGTATTCACACATGTATCATGTTTCCGGTTGATACAATTCTAGCATGAATAATAAACATTTATCATGAAATAAGGAAATAAATAATAACTTTATTATTGCCTCTAGGGCATATTTCCTTCAGCGGCGCACCCCTGCCGCAGCCTTGAGGCCGGCGATCAGGCCTTCGTATTCCGCAATGTTGTCGGAGACCTTCTCGCCTTGCTGGAAGCAGAGCTACACAATGTAGTAGAGCTTGTCTTGGGTGGGCGAGATGAGCACGGCTCCAGCCCCCGCGCCCTGATGCGCGAATGCAACGTCGAAGTACATGACTCAACCATCCGGGGCTTCGTCTCTGGGCGAGAGGGAACGGTCCTCGCCTACTTCTCGGCCGAGAACGTTAGTCCGTTCCGCCACGAAGTCGGCGAGGGCCGCTCCCATGATGATCCTGGTGGTGCCGAACTCCAAATGGAACGCATGTAGTTCGATATTCCATTCGGCGACCCTCCCCACGGAGTTTGGGCTCCGGAGCACCCTTTCCAGCGAGTAAGCTGAGATGACCTTGATGGGGTGGCCTTGGAAGTAGTGCGCAGCTTTTGGGAAGCGACGGGGAGCGCGAGCAAGAGCTTTTGTGGCACGGGGTAGCGTGCTCGTGCATCGCGCAACACTGTGCTGACGAAGTACACCAGGTGCTCAACAAGGGAGGAGGCATCAACGGGGTCTTGTACCTCCTGGGGCCGAGGGTCCTCAGGATCTTTGTCATCCGTCAGGGCAGCCGTGGCCTCCGGAGCACTGTCCTCGGGAGTCTTGCTGTCAGGAGCGTCACTGACTGGCGGGGCAGCCGGGGTCTGAAGAGCGCCATCCTGAGGCCGCAGCGCCTTAGCCCGGGGCGAGGTGCTGCGCCGTGAGCCCTTGGTTAGGCACTCCTCCCGCACCGCCACCAGCTCTACACTGGCGGAGTGAGGCCTGGCGGCCAGTTAGAGCACCAAAGGTTCAAGGGACGTGGTGCTACCATCGCCGATGGGCTGGTGAGGTACCTCTTGAGGTCTTGGAAGGCCGCGTTGTTGGGGAACGTAGTATTTCAAAATTTTGCCTACGATCAGGCAAGATCTATCTAGGAGAAGCATAGCAACGAGCGGGGAGAGTGTGTCCACGTACCCTCGTAGACCGAAAGCGGAAGCGTTTTATCAACGCGGTTGATGTAGTCGTAAATCTTCATGATCCGACCGATCCTAGCACCGAATATATGGCACCTCCGTGTTCAGCACATGTTCAACTCGATGACGTCCCTCATACTCTTGATCACGTTGAGGCCGAGGGAGAGTTCCGTCAGCACGATGGCGTGGCGATAGTGATGATGAAGTTACCGGCGCAGGGCTTCGTCTAAGCACTATGATGATATGACAAAGGTGTGTTTTTGTGGAGGGGGGCATCGCACACGGCTAAAAGATCAACTTGTGTGTCTATGGGGTGCCCCCTCCCCCGTATATAAAGGAGGGGAGGAGGGGGTCGACCGTCCTCAAGGGGCGCGCCCAAGGGGGGGAATCCTACTCCTAGTAGGAGTAGGTTCTCCCCTTTCGTACTCCAACTAGGAGAAGAAGGAAGGAGAGGGAGAGGGAGAGGGAAAGAGGGGCCGCGCCCCCTCCCCTTGTCATATTCGGACTCCCCTTGGGGGGCACCTCCTGACTGCGGCCCTCTCTCTCCCATAAGGCCCACTAAGGCCCATAACTTCCCGGGGGGGGGGGGTCCGCTAACCCTCCGGCACTCCGATTTTATCCGAAACTATCCGGAACACTTCTGGTGTCCGAATAACATGGTCCAATATATCAATCTTTATGTCTCAAACATTTCGAGACTCCTCGTCATGTCCGTGATCTCATCGGGCACTCTGAACAACCTTCAGTACATCAAATCACATAAACTCATAATATGAATCATCATCGAACGTTAAGCGTGCGGACCCTACGGGTTCAAGAACTATGCAGACATGACCGAGACACCTCTCCGGTCAATAACTAATAGCGGAACCTGGATGCTCATATTTGCTCCTACATATTCTACGAAGATCTTTATCGGTCAAACCGCATAACAACATACGTTGTTCCCTTTGTCATCGGTATGTTACTTGCCCGAGATTCGATCGTCGGTATCATCATACCTAGTTCAATCTTGTTACCGGCAAGTCTCTTTACTCGTTCCGTAATGCATCATCCCGTAACTAACTCATTAGTCACATTGCTTGCAAGGCTTAAAGTGATGTGCATCACCGAGAGGGCCCAGAGATACCTCTCTGAAACACTGAGTGACAAATCCTAATCTCGATCTATGCCAACCCAACAAAGACCATCGGAGACACCTGTAGAGCATCTTTATAATCACGCAGTTACATTGTGACGTTTGATAGCACACTAAGCGTTCCTCCGATATTCGGGAGTTGCATAATCTCATAGTCATAGGAACATGTATAAGTCATGAAGAAAGCAATAGCAATAAACTAAACGATCATAGTGCTAAGCTAACGGATGGGTCTTGTCCATCACATCATTCTCTAATGATGTGATCCCGTTCATCAAATGACAACACATGCCTTTGGCTAGGAAACCTAACCATCTTTGATTAACAAGCTAGTTAAATAGAGGCATACTAGGGACACTCCGTTTGTCTATGTATTCACACATGTACTAAGTTTCCGGTTAATACAATTCTAGCTTGAATAATAAACATTCATCATGATATAAGGAAATATAAATAACAACTTTATTATTGCCTCTAGGGCATATTTCCTTCAGTCTGCCACTTGCACTAGAGTCAATAATCCATATTACATTGTAATGATTCTAACACCCATGGAGTCTTGGTGGTGATCATGTTTTGCTCGTGAGAGAGGCTTAGTCAACGGGTCTGCAACATTAAGATCCGTATGTATCTTGCAAATCTCTATGTCCCCTTTAGACACTTGATGACGGATGGAATTGAAGCGTCTCTTGATGTGCTTGGTTCTCTTGTGAAATCTGGATTCTTTCGCCAAGGCAATTGCTCCAGTATTGTCACACAAGATTTTCATTGGACCCGATGCACTAGGTATTACACCTAGATCGGATATGAACTCCTTCATCCAGACTCCTTCATTTGCAGATTTCGAAGCAGCTATGTATTCCTCTTCTCACGTAGATCCTGCCACGACGCTCTGCTTATAACTGCACCAACTGATAGGTCCACCGTTTAGTATAAACACGTATCTGGTTTGTGACTTAGAGTCATCCGGATAAGTGTCAAAGCTTGCATCGACGTAACCATTTATGACGAGCTCTTTGTCACCTCCATAAACGAGAAACATATCCTTAGTCCTTTTCAGGTATTTTAGGATGTTCTTGACCGCTATCCAGTGATCCACTCCTGGATTACTTTGGTACCTCCGTACTATACTTATAGAAAGGCACACATCAGGTCTAGTACACAACATTGCATACATGATTGAACCTATGGCTGAAGCATAGGGAATGACTTTCATTTTCTCTCTATCTTCTGCCGTGGTCAGGCATTGAGTCTCACTCAACTTCACACCTTGTAACACAGGCAAGATCCCTTTCTTTGACTGGTTGATAACCCACAAGTATAGGGGACCGCAACAGTTTTTGAGGGTAAGTATTTAACCCAAATTTATAGATTCGACACAAGGGGACCCAAAGAATATTTGAAGGTATTAGCAGCTGAGTTGTCAATTCAACCACACCTGGAGATTAATTATCTGCAACAAAGTGATCAGTAGCACAGTAATATGATAGTTTTGCAAGTAGTGACAGCAGCAACGGTAACAGTAACGGTGATAGTAGTAACTTGTAGCCAGTGTAACAGTAGCAACAGCAGTAGTAACTTAGCAAGATCAATATAGGACAAATTCGTAGGCACTGGATCGGTGACTTGTTGGGTGATATTCATCATGAGACATTTATAACCTAGGGCAATATGACACTAGCTCTAATTCATCGATATAATTTAGGCATGTATTCCGTAAATAGTCATACTTGCTTTATTAAAAGAACTTGCATGACATCTTTTGTCCTACCCTCCCATGGCAGTGGGGTCCATATTGGAAACTAAGGGATACTAAGGCCTCATTTTAATAGAGAACCGGAACAAAGCATTAACACAATGTGAATACATGAAATCCTCCAACTACGATGATCATCGAGAGTGGGCCCAGTTGTGGTCACTCCGGGGTAGTCGGATCATAACCGTAGTAGGTGACTATAACTTGCAAGATCGGATCTAAAACATGGATATAATGATGAATGCATAAACGGTTCAGATCTGAGTTCATGACACCCGGGCCCAAAGTGACAAGCATTAAGCAAAGCAAAGTCATAGCAACATCAATCTAAGAACATAGTGGATACTAGGGATCAGGCCCTAACAAAACTAACTCGATTACATGATGAATCTCATCCAACTCCTCACCGATCAGCGAGCCTACGAAGGAATTACTCACTTCCGGTGGGGAGCATCATGGAGTTGGCGATGGAGAAGGGTTGGTGATGACGAAGAACGAAGATCCCCCTCTCCGGAGCCCCAAACAGACTCCAGATCTGCTCTCCCGAGGAAGAACAGGGCTTGGCGGCGGCTCTGTCTCATGGATCGCGATAATTCTTTCTCCCTGATTTTTTCTCCGAAAATAGGAATTGATAGTATTAGGGGGGACGTTTGCGGGGCCACCAGGTGGGTACAACCCACCTGGGCGCGCCAGGAGAGGGGGGCGCGCCCTGGTGGGTTGTGCCCAACCAGGGGCCCCTCTCTGGTGGGTCTTGGCTCCAAAAATCCTTATTATTGATATAAAAAATCCTTGCAAAGTTTTGTTCCATTCCGAGAACTTTTATCTCTGCACAAAAACAACACCATGGTAGTTCTACTGAAAACAGCGTCAGTCCGGGGTTAGTTTCATTCAAATCATGCAAATTAGAGTCCAAAACAAGAGGAAAAGCGTGAGAAAAAGTAGATACGTTGGAGACGTATCAATTCACCCAAGCTTAAACCTTTGCTTGTCCTCAAGCAATTTAGTTGATACACTGAAAGTGAGAAAGAAAAACTTTTACAAACTCTTTTGCTCCTGTTTGCATAAATAAGCTTGAACAACACCCAGGTTTTCAGCCAACATTATAACTAACCATATCAACAATAACTCATAAAGATAATAATGACTCATATCAATGACATAATCAGCCAGCGAGCAATAATAAGGTATCTCAAATGGCAACACATTGTCAAAACAACCATGATATAATATGACAATAGTGGTATCTAGCTAGCCCTTTCTGAGACCACCAAACATAAATGCAGAACACCTCCAAAGTCCAAGAAGCGACTAAACATTATAATTCATGGTAGAAAAGATCCAGTCATGATGCACCCAACATTAGCTACACATAATGCATAAATCATGACCGCAATGCTCTGATACGTCTCCGTCGTATCTACTGTTCCAAACACTTTTGCCCTTGTTTTGGACTCTAACTTGCATGATTTGAATGGAACTAACCCAGACTAACGTTGTTTTCAGCAGAATTGCCATGGTGTTATTTCTGTGCATAAATAAAAGTTCTCGGAATGACCTGAGAATCAACGGAGATTATTTTTGGAATTAATAAAAAATACTGGCGAAAGAATCAAGGCCAGGGGGCCCACACCCTGTCCACGAGGGTGGGAGGCGCGCCTACCCCCCTGGGCGCGCCCCCTGCCTCGTGGGCCCCTGGTGCTCCACCGACCTCAACTCCAACTCTATATATTCACGTTCGGGGAGAAAAAATCAGAGAGAGGGACTCATCGCGTTTTACGATACGGAGCTGCCGCCAAGCCCTAATCTCTCTCGGGAGGGCTGATTTGGAGTCCGTTCAGGGCTCTGGAGAGGGGAATCCGTCGCCATCATCATCATCAACAACCTTCCTCCATCATTAATTTCATGATGCTCACCGTTGTGCGTGAGTAATTCCATCATAGACTTGCTGGACAGTGATGGGTTGGATGAGATTTACCATGTAATCGAGTTAGTTTTGTTAGGGTTTGATCCCTAGTATCCACTATGTTCTGAGATTGATGTTGCTATGACTTTGCTATGCTTAATGCTTGTCACTAGGTCCCGAGTGCCATGGTTTCAGATCTGAACCTATTATGTTTCCATGAATATATGTGAGCTCTTGATCCTATCTTGCAAGTCTATAGTCACCTATTATGTGTTATGATCCGTTAACCCTGAAGTGACAATAATCGGGATCATTACCGGTGATGACCGTAGTTTGAGGAGTCCGTGTATTCACTAAGTGTTAATGCTTTGGTCCGGTACTCTATTAAAAGGAGGCCTTAATATCCCTTAGTTTCCATTAGGACCCCGCTGCCACGGGAGGGTAGGACAAAAGATGTCATGCAAGTTCTTTTCCATAAGCATGTATGACTATATTCCGAATACACGCCTACATTACATTGATGAACTGGAGCTAGTTCTGTGTCACCCTATGTTATAACTATTGCACGAGGAATCGCATCCGGCATAATTCCCCATCACCGATCCAATGCCTACGAGCTTTTCACATATTGTTCTTCGCTGATTTACTTTTCCGTTGCCGCTGTCACAATCACTACAAAAACCAAAACTGCTACTGTTACTTTTGCCACTGTTATCGCTACTATCATATTACTTTGCTACTAAATACTTTTTTGCAGATATTAAGTTATCCAGGTGTGGTTGAATTGACAACTCAATTGCTAATACTTGAGAATATTCTTTGGCTCCCCTTGTGTCGAATCAATAAATTTGGGTTGAATACTCTACCCTCGAAAATTGTTGCAATCCCCTATACTTGTGGGTTATCAAGACTATTTTCTGGTGCCGTTGCCGGGGAGCATAACTCTATTCTTTGAGTCACTTGGGATTTATATCTGCTGGTCACTATGAGGAACTTGAAAGAGGAAAGAACTAAGATTTTTCCCTCAACTACGAGGGGAGGTAAGGAACTGCCATCTAGCTCTGCACTTGATTCACCTTCTGTTTTGAGTAAGCTTGCGACACCTAAACCTGCTTCTGCTATTAATTCTGATATGTCGCATGTTATTGATGATGCCACTTCTGCTATGCATGATACTTATGATGAAACTACTTCTATGCTTGATACTACTGTGTCACTTGGTGAATTTCTTGATGAACAACTTTCTAGGGCTAGAGATAATGAAATTATTGAAACTGATAATATTGATGAAAGTGATGATGAAGATTCTCCCCCTAGATATGAATTTCCTGTTGTGCCTGAGGGTATGTTATGGATGAAGAAACTGCTAGAGACTTTCTTACTTGCAATGATAGGAGTGATCTTAAGAAATTATTAGCTAAGCTGAAAGAAAAATCTCTGAATGCTAGAATGAATTATGACCCTGCTTTTGCTACTTCACCTATCTTTGTTACTGATAAGGATTATGATTTCTCTGTTGATCCTGAGATAATTACTTTGGTTGAATCTGATCTTTTTTATGGCTATGAATCTGAAACTGTTGTGGCACATCTTACTAAATTAAATGATATAGCCACCCTGTTCACTAACGATGAGAAAACTGACTACTACTATATCCTTAAATTATTTTCGTTCTCATTAACGGGTGATGCTAAGATATGGTTTAATTCTCTTGATCCTGGTTGATGCACATATTACTTCTCTGCTAAATATTTCCCCGCTCATAAGAAACAAGCTACTTTTAGGGAAATATATAATTTTGTGCAAATTGAAGAAGAGAGTCTCCCATAAGCTTGGGGGAGGGTTCTCCAATTACTTAATGCTTTGCTTGATCACCCTCTCAAGAAAAATGAAATACTTGCTATCTTTTATAATGGACTAACCGATGCTTCCAGAGACCACCTGGATAGTTGTGCTGGTTGTGTTTTCATGGAAAGAACTGTTGATCAAGTTGAAATTATATTGAATAATATGTTGACCAATGAAAATAATTGGACACTTCCTGAACCAATGCTACCTCTTGAGCACTGCGTTGGATTTCCTTGAAGAGGAAAGGATGATGCAACAAAGTAGCGTAAGTATTTCCCTCAGTTTTTGAGAACCAAGGTATCAATCCAGTAGGAGGCTACACGCGAGACCCTCGTACCTGCACAAAGCAAATAACTCCTCGCAACCAACGCAATAAGGGGTTGTCAATCCCTTCACTGTCACTTACGAGAGTGAGATCTGATAGAGAAGATAGATAATATTTTTGGTATTTTTGTGATAAAGATGCAAAGCAAAATAAAAAGCAAAGTAAAAGTAAAGGCAATAATAAAGTGATGGAAGATTAATATGATGAAGATAGACCCGGGGGCCATAGATTTCACTAGTGTCTTCTCTCAAGAGCATAAGCATTTTACGGTGGGTGAACGAATTACTGTTGAGCAATTGACAGAATTTAGCATAGTTATGAGAGTATCTAGGTATGATCATGTATATAGGCATCATGTAACATCCCAAATTTTCAATCTGGAATGTTATACATTAGATCATCATGCATAACATATTTTCTTGCATTTTGGTCGATCCTAGAAAATTTCACGCAACTCAAGGACCCTCGGAGAGAGTTGGAGATTTCGTTATTTTCATATTTGAGTTTTCTCAAATTTTGAAAAGAGGATCATTTGATTTTATTTATTTCATCTTCAATTATTTTTCCAATAACAAAAAAATATGAGAAGGGAATAATATGACTTTCCCAAATTTAGGAAAAATAAAGATTTAATAAATAAATCAAATTTTGGATTTTTCTGGATTTTATTTGCATTAGGGAAAAATGCGTGTTTTCCAAATTTTGCATTTAGGCCCCGAGTAAAAGTTCATTTTGTTCGACTCATTTTTAGGAGCCGGGGAAAATTAACTTCGGAATTTTTGGAGATCGTTTAGATTTTCTTTTCTTTGTTTTTCTGCGCGCGTAACTATTTTAAAAAAAATTCGCAGCGGCCGACTGGGCCAAGGGCCCAGCCGAGCCGGCCCACGCCGCCCCCCCCCCCCCCCCCCCGCGCGCGCCCGCCTGCCGCCGCGCCGCCGCTGCCGGCCGAATCCGAGGAGGATTTCTCCTCCTCCTCCTACCCCCCTTGCCTTGCCCCCTCCCCCAAGCCACCTCCCCTCCCCCTCATAAATACCCCCCTCTCTCCTCTCCTCCCCACACCTCCCCGCCGCCCCGCAGCACGCAGCAGCAGCAGCAGCGCCGCCGCCGCCGCTCGCGCCCGCCGCCCCGCGCCTCTCCCCGCGCCACCGCCCGCAGCGCCGCCGTCTGCAGCCGCCGCCGCCCCGCGCCGCCAAGCCCCGCCACCCGCCGGAGCCGTCGCCCCTCGCCGAGGTAGCCGCCGCGCCGCCCTCCCCTCGGTTCGGTTTTTAAAAAAAACCGTCCCGATTTCTTTTCGTTTCGTTGTTTCGGTTTTTTTAAATCCCTAGATCGGTTTTTTGTTTTTTTCGGTTTAGTTGTTTAGCGAGCATTCGCCGGACCATTCGTCTTAACGAACGTGATCACCGGTTATTCTCGGTTAATGAACGTTCATTCGTTTAACCGTTCGACGTTTTTCTTTTTCGTCGGATTTATTCCGCGATTTTTCTGATCGCGATTTCAGATCCCTCTTCTTTCTAGTTTATCTACTCGCTCGTTTATGGGAATCAGGTGATTCAAGCGCCTGGAGTTTCGTTTCGAAACCGCCGTTCCAACTAATTAACTTAAAACAAATTTTTGCTACTATAAAATTTGACCTAGTTTCAACTTGCTAGAACCGAGTTGTTTTCTTCCGCCATTTGTTTTCCGTTACTTTGTTCGGTTCGTTTTCTCTTTGCAACCGGAGTTCTTAAGTTGAACTTTCTGGTTTGATCTCTTGTTCGAGTTTTACCTGTGCATTAGATGAGTACTTATTGAATGCTTGTTGTTTGTCTGCGATAGATCACCCGGAGTGCGCCGCCTGTTATTTCGAATCTCTAGGTTTCGCGGATCATCAGCAAGGAAAGTAACACTTTGATCATACCCTTTTCTACTACCCAGTTTTGTTGCATTAGATCAAACCTCAAACATTGCATGATTAGGATCTAATTAAATTGTGGGATGGGAAGTAGTTGAGGTAGTACCTATTACCTGTTTTACTTATGAAACCTTTGGGAGTTACTTCTACGTTTGCTTATTATGCCATGCTATGCTAGTAGACGTGGATTGGGTGAGTGATATCCATGACAGATGTGAGTTATGTTAATTAATGGTTTATCTAAGGTGGCAACTTAAACACACATCTGGGTGGATTGAGGCACCTGGTTTCTATCAGGACTTTCCTGTTTTTCTTTGGACCGCCACCCAGGCTCAAAGGGATCATAAGATCATTCATGCTAGTAACTTCCGTGTGCGGCCACAAGCCATTATGGGCTCTGGCATAGCTGACTAAGTCGTGCGAACTCTTACAGGGTAGACTAGCAGATGTAGGGGAAAGTAGGTGTACCGGTCTATCCAATGTAAGGTGCCAGCACTTCTGAAAGACTATGTCTCGGTCATCCATTTCTCAAACACCATGTAGTGCGAGAAACCAAATGGAGGCGATCGAGTCTTGTGGGGAAAAGTGTGCAAACCTCTGCAGAGTGTACAAACTAATCATGATTACCCGTGTCCCCGGTTATGGACATCTTGAGTATCTAGTACTTGAATATCATGTGAATCTCATCATGTTACTTCTAAATTAATATTGTTGGGTTATTGATGATTACTTTTAATTGGGATTGAGGATGCTGTCAACCATTCTCAATGTTTAACAACCACCATGATAGTTAAATAAAATTTATTCCTTTGCAGTAGGGAAAAATTGGCTTTACGCAAAACTGTAACCATAGAGCTTTCCACCAGCCATACATGCATATATTATAGCTCATTATTGTGCATTACTCTCTATGTGTTACATTGCCAGCATATTCCATGTGCTGACCCGTTTTCGGGCTGCAACTTTCATATTATAGACTTTTTAGACGACGAGTAAGGTGCTTTTAGGTCGTGGTTCTATACTCAGTGATGCCGTTGGAGTTGATGGACTCACTTATCTTCCAAGTTTTCCGCTGTTATCGTTATTAGATGGCCTTAAGCCATATTTATTGTAATAAGCTCTCTTTGAGACACCGATGTAATAAGTGTGTGATTGCTACTCTGTTATAAATCCTTCGAAGTACTGTGTGGTTTCAGCATTACTGATCCAGGGATGACACCGGAGCACAGAGACTTGACCATCTGAGGTCGAGTCGCTACAGAGATGGTATCAGAGCACACGCTGCCTGTAGGACACGGCCACTAAGTTAAAGCCATAGATCACTATTCTCCTCTCATTTTCTAACTCCTCATCTTTTCTACTCTTTTAGGATGACGGACGCGAAGATCAAGTACGCTCAACCGGATGAAGGCACACCTTTTGGATTTCACTTGAAGGAAGTCACCAAGTACCTGAACATTGGACTACCAAGCTTCACCGGGACCTTCAACGCCACTCTGCCTGGAGAGGAGCGCAGGAAGATTCAAGCTCGCGTTCCGGGAAGGACATTCGCGCCAATCACGAAGCCCATAGATAGTGTTTTCAGTGCACCGACCTGGAGTCTGGGAAAGAGCATGGCAGCTCATATCACCATGGGACGCATTGGAGAAGTTTATCAAGAAGACCTCAAGGACACTATCTACCAGATTTGCGGACGCCGAGATGAACAATGGGAGATAGTCAGCACCAAGAAGGATAGATCCATTGCAGCTTTCATCCAGGAGTTAAACCAGCACATTCGACGCCATGAGAACCAGATGTGCAATGATATGATAGAGTTGAAGAATGTGAAGGCAAGGATCATCGAGCTAGAAGGAGAACTGAAGGGTACACGCAAGGACTACATGGACGAGATCGTAGCTCTAGCAAGGCACAATGTCGATCTTAAGCAGGAGATTGAAGAACTCAAGGGGAAATTAGCATCCAAGAAGGAAGACAAGTACATCGCATGTTCGGACAACTACATCATCATCGACGACACCGATTCGGATCCAAGTGAAACCGACTTTGAAGACGAAGCTGGAGCAGACATCATGGAGTCTTCCACCGATTCAAATTTCTAGATGACCACCAAATATTAGTAGTATTTTCCCCATGTATACATTATAGTTCGAGCACTTTTGCGATAGTTCTAGACCGTTTGTATGCCCTTGTTTGAATTGAATGAAGTGATTTTGTGTGCATTTGTCTCATGTGCATTGGGGTAGTGTTTTCTCTTTAGACCTCACTCTATTCTTAATTCTCATCTTTTCTAAACCTTCAGATGCCTCCGAGACATGACAGTGGATTTCCACCGGAACTCACTTAGTTGATCCAGCAGCAGAACCAATTGATGCAGTTGTTAGTCCAGAACCAGCAGAACAAGAACAACAACAACAACAACAACAACAACAACAACAACAACAACAACAACAACAACAACAACAACAACAACAACAACAACAACAACAACAACAACAACAACAACAACAACTACAACAACAACAACAACAACAACAACAACAACAACAACAACAACAACAACAACAACAACAACAACAACAACAACAACAACAACAACAACAACAACAACAACAACTACAACAACAACAACAACAACAACAACAACAACAACAACAACAACAACAACAACAACAACAACAACAACAACAACAACAACAACAACAACAACAACAACAACAACAACAACAACAACAACAACAACAACAACAACAACAACAACAACAACAACAACAACAACAACAACAACAACAACAACAACAACAACAACAACAACAACAACAACAACAACAACAACAACAACAACAACAACAACAACAACAACAACAACAACAACAACAACAACAACAACAACAACAACAACAACAACAACAACAACAACAACAACAACAACAACAACAACAACAACAACAACAACAACAACAACAACAACAACAACAACAACAACAACAACAACAACAACAACAACAACAACAACAACAACAACAACAACAACAACAACAACAACAACAACAACAACAACAACAACAACAACAACAACAACAACAACAACAACAACAACAACAACAACAACAACAACAACAACAACAACAACAACAACAACAACAACAACAACAACAACAACAACAACAACAACAACAACAACAACAACAACAACAACAACAACAACAACAACAACAACAACAACAACAACAACAACAACAACAACAACAACAACAACAACAACAACAACAACAACAACAACAACAACAACAACAACAACAACAACAACAACAACAACAACAACAACAACAACAACAACAACAACAACAACAACAACAACAACAACAACAACAACAACAACAACAACAACAACAACAACAACAACAACAACAACAACAACAACAACAACAACCCTCCGCCGCCGCCACCTGTTGATCACCTAACCCGTTTCCTTAAGCTGAATCCGCCGGTGTTTTCCAGTAGCACCGAGCCAATAGTAGCTGACGATTGGCTCCTCAAGACAGGAATGGAGTTGACCACTGCAGGATGCACAGATGTTGAGAAAGTGAAGTTTGCCGCACATCAGCTTGACGGACCCGCGGCAGCATGGTGGGAGAATTTCACAGCCACTTACCCAGTTGACACTGTCACATGGGATCAGTTTCAGCAAGCTTTCCGCACTGCCCATGTTTCAGCAGGAGCTATGGCCATGAAGAAGCGTGAGTTCCGCAACTTACGCCAAGGAGGAAGGACAGTTGGCCAGTACGTTGACGACTTCAGCTGTTGGAAATATGCCCTAGAGGCAATAATAAAAGCATTATTATTATATTTCCTTGTTCACGATAATTGTCTTTATTCATGCTATAATTGTGTTATCCGGAAACCGTAATACATGAGTGAATAACAGACAACAACATGTCCCTAGTAAGCCTCTAGTTGACTAGCTCGTTGATCAATAGATAGTCATGGTTTCCTGACTATGGGCATTGGATGTCAATGATAACGAGATCACATCATTAGGAGAATGATGTGATGGACGAGACCCAATCCTAAACATAGCATAAGATCGCATAGTTCGTTTGCTAGAGTTTTCCAATGTCAAGTATCCTTTCCTTAGACCATGAGATCGTGTAACTCCCGGATACCGTAGGAGTGCTTTGGGTGTGCCAAACGTCACAACGT
This sequence comes from Aegilops umbellulata, assembly GCA_032464435.1. Lineage (NCBI taxonomy): Eukaryota > Viridiplantae > Streptophyta > Magnoliopsida > Poales > Poaceae > Aegilops > Aegilops umbellulata. Next base: position 71,883,332 of record CP136057.1, read on the forward strand.
AACTGGGTGACTATAAAGGTATACTACGGGTATCTCCGAAAGTGTCTGTTGGGTTGACACGGATCGAGACTGGGATTTGTCACTCCGCTTGACGGAGAGGTATCAACGGGCCCACTCGGTAATGCATCATCATAATGAGCTCAATATGATCAAAGTGTTTGATCACGGGATCATGCATTACGGTACGAGTAAAGTGACTTGCCGGTAACGAGATTGAACAAGGTATTGGGATACCGACGATCGAATCTCGGGCAAGTAAAATACCGATTGACAAAGGGAATCGTATACGGGATTAATTGAATCCTCGACATCGTGGTTCATCCGATGAGATCATCGTGGAGCATGTGGGAGCCAACATGGGTATCCAGATCCCGCTGTTGGTTATTGCCCGAGAGCCGTCTCGGTCATGTCTGCATGTCTCCCGAACCCGTAGGGTCTACACACTTAAGGTTCGGTGAGGCTGGGGTTGTGAAGATATGTATATGCAGTAACCCGAATGTTGTTCGGAGTCCCGGATGAGATCTCGGACATCACGAGGAGTTCCGGATTGGTCCGTAGGTGAAGAATAATATATAGGAAGTGCAGTTTCGGCCATCGGGAATGATCTGGGGGTCACCGGTATTGTACCGGGACCACCAGATGGGTCCCAGGGGTCCACCGGGTGGGGCCACCCATCCCGGAGGGCCGCATGGGCTGAAGTGGGAAGGGGGGGCCAGCCCTTAGTGGGCTGGTGCGCCCCCCAAGGCCCACCCCCTGCGCCTAGGGTTGGAACCCTAGGGTGGGGGGGCGCCCACTTGCCTTGGGGGGCACTCCACCCCCTTTGGCCGCCGCCCCCTTGGGAGATTCAATCTCCCAGGGCCGGCGCCCCCAGGGGCCTATATAAAGGGGGGAGGGGAGGGGGGCAGCCGCACCCTTGCCTTGGCGCCTCCCTCTCCCTCTCCAACACCTCCTCCTCCTCCATAGAGCTCGGCGAAGCCCTGCCGGAGTACTGCAGCTCCATCACCACCACGCCGTTGTGCTACTGCTGGAGCCATCTTCCTCAACCTCTCCTCTCCCCTTGCTGGATCAAGAAGGAGGAGACGTTACGTTGACTGTACGTGTGTTGAACGCGGAGGTGCCGTCCGTTCGGTGCTAGAATCTCCGGTGATTTGGATCACGTCGTGTACGACTACTTCATCCCCGTTCTTTTGAACGCTTCCGCTCGCGATCTACATAGGTATGTAGATGCATCCGATCACTCGTTGCTAGATGAACTCATAGATGGATCTTGGTGAAACCGTAGGAAAATTTTTGTTTTCTGCAAATGTTCCCCAACAGTGGCATCATGAGCTAGGTCTATGCGTAGTTCTCTATTGCATGAGTAGAACACAATTTGTTGTGGGCGTAGATGTTGTCAACTTTCTTGCCGCTACTAGTCTTATCTTGCTTCAGCGGTATTGTGGGATGAAGCGGCCCGGACCAACGTTACACGTACGCTTACGTGAGACCGGTTCCATCGACTAACATGCACTAGTTGCATAAGGTGGCTGGCGGGTGTCTGTCTCTCCCACTTTAGTTCGAGCGGATTCGATGAAAAGGGTCCTTATGAAGGGTAAATATAAGTTGACAAATCACGTTGTGGCTTTCACGTAGGTAAGAAAACGTTCTTGCTAGAACCCTAATTCAGCCACGTAAAACTTGCAACAACAATTAGAGGACGTCTAACTTGTTTTTGCAGCAAGTGCTTAGTGATATGATATGGCCAAAGTTGTGATGAATGATGAATGATCTATATGTGATGTATGAGATGTTCATGCTATTGTAATAGGAATCACGACTTGCATGTCGATGAGTATGACAACCGGCAGGAGCCATAGGAGTTGTCTTTATTTTTGTATGACCTGCGTGTCATTGAGAAATGCCATGTAAATTACTTTACTTTGTTGCTAAACGCGTTAGCCATAGTAGTAGAAGTAATAGTTGGCGAGCAACTTCATGGAGACACGATGATGGAGATCATGATGATGGAGATCATGGTGTCAAGCTGGTGACAAGATGATCATGGAGCCCCAAGATGGAGATCAAAGGAGCTATGTGATATTGGCCATATCATGTCACGTTTATTATTTGATTGCATGTGATGTTTATCATGTTTTGCATCTTGTTTACTTAGAACGACGGTAGTAAATAAGATGATCCCTCATAATAATTTCAAGAAGTGTTCCCCCTAACTGTGCACCGTTGCGACAGTTCGTTGTTTCGAAGCACCACGTGATGATCGGGTGTGATAGATTCTAACGTTCACATACAACGGGTGTAAGACAGATTTACACATGCAAACACTTAGGTTGACTTGACGAGCCTAGCATGTATAGACATGGCCTCGGAACACAGAAGACCGAAAGGTCGAGCATGAGTCGTATAGAAGATACGATCAACATGAAGATGTTCACCGATGTTGACTAGTCCGTCTCACGTGATGATCGGACACGGCCTAGTTGACTCGGATCATGTTATACTTAGATGACTAGAAGAGGGATGTCTATCTAAGTGGGAGTTCATTAAATAATTTGATTAAATGAACATTATTATCATGAACTTAGTCTAAAATATTTACAATATGTCTTGTAGATCAAATGGCCAACGTAGTCCTCAACTTCAACGCGTTCCTAGAGAAAACCAAGCTGAAAGACGATGGCAGCAACTATACGGACTGGGTCCGGAACCTGAGGATCATCCTCATAGCTGCCAAGAAAGATTATGTCCTACGAGCACCGCTGGGTGACACACCTGTTCTCCCTGCAGAACAAGACGTTATGAACGCTTGGCAGTCACGTTCCGATGATTACTCCCTCTTTCAGTGCGGCATGCTTTACAGCTTAGAGCCGGGGCTCCAAAAGCGTTTTGAGAGACATGGAGCATATGAGATGTTCGAAGAGCTGAAAATGGTTTTCCAAGCTCATGCCTGGGTCGAGAGATATGAAGTCTCCGACAAATTCTAGCTGTAAGATGGAGGAAAATAGCTCTGTCAGTGAACACATACTCAAGATGTCTGGGTTGCACAACCGCTTGAATCAACTGGAAGTTAATCTCCCGGATGAAGCGGTCATTGACAGAATCCTCCAGTCGCTTCCACCTAGCTACAAGAGCTTTGTGATGAACTACAACATGCAGGGGATGGTAAAGACCATTCCTGAGGTATATGCTATGCTGAAATCAGCAGAGGTAGAAATCAATAAGGAACATCAAGTGTTGATGGTGAATAAAACCACTAAGTTCAAGAAGGGCAAGGGTAAAAAGAACTTCAAGAAGGACGGCAAGGAAGTTGCCGCGCCCGGTAAGCAAGTTGCCAGGAAGAAGCCAAAGAATGGACCCAAGCCCAAGACTGAGTGCTTTTATTGCAAGGGAAGTGGTCACTGGAAGCGGAATTGCCCCAAATACTTAGCGGACAAGAAGGCCGGCAAAACAAAAGGTATATGTGATATACATGTAATTGATGTGTACCTTACCAGTACTCGTAGTAGCTCTTGGGTATTTGATACCGGTGCAGGTGCTCACATTTGTAACTCAAAGCAGGAGCTGCGGAATAAACGGAGACTGGCGAAGGACGAGGTGACGATGCGCGTCGGGAAAGGTTCCAAGGTCGATGTGATCGCCGTCGGCACGCTACCTCTACATTTACCTACGGGATTAGTTTTAAACCTCAATAATTGTTATTTAGTGCCAAGTTTGAGCATGAACATTGTGTCTGGATCTCGTTTAATTCGAGATGGCTACTCATTTAAATCCGAGAATAATGGTTGTTCTATTTATATGAGAGATACGTTTTATGGTCATGCTCCGATGGTTAATGGTTTATTCTTAATGAATCTTGTACGTGATGATACACATATTCATAGTGTGAATACCAAAAGAGTTAAAGTTGATAACAATAGTCCCACATATTTGTGGCACTGCCGCCTTGGTCACATGGGTGTCAAACGCATGAAGAAGCTCCATGCAGATGGACTTTTAGAGTCTCTTGATTATGCATCATTTGACACGTGCGAACCATGCCTCATGGGTAAAATGACCAAGACTCCGTTCTCAGGAACAATGGAGCGAGCAACCAACTTATTGGAAATCATACATACCGATGTGTGCGGTCCAATGAGTGTTGAAGCTCGCGGTGGCTATCGTTATGTTCTCACCCTCACTGATGACTTGAGTAGATATGGGTATATCTACTTAATGAAACACAAGTCTGAGACCTTTGAAAAGTTCAAGGAATTTCAGAGTGAGGATGAAAATCAACGTGACAGAAAAATCAAGTTTTTACGATCAGATCGTGGAGGAGAATACTTGAGTCACGAATTTGGCACGCACTTAAGAAAATGTGGAATAGTTTCACAACTCACGCCGCCTAGAACACCTCAGCGTAATGGTGTGTCCGAACGTCGTAATCGCACTCTATTAGATATGGTACGATCTATGATGTCTCTTACCGATTTACCGCTATCTTTTTGGGGCTATGCTTTAGAGACTGCCGCATTCACTTTAAATAGGGCTCCGTCGAAATCCGTTGAGACGACACCGTATGAATTATGGTTTGGGAAGAAACCTAAGCTGTCGTTTCTAAAAGTTTGGGGATGCGATGCTTATGTCAAGAAACTTCAACCTGAAAAGCTCGAACCCAAGTCGGAAAAATGCGTCTTCATAGGATACCCTAAAGAAATTATTGGGTATACCTTCTACCTCAGATCCGAAGGCAAGATCTTTGTTGCCAAGAATGGATCCTTTCTAGAGAAAGAGTTTCTCTCGAAAGAAGTAAGTGGGAGGAAAGTAGAACTTGATGAAGTGTTACCTCTTGAACCGGAAAATGGCGAAACTCAAGAAAACGTTCCTGAGGTGCCTGCACCGACTAGAGAGGAAATTAATGATGATGATCAAGATACTTCTAATCAAGCGCCTACTGAAATTCGAAGGTCCACAAGGACATGTTCCGCACCAGAGTGGTACGGAAACCCTGTCTTGGAAATCATGTTGTTAGACAACGGTGAGCCTTCGAACTATGAGGAAGCAATGGCGGGCCCGGATTCTGACAAATGGCTAGAAGCCATGAAATCCGAGATAGGATCCATGTATGAAAACAAAGTATGGACTTTGACTGACTTGACCGTAGAGCGGCGAGCCATAGAAAATAAATGGATCTTTAAGAAGAAGACAGACGCGAATGGTAATGTGACCATCTATAAAGCTCGGCTTGTCGCTAAGGGTTATCGACAAGTTCAAGGGGTTGACTACGATGAGACTTTCTCACCGGCAGCGAAGCTGAAGTCCGTCCGAATCATGTTAGCAATTGCCGCATTCTACGATTATGAAATATGGAAAATGGACGTCAAAATGGCATTCCTTAATGGTTTCCTTAAGGAAGAATTGTATATGATGCAGCCATAAGGTTTTGTCGATCCTAAGAATGCTGACAAGGTGTGCAAGCTCCAACGCTCGATTTATGGGCTGGTGCAAGCATCTCGGAGTTGGAACATTCCCTTTGATGAGATGATCAAAGCGTTTGGATTTACGCAGACTTATGGAGAAGCCTGCGTTTACAAGAAAGTGAGTGGGAGCTCTGTAGCATTTCTCATACTATATGTAGATGACATACTTTTGATGGGAAATGATATAGAACTCTTGGACAGCATTAAGGCCTACTTGAATAAGAGTTTTTCAATGAAGGACCTTGGAGAAGCTGCTTACATATTAGGCATCAAGATCTATAGAGATAGATCAAGACGCCCCATAGGTCTTTCACAAAGCACATACCTTGATAAGATATTGAAGAAGTTCAATATGGATCAATCTAAGAAGGGGTTCTTACCTGTGTTACAAGGTGTGAAATTGAGCTCAGTTCAATGTCCGACCGCGGCAGAAGATATAGAAGAGATGAGTGTCATCCCCTATGCCTCAGCCATAGGTTCTATTATGTATGCCATGCTGTGTACCAGACCTGATGTAAACCTTGTCGTAAGTTTGGTAGGAAGGTACCAAAGTAATCCCGGCAAGGAACACTGGACAGCGGTCAAGAATATCCTGAAGTACCTGAAAATGACTAAGGAAATGTTTCTCGTTTATGGAGGTGACGAAGAGCTCGTCGTAAAGGGTTACGTCGACGCTAGCTTCGACACAGATCTGGATGACTCTAAGTCACAAACCGGATACGTGTATATTTTGAATGGTGGGGCAGTAAGCTGGTGCAGTTGCGAGCAGAGTGTCGTGGCGGGATCTACATGTGAAGCGGAGTACATGGCAGCCTCGGAGGCAGCACATGAAGCAATTTGGGTGAAGGAGTTCATCACCGACCTCGGAGTCATACCCAATGCGTCGGGGCCAATCAAACTCTTCTGTGACAACACTGGAGCTATTGCACTTGCTAAGAAGCGCAGGTTTCACAAGAAGACCAGGCACATCAAGCGTCGCTTCAACTCCATTCGTGAAAATGTGCAAGATGGAGACATAGAAATTTGTAAAGTGCACACGGATCTGAATGTCGCAGATCCGTTGACTAAACCTCTCCCTAAGGCAAAACATGATCAGCACCAGAACTCTATGGGTGTTCGATTCATCGCAATGTAACTAGATTATTGACTCTAGTGCAAGTGGGAGACTGTTGGAAATATGCCCTAGAGGCAATAATAAAAGCATTATTATTATATTTCCTTGTTCATGATAATTGTCTTTATTCGTGCTATAATTGTGTTATCCGGAAATCGTAATACATGTGTGAATAACAGACAACAACATGTCCCTAGTAAGCCTCTAGTTGACTAGCTCATTGATCAATAGATAGTCATGGTTTCCTGACTATGGGCATTGGATGTCAATGATAACGAGATCACATCATTAGGAGAATGATGTGATGGACGAGACCCAATCCTAAACATAGCATAAGATCGCATAGTTCGTTTGCTAGAGTTTTCCAATGTCAAGTATCCTTTCCTTAGACCATGAGATCGTGTAACTCCCGGATACCGTAGGAGTGCTTTGGGTGTGCCAAACGTCACAACGTAACTGGGTGACTATAAAGGTATACTACGGGTATCTCCGAAAGTGTCTGTTGGGTTGACACGGATCGAGACTAGGATTTGTCACTCCGCTTGACGGAGAGGTATCACCGGGCCCACTCGGTAATGCATCATCATAATGAGCTCAATATGATCAAAGTGTTTGATCACGGGATCATGCATTATGGTACGAATAAAGTGACTTGCCGGTAACGAGATTGAACGAGGTATTGGGATACCGACGATCGAATCTCGGGCAAGTAAAATACCGATTGACAAAGGGAATCGTATACGGGATTAATTGAATCCTCGACATCGTGGTTCATCCGATGAGATCATCGTGGAGCATGTGGGAGCCAACATGGGTATCCAGATCCCGCTGTTGGTTATTGCTCGAGAGCCGTCTCGGTCATGTCTGCATGTCTCCCGAACCCGTAGGGTCTACACACTTAAGGTTCGGTGACGCTGGGGTTGTGAAGATATGTATATGCAGTAACCCGAATGTTGTTTGGAGTCCCGGATGAGATCCCGGACGTCACAAGGAGTTCCGGATTGGTCCGGAGGTGAAGAATTATATATAGGAAGTGTAGTTTCGGCCATCGGGAATGATCTGGGGGTCACCGGTATTGTACCGGGACCACCAGATGGGTCCTGGGGGTCCACCGGGTGGGGCCACCCATCCCGGAGGGCCCCATGGGCTGAAGTGGGAAGGGGGGCCAGCCCTTAGTGGGTTGGTGCGCCCCCCAAGGCCCACCCCCTACGCCTAGGGTTGGAACCCTAGGGTGGGGGGGGGGGCGCCCACTTGCCTTGGGGGGCACTCCACCCCCTTTGGCCGCCGCCCCCTTGGGAGATTCAGTCTCCCAGGGACGGCGCCCCCCCAGGGGCCTATATGAAGGGGGGAGGGGAGGGGGGCAGCCGCACCCTTGCCTTGGCGCCTCCCTCTCCCTCTCCAACACCTCCTCCTCCTCCATAGAGCTCGGCGAAGCCCTGCCGGAGTACTGCAGCTCCATCACCACCACGTCGTCGTGCTGCTGCTGGAGCCATCTTCCTCAACCTCTCCTCTCCCCTTGCTGGATCAAGAAGGAGGAGACTTTACGCTGACCGTACGTGTGTTGAACACGGAGGTGCCGTCCGTTCGGTGCTAGGATCTCCGGTGATTTGGATCACGTCGTGTACGACTACTTCATCCCCGTTCTTTTGAACGCTTCCGCTCGCGATCTACAAAGGTATGTAGATGCATCCGATCACTCATTGCTAGATGAACTCATATATGGATCATGGTGAAACCGTAGGAAAATTTTTGTTTTCTGCAACGTTCCCCAACATCAGCAAGTTAGCACGTTATGCCCCAGATGACGTTGCTACGGATGCAGCTAAGCAGGAGAAGTTTCTGGAAGGACTGAATGATGAGCTAAGCATGCAGTTGATGGTAGAAAGTTTCAACAACTACCAGGAGTTGGTAGATCGTGCCATCATGATTGAAGGGAAGCAACAGCAGATTGAGAACTGCAAGAGGAAGTATGGACAGGGGAAGTATAACTCTGGAGCCCAGCAGAAGCCCCGTTTTATCCCTAAACCAGGAGTTTAGTTTCAGCATACCCATGGAGGAGGTAGTTCGCACAACCATAATGGCCACAAGAATGATAATGGGAATGGAGGAAGCAACGGCCAGAACCGTACCACCCCATCAACCCCAGCCAAGAGAGATCTGAGTCAAGTCACCTGTTTCAAGTGTTCCAAGACCGGACAATATGCCAATGAATGACCCAAAGGCCAAAATGGAAATGGAAGCTCTGGAAAGAAGCCAAACCCTTTCAACAGGGGACAGGTGAACCACGTTAGCGTGGAGGAGGTTGAAGCTCAGCCTGATGCAGTAATCGGTAAGTTTTTGTTTAAGTCATTTACTGCACTCGTTCTTTTTGATACTAGTGCATCGCATTCATACATATCAAGGGGATTGGTGGAAAAGTATAGCCTACCCAATAGGGTTCTTAAAACACCTATGCTAGTAAGCTCGCCAGGAGCAGAATACATGGCCAGACAAGGATGTTTTCAAATGCCATTAAGTATAGGAAGGCATGTTTTCCCAACGGATTTAATCATTCTGGAATCCCAAGGTCTGGATGTAATTCTCGGTATGGATTGGCTGTCGATGTATGGAGGAAACATCGATTGCGCCAGTAAGACAATTCTGCTTACAACGCCCGAAGGAAGAAGGATCAAGTATGTATCTCAACATGCGCCAAACAGGACACAAGTAAATTATTTATCAGGAGTTGTACAGGAGGAAGTACTAGTAGTAAAGGATTTTCCTGATGTATTTCCTAAGCAGTTGCCAGGCATGCCACCGGATAGAGACATTGAGTTTTTGATTGAGCTTTTGCCAGGCACTGGGCCAATATCGAAGCGACCGTACAGGATGCCAGCACAAGATTTGGTGGAAATTAAGAAGCAGATTAAGGAGTTACTGGATAAAGGTTACATTCGCCCAAGTTCTTTGCCTTGGGGATCACCCGTACTTCTAGTGGAGAAGAAGGATGGATCATTAAGGATGGTTGTTGATTACCGTGGATTGAATGAAGTAACCATCAAGAACAAGTACCCACCGCCAATGATAAATGATCTGTTTGATCGATTGCAAGGAGCTAAAGTGTTTTCCAAGATCGATTTGCGATCAGGGTACCATCAGTTGAAGATTCGAGAGCAGGACATACCTAAGATAGCTTTTACCACGAGATACGGATTGTATGAGTATACCGTTATGTCATTTGGACTGACTAACGCACCTGCCTATTTTATGAACCTGATGAACAAGGTATTTATGGAGTTTTTGGATAAGTTCGTCGTAGTGTTCATTGATGACATTCTGATTTTCTCAAAGAATGAAGAAGAGCATAAGGAACATTTGCGTTTGGTTTTGGAAAAAACTAAGGGAACATCAGTTATATGCCAAATTCAGCAAATGTGAATTTTGGTTGAAGGAAGTAGGATTCCTCGGACATGTTATATCCGGAGAAGGTATAGAAGTTGACCCCACAAAGGTTGAGACCGTAACCGAATGGGAAGCACCAACGACAGTTGGAAAGATCCGGAGTTTTCTTGGACTCGCAGGATACTACCGGAGATTCATTGAGAATTTCTCAAAGATTGCAAAGCCTATGACTGAATTGTTGAAGAAGGATACCAAGTTCAATTGGACTGAGGAATGTGAGGCCAGTTTTCAGGAGTTGAAGAAACGATTGGTTTCCTCACCAGTGTTGATTCTGCCAGATCAGACCAAGGATTATGAGGTGTATTGCGACGCTTCACGTCGAGGACTTGGAGCAGTGCTTATGCAGGAGGGAAGAGTTGTTTCGTATGCTTCACGACAACTTAAACCTCATGAATTAAATTATGCTACACATGATTTGGAGTTAGTAGCCGTAGTGCATGCATTGAAGACATGGAGACATTTCCTGATTGGAAATCATTGTGAGGTGTACACGGATCACAAGAGTTTGAAGTACATTTTCACGCAGAAGGAGTTGAACCTCAGACAAAGGAGATGGTTGGAGCTCATCAAGGATTATGATATGAGATTGCATTACCATCCAGGAAAGGCTAATGTTGTAGCTGACGCATTGAGCCATAAGAGCTATGTCAATACACTAATGACGGAAGAAATACCAAGGGAGTTAGCAGAAAATCTTCGTGAGCTATGTTTGGAAATAGTTCCGAAAGGCTATGTAGCAGCATTGGAAATTCAATCTACCTTGATGGATAAAATCAGAGAAGCTCAGAAAACTGACAAGGAGATTGCAGATATAAAAGAGAAAATGAGCGAAGGAAAAGCAAAGGGATTTCGTGAGGATGAGCACGATACCCTATGGTTTGAGGACCGTGTGTATGTGCCAAACGACCCGGAGATCAGGAAGTTGATTCTACAAGAAGCACATGATTCACCCTATTCGATTCACCCAGGAAATACCAAGATGTCTTTGGATTTGAAGGAAACATTCTGGTGGACCGGAATGAAGAAGGATATTGCAGCATATGTAGCAGTTTGTGATGTGTCTCATAGAGTGAAGGCAGAACATCAGAAGCTAGCCGGATTGTTACAACCATTGCCGATACCCGAATGGAAGTGGGATAAGATAGGCATGGATTTTATCACAGGACTACCCAGGACAAAGGCCGGCTATGACTCGATATGGGTAGTAGCTGATCGTTTGACGAAGGTAGCACATTTCATCCCAGTTAAGACCACTTACACCAGTGCTAAGTTGGGAAAGATATACATGACCAGGATCATTTGTTTGCATGGAGTTCCGAGGAGTATCGTATCAGATAGAGGAACCCAATTTACCTCAAAGTTTTGGAATCAGTTGCATGAAACTTTAGGAACCAGACTAGAGTTCAGCACAGCTTTCCACCCACAGACGGATGGACAGACTGAGAGAGTCAATAAGATTTTGGAAGATATGCTGAGAGCCTGTGCACTAGATTATGGATCTAGTTGGGAAGATAACTTGCCATATGCAGAGTTTTCTTATAACAACAGTTACCAAACCAGTTTGAAGATGACACCTTTCGAAGCTTTATACGGAAGGAGGTGCAGGACACCGTTGTCATGGGACGAAGTTGGAGACCGTCAATTCTTTGGGCCAGATTTGATTAAGGAGTCTGAACGGAAAGTTAAGTTGATTCGCGATAGGCTCAAGATAGCCCAGTCCAGGCAGAAGAGCTACGCAGATTCTAAACGCAAGGAGACAGTTTACGAAACCGGAGACAGAGTTTATCTTCGAGTATCCCCACTTCGAGGAGTTAAGCGCTTTGGAGTTAAGGGAAAATTAGCACCGCGTTTCGTTGGACCGTATAAGATTTTGCAACGTATGGGAGAAGTCGCTTATAAGTTGGAATTACCAGAGGGACTGTCAGGAGTTCATGATGTATTCCATGTTTCTCAGCTGAAGAAATGTCACGCCGAAATGGCGGAGGTACCGCTAAGAGATACAGTGCCGCTTGAAGCGATTCAGTTGAAGAATGACTTAACGTATGAAGAGAAACCAGTCAAGATTCTCGATTATGCCAGCAGAGTTACCCGCAGCAAGGTTATCAAGTTTTGCAAAGTTCAGTGGAACCACCACTCAGAGGATGAAGCCACCTAGGAGAGAGAAGAAGATTTGCTCAAGGACCACCCTCACCTATTTTCTAGCCAACCCGAATCTCGAGGACGAGATTCATCTTAAGGGGGTTAGGTTTGTAACATCCCAAATTTTCAATTTGGAATGTTATACATTAGATCATCATGCATAACATATTTTCTTGCATTTTGGTCGATCCTAGAAAATTTCACGCAACTCAAGGACCCTCGAAGAGAGTTGGAGATTTCGTTATTTTCATATTTGAGTTTTCTCAAATTTTGAAAAGAGGATCATTTGATTTTATTTATTTCATCTTCAATTATTTTTCCAATAACAAAAAAATATGAGAAGGGAATAATATGACTTTCCCAAATTTAGGAAAAATAAAGATTTAATAAATAAATCAAATTTTGGATTTTTCCGGAGTTTATTTGCATTTTATTTGCATTAGGGAAAAATGCGTGTTTTCAAAATTTTGCATTTAGGCCCCGAGTAAAAGTTCATTTTGTTCGACTCATTTTTAGGAGCCGGGGAAAATTAACTTCAGAATTTTTGGAGCTCGTTTAGATTTTCTTTTCTTCGTTTTTCTGCGCGCATAACTATTTAAAAAAAAATAAATCCGCAGCGCCCGACAGGGCCAAGGGCCCAGCCGAGCCGGCCCACGCCGCCCCCCCCCCCCCCCGCGCGTGCGCCCGCCAGCCGTCGCGCCGCCGCTGCCGGCCGAATCCGAGGAGGATTCCTCCTCCTCCTCCTTCCCCCCTTGCCTTGCCCCCTCCCCCAAGCCACCTCCCCTCCCCCTCATAAATACCCCCCTCTCTCCTCTCCTCCCCACACCTCTCCACCGCTCCGCAGCACGCAGCAGTAGCAGCAGCGCCGCCGCCGCCACTCGCGCCCGCCGTGCCGCCGCCGCCGCCTTGCGCCGCCGCCCGCAGCAGCGCCGTCTGCAGCCGCCGCCGCCCGCAGCGGCGCCGTCTGCAGCCGCCGCCGCCCCGCGCCTCGCCCCGCGCCGCCAAGCCCCGCCACCCGCCGGAGCCGCCGCCCCTCGCCGAGCTAGCCGCCGCGCCGCGCCGTCCTCCCCTCGGTTCAGTTTTAAAAAAAACCGTTCCGGTTTCTTTTCGTTTCGTTGTTTCGGTTTTTTTTAAATCCCTAGATCGGTTTTTTTTCGGTTTAGTTGTTTAGCGAGCGTTCGCTGGACCATTCGTCTTAACGAATGTGATCACCGGTTATTCTCGGTTAACGAACGTTCATTCGTTTAACCATTCGTCGTTTTTCTTTTTCGTCGGATTTATTCCGTGATTTTTCTGATCGAGATTTCAGATCCGATCTTCTTTCTAGTTTATCTTCTCGCTCGTTTATCGGAATCAGGTGAATCAAGCGCCTGGAGTTTCGTTTCGAAACCGCCATTCCGACTATTTAACTTAAAACAAAATTTTGCTACTATAAAATTTGACCTAGTTTCAACTTGCTAGAACCGAGTTGTTTTCTTCCGCCGTTTGTTTTCCGTTACTTTGTTCGGTTCGTTTTCTCTTTGCAACCGGAGTTCTTAAGTTGAACTTTCTGGTTCGATCTCTTGTTCGAGTTTTACCTGTGCATTAGATGAGTACTTATTGAATGCTTGTTGTTTGTCTGCGATAGATCACCCGGAGTGTGCTGCCTGTTATTTCGAATCTCTAGGTTTCGCAGATCATCAGCAAGGCAAGTAACACTTTGATCATACCCTTTTCTACTACCCAGTTTTGTTGCATTAGATCAATCCTCAAACATTGCATGATTAGGATCTAATTAAATTGTGGGATGGGAAGTAGTTGAGGTAGTACCTATTACCTGTTTTACTTATGAAACCTTTGGGAGTTACTTCTATGTTTGCTTATTATGCCATGCTATGCTAGTAGACGTGGATTGGGTGAGTGATATCCATGACAGATGTGAGTTATGTTAATTAATGGTTTATCTAAGGTGGCAACTTAAACACACATCTGGGTGGATTGAGGCACCTGGTTTCTATCAGGACCTGCCTGTTTTTCTTTGGACCGCCACCCACGCTCAAAGGGATCATAAGATCATTCATGCTAGTAACTTCCGTGTGCGGCCACAAGCCATTATGGGCTGTGGCATAGCTGACTAAGTCGTGCGAACTCTTACAGGGTAGACTAGCAGATGTAGGGGAAAGTAGGTGTACCGGTCTATCCAATGTAAGGTGCCAACGCTTCTGAAAGACTATGTCTCCGTCATCCGTTTCTCAAACACCATGTAGTGCGAGAAACCAAACGGAGGCGATCAAGTCTTGTGGGGAAAAGTGCGCAAACCTCTGCAGAGTGTACAAACTAATCATGATTAGCCGTGTCCCTGGTTATGGACATCTTGAGTATCTAGTACTTGAATATCATGTGAATCTCATCATGTTACTTCTAAATTAATATTGTTGGGTTATTGATGATTACTTTTAATTGGGATTGAGGATGCTGTCAACCATTCTCAATGTTTAACAACCACCATGATAGTTAAATAAAATTTATTCCTTTGTAGTAGGGAAAAATTGGCTTTACGCAAAACTGTAACCATAGAGCTTTCCACCAGCCATACATGCATATAGTATAGCTCATTACTGTGCATTACTCTCTATGTGTTACATTGCCAGCATATTCCATGTGCTGACCCGTTTTCGGGCTGCAACTTTCATGTTGCAGACTTTTCAGACGACGAGTAAGGTGCTTTTAGGTCGTGGTTCTATACTCAGTGATGCCGTTGGAGTTGATGGACTCACTTATCTTCCAAGTCTTCCGCTGTTATCGTTATTAGATGGCCTTAAGCCATATTTATTGTAATAAGTTCTCTTTGAGACACTGATGTAATAAGTGTGTGATTGCTACTCTGTTATAAATCCTTCGAAGTACTGTGTGGTGTCAGCATTACTGATCCAGGGATGACACCGGAGCACAGAGACTTGACCATCTGAGGTCGGGTCGCTACACATCACGTCCGAGACAAGTAGACCGACTCCTGCCTGCATCTACTACTATTACTCCACTCATCGACCGCTATCCATCATGCATCTAGAGTATTAAGTTCAAGAATATAGAGTAACGCCT
The DNA here is from genome assembly GCA_032464435.1 of Aegilops umbellulata. NCBI lineage: Eukaryota > Viridiplantae > Streptophyta > Magnoliopsida > Poales > Poaceae > Aegilops > Aegilops umbellulata. Next base: position 71,898,563 of record CP136057.1, read on the forward strand.
TAAGCAAGATGACATGATGTAGAGGGATAGATTCATGCAATATGTTAAGAACCCCATCTTGTTATCCTCGATGGCAACAATACAATACGTGCCTTGCTGCCCCTACTGTCACTGGGAAAGGACACCGCAAGATTGAACCCAAAGCTAAGCACTTCTCCCATTGCAAGAAAAACCAATCTAGTAGGCCAAACCAAACTAATAATCCGAAGAGACTTGCAAAGATAACCAATCATACATAAAAGAATTCAAAGAAGATTCAGATATTGTTCATAGATAATCTTGATCATAAACCCACAATTCATCGCTCTCAACAAACACACCGCAAAAAGAAGATTACATCGAATAGATCTCCACGAGAGAGGGGGAGGACATTGTATTGAGATTCAAAAAGAGAGAAGAAGCCATCTAGCTACTAACTATGGACCCGAAGGTCTGAGGTAAATTACTCACACTTCATCGGAGGGGCTATGATGATGTAGAAGCCCTCCGTGATTGATGCCCCCTCCGGCGGAGCTCCGGAACAGGCCCCAAGATGGGATCTCATGGGTACAGAAGGTTGCGGCAGTGGAATTAGGTTTTTGGCTCCGTATTTGATCATTTGGGGGTACGTAGGTATATATAGGAGGAAGGAGTACGTCGGCGGAGCAACAGGGGGCCCACGAGGGTGGAGGGCGCGCCCTGGGGGGGTGGGCACGCCCCCTACCTCGTGCCCTCCTCCTTTCTTTTTTGATGTAGGGTCCAAGTCTCCTGGATCATATTCGGTGAGAAAATCACGTTCCCGAAGGTTTCATTTTGTTTGGACTCCGTTTGATATTCTGTTTCTTCGAAACTCTGAAATAGGCAAAAAATAGCAATTCTGGGCTGGGCCTCCAGTTAATAAGTTAGTCCCAAAAATAATATAAAAGTGAATAATAATGCCCAATATTGTCCAAAACAGTAGATAATATAGCATGGAGCAATCAAAAATTATAGATACGTTGGAGACGTATCAACCAACTCCTAAGCCAACTCCGAAGAAAAGGGGTATTCTATTTCTCAGTCCTGGAGATATGCAAGAGGCAAAGAAATCTATGAAAGAAAAAGGTATAAAAGCTGAAGATGTCTAGAATTTACCTCCTGTTGAAGAAATACATGGTCTTAATTCATCACCTATTGAAGAAACACACAGTCTTGATAACCCGCCACAGGTAGTAAAGGTAAACTCTCTCTATAGATATGATAAAGCTGAAATCCCTCCTTCTAAGTTTGCTAGCTAATGTTTGGATGAGTTTGATAACTTTATGGTTAAGCAAGAAGATTTTAATGCTTATTTTGGTAGACAACTAAAACGCAATGCTTATATGATTGAACACTTGGGTGATTATATGTCTAGAGTTAAAGGTGAACTTAAACTCATTAGTAAACATGCTTCTATGGTTACCACTCAAGTAGAACAAGTGCTTAAAGCTCAGAATGATTTGCTCAATGAATTAAATAGTAAGAATAATGATAATGTTGTTAGAGTTATGACTAGAGGGGGTAAAGTGACTCAGGAACCTTTGTATCTTGAGGGCCATCCTAAGAGAATTGAGCAAGATTCTCAGAGAACTAATGTTGATGCACCTAGTCCTTCTAAGAAAAATAAAAATGATAGGACTTTTCAGGCTTCTAGTGAACCTATTGTTGACACACCTGAGAATCCCAATGACATTTCTATCTCTCATGCTGAAACACAATCTGGTGATGAAAATGAACCTAGTGATAATGTTAATGATGATGTTCATGTTGATGCTCAACCTAGCAATAACAATGATGTGGAAATTGAACCTGCTGTTGACCTTGATAACCCACAATCGAACAATCAACGTTATGATAAGAGAGACTTCGTTTCTAGGAAGCACGGTAAAGAAAGAGAACCATGGGTTCAGAAACCCATGCCTTTTCCTCCTAAATCATCCAAGAAAAAGGAAGATGAGGATTTTGAGCGCTTTGCTGAAATGATTAGACCTATCTTTTTGCATATGCGTTTGACTGATATGCTTAAAATGAATCCTTATGCTAAGTATATGAAGGATATTGTTACAAATAAGAGAAAGATACCGGAAGCTGAAATTTCCACCATGCTTGCTAATTATACTTTCAAAGGTGGAATACCTAAGAAACTTGGAGATCCAGGAGTACCAACTATACCATGCTCCATTAAAATAAACTTTGCTAGAACTGCTTTATGTGATCTTGGAGCCGGTGTTAGTGTTATGCCTCTCACTTTATATCGTAGACTTGATTTGAATAAGTTGACACCTACTGAAATATATTTGCAAATGGCCGATAAATCAACTGCTATACCTGTCGGTATTTGTGAGGATGTGCCTGTTGTGGTTGCAAACGTTACTATTTTAACAGACTTTGTTATTCTTGATATTCCTGAGGACGATAGTATGTCTATTATTCTTGGAAGACCCTTTTTGAATACTGCATGGGCTATTATTGACCGCAACAAAGGCAATGTAATTTTTCATGTTAATGGTAATGAGCATACGATACACTTTCTGAGGAAACAAACTCAAGTCCACAGTATCAATTCTATTGGAAAAATTCGATCGATTACTATTGGAGGTTTTCAATTTCCTCTACCTACTGTCAAGAAGAAATATGATATTCTTATTGTTGGGGATGTGCATATCCCCGTTGAGGTAACCTAGTGTTATTCGAAATTTCTCCGGTTCCATGTTATTCGGAATGTGTTTGTTAACAAGACTTGATCAACCTTTTTAGTGGATTCCTTTTGATGAGCATGAGATGGATGAAGTTAGAAAGCACAAGCTTTTTTACCCTCCTTTTACTTTCTGTAATTTAGAATAAAAAAAAAATAGTATTTTCTGTTAGTTTTCTGAATTATTCGTGCAATAGAAAATACCCCGAAAATAAAAGTTCTCCAAATGCCCCGAAACTGAAATATGATTTTTTCAGGAATATTTGAGAATATCTGGCACTGAGAACACATCAGGGGGAGCAAGCACCTGGCGACGAGGGTCCAGGGCGCGCCCACCCCCCTGGACGCGCCCCCTGCCTCATGGGCCCATGGTGGCTCCCCTCCACTTATTCTAGCCACCACACACTCATTCTCCCTCCCACAAAAAGCACCAACCAACTCAAGCATGAGTTCTATCTCATTTTGCTGCGATTTTCGATCTCTTTGCTCAAAGCTCCACTCACAAAACTGCTTTGGGGGATTGTTCTTTGGTATGTGACTACTCCAATGGTCAAATTAGTTTTTGTTCTATTGCTTTATTCATTGCAATTTTTTACTGCTGAGGTGACCTTGTTCTTGAGCTTGCATGTCAAATTTATATGGTCCCAAGTAGTTCTAATGCATGATATAGTCTCTAGGCACTTGTAGGAGTAGTTGCTATCAATTTTGTTGAAGTTTGGTTCACTTTTATTTTAAGTTACTAAAATTTTCAGAAATTTTTCAGAGGAAGAAATATGTTTAGGAAAATGTATCAAGGTGGTTCTTCAAGGAAGCAAGGACCCAAGCCCGCAATACGCGATGCGGACGATGAACCACCAAGAGAAGCTCAAGTGCGGCCTTGTGAATGGCCGTCAGATGATTTAATGGTACGAGCAGGAATTAAGGAGGAATGATGCATACGTGCGTAATGCTGAACTCGAGGGCTTCATGCTAGATAAGTGCCCTCAATACTATGAGCTAACTGATTCCTTTGTGAGAAGGTTCAAATTTTCATCTTTACGTAATTCTCACACTGTCCTATTTGATATCTATGGCCAAGCTTATACTATGGACTTAGAGGATTTTAGTACTGCTTGCAAACTTCCACAATGGGGTAGTATTAGTGAACCTCACAAATCTGAGTTTAGAGATGTAACACAAGCTACCATAGGGAGCATTCATTTTCTTGCTATACATTATTTTGCTCTCTTCATAGGTAGGTGCATAAATGGTAAGGATGAAGCATGTCACATGTGTGTCCCTGACCTTAGTGTTCTTAAGAGTGTTGTTTTACGAGATAAGCAATATAACTTGGGGGCTATTGTTGCACGGAGGTTGCATAATAATGGTTTAAGTGGAGACTTTTTTGGGGGAATTTATGCAACCCGTGTGGCTAATTTTCTTGGGATACCCATACACGAAAGTGATATGGAATTGCCTCCCACTTATCTAGGATATGAGGCTATGGTTCACCTTTAGTTTATTGAGAGGAATGAACAACCACTCCAGTATCGACTAATGTTTGACAGGCGTCGTATTTTCCATGTTGCTCTCCCTGCTCCTACCTTCTTTGATTTTCAGACAAAGGAGTTACATTATAGCCAGAGAGGAGGCGAACGAGTATAAGAGGAGGACGGAGGCAACCCACCTCCAAGTTGCAGCTCATGAGGCAATAGCTGCCACATCTCAGTACAGCCCCAACTACAACTTTGGATATCCTCCAGGCCAGCCATGGCAGTAGACCAACTTAGGCCAAAAGCCTAAGCTTGGGGGAGTACATATTTCTCACCAACATTACATTCATGTTCACCCACTCATGTTAAGCTATCGGTGCTCATACTTTTTCATTGTATTATCCATGCTAGTTTATTTTCCTTTTTATGCTTTCATCTTGCGTGTTTAATAAACCTTAAGAAAAACAAAAAAAAATAGTTGTAGCTTTTATTTAATTTACTTCCCATGCCGGTAGTAGTGTTAATTAAAAAGAAAACCCAAAAAGATTTCTCATTCTTCTTTTGCTTGTTGGGAGCTTTTGAAGGAAATATGCCCTAGAGGCAATAATAAAGTTATTATTTATTTCCTTATTTCATGATAAATGTTTATTATTCATGCTAGAATTGTATTAACCGGAAACATAATACATGTGTGAATACATAGACAAACAGAGTGTCACTAGTATGCCTCTACTTGACTAGCTCGTTAATCAAAGATGGATAAGTTTCGTAGCCATAGACATGAGTTGTCATTTGATTAACGGGATCACATCATTAGGAGAATGATGTGATTGACATGACCCATTCATTAGCTTAGCACCCGATCGTTTAGTGTGCTGCTATTGCTTTCTTCACGACTTATACATGTTCCTATGACTATGAGATTATGCAACTCCCGTTTGCCGGAGGAACACTTTGTGTGCTACCAAACGTCACAACGTAACTGAGTGATTATAAAGGTGCTCTACAGGTGTCTCCAAAGGTACATGTTGGGTTGGCATATTTCGAGATTAGGATTTGTCACTCCGACTGTCGGAGAGGTATCTCTGGGCCCTCTCGGTAATGCACATCACATAAGCCTTGCAAGCATTGCAACTAATGTGTTAGTTGTGAGATGATGTATTACGGAACGAGTAAAGAGACTTGCCGGTAACGAGATAGAACTAGGTATTGGATACCGACGATCGAATCTCGGGCAAGTAACATACCGATGACAAAGGGAACAACGTATGTTGGTATGCGGTCTGACCGATAAAGATCTTCGTAGAATATGTAGGAGCCAATATGGGCATCCAGGTCCCGCTATTGGTTATTGACCAGAGACGTGTCTCGGTCATGTCTACATTGTTCTCGAACCGTAGGGTCCGCACGCTTAAGGTTTCGATGACAGTTATATAATGAGTTTATGAGTTTTGATGTACCGAAGGAGTTCGGAGTCCCGGATGAGATCGGGGAGATGACGAGGAGTCTCGAAATGATCGAGACATAAAGATCGATATATTGGACGACTATATTCGGACATCGGAAAGGTTCTGAGTGGTTCGGGTATTTTCGGGAGTACCGGGGAGTTACGGGAATACGGGGGAAGAAGTATATGGGCCTCATTGGGCTTTAGGGGAGAGGGAGAGGCAGGCCGCGCCCCCCCATTGGCTAGTCCGAATTGTACTAGGGGGAGGGGCGGCACCCCCTCCTTATTTCTCTTCCCTCTTCCCCTTCCTTGTCTCCTACTCCTAATACATGGAAGGACTCCTAGTTGGACTAGGAAAGGGGGAATCCTACTCCCGGTGGGAGTAGGACTCCCCTAGGGCGCGCCATAGAGAGGGCCGGCCCTCCCCTCCTCCACTCCTTTATATACGGGGGTAGGGGGCACCCCATTGACACACAAGTTGATCTTCGTGATCGTTCCTTAGCCGTGTGCGGTGCCCCCTCCACGATATTACACCTCGGTCATATTGTAGCGGTGCTTAGGCGAAGCCCTGCGACAGTTGAACATCAAGATCGTCACCACGCCGTCATGCTGACGGAACTCCTCCCCAAAGCTTTGCTGGATCGGAGCCTGGGGAACGTCATCGAGCTGTACGTGTGTTAAGAACTCGGAGGCGCAGGAGTAACGGCGCTTGGATCGGTCGGATCGGGAAGACGTACGACTACTTCCTCTACGTTGCGTCAATGCTTCCGCTTCGGTCTACGAGGGTACGTAGACAACACTCTCCCCTCTTGTTGCTATGCATCACCATGATCTTGCATGTGCGTAGGAATTTTTTTGAAATTACTACGTTCCCCAACAGTGGCATCCGAGCCTAGGTTTTTATGGTTTGATGTTATATGCACGAGTAGAACACAAGTGAGTTGTGGACGATATAAGTCATACTGCCTACCAGCATGTCATACTTTGGTTCGGCGGTATTGTTGGATGAAGCGGCCCGGACCGACATTACGCGTACGCTTACGCGAGACTGGTTCTACCGACGTGCTTTGCACACAGGTGGCTGGCGGGTGTCAGTTTCTCCAACTTTAGTTGAACCGAGTATGGCTACGCTCGGTCCTTGCGAAGGTTAAAACGGAGTCTATTTGATAAACTATCGTTGTGGTTTTGATGCGTAGGTGAGATTGGTTCTTGCTTAAGCCCGTAGCAGCCACGTAAAACTTGCAACAAACAAAGTAGAGGACGTCTAACTTGTTTTTGCAGGGCATGTTGTGATGTGATATGGTCAAGACATGATGCTAAATTTTATTGTATGAGATGATCATGTTTTGTAACCGAGTTATCGGCAACCGACAGGAGCCGTATGGTTGTCACTTTATTATATGCAATGCAATCGCCCTGTAATGCTTTACTTTATCACTAAGCGGTAGCGATAGTCGTAGAAGCATAAGATTGGCGAGACGACAACGATGCTACGATGGAGATCAAGGTGTCGCGCCGGTAACGATGGTGATCATGACGATGCTGCGGAGATGGAGATCACAAGCACAAGATGATGATGGCCATATCATATCACTTATATTGATTGCATGTGATGTTTATCTTTTTATGCATCTTATCTTGCTTTGATTGATGGTAGCATTATAAGATGATCTCTCACTAAATTATCAAGAAGTGTTCTCCCCGAGTATGCACCGTTGCCAAAGTTCATCGTGCCCAGACACCACGTGATGATCGGGTGTGATAAGCTCTACGTCCATCTACAACGGGTGCAAGCCAGTTTTTGCACACGCAGAATACTTGGGTAATACTTGACAAGCCTAGCATATGCAGATATGGCCTCGGAACACGGAGACCGAAAGGTCGAGCGTGAATCATATAGTAGATATGATCAACATAATGATGTTCACCATTGAAGACTAATCCATTTCACGTGATGATCGGTTATGGTTTAGTTGATTTGGATCACGTGATCACTTAGAGGATTAGAGGGATGTCTATCTAAGTGGGAGTTCTTAAGTAATATGATTAATTGAACTTTAATTTATCATGAACTTAGTCCTGGTAGTATTAGCATATCTATGTTGTAGATCAATAGCTCGCGTTGTTGCTTCCCTGTGTTTATTTTGATATGTTCCTAGAGAAAATTGTGTTGAAAAGATGTTAGTAGCAATGATGCGGATTGGATCTGTGATATGAGGTTGATCCTCATTGCTGCACAGAAGAATTATGTCCTTGATGCACCGCTAGGTGACAGACCTATTGCAGGAGCAGATGCAGACGTTATGAATGTTTGGCTAGCTCAATATGATGACTACATGATAGTTTAGTGCACCATGCTTAACGGCTTAGAATCGGGACTTCAAAGACGTTTTGAACGTCATGGAGCATATGAGATGTTCCAGGAGTTGAAGTTAATATTTCAAGCAGATACCCGAGTTGAGAGATATGAAGTCTCCAACAAGTTCTATAGCTAAAAGATGGAGGAGAATCGCTCAACTAGTGAGCATGTACTCAGATTGTCTGGGTACTACAATCGCTTGAATCAAGTGGGAGTTAATCTTCCAGATAAGATAGTGATCGACAAAATTCTCTAGTCACCATCACCAAGTTAGTAGAACTTCGTGATGAACTATAATATGCAAGGGATAATGGAAACAATTCCCAAGCTCTTCGTGATGTTGAAATTGACGAAGGTAGAAATCAAGAAAAACATCAAGTGTTGATGGTTAACAAGACCACTAGTTTCAAGAAAAGGGCAAAGGGAAGAAGGGGAACTTCAAGAAGAACGGCAAGCAAGTTGCTGCTCAAGGGAAGAAGCCCAAGTCTGGACCTAAGCCTGAGACTGAGTGCGTTTACTGCAAAGGGACTAGTCACTGGAAGCGGAACTGCCCCAAGTATTTGGCGGATAAGAAGGATGGCAAAGTGAACAAAGGTATATTTGATATACAGATTATTGATGTGTATTTTACTAGTGTTCATAGCAACCCCTCGGTATTTGATACTGGTTCAGTTGCTAAGAGTAGTAACTCGAAACGGGAGTTGCAGAATGAACAAAGATTAGTTAAGAGTGAAGTGACGATGTGTGTTGGAAGTGGTTCCAAGATTGATATGATCATCATTGCACACTCACTATACTTTCGGGATTAGTGTTGAACCTAAATAAGTGTTATTTGGTATTTGCGTTGAGCATAAATATGATTTGATCATGTTTATTGCAATACTGTTATTCATTTAAGTTAGAGAACAATTGTTGTTCTGCTTACGTGAATGGAACCTTCGATGGTCATACACCCAATGAAAATAGTTCGTTGGATCTCGATCGTAGTGATACACATATTCATAATATTGAAGCCAAAAGATGCAAAGTTAATAATGATAGTGCAACTTATTTGTGGCACTACCGTTTAGGTCATATTGGTGTAAAGCGCATGAAGAAACTCCATGCTGATGGGATTTTGGAATCACTTGATTATGAATCACTTGATGCTTGCGTACCATGCCTTATGGGCAAGATGACTAAAACTCCGTTCTCCGGAACAATGAAGCGAGAAACTGACTTACTGGAAATAATACACACTGATGTATGCAGTCCGATTAGTGTTAAGGCTCGCGGCAAGTATCGTTATTTTTTGATCTTCACAGATGATTTGAGAAGATATGAGTATATCTACTTAATGAAACACTAGTCTGAAACATTTGAAAAGTTCAAAGAATTTCAGAGTGAAGTGGAGAATCATCGTAACAAAAATAGAAGTTTCTACGATATGATCGCAGAGGTAAAATATTTGAGTTACGAGTTTGGCCTTCAATTAAAACAAAGTGGAATAGTTTCACAAACTCATGCCACCTGGAACACCACAACATAATGGTGTGTCGAACGTCATAACCGTAATTTATTGGATATAGTGCAATCTATGATGTTTCTTACCGATGTACCACTATTGTTTTGGGGTTATGCATTAGAGACAGCTGCATTCACGTTAAATAGGGCACCATCTAAATCCGTTGAGACGACACTATATGAACTGTGGTTTAGCAAGAAACCAAAGTTGTTGTTTCTTAAAGTTTGGGGTTGTGATGCTTATATGAAAAGGTTTCATCCTGATAAGCTCAAACCCAAATCGGAGAAATATGTCTTCATAGGATACCCAAAGGAAACTGTTGGGTACACCTTCTATCACAGATCCAAAGGCAAGACATTTGTTGCTACGAATGGATCCTTTCTAGAGAAGGAGTTTCTCTCGAAAGAAGTGAGTGGGAGGAAAGTAGTACTTGATAAGGTAATTGTACCTTCTCCCTTATTGGAAAGTAGTTCATCACAGAAATCTGTTCCTGTGACCACTACACCAATTAGTGAGGAAGCTAATGATGATGATCATGTAACTTCAGATCAAGTTACTACCGAATCTCGTAGGTAAACCAGAGTGAGATCCGCACCAGAGTGGTGCGGTAATCCTGTTCTGGAAGTCATGTTACTAGACCATGACGAACTTGCGAACTATGAGGAAGCGATGATGAGCCCAGATTCCGCGAAATGGTTTGAGGCCATGAAATCTGAGATATGATCCATGTATGGGAACAAAGTATGGACTTTGATGAATTTGCCCGATGATCGGCAAGCCATAGAAAATAAATGGATCTTCAAGAGGAAGACAGACGTTGATAGTAGTGTTACTATCTACAAAGCTAGAATTGTCGCAAAAGGTTTTCGACAAGTTCAAGGTGTTGACTACGATGAGAGTTTCTCACTCGTATCTATGCTTAAGTCTGTCCGAATCATGTTAGCAATTGCTGCATTTTACGAAATATGGCAAATGGATAAACAAAACTGCATTCCTCAATGGATTTGTTAAAGAAGAGTTGTATACGATGCAACCAGAAGGTTTTGTCAATCCTAAAGGTGTTAACAAAATATGCAAGATCCAGCGATCCATCTATGGACTGGTGCAGGCATCTCGGAGTTGGAATATACGCTTTGATAAGATGATCAAAGCATATAGTTTTATATAGACTTACGGTGAAGCCTGTATTTACAAGAAAGTGAGTGGGAGCACTACAACATTTCTGATAAGTATATGTATGACATATTGTTGATCGGAAATAATTTAGAATTATTCTGCAAAGCATAAAGGAGTGTTTGAAAGGATTTTTTCGAAGAAGGACCTCGGTGAAGCTGCTTACATATTAAGCATCAAGATCTATAGAGATAGATCAAGACGCTTGATAAGTTTTTAATGAGTACATACCTTGACAAGTTTTTGAAGTAGTTCAAAATGAAACAGTCAAAGAAAGAGTTCTTGCCTGTGTTACAAGGTGTGAAATTGAGTAAGACTCAAAGCCCGACCACGGCAGATAATAGAAAGAATGAAAGTCATTCCCTATGCCTCAGCCATAGATTCTATAAAGTATGCCATGCTATGTACCAGATCTATTGTATACCCTACACTTTGTTTAAGCGAGGGAGTACAATAGTGATCTAGGAAGTAGATCACTGGACATCGGTCAAAATTATCCTTAGTGAAATAAGGATATGTTTCTCGATTATGGACGTGACAAAAAGGTTCGTCGTAAAAGGTTACGTCGATACAAGTTTTCACAACTAATCTAGATGACTCTCAGTCTCAATCTAGATACATATTAAAGGTGGGAGCAATTAGCTAAAGTAGCTCCGTGCAGAGCATTGTAGACATAGAAAGTTGCAAAATACATACGGATCTGAATTTTGGCAGACCCGTTGACTAAGCTTCTCTCACAAGCAAAACATGATCACACATTAATACTCTTTGGTTGTTAATCACATAGCGATGTAAACTAGATTACTGACTCTAGTAAACCCTTTGGGTGTTGATCACATATCGATGTGAACTATGGGTGTTAATCACATGGTGATGTGAACTATTGCTGGTAAATCACATGGCGATGTGAACTAGATTATTGACTCTAGTGCAAGTGGGAGACTGAAGGAAATATGCCCTAGAGGCAATAATAAAGTTATTATTTATTTCCTTATTTCATGATAAATTTTTATTATTCATGCTAGAATTATATTAACCGGAAACATAATACATGTGTGAATACATAGACAAACAGAGTGTCACTAGTATGCCTCTACTTGACTAGCTCGTTAATCAAAGATGGTTAAGTTTCCTAGCCATAGACATGAGTTGTCATTTGATTAACGGGATCACATCATTAGGAGAATGATGTGATTGACATGACCCATTCGTTAGCTTAGCACCCGATCGTTTAGTGTGTTGCTATTGCTTTCTTCATGACTTATACATGTTCCTATGACTATGAGATTATGCAACTCCCGTTTGCCGGAGGAACACTTTGTGTGCTACCAAACGTCACAACGTAACTGGGTGATTATAAAGGTGCTCTACAGGTGTCTCCAAAGGTACATGTTGGGTTGGCGTATTTCGAGATTAGGATTTGTCACTCCGACTGTCGGAGAGGTATCTCTGGGCCCTCTCGGTAATGCACATCACATAAGCCTTGCAAGCATTGCAACTAATGTGTTAGTTGTGAGATGATGTATTACGGAACGAGTAAAGAGACTTGCCGGTAACGAGATAGAACTAGGTATTGGATACCGACGATCGAATCTCGGGCAAGTAACATACCGATGACAAAGGGAACAACGTATGTTGGTATGCGGTCTGACCGATAAAGATCTTCGTAGAATATGTAGGAGCCAATATGGGCATCCAGGTCCCGCTATTGGTTATTGACCAGAGACGTGTCTCGGTCATGTCTACATTGTTCTCGAACCGTAGGGTCCGCACGCTTAAGGTTTCGATGACAGTTATAAAATGAGTTTATGAGTTTTGATGTACCGAAGGAGTTGGGAGTCCCGGATGAGATCGGGGACATGACGAGGAGTCTCGAAATGGTCGAGACGTAAAGATCGATATGTTGGACGACTATATTCGGACATCGGAAAGGTTCTGAGTGGTTCGGGTATTTTCGGGAGTACCGGGGAGTTACGGGAATACGGGGGAATAAGTATATGGGCCTTATTGGGCTTTAGGGGAGAGGGAGAGGCAGGCCGCGTGCCCCCCATTGGCTAGTCCGAATTGGACTAGGGGGAGGGGCGGCGCCCCCTCCTTCTTTCTCTTCCCTCTGCCCCTTCCTTGTCTCCTACTCCTAATACATGGAAGGACTCCTAGTTGGACTAGGAAAGGGGGAATCCTACTCCTGGTGGGAGTAGGACTCCCCTAGGGCACGCCATAGAGAGGGTCGTCCCTCCCCTCCTCCACTCCTTTATATACGGGGGCAGGGGGCACCCCATAGACACACAAGTTGATCTTCGTGATCGTTCCTTAGCCGTGTGCGGTGCCCCCCTCCACGATATTACACCTCGGTCATATTGTAGCGGTGCTTAGGCGAAGCCCTGCGACAGTTGAACATCAAGATCGTCACCACGCCGTCGTGCTGACGGAACTCCTCCCCGAAGCTTTGCTGGATCGGAGCCCGGGGAACGTCATCGAGTTGTACGTGTGTTAAGAACTCGGAGGCGCCGGAGTAACGGCGCTTGGATCGGTCGGATCGGGAAGACGTACGACTACTTCCTCTATGTTGCGTCAACGCTTCCGCTTCGGTCTACGAGGGTACGTAGACAACACTCTCCCCTCTTGTTGCTATGCATCACCATGATCTTGCGTGTGCGTAGGAATTTTTTTGAAATTACTACGTTCCCCAACAGCTTTCCCGTGTAAATAGTTTTATTTCTTTTCTTTCTTGTCGAGAGGAGAAGACCATAATGAAAATGTTAAGTGGCTCTTATATGCATTATTGTTGATTTAACCAAGAGCCCATATTACCTTGTCCTCTCCTGTGTATCAGATGCTTGGAGATTCCAGCTTAGTCCAATGCACGTGCACTATTATTATTATTCGCATCGTTTAGTCGTGCAAGTGAAAGGCAATAATGACGATATATGATGGATTGATTGAAATGAGAGAAGCTGGTATGAACTCGACCTCTCTTGTTTTTGTAAATATGATTAGCTCATTGTTCTTGATTCAGCCTATTATGAATAAACATGTTTGCAATGACAAATAGAGATTATAGTTGCGTATGCCATGCTTAATTAGCCAGGAGTTTATAATGGTTTACCTTGTGTGCCAACATGTAATTAAAATGGTTGTGATGTTGTATGATAGGGTGGTATCCTCCTTTGAATGATTCAAGTGACTTGACTTGGCACATGTTCACGCATGTAGTTGAAACAAAATCAACATAGCCTTCACGATATTTATGTTCATGGTGGATTATATCCTACTCATGCTTGCACTCAATGTTTATTAATTTTAATGCATGTTCATGACTGTTGTCGCTCTCTAGTTGGTCGTTTCCCAGTCTGTTTCTAGCCTTCACCTGTACTAAGTGGGAATACTGCTTGTGCATCCACTTCCATAACCCCAAAGTTATTCCATATGAGTCCACTATACCTTCCTATATGCGATATCTACCTGCCGTTCCAAGTAAATTTGTATGTGCCAAACTCTAAACCTTCAAATAAAATTATGTTTTGTATACTCGAATAGCTCATGTATCAACTAGGGCTATCTGTATCTTTCATGCTAGGCAGGTTATTCTCAAGAGGAGTGGACTCCGCTCCTCACTCATGAGAAAGTGGCTGGTCACCGGGATGCCCAGTCCCATGCTCTAAGCAAATAAAATCGAAATAATTGCAAACAAAACTCCCTCGGGACTCTTGTTAGTTGGAGGCACTCGTTGTTTCGAGCCAGCCATGGATTGATGCTTGTTGGTGGAGGGGGAGTATAAACTTTACCATTCTGTTTGGGAACCACCTATAATGTGTTTAGCATGGAAGATATCTAGATCTCTTGGTTGTTATGTTGACAATGAAAGTATGCCGCTCAAAATATTATTCATCTCTGCTTTAAAACCGAGCTCTGGCACCTCTACAAATCCATGCTTCCCTCTGCGAAGGGCCTATCTATTTACTTTTATGTTGAGTCATCACCCTCTTATTAAAAAGCACCAGTTGGAGAGCACCACTGTCATTTGCATCCATTACTATTAGTTTATATTGAGTATGACTATGACTGGATCTCTTTTACCATGAATTACAATGTTTAGTCAGTCCTTGATCTTTAAAGGTGCTCTGCATTTATGTTTTGCGGTCTCAGAAAGGGCTAGCAAGATACCATCCTGTTATATCATATCATGATTGTTTTGAGAAAGTGTTGTCATCCGAGATTTATTATTATTGCTCGCTAGTTGATTGTGCCATTGACATGAGTAAACATGATACCTAAGTCTTACTATGAATATGGTTAGTTCATAATCTTTGCTAATAACTTGAATGCTGGCTTTACATATTTACAACAACAAGAGCAAACAGAGTTTGTAAAAGTTTTTCTTTATCACTTTCAGTTTATCAACTGAATTGCTTGAGGACAAGCAAATGTTTAAGCTTGGGGGAGTTGATACGTCTCCGTCGTATCTACTTTTCCAAACACTTTTGCCCTTGTTTTGGACTCTAACTTGCATGATTTGAATGGAACTAACCCGGACTAACGCTGTTTTCAGCAGAATTGCCATGGTGTTATTTCTGTGCAGAAATTAAAGTTCTCGGAATGACCTGAGAATCAACGGAGATTATTTTTGGAATTAATAAAAAATACTGGCGAAAGAATCAAGGCCAGGGGGCCCACACCCTGTCCACGAGGGTGGGAGGCGTGCCTACCTCCTGGGCGTGCCCCCTGCCTCGTGGACCGCCTGATGCTCCAGTGACCTCAACTCCAACTCTATATATTCACGTTCGGGAAGAAAAAAAATCAGAGAGAAGGATTCATCGCATTTTACGATACGGAGCCGCCGCCAAGCCTTAATCTCTCTCGGGAGGGCTGATCTGGAGTCCGTTCAGGGCTCCGGAGAGGGGAATCCGTCGCCATCATCATCATCATCATCAACCTTCCTCCATCACCAATTTCATGATGCTCACCGCCGTGCGTGAGTAATTCCATCGTAGGCTTGCTGGACGGTGGTGGGTTGGATGAGATTTACCATGTAATCGAGTTAGTTTTGTTAGGGTTTGATCCCTAGTATCCACTATGTTCTGAGATTGATGTTGCTATGACTTTGCTATGCTTAATGCTTGTCACTAGGGCCCGAGTGCCATGATTTCAGATCTACACCTATTATGTTTCCATGAATATATGTGAGTTCTTGATCCTATATTGCAAGTCTATAGTAACCTATTATGTGTTATGATCCGTTAATCCCGAAGTGACAATAATCGGGATCATTACCGGTGATGACCGTAGTTTGAGAAGTTTGTGTATTCACTAAGTGTTAATGCTTTGGTCCGGTACTCTATTAAAAGGAGGCCTTAATATCCCTTAGTTTCCATTAGGACCCCGCTGCCACGGGAGGGTAGGACAAAAGATGTCATGCAAGTTCTTTTCCATAAGCACATATGACTATATTCAGAATACACGCCTACATTACATTGATGAACTGGAGCTAGTTCTGTGTCACCCCTTGTTATAACTATTGCATGAGGAATCGCATCCGGCATAATTCTCCATCACTAATCCAATGCCTACGAGCTTTTCACATATTGTTCTTCGCTTATTTACTTTTCCGCTGCTGCTTTTACAATCACTACAAAAAGCAAAACTGCTACTGTTACTTTTGCCACTGTTACCGCTACTATCATATTACTTTGCTACTAAATACTTTGCTGCAGATATTAAGTTATCCAGGTGTGGTTGAATTGACAACTCAACTGCTAATACTTGAGAATATTCTTTGGCTCCCCTTGTGTCAAATCAATAAATTTGGGTTGAATACTCTACCTTCGAAAATTGTTGCGATACCCTATACTTGTGGGTTATCATGCTCTACTCAGTTTTTGTCGCTTGTTTATAGAAGGTGGTGGCACAATATAAAAGTAAATAGATAGTACCTTCGCAGAGGGAAGAAGTGATTTGTAGAGGTGCCAGAGCTCAATTTTCAAAACAAAGATAAATGATTATTTTGGGAGATGCACCCTTCTTATTCACTTCACGACCATGAGTTATCAACATCTTCCTTGCTAAGCACGCTAGTGGCGGTTCCCAAGCGGAAAGTAAAGGTTTCGAATCCATTGGGAGTTTTTGTTTGATTACTTAAGAGATGAACTCTTTTTCATGTTTGGAGTTTGGGACTGTACATCCCTATTACCGCCCATTTCCTCCTGCAATGGCGAGTGAATAATTAAACACTCGACCTAAGGATAACCCGCTTAGCACGGAAGATATCGAACACCTCCTGTCGTTCCATGAATGATCCAGGCACACAAAACAGATAATTTTTAGAAGTTTTTATAGGTGGCACATGAAAATTTACTTAGGACGGCAGGGTAATACCGCATATAGGTAGGTATGGTGGACTCATCTGGAATAACTTTGGGTTCAAGGTTTTTTCGATGTACAAGCGGAATTTCCACTTAGTACAGGCGAAGGCTAGCAATTAAGATTGAGAAGCGGCCAGCTAGAGAGTAACAACGATCATAACCAGGCATTAAGTAACATTGGACACTAGCGTGAGTAGGATATGAACATCATGAACATAAATATTATAGAGGATATGTTGGTTTTGATTCAACTACATGCATGAACATGTACCAAGTCAAGCCACTCAAACATTCAGAGGAGGATACCATATCATCATACTACATCACAGTCATCTTAACGCTATGTTGATATCCAAGATAAATCATTATCCACTCCTAGATACTTATGCATGGCATGAGAAACTATAATCTCTAATTGTCATTGCAAACATGTTTAATCATAATGGGCTGAAGCCTGGATACTTGGTTAAACATATTTACACAAACAAAACAAGTCGAGTTCATACCAGTTTCTCTTTGCCACGGCCAGTTCATCGGATGTCGTCATTATTGCCTTTCACTTGCATGACCAAACAATGTGAAAATAATAATAGTGCAAGAGTGTCATGGACTAAGCTGGAATCTGCAAACATTTTATTCAAAAGGAGAAGACAAGGTAAAATGTGCTCTTTATTAGTTCAACAATTATTCATATGAGAGCCACTCAACATTTTCATCGTGGTCTTCTCCTTGGTACAACTCGAATAAAAAGAAAAGAAATTCAGAGAAACACACTGAAATATTTTTGGAGTTTTTGGTTTTCTTCAACGATCAAATAAGAGGGAAATGCAAAAACGAGAAAAACTATTTACACGGGAAAGCTCCCAACAAGCAAAAGAAGAACAAGGAAATTTTTTTGGGTTTTATTTTCAATACTACTACTAAGCATGCATAGAAAGTAAATTACTACAACTAATTTTTTTGGTTTTCTAAAGTTTTTTCAAACACACAAGAAGAAAGCAAGAAAATAAATCTACGCATGGATGATACAATGAAAAAGTGTGAACACCGACAAATAGAGTAAGTGTGAGCATGAATATAATGTCGGTGAGAAACATGTACTCCCCCAAGCTTAGGATTTTGGCCTAACTTGGTAGTAGATCAGTAGCCTGGATGGTAGTAGGGATCCTGAGAGCAGGCATCCACCCATCCCATTGCCGAGGTACATGTGCAGCCTCTACAGCAGCGTGAGCGTTCCAATAGGCGATGATGTCTGCAGGCATAATCTTATATCCGCCCCTAGCAACAGAGTTAAACAAAGCAGGTGCAGGAAAGGGGATAACATCACGAGTTCTAATCCTGTAAACTAGGTGAGGGAGTCCTGGATTAGGGGGTGTTCGGATAGCCGAACTATATCTTTAGCCGGACTCCAGGACTATGAAGATACAAGATTGAAGACTTCATCCCGTGTCCGAAAGGTTCTTTCCTTGGCGTGGAAGGCAAGCTAGGCATGCGGATATTCAAGATCTCCTACCAATGTAACCAACTCTGTCTAACCCTAACCCTATCCGGTGCCTATATAAACCGGAGGGTTGTAGTCCGTAGGACGAACACATCATAACCATCATCATACCCATAGGCTAGCTTCTAGGGTTTAGCCTCCTTGATCTCGTGGTAGATCTACTCTTGTACTACCCATATCATCAATATTAATCTAGCAGGAGTAGGGTTTTACCTCCGTCGAGAGGGCCCGAACCTGGGTAAAATAAAGTGTCCCTTGTCTCCTGTTACCATCCAACCTTGACGCACAGATCGGGACCCCCTACCCGAGATCCGCCGGTTTTGACACCGACATTGGTGCTTTCATTGAGAGTTCCTCTGTGTCGTCGCCTTTAGGCCTGATGGCTCCTTTGATCATCAACAACGATGAGGTCCAGAGTGAGACTTTTCTCCCCGGACAGATCTTCGTCTTCGGCGGCTTCGCTCTGCGGGCCAACTCGCTTGGTCATCTGGAATAGATCGAGAGCTACGCCCCTGGCCATCAAGTCAGGTTTGGAAGCCTAAACTACACGGCAGACATCCGCGGAGACTTGATCTTCGACGGATTCGAGCCACAGCCAAGAGCGCCGCACTATCTCGAGGGGCATGATATAGCTCTGCCTCCGAACTGTGTCCTGGAGGCCGCATACGCTCTGGCCCCGACCCTTGATTCGGAGCCCGCTGCGTTCTTTGAAGATGAACGGTTGGACGTCACCTCGGGGGCTGCGATCTTAAAGGCCATTGAGCCGAACGCGAGCGCCGCGCTCCGCATGGCCTGTGACTCCAAGGAGCCGGACTCTTCTCCGAACTTTGGGTCATCCGTGCCCCCGCCGATCGAATCAGATTGGGCGCCTGTAATGGAGTTCACCGCCACGGACATCTTTCAGTATTCACCTTTTGGTGATATTCTGAATTCTCTCAAGTCTCTCTCTTTGTCAGGAGAGCCCGGCCGAACTATGGCCTGCAAGGTTGGGATTCGGACGACGAAGAAATTCAAAGCCCGCCCACCGCCCACTTAATAGCCACTGTCGACGATATATCCGACATGCTCGACTTCGGCTTCGAAGACTTCGACGGTATGGACGACGAAGGAGGAGACGAGCAAGAACCAGCCCCTGTAGGGCGCTGGACCACCACCTCGTCATACGACATATACATGGTGGATGCTCCAAAAGATGGAGATGGCGATGGAACAGCGGAGGATGGCACTTCGAAAAAGCCTCCAAAACGCCGACGTCAGCGGCGCCGCTCCAAATCCCGCCACAGCAGAAACGGTGATTCCGGCACGGGAGATAATACTACCCCGGACAGCGCCGAAGAACACCAAAACCAGCAGGATTCGGCACAGGAAGATGGAGAAGACCGCCCTCATGAGAGAGCGGCAGAGCGAGAGGTCGAGGACGATAACTACATGCCTCCCTCCGAAGACGAGGCAAGCCTCAGCGACGATGAATTCATCGTACCATCAGACCTCGCCGAACAAGAGCGCTTTCAACGCAGGCTTTTAGCCACGGCGAACAGCCTAAAGAAAAAGCAGCAACAGCTTAGAGTTGATCAAGATTTGCTAGCTGACAGATGGACTGAAATCCTTGCAGCCAAAGAGCACGAGCTCGGACGCCCCTCCAAAAACTATCCTAAGCGCATGCCGCTACCCCAATCAGAGGAGGAAGCCCAAGACATGGCAGATCGGCCACCTCGCGGCCGCGACAGAGAAGCCTGTCGAACATCCAAACAAGCCATGCCCCGCAGCCGCTTTACCAAGGCAGGGGAACACGAACCAGACATGCGAGATGTCCTAGAGGACAAAGCAAGGCAAACAAGATCGATCTATGGATCGCGCGGACGCCCGACGGCACGTGATAGTTTTCACTCCGGACACAATAAATCCGGCCGGGCCGAACACAACAGGCATAGCTCCTCCGAACTGCGTCGAGACATAGCCCAGTACAGGGGCGCCGCACACCCACTATGCTTCACAGACGAAGTAATGGATCATAGAATCCTGCAGGGTTTTAAACACATCAACATCGAGTCGTACGATGGTACGACAGATCCAGCAGTATGGATTGAGGACTATCTCCTCCACATCCACATGGCACGTGGCGATGATTTGCACGCCATCAAATATTTACCCCTTAAGCTTAAGGGACCAGCCCGGCACTGGCTTAACAGCCTCCCCGCAGATTCGATCGGCTCTTGGGAGGACCTGGAGGCCGCATTCCTCGACAACTTCCAGGGGACCTACGTACGGCCACCGGACGCCGACGACCTAAGCCACATAATCCAGCAGCCAGAAGAATCGGCCAGGCAATTTTGGACACGGTTCCTAACAAAGAAAAATCAGATAGTCGATTGTCCAGATGCAGAGGCCTTAGCAGCCTTCAAGCATAACATCCGTGACGAGTGGCTTGCCCGGCACCTGGGACAGGAAAAGTCGAAATCCATGGCAGCCCTCACGACACTCATGATCCGCTTTTGCACGGGCGAAGATAGCTGGCTAGCTCGCAGCAACAACTTATCGAAGAAGCAAGGTAACTCAGGTACCAAGGACAAAAGTGGAAGGTCGCGACGGAATAAACAGAAACGCCGCGTCAGCAGCGACAGCAATGAAGATACGGCAGTAAACGCCGGATTCAGAGGCCATAAATCCGGTCAGCGGAAAAAGCCATTCAAAAAGAATACCCAGGGCCCGTCTAGTTTGGACCGAATACTCGACCGCTCGTGCCAGATTCACGGCACCCCCGAAAGGCCAGCCAATCACACCAACAGGGATTGTTGGGTGTTCAAGCAGGCAGGCAAGTTAAGAGCCGAACACAAAAACAAGGGGCTAGACAGCGATGACGAAGAGGAGCCCAGGCCGCCGAACAACAACGGACAGAAGGGGTTTCCCCCACAAGTGCAGATGGTGAACATGATATACGCGACTCATATTCCCAAGCGGGAGAGGAAGCGTGCGCTACGGGACGTATACGCGATGGAGCCAGTCGCCCCAAAGTTCAACCCATGGTCCTCTTGCCCGATCACCTTCGATCGAAGGGACCACCCCACTAGCATCCGTCACGGCGGTTTCGCCGCATTGGTTCTTGACCCAATCGTTGACGGATTTCACCTTAGAAGAGTCCTCATGGACGGCGGCAGTAGCCTGAACCTGCTCTACCAGGATACAGTGCGGAAAATGGGCATAGATCCATCAAGGATCAAGCCACAAGGACGACCTTTAAAGGCGTCATCCCAGGTGTAGAGGCCAATTGCATAGGCTCCATAACACTTGATGTGGTATTCGGATCTCCGGACAACTTCTGTAGCGAAGAGTTAATCTTCGACATAGTTCTGTTCCGCAGTGGCTATCATGCTCTCCTTGGACGAACCACATTCGCTAAATTCAATGCGGTGCCGCACTACGCATATCTCAAGCTCAAGATGCCAGGCCCTCGAGGTGTAATCACGGTCAGCGGAAACACCGAACGCTCCATCCGTACGGAGGAACATACGGTGGCCCTCGCAACAGAGGTACGAAGCAGCCTATTAAGGCAGCTCTCGAGTCCGGCCGCTACAAAGCAGGACAAAGCAAAACGCGCCCGGAGTAACCCGCAGCAAGACCGACTGGCACGTTCAGAGCACGCGTAGCAATACAACCCCAACCCCAGCCATCGCTACATAGCGGAGCTAGTACCTCGAGTACACAATTACGCCCTTACAATTCCATGGGCATAGGGGAAGGGGCAGATAAAACGGCATGCCAACAATACGGCGTCGAACGTACTAGGGGCTGCCGGGTTCCTTTTTTTTTCAGGACTCCTTACTCTGGATACAGTGTTCGGCCTCGCTGCCGCACAGACGATACAGGACCCAGGAAAGCAGACAAAACAACGCCGCATCATGGAACTCTCAGGTGGTCTCTATTTCGAGCGATATATCTGTTTCTAAATTCCGCGGCCTGCGCCTGGTCAGGACATGTTAAATAGTCTAAATTTTTTCGCACTACTTGTATCATTCGGCTTGAATAAACAACCTCCTCATAAAAAATGCATAGCTTTTTGTCTATTTTTTGCATTATCTTCTTTTAATATACATATGTTTACTCAAATAACATGATCGCACCCGTACACCATGGTACGGCAAACCACGCCAGGGGCTTTATTACCCTTCTATCTGGTGTGAGAAGTTCGTCCACTTTCACAAGTGCGGCACCCCTAACTTATAGCATTATATGCATCGGCTCTGAGTCATGATTTTGGTCATATGTTGGGTTTGCCAGGCTCCTATGTTTTGGTGCCTTACGTTCCGCTCTATCGGCTAAGGTAGCACTAGGAGAACCACTACGATTGTGCCCCAGATCAGGTGGGTGAGCACCTCAGTGGAGAAAGCTAAAACAGACTGTCATGATAAGGCGCGAGACCGGTCGCTGTTCGAGAGGTTTTTCGAGTCCCTAAAGGCTTATGCCGCTTCGAGCGGAGAGCTGGTTAAGTCCAGCTAAAGGCGTGGATAGTGCCCGAATTCGGCCTTCCGAACTAGGGGCTTCGCCGAAATTTAAAATTATAACGTTCTATGGCTAAGTGAGAGCGTTCAAGCATTATAGTCCGATTGCCTGGTTCGCTGTGCTGAGCGCCTCCCTCGAAGGACCCAACTATGGGAACAAGAACCCTCAGGTTTATCCCGAACACCCCAGCACTAGTTGCATGGGGGCAGAAGCCGACGACTCGCCATCTCTCAGTTATTGATAAACGGCCGCACAGAAAATAATATTTTAAATTCAGAAAGCATTGCTTAAGCGCATATGAACAAGTTTTCAGCGCACAGGATACAAACGAGCGAGTTCATTGAAATATTACATCTTTGGCACACTCATCCGCGACAAGGCGAGCTCCAGCGAGAACTTCCTTGTAGTAGTTCTCGGGCTTGCGATGCTCCTTCCCCTGCGGCGGCCCGTCCTTCACTAGCTTCTCTCCGTCCAGCTTGCCCCAGTGTACCCTTACACGGGCAAGGGCCCTCCGGGCACCTTCTATGCAGACGTAGCGCTTGATGACCTCAAGGCGTGGACAGGCCTCCACCAGCCGCCGCACCAGCCCGAAGTAGCTCCCAGGCAGGGCCTCTACAGGCCAGAGCCGAACTAGTAAGCCCTTCATGGCCTGTTCGGCCGCCTTGTGGAGCTCGGCCAGCTGCTTTAGCTGATCGCTTGAGGGCACAGGGTGTCCGGCCTCATAATACTGAGACCAGAACACACTCTCCGTCAAGCTGTCCTCTTCAGCTCGGTAGAATGCGGCGGCGTCGGATGCGCTGCGGGGAAGATCGAAGAACGCCCCTGGAGAACTCTGGATTCGGGTAAGTAATAGGTATTTCACCTTTATATTCCTACTTTGCATTAAGAATGCCTTACCCGCTACTATATTTTTCACATCCTCCAACTCTTGGAGGGCCTTTTGGGCTTCAGCCTTGGCACTCTTGGTGGTCTCAACAGCCGACGCGAGCTCGGATGCTTGCGTTTTTGCCTCAAGCTCCAAACCCTCATGTTTCTTCATGAGAGCTTGCTGCTCTTGCTGCACCTCGCCGACTTGGACCCCAAGCTTCTCTCGCTCGGCGCGCTCCTCGGCCGCTTTCTTCTCGGCCTCAGCCAGCGCCTGCTTCAGGGTTGCCACCTCGGTTGTGGCCCCTACAATAAGCAGTACAATCCTGTTATTTCTTTTTGCAATCAAGCCTCTATACAGGCACCCTTTTTTTTCTTTTCTTTCTTCTAAGGGGTATTTCTTACCTTCCTTTTTCACGAGCTGTCCTTCGGCAAGGCCGAGCTCTTGCTCGGACCGCTCGAGGTCCTTTTTCAGGACTTCCACCTGCGCAGTCAGTGCGGCGGTGGACAGCAGGGAAGCCTGCATACGCATATTAGACTTTTTATTAGACTCCTACGAAAATTGTTGGATCCTCTATTCGGTTTTTCTTTCCGAACACCGAACAGAGCATCAGGGGCTACTGTCTATGCGGTAATGAATTTAGCATATTTTTTGCTTACCTGGAAGCCTGTTAGAAGGCTAGCGCAAGCTTCATTCAGTCCGCTCTTGGCGGACTGAACCCTTTGGACCACCGCACTCATAATAGTACGGTGCTCCTCGTCAATGGTGGCGCCTTCAAGCGCCTCCAACAGACTATCCGGCGCCTCTGGTTGGACAGAGGTCGCCGGCTCAGACGGCTTACTCCTCTTGAAAGAAGTTCGCCCATCGCGAGCCAGGATGGTTGAGTCCGGCGCGGTGTCCGGCACAAAGCCGGACTGGGAGCCCTGGGAGGTTTCATCCCCTTTACTCCTGGGGTCCTGAGAATTGCCTTGCGGCTCCTCCAGGACCAACTCCTCCTGCCCTGTTCGGCGGGACGCCGCTTCAGCGTCGTCCGCCCCGCTGTGGGAGACTGCGGACGGGGCAGAGTTCATGTCCAACGAATCCTGGGAGCCGCTCGATGAATCGTCGAGTGCGGCTCGGGGCGGGCTGCGCAAATAGCATTCGACATTAGGGTAAGCTGCGCACTTGCAGATACTATGAGTCATTCTGGTATGTGAATACTTACAATGTCGCCGGACGCTTGATTCTGTCCGGCCACTCCTTTCCGCCCTCTTCAGCGTTGGGGGAGTAGTCCGGCGGAGGGGTCTTCCTTTTCCTCGACCCCTCGGCCTCCCCTGTTGGGGCGGCCTTCTTCTTTTTCGCTCCCCTCACTGGAGGGGGAGAGCTTCCTTGTTCCTCCTCCTCGTTTTCACGAGAGGAGGGCGTCGCAGACTCACCAGATGACGAGCTCGACACCACCACATTGCGGGCACTCTTTCGAGTCCCGGTGGTCTTCTTCTTCTTGACCTTCTTCTCCGGCACCACATAGGGCGCCGGAGCCAGCAGCTTCTCTAAGAGAGCTGGGGCTGGGTCTTCGGGCAGAGGAGCCGGACAGGTAAACCTTGGAATGGCAATATCAGGACGATCATGTGTAAGAAAGTCATGGTGTTCCATGGTTGCACGGTCTAGGTAAACCTTGGTCAGAGCATAATCATGCGGGCGTATGTCAACGTTGATCGAGCCGCCAAACGAGTAGCAAAAATCCCACCTTGTATTTTACCCTGGGATTTATTAAGATGCAGGCGATGAGCCACGATAGCTCCCAAGCTATACGTATTGTCACCCTCAAGTGCACGACGTAAAACAGCAGGGTCTGGTGAACTAAGTGCACCCACTTTCTCCCTAGCAAGCAAGCATTTGGTAATGAAATATGCAAAGTAACAAACATCAGGAAAATGTAAACCACGAACAGTGATGGCTAACACTCTCCTCTCATAACCCACTGTCAAAGTGCAAGAAAAATCCTCAAACTCATTCGGCCTAGGCTCAACCTAGCTCCCATCAGACGGGATCATGCTTATGCTGCAAAACTCAGTAAGTGGTATCTGATGGTTTTCAGCATATAAATCAAAACTCACTTCAGGAGGATTATTCCTAGGCAGGAAAGTAAAACTTTGAACAAACATGTTTGCGAGCATTTGGTGTTCGTCACACTCATCTGCGATGAAGTCAGTGAGGCCGGCATTAGCAATATATTGCATGAACTCTTCATAAATTCCAGCCTGTTGCAGGAACAGGATGTGCAGCCATTCGCACGGCCGTACCTCCGCCAACCTTCGAGGGTAGAGATCACTGTTAGAAGACTCCCCAATAACACCCTTGGAGTTCTTCTTAGAGCCAAATTTCTGGAAGATATTCATGTCCGCGTACAATTTTTGCTATGAACAAAAATCTGAATTTTTAGTTCACAAAATTTTTCCAACAAAACTTCACAAAACTAATAGCAACTACTCATAGGGATACATAGAGGCCATAACAAGCATCCCAACTACTTAGAACACTAAGAATTGAACATGCAAGCACATCTACAACAGCACCAAGAGTAACTAATTTTTCAAAGTATAAACCATTAAAACAAAAACTAATTGGACAGAAGGTAGAGTCACATACCAAGCAACAATCCCCCGAAACAGTTTCGGAAACGGAGCTTCGAGCAAAGAGATCGAAATCCGCGGGTTTGAGCTCAAGAACACGGGAGAGAGAGAGCAATGGGGATTTTTTTCTGGAGTGAGTGATGATGTGGGCTAAAGAGATAAGTGAGGGGGCCACGTGGGGACCACAACCCACCAGGGCAGGCCCCGGGGTCCTGGCGCGCCCAGGTTGGTTGTGCCCACCTAGTGCACCTCCCTCTGGTATTATTTGCACCAAAAATTCTTTAATATTCAGGAAAAAATCATATAAAATTTTCAGGATATTCCGAGAACTTTTATTTTGGGTCATTTTTATTGCACTGGAAATTCAGAAAACAGACAAAACATGGCATTTTATTTTAGTTAACTAATAAAAACAGAGAATAAAAAGTAAGGACAGAAGGTAGTGCTTACTAAATTCATCAACTTCATACCGTTCAAAAATGGTTCATTAATAAGGTTGATCAAGTCTTATTAACAACCACTTTCGATTAGCATGAAACCGAAGAACTTCCGTAAATCACTAAGTTACCTCAATGGGGATATGCATTTCCCCAAGAATAAGTATTTCATATTTCTTTTTCACAGTAGGTAGAGGTATTTGAAAACTTCCAATAGTGATTGTCGGAGATTTTTCAATAACATTAATACCATTCACTTGGAATTGTTTCTTCGGAAAGTACACCGTATGCTCAATTGCATTGATATGAAAAGTGACCTTACTTTTATTGCAATCAATAACAGCCCTTGCAGTATTCAAGAAGGGTCTACCAAGGATAATCGACATGTTGTCGTCCTCGGGCATCTCAAGTATAACAAAGTCAGTCAAAATAGTAACATTAGCAACAAAAACGGGCACATCCTCACAAATACCGATAGGTATGGCAGTTGATTTGTCAGCCATTTTCAAATATATTTCAGTAGGTGTGAGTTTATTCAATTCAAGTCTTTTATATAAAGAGAAAGGCATAACACTAACACCAGCTCCTAAATCACACAAAGCAGTTTTCACATAATTCTTTTTAATAGAGCAAGGTATAGTTGGTATTCCCGGATCTCCAAGTTTTTAGGCACTCCATCTTTAAAAGTATAATTAGCAAGCATAGTGGAGATTTCAGCTTCCGGTATTTTTCTCTTATTTGTGATGATGTCTTTCATATACTTTGCATAAGGAGGCATTTTCAAGATAAGCGAGTTCGCAAAAAGACTGGCCTCAGCATTTCAGCAAAGCATTCGAATTCTTCATCATCTTTATTTTTAGTTGACTTGGGTGGAAAAGGCATAGGTTTTTGAACCCACGGTTCTCTTTCTTTACCGTGCTTTCTAGCAATGAAGTCATTTTTATCATACCTTTTATGCTTAGGTTGTGGGTTATCAAGATCAACAGGTGGTTCTATCTCAACTTCATTATCTGGTTCCTTATCATTATTTGGTTGAGTGTCTTCATGAACCTCATCATTGACCTTTTCATTATCACTAGGTGGATGTTCATTACCAGATTGAGTTTCAGCATCACAGATAGAAGTTTCATTATCATTATGAGGAGGTTTTTCTGTTTCATTTTCACTAGAAGTGTGCAAAGTCCTATCATTTTTCTTTTTCTTTCTAGAAGGAGTAGGTGCACTAGTGTTATTTCTTTGTGAATCTTGTTCAATTCTTTTAGGGTGTCCCTCAGGATAAAGTGGTTCCTGAGTCATTTTACCTCCTCTAGTTGCAACTCTTATAGCAAAGTCATGCATATTATGATTCATTTCATCAAGTAATTCTCTTTGTGATTTAGCAACTTGTTCTAACTGGATTTGAACCATAGAAGCATGTTTTCCAACACCTCTAACATCATTTGACATTCTAAATAACAAGTCACTCAATTGAGCAATCATATCAGAATTATATTTCAATTGTTTCATAACATTTGCATTGAAGTGATCTTGTTTTCTAATATAGTTTTCAAACTCATAAAGGCATTGACTAGGATGCATATTGTGAGGATTATCATTATCATTGAACTTCATAAGAGAATTTACCTCTACCACCGTAGGCCTTGGTGGTGTATTAAGCCCATTATTTCTTCAATAGGAGGTAAATTTTAACATCCTCAGCTTTAATACCTTTTTACTTCATATATTTCTTTACATCTTCAGGACTAAGATATAATATACCCCTCTTCTTCGGAGTGGGTTTAGGCGGTGGTTCAGAAATAGTCCAATCATCATAATTTTTCAATATATTATTCAATAGTTCTTCAGCTTGTCCAATAGTTCGTTCCCTGAAAACACAACCAACACAACTATCTAGGAAGTCCCTAGTGTTGGGGAACGTAGTAATTTCAAAAAAATTCCTACGCACACGCAAGATCATGGTGATGCATAGCAACGAGAGGGGAGAGTGTTGTCCATGTACCCTCGTAGACCGAAAGCGGAAGCGTTAGCACAACGCGGTTGATGTAGTCGTACGTCTTCACGATCCGACCGATCAAGCACCGAACGTACGGCACCTTCGAGTTCAGCACACGTTCAGCCCGATGACCTCCCTCGAACTCCGATCCAGCCGAGTGTCGAGGGAGAGTTTCGTCAGCACGACGGCGTGGTGACGATGTTGATGTTCTACCGACGTAGGGCTTCACCTAAGCACCGCTACAGTATTATCGAGGTGGACTATGGTGGAGGGGGGCACCGCACACGGCTAAAAGATCAACTGATCAATTGTTGTGTCTCTTGGGTGCCCCCCGGCCCCCGTATATAAAGGAGCAAGGGGGGTGCGGCTGGCCAAGGGAGAGGGTGCGCCGGGCGATGGGAGTAGGACTCCCCCCTTTCCTAGTTGGAATAGGATTCAGGAGGGGGAAAGAGGAGAGAGAGAAGGAAGGGGGGCGCCGCCCCCTCTCCTTGTCCTATTCGGACTAGGGGGAGGGGCGCGCGGCCCAGCCCTAGCCGCCTCTCCTCTCTTCCACTAAAGCCCACCAAGGCCCATTAAGTCCCCGGGGGGTTCCGGTAACCCCTCGGTACTCCGGTAAAATCACTATTTCACCCGGACCACTTCCATATCCAAACATAGGCTTCCAATATATCAATCTTCATGTCTCGACCATTTCGAGACTCCTCGTCATGTCCGTTATCACATCCGGGACTCCTAACAACCTTCGGTACATCAAAACATATAAACTCATAATATAACTGTCATCGTAACGTTAAGCGTGCGGATCCTACGGGTTCGAGAACTATGTAGACATGACCGAGATACGTCTCCGGTCAATAACCAATAGCGGAACCTGGATGCTCATATTGGCTCCCACATATTCTACGAAGATCTTTATCGGTCAAACTGCATAACAACTTACGTTGTTTCCTTTATCATCGGTATGTTACTTGCCCGAGATTCGATCGTCGGTATCTCAATACCTAGTTCAATCTCGTTACCGGCATGTCTCTTTACTCGTTCCGTAATACATCATCCCACAACTATCTCATTAGTTGCAATGCTTGCAAGGCTTAAGTGATGTGCATTACCGAGAGGACCCAGAGATACCTCTCCGACAACCGGAGTGACAAATCCTAATCTCGAAATACGCCAACCCAACAAGTACCTTCGGAGACACCTGTAGATCACCTTTATAATCACCGAGTTATGTTGTGATGTTTGGTAGCACACAAAGTGTTCCTCCGGTAAACGGGAGTTTCATAATCTCATAGTTATAGGAACATGTATAAGTCATGAAGAAGGCAATAGCAACATACTAAACGATCGTGTGCTAAGCTAACGGAATGGGTCATGTCAATCACATCATTCTCCTAATGATGTGATCCCATTAATCAAATGACAACTCATGTCTATGGTTAGGAAACATAACCATCTTTGATTAACGAGCTAGTCAAGTAGAGGCATACTAGTGACACTCTGTTTGTCTATGTATTCACACATGTATTATGTTTCTGGTTAATACAATTCTAGCATGAATAATAAACATTCATCATGATATAAGGAAATAAATAATAACTTTATTATTGCCTCTAGGGCATATTTCCTTCAGTCACCCACTTGCACTAGAGTCAATAATCTAGATTACACAGTAATGATTCTAACACCCATGGAGCCTTGGTGCTGATCATGTTTTGCTCATGGAAGAGGCTTAGTCAACGAGTCTGCAACGTTCAGATCCGTATGTATCTTGCTAATTTCTATGTCTCCCACCTGGACTAGATCTCGGATGGAATTGAAGCGTCTCTTGATGTGCTTGGTTCTCTTGTGAAATCTGGATTTCTTCGCTAAGGCAATTGCTCCAGTATTGTCACAAAAGATTTTCATTGGACCCGATGCACTAGGTATGACACCTAGATCGGATACGAACTCCTTCAACCAGACTCCTTCATTTGTTGCTTCCGAAGCAGCTATGTACTCTGCTTCACACGTAGATCTCGCCACGACGTTTTGTTTAGAACTGCACCAACTGACAGCTCCACCGTTCAATGCAAACACGTATCTGGTTTGCAATTTAGAATCATCCCGATCAGAGTCAAAGCTTGCACCAACGTAACCATTTACGATGAGCTCTTTGTCACCTCCATAAATGAGAAACATATCCTTAGTCCTTTTTAGGTACTTCAGGATGTTCTTGACCGCTGTCCAGTGATCCACTCCTGGATTACTTTGGTACCTCCCTCCAGACTTATATAGCAAGGCACACATCAGGTCTGGTACACAGCATTGCATACATGATAGAGCCTATGGCTGAAGCATAGGGAACATGTTTCATTTTCTCTCTATCTTCTGCAGTGGTCGGGCATTGAGTCTTACTCAACTTCACACCTTGTAACACAGGCAAGAACCCTTTCTTTTCTTGATCCATTTTGAACTTCTTCAAACTTTGTCAAGGTATGTGCTTTGTGAAAGTCCAATTAAGCGTCTTGATCTATCTCTATAGATCTTGATGCCCAATATGTAAGCAGCTTCACCGAGGTCTTTCATTGAAAAACTCCTATTCAAGTATCCCTTTATGCTATCCAGAAATTCTATATCATTTCCAATCAGCAATATGTCATCCACATATAATATCAGAAATGCTACAGAGCTCCCCTTCACTTTCTTGTAAATACAGGCTTTTCCAAAAGTCTGTACAAAACCAAATGCTTTGATCACACCATCAAAGCGTTTATTCCAACTCCGAGAGGCTTGCACCAGTCCATAAATGGATCGCTGGAGCTTGCACACTTTGTTAGCTCCCTTTGGATCGACAAAACCTTCCAGTTGCATCATATACAACTCTTCTTCCAGAAATCCATTCAGGAATGCAGTTTTGACATCCATCTGCCATATTTCATAATAATAAAATGCGGCAATCGCTAACATGATTCAGACAGACTTAAGCATCGCTACGGGTGAGAAGGTCTCATCGTAGTTAATCCCTTGGACTTGTCGAAAACCTTTCGCAACAAGTCGAGCTTTGTAGACAGTAACATTACCGTCAGCGTCAGTCTTCTTCTTGAAGATCCATTTATTCTCAATTGCTTGCCGATCATCGGGCAAGTCAACCAAAGTCCACACTTTGTTCTCATACATGGATCCCATCTCAGATTTCATTGCTTCAAGCCATTTTGCGGAATCTGGGCTCACCATCGCTTCTTCATAGTTCGTAGGTTCATCATGATCTAGTAGCATGACTTCCAGAACAGGATTACCGTACCACTCTAGTGTGGATCTTACTCTGGTTGATCTACGAGGTTTAGTAACAACGTGATCTGAAGTTCCATGATCATCATCATAAACTTCCTCACTAATTGGTGTAGGTATCACAGAAACTGGTTTCTGTGATGAACTACTTTCCAGTAAGGGAGCAAGTACAGTTACCTCATCAAGTTCTAATTTCCTCCCACTCACTTCTTTCGAGAGAAACTCCTTCTCTAGAAAGGATCCATTCTTAGAAATGAATGTCTTGCCTTCGGATCTGTGATAGAAGGTGTACCCAACAGTCTCCTTTGGGTATCCTATGAAGACACATTTTTCCGATTTGGGTTCGAGCTTATCAGGTTGAAGTTTTTTCACATAAGCATCGCAGCCCCAAACTTTAAGAAACGACAACTTTGGTTTCTTGCCAAACCATGGTCCATAAGGCGTCGTCTCAACGGATTTTGATGGTGCCCTATTCAACTTGAATGCGGCCGTCTCTAAAGCATAACCCCAAAACGATAGCAGTAAATCAGTAAGAGACATCATAGATCGCACCATATCTAGTAAAGTACGATTACGACGTTCGGACACACCATTACGCTGTGGTGTTCCGGGTGGCGTGAGTTGCAAAACTATTCCGCATTGTTTCAAATGTAGACCAAACTCGTAACTCAAATATTCTCCTCCACGATCAGATCGTAGAAACTTTATTTTCTTGGTACGATGATTTTCAACTTCACTCTGAAATTATTTGAACTTTTCAAATGTTTCAAGGGGGTTCCGGTAACCCCTCGGTACTACGGTAAAATCACTATTTCACCCGGACCACTTCCGATATCCAAACATAGGCATCCAATATATCAATCTTCATGTCTCGACCATTTCGAGACTCCTCGTCATGTACGTCATCACATCCGGGACTCCTAACAACCTTCGGTACATCAAAACATATAAACTCATAATATAACTGTCATCGTAACGTTAAGCGTGCGGACCCTACGGGTTCTAGAACTATGTAGACATGACCGAGATACGTCTCCGGTCAATAACCAATAGCGAAACCTGGATGCTCATATTGTCTCCCACATATTCTACGAAGATCTGTATCGATCAAACCGCATAACAACATACGTTGTTCCCTTTATCATCGGTATGTTACTTGCCCGAGATTCGATCGTCGGTATCTCAATACCTAGTTCAATATCGTTACCGGCAAGTCTCTTTACTCGTTCCGTAATACATCATCCTGCAACTATCTCATTAGTTGCAATGCTTGCAAGGCTTAAGTGATGTGCATTACCGAGAGGGCCCAGAGATACCTCTCCGACAATCGGAGTGACAAATCCTAATCTCAAAATACGCCAACCCAACAAGTACCTTCGGAGACACCTGTAGAGCACCTTTATAATCACCCAGTTACGTTGTGACGCTTGGTAGCACACAAAGTGTTCCTCTGGTAAATGGGAGTTGCATAATCTCATACTTATAGGAACATGTATAAGTCATGAAGAAAGCAATAGCAACATACTAAACGATCATGTGCTAAGCTAACAGAATGGGTCATGTGATTCACATCATTCTCCTAATGATGTGATCCCGTTAATCAAAGGACAACTCATGTCTATGGTTACGAGACATAACCATCTTCGATTAACGAGCTAGTCAAGTAGAGGCATACTAGTGACACTCTGTTTGTCGATGTATTCACACATGTATTATGTTTCCGGTTAATACAATTCTAGCATGAATAATAAACATTTATCATGATATAAGTAAATAAATAATAACTTTATTATTGCCTATAGGGCATATTTCCTTCAGCTAGAAGCATCGGCTAGTCCATTATAGAAGATATCAAGTATTTCATTTTTCTTCAGAGGATGATCAGGCAAAGCATTAAGTAACTGGAAAAGCCTCCCCCAAGCTTGTGGGAGACTCTCTTCTTTAATTTGCACAAAGTTAATTATTTCCTGTAAGGCAGCTTGTTTCTTATGAGCATGAAAATATTTTTCAGAGAAGTAATAAATCATATCTTGGGGACTACGCACACAACCAGGAGTAAGATTATTGTACCAAGCTTCAACATCACCCTTTAATGACAAAGGAAATAATTTGAGAATAAAGTAATAGCGAGTTTTCTCATCATGAGTAAAAAGGGTGGATATATCATTGAACTTACTAAGATGTGCCACAACAGTTTCAGTTCCATGACTATAGAAAGGATCAGATTCAACCAAAGTAATTAACTCTGGGTCGATAGAGAATTCATAATCCTTGTCGTTAATAAAGATAGGTGAAGTACCAAACTTAGGATCACATTTCATTCTAGCATTCAGAGATTTTTTCTTTATACTTGCATAGTAATTTCTCTAGATCATCCCTATCCTTACAAGCAAGAATATCTCTAGTTGCTTCTTGACTCATAACATAACCTTCCGGTATCTTAGGCAATTCATATCTAGGAGGGCTAGCTCTAGCGGGTGTTTCAGGAGTTTCAGTTTCAAGCTCATCATTAGATTCAACAACATCATGTTGTATTACTCTAGCAATTTGTTCATCAAGAAATTCACAAAGTGGCACATCATCATTATCAAGCAAGGTACTAGCATCATCATAAGCATCATTCATAGTATAAGTAGCATCATCAATAACTTGCGACATATCAGAATTAATAGCATGTGGTGGTGGTGTTGCAAGTTCACTCATAGCAGAAGGTGAATCTAAAGCAGAACTGGATGGAAGTTTCTTACCTCCCCTCGTACTTGAGAGAAATATCTTAGTCTTTGGATCCTTCAGATTCTTCATAGTTAATATGATAATAATCCCAAGTGACTCAACAAATATAGCTATGCTCCCCGGCAACGGCGCCAGAAAAAGGTCTTGATAACCCACAAGTATAGTGGATCGCAATAGTTTTCAAGGGTAAGTATTTAACCCAAATTTATAGATTCGGCACAAGGGGAGACAAGGAATATTTGAAGGTATTAGTAGCTGAATTGTCAATTCAACCACACCTGGAGATTAATTTTCTGCAGCAAAGTGATCAGTAGCACAATAATATGATAGTTTTGATAGTAGTGACACCAACAACGGTAACAGTCACAGTGATAGCAGTAACTTGTAGCGAGTGTAATAGTAGCAACAGCAGTAGTAACTTAGCAAGATCAATATAGGAAAAATTCATAGGCATTGGATCGGTGACTTGTTGGATGATATTCATCATGAGACAGTTATAACCTAGGGCGATACGACACTAGCGCCAGTTCATCGATATAATGTAGGCATGTATTCCGTAAATAGTCATAGTGCTTTATTAAAAGAACTTGCATGACATCTTTTGTCCTACCTCCCATGGCAGCGGGGTCCATATTGGAAACTAAGGGATATTAAGGCCCCCTTTTAATAGAGAACCAGAACAAAGCATTAATACATAGTGAATACATGAAATCCTCAAACTACGATCATCACCGAGAGTGGGCCCGGTTGTTGTCACTCCGGGGTTGTCGGATCATAATCGTAGTAGGTGACTATAACTTGCAAGATCGGATCTAAAACATGGATATAATGATCAATTCATAAACGGTTCAGATCCGAGTTCATGGCACCCGGGCCCAAAGTGACAAGCATTAAGCATAGCAAAGTCATAGCAACATCTATCTAAGAACATAGTGGATACTAGGGATCTGGCCCTAACAAAACCAACTCGATTACATGATGAATCTCATCCAACTCCTCACCGACCAGCGAGCCTACGAAGGAATTACTTACTTCCGGTGGGGAGCATCATGGAATTGGCGATGGAGAAGGATTGGTGATGACGAAGAACGAAGATCCCCCTCTCCGGAGCCCCAAACGGACTCCAGATCTGCCTTCCCGAGAAAGAATAGGGCTTGGCGGCGGCTCTGTCTCGTGGACCACGATAATTCTTTCTCTCTGATTTTTCTCTCCGAAAATAGGAATTTATAGTATCAGGGGGACGTCTGCGGGGCCACCAGGTGGGTACAACACACCTGGGCGCGCCAGGAGAGGGAGCGTGCCCCAGTGGGCTGTGGCCAACCAGGGGCCCCTCTCTGGTGGGTCTTGGCTCCAAAAATCCTTATTATTGATATAAAAATCCTTGCAAAGTTTCATTCCATTCCGAGAACTTTTACTTCTGCACAAAAACAACACCATGGTAGTTCTGCTGAAAACAACGTCAGTCCGGGGTTAGTTTCATTCAAATCATGCAAATTAGAGTCCAAAACAAGAGGAAAAGCGTGAGAAAAAGTAGATACGTTGGAGACATATCACTGGTGCATTTTGAACTTCTTCAAAATCTTGTCAAGGTATGTGCTTTGTGAAAGTCTAATTAAGTGTCTTGATCTATCTCTATAGATCTTGATGCCCAATATATAAGCAGCTTCACCGAGATCTTTCATTGAAAAATTCTTTTTCAAGTATCCTTTTATGCTATCCAGCAATACTGTATCATTTCCAATCAACAATATGTCATCCACATATAATATTGGAAATTCTACAGAGCTCCCACTCACTTTCTTGTAAATACAGGCTTCTCCAAAAGTCTGTATAAAACCATATGATTTGATCACACTATCAAAGCGAACTCCGATAGGCTTGCACCAGTCCATAAATGGATCACTGGAGCTTGCACACTTTGTTAGCATCCTTTGGATCGATAAAACCTTCTGATTGCATCATATACAACTCTTCTTCTAGAAATCCATTCAGGAATGCAGTTTTGATATCCATTTGCCAAATTTCATAATCATAAAATGCGGCAATTGCTAACATGATTTGGACAGACTTAAGCATCGCTACGGGTGAGAAAGTCTCATCGTAGTCAACTCCTTGAACTTTTCGAAAACCTTTCGCAACAAGTCGGGCTTTTTAGACAATAACATTACCGTCAACGTCAGTCTTCTTATTGAAGATCCATTTATTCTCGATGGCTTGCCGATCATCGAGCAAGTCAACCAAAGTCCATACTTTGTTCTCATACATGGATCCCATCTCACATTTCATGGCCTCAAGCCACTTTGCGGAATCTCGGCTCATCATCGCTTCCTCATAGTTCGTAGGTTCGTTATGGTCTAGTAACATGACGTCCAGAACAGGATTACCGTACCACTATGGTGTGGATCTTACTTTGGTTGCCCTACGAGGTTCAGTAGTAACTTGGTCTGAAGTTTCATGATCATCATCATTAGCTTCCTCACTATTTGGTGTAGGAATCACTGGAACTATTTTTTGTGATGAACTACTTTCCAATTCGGGAGAAGGTACAATTACCTCATCAAGTTCTACTTTCCTCCCACTCACTTCTTTCGAGAGAAACTCCTTCTCTAGAAAGGATCCATTCTTAGCAATGAATATCTTGCCTTCGGATCTGTGATAGAAGGTGTACCCAGCAGTCTCCTTTGGGTATCCTATGAAGACACATTTCTCCGATTAGGGCTCGAGCTTATCAGGTTGAAGCTTTTTCACATAAGCATCACAGCCCCAAACTTTAAGAAATGACAACTTGGGTTTCTTGCCAAACCACAGTTCATAAGGTGTTGTCTCAACGGATTTAGATGGTGCCCTATTAATGTGAATGCAGCCGTCTCTAAAGCATAACCCCAAAACGATAGCGGTTAATCAGTAAGAGACATCATAGATTGCACCGTATCTAATAAAGTGCGTTTATGATGTTCGGACACACCATTACGCTGTGGTGTTCCAGGTGGGGTGAGTTGCGAAACTATTCCGCATTGTTTCAAATTAAGACCAAACTCATAACTCAAATATTCACCTCCACGATCAGATCAAAGAAACTTTATTTTCTTGCTACGACAATTTTCCACTCCACTCTAAAATTCTTTGAACTTTTCAAATGTTTCAGACTTAGGAGAATGCTCTAAAAATGATGATCATCACACTTTTATTTTTCTTACAACTCAACAATTACAACTCGATACTTAGAACAAAATATGACTCTATGTGAATGCCTTCGGCGGTGTACCGGGATATGTAATGAATCAAGAGTGACATGTATGAAAGAATTATGAATGGTGGCTTTGCCACAAATACTATGTCAACTACATGATCATGCTAGCAATATGACAATGATGGAGCGTGTCATAATAAACGGAATGGTGGAAAGTTGCATGGCAATATATATCGGAATGGCTATGGAAAGGCCATGATAGGTAGGTATGGTGGCTGTTTTGAGGAAGGTATATGGTGGGTGTATGATACCGGCGAAAATGCACGGTATTAGAGAGGATAGCAATGGTGGAAGGAAGAAAAGTGCGTATAATCCATAGACTCAACATTAGTCATAAAGAACTCATATACTTATTGCAAAAATCTAGAAGTTATCAAAGCAAAGTATTACGTGCATTCTCCTAGGGGGATAGATTGGTAGGAAAAGACCACCGCTCGTCCCCGACCTCCACTCATAAGGAAGACAATCAATAAATAAATCATGCTCCGACTTCATCACATAACGGTTCACCATACGTCCATGCTACGGGAATCACAAACTTTAACACAAGTATTTCTCAAATTCACAACTACTCAACTAGCATGACTCTAATATCACCATCTTCATATCTCAAAACAATTATCAAGCATCAACCTTTTCTTAGTGTTCAACACACTCAAAAGAAAGTTTTACAAATCTTGAATACCAAGCTTATTAAGATTTTTTAAGCAAATTACCATGCTATTTAAGACTCTCAAAATATTCTAAGTGAAGCAAGAGAGATCAATAGTTTCTATAAAACAAATACACCACCATGCTCTAAAAGATATAAGTGAAGCACTAGAGCAAAACTATATAGCTCAAAAGATATAAGTGAAGCACATAGAGTATTCTATCAAATTCCAATTCATGTATGGATTTCTCAAAAGGTGTGCACAACAAGGATGATTGTGGAAAACTAACAAACAGAAACTCAAATCATACAAGACGCTCCAAGCAAAACACATATCATGTGGTGAATAAAAATATAGCTCCAAGTAAAATTATCGATGGAAGTAGACGAAAGAGGGGATGCCTTCCGGGTCATCCCCAAGCTTTGACTTTTTGGTGTCCTTGGATTATCTTGGTGGTTCCATGGTCATCCCCAAGCTTAGGCTCTTGCCACTCCTTGTTCCATAATCCATCAAAATATTTCACCCAAAACTTGAAAACTTCACAACACAAAACTCAACAGAAATCTCGTGAGCTCCGTTAGCGAAAGAAAACAAAAGACCACTTCAAGGTACTGTAATGAACTCATTCTTTATTTATATTGGTGTTAAACCTACTGTATTCCAACTTATCTATGGTTTATAAACTATTTTACTAGCCATAGACTCATCAAAATAAGCAAACAACACACGAAAAACAGAACATGTCAAGAACAGAACAGTCTGTATTAATCTGTAAGTAACACATACTTCTGGAACTCCAAAAAATCTACTAAAATAGGAAGACCTAGAAAATTTATTTATTGATCATAAGAAATTTGAATCAGTATTTTGTCACGTTCTGGTGATTTTTAACAATTGTTTTCGCGAACAGAAAGATTCTGGAAA
The DNA here is from genome assembly GCA_032464435.1 of Aegilops umbellulata. Classification (NCBI taxonomy): domain Eukaryota; kingdom Viridiplantae; phylum Streptophyta; class Magnoliopsida; order Poales; family Poaceae; genus Aegilops; species Aegilops umbellulata. Next base: position 71,938,301 of record CP136057.1, read on the forward strand.
TTACAGCAAGATCAAATAACTATCATCCAAGAAGATCCTATAGGTCTAACTTGGCACAAACACTAATTAAAACACAAAACCACATCTAAACAGAAGGTAGATGGATTATTTATTCCTAAACAGAAGCAAAAACAAAAAAAAACTAAAAATAAAATTGGGTTGCCTCCCAACAAGCGCTATCGTTTAACGCCCCTAGCTAGGCATAAAAGCAAGGATAGATCTAGGTATTGCCATCTTTGGTAGGCAATCCATAAGTGGCTCTCATGATAGATTCATATGGTAATTTTATTTTCTTTCTAGGGAAGTGTTCCATGCCTTTATTTAATGGAAATTGGAATCTAATATTCCCTTCCTTCATATCAATAATTGCACCAACCATTCTAAGGAAAGGTCTACCAAGAATAATAGGGCATGAAGGATTGCAATCTATATCAAGAACGATAAAATATATGGGCACATAATTCCTATTGGCAACAATAAGAACATCATTAATTCTTCCCATAGGTTTCTTAATAGTGGAATATGCAAGATGCAAGTTTAGAGAGCAATCATCAAAATCGCGGAAATCTAGCAAATCACACAAAATTTTGGGAATAGTGGAAACACTAGCACCCAAATCACTCAAAGCATAAAAGTCATGATTTTTAATTTTAATTTTAATAGTATGTTCCCACTCATCATAAAGTTTTCTAGGGATAGATACTTTCAGCTCAAGTTTTTCTTCATAAGATTGCATCAAGGCATCAACGATATGTTTGGTAAAGGTTTTATTTTGACTATAAGCATGAGGAGAATTTAGCACGGATTGCAACAAGGAAATACAATCAATTAAATAGCAACTTTCATAATTAAATTCCTTGAAATCAAAAATAGTGGGTCTAGCAACATCTAGGGTTTTATTCTTTTCAATCCCACTTTTATCAATTTCATCATCAAGATCTAAAAACTCCAAACTTTTGGAACGCCTTCTAGGTAAAGGTGGATCATATTCAGTCTCATCATTATCAAGATTCATATTGCAAAACGAAGATTTAATAGGAGACACATCAATTACTTTTAGATCTTCATCTTTATTTTCATAGGAATTGGAAGAACACGCTTTAATAAAGGCATCTTTCGTAGCACGCATCATAGCGGTTCTTTCCTTGCACTCATTAATGGAAATTCTCATGGCTTTGAGAGACTCATTGATATCATGCTTAGGAGGAATAGATCTAAGCTTTAAAGAATCAACTTCAAGAGAAATTCTATCAACGTTCCTAGCCAAATCATCAACTTTAAGTAATTTCTCTTCAAGCAAAGCATTGAAATTCTTTTGTGAATTCATAAAATCTTTAACACTATTCTAAAATTCAGAGGGCATCTTATTAAAATTTCCATAAGAGTTGTTGTAGGAATTTCCATAATTATTAGAAGGATTACTAGGATAAGGCCTAGGATTAAAATTCCCTCTATACGCGTTGTTACCAAAATTATTCCTACCAACAAAATTCACATCCATAGATTCATTATTATTCTCAATAAAGTTAGACAAAGGCATATCATTAGGATCAGAAGAAACACTCTTAGTAGCAAATAATTTCATAATTTCATCCATCTTTCCACTCAAAACATTGATTTCTTCTATCGCATGCACTTTTTTATTAGAAGATTTTTCAGTGTGCCATTGAGAATAATTAACCATAATATTATCTAGGAGTTTAGTAGCATATCGTAAAGTGATTTCCATAAAAGTGCCTCCCGCGGCCGAATCTAAAAGATTTCTAGAAGCAAAATTATTTCGGCATAAATGTTTTGTATAATCATCCACAATTCAAACCATGAGTAGGGCAATTACGTATCATTAATATCATTCTCTCCCAAGCTTGTGCAACATGTTCATGATCAAGTTGCTTAAAATTCATAATGTCGTTTCTAAGAGAGATGATCTTAGCAGGAGGAAAATACTTAGAGATAAAAGCATCTTTGCACTTGTTCCAAGAATCAATACTACTTTTAGGCAAAGACGAAAACCAAGCTTTAGCACGACCTCTAAGCGAAGAAGGAAATAGCTTCAATTTAACAATATCATTACGGACATCTTTCTTATTTTGCATATCACATAAATCAACGAAGCTATTTAGATGAGTAGCGACATCTTTACTAGGAAGGCCGACGAATTGATCTTTCATAACAAGATTCAACAAAGCAGCATTGATTTCACAAAATTCAGTATTGGTAAGAGGAGCAATCAGAGTGCTAAGGAAATCATTATTGTTGGTATTAGTAAAGTCACACAATTTGGTATTATCTTGAGCCATCGTGACAAGCAAGCAAACCAACACACGAGCAAACAAAAAGCGAGCAGAAAAAGGCAAACGGAAAAGAGAGGGCGAATAGAACTGCAAGGGTGAAGTGGGGGAGAGGAAAACGAGAGGCAAATGGCAAATAATGTAGTGCGAGCCATAAGTGATTGTGATGGGTACTTGGTATGTTGACTTTTGCGTAGACTCCCCGGCAACGGCGCCAGAAATCTTCCTGCTACCTCTTGAGCACTACGTTGGATTTCCTTGAAGAGGAAAGGGTGATGCAGCAGAGTAGAGTAAGTATTTCCCTCAGTTTTTGAGAACCAAGGTATCAATCCAGTAGGAGGCTACGCGCGAGTCCCTACCTACACAAAACAAATAGCTCAACGCAACCAACGCAATTAGGGGTTGTCTATCCCTTCACGGTCACTTACGAGAGTGAGATCCGATAGAGATGAGAAATAATATTTTTGGTATTTTTGGTATAAAGATGCAAAGTAAAATAAAAGGCAAAGTAAAAAAGAAAAGCAATAATAAAGTGATGGAAGATTGATATGATGAGAATAGACCCGGGGGCCATAGATTTCACTAGTGGCTTCTCTCAAGAGCATAAGTATTCTACGGAGGGTGAACAAATTACTGTTGAGCAATTGACAGAATTGAGCATAGTTATGAGAATATGTAGGTATGATCATGTATATAGGCATCATGTCCGAGACAAGTAGACCGACTCCTGCCTGCATCTACTAATATTACTCCACTCATCGACCGCTATCCAGCATGCATCTAGAGTATTAATTTAAAAACGGAGTAACACCTTAAGCAAGATGACATGATGTAGAGGGATAGATTCATGCAATATGATAAAAACCCGATCTTGTTATCCTTGATGGCAACAATACAATACGTGCCTTGCTGCCCCTGCTATCACTGGGAAAGGACACCGCAAGATTGAACCCAAAGCTAAGCACTTCTCCCATTGCAAGAAAGATCAATCTAGTAGGCCAAACCAAACTGATAATGCGAAGAGACTTGCAAAGATAACCAATCATACATAAAAGAATTCAGAGAAGATTCAAATATTGTTCATAGATAGACTTGATCATAAACCCACAATTCATCGGTCTCAACAAACACACCGCAAAAAGAAGATTACATCAAATAGATCTCCACGAGAGAGGTGGAGAACATTGTATTGAGATCCAAAAAGAGAGAAGAAGCCATCTAGCTACTAACTATGGACCCGAAGGTCTGAGGTAAACTACTCACACTTCATCGGAGGGGCTATGATGATGTAGAAGCCCTCCATGGTGATTGCCCCCTCCGCCGGAGCTCCAGAACAGGCCCCAAGATGGGATCTCGTGGGTATAGAAGGTTGCGGCGGTGGAATTAGGTTTTTGGCTCCGTATCTGGTCGTTCGGGGGTACGTAGGTATATATAGGAGAAAGGAGTACGTCGGTGGAGCAAAGGGGGGCCCACGAGGCAGGGGGTGCGCCCTAGGGGGGGCGCCCTCCACCCTCGTGGCTGCCTCCTTTCTTTCTTGACGTGGGGTCCAAGTCCTCTGGATCATATTCGGTGAGAAAATCACGTTCCCGAAGGTTTCATTCCGTTTAGACTCCGTTTGATATTCCGTTTCTTCGAAACACTGAAATAGGCAAAAAACAACAATTCTAGGCTGGGCCTCCGGTTAATAGGTTAGTCCCAAAAGTAATATAAAAGTGGAAAATAAAGCCCAATATGGTCCAAAAAAGTAGATAATATAGCATGGAGCAATAAAAAATTATAGATATGTTGGAGACGTATCAAGGGCGCGCTCCCCCAGCTTGGAGATGAAGTGCCCGAGCGAGGTTACTCAACCCGCCAGCTTTTGCATCTTCTTAAGGGTTTGTGGCAGGCTCATCCTGTCTATGGCCTTGACCTTCTCCGGGTTGGCCTCGATCCCCCTGTGCGACACCAAGAAACCCAACAGCTTGTTGGAGGGGATGCCAAACACACATTTCTCTGGGTTGAGCCGCAGGTCCACTTTGCGCAAGCTAGAAAATGTCTGCTCCAAGTCTTCAATAAGGGTCCTTGCCTCCCAAAATTTCACCACTATGTCATCGACGTATGCCTCAGCGTTCCTCCCAAGCTGCCGGCCCAGAGCGATGTGTGTCAACCGTTGGAAGGTTGCTTCAGCATTACGCAGCCCGAACTGCATGCAGGAGTAGCAGTACACCCCGCATGGAGTCAAGAAGGTCGTCTTCTTAACATCCTACACCACCATCTTGATTTGGTGATAGCCCGAGAAGGCATCCAGAAAGCACAGCAAGTCGCACTCGGCGGTGGAGTCGATGATCTGATTGATGCGTGGAAGCGGAAATGGGTCTTGAGGACAGGCCTTATTAAGGTTGGTGAATTTACGCACATGCGCTCCTTCCTGCCTTTCTTGGGAATGATAACCGGGTTCGCCAGCCATTCTGGATACGGCACCTCCCGAATGACGCTAGCCTCTTGCAGTTTGCGGGTCTCTTGGACAATGAACGACTGCTTCTCTGTGGACTGCCGCCGCGCTTTTTGTTTCACCGGGCGTGCGTTAGGGCACACCCTCAAGTGGTGCTCGATTATCCCCCTCGGGATCCCGACCAGATCCTTGGGGCTCCCATGCGAACACATCCTTATTCGTGCGTAAGAAGCTGACCAACACCTCTTCTTGGTCTGGAGGGAGGCCGGCGCCTATGGTGAAGGTGGAGCCCGACGCCCCGTCTTCATCGACGGGCACCTGCTTTGTCTCGGCACGATCTTGAGAGAACAATTGTTTCTTCTTCTCTAGTCCAGCCCCCGGAGCTTCCGGGGCTCTCTACTTGCTTGGCCGCGCGGCTGCCGCGGCCCTGAAAGTGTGCCTGAGGGCTGAGAGCGCATCCTTGGTGTCCCCCGCTATGGTGAGGACACCGCTGCTTCCCGGCATCTTCATGAGATTGTAGCCTAGGTGGGTTGCCGCCATGAACTTGGCCAAGGCCGGGTACCCGAGAATGGCATTGTACGACAGGCTGATGCGGGTGATGTCAAAGTCGATGAGCTCGGTGCGGTAGTTGTCACGTGTGCCGTAGGTGACGGGGAGGCGAATCTGCCCGAGGGGACAGGTGGAGCCATCTACGACTCCAGACAAAGGCTTGGTGGGGCGGAGCTGGCCGTGGGGCACGTGTAGCAGACCGAATCCCTCCATGGAGAGGGCGTTGAGGCTGGCGCCGCCGTGGATGAGGGTCCTGGTGACTGCTACGTTGCAGATGGTGGGGATGCAAAGCATCGGGAGCACGCCGACTCCAGCCGTGGTCGCGTGGTGGTCACTTGAGTCGAAGTGAGGTCGGCTTTAGGCCCCACCCAGCCTGGTGGTTCTCCCCATTGTACGTGGGTGGCGCCCACCTGGCGAAAGAACTGCTTGGCGTGGCGGTCCGAGGGCGGCGCCTGCGAGCCAGCGAGGAGGGCCGCGATGGCGTTGGGTGCTGGTGCCGCGAAGCACGCGGTGAAGAGGCCGCACAGCTCCTCCCAGGAGGCCACTGAAGACCCTAGCAAGCCAAGGAGCCAGGCGCGCGGCGCGCCCGCCAGGGCCATGGGAATCCAGTTTGCCATGACCTTATCGTCGCCGCCGGCCGCCAAAACAGCATCCGCATACGCCTGTAGAAAACCCGTCGGGTTTGCCGCGCCATCGTACCGAGGCGGCAGTTCCGGCCTGAACTTGGGTGGCCACTGCACCTGCCGCAGGGCGGGGGTGAAAGCCCGGAGGCCCATGACTCCCCCATAGGCACCCATTGATCCGGTCGGTGGAGCAGCGCTCGCCATGAGAGCCGAACAGCGAAGCGCAGCGGACGGAGGGGCAGATCTTCAATGCACCCCTACCTGGCGCGCCAAATGTTGGATTCCGGGCTCTGCAGACCCTAGATAGATTCAAACTCTAGGGTGCGTGCGAAGAACTCAACCTCCCCAGTCTGCCTACTCCCTGATCCCACGGCCTAGCTCTATGAACTGGAAGGAAACGAAACAAGGTAGTTTACCCAGGTTCGGGCCACCTTGCGGTATAAAACCCTACTCCTCCTTTCTTGTGGATTAGCCTCGAGGGGGGTTGAGGATGAACTAGTACAGTGGACAAACAACCTCAGGAGGTGTGTTCTTGAGCTGGTGAGGGAGAGGATGATCTGAATGATCCCTCCCAGTTTATGGTGATGGCTAAGCCATATTTATAGTGGCTTGGGTCCTCTTTCCCCAAAACGAAGGCGGGAAGGGATCACACAACGGCCAAATTCGAAGGGAGACAACTGGTACATCTTATCCTGACAAAAGGTAGTGGGTGAGGAACACCACCCTCTCATGGGGCCTTGGGGTGGGGATGAGCTGCCCCTCTTCTGGGAGCCGGTGCACGATGTCGTTAGACAAGTATCCAGCCTTCCTCAGCTTTTTTATGTGACCCTCCATGACAGAGGAGACCATCCACTTGCCTCCCGCTCCGGACATGGCTGGAGAAGGTTGAGGTGGGGTTTGCGGACTTGGGCGCTGGAGCTCGAGTGCGCGGAAATGGATAGGCAAAGGAGGAAGAAGGCGTAGGTAAAAAGGTGGATCCTTATCCCCTTATATGGACGGACGCAAACTGCGCATCCCCACCCGCCTAGTAAAACTCGCTTATCTCCCAAGCGTTGTAATCAATGGCACGGTTGGGTTACCCACGCCCGTATTGATGAGAATCCCGGAATAAGGGGACACGGTCTCTACTTTGACAAGAAGTGCCAAGGAAACCGCCTCGCTAAACGCACTGAGGTGGGATAGTAAAACGATTCGAATAAAGGCTTGGTTGTGGTGTGATGTCACGCTGCAGAATACGTCAGCAAATTAGATTTGTGTAAGTATTATTCTCTCTATGGCAATATGTGGAAACTTATTTTGCAGAGCCGGACACTATCCTTGTGTTCAAAATCTTCTACGAAGTACTTGGAGGAGGAACCCGCCTTGCAATGCTGAAGACAATCTGCGCGCCGGACTCGTCGTCATTGAAGCCTGGTTCAGGGGCTACTGAGGGAGTCCTGGATTAGGGGGTGTCCGGATAGCCGGACTATACCTTCGGCCGGACTCCTGGACTATGAAGATACAAGATTGAGACTTCGTCCCGTGTCCGGAAGGGACTTCCCTTGGCGTGGAAGGCAGGCTTGGCGATACGATATGTAGATCTCCTACCATTGTAACCGACTCTGTGTAACCCTAGCCCTCTCTGGTGTCTATATAAACCGGAGGGTTTTAGTCCGTAGGACAGAAGAACAACAATCATACCATAGGCTAGCTTCTAGGGTTTAGCCTCTCTGATCTCGTGGTAGATCTACTCTTGTACTACCCATATCATCAATATTAATCAAGCAGGAGTAGGGTTTTACCTCCATCGAGAAGGCCTGAACCTGGGTAAAAACATCGTGTCCCTTGTCTCCTGTTACCATCCGCCTAGACGCACAGTTCGGGACCCCCTACCCGAGATCCGCCGGTTTTGACACCGACATTGGTGCTTTCATTGAGAGTTCCTCTGTGTCGTCGCTTTTAGGCCCGATGGATCCTCCGATCATCAACAGCGATGCGTTCCAGGGTGAGACTTTTCTCCCCGGACAGATCTTCGTATTCGACGGCTTTCCACTGCAGGCCAATTCGCTTGGCCATCTGGAGCAGATCGAAAGCTATGCCCCTGGCCATCAGGTCAGATTTGGAAGCTTGAACTACACGGCTAATATCCGCGAAGACTTGATCTTCGACGGATTCGAGCCACAGCCGGGCGCGCCGCACTGTCGCGAAGGGCATGATCTAGCTCTGCTGCTAGACAGTGCTGTGGGGGGCGCACCCATGTCCGCTCTGACCCTTAGCTCGGAGCCGACTGCGCCAATCAAGGACGAGTGGTTGGACACCGCCTCGGGGGCTGCAATCTCTATGGCGATCGAGCCGAACACCATCCCTAATCTCTGCGAGGCCCGTGGCTCCAAGGTGCCGGACTCCTCTCCGGACTCCGAGCCCCCAGCGCCCTTGCCAATCGAATCCGACTGGGCGCCGGTCATGGAAGTCACCGCCGCAGATATCTTTCAGCACTCGCCCTTTAGCGATATTCTGAACTCACTAAAATCTCTCTCTTTATCAGGAGAGTCCTGGCCGGACTATGGTCAGCAAGGTTGGGATGCGGATGACGAAGAAATTCAAAGACCACCCACCACCCACTTCATAGCCACTGTCGATGATTTAACCGACATGCTCGACTTCGACTCCGAAGACATCGACGGTATGGACGACGATGTAGGAGACGAACAGGAACCAGCGCCTATAGGGCACTGGAAAGTCACCTCGTCATATGACATATACTTGGCGGACAGCCCAAAAGAAGGCAATGGCGATGGAACAGCGGAGGATGACCCCTCCAAGAAGCAGCCTAAACACCGGCGTCAGCTGCGCCGCTCTAAATCCCGCCAAAGCAAAAACGGTGATTCCGGCACGGGAGATAATAACACCCCAGACAGTGCCGAAGACAACCCCCTCCAGCAGGAGTCTGCACAGGAGGACGGAGAAGCCATCCCTCATGAGAGAGCGGCAGACAAAGAGATGGAGGACGATAATTACATGCCTCCCTCCGAAGACGAGGCAAGCCTCGACGACGACAAATTTGTCGTGCCAGAGGATCCCGTCGAACAAGAGCGTTTCAAACGCAGTCTTATGGCCACGATGAGCAGCCTCAAGAAAAAACAGCAACAACTTAGAGTTGATCAAGACTTGCTAGCTGACAGATGGACTGAAGTCCTAGCGGCCGAAGAGTATGAACTCAAACACCCCTCCAAGAGCTACCCAAAGCGCAGGTTGATACCCCGATTAGGGGAGGAAGCACCTAAACCAACATCACCAACGCATGACGCGGCCGATCGGCCACCTCGTGGCCGTGCTAGAGAGGCCTCACGGCCCTCCGCTCAAGCCGAACCCCGACGATGCTCAAAAAATACCAAGGCACGGGGAAATGCGCCAGACCTGCAAGATATATTGGAGGACAAGGCAAGGCAAACAAGATCGATCTACGGATCGCGTGGGCGCCCCACGACACGAGACGATAATCGTCACGCCGGATACAGTAAATCCGGCCGGGCCGAACACAATAGACAAAGCTCGTTCGAGCTGCGTCGTGATATAGCCCAATACAGAGGCACCGCACACCCACTATGCTTCACAGATGAAGTAATGGATCATCAAATCCCCGAGGGTTTCAAACCCGTGAACATCGAATCATACGATGGCACAACAGATCCTGCAGTATGGATCGAGGACTATCTCCTTCATATCCACATGGCCCGTGGTGATGACCTACACGCCATCAAATACCTCCCACTCAAGCTTAAAGGACCAGCTCGGCATTAGCTTAACAGCTTGCCAGCAGAATCAATTGGTTGTTGGGAGGACCTGGAAGCCGCATTCCTCGACAATTTCTAGGGCACTTATGTGCGACCACCAGACGCCGATGACCTAAGCCACATAATTCAGCAGCCCGAGGAACCGGCCAGACAATTCTGGACACGGTTCCTAACCAAGAAAAATCAAATTGTCGACTGTCCGAACGCTGAGGCCCTAGCAGCCTTCAAGCATAACATCCGCGACGAGTGGCTTGCACGGCACCTAGGACCGGAAAAGCCAAAATCTATGGCAGCCCTCACGCACTTATGACCCGCTTTTGCGCGAGAGAAGACAGCTGGCTAGCTCGTAGCAATAACATGACCAAGAGCCCTGGTAATTCGGATACCAAGGACAGGAGTGGCAGGTCGCGTCGCAACAAGCAAAAGCGCCGCATTAACGGCGACAATGCTGAGGATACGGCAGTTAATGCCGGATTTAGAGGCTCTAAACCCGGTCAACAGAAAAAGCCATTCAAAAGAAATACTCCGGGCCCGTCCAGTTTGGACCGAATACTCGACTGCTCATGCCAGATACACAACACCCTCGAAAAACCAGCCAATCACACCAACAGGGATTGTTGGGTGTTCAAGCAGGCGGGCAAGTTAAATGCCGAAAGCGGAGACAAAGGGCTGCATAGCGACGTCGAGGAAGAGCCCCGGCCGCACGAACAATAGTGGAAAGAAGGGCTTCCCACCACAAGTGTGGACGGTGAACATGATATACGCAACCCACATCCCCAAGAGGAAGCGGAAGCGTGCGCTAAGGGACGTATACGCGATGGAGCCAGTCGCCCCAAAGTTCAACCCATGGTCCTCCTGCCCGATCACTTTTGATCGAAGGGACCACCCCACTAGCATCCGTCATGGTGGATTCGCTGCATTGGTTCTAGACCCAATTATTGACGGATTTCACCTCACTAGAGTCCTTATGGACGGCGGCAGCAACCTGAACCTGCTTTACCAGAATACAGTGCAAAAAATGGGCATCGATCCCTCGAGGATTAAACCCACTAAAACGACCTTTAAAGGCGTCATACCAGGTGTAGAGGCCAACTGTACAGGCTCAGTTACACTTGAAGTGGTCTTCGGATCTTCGGATAATTTCCGAAGTGAGGAGTTTATCTTCGATATAGTCCCGTTCCACAGTGGCTATCACGCACTGCTCGGGCGAACCGCATTCGCAAAGTTCAGTGCAGTGCCGCACTACGCATACCTCAAGCTCAAGATGCCAGGCCCTCGAGGAGTCATTACGGTCAATGGAAACACCGAACTCTCTCTCCGAATGGAGGAGCATACGGCGGCTCTCGTAGCGGAAGTACAAAGCAGCCTCTCAAGGCAATTCTCCAGTCCAGCCATTAAACGTTCGGACACCGTCAAGCGTGCCCGGAGTAACCTACAACAAGACCGCCTGGCACGCTCCGAGCAAGCGTAGCAATGCGGCCCCAACCCCAGCCCTCACGAACTTGCGAAACCAGTGTTGCGCGTACATAACTACGCTCTGGAAATACCATGGGCAAATGGGGAGGGGCACCATCACGGTACACCCGAAACACAACTTAAACCGCACTAGGGGCTGCCGACTTCTTCATTTTCTCTTACTTTCAGGACTCCATTCTTCGGAAGGTCTGTCTGGCAGTACAATTGCCACACAAAGGATACAACAACCAGGGAAGCAGAAAGCTACGCCGAATTCTCAGGTGGTCTCTATAACGAGCAACATACCTGTCTTACATATCATCTCGCAGCTCGCCCCTGGAGGGGGACATGTCAAATAGTCCCATCCCTTGCTTATCGCACTATTTGTATCGTCCTGCTTCTACATCAGCTCTTTTAAATAAACAATGCTTAGCTTCAGCTTATTACTGCATTCTCTATTCATTTCCTTTTTAATATATATGTTCAGTTATGAAATTTAGCACCGGTACACTTTGGTACGGCCAATACGCCAGGGGCTCAAGCACCCCATAAACACGGCGTGAATAGTCCGAACACTTTCACAAGTGCGGCCCTCCGATCTTATAGCATTATATGCATCAGCTCCGAATCATGTCTTGGTTCAATAGTTAGGTTTGCCCGGCTCCTATGTTTTGGTACCTTATGTTCCATTATATCGGCTAAGGTAGCACTAGGAGAACTACTGCGATTGTGCCCCAGTTGAGCTGGGCTAAGCACCGCAGTAGAGAAAGCTAAAACTGACCGTCATGATGAGGCGAGAGCTGGTCGCTGTTCGAGAGGTTTTCGAGTCCCTAAAGACTTATGCCGCTTAGAGCGAGGAGTCGGCTTTGTCCGGCCTAGGCGTGGATAGCGCCCCGAACTCGGTCTGCCGAAGATTAGGGGCTTCGCTGAAATTTTAAATTATAGAATTCTATGGCTAAGTGAGAGTGTTCAAGCATTATAGTCCGATTGCCTTGTTCGTTGTGTTGAGCGCCTCCCTCGAAGGACCCAAGAATGGGAAAAAGAGTGCTCAAGTTTATCCCGGACACCCCAGCACTCGTGGCATGGGGGCAGAAGCCGACGACTCGCCATCTCCCAAATTTGATAAACGGCCGCACATAAGGTAATATTTTAAATTAAACAAGCGTTGCATAGCGCATATGAACAAGTTTTCAGCGCACAGGACAAAACGAGCAAGTTTCACTCAAAAATTACATCTTTTTAACATTCGTCCGCCATAAGGCGGGCGCCCTTAAAGACGCCCTCATAGTACATCTCGGGGTGGTGATGCTCCTTGCCCGGCGACGGCCCGTCCTTCACAAGCTTCTCCGCATCCAGCTTGCCCCAGTGCACCTTAGCATAGGCAAGCGCCTTACAGGCACCTCCGATGCAGACGGAGCGCTTGATGACTTCAAGCCTTGGACATGCCTCCACCAACCGCCACTCCAGGCCATAGCCGAACTATGAGGCCCTTCATGGCCTGTTCAGCCAACTTGTGGAGCTCGACCAGTTGCTTCAGCTGGTCGCTCAAGGGCACAGGGTGTCCGGCCTCAGCATACTGAGACCAGAACACCTTCTCCATCGAGCTTCCCTCCTCGGCACAGTAGAAGGCGGCGGCATCTGACACGCTGCGGGGCAAATCTGCGAATGCTCCTGGAGAGCTCCGGATTCGGGTAAGTAACAAGTAACTTACTTTCACGTGCTTCTTTGCATAAAGAATGCCTTACCTGCCGCTATCTTCTTCATCGCCTCCACCTCCTTGAGGGCCTTCTAGGCTTCGGCCTTGGCAGACTTGGCATTTTCAATGGCCCTGCGAGCTCGGACTCTCGCGTCTTCGAGTCAAGCTCCAAACTCTCATGTTTTTTCATGAGAGCCTGGAGCTCTCGCCGCACCTCGCCAACCTGCGCCTCATTCTTCTCCCGCTCGGTGCGCTCCGTGGCCGCCTTCTTTTCGGCCTCGAACAAAGCCTGCTTAAGGGTTGCCACCTTAGTTGTGGCCCCTACAATAGCCACATTAATCCTGTCATTTTCTTGCAATTGCACCTTATATATATATTTAAAAAATGTATCTCTTACCTTCTTTGTCCTTGAGCTGCTTTTTGGCAAGGCCGAGCTTTTGCTCGGACCGCTCGAGGTTCTGCTTCAGCGTGTCCACCTCCGCAGTCAGTGCGGCGGACGCCAGCAGTGAAGCCTACATACGCATATTGACTTACTTTTTTTAGACTCCTGCAAATGTTATTAGATCATCTATTCGGCTTTTCTTTCCGAACGCCAAACAAAGCATCAGGGGCTACTGTCTATGCGGTAATATTTTTACATATTCTTTTCTTACCTCAAAGCCTGTTAGAAGGCTGGCACAGGCTTCAGTCAGCCTGCTCTTGGCGGACTGAACCTTCTGGATCACCGTACTCATTACAGTACGGTGCTCCTCGTCGATGGAGGCGCTGTTAAGCACCTCCAGCAAGTTATCCGGTGCCTCCGGTTGGGCAGAGGTCACCGGCGTCGTAGGCTTGCCCTTCTTCTTGGAGGGCCGCCTGCCGGACTCTGGAACCTTTGAAGGTTCCGGTGCGGTGTCCGGCCTAGGGACGGACTTGGAGCCCTCGGGGGTTTTGTCCCCTTGGCGCCTGGAGTCCGGGAGGTCGCCTGGCGGCGCCTCCGGGACCACCTCCTCCTGGTTTGGAACCTCCTGGGACAACACTTCGGCGTCGTCCGTAGGGCGGGGGGAGGTAGCGGTCAGAAGTGAATTCACATCCGACGAGTCCAGGGAGCCACTCGACGACACGTCGAGCCGGTCTTTGGGAGGACTGCATAATTATATGCGGCGTAGGAAAAGCTATTCAATAAAGGAATGCCATGAGTCGTTCTGGTATCCGAACACTTAGGATTTTGCCAGGAGCTTGGCCCTGTGCAGCCACTCCTCTTCGCCGTCATCGGCGTTGGTGGAGTAGTCCGGAGGAAGGGTCCTCCCCTTCTTGGACCCTTCGGCCTCCCCAGTTGGGGCTGCCTTCCTTTTCTTCCCTCCCCCCGCTGGAGGGGAGAGGTCTCTTCTTCCTCCTCCTCGTCTTCACGGGAGGAGTGCGTCTCGGAGTCGTCGGATGATGAATCCGACACCACCAGGCGCCAGGGACCCTTTCGAGTCTCCGTGGCCTTCTTCTTGGCCTTTTTCTCCGGCACCACATAGGGTGCCGGAACCAGCAGCCCTGTCAAACGGGCGTCCGTTGGGTCTTCGGGCAAAGGAGCCGGACAACTGATCTGTCCGGACGTCTCCTACCAATCCTGTTAAAGGTAAGGGAGTTTAGATCTCGCATAGAGTCAAACTATGCAAGACAAAAAACCTGTAAAAGGTAAAAGCAGCTTACCGCGCCAGCTTGACGCCGCGCGCTGAATCCACGATCCTCGGAGGCGGATGCGGGAGCCTCGGCGCCCTTGAACAGCACCTTCCAGGCATCTTCGTACATAGTGTCGAAGAGCCTACTCAGTGTTCGGTGTTGTGCCGGATTGAACTCCCATAAGCTGAAAGCCCGTTGTTGGCACGGGAGGATCCGGCGGATGAGCATGACCTGGACTACGTTGACGATTTTGAGCTTCTTGCTCACCAGGTTTTGGATGCATGTCTGGAGTCCGGTCATCTCTCCTTTCTTGCCCCACGACAGGCCCGTCTCCTTCCAGGAGGTGAGCCGCGTAGGGGCTTCGAATCGGAACTCAGGTGATGCGACCCATTCAGGGTCATGTGGCGCGGTGATGTAGAACCACCCCGATTGCCACCCCTTTAGGGTCTCCACGAAAGAGCCCTCGAGCCATAGGACGTTGGGCATCTTGCCCGCCATGGCCCCTCCGCACTCCGCCTGGCAGCCGCGCACTACCTTCGGCTTGATGTTGTGACACCCCAAAAATCTTGACCTTGTTTTAATGGATTAAAATTTTTGCCAGGATTTAAAACCTTGATTTTTGCTCCTTTTTGAATTTTTTTTACCATTTCCTCCCTTGCAATTATGGGGTTTTCCCCTAAATGAAAACCTTTTCAAATATGTCTTTGGACCTGTTTAACCACTCAAGAAGAACTTTTCCTTTATTAGTAAAACAAATTGAATATATAAGTTGTTTGATTTTTTTTTGAAATTGGTTTTTCAAGGTTAATTGGCCATATTTGAACTGCAACCATTTGATAAATTCACTTAAAATTCCAACCAAAATTTGGAGATGTCAGGTGATGTTTTTAAATCACTTTTATGCAAAAATAACTTTGATTCATAAAATATTTTGAGCTCTACACCCTATTTCCTTCTCTGGTCCAGAGTGCAAATTTGCACTACAACCCATTTAAATATTTCTTTCTAGCCTTCACCAAAATTATGGGATGTTGGTAATAGCCTATAATTCAAATTTATGCAAAAACCTTATGATGTTATTTGAAAGATTTGAGTGTATCAACCTCATCTTCATTCTGGCCCAACTTGCTGGTTTACACAGCAACCACATTTTGACTTGCTCTTTAACCCTTGATTCTTTCTCCCACTTGTAGTCCTCCTTGTTAAACCCATAAGTCCAAGAGCATGCAATTTTTGGATCACTTTTGATTCATGTAGCCATGCCCTTTCTTCTCTGACCAGATTTGGAGTTCTGCAAAACTTGCACTAGCAAGTTTGTGCTTTCCACCAACTAACCTCACCACCCTCTCTTGCATCCGAGGAGACACTGACCGGGAGAAATTGACCACTCAAAAACCTGCCTAGATGCCTCTGGCATTTTGTCGAGCACCCTGAGTGCTTAGCCAGATTTGGCATGATTTCAAGTTTACATTGTGAACTTGACCACCTGCCCAAACCACCTTGTCCATTAGGCTCCCAGCTACTCCTAACCTGGATCTTCTAATTCCCAGTCTCACCCGAGACCTCTAGCGCGCCCTGGCATTTCGTCGAACAGGTCCTGCGCGTGCACTGGGCGTGCCCAGAGCGCGCCAACTGCAGCCGCGCACAGAGCCGCTGCGTCGCGTGCCCCTGGCTTGAACCGCATGGCCGAACCTCGCCTCGCACTCCCCTCCTCGCCGCGTCACGCCAAAAGGCCCCGACCGCTCCCTGGCGCCCTACAGCGCCGCCGTCAGAGGCCATTTGGTGGCACGCCCGCGGGCGAGCCCGCCGCCCGACCACGCCTGCGCTAGCCAGCGCCGCCCAAGCTCCCAGCGCTTGCCACCTGCCTCCTGGAGCAGTGCGTGCTCATCCACAACTTCGTCCCCTAGCATTCGTCGCCGCCACGTTGCCCTGCAAGCACAGAGAGGCGGTTCGCCGCCGTTCTTATCTCCGGCCACCTCGGACCGACCACCACCACCTATATAAGGAGCCCCGAGCTCATCTCCGCACAGGGACGACCCCAAGCCACCTTCCTAGAGCCCCATTGGCCGTCAATTGAAGAGGAAAAGGTCGTCTTCTTCCTCTCCGGCAACCTCGGCCGCCGCCATTGCCCCGGCCAGTACGGCGCCACCAGAGCCCTCCCCTTTCCACTCTCTCCACCAAGAGCTCTCCCTCCCTCTCGCAAGTACCACCCCACGCTCAATTTTTGCCGGAGACCACCGCAGCCCCAAATTCACTTTGTCCCCGGAGCCTCCTCCGCCGCGGAGCTCGTCGCCGACGGCTCCCTCCGTCCCCATTACTCCCTCGACCACCGAAGGGACCTCCTAGGAGTGGCGGATCCATCCCGGCACTCGGATGCCCGCGAAGGACCGCCGTTCGCCGGCGGCGATCGCCGGACACCCCGCCTCTGCTCGGGCAGAGAAGAGGAGGGAGTGGAGACTGGTCAAACCTGACCAGTGGGCCCCTGGACCCACTGTCAGAGACCCAGCCCCGCCTCCACGTGTTTAAGTGGAAGCGCAAAACCCCGAGTACGTCTCCCCTGTTCGAAGGCGTATTATTCCCAAAACGTTTTGTTTTCTCTTTTGTTTTAAATAACAGATTTTGACCAAACTTTGACCAACTGTATCTTTTTAAATACAGCTCCAAATAAATTAATTCTTTTTCCTACCTCTCTCAAATATTGTCTAGTTTATTTTAAGATTTATTTGAAAAAATTTCAAAACAATTTTTCGTGCTGTTTTTATTTTGTGTGTTAATTCATATATATTTCCAAAATAGGATTTTGGGAGATTTCAAGATGTTTCGGATGCACCCTTCTTTTCCATGACCTAAAGGCAAGCATTCTGAACCCTGGTGTAATTTTTGTGTGTGTCATTTGACTCGGTAACAACACCACCCCGGCACGCGCATGCGTCATTTTATGTGAGGATGTGATCCTATACATAAGTGCATGTTAGTGGATTTCATGCATATGGAGTTGACATGTTTTGTGATGGAAAACACCGCCATACACTTTTCATGCATACCGAAAGGAATGCCGGGTAGGCCTCTGTCTTGGGTAGACGCGGTCTTGTCCCTAGTCCTCCGTTGAGACGGTGGTGTCCGGTATGGCATGATGGGGTATGTCGTGTGGTGTTTCTATCTATTGGTTCAAGTATATGCATTGTTGTGCTAACCTTGCAGGAAATGTTACTACCTCCTGAGTCGACCGTAGATCGAGTCTTGTTCCGGTAACCCCCATACTTGTTTCGTACTACCACAGGTCCCTACCGTAAGTAGGGTATGGTTCAGTAAGTTGTTAACCCTTGTCTTGGC
Source organism: Aegilops umbellulata (assembly GCA_032464435.1). Classification (NCBI taxonomy): domain Eukaryota; kingdom Viridiplantae; phylum Streptophyta; class Magnoliopsida; order Poales; family Poaceae; genus Aegilops; species Aegilops umbellulata. The sequence continues at coordinate 71,956,105 of CP136057.1, forward strand.
ACACACCGTACAGAGAGGCCATGGTGGAAGATACCGGCTGCATCCGGTAGGCATGCCACCTGGTCCGGGGGCATGGGTGTTTCGGTTGTAGCCGAAGGGGGTAGCTCCCCTAGTTTGCACGCGGTATAAATTTTGTGATCCCATGCTACGTCGAGGTTGTAGCCTCCCCACTTAGAGTTGGCTTGACAGGTGTCGTGGGTGATTCCAGACACCGGTGAGTTAAGCTGGTGTGTGCAAGTCAAGTGTGTTTTCAATTAAAAGACCGTAGACGGAATTAGTCCCGATGGACTAAAGGAATCCGTTACTCGTGGGTAAAGAGTACATCCTCTACAGAGATTAAACCTATTCGAATAGCCGTGTCCATAGTTAAGGATTACAGTCTGGGATGGGTCAAGTGTCGGTCTTAGTGTCGGTCTTCGGAGGTGAAACTGTTAAACCAGAACGGGAATTACTACTTGTGACTTGTGATGATTATGATTATTACTATTGTTGACTAACCCGTGATATTATTGTTATTATCGAATATCTCTGGGATGGTTCTACCTCCGGGATGTTCACTATGATTTTTTTTCTTTTAAAGCCCTTTCTGTGGTGTCGCTCAGACGCCCGGCTGTGGCATTTCTTTTAAAGCCCTTTCTGTGGTGTCGCTCAGATGCCCGGCTGTGGCATTTCTTTTTAAAGCCCTTTCTGTGGTGTCGCTCAGACGCCCGGCTGTGGCATTTCTTTTAAAGCCCTTTCTGTGGTGTCGCTCAGACGCCGGCCGTGGCATTTCTTTTTAAAGCCCTTTTTGTGGTGTCGCTCAGACGCCCGGCTGTGGCATTTCTTTTAAAGCCCTTTCTGTGGTGTCACTCAGACGCCCGACAGTGGCATTTATTTTAAAGCCCTTTCTGTGGTGTCGCTCAGATGCCCGGCTGTGGCATTTCTTTTTAAAGCCCTTTCTGTGGTGTCGCTCAGACGCCCGGCTGCGGCATGCTTGTTGATTATTTTATAAATATTACTACTGCTATACTATTACTTATTCGTAAATAACATGCTTGCATGCGTCATAGTCTCATTGATCTTGTGTGGCTAACGTCATGAACATGAGACATTTCCAGCACATCTTTGTTATGTTATACCCATGTTCATAATGTTTGCGAGTACATTCAAAGTACTCACTGGCTTGTCCCTGGCTATTGTCTTGGCCAGATTGCTTGCTTGGAGAGGAGCGTTGCGATGACAGCCCCGGAACTAAGCAACGGTGTTAGCAGCCTCACGAAGATAGGAGTTAACTTGGTCAGTTGTTCCCGTGGGAAATGGAGTCCCACAGACCGTGGTGATCCATGAACCGCTTCTGCCCTCAACCACTAGAAACCATTTGTTGTACTCATAGGCCACAACGGTCTTGTACTACATATTCCGTAATTTTGCTTGGAATATCTGTATCAAGTTGATGCCTCATCAGCTAACAGTTATCCTGGGGCTGATGAGCTCGACGACCATTTTTCTGGAAATTATGTCCGGAAAAACCGGTCGCGACAGACTTGGTATCAGAGCCAGGCTGACCATTGGCTAATCCTATCTTAGCCAGGTCAATAACTTAGGCAGACCAACCCACCAAACCATAACCAAACCCCAGCCAAGCTTCTCATACAAGATAGCCCCACAGTGACCCGACACCCTTTTGGCAGTCGGTGCCCGACCTACCAGCCTAGCCATCGATCAGGCGCCAGTGACCGGCCCCCAGATAGTCCTGTTCGCAAGCGTGCGGAGGAAGACTCCGACCCCTTTCCCTATAAAAAGGGGGCACGCTAACCCCAACCCAGCACAACACAGCCACCATCCTAAACCAAGCCATAATGCCTGGTCCTGTCGTGCACACTGAGACCACAGCAACCAACCTTGGAGGTTTTGTGACCATACTCACAAACCTCACCCGTCGAGCCTATGCGTTAGAAGAGCCTCCAGAATATGTTGTGTACCAAGGGCCCTTGAGCAGTGAAAGCCGTCAATTTTGGTCCACTGTACACGTCTACGGTAGGGGTCTAGCACCCGAACGCCCCTACAGGTTCACTGGAAGGACGACTTCCTTTGAGCCACAAGCCATCCAACTAGCTGCTCGTGAAGCTATAGTTCATCTCCGGCACTTGTCGCCTAGAGTTGACTGCCGCTTGTTCCACTACTACCCCAGTTGCGAAGGGTATGGTAGACCACCCCAAGTTGCCAACATAGATCACGAAACAGATTCTGCGTTGTTGCACCTAGTGCGCTACGTAGGTGCACTAGAGGAACTGTGCGATCAGATCACTATTGATCTAATTGCAGCTCGTGGAGAGCTGATTCGTCGAGCCCCGACGAGAGTAGAGGTCGAGCCCAGCACCGACAACCCAGTCGTGCTGTTTGGACAACCAATCGAGTCCCTGAGATCCGCCCCAACCGTCGGCCAAGGTGTTGCAATAACCCCCGAAGTGCTTCGCCGCATTTTGGGAGCGCACTCCAACGGAGTTGTGGCCAGCAATCCCCGAGATGGTCATCATCGCTACCCCGAGCCTGCAGCCCCTCAACCTACTCCGATTAATTCCGACGACGAGACCCGTGGAGAAGCCTCAACATCCACAAGGCACGCCCGCATGGATGTAAACGAGGTAGGCTAAGTAACCCAAGTTGTATCGAGTCCCAGTGTACCCTCGCTTTGTAACCTTTTGGCTTTGTAAGTTAGCGCTGCCTGTTGTCGTGCCTCTGTTTATATGGTAGACTTGCCTGGATACGCCAATATGCAGTATAAGATTTCTATCACTGGCACATTTACCAAAAACCTCCCCGACAACTCCCACAGTAACACGTCACCTCGGTGAAGTATGTGTATCTGTGGCATTGACTTCGAACCGCAGAGCAGAGCTGGAAATATCTTTACCATTCCCCGGTAAAAATAACCCAGCTCCGGTGCTATAAAGAGGCCACCGCATGACCTTGCCAAACACCTCTCACCTTGTGCACCACCCTCACAACCATTTCCTAGCCATGCCGACCCCCAGCAATTACCTGAGAACCCCAGAGGCTGACTGTGGGCCCCAGGTCCACTTGACAGCCAGAGGGGGCACCGTGCTCTCGGGTACGACCAGCGTATATCTAAGTTTAGATTTTTTTTAAAAAAAAATTTCCAGCGTGGAAATCTCACATTTTTATCCCGAACTGTAGATTTTTCCACGCAGTGCCAGTATCCTCACTATGGTTTTACACCACTTATTGCCCTCTCACTGTAGCCACATTTTCATTGCATTTTTTTTCACAGCTTTTAACAAATCTCGAGGACAAGATTTTTCTTAAGGGGGGTAGTTCTGTGACACCCCAAAAATCTTGACCTTGTTTTAATGGATTAAAATTTTTGCCAGGATTTAAAACCTTGATTTTTGCTCCTTTTTGAATTTTTTTTACCATTTCCTCCCTTGCAATTATGGGGTTTTCCCCTAAATGAAAACCTTTTCGAATATGTCTTTGGACCTGTTTAACCACTCAAGAAGAACTTTTCCTTTATTAGTAAAACAAATTGAATATATAAGTTGTTTGATTTTTTTTTGAAATTGGTTTTTCAAGGTTAATTGGCCATATTTGAACTGCAACCATTTGATAAATTCACTTACAATTCCAACCAAAATTTGGAGATGTCAGGTGATGTTTTTAAATCACTTTTATGCAAAAATAACTTTGATTCATAAAATATTTTGAGCTCTACACCCTATTTCCTTCTCTGGCCCAGAGTGCAAATTTGCACTACAACCCATTTAAATATTTCTTTCTAGCCTTCACCAAAATTATGGGATGTTGGTAATAGCCTATAATTCAACTTTATGCAAAAACCTTATGATGTTATTTGAAAGATTTGAGTGTATCAACCTCATCTTCATTCTGGCCCAACTTGCTGGTTTACACAGCAACCACATTTTTGCTTGCTCTTTAACCCTTGATTCTTTCTCCCACTTGTAGTCCTCCTTGTTAAACCCTTAAGTCCAAGAGCATGCAACTTTTGGATCACTTTTGATTCATGTAGCCATGCCCTTTCTTTTCTGACCAGATTTGGAGTTCTGCAAAACTTGCACTAGCAAGTTTGTGCTTTCCACCAACTAACCTCACTACCCTCTCTTGCATCCGAGGAGACACTGACCGGGAGAAATTGACCACTCAAAAACCTGCCTAGATGCCTATGGCATTTTGTCGAGCACCCTGAGTGCTTAGCCAGATTTGGCATGATTTCAAGTTTACATTGTGAACTTGACCACCTGCCCAAACCACCTTGTCCATTAGGCTCCCAGCTACTCCTAACCTGGATCTTCTAATTCCCAGTCTCACCCGAGACCTCTAGCGCGCCCTGGCATTTCGTCGAACAGGTCCTGCGCGTGCACTGGGCGCGCCCAGAGTGCGCCAACTGCAGCCGCGCACAGAGCCGCCGCGTCGCGCGCCCCTGGCTTGAACCGCACAGCCGAACCTCGCCTCGCACTCCCCTCCTCGCCGCGTCACGCCAAAAGGCCCCGACCGCTCCCTGGCGCCCTACAGCGCCGCCGTCAGAGGCCATTTGGCGGCACGCCCGCGGGCGAGCCCGCCGCCCGACCACGCCTGCGCTAGCCCGCGCCGCCCAAGCTCCCAGCGCTTGCCACCTGCCTCCTGGAGCAGTGCGTGCTCATCCACAACTTCGTCCCCTAGCATTCGTCGCCGCCACGTTGCCCTGCAAGAACAGAGAGGCGGTTCGCCGCCGTTCTTATCTCCGGCCACCTCGGACCGACCACCACCGACCATATAAGGAGCCCCGAGCTCATCTCCGCACAGGGACGACCCCAAGCCACCTTCCTAGAGCCCCATTGGCCGGCAATTGAGGAGGAAAAGGTCGTCTTCTTCCTCTCCGGCAACCTCGGCCGCCGCCATTGCCCCGGCCAATACGGCGCCACCAGAGCCCTCCCCTCTCCACTCTCTCCACCAAGAGCTCTCCCTCCATCTCGCGAGTACCACCCCACGCTCAATTTTGGCCGGAGACCACCGCAGCCCCAAATTCACTTTGTTCCCGGAGCCTCCTCCGCCGCGGAGCTCGTCGCCGATGGCTCCCTCCGTCCCCATTACTCCCTCGACCACCGAAGGGACCTCCTAGGAGTGGCGGATCCATCCCGGCACTCGGATGCCCGCGAAGGACCGCCGTTCGCCGGCGGCGATCACCGGACACCCCGCCTCTGCTTGGGCAGAGAAGAGGAGGGAGTGGAGACTGGTCAAACCTGACCAGTGGGCCCCTGGACCCACTGTCAGAGACCCAGCCCCGCCTCCACGTGTTTAAGTGGAAGCGCAAAACCCCGAGTACGTCTCCCCTGTTCGAAGGCGTATTAATCCCGAAACGTTTTGTTTTCTATTTTGTTTTAAATAACAGATTTTGACCAAACTTTGACCAACTGTATCTTTTTAAATACAGCTCCAAATAAATTAATTCTTTTTCCTACCTCTCTCAAATATCGTCTAGTTTATTTTAAGATTTATTTGAAAAAAATTTCAAAACAATTTTTCGTGCTGTTTTTATTTTGTGTGTTAATTCATATATATTTCCAAAATAGGATTTTGGGAGATTTCAAGATGTTTCGGATGCACCCTTCTTTTCCATGACCTAAAGGCAAGCATTCTGAACCCTGGTGTAATTTTTGTGTGTGTCGTTTGACTCGGTAACAACACCGCCCCGGCACGCGCATGCGTCATTTTATGTGAGGATGTGATCCTATACATAAGTGCATGGTAGTGGATTTCATGCATATGGAGTTGACATGTTTTGTGATGGAAAACACCGCCATACACTTTTCATGCATACCGAAAGGAATGCCGGGTAGGCCTCTGTCTTGGGTAGAGGCGGTCTTGTCCCTAGTCCTCCGTTGAGACGGTGGTGTCCGGTATGGCATGATGGGGTATGTCGTGTGGTGTTTCTATCTGTTGGTTGAAGTATATGCATTGTTATGCTAACCTTGCAGGAAATGTTACTACCTCCTGAGTCGACCGTAGATTGAGTCTTGTTCCGGTAACCCCCATACTTGTTTCGTACTACCACAGGTCCCTACCGTTAGTAGGGTATGGTTCAGTAAGTTGTTAACCCTTGTCTTGGCACACACCGTACAGAGAGGCCACGGTGGAAGATACCGGCTGCATCCGGTAGGCATGCCACCTGGTCTGGGGGCATGGGTGTTTCGGTTGTAGCCGAAGGGGGTAGCTCCCCTAGTTTGCGCGCGGTATAAATTTTGTGATCCCATGCTACGTCGAGGTTGTAGCCTCCCCACTTAGAGTTGGCTTGACAGGTGTCGTGGGTGATTCCAGACACCGGTGAGTTAAGCTGGTGTGTGCAAATCAGGTGTGTTTTCAATTAAAAGACCGTAGACAGAATTAGTCCCGATGGACTAAAGGAATCCGTTACTCGTGGGTAAAGAGTACATCCTCTGCAGAGATTAAACCTATTCGAATAGCCGTGTCCATGGTTAAGGATTACAGTCTGGGATGGGTCAAGTGTCGGTCTTAGTGTCGATCTTCGGAGGTGAAACTGTTAAACCAGAACGGGAATTACTACTTGTGACTTGTGATGATTATGATTATTACTATTGTTGACTAACCCGTGATATAATTGTTATTATCGAATATCTCTGGGATGGTTCTACCTCCGGGATATTCACTATGATTTTTTTTCTTTTAAAGCCCTTTCTGTGGTGTCGCTCAGACGCCCGGCTGTGGCATTTCTTTTAAAGCCCTTTCTGTGGTGTCGCTCAGACGCCTGGCTGTGGCATTTCTTTTTAAAGCCCTTTCTGTGGTGTCGCTCAGACGCCCGGCTGTGGCATTTCTTTTAAAGCCCTTTTTGTGGTGTCGCTCAGACGCCCGGCTGTGGCATTTCTTTTTAAAGCCCTTTCTGTGGTGTCGCTCAGACGCCGGGCTGTGGCATTTCTTTTAAAGCCCTTTCTGTGGTGTCACTCAGACGCCCGGCTGTGGCATTTCTTTTAAAGCCCTTTCTGCGGTGTCGCTCAGACGCCCGGCTATGGCATTTCTTTTTAAAGCCCTTTCTGTGGTGTCGCTCAGACGCCCGGCTGCGGCATGCTTGTTGATTATTTTATAAATATTACTACTGCTATACTATTACTTATTCGTAAATAACATGCTTTCATGCATCATAGTCTCATTGATCTTGTGTGGCTAACGTCATGAACATGAGACATTTCCAGCACATCTTTGTTATGTTATACCCATGTTCATAATGTTTGCGAGTACATTCAAAGTACTCACTGGCTTGTCCCTGGCTATTGTCTTGGCCAGATTGCTTGCTTGGAGAGGAGCGTTGCGATGACAGCCCTGGAACTAAGCAACGGGGTTAGCAGCCTCGCGAAGATAGGAGTTAACCTGGTCAGCTGTTCCCGTGGGAAATGGAGTCCCACAGACCGTGGTGATCCACGAACCGCTTCCGCCCTCAACCACTAGAAACCATTTGTTGTACTCATAGGCCACAATGGTCTTGTACTACATATTCTGTAATTTTGCTTGGAATATCTTTATCAAGTTGATACCTCATCAGCTAACAGTTATCCTGGGGCTGATGAGCTCGACGACCATTTTTCTCAAAATTATGTCTGGAAAAACCGGTCGCGACAGACGTTAAAGGTCTTCAGCCATAAACCGAAGTGGGGCGGGATGCGGAGGAAGGCCTCGCACACGACGATAAACACCGAGATGTTGAGGATGAAGTTCGGGGCCAAATCGTGGAAATCCAGGCCGTAGTAGAACATGAGCCCCCGGACAAATGGGTGGAGAGGAAAACCCAGTCCACGGAGGAAGTGGGTGAGGAACACCACCCTCTCATGGGGCCTTGGGGTGGGGATGAGCTGCTCCTCTTCTAGGAGCCAGTGTGCGATGTCTTTAGACAAGTATCGGGCCTTCCTCAGCTTTTTGATGTGACCCTCCGTGATGGAGGAGACCATCCACTTGCCTCCCGCTCCGGACATGGCTGGAGAAGGTTGAGGTGGGGTTTGCGGACTTGAGCGCTGGAGCTCGAGTGCGCAGAAATGGATAGGCAAAGGAGGAAGAAGGCGTAGGTAAAAAGGTGGATCCTTATCCCCTTATATGGGCGGACACAAACTGCGCGTCCCCACCCGCCTAGTAAAACTTGCTTATCTCCCAAGCGCCGTAATCAATGGCACGGTTGTGTTACCCACGCCCGTATTGATGAGAATCCCGGAATAAGGGGACACGATCTCTTCTTTGACAAGACGTGCCAAGGAAACCGCCTCGCTAAACGCGCTGAGGTGGGATAGTAAAACGATTCGAATAAAGGCTTGGTTGTGGTGTGATGTCACGCTGCAGAATACGTCAGCAGATTAGATTTGTGTAAATATTATTCTCTCTATGGCAATATGTGGAAACTTATTTGGCAGAGCCGGATACTATCCTTGTGTTTAAAATCTTCTATGAAGTACTTGGAGGAGGAACCCGCCTTGCAATGCCGAAGACAATCTACGCGCCGGACTCGTCGTAATTGAAGCCTGGTTCAGGGGCTACTGAGGGAGTCCTGGATTAGGGGGTGTCCGGATAGCCGGACTATACCTTCGGCCGGACTCCAGGACTATGAAGATACAAGATTGAAGAATTCGTCCCGTGTCCGGAAGGGACTTTCCTTGGCGTGGAAGGCAAGCTTGGCGATACGATGTGTAGATCTCCTACCATTGTAACCGACTCTTTGTAACCCTAGCCCTCTCCGGTGTCTATATAAACCGAAGGGTTTTAGTCCGTAGGACAAAAGAGCAACAATCATACCATAGGCTAGCTTCTAGGGTTTAGCCTCTCTGATCTCGTGGTCGATCTACTCTTGTACTACCCATATAATCAATATTAATCAAGCAGGAGTAGGGTTTTACCTCCATCGAGAGGGCCCGAACCTGGGTAAAAACATCGTGTCCCTTGTCTCCTGTTACCATCCGCCTAGACGCACAGTCGGGACCCCCTACCCGAGATCCGCTGGTTTTGACACCGATAATAGGGGATCGCAGCAGTTTTCGAGGGTAGAGTATTCAACCCAAATTTATTGATTCGACACAAGGGGGGCCAAAGAATATTCTCAAGTATTAGTAGTTGAGTTGTCAATTCAACCAAACCTGAAAGACTTAATATATGCAGCAAAGTATTTAGTAGCAAAGTAGTATGGGTGTAACGGTAACGGTGGCAAAAGTAACAGTAGCAGTTTTGTAGTAATCGTAACAGTGGCAACTGAAAAGTAACTAAGCAAAGATCAGTATGTGAAAAGCTCGTAGGAAATGGATCAATGATGGATAATTATGTTGGATGCGATTTCTCATGCAACAGTTATAACATAGGGTGACACAGAACTAGCTCCAATTCAACAATGTAATGTAGGCATGTATTCCGAATATAGTCATACGTGCTTATGGAAAAGAACTTGCATGCCATCTTTTGTCCTACCCTTCCGTGGCAGCGGGGTCCTACTGGAAACTAAGGAATATTAAGGCCTCCTTTTAATAGAGTACCGGACCAAAGCATTAACACTTAGTGAATACATGAACTCCTCAAACTATGTTCATCACCGGGAGTGGTCCCGATTATTGTCAATTCGGGGTTGCCGGATCATAACACATAGTAGGTGTGTTGGAAATATGCCCTAGAGGCAATAATAAAAGCATTATTATTATATTTCCTTGTTCATGATAATTGTCATTATTCGTGCTATAATTGTGTTATCCGGAAATCGTAATACATGTGTGAATAACAGACAACAACATGTCCCTAGTAAGCCTCTAGTTGACTAGCTCGTTGATCAATAGATAGTCATGGTTTCCTGACTATGGGCATTGGATGTCAATGATAACGAGATCACATCATTAGGAGAATGATGTGATGGACGAGACCCAATCCTAAACATAGCATAAGATCGCATAGTTCGTTTGCTAGAGTTTTCCAATGTCAAGTATCCTTTCCTTAGACCATGATATCGTGTAACTCCCGGATACCGTAGGAGTGCTTTGGGTGTGCCAAACGTCACAACGTAACTGGGTGACTATAAAGGTATACTACGGGTATCTCCGAAAGTGTCTGTTGGGTTGACACGGATCGAGACTGGGATTTGTCACTCCGCTTGACGGAAAGGTATCACCGGGCCCACTCGGTAATGCATCATCATAATGAGCTCAATATGATCAAAGTGTTTGATCACGGGATCATGCATTACGATACGAGTAAAGTGACTTACCGGTAACGAGATTGAACGAGGTATTGGGATACCGACAATCGAATCTCGGGCAAGTAAAATACCGATTGACAAAGGGAATTGTATACGGGATTAATTGAATCCTCAACATCGTGGTTCATCCGATGAGATCATCGTGGAGCATGTGGGAGCCAACATGGGTATCCAGATCCCGCTGTTGGTTAATGCCCGAGAGCCGTCTCGGTCATGTCTGCATGTCTCCCGAACCCGTAGGGTCTACACGCTTAAGGTTCGGTGATGCTAGGGTTGTGAAGATATGTATATGCAGTAACCCGAATGTTGTTCGGAGTCCCGGATGAGATCCCGGACGTCACGAGGAGTTCCGGATTGGTCCGGAGGTGAAGAATTATATATAGGAAGTGCAGTTTCGGCCATCGGGAATGATCTGGGGGTCACCGGTATTGTACCGGGACCACCAGATGGGTCCCGGGGCTCCACCGGGTGGAGCTACAAATCTCGGAGGGCCCCATGGGCTGAAGTGGGAAGGGGGGCAGCCCTTTAGTGGGCTGGTGCGCCCCCCAAGGCCCACCCCCTGCGCCTAGGGTTGGAACGCTAGGGTGGGGGGCGCCCACTTGCCTTGGGGGGCACTCCACCCCCCTTGGCCGCCGCCCCCTTGGGAGATCCAATCTCCCAGGGCCGGCGCCCCCCAGGGGCCTATATAAAAGGGGGAGGGGAGGGGGGAAGCCGCACCCCTTGCCTTGGCGCCTCCCTCTCCCTCTCCAACACCTCCTCCTCCTCCATAGAGCTCGGCGAAGCCTTGCCGGAGTACTGCAGCTCCATCACCACCACGCCGTCGTGCTGCTGCTGGAGCCATCTTCCTCAACCTCTCCTCTCCCCTTGCTGGATCAAGAAGGAGGAGACGTTACCCTGACCGTACGTGTGTTGAACGCGGAGGTGCCGTCAGTTCGGTGCTAGGATCTCCGGTGATTTGGATCACGTCGTGTACGACTACTTCATCCCCGTTCTTTTGAACGCTTCCGCTCGCGATCTACAAAGGTATGTAGATGCATCCGATCACTCGTTGCTAGATGAACTCATAGATGGATCTTGGTGAAACCGTAGGAAAATTTTTGTTTTCTGCAACGTTCCCCAACAGTGGCATCATGAGCTAGGTCTATGCGTAGTTCTCTATTGCACGAGTAGAACACAATTTGTTGTGGGCGTAGATGTTGTCAACTTTCTTGCCGCTACTAGTCTTATGTTGCTTCAGCGGTATTGTGGGATGAAGCGGCCCGGACCAACCTTACACGTACGCTTACGTGAGACCGGTTCCACCGACTAACATGCACTAGTTGCATAAGGTGGCTGGCGGGTGTCTGTCTCTCCCACTTTAGTTGGAGCGGATTCGATGAAAAGGGTCCTTATGAAGGGTAAATAGAAGTTGACAAATCACGTTGTGGCTTTCACGTAGGTAAGAAAACGCTCTTGCTAGAACCCTAATTCAGCCACGTAAAACTTGCAACAACAATTAGAGGACGTCTAACTTGTTTTTGCAGCAAGTGCTTTGTGATATGATATGGCCAAAGTTGTGATGAATGATGAATGATCTATATGTGATGTATGAGATGTTCATGCTATTGTAATAGGAATCACGACTTGCATGTCGATGAGTATGACAACCAGCAGGAGCCATAGGAGTTGTCTTTATTTTTGTATGACCTGCGTGTCATTGAGAAACGCCATGTAAATTACTTTACTTTATTGCTAAACGCGTTAGCCATAGTAGTAGAAGTAATAGTTGGCGAGCAACTTCATGGAGACACGATGATGGAGATCATGATGATGGAGATCATGGTGTCAAGCCGGTGACAAGATGATCATGGAGTCCCAAGATGGAGATCAAAGGAGCTATGTGATATTGGCCATATAATGCCACGTTTATTATTTGATTGCATGTGATGTTTATCATGTTTTGCATCTTGTTTACTTAGAACGACGGTAGTAAATAAGATGATCCCTCATAATAATTTCAAGAAGTCTTCCCCCTAACTGTGCACCGTTGCGACCGTTCGTTGTTTCGAAGCACCACGTGATGATCGGGTGTGATAGATTCTAACGTTCACATACAATGGGTGTAAGACAGATTTACACATGCAAACACTTAGGTTGACTTGACGAGCCTAGCATGTACAGACATGGCCTCGGAACACAGAAGACTGAAAGGTCGAGCATGAGTCATATAGAAGATACGATCAACATGAAGATGTTCACCAATGTTGACTAGTCCGTCTCACGTGATGATCGGACACGACCTAGTTGACTTGGATCATCTAATACTTAGATGACTAGAAGAGGGATGTCTATCTAAGTGGGAGTTCATTAAATAATTTGATTAGATGAACTTTATTATCATGAACTTAGTCTAAAATATTTACAATATGTCTTGTAGATCAAATGGCCAACGTAGTCCTCAACTTCAACGCATTCCTAGATAAAACCAAGCTGAAAGACGATGGCAGCAACTATACGGACTGGGTCCGGAACCTGAGGATCATCCTCATAGCTGCCAAGAAAGATTATGTCCTACGAGCACCGCTGGGTGACGCACCTGTTCTCCCTGCAGAACAAGACGTTATGAACGCTTGGCAGTCACGTTCCGATGATTACTCCCTCGTTCAGTGCGGCATGCTTTACAGCTTAGAGCCGGGGCTCCAAAAGCGTTTTGAGAGACATGGAGCATATGAGATGTTCGAAGAGCTGAAAATGGTTTTCCAAGCTCATGCCCGGGTCGAGAGATATGAAGTCTCCGACAAATTCTTTAGCTGTAAGATGGAGGAAAATAGCTCTGTCAGTGAACACATACTCAAGATGTCTGGGTTGCACAACCGCTTGACTCAACTGGAAGTTAATCTCCCGGATGAAGCGGTCATTGACAGAATCCTCCAGTCGCTTCCACCTAGCTAAAAGAGCTTTGTGATGAACTACAACATGCAGGGGATGGTAAAGACCATTCCTGAGGTATATGCTATGCTGAAATCAGCAGAGGTAGAAATCAAGAAGGAACATCAAGTGTTGATGGTGAATAAAACCACTAAGTTCAAGAAGGGCAAGGGTAAAAAGAACTTCAAGAAGGACGGCAAGGAAGTTTCTGCGCCCGTTAAGCAAGTTGCCGGGAAGAAGCCAAAGAATGGACCCAAGCCCGAGACTGAGTGTTTTTATTGCAAGGGAAGTGGTCACTGGAAGCGGAACTGCCCCAAATACTTAGCGGACAAGAAGGCCGGCAAAACAAAAGGTATATGTGATATACATATAATTGATGTGTACCTTACCAGTACTCATAGTAGCTCTTGGGTATTTGATACCGGTGCAGTTGCTCACATTTGTAACTCAAAGCAGGAGCTGCGGAATAAACGGAGACTGGCGAAGGACGAGGTGACGATGCGCGTCGGGAATGGTTCCAAGGTCGATGTGATCGCCGTCGGCACGCTACCTCTACATTTACCTACGGGATTAGTTTTAAACCTCAATAATTGTTATTTAGTGCCAAGTTTGAGCATGAACATTGTGTCTGGATCTCGTTTAATTCGAGATGGCTACTCATTTAAATCCGAGAATAATGGTTGTTCTATTTATATGAGAGATATGTTTTATGGTCATGCTCCGATGGTTAATGGTTTATTCTTAATGAATCTCGTACGTGATGATACACATATTCATAGTGTGAATACCAAAAGAGTTAAAGTTGATAACAATAGTCCCACATATTTGTGGCACTGCCGCCTTGGTCACATAGGTGTCAAACGCATGAAGAAGCTCCATGCAGATGCACTTTTAGAGTCTCTTGATTATGCATCATTTGACGCGTGCGAACCATGCCTCATGGGTAAAATGACCAAGACTCTGTTCTCAGGAACAATGGAGCGAGCAACCAACTTATTGGAAATCATACATACCGATGTGTGCGGTCCAATGAGTGTTGAAGCTCGCGGTGGCTATCGTTATGTTCTCACCCTCACTGATGACTTGAGTAGATATGGGTATATCTACTTAAGGAAACACAAGTATGAGACCTTTGAAAAGTTCAAGGAATTTCAGAGTGAGGTTGAAAATCAACGTGACAGAAAAATCAAGTTTTTACGATCAGATCGTGGAGGAGAATACTTGAGTCACGAATTTGGCACGCACTTAAGAAAATGTGGAATAGTTTCACAACTCACGCCGCCTGGAACACCTCAATGTAATGGTGTGTCCGAACGTCGTAATCGCACTCTATTAGATATGGTACGATCTATGATGTCTCTTACCGATTTACCGCTATCTTTTTGGGGCTATGCTTTAGAGACTGCCGCATTCACTTTAAATACGGCTCCGTCGAAATCCGTTGAGACGACACCATATGAATTATGGTTTGGGAAGAAACCTAAGCTGTCGTTTCTAAAAGTTTGGGGATGCGATGCTTATGTCAAGAAACTTCAACCTGAAAAGCTCGAACCCAAGTCGAAAAAATGCGTCTTCATAGGATACCCTAAAGAAACTATTGGGTATACCTTCTACCTCAGATCCGAAGGCAAGATCTTTGTTGCCAAGAATGGATCCTTTCTAGAGAAAGAGTTTCTCTCGAAAGAAGTAAGTGGGAGGAAAGTAGAACTTGATGAAGTGTTACCTCTTGAACCGGAAAATGGCGAAACTCAAGAAAACGTTCCTGAGGTGCCTGCACCGACTAGAGAGGAAATTAATGATGATGATCAAGATACTTCTAATCAAGCTCCTACTGAAATTCGAAGGTCCACAAGGACACGTTCCGCACCAGAGTGGTACGGCAACCCTGTGTTGGAAATCATGTTGGTAGACAACGGTGAGCCTTCGAACTATGAGGAAGCAATGGCGGGCCCGGATTCCGACAAATGGCTAGAAGCCATGAAATCCGAGATAGGATCCATGTATGAAAACGAAGTATGGACTTTGACTGACTTGCCCGTAGAGTGGCGAGCCATAGAAAATAAATGGATCTTTAAGAAGAAGACAGACGCGGATGGTAATGTGACCATCTATAAAGCTCGGCTTGTCGCTAAGGGTTATCGACAAGTTCAAGGGGTTGACTACGATGAGACTTTCTCACCGGTAGCGAAGCTGAAGTCCGTCCGAATCATGTTAGCAATTGCCGCATTCTACGATTATGAAATATGGCAAATGGATGTCAAAACGGCATTCCTTAATGGTTTCCTTAAGGAAGAATTGTATATGATGCAGCCGGAAGGTTTTGTCGATCCTAAGAATGCTGACAAGGTGTGCAAGCTCCAACGCTCGATTTATGGGCTGGTGCAAGCATCTCGGAGTTGGAACATTCGCTTTGATGAGATGATCAAATCGTTTGGATTTATGCAGACTTATGGAGAAGCCTGCATTTACAAGAAAGTGAGTGGGAGCTCTGTAGCATTTCTCATACTATATGTAGATGACATACTTTTGATGGGAAATGATATAGAACTCTTGGACAGCATTAAGGACTACTTGAATAAGAGTTTTTCAATGAAGGACCTTGGAGAAGCTGCTTATATATTAGGCATCAAGATCTATAGAGATAGATCAAGACGCCTCATAGGTCTTTCACAAAGCACATACCTTGATAAGATATTGAAGAAGTTCAATATGGATCAATCTAAGAAGGGGTTCTTACCTGTGTTACAAGGTGTGAAATTGAGCTCAGCTCAATGTCCGACCACGGCAGAAGATATAGAAGAGATGAGTGTCATCCCCTATGCCTCAGCCATAGGTTCTATTATGTATGCCATGCTGTGTACCAGACCTGATGTAAACCTTGCCGTAAGTTTGGTAGGAAGGTACCAAAGTAATCCCGGCAAGGAACACTGGACAGCGGTCAAGAATATCCTGAAGTACCTGAAAAGGACTAAGGAAATGTTTCTCGTTTATGGAGGTGACGAAGAGCTCGTCGTAAAGGGTTACGTCGACGCTAGCTTCGACACAGATCTGGATGAATCTAAGTCACAAACCGGATACGTGTATATTTTGAATGGTGGGGCAGTAAGCTGGTACAGTTGCAAGCAGAGCGTCGTGGCGGGATCTACATGTGAAGCGGAGTACATGGCAGCCTCGGAGGCAGCACATGAAGCTATTTGGGAGAAGGAGTTCATCACCGACCTCGGAGTCATACCCAATGCGTCGGGGCCAATCAAACTCTTCTGTGACAACACTGGAGCTATTGCACTTGCCAAGGAGCCTAGGTTTCACAAGAAGACCAGGCACATCAAGCGTCGCTTCAACTCCATTCGTGAAAATGTTCAAGATGGATACATAGAAATTTGTAAAGTGCACACGGATCTGAATGTCGCAGATCCGTTGACTAAACCTCTCCCTAAGGCAAAACATGATCAGCACCAGAACTCTATGGGTGTTCGATTCATCACAATGTAACTAGATTATTGACTCTAGTGCAAGTGGGAGACTGTTGGAAATATGCCCTAGAGGCAATAATAAAAGCATTATTATTATATTTCCTTGTTCATGATAATTGTCTTTATTCATGCTATAATTGTGTTATCCGGAAATCGTAATACATGTGTGAATAACAGACAACAACATGTCCCTAGTAAGCCTCTAGTTGACTAGCTCGTTGATCAATAGATAGTCATGGTTTCCTGACTATGGGCATTGGATGTCAATGATAACGAGATCACATCATTAGGAGAATGATGTGATGGACGAGACCCAATCCTAAACATAGCATAAGATCGCATAGTTTGTTTGCTAGAGTTTTCCAATGTCAAGTATCCTTTCCTTAGACCATGAGATCGTGTAACTCCCGGATACCGTAGGAGTGCTTTGGGTGTGCCAAACGTCACAACGTAACTGGGTGACTATAAAGGTATACTACGGGTATCTCCGAAAGTGTCTGTTGGGTTGACGCGGATCGAGACTGGGATTTGTCACTCCGCTTGACGGAAAGGTATCACCGGGCCCACTCGGTAATGCATCATCATAATGAGCTCAATATGATCAAAGTGTTTGATAACGGGATCATGCATTACGATACGAGTAAAGTGACTTGCCGGTAACGAGATTGAACGAGGTATTGGGATACCGACGATCGAATCTCGGGCAAGTAAAATACCGATTGACAAAGGGAATCGTATACGGGATTAATTGAATCCTCGACATCGTGGTTCATCCGATGAGATCATCGTGGAGCATGTGGGAGCCAACATGGGTATCCAGATCCCGCTGTTGGTTATTGCCCGAGAGCCGTCTCGGTCATGTCTGCATGTCTCCCGAACCCGTAGGGTCTACACGCTTAAGGTTCGGTGACGCTAGGGTGGTGAAGATATGTATATGCAGTAACCTGAATGTTGTTTGGAGTCCCGGATGAGATCCCGGACGTCACGAGGAGTTCCGGATTGGTTCAGAGGTGAAGAATTATATAGGAAGTGCAGTTTCGGCCATCGGGAATGATCTGGGGGTCACCGGTATTGTACTGGGACCACCAGATGGGTCCCGGGGGTCCACCGGGTGGGGCCACCCATCCCGGAGGGCCCCATGGGCTGAAGTGGGAAGGGGGGCCAGCCCTTAGTGGGCTGGTGCGCCCCCCAAGGCCCACCCCCTGCACCTAGGGTTGGAACCCTAGGGTGGGGGCGCCCACTTGCCTTGGGGGCACTCCACCCCCCTTGGCCGCCGCCCCCTTGGGAGATCCAATCTCCCAGGGCCGGCGCCCACCCAGGGGCCTATATAAAAGGGGGAGGGGAGGGGGGAAGCCGCACCCCTTGCCTTGGCGCCTCCCTCTCCCTCTCCAACACCTCCTCCTCCTCCATAGAGCTCGGCGAAGCCTTGCCGGAGTACTACAGCTCCATCACCACCACGCCGTCGTGCTGCTGCTGGAGCCATCTTCCTCAACCTCTCCTCTCCCCTTGCTGGATCAAGAAGGAGGAGACGTTACGCTGACCGTACGTGTGTTGAACGCGGAGGTGCCGTCCGTTCGGTGCTAGGATCTCCGGTGATTTGGATCACGTCGTGTACGACTACTTCATCCCCGTTCTTTTGAACGCTTCCGCTCGCGATCTACAAAGGTATGTAGATGCATCCGATCACTCGTTGCTAGATGAACTCATAGATGGATCTTGGTGAAACCGTAGGAAAATTTTTGTTTTCTGCAACGTTCCCCAACAAGGTGACTATTGACTTGCAAGTTAGGATCAAGAACTCATATATATTCATGAAAACATAATAGGTTAAGATCCAAAATCATGGCACTCGGGCCCTAGTGGCAAGCATTAAGCATAGCAAAGTCATAGCAACATCAATCTTAGAACATAATGGATACTAGGGATCAAACCCTAACTAAACTAACTCCATTACATGGTAAATCTCATCCAACCGATCACCGTCCAGCAAGCCTATGATGGAATTACTCACGCACAGCGGTGATCATCATGAAATTGGTGATGGATAATGGTTGATGATGACGATCGCGATGAATTCCCCTCTTCGGAGCCCCGAACGAACTCTAGATCAGCCCCCCCGAGAGAGATTAGGGCTTTGCGGCGGCTCCATATCGTAAAACGCGATGAATCCTTCTCTCTGATTTTTTCTCTCCCTGAACGTGAATATATGGAGTTGGAGTTGAGGTTGGTGGAGTCTCAGGGGGCCCACAAGGCAGGGGGCGTGCCCAGGGGGTGGGCGCGCCCTGCACCCTCGTGGACAGGGTGTGGCCCCCCTGGTGATGATTCTTTCACCAGTATTTTTTATTAATTCCAAAATTATTCTCCGTGAAGTTTTAGGTCATTCCGAGGACTTTTATTTCTGCACAAAAATAACACCATGGCAGTTTTGCTGAAAACAACGTCAGTCCGGGTTAGTTCTATTCAAATCATGCAAGTTAGAGTCCAAAACAAGGGCAAAAGTGTTTAGAAAAGTAGATACGTTGGAGAAGTATCAACTCCCCCAAGCTTAAACTTTTGCTTGTCCTCAAGCAATTCAGTTGACGAACTGAAAGTGATAAAGAAAAACTTTTACAAACTCTGTTTGATCTTGTTGTTGCAAATATGTAAAGCCAGCATTCAAGTTTTCAGCAAAGATTATGAACTAACCATATTCACAATAACATTTAGGTCTCATATTTACTCATATCAATGGCATAATCAACTAGCCAGCAATAATAATAAATCTCGGACGACAACACTTTCTGAAAACAATCATAACATGATATAACAAGATGGTATCTCGCTAGGCCTTTCTGAAACCGCAAAACATAAATGTAGAGCACCCCTGAAGATCAAGGACTGACTAGACATTGTAATTCATGGTAAAAGAGATCCAGTCACAATCATACTCAATGTAAATTAATAGCAATGCATGCAAATGATAACGGTGCTCTCCAACTGGTGCTTTTTAATAAGAAGGCGATGACTCAACATAAAAGTAAATAGATAGGCCCTTCGCAGAGGGAAGCAGGGATTTACAAAGGTGCCAAAGCTCGAGTTTTCAACTAGAGAAAAATAATATTTTGAGTGGTATACTTTCATTGTCAACATAAAAACCAAGAGATCTCGATATCTTCCATGCTACACACATTATAGGCGGTCCCCAAACAGAATGGTAAAGTTTATACTCCCCCACCACCAACAAACATCAATCCATGGCTTGTCCGAAACAACGGGTGCCTCCAACTAACAACAATCCTGGGGGAGTTTTGTTTGCAATTATTTTGATTTAAGCATGGGACTGGGCATCCCGATTATCAGCCATTTTCTCGTGAATGAGGAGCGGAGTCCACTCCTCGTGAGAATAACCCACCTAGCATGGAAGATATAGACAACCCTAGTTGATACATGAGCTATTCGAGCATACAAAACATAATTTCATTTGAAGGTTTAGAGTTTAGCACATACAAATTTACTAGGAACGACAGGTAAATACCGCATATAGGAAGTTATGGTGGACTCATATGGAATAACTTTGGAGTTTATGGAAGTGGATGCACAAGCAGTATTCCCGCTTAGTACAAGTGAAGGCTAGAAAGAGACTGAGAAGTGACCAACTAGAGAGCGAGAACAGTCATGAACATGCATTAAAATTAATCAACACTGAGTGCAAGCATGAGTAGGATATAAATCACCATGAACATAAATATCGTGGAGGCTATGTTGATTTTGTTTCAACTACATGCGTGAACATGTGCCAATTCAAGCCACTCGAATCGTTCAAAGGAGGATACCACCCTATCATACCACATCACAACCACCTTAATAGCATGTTGGCACACAAGGTAAACCATTATAAACTCCTAGCTAATTAAGCAAGGCATGAGCCACTATAATATCTAATTGTTATTCTAAACATGTTTCATTCATAATAAGGTGAATCGGGAATGATGAACTATTCATATTTACAAAAACAAGATAGGTCGAGTTCATACACTACAAAAAAAGACACATCCGTGACATTTTGGGCCGAACGAAAAAAATCTGTCATACATATGACACTTCTATGACGATAATTGTGACAAAACCCAGTATCATCATAGATATGGTAGGCTCCTACTTCTATGACAAAAAATCATGACAGAAAATGGGCTTTTCGTCCTAGGCGGGACGAAGACGCAGCTGCATGACATTCTTTGGTCCGTCCATGACGGAAAAGCCCGTGGTAGAAGCGAGGGCGAAAAAAATATCAGGGTGTTCCCGGTTGCGGTGGGTGGTCGGGGCCGAGCGATGCACGAAGGTTTGCACGTTTCTCTCGTACACGCACACACGTGGGTGCGAGGTGTTGGGCTCTAACTAAACCCGAGCAAGGCGTTCGCCTACTGAACCCGAGCGATTGCACTGCAGGCTACGCGTTACTGAACCCGATCGAGTGATTCCTTCGCTACTGCTGCTAACTGAAGCCGATCGATGCTGCCTATGGATGAACAGTGAGCGTTGCTGGGGGGTTTGGATGAACAGTTCCCGGTGGGGGTGGATGACCAGGACCCCGTGGTGTTGCCTCTGGATGAACAGGACCCCGATCGATTGAGCCGGTTGGGGCTGGATGAACAGGACCCCGTGGAGGGCTGGATGAACAGGACCACCCCGTGGACGGCAGGATGAACAGTAGATGGTGGAGGGCTGGATGAACAGTAGCTCTTGGAGGGGTGATTGAATAGGAGCCCGTGGAGAGGGTTGGTTGAACAGTAGCCGGTGGAGTAGCGCGCGGTGGAGGCTGGAGGGGGTCGAGGGTGGAGATGAACAGTAGCCCATGGAGTCCCGTTTTGCGGTACGCCACACCGCTCCCGATGAACAGGACCCCGTTTCGACCGTAGCGCTCCAATACAAGTCCGTTTCCTCCGTTTTGCGGTAAGCCACACCCCTCCCGATCAACAGGACCCCGTTTCGACCGTAGGAGGTCCGTTTCCTCCGTTTTGAGGTACGCCAGACCCCGCCCGATGAACAGGATCCCATTTCGACCATGGCCGGTCGAACACAAGTCTGTTTCCTCCATTCTGTGGTACGCCAGGCCTCGTTTCCATCGGTTGTTCCGTCCAAGCCCTCCCGATGAACACTACGACGCATTCCGTTCTGACCCAGCCGGTTGGCTCCCCATGAACATGATGACGACGCAGTTTCTCCGTTGCGACCCAGCCATGTACATGAGCCCTGGTCGTACATATGCATGAGTAGGCGTTCGAGACCCAGCCCGTATGTACGTACGTGGACGTATTTTCTTTCTTGCACACTGCCGTTGTACGTACATGTACATGCTATGTGCGCGCCTCTACTACGACACGTGCGCGCCTCTACATCGACCAGTGTGTATGTACACGTTCATGACCAGAATGACAACGCTACGTATACTTCGACCAGGTGGGTCCCGACTGTCAGTCACTTCCTTCCGTGCGAAGATGTAGCTAGTGGGTCCCAGCAGTCAAGGGGGCGAATCGTTTTTTTGCCCGGACGCACATCCTTACGTGCGAAGATGTAGCTGGTGGGTCCAAGCAGTCACGGGGGAAACATTTTTTTCGCCAAATACGGTGGCTTGTCCGGTGGGTACCTGCTGTCAAGTGGACCCAGCTGTCAGCCTCTCCACGTACAGTACTCTTCCGATGGAAGTCGTTCCTTGACCATGTTGACCACACCGTGCCGAGAGCACCAGGGCGATGGACAACGACGATGCCTAGGAAGGGGACGACGCAGAGCCGAGGATGATGCGGCAGTGGATGCCCACGCGGAAAGGAGTAAGAGGGTTCACTGGTTCGGCTGCGGTGTGAGGCTGTCATCGCCGCAGAATAACAGGGGGGTGTGGGTGAATAGAGGGATGCCCTGGCCAGCGGTGGGAGTAGTAGGGGGCAGTGAGGTCTTCACGGCAGCACAGTCGGCCACAGGAGGCAGGAGCAGGCGGCACGATCGGCGCTGCTTTGGGCGGCTGGAGCAAGAAGACCAGAGGTTGAAGATGCATGACGGTCGTTGGATGGACATCGTACGGTCACTGCAGCTAGAATCGTTTATATTGACTAAGTTGACAAAATCCTTGGTACGCGTCAACTTAGTAGGCCCACAGGCCAGCTTCCGAAATGGTGCGCCCCAGATGTCAGGGCGGGAATCATTTTTTGGGCGGGTGAAGCTAGAATATCCGAGATTGAAGAAGAAGCATGGCATCCGTTGGATGGACATCGAACGGCCACTGCTCCTAGAACCGTGTGTTGACTATAAGTTGACAAAGCCTTGCATACGCGTGAACTATCTCTTTTTTCAGGGATGCGTCAACTTAGTAAGGCCACAAGTGTGTGGCAGAGAACTTATAGCCCATTTGAGATTTGCAAGAATGTGCAGCCAATTTTTGAATTCTACTGGAATTTACTACAGCCCATTTATAGTTTGTTAAAAGTACAACCCATTTTGTTCAAAACAGAATTCAATAAAGTTTCCCACATTTTGATGGGATCCGAAATATTTTTATCCCGAAATTTCTAGTCAGATTAAATACAATTTCAATATAAATTTATATTACGTAAAAATCCTACGAAACATTGCGCTTGCAACAAATAATGAAATTAAAAATTTCAATATCCAAAAATAATATTTTATAAAGTAATTACGTGTTTGGTGCATTTTTATAGTTACTGCCCAGTTTTTATAATTACATCCCATTTATTATTTCTTATAGCCCATTTTCTTGTTAAGCCTAATGCATCCCTCCTAGGAAAGATTTGCAGCCCAGCGGGGCCGAGAATAACAACTTGACCTTGCCTGGGTATTCCTAAAAAATGTATAGGTGGGCTAGCCATTTTCAGCTTGAAAAAATTAATATGTGGGCTGGATATCTGGCCTGAGCTAGAAGGGCCATATCCCGCTATCGGTGTCAAAACCGGCGGATCTCGGGTAGGGGGTCCCGAACTGTGCGTCTAGGCTGGATGGTAACAGGAGGCAGGGGACACGATGTTTTACCCAGGTTCGGGCCCTCTTGATGGAGGTAAAACCCTACGTCCTGCTTGATTAATATTGATGATATGGATAGTACAAGAGTAGATCTACCACGAGATCAGAGAGGCTAAACCCTAGAAGCTAGCCTATGGTATGATTGTTATGTCTTTTATCGACTAGCCTGGCCCTGGTTTATATAATGCACCAGAGGCCTAGGTTAACAAGAGTCCTAGCCGAATACGCCGGTGGGGAGAAGTCCTTGTCTTGATCGCCAAGTCTTGTGGAATCTTCCTTGTATGCGGCAGCTGTCCGAACTGGCCCATGAGTATATGGCCACGGGGGTCCTCGGCCCAATCTAATAGATTGGGAGACGACATGGTGAGTACCCCCTAGTCCAGGACACCGTCAGTAGCCCCCTGAACCGGTCTTCAAGTTAGGGACGCTCCTCCATTCTTTCGAACTGTTCTTCATCTTCGGTCGTCGGTCTTGAAAACTGGTTCGACAAATCTTCTTTATCTTCGATCCTGAGGATCGCCCAAAAGGTTTCGACGGGTTTACACATCAGGTATCCGAGGAGCCCCTTTAAGTTTCCGGCCTTTATCAATGCCTTGTTTATTTTTATGCCACACCTCGGGTTTGAAGTTGTTCCCGGGAGGCAGTGTCCTCTTGCGTCCGAGCTCCAACGCCGGACTGCATTCGAGGTATCTTTTGCAGCCGAGCACCAACGCCGGACCGCTTCCCAGCTCTAATGCCGGAATGTATCCGAGCTCCAATGCCGGACTATGTATCCGAGCTCCAACGCCGGACTGTATCCGAGCTCCAACGCCGGACTGTAGCTGAGGTGTCGTAAATCACCTTGGTTCAAAGAAGTTTGAAGGAGTTTAGCCGAGCTTAATGCCGGAAATGCCCTCTATGGAGCCAGCCACTAGCGCCCGAGCTTTATGTCGGACTACTTCCGAGGTGGTGCACCACCCCGAATATGGGCCGATTTTTGTCAATATTTTTTACTGGTGCAATTTATTCTCTGCCGAGATATATAGCCAGTAGCCCTCAAGTTGGGTATCGTTCTAAAACCCGAGATGCACATGAAGGATGACATAAGACCGCTGATCCCAGTAGCCGCTCAGACTTAGGTCGATTTGCAAAATCGGCCTGAGGATCAAGTCCTAGCTCGGCAAAATACTTCGGGACACTAAAAGCGGCGTGCTTAGTCCTCGAGACTCAGGTTGGGTGCGGCCGACCAACCTGAGGATCAAAATATCCTCAGAAACTATATTGCACATAAAATTTTCTACATGGACAAGCAATGTAGTAGCCCCCGAGACACTGGTCGGGTGGCATCACCAGATCAGGGGATCGATGTGCCCCTTTAATATGTTTAAATAGTAAGCCCGAAGCCCAGTAGCCCCCGAGCCTTAATGCGGGCACGGGTGGCCAAATTAAGGATCGATATCCATAGTAAAATCACAAATTTTGTGTAATGACTCTATGTATCCAAGTACTTTACGTCATTTAATGCTCGGATCCATATTGTACAAAACTTTGTTGATCGACCATCGGCTTCCACCTCCTCGGCCAGTAGCCGAGGAGTGTTTGTCTTACTTTATAAAGCCTTTATGAGGGCAAAGATTTACGACAAACAAGGCAATCTGGCCATACGGTTCTATAAACAAAGGTACGCGGAGAGATATGTTATATTACTGTTTAACAGAAGAAATGTCTTCCAAAGAAAATAGTCTAGCTATCGGTTCCTTTCTTTGGGTTGTCATGCTAAGCATGATCATAAAACCTCAGCTCTAATGTAAGAGCAAAATATCGAGGATTTAGTTTGGGAGGCTAGTTAATAGCCCCCGGTAGTGTACAGTGACAGTCGTGGTCAAGCCGTAAACACTTCGGCCAATGTTATGAACGACCTGTTATTTAACATAGTGATCGGATCGCTGACCAGTTTACGCTTATTGTGACAGACAGTTTTCGGCTTTCTCCACTGAGGTGCTTAACCATGTGAGCTGGAAGCACAATCGCAGTGGTTCTCCCTTTGCACGCCTAGCCGAACAAAACGGAACGTAGGAAGCATGTGCAGGAGCTGGGCAACCCAACTATTGACTGAAGACACAATTCGAAACCGATGCATATATAGCAATATCAGAGAATGTTTTTCCCGAATCCCTAAAAGGTCTCTGGCGTTGCACTGCGAGACTAATGCTGGAAAAGCACAAATAGTTTAAAAGTGCCAAAAAGCTTGGAAAACCAAGAAACGTCAGTAAAAACATGACGTCCGAACAATATCAAGTGTTCGGTGCAAATCCTAAAATTGGTCTTAGAAAAAAGAAGTGCTTCTGTCGTGCTTTAACATGATACATCCTATCTCAAGACTTCGAGCGGGTCAGCCTACGGCTTCAACCTCCTATCCCGAGGGCGGAGTACTTCTCATCAGGCCAGTTTAGCAAACTAAACTCTAGCGGCTTTGAGAGAGAAATTAGGCTCCCCGGCTAGTGACCGCACACTCGTGTCGAAAAAAGGAGTGATAAATAATAATAATAAAACTTTGCAACGACTAAGAAGAAGAACACTTATTATAAAACGACTCAAATAAACTTAAGAGCCCCCAAGTGACTTGGGTAGGAGAATGATTGCATGTACCGAAGTACTTATATCATATCTATGTTCAACCGAACTTTAAGCACGTCTTAACCGACGTCGGCTTCTCCCTCTTCGGTCAAGGACCGAAAAGTGTTATGTACTCCATCGGTCAAGAATATCGACGGTGTTTCCAATAACCAGGCAATCAGGCCATAAGGTTGTAACAGACAAAGCGTGCTCAGGGAACTTATGCTATATTACTGCAAAGTGTAAGAAGCATCTTCGAAGAAAATAGTACCCCCACCGATACCTTTCTTCGGTGCTCATTGTTATTATGAGACTTGTGTAATAGATTTTTTGTACTCATGTGTTCCGACCATCATTGAAAACTATAAAAGCGCTAGCTTTCGGCTTCACCCAGTCTGAGGTCTGGCTCGGGCGACCCGATCATGGCAATCGCAGAGGTGCTCCCTTTACTCCCTAGCCGAACAATCGGGAACGTAGGGGTAAACACAGGAGCGAGGCAACCCATCTTGCAAATCGCTTAAGTCAATATGGTGCATATTGTGGCGTAATACACGAACAAGGAACGAAGCCGTACAAGTATAATCATATGCAACAGGAAAAGCTTCATAAAGGAAGGCCCCAAGTAAACGGTGTATTTGAATTTATGCGTCACAAACAAAGTTTGGACAACAAAAAAAATTACAAGCAACTTTTTTCCAAAAAAGTATAACGCTTGGTCAAACCGAACACAAGTTAGAAATTAAAGCTTTGAGCATGAAAGCGACTTAGCTGGTTAATGTGTTCGCAGTCCGAGCTTGATGCGGGACAAGGTTCTATCCCCCAAGCCGGTCCCGAGGTGGCGGAGCGGAGAGCTCGACACGCCAAAGTGGTCACATAGCACGGTCGATGCAGACCGGCAGAGTGACGCCGAAGTCCCTGGATCATTTTCCTGTGCACAAAAATAGTGCAAACGGGAGATAATAGTAATAATGATAATTAAAAAAATCGTTGCATAATGAATAATTTATGCAAAGTGAGTAATAAAAGAAATATGGCATGGCACCGAAGTCAATGTCGATGCAGGGCGTCGGCGTGATGCGGAAAATGTTAGGGAACGTAGTAATTTCAAAAAAATTCCTACGCACACGCAAGATCATGGTGATGCACAGCAACGAGAGGGGAGAGTGTTGTCTACGTACCCTCGTAGACCGAAGCGGAAGCGTTGACGCAACGTAGAGGAAGTAGTCATACGTCTTCCCGATCCGACCGATCCAAGCGCCGTTACTCCGACGCCTCCGAGTTCTTAACACACGTACAACTCGATGACGTTCCCTGGGCTCCGATCCGGCAAAGCTTTGGGGATGAGTTCCGTCAGCACTACGGCGTGATGACGATGATGATGTTCTACTAACGCAGGGCTTCTCCTAAGCACCGCAACGATATGACCGAGGTGGAATATGGTGGAGGGGGGCACTGCACACGGCTAAGGAACGATCACGAAGATCAACTTGTGTGTCTATGGGGTGCCCCCTGCCCCCGTATATAAAGGAGTGGAGGAGGGGAGGGCCGGCCCTCTCTATGGCGCGCCCTAGGGGAGTCCTACTCCCACCGGGAGTAGGATTCCCCCTTTCCTAGTCCAACTAGGAGTCCTTCCATGTATTAGGAGTAGGAGACAAGGAAGGGGAAGAGGGAAGAGAAGGAAGGAGGGGGCGCCGCCCCTCCCCCTAGTCCAATTCGGACTAGCCAATGGGGGGGCGCGCGGCCTGCCTCTCCCTCTCCCCTAAAGCCCAATAAGGCCCATATACTTCTTCCCCCGTATTCCCGTAACTCCCCGGTACTCCCGGAAATACCCGAACCACTCAGAACCTTTCCGATGTCCGAATATAGTCGTCCAATATATCGATCTTTACGTCTCGACCATTTCGAGACTCCTCGTCATGTCCCTGGTCTGATCCGGGACTCCGAACTCCTTCGGTACATCAAAACTCATAAACTCATAATATAACTGTCATCGAAACCTTAAGCGTGTGGACCCTACGGTTCGAGAACAATGTAGACATGAACGAGACACGTCTCCGGTCAATAACCAATAGCGGGACCTGGATGCCCTTATTGGCTCCTACATATTCTACGAAGATCTTTATCGGTCAGACCGCATAACAACATACGTTGTTCCCTTTGTCATTGGTATGTTACTTGCCCGAGATTCGATCGTCGGTATCCAATACCTAGTTCAATCTCGTTACCGGCAAGTCTCTTTACTCGTTCTGTAATACATCATCACGCAACTAACTCATTAGTTGCAATGCTTGCAAGGCTTAAGTGATGTGCATTACCGAGAGGGCCCAGAGATACCTCTCCGACATTCGGAGTGACAAATCCTAATCTCGAAATACGCCAACCCAACAAGTACCTTTGGAGACACCTGTAGAGCACCTTTATAATCACCCAGTTACGTTGTGACGTTTGGTAGCACACAAAGTGTTCCTCCGGTAAACGTGAGTTGCATAATCTCATAGTCATAGGAACATGTATAAGTCACGAAGAAAGCAATAGCATCATACTAAACGATCGGGTGCTAAGCTAATGGAATGGGTCATGTCAATCAGATCATTCAACTAATGATGTGACCTCATTAATCAAATAACAACTCTTTGTTCATGGTTAGGAAACATAACCATCTTTGATTAACGAGCTAGTCAAGTAGAGGCATACTAGTGACACTCTGTTTGTCTATATATTCACACATGTATTATGTTTCCGGTTAATACAATTCTAGCATGAATAATAAGAATTTATCATGAAATAAGGAAATAAATAATAACTTTATTATTGCCTCTAGGGCATATTTCCTTCAGTCTCCCACTTCCACTAGAGTCAATAATCTAGTTCACATCGCCATGTGATTTACCAGCAATAGTTCACATCACCATGTGATTAACACCCATAGTTCACATCGATATGTGATCAACACCCAAATGGTTTACTAGAGTCAGTAATCTAGTTCACATCGCTATGTGATTAACACCCAAAGAGTACTAAGGTGTGATCATGTTTTGCTTGTGAGAGAAGCTTAGTCAACGGGTCTGCCAAAATTCATATCCATATGTATTTTGCAAATTTCTATGTCTACAATGCTCTGCACGGAGCTACTTTATCTAATTGCTCCCACTTTCAATATGTATCTATATTGAGACTTAGAGTCATCTAGATTAGTGTCAAAACTTGCACCAACGTAACCTTTTACGACAGACCTTTTTGTCACGTCCATAATCGAGAAATATATCCTTATTTTACTAAGGATAATTTTGACCGATGTCCAGTGATCTACTTCCTAGATCACTATTGTACTCCCTTGCTTAACACAGTGTAGGGTATACAATAGATCTGGTACATAGCATGGCATACTTTATAGAATCTATGGCTGAGGCATAGGGAATGACTTTCATTCTCTTTCTATCATCTGCCGTGGTCGGGCTTTGAGTCTTACTCAATTTCACACCTTGTAATACAGGCAAGAACTCTTTCTTTTACTGTTCCATTTTGAACTACTTCAAAATCTTGTCAAGGTATGTACTTATTGAAAACTTATCAAGCGATAGATCTTGATGCTCAATATGTAAGCAGCTTCACCGAGGTCCTTCTTCGAAAAACTCCTTGCAAATACTCCTTTATGCTTCACAGAATAATTCTACATTATTTCCGATCAACAATATGTCATTTACATATACTTATCAGAAATGTTGTAGTGCTCCCACTCACTTTCTTGTAAATACAGGCTTCACCGCAAGTCTGTATAAAACTATATGCTTTGATCAACTTATCAAAGCGTATATTCCAACTCTGAGATGCTTGCACCAGTCCATAGATTGATCGCTGGAGCTTGCATATTTTGTTAACACGTTTAGGATCGACAAAACCTTCTAGTTGCATCGTATACAACTCTTCTTTAATAAATCCATTGAGGAATGCAGTTTTGTTTATCCATTTGCCAGATTTCATAAAATGCGGCAATTGCTAACATGATTCGGACAGACTTAAGCATAGATACGAGTGAGAAACTCTCATCGTAGTCAACACCTTGAACTCGTCGAAAAACCTTTTGCGACAATTCTAGCTTTGTAGATAGTAAGACTACTATCAGCGTCTGTCTTCCTCTTGAAGATCCATTTATTTTCTATGGTTTGCCGATCATCGGGCAAATCCATCAAAGTCCATACTTTGTTCTCATACATGGATCATATCTCAGATTTCATGGCCTCAAACCATTTCGCGGAATCTGGGCTCATCATCGCTTCCTCATAGTTCGTAGGTTCGTCATGGTCAAGTAACATGACCTCCAGAATACGATTACCGTACCACTCTGGTGCGGATCTCACTCTGGTTGACCTACGAGGTTTGGTAGTAACTTGATCCGAAGTTACATGATCATCATCATTATCTTCCTCACTAATTGGTGTAGTAGTCACAGGAACAGATTTCTGTGATGAACTACTTTCCAATAAGGGAGCAGGTACAGTTACCTTATCAAGTTCTACTTTCCTCCCACTCACTTCTTTCGAGAGAAACTCCTTCTTTAGAAAGGATCCATTCTTAGCAACGAATGTCTTGCCTTCGGATCTGTGATAGAAGGTGTACCCAACAGTCTCCTTTGGGTATCCTATGAAGACATATTTCTCCGATTTGGGTTTGAGCTTATCAGGATGAAACTTTTCATATAAGCATCACAATCCCAAACTTTAAGAAACGACAACTTTGGTTTCTTGCCAAACCACAGTTCATATTGTGTCGTCTCAACGAACTTAGATGGTGCCCCTTTTTAACGTGAATGCAGCTGTCTTTAATGCATAACCCCAAAACGATGTTGGTA
Organism: Aegilops umbellulata; assembly: GCA_032464435.1. Lineage (NCBI taxonomy): Eukaryota > Viridiplantae > Streptophyta > Magnoliopsida > Poales > Poaceae > Aegilops > Aegilops umbellulata. The sequence goes on from CP136057.1 coordinate 71,987,159, forward strand.
AATCTGTAAGAAACATCATAGATTGCACTATATCCAATAAAGTACGGTTATGACGTTCAGACACACCATTATGCTGTGGTGTTCCAGGTGGCGTGAGTAGTGAAACTATTTCACATTGTTTTAACTGAAAACCAAACTCGTAACTCAAATAATCGTCTCCGTGATCAGATCGTAGAAACTTTATTTTTCTTGTCACGATGATTTTCCACTTCACTCTGAAATTCTTTGAACTTTTCAAATGTTTCAGACTTATGTTTCATCAAATAGATATACTCATATCTGCTTAAATCATCTGTGAAGGTTAGAAAATAATGATACTTGTCGCGAGCTTTAATATTCATCGGACCACATACATCAGTATGTATGATTTCCAACAAATCTGTTGCTCGCTCCATTGTTCCGGAGAACGGAGTTTTAGTCATCTTGCCCATGAGGTATGGTTCACAAGCATCAAGTGATTCATAATCAAGTGATCCCAAAAGCCCATCAGCATGGAGTTTCTTCATGCGCTTTACACCAATATGACCTAAACAGCAATGCCACAAATAAGTTGCACTATCATTATTAACTTTGCATCTTTTGGCTTCAATATTATGAATATGTGTATCACTACGATCGAGATCCAACAAACCATTTCGTTGGTGTGTATAAGCATAGAAGGTTTTATTCATGTAAACAGAACAACAATTTATTCTCTTACTTAAATGAATAACCGTATTGTAATAAACATGATCAAATACACTAATCCTGAAAGTATAGTGAGTGTGCGATGATGATCATATCAATCTTGGAACCACTTCCAACACACATCGTCACTTCACTCTTAACTAGTCTTTGTTCATTCTGCAACTCCCGTTTCGAGTTACTAATCTTAGCAACTGAACCAGCATCAAATGCCGAGGGGTTGCTATAAACACTAGTAAAGTACACATCAATAACATGTATATCCAATATACCTTTGTTCACTTTGCCATCCTTCTTATCCACCAATCACTTGGGGTAGTTCCGCTTCCAGTGACCAATCCCTTTGCAGTAGAAGCACTTAGTCTCAGGCTTAGGTCTAGACTTGGGCTTTTTCACTTGAGCAGCAACTTGCTTGCCGTTCTTCTTGAAGTTCCCCTTCTTCCCTTTGCCCTTTTCTTGAAACTAGTGGTCTTGTTAACCATCAACACTTGATGTTTTTCTTGATTTCTACCTTCGTCGATTTCAGCATCACGAAGAGCTTGGGAATTGATTCCGTTATCCCTTGCATATTATAGTTCATCACGAAGTTCTACTAACTTGGTGATGATGACTAGAGAATTCTGTTAATCACTATTTTATCTGGAAGATTAACTCCCACTTGATTCAAGCGATTGTAGTACCCAGACAATCTGAGCACATGCTCACTAGTTGAGCGATTCTCCTCCATCTTTTAGCTATAGAACTTGTTGGAGACTTCATATCTCTCAACTCGGGTATTTGCTTGAAATATTAACTTCAACTTCTGGAACATCTCATATGGTCCATGACGTTCAAAACGTCTTTGAAGTCCCGATTCTAAACCGTTAAGCATGGTGCACTAAACTATCAAGTAGTCATCATATTGAGCTAGCCAAACGTTCATAACGTCTGTATCTGCTCCTGCAATAGGTCCGTCACCTAGCGGTGCATCAAGGACATAATTCTTCTGTGCAGCAATGAGGATAAACCTCAGATCACGGATCCAATCCGCATCATTGCTACTAACATCTTTCAACACAATTTACTCTAGGAACATATCAAAATAAACATATGAAAGCAACAATGCAAGCTATTGATCTACAACATAGATATGCTAATACTACCAGGACTAAGTTCATGATAAATTTAAGTTCAATTAATCATATTACTTAAGAACTCCCACTTAGATAGACATCCCTCTAATCCTCTAAGTGATCACGTGATCCAAATCAACTAAACCACAACCGATCATCACGTGAAATGGATTAGTCTTCAATGGTGAACATCATTATGTTGATCATATCTACTATATGATTCACGCTCGACCTTTCAGTCTCCATGTTCCGAGGCCATATCTGCATATGCTAGGCTCGTCAAGTATAACCCGAGTATTCTGCGTGTGCAAAACTGGCTTGCACCCGTTGTAGATGGACGTAGAGCTTATCACACCCGATCATCACGTGGTGTCTTGGCACGACGAACTTTGGCAACGGTGCATACTCAGGGAGAACACTTCTTGATAATTTAGTGAGAGATCATCTTAAAATGCTACCGTCAAACTAAGCAAAATAAGATGTATAAAAGATAAACATCACATGCAATCAATATATGTGACATGATATGGCCATGATCATCTTGCGCCTTTGCTCTCCATCTCCAAAGTACCGTCATGATCTCTATCGTCACCGGCATGACACCATGATCTCTATCATCTTGATCTTTATCAATGTGTCGTCACAAGGTCGTCTCGCCAACTATTGCTCTTGCAACTATTGCTATCGCATAGCGATAAAGTAAAACAATTATTTGGCGCTTGCATCTTATGCAATAAAGAGACAACCATAAGGCTTCAGCCAGTTCCGATAACTTCAACAAAACATGATCATCTTATACAACAACTTATAGCTCATCACGTCTTGACCATATCACATCACAACATGCCCTGCAAAAACAAGTTAGACGTCCTCTACTTTGTTGTTGCAAGTTTTACCTGGCTACTACTGGGCTTAGCAAGAACTATTCTTACCTACGCATCAAAACCACAATGATAGTTTGTCAAATAGACTCTGTTTTAACCTTCGCAAGGACCGGGCGTAGCCATACTCGGTTCAACTAAAGTTGGAGAAACTGACACCCGCCAGCCACCTGTGTGCAAAGCACGTCGGTAGAACCAGTCTCGCGTAAGCGTACGCGTAATGTCGGTCTGGGCCGCTTCATCCAACAATACCGCCGAACCAAAGTGTGACATGCTGGCAGGCAGCATGACTTATATCGTCCACAACTCACTTGTGTTCTACTCGTGCAAAACATCAAACCATAAAAACCTAGGCTCTGATACCACTGTTGGGGAACGTAGTAATTTCAAAAAAATTCCTACGCACACGCAAGATCATGGTGATGCATAGCAACGAGAGGGGAGAGTGTTGTCTACGTATCCTCGTAGACCAAAGCCGAAGCGTTGACGCAACGTAGAGGAAGTAGTCGTACGTCTTCCCGATCTGACCGATCCAAGCACCGTTACTCCGGCACCTCCGAGTTCTTAGCACATGTTCAGCTCGATGACGCTCCCCGGGCTCCGATCCAGCAAAGCTTTGGGGAGGAGTTCCGTCAGCACGAAGGTGTGGTGACGATCTTGATGTTCAACTGTCGCAGGGCTTCGCCTAAGCACCGCTACAATATGACCGAGGTGTAATATCGTGGAGGGGGGCACCGCACACGGCTAAGGAACGATCACGAAGATCAACTTGTGTGTCCATGGGGTGCCCCCTGCCCCCGTATATAAAGGAGTGGAGGAGGGGAGGGCCGGCCCTCTCTATGGCGCGCCCTAGGGGAGTCCTACTCCCACCGGGAGTAGGATTCCCCCTTTCCTAGTCCAACTAGGAGTCCTTCCATGTATTAGGAGTAGGAGACAAGGAAGGGGAAGAGGGAAGAGAAGGAAGGAGGGGGCGCCGCCCCTCCCCCTAGTCCAATTCGGACTAGTCAATGGGGGGGCGCGTGGCCTACCTCTCCCTCTCCCCTAAAGCCCAATAAGGCCCATATACTTCTTCCCCCGTATTCCCGTAACTCTCCGGTACTCCAAAAAATACCCGAACCACTCAGAACCTTTCCGATGTCCGAATATAGTCGTCCAATATATCGATCTTTACGTCTCGACCATTTCGAGACTCCTCGTCATGTCCCCGATCCCATCCAGGACTCCGAACTCCTTCGTTACATCAAAACTCATAAACTCATAATATAACTGTCATCGAAACCTTAAGCGTGCGGACCCTACGGTTCGAGAACAATGTAGACATGACCGAGACACGTCTCCGGTCAATAAACAATAGCGGGACCTGGATGCCCATATTGGCTCCTACATATTCTACGAAGATCTTTATCGGTCAGACCGCATAACAACATACGTTGTTCCCTTTGTCATCGGTATGTTACTTGCCCGAGATTCGATCGTCGGTATCCAATACCTAGTTCAATCTCGTTATCGGCAAGTCTCTTTACTCGTTCCGTAATACATCATCTCGCAACTAACTCATTAGTTGCAATGCTTGCAAGGCTTAAGTGATGTGCATTACCGAGAGGGCCCAGAGATACCTCTCCGACATTCGGAGTGACAAATCCTAATCTCGAAATACGCCAACCCAACAAGTACCTTTGGAGACACCTGTAGAGCACCTTTATAATCACCCAGTTACGTTGTGACGTTTGGTAGCACACAAAGTGTTCCTCCGGTAAACGAGAGTTGCATAATCTCATAGTCATAGGAACATGTATAAGTCACGAAGAAAGCAATAGCATCATACTAAATGATAGGGTGCTAAGCTAATGGAATGGGTCATGTCAATCAGATCATTCAACTAATGATGTGACCTCGTTAATCAAATAACAACTCTTTGTTCATGGTTAGGAAACATAACCATCTTTGATTAACGAGCTAGTCAAGTAGAGGCATACTAGTGACACTCTGTTTGTCTATGTATTCACACATGTATTATGTTTCCGGTTAATACATTTCTAGCATGAATAATAAACATTTATCATGAAATAAGGAAATAAATAATAACTTTATTATTGCCTCTAGGGCATATTTCCTTCAGTCTCCCACTTGCACTAGAGTCAATAATCTAGTTCACATCGCCATGTGATTTACCAGCAATAGTTCACATCACCATGTGATTAACACCCATAGTTCACATCGATATGTGATCAACACCCAAAGGGTTTACTAGAGTCAGTAATCTAGTTCACATTTCTATGTGATTAACACCCAAAGAGTACTAAGGTGTGATCATGTTTTGCTTGTGAGAGAAGCTTAGTCAACGGGTCTGCCAAAATTCAGATCCATATGTATTTTGCAAATTTCTATGTCTACAATGCTCTGCACGGAGCTACTTTATCTAATTGCTCCCACTTTCAATATGTATCTAGATTGAGACTTAGAGCCATCTAGATTAGTGTCAAAACTTGCACCGACGTAACCTTTTACGACGAACCTTTTTGTCACGTCCATAATCGAGAAATATATCCTTATTTTACTAAGGATAATTTTGACCGATGTCCAGTGATCTACTTCCTAGATCACTATTGTACTCCCTTGCTTAACACAGTGTAGGGTATACAATAGATCTGGTACATAGCATGGCATACTTTATAGAATCTATGGCTGAGGCATAGGGAATGACTTTCATTCTCTTTCTATCATCTGCCGTGGTCGGGCTTTGAGTCTTACTCAATTTCACACCTTGTAATACAGGCAAGAACTCTTTCTTTGACTGTTCCATTTTGAACTACTTCAAAATCTTGTCAAGGTATGTACTTATTGAAAAACTTATCAAGCGTCTTGATCTATCTCTATAGATCTTGATGCTCAAAATGTAAGCAGCTTCACCGAGGTCCTTCTTCGAAAAACTCCTTGCAAATACTCCTTTATGCTTCACAGAATAATTCTACATTATTTCCGATCAACAATATGTCATTTACATATACTTATAAGAAATGCTGTAGTGCTCCCACTCACTTTCTTGTAAATACAGGCTTCACCGCAAGTCTGTATAAAACTATATGCTTTGATCAACTTATCAAAGCGTATATTCCAACTCTGAGATGCTTGCACCAGTCCATAGATGGATCGCTGGAGCTTGCATATTTTGTTAACACCTTTAGGATCGACAAAACCTTCTAGTTGCATCGTATACAACTCTTCTTTAATAAATCCATTGAGGAATGCAGTTTTGTTTATCCATTTGCCAGATTTCATAAAATGCGGCAATTGCTAACATGATTCGGACAGACTTAAGCATAGATACGAGTGAGAAACTCTCATCGTAGTCAACACATTGAACTCGTCAAAAAACCTTTTGCGACAATTCTAGCTTTGTAGATAGTAAGACTACTATCAGCGTCTGTCTTCCTCTTGAAGATCCATTTATTTTCTATGGTTTGCCGATCATCGGGCAAATCCATCAAAGTCCATACTTTGTTCTCATACATGGATCATATCTCAGATTTCATGGCCTCAAACCATTTCGCGGAATCTGGGCTCATCATCGCTTCCTCATAGTTCGTAGGTTCGTCATGGTCAAGTAACATGACCTCCAGAATACGATTACCGTACCACTCTGGTGCGGATCTCACTTTGGTTGACCTACGAGGTTTGGTAGTAACTTGATCCGAAGTTACATGATCATCATCATTATCTTCTCACTATATGGTGTAGTAGTCACAGGAACAGATTTCTATGATGAACTACTTTCCAATAAGGGAGCAGGTACAGTTACCTTATCAAGTTCTACTTTCCTCCCACTCACTTCTTTCGAGAGAAACTCCTTCTCTAGAAAGGATCCATTCTTAGCAACGAATGTCTTGCCTTCGGATCTGTGATAGAAGGTGTACCCAACAGTCTCCTTTGGGTATCCTATGAAGACATATTTCTCCGATTCGGGTTTGAGCTTATCAGGATGAAACTTTTCATATAAGCATCACAATCCCAAACTTTAAGAAACGACAACTTTGGTTTCTTGCCAAACCACAGTTCATATTGTGTCGTCTCAACGGACTTAGATGGTGCCCCTTTTTAACGTGAATGCAGCTGTCTTTAATGCATAACCCCAAAACGATGTTGGTAAATCTGTAAGAAACATCATAGATTGCACTATATCCAATAAAGTACGGTTATGACGTTCAGACACACCATTATGCTGTGGTGTTCCAGGTGGCGTGAGTAGTGAAACTATTTCACATTGTTTTAACTGAAGACCAAACTCGTAACTCAAATAATCGTCTCCATGATCAGATCGTAGAAACTTTATTTTTCTTGTCACGATGATTTTCCACTTCACTCTGAAATTCTTTGAACTTTTCAAATGTTTCAGACTTATGTTTCATCAAGTATATATACTCATATCTGCTTAAATCATCTGTGAAGGTTAGAAAATAATGATACTTGTCGCGAGCTTTAATATTCATCGGACCACATACATCAGTATGTATGATTTCCAACAAATCTGTTGCTCGCTCCATTGTTCCGGAGAATGGAGTTTTAGTCATCTTGCCCATGAGGCATGGTTCGCAAGCATCAAGTGATTCATAATCAAGTGATTCCAAAAGCCCATCAGCATGGAGTTTCTTCATGCGCTTTACACCAATATGACCGAGCTCTGTTTGTCTATGTATTCACACATGTATTATGTTTCCGGTTAATACAATTCTAGCATGAATAATAAACATTTATCTTGAAATAAGGAAATAAATAATAACTTTATTATTGCCTCTAGGGCATATTTCCTTCAGAAAAGGCGTGGCAAAGCCTGAATTCGCAGGTCGGTCCGAGCTCCGGATGCGGCGTTCGCCGGACTATGTACGGAAACTGACCGAACCACCATGCGACTGTCGTGAATGCGGCCACCATTTGATAGACCTGTGTACATATGATGGACAAACGAGAGTTATAATTCCTTGGAAAAAATGAACCCAAACAAGCAAAAAATATTAGGGATTGATAGCACCTAGTTTATTTGTTGTAGCAATCCGAAGGAAGGTGATTCCCAAAATTGGAACTCGCTCCGCACACCCATTGCCTGATGGGCGATAAAACGACGGCATGGCAATGCTGGTAAAGGTTGGCTCGCCGAGGCAAAGCCCTCGGCCCAGCTAACGTGACGGAGCTGGTCGGCTAGTGACGCCGAAGTGTCCAGAGTAGGTTGATGAAGAGATGGCGAAGCCCCCGGTCCAGCCGAGATGTCGAAGCCCCGATGTCAACCGATGAGTCGAAGTAGGTCGGCGTGATGGACACCAGCTTGAAGAAGCGATAGTGCGGCCCTGTCGATGCTGGTCGTGACGTGGTCGATGCCGACTTGATGAAGCAACCGTACGGCGATGCCGGTATGCCCGCTCCGTTTAATCCGTGGGGCGGCGATGTTGGTGATGATTTATCCTTCGCGATGCCGGACTCTTGTTCGGCTTGCCAAGATGATGATCCGAAGAAGTTGAGCTCGGCTCAACAAAGTGACGCCGTCTCTTAGCGCAGGTCGGCAGCCGTGGAGTAATATTGCCGGACTGGTTTGACACCAACATGATGTTGAAGATCATGTTCAAAAGATTTTAAAGTTAGTGGGACGTGTTCGGGAACAAAACACAATACCCCATACAAAACTTCCTTCAAAAGGGATGTCCCAAATCCCGTTCATAGAAAAGATGAACTCGGGTCGGATTCGTTCTCGCGCAGAAAACAGATCCGAAAAGTGATGCACTAATCGGAAGGTTCCCGGAGTTTGGACGGTCGGATCGAGCTGAAAATTTGAGAGGTGGTAGATACAGGAATTACGCAGCTGATCAACGGTGGGATCTTCCAAAGGACGTCTTAGCTAGAAGCTGGACACCATGCCCTAAACACATCCAAATTCCCGTCCAGATTTGACAGGGCTCCGGTATATTGTGGATTGCCAGAGATTCCTCCATCGGAACTCAACGAAATTTTCCAGGGTTGTTGTAGACTCAATTCTGCACAATTCCACCAAAGCGATACTCGAGGAGGTGGTGGCAGCAGATACGAGTTCGCTGTCCAGAAAAACAGCACGGTCGCTTGAGGGCAATGTTGACGTTGAGCCCCCGAGCTCCATGGATGATTCCTCCGTGATCTTGATAGAGATCGGAGTTGATGTTTGATGAAGGCCCTCGTCCGAACATGGTGATCCGAACACGGGGCACAATTCTTGGTCGAACCAAGGTGACCAGTCGAGCTGGTCACGAAGATGCCGAAGTCGCAGTTGATCTGCAGGCGAGCCATCGATTCTTTTGTCGATCACACAGCGGGACTCTCAATGAAAGCACCAATGTCGATGTCAAAACCGGCGGATCTCGGGTAGGGGGTCCCAAACTGTGCGTCTAGGCTGGATGATAACAGGAGGCAGGGGACACGATGTTTTACCCAGGTTCGGGCCCTCTTGATGGAGGTAAAACCCTACGTCCTGCTTGATTAATATTGATGATATGGGTAGTACAAGAGTAGATCTACCACGAGATCAGAGAGGCTAAACCCTAGAAGCTAGCCTATGGTATGATTGTTATGTCTTCTATTGACTAGCCTCGCCCTGGTTTATATAATGCACCAGAGGCCTAGGTTAACAAGAGTCCTAGCCGAATACGCCGGTGGGGAGAAGTCCTTGTCTTGATCGCCAAGTCTTGTGGAATCTTCCTTGTATGCGGCAGCTGTCCGAACTGGCCCATGAGTATATGGCCACGGGGGTCCTCGGCCCAATCTAATAGATTGGGAGACGACGTGGTGAGTACCCCCTAGTCCAGGACACCGTCACCCGCCCAGTTAATAACTGCGGCGAAGTTTCGTTGTTGTTCAGAGGAGAAAAATTAATATCTGGGCTAAACATCGCTCAAGAAAAACTCTGCAGTGCTCACACCTCAAAAACACAAATACTGCTCGAGCTGCTTGGTCCCAGCTGTCGTCCGCTTCTTGTGCAATTCTCTCGTTTATTGACTACATAGGTTGACAATGGTGTGGGACCGTGATGTTAGGAAACCAGGAGGAAGCAAAAAAATATAGTTTTATATACTAATAAGGAGGCACTTGCGTACATGCAGCTATGGCCCTGGTGGGCCCCCACTGTCATCCTCCCCAAGTAAAGTCATCTCCTCATCCTCATGTCCGTTGACCATGTTGACAACGCAAGACGGCGGCGCCACGGCGAGCGCAACAACTCGAAGGACGGCGGAGAGGGCCTTGCGGGCCCTACGGATGGTCTGATATAGCGCCCGCTGCTCATTCAGGAAGCCAGGATCATAGGGCCACATGTCCGCAACGGCATTGTCGTTCACTTGTTCACCGGTGCTCGTTGAATAGACGGAGGTTGCAACACAGGTCCTCCTGCGTTGTTAGCTCTTCTGCCATTAGGGCGTCGAAGTGCGGCCGCACCTGCTCTATGGTGAACACGGCATGAACCGGCTTGGACAGTGGCGTCGACTCCTGGTCGGAAGCTACGTCCATCGTCTGATTGTCGTCGCTCAGCTTGGCGAGCTAGCCGGCGAGCCAGCATGTCCGACTACTGGACCGATCCGCTGCCAAGCACAAGTCTGACTGCCCTGGCCGACCCAGACCGCCTCCCTCGCCCGCGTGCGCATTCTGGCCAAAACAGTCCGCGCCGCCCGCCCCGCTTCCTGGTGCAGGTGATTTCTCCGCCTTCAAACGACACAAGTGTCATCCGTCCATCCTTCAGCCGCCCATATTAATGATACATGGTTGCCGAGGCGGCTACTCTGGCACCACACATCCGTCCCTCCGCCGCCCACCATTGCTATATAAACTGCTGCGCCGGCCATAGCCGCAGTCATCTGCATCCATTGCCTTTCTCCTGTCCACATCACTACTGCCCACCATGGCTTCCTCGCGCTCCAGTGCTCTTCGAGATGGGCGGACAACGGACCACAAGGAGATGGCAGCCATTGCTAACGATTGGCTGGCCGGCATGCAGTCGGAGGATGACGACGTCCCAATGGAGAACATGGTAGTCGATGATCTGGCGCGAACCCCCTCATCCACGCCATCCTCGCATGTGCATTGCACCATGACCATCGGCGAGGCCCGTGCCCAATATATGGACATGGTGAGCCAGAAGTGTAAGGAGCAGTTCCGAGAGGCGCAGGCCGATGCCGCCTACAACCACCATCTCCTCTAGGAGCACCTGCTCGTAGAGGAGCAGATCGCCGCGGAGCGGACGGAGCAGGAGGCATTGCTCGACTCGTACCGCTCCGCCCGCGAGGGCCGCCTCGAGCGTTGGCGGTACCGCATGCGGGTGGAGGAGGCTCTGGCCGCCTATAAAGAGGGCGATGAAGCGGGCGAGGCGCTGTTTGGCGAGACCGAGGACGAGGCAGAGGACAATGTCGGCTCCGACGAGTCCCCGCTCCGCTGGCGTCGACGAGGCCCTGCTCTGCCGAGGGCCCCGCGGAGCCAACAACGAGGCAGAGGACACCGTCGGCTCCGCCGAGGCCCCACCCTGCCGGCAACGAGGGTGAGGATTTCCCCCCTCTGCCGAGGCGTCGCCCGCCGGCAACGAGACAGAGGACACCGTCGGCTCCGTCGAGGCCCCGCCTCGCTGCCAGCGAGGCCGTGACACATAGAAAACGAGGAAGAGGAACACGGTAGGTCGCCGCCGCACGGGTCCAAGTAAGGCCACCGCTGCTACCCTCCGGTTGAAGCCAAGCTAGGCGGGTTGACCACTGACGGTCGGTTAGCTTCTTGGCAGCGATGTGGAGTCGGAGAGCTATGTTGGAGAAGGACGCTGCTTCTACTTAACTGCTGGTGCAGTTGGCTGACTGACACATGGGCCCAACAGGCATCTGGGCCACATGTTAGTTATGCAACTGCACCTGCAGTTAAGTCACTGAAGCTTCTGTTCGGCTCAGCGGGACACAGGTGGGTAGCTTCGGTCAATTAATTATACGTCTAGTGCACCCCTTTTTAGTTGAAGAATGTATGAAATGTAATAAAATCCGGCATGTTTATATGAAATCCGACCGTGTATCAATGAATTTATTTCGATTAGTTCGAATTCTTGTATCACTGGCATTGGATGAACATGCAAAACAATACGTACTAGAATTATTCCCAGGGTGATCACCTCGTTTGCAGCAGTTTCACATGTACTCCCTCCAGTCCTTTCTAGTCTGCATACAAGTTTTGTCTGCAATCAAATTATCTCTACTTTGATCAATCTTATAGAAAAAAGTATGCACTTTCACAATGTGCAAAGTAAAAAGGAACAGAAGGAGTACAAAGAGTTTGAGCAGCTTTTTAGCGTTCCTGTACATTGCAATCAAATACACAGGCCTAGCAATTCATAGAGAACATTCAAAACAATCGATCATTATGCATCTCAGCGATTCACATGTCATAGCCAATATTTACTTCACAACTAAAGAATAAAGAAAAAATGGATCGACACTGCTGACAGCAAAGGGCATCCCATTCGAAAATATCAAATGCATGTATTCTTGCTAAAATCAATGAGAAAATATTGACAAGGTTGTCCCATTCTAAAATATCAAATGCCTATGATTGTGGAATGGGCAGGGTTTGCCATTAGTTCGGACATTGACAAGGCACCTCATGCTAAATAAACCAGCTGTTCTTTTTGTGCAGTTCCACCAAAATCAACCAAATTCGTGCGTAGCTTGTATGATTTTGCCCTTATATGTTGCAACGCCTTGAACTTATCGGCACCTCCTTTCTTGTGGTGGAAATGAATGATTCGATGTATTCATGAACATTTTGTGCAGTTCCCATTGAAATCAAGCTGAGCACCCCTGTTTGCACAAATAAAAAAAAGTGATTAGTATAAAGCAAATTGTACTATGAATTGATAGTTTAAATAGGCACCTACATGGTCCATGTAGAGCACACTTTTAGAAAAATGGAACTCACCGGAAAGAATCCTAGAACAACATTGTACTCGCGCATCATAGCAAAAAAATGGAGATTTGTCAGTCATTCTGAGCTGAAGTTAGATTGGTCTTGTGGGGAGTAATGTAACCATCCTTCAACTGCTCCTTCTGATGAGGAGATAGACAGGGCTTCTTCATCCTAGCATGATCGGAACTAGTCACTTCACGTACTCCATATTCTTCTTCAGAGGAGGATGATCCCGTTGTGCAAAGACAAGAGGACGACTAAATGCTGGCATCCCTGTTTGCTCGAAAAAAAGGAAAGGAAATATTTAAAACAGCACAGATGAAGCACTTCTCAAGGACAATACCACTTTTTCATTATAGTATCTAAACATTAGCACAACACCAATAGAGATGACAAAGCTCAATCATATGGATGAAATCAGTGGGCGAGTACCAACCTTTGTCAGGAGGCTTACTGTGTAGAGCGTACAAATGAAGCACTTCTCCGGAACCATCTGTTGCTATCTACTGTGGTGGCCATGCTTACTATATACTCCTCGATTAGTTTAATGTTTCCAACACCTTCTTGTGGAGTTCCACTAAAATATATGGTATCTTCAAAGAAGATCCCTGTTTGCACAAGTAGAGATAATTATGTATTACATTAAGAGTGACATCAAATCAGTGGCAAAACAATTGCTTGTTCCAGCCATAGCAATAAATAAAGATGCAAAACTATATCATTACTTGTGTCATCACAGTTCTAGTGCTTCATTATAGCACCGGGAGTTGATTTTTGTTTTTCTTCCGCTTGTTCTTCCCCTTCATCACTTGGTTCAATAACAGACAAGCTTCGCCTTTGATGTAAGATTTGGCATGTCAATTAGGTTGCACAAGTATAGCACTAAACAATGACATTGATTTTCTGATGAAAGTGGCAAAATACAGGCCAACAGTTGTGAAATATCCTTATCTTACCTCAATGGGATATTACGGTGCACATACAGATTGGAAGTCTTGTCTCCATTTGCGCAGTTCACTAAAGTCAAGCAACATTACCATACAAGTAGCACAACGTATGAAAGCACACTTCAGAATCACGTGAAAGAAGGCTAGTACTGACCTCTCATGATGCGGAATTCAAACAACTCACAAGAAGAAGATCTGAACCAAATTTGCCAACACGGATAGGAAGTAAGATCTCCTCTTGTGCAGTTACACTCAGATCAAGCAATCAAGCAACATTGTAGGTGTGACATTTTGGTTGAACTGCAGAAAGCACTCTTAAAACAAAAGTGTTTTGTGCAGTGCAACAAAAGGTCACAATGGCAACGAGGTGAAGTAGATAACCCTGTTTACACAGAGGTGCAAAGGAAACAACTACTGGTCAATAAAGGTGGAAGACACAAAAGCCAACAAAAAGAAGCATCTACCTTATCTAAATGGGAAATAAAGCAAGACAGTAGCATTTCTTAAACGGTGGCACTGATTTATATTAACAGAGAGAATATATTAACAATAAAATTCGTTAAACGTGTAATTTGCTTTTAACTGTGGCATTGCATCAATTTTCCAGTGGCATTATTAGAGGGTGTTTGTTTACAGGGACATTTTGGTGGAGGGACTAAAAAAAACTCCGTGTCAGTCCCATCTACACCAAACAGGAGGGACTTTTAGGGACTAAAAGTGGGCATTCGAGACTAAAGAAAGAAGACCCCAAGGGAGAGTCTTTTTGGGACTTTTTCCAACAGTTGCCCCTACCACGCATCGTACCTTGTCTCTATTAGTTCATTACTAGGGGTAACATGGTCTTTTAGCATGTCATTTAATAACCTCTAGTCCATGTTTAGTTCCTGGAACCAAACAGGTAGGGACTAGGGAGTTTTTAACCAAACAGAGCCTTAGATTAACAACAGCTAAAGAGTTGCACGGGACAGTGGACGCACCAGCACCATGTGCATCTACCGATGTACTGGGGCGATGCACAGTCTGTTGCAACAAAGAACAAACAACCAAGGAGCATATTTGTGTTGGTCCTAGTTTTCTTATCTTTAGACACCTTTCCCTATGTGAGCGCAGCAAATCTAGTCCTGCTCAAACTCTATAGCCTTGTCCCCCAAAACAAAAGATCAGTTTGTTGCAGATGTGCGTATTGCATTTGTCATTGTTTTCCCTTTTCGACCAACGTAGGTGCTGGATAGCTAGTCTGTACTAGTAATTTCACCACTTCCTTTCCTCTTTGAACCACGTCCTAGATTTATGCTATACAACTTTCCCCACTAGTTTCCCCCATTCCTTTCCTCTTTGAACCATGTCTTAGATTCATGCGATACAACTTTCCCCACAACTTTCCCCCTTCCTTTCCTTTTTGAACCATGTCCTAGATTCATGCTATACAACTTTTCCTACTACTTTCCCCCATTCCTTTCCTCTTTGAACCACGTCCTAGATTCATGGTATACAACTTTCCCCACTACTTTCCTGTTTGATCAACTCCTAGATTCGAGTGCAGAAGCGGAAAAATCCCACATGCAGCTAGATCAATGCATGTGGAATAAGTAAATTATACCTCAAGGTTCTTGGGGTGTGGTTCGGTTGGCGACCGGAGGCCGCTCGACCCACACTATGTACGACAGTGAAGAAGAAGGGGCCAGATGCCCTCCCGTGCCGCCGCTGGGTGAAAGTGAACAGCTGCACCGGTAGTGGATTCCCTCCCTCGCCAACGGCGACAGCGTTAAGCCTCCTTCCCTTCTGGGCGGACGGATCCTGCCGGCTCTTTGACCAGCAGTGAGGGGAGAGAGAGGCCAACGAAGTCTTGTTTAGATCTGGAGAGGGTGAGAGAGTGTGAATAGAGCAACTACAAGCAGACCAGCAGTGAGGGGAGAGAGAGGACAACGAAGTCTTGTTTAGATCTGGAGAGGGTGAGAGAGTGTGAAGAGAGCAACTACAAGCGCCGAGGCTCCAGCGTGTATATATATACTGGAGAGAGTGTGAAGAGTGCAAACCCTAGAAAACAAGCCCCGAGGCCGCAGCTTATACGTGATGAGGTGATTATACGGTCACTACGAGATCGTATAGCTCCGTATCCATCCATTTTGACCAGTCAAAGAATCCTCCTGGCACGAATTATGCTCAAGTGTAGTTATCGAACCCGAGACCTCAAGTTTGATGAGCGAACAGGCTAACCAGCTACACAACCCTCCCATTATGTTCAACGAGAGGAAAATAACCTTTTACACATTCCTGCATTCGTGTGACAAGCATGCCGTGTTTTTTGTGTGTGGGAGTCATTGGGATTTAAATCATAATCGTGTCATGTGGCTTTGGTGGTAAGACTATCCACAGTGGTGCAGAAATAATGCAGCCTTAGTCACCTTACCTGTGTCCACGTAGTACGTTGGGTCCCACCAGTCAGAGGGTGAAACAAACAAATTAGTAAGAAAAATTAAAAGTGCCATCAGTGTATCTTACCTCACACATCTCGCTACTGCTCGGGAACACTGTCCAATTGATCCCTCTGTTTGCTCACGTACTATTTTAAGTGAATCCTTATTATAACATGCACACAATTTTGGGCACTTGTATTCAGCCTAAGTCAGTGTGCCACCTTATCTCGTACGACTCCCTCCGTCTAGGTGTAATAAGTCACGTTAGAAGGTGCAGCGGGACCAAGGTGCAAGCAGATTGGAGGAGAAGGAGAAACTTGACCGGTCATTCCTCCAATCAAAGCCCTGATTTCGGTCTCTAAATGCAAAAATTAATCCAAACAACTAAGAGATGCTGTTTTAGCTGCCATGCAGGGCCAGGTATTAACTCACATGCAAGCCGAGTTTGATTTCTTGACTGATCAACGCGTAGTTGCGCTCCATGCATTGGGTTTTCGGGGGAGATAACAAGGCAGAGTAAGGACCGTTTGGTTACGTTGCTTA
Organism: Aegilops umbellulata; assembly: GCA_032464435.1. NCBI lineage: Eukaryota > Viridiplantae > Streptophyta > Magnoliopsida > Poales > Poaceae > Aegilops > Aegilops umbellulata. The sequence continues at coordinate 72,003,682 of CP136057.1, forward strand.
GGCTGATCATAGTGGTGAGTAACTTGGACTAGTAACATGCATATGCTACTAGTCTATGTTACTACTACGGGAAGTTTGCTGTCGGAAGCGAGACGATCTGGCTCTCCTGAGCTAGCAAGGTTTTTCTAGCCCACCCAAGCTAGTTGGCCCACAAAAGCTAACATATTTTAACAGTTCCAAATGCCTAACCTTGCCCGACTATGCTATAAGTTGTTCTTGCTAAGGATCCAAATGCTCCCTAAGTAACAACACTCTCTAGCAACGAGGCTAGGAGGGGATTGAGATGTGAAGTTAATGGACGACGCCTAAACATTTTGGGAATATCTGATTTCCGTAAGATGACTTAACACTTAGACGGAGGGAGTACTACTCCTCAGTACAGGTTTGATGGAATATTCGTCACCTCTTCTTTTCTTGTACGTAGTCCATTTGTATCTCACTTCCTATGGCTTCGCACTTGCATGATTTTCCTATTCTATGAACCTGTGTGTACGTGTGCGTGTGTGTGTGTGTGTGTGTGTGTTTAACAACATGTGTGTGTTAGAGAGAGTGACAGATCGACCTACTCCTACAGAGAGATGATGTGTAGTGTACGATTTTAGCCGCGAGAGTCGGTGCATCCTCTCGTTTCCGGGCGTCCAGTAGGGACAAGAGGACAGCTGCCACGCCCGCTCCTGATCAGCATAGCCCACCCAAAGCCCCTCCATCGCCCGCACGCGCTTCCCAAGAGTGATGGTGGCTTCGTCCGTCCAACTTACTGCTGGGTCTATGTGATTTGATGGCTCATTGGTCATTATTACTGACGTGGTAGGACTGCCGGATGTCCCACGCTTTCGACGAAAGGAGGTACTACTAGATTACAATTTTCTCCATTCTTACGGCGGAAGAGTGCAAGAGCAGTGAAAACACGTAGGCTTAGTGATTACATGGCCCACCTCACACTATCACCATATTTTCTGGACACCGTGCGACACCTAACTCTTTACATAGTACTCCCTCCATTCCTAAATATAAGTCTTTGTAGAGATTCCACTAAGTGGACTACATACAGAACAAAATGAATGAATCTACACTTAAAATGCATCTATATACATCTGTATGTGGTTCATGGTGAAATCTCTACAAAGACTTATATTTAGGAACGAAGGAAGTATTAGTATAGTACGTACTATAATTTATCAGCGAGATAGTACAATGCTATGAAGCTTCCAGATTCTGTTACATGTATCTTGTGTCCAAGGTTGCACGTTGCAACATTTCATCAAATACAAAGGAGACTAACATGCATGCTATTGCATCTCAATGATTGACAAATCATAGCAAATATCGGTTCCTCAAAAAGATCATAACAAATATGTACTCCCTCCGTTCCAAAATAAGTGTCTCAACTTTATGCAGGGGGTGTTATTTGCAGGAACTTTTTAGTGTAGGGACAAGAAAAAGTCCCTCTTAGAGACTTCTTAACCATACAGGAGGGACTAAACTAGGGACTAAAACTTTCTTTTTGGGACTTAATGAAAAATACTCTCAAGGAGAGTCTTTTTTGGGACTTTCCAACAATGCCGCTCCCTGCACCCATTGCCCCGCCGCCCCCATGGTGTTCTTTGGTTGCTATTTTTCTCTATACTGGGGGTAACATGGTCATTCAATAACCTCTAGGGAGGGCCTAGGGGTTTTTTAGTCACTGAAAACAAACAGGGAGGGACTTTTTAAGGAGTAGGGACTTTTTAGTTGGGACTAGAAAAAGTCCTACGACTTATGTACCAAACAGGGCCTCAATATGGACTACATACGGAGCAAAATGAGTGAATCTACACTCTAAAATACGTCTATATACATCAGTGTTTGGAGTATGTACTAGTAGTTCATACTGAAATCTACTAAAGGACATATATATTCCAAACAACATGATAATCTCTCTAACCAAGGTAGTAGGGACGAGGAGTAAACGGAGGGAGTAGTAAAATTTTCTCCTCATCCTGCGAGCCACCACGCGCGTGGGCGAGGGAGCGGGCGTAAGGCGTACGGTACTACTACTAGTAAGCAAGCTTCACCTCATCCTGCGAGCCACCGCTCCCGTGGGCGGGGGAGACGGCGTACTAAGCAAGCTTCACCTTGTTATGCGAGTCGACGGGACACATAAAAAGTACTCTAGTGTATAGAGCCTTGCCTCTAAGGTAGGCCCCAAATGGTTTCCCTCTTTTTTAACATAACGCATCAAGTCACAATTTGTTTGTTCACCCGTGGTAGACGATCCTCCCTCCATCAAGTGGACAACCAGTACACGTGTCAAATTACCACGTGGGCTGCCTTTTCGCACAGAAATGAGCTCCACCATGTACCCGCGCGGGTGTGGTTGGGAAAGAGACGGGAGTACGTGCGCCGTGCGTGCACCTCTTCTCTTCATGCACGTCCCCCACCTACGTGGGTGTGTGTGAGAGATACGAACCTAGACAAATGGCTTGTGTGGTTGTGAGTGTTTTTTGTTTGGTGGGGGGGTTGATTTCGTGAATGTATTTGTGGGAATATGTGTCGATGACATCTCAAACAAAATTTTGCATGCAATGTCGTCTACGAATTGGAGGCCTACCCATATCATATATAGAGGGTCGGGCGATCCACGAGAAGAGAGGGAGGGGTCATAGATATCGATAGAGTCGAAGAGAGGATCAAGTGGGTGGGTGCGAGATCGATGAAGAGAGCCATCGAAATTGTGTGTGTGTGCAAGTCAAAGATATAGGGTGACTGACCTACCGGAACGTCAGAGGGCACATGTCAAGTTTGTGTGTGGCAGGGAGACATGACTAGAGCGCTCGATGTATCAGTGTGTGTGTGTGGGAGGGGGTGGGGGAGGGGTAGGCATAGGCCTAACTATAGAGGTAGAACGACTCGTATATGTGTTGAGAAGGAGAGACCCAACTATGTGTTGAGGGAGATCGGTCGACATCCATACATAACGGAAGGACGGGAAGTAGGATGGGACAGAGAGAGAGAGGAGAGAGAGAGGGAGGGAGAGGGGTAGAGTGCTGGATGGGTGATGGAGTTGCTTCTCGAAGATGGTGGGAGAGGCCTACTAGACAAACTGAGGGTGGAACTGCAATATTATCAATAAGAGTGGGGATGTGTTTCTGTGTGTGTGCCTGTGTGTGATAGATCTGTCGGGACGCATCCATGGATGATGAAGGGGAACCATGTGCTTGGTAAGCAAACCTAACTAGATCGGTAGATCAATTGTTGTTTGTTGGAGGAACGGAGAGACATAACTAATGAGGTAGATCGACCGACTCGTGGGGAGAAACAAGTTATAAGGACCTAGCTAGCTATATGTATAGCGGGAGATCGGTCGGTGTACTTCCATTTGTTAGAGGCAAATAAGGCCCAGCGAGACGGATAGACAGAGAGAATGGAGCTAGGAGGTGGTGCGAGAGGCCCAACTACTAGCTAGATGGGGCGAGGAGTGTGCGATTGTGAGATCGATGAAAAGAGGGGCGAGAGTTTACACGTATGTGGGACTGTATGAGAGACACGAGGCAAGGACACATAAAGGAGGAGATTGAAGGTGTGTGTGTATGTTGTAGGCACACATCGCTGGAGAGGTTTATCGATCGGTGTGTGTCGGAAAAAAGTTGTGGAGACTGTGGGAGAACGACCTATAAAGAAAAAAAATGAATGTGCGCAATGGATAGAATGCTGAGGGAGGGTGTCGGTGTCAAAACCGGCGGATCTCAGGTAGGGGGTCCCGAACTGTGCATCCAGGCGGATGGTAACAGGATAAAAGGGACACGATGTTTTTACCCAGGTTCGGGCCCTCTCGATGGAGGTAAAACTCTACTCCTTCTTGATTGATATTGATGATATGGGTAGTACAAGAGTTGATCTACCACGAGATCAGAGAGGCTAAACCCTAGAAGCTAGCCTATGGTATAATTGTTCTGTCCTACGGACTAAACTCTCTGGTTTATATAGACACCGGAGGGGGCTAGGGTTACACATAGTCGGTTACAAGGAAGGAGATCTACATATCCGTATTGCCAAGCTTGCCTTCCACGCCAAGGAGAGTCCCATCCGGACACGGGACGAAGTCTTCAATCCGGACACGTACACGGGACGGAGTCCGGCCAAAGGTTATAGTCCAGCTGTCCGGATACCCCTTAATCCAGGACTCCCTCAGTAGCCCCCAAACCAGGCTTCAATGACGATGAGTCCGGCGCGCAGATTGTCTTCGGCATTGCAAGGCGGGTTCTTCTTCAAACCCCGCGCGCCTATTAAATAGTGTCCGGCTTCTCGTAACCGTTGTGTTTCTTGGCTTCTGTGCCCAATAATGGCCATCTTCCACGTGTCAAGCGAATGTGAGAAGCCAGGGCATTTTTACATTTACCACCCTAGCTATGTGAACGAACTGTATATTTAAAGAGACGAGTATTCTCAGATCCAAACCACACCATCCTCCCTCATCGAGCGTTCATCTGAGCGCGCCTGAAAAAATCCATCCCAGCATGGCCAGCCAGCGCAGCTCCTCCTCTCGCTCCCACAGCCCCAAGCCTGGAGATTGGGAGAGGTGTTCCATATCGCACAGTCAATTAGTGAAGCTCCAGACCCAAGGATTTCCCCCCCCCCCATCGTATATGGTCCCGGTTCGAGCCGGGCTCGCCACCTATAATGGCGGGGAGCAGGCGGAGAGCTTTCCCAACCCCTCTAAGGGAGAGCGGGTATGCCTTGTCCCGTATTTGTTAAGGGGACTCGGATTTCCAATCCATCCGTTTCTCCGCGGGCTCCTGGAGTTCTACGGCCTCCAGCTGCATAACCTCACCCCTGGCTCCATACTGCATATTGCGGGTTACGTAGCCCTTTGCGAGCTGTTCTTGAGCTGCGAAGCTCATTTAGCATGGTGGAGGAAGTTGTTCTGCCTTGTGCCCCGTTCACAGAGGGGGTCAATATATCAAGTGGGCGGTGCCGAAGTATGGCGCATCGTCAGGACCGGATACCTATCCGGAACCCCGAAGAAGGCGTCGGAAGACCGACCTTCAGAGTGGTTTTACATAGAGGACGTCCCCCTTCCGGATCCTATTCGGATCAGCCTTCCCGAGTTTGACAATGCTCCTTTGAAGAAGCGCCTGAGCTGGCGACCAAGGAGCCCTCAGGAGGAAGATAAGAGAGACGTTCTTTACCTAATGGGCCGGATAAAGGTATTGGCTCAATCACGACTGACCATAATCGAGGTTATGGCAATATGCATTATGCGGGGGGTGCAGCCGCTTCAATATCGAGGCCACCCTATGTGGGATTTCAACGGGGAAGATGACGCTACCCGCTGCTGTCACAAGGGGCCGGATTCGACCACTGCCCTAGCGAGAATCTTGTCCGATCTGTACAAGGGGGAGGAGGAAGAATTCCTCCGCATCAAGCCACATGATAGATTTTCCATGTACAATCCTCCGAGCTGGGTAGGTCGCCACTTGTTATGCCCATCCGTTCCATATTCCCACAATTAAATGTTTTACCTTACAAATTCATCGCAGGAGCTGCGCAAGGCCGTAAGGGAGATCAACAGCCCACCTCCACAACCAAAGGATCCTGAGCGGTCCCTCGACCCGGTCTCCAAAGAGGACCCGGACATATCCGTGGAGCTTATCGACAGGGTATTCTACCAATTAAGCAGCGATGACGCCTTGGTGGCCATTACGGCCGACTACCCTGGGCTACTCCCAGCTTCGCAGGTGAATGAGACCAAAGTCCCAACCTTTTCAAAAGGATTCGTCTTTACATACTTCACTTATCGTATACCAACGGCGTTTTATAGGGAAGGCCCTTGGGACGCCATGCCGAGACCGCGGCGACTAGCCAACAAGGGGCTCTGAGGCCGGGCAGGCTAAAAAGGAAAGCGGGCCGGACTAAGACACCGGCGCAGAGGTATGATACAACACCTCACTCCATGGTTGTCGGCGTTCTGGGAACAGGGGTCCCCAGACTTGCCTGCCTACGGCCTGCGGCGTGGCTCAAAAGGGGGCCCAGCACGGCCCGTCTTCATCAACACAGACTCAAGACCCTCGTGAGGGGCCAAGCCTCGCGGGGCGAATGACACGGAGCTTCCTCAGGCACGGCCTCATCAGGCTGTATCGCGAGGAGGTGGAGAGATCAAGGCAGGGTACCTCACGAGGTGCCCATGACGCAAGCCATGACAACCAAGGGCGCCAGCCCGCGCAGTGTCCTCCCTTTCCTCTTTGGTGCTAAGGGAGCAAGCGCAGGCGGGAGGATCAAGCAAAGGCACCCATTTCAGTGCAACGAGACAAATACCGACTCCGCGACAAGGAAGAAGTCATTGTGGGGCCCAAGCCGGTGTCATCACAAGAGCCTTTGGCAGGCGAGGACCAAGTTAAGTCAGGATAAGTGTACCAGATGTTCCCCTTCAAAATGGCCAATTGTTGGCGCCCTTCCCGCTCAATATTTGGGAAGAGGCCCAGGGCCTTTGCCTATAAATAGGGCTAGCCACCCTAGGGATCAGAGGACGAATCGATCGGCAATCAGGCAGAGAGAGAAAGAGAGAAGGGCGACTGAACCCCTCTAGCAGTACATCGCCCCAGTCAAGAACAGACCCTCGCGAGGCTGTTCTTCCTTGTATTGTTCATCATCAGCCCAAGAGGCAATCCACCACACCACCACACTATAGTAGGGTATTACACCACATCGGTGGCCCGAACCAGTATAAACTCTGTGTCTCTTGTGTTGTTCATCTCGTAGCTTAGATCCTTGCGAGGCGGAGGGGTACGGAAGGGTAGGAAGCGTAATATCCGCGCGCACCCCAGAGTTCGAACCTCAAGGGTCTGCCGAAACCCGAATCCGACATTTGGCGCGCCAGCTAGGGGTGCGCCGGAATTCGCCTTCTACCATTCCGTTCTCCTCCGGCCATCACGTCCATGTTTGACGACCGACGGGATCGTGCCGGGCGCCGGGCCGCCCTCATCGCCCAGATGGCTCCCGTTGGCGGGCCTCCTCACCGTTCCCCGGCACCCTCCGTCGACACCACCACCGGCCTGGCGGGGAACGGGCAACAAGTGTCGTCTCGGCACCAGTCCGTGCGGCAAGGCGGCTGCACCGCTACACCAACACCCCCGGTCGTCGCGGCCCTCCTGGGTGGCTCGTGGGCGCCGCCTACAAGTCGCCATGTCAAGCCATTCGTCCGCCGGGTCAGCGCCGCTTCCGCGCGGCAGGGGGCTCTCCCGGACCGGGTGGTGCCCGAGGCTGGCCTGACCTTCAGCTCGGAGGACCACCCCTCCAACTCAGCCTGCTCGGGCGCGCTCCCTATGCTATGGACCCCCACCGTTTGCCAAGTGGCCATCACCAGGACTCTCATCGACGGTGGTGCGGGCCTCAGCATGCTCTCGGTCGAGGCCTTCAACCTCCTCCGCATACCCCTGGAACGACTACGACCCAGCCGGCCCTTCTTGGGCGTCGGGGGCGGATCATCCAGCTCCTTGGGATAGATCCGGCTCCCGGTAACCTTTGGCACCTACGGCAACTTCCGCACGGAGATGGTCGACTTCAAAATCGCCCCCTTCGGACTCCCCTACAACGCCATCCTCGGCTACCCAGCACTGGCCCAGTTCATGGCCGCGACACACCCGACATACAACCTCATTAAAATGCCCGGGAGCAGCGGTATCCTCACTATGCACGGGGACACCAGAGACGCGCTGCGAGCGCTCAAGCTCGCCTTCAAGACGGCGGCGTCAGCACAGCCCGCCGACTCGGAGGCTCCCGAGCCCAAGGGGGCTGCACCCGCCAAGAAGAAGCAGTTGTTCACCCAAGACAAGGCAGAAACCAAGCAGATACCCGTCAACGAGGACGGGTCCACCAGCGCCACTTTTACCATGGGCGCCAACCTCGAGCCCGAGCAGGAGGAAGCCCTGGTCAGGTTCCTGCGCGCAAACAAGAACGTATTCGCTTGGGAGCCGGACCAGTTGGCGGGGATCCCTAGGAGTGTAATCGAGCATCACCTCAACGTGTGCCCCAACGTGCGCCCCGTGAAGCAGAAGGCGAGGCGGCAGTCCACAGAGAAGCAGGCCTTCATTGTCCAAGAGACCCGGAAACTAGAAGCTGCGAGGGTCATTCGCGACGTCCGATACCCGGATTGGCTGGCCAACCCTGTCGTTGTGCCAAAGAAGGGAGGCAAGGAACGCATGTGTGTCGACTTCACCAACCTCAACAAGGCATGTCCACAAGATCCATTCCCGCTCCCCCGCATCGATCAGATCGTCGATTCCACCACGGAATGCGACCTGCTGTGCTTCCTGGATGCTCTCTCCGGGTATCACCAGATCAAGATGGCGGTAGAAGACGTTGAGAAGACAGCCTTCCTAACCCCGTGTGGGGTGTAATGCTACACATGCATGCCATTCGGGCTGCGAAACGCGGGGGCGACCTTTTAGCGGCTGATGCACATAACGTTGGGCCGGCAGCTCGGTAAGAATGTCGAGGCTTACGTCGATGATATTGTGGTGAAGTCTCGGGAGGCCAAGACCCTGATACAAGATTTGGAGGAAACCTTCGCGAGCCTCGACGCGGTGAACCTGCGGCTCAACCCCGAGAAGTGTGTGTTCGGGGTCCCTTCAGGCAAGCTCTTGGGTTTCCTCGTGTCCCACCGGGGCATTGAGGCCAACCCGGAGAAGGTCAAGGCGGTCGAGGACATGAGCTCACCCAAGACCCTCAGTGAAATGCCGAAGCTCACTGGGCGCATGACCGCGCTAGGGCGCTTCATCTCCAGGCTGGGGGAGCGGGCGCTACCTTTCTTCCAGCTAATGAAGAAAAAGGGGCCCTTTGAATGGACTGAAGAGGCCGACAAGGCATTCCAAGATCTCAACAGATACCTGACCAGCCCTCCGGTCATGGTGGCCCCGCTATCGGCGTTCTGCGAACGGGGGTCCCCAGACTTGCCTGCCTGCGGCCTGCGGCGTGGCTCGAAAGGGGCCCCAGCACGGCCCATCTTCATCAACACGGGATCCAAGACCCTCGCGAGGGGCCAAGCCTCGCGGGGCGGAAGACACGGCGCTTCCTCAGGAACGGCCTCGTCAGGTTGGCTCACGAGGAGGCGGGGAGATCAAGGCGGGATACCTCACGAGGTGCCCATGATGCAAGCCATGACGACCAAGGGTGCCAGGCGGGCGCCAGCCTGCGCAGTGTCCTCCCTTTCCTCTTTGGTGCAAAGGGGGCAAGCGCAGGCGAGAGGATCAAGCAAAGGCACCCATTTCGGTGCAACGAGACCAAGACCAGTCCAACGGTGGGAAGGAGGTCATCGTGGAGCCCAGAACGGCGTCACCACAGGGCCTTTGGCAGGCGAGGACCAACTTTAGTCAGGATAAGTGTACCAGATGTTCCCCTTCAAATTGGCCAATTGTTGGCGCCCTTCCCGCTCAATATTTGGGAAGAGGCCCAGGGCCTTTGCCTATAAATAGGACTAGCCACACCCAGGGTAGAAGAAATGAGGAATCAACACAGACACACAGAGAGAGAGAAGGGCGGCTGAACTCCCGTAGCAGTTCATTGTCCCAGCTAAGGACAGGCCCTCGCGAGGCTGTTCTTCCTTGTATTGTTCATCATCATCAGCCCAAGAGGCAATCCGCCCACCACACTGGAGTAGGGTATTACACCATATCGGTGGACCGAACCAGTATAAACCCTGTGTCTCTTGTGTTGTTCTTTCAGTAGCTTAGATCTTTGCAAGACGGAGAGGTAGAGGGTAAAATCTCTGCGCGCACCCCAGAGTTCGAACCTTAAGGGTCTGCCGGAACCCGAAACCCGACATTTGGCGCGCCAGGTAGGGGTGCGCCGGAATCCACCTTTCTACCACTCCGCGTCCAGTCGCATCATCATCACCATGTCCGGTGACCAGGCGGGCAACCAAGATCCATGGGCGGCGTGGCCCACTCGCGCGGAGCCGCCCGCCTCGGGCGACCCCGCACCCCAGGCAGCTCATGGTCCGCAGGGCGCTGCAGGCCACGGGCGACGCGGACAGGCTTCAACAACCCTCACGCCGCGGCAAGCGCGGTCGGCGGCAAGGGCCTCCAATCACACCGCGACCACGACACCATACACACGCCGGGAGTAGGCGAACTCGAGGGCCGCGCTCACGGTGGCCCGAGAGCTGCTGAAGTGCAAGCTGCGGGAAGGCGGCCGCGACGTGCTACTAGAGCGGGTTGCCGAGCTCCTGGGCTTTGCCGCTTCGGGGGCTCACCCCTTCTGCATCCAGCCCCCGTCTCAAGCTCAGGGCGGCACGCGCGGGGGCCCCGCACGCTCCCGCGGGCCCCAAGGCTACTCCAACACCAGTGAATCCGTCGGCGCCGGACTGACGAGGGCGCCACCCCCGCCCCCGACGCGTGAGGGAGAGGGACTCGGCACGGCCCACGGCGCCAGCGGGCAGCCGCGCTACCACCCCGCGGTAGGCACGTCAAGCAGCGCTGCATGGCACCTGGAGCCCTACTGCACAGCCTTCGGGATGACGGCGCCAGAAGAATACGTGCCCCACATGATGGACCAAGGGCACGCTCACGAGGGCGAACAAGGCTCGTTTCTCAGCCCCAGCTGGGGGGACGAGACACCAGAAGCTGAGCTCTTCCAGGAGCCCCGGGACGGCTCCATCGGCCACGCTGGAGGCGACAACTATCGGGTACCACTAATTCCTCAGGAGCAGGCGTACACTAATCATGGATCGCAGGAGGTGCAGGTCGCCGCAGCAAGCAGCTGCCCCGCACCCACAGTCTCCTACCCCTCGAGAGGAGGGCGCAGGGGGCTGCAGGACAGGGGCAGAGATCCGACATCACCACCGCGGCGTTCGGAGCAAGGCGTTCTCAGGAGGTAGGCCCTCTGCTGTGGAGGCGCCTAAGGGTCTGCCCCTGGCGGAGGACCCGTGGTCGTCGGGGGAACCGCTGGCGACAGCTCTACCCCACCGGCGGCGTCCTGGTTTCCGGTCGTCGTTGGTGGCACTAGGGTGTGGCGCAAGGCGGGGCCCTCGTCTGGCGATATGAAGCAAGGCCGGTACCTGTGAAGAGGACCCAGTGCCTGTGAAGCTCGCAGCCCCGTGACACTCTCACGTAATAATGAGTGGGGTTGTACACACCCCGGATTCTCAGGGTGCCGACCTCAGGCCCTGGGGCTCCCTCCCACGCTCAGTGGACAGCACTTAGCACCGCGCTGGTGAGAAGACGTCCAAGACTAGATTAGGTGCCGGACGCGGCCTTTTGTCTGTTTTCATTGACTTCTTCTTTGGTTGTAACTTTTCCCCTGCTGGATTTAAGTTGGATTCTAATTTGAGATTTGCGTGTGTTCGGGGAAGGGGTGCTTAGTCTCGTTCGAGCCATTTCTCGTGTTCTGGTTACCGCTTCACCACAGCTGCCTCCCTTCGCGAGCCCCTCGCGAGTCGGGCCGGGCCTGGCTCATGCGCAGCCCAGACTTCCACTATTGCTCCTTCTCCGGAGGACTTTCCGGTACCTGCGGAGGATGTCCCTTCAGGAAAAGGCCCGGAGCGTGTGAAGAAGGCGAATGCCTGTGAAGCTATCGCGTTCAGGAAAAGGCCCAGAGCCTATGAAGAAGGCGAATGCCTGTGAAGCTATCGCGTTCAGGAAAAGGCCCAGAGCCTGTGAAGAAGGCGAATGCCTGTGAAGCTATCGCGTTCAAGAAAAGGCCCAGAGCCTGTAAAGAAGGCGAATGCCTGTGAAGCTATCGCGTTCAGGAAAAGGCCCAGAGCCTGTGAAGAAGGCGAATGCCTGTGAAGCCATCACCTGCGGGAAAAGGCCCGGAGCCTGTGAAGAAGGCCAGCGCCTGTGAAGCCCCCTGCCAGCGACACTTGCGCGTCCTATGAATTCAACTAGAGAACACTCAGGACACCACGTCCTCCCACGGGCTGCCTCGGGGCCTGCGCGAAACAAAGGTAAACCAGCCAACCGCCAGGCGCGGGTGCTCGCACAATATAATAGTTGCTAATGCGATGAATACAGGTTTTACATGAGGGGCTTCCCCTCCCAAAATGCTCTCACAGTCATCAGGCCAAACACCTGAGTTCTACTCACGCAGGGTAAGGAGACATGAGCGATACATACTCACTCGGACAAATCCCCCAATGCATCCTCAGGAGCACCTCTCGAGCCGCCGCTCGCATCGTTGAACTCATCAGCGCTGCCTGCGTCGCCACCAGCGGCGTCAGGGCCGTCCACCACACCACCCTTGTCAGCAGCCACGATCACGTCATCGTTGTCCGAAGCGAAGGCTCTGACAAGGGCGTCCACGTTGTCTTCCACCCAGTGCGCCAGGTCGCCTCGGACGGCCTGGGGGACTAGGGCGATGGCGGCGTCAAAGTCGAAGTGGGGATCCATGTTCCGGAGATGGCTGAAGCCACGAGAAAAGGCGCGCCCGAGCAGGGCGCGGCTCCTCTCCTCCACTAACCTGTCGGCCCTGACCGACCGCGCCTCCAGTTGCGTCACCACGGCGGTGAAGAACTGCGGGTTGCCGGCGCAGTTGATCGTGTGTGGCTCGCCGACAGCCGCCTCGCAGATATTGCCCAAGGCTGTGTTAGCCCTCTCCCTAAGCGTAGCAAGCATGGGGTCGTGCACGTGCTCCAGGACCTACCGCTGGCGTATCTCATCAGCATTCTGGCGCTCGACGGCCTCAGCCTCATCCACCCGCTGACGAAGACGGAGCACCTCAGCCTGGGAGGCAGCCAACTCCTTTTGTGCTGCCTCAAGGGCGGCCCGGGAAGCGTCGGTCCGCCGCGTCGCCTCATCCCGTTGGGCCCTCGGGGCTGCGGTTCTTCCCTCAGCCTCGACCCGGATCAACTCCAGCCTCCCCTCAAACTCACGCTCGAGGCCTTGGCGCGCCGTCGCCACCCGACGACCAACCACCTCCAGGACACGTGCTTCCCGTGCAGCGACATCATCTTCCGCATGCGTCACCAGGCGCTCCCTCGTCTCCAGCCGCTCATACTCACGGGAGCGTTCGGCGGCTTCCAGCATCAACGCTTCCTCATGCTTCCGAAGCTCAGCTGGGTCGCTGGAGGCCACCTTCATCGATGCAAGGGCCGCCTCGCGCAGTTCCACTTGCTCCTCCAACGAGTGGCACCAGGCCAGGAGCTCCCGAGCCTGTTCCTCTGCTGCTTCTCACCGTCGGTCGGCTCCCCGGGCCTCCTTAGCGGCCTGGGATCGAGCCGCCCGAGTGGCCTCCAGCGACGCCTTCGCCTCTTCATCATCAAGGTCGCGCTGATGGCGCACGAGGGCGACGGCGGCCTCCATCTCGCGCCTCCCTGCGGCCAGGCGCAGGCCCTCGGCCTCGAGGCGCGCGTCTTTACCACCGAGCTCCTCCCCAAGCAGGTCCACCGCGTCAGTTGCCCTTCGAAGGAACTCTTGGCGACGAGCACGACGCTCCCGAGCGCGCTCGAGCACGTCTTCCGCACCATCATCTGCCCCAAGCAGGCGCCGGGGGCCACAAATCATCGCTCCTCCTCCGGGCAGGGGGCTGGCGCCCTCACGACGGCCGGGCGCGCCGTACCAGAAGCCCGGCCTGGGGCCAGCCCGTCTCCAGAAGAAGGGCGCAGGGGGTGCCTCAGCCAGTCGCAGCTCGTGGCCAGGCGGGGAGCCCTCGGCAGGCTGGCTATGCCAAGAGAGGGCCCGCGGAGGAAGATCGTAGGAAGAGAAGGGCTGCAATGCGCCTCGGGACGGTCTGCCCCTTCATTCGCCCTCGCCACAAGAGCGGTGCTGCTCGGAGGACTTTGGGACGACGGGGGAGACGAAGCCAAAGGAGGCGGCGCCTCAACGACTCCCACGAGTTCGGCCAGAAGAGGCCTGCGGAGCAAGGATCAGTAGACGCACCAAGGGGATCGGGAGCCAGAAAAGGAGAAGGCTTACTCGTCAGTAGCGAAGTATTTCCGGCGCTTCAACAAGCGACAAGAGAAGTCATCGCCCAGGGGCTCCCTTTTCCTCCGGAGGGCCTCGAAGTCCACACAGAAGCGGCCCAAGAGAAGGGCGCAAGGATCAACCTGCGACGAAGACGGAGCATCAAAGCGATCCGCGTCAGGGGCGTCTGCCTGACGCGCGCTGTCAATCGCCTCGCCAGAAGACGCGGCCGGGGCCTCAGGGGCCTCAGCCCCAGGTGCTGGGAGCGGCTGCTTGCCGCCCTTAGCCTCGGCAGCACGGGCCTCAGGAGCTGCCCCCTCGTGGGCATCACCAGGCGCATTCACCCCATCGGGAGCCATCTCGGCCTCAGCCGTCTCATGACTCCCTGCTCCACCACTCGAGGAAGATTCGCCTTGACCGACCGGAAGGGCGGTCACCACCACAGGGTTCTCACGAGGCCCTTGGAAGCCAGCAGGGCGCAGCCCCCATTCATCAAAGGAGGGCATCTGCTTCACGAAGTCGTCCCTGTTCTGGCAAGGTACAACAGAGACCCTCCCCGCTGAATGCTGCCCGGGTTGGGGTCACCAGTCAGGACCAAGACCACTGTCCTTAGCGCCCCAGGCGTCAAGTCTTCTTCCTCGAGCCTCATGCGATCGTCATGCCCACTGAAGTCCCACATTCGGCGAGAATGGCATTGGAGGGGGGCAATGCGGCGCAACAGGAACTCCTTCACAACCTTGGGCGCTGTCACGCCGAGCGACTTCAAGAATGCAAAGCGGTGCCAGACGAAGGTGAGACGGGGGCTCCCGAGCGTCTCCTGGCCCCAGCCCGAATTGGGTACAGCAGGCGAAGTTGGCTTCGCCAACAGGGGGCTGGGCACCCCGACATCAACGTATAACCACCACTTGCGCAACCCAGCTGAAGGCGAAGGAAGCTTGAAATCGATCCCCGAGGTTGCAGTCTCAGGCGCGGCGACGAAGTTCACACACGCCGAGCATTGAGTGGGGTCGGTGTGGCGCAAAGAGAAGAAGTGGCGCAACAAGGCAACGGAAGGAGGGATGCCCATCATCGCCTCGCAAACAAAAGCGAAGACCGAAAGAAGAGTGATGGATTCAGGACCCAGATGCATCATATGGATCTGGTAATGGGAGAGGACAGCCTTGAAGAAATTGGAAAAGGGGGGAACCAGACCCGCCCACAAGGCGTCGGTGAAATAATGGACCTCAGTGATTATCCTGTCAGTGGGAAAGTGAGACGTAGGCCAGGCCGTCGTCCTCCCACACTCGTTGAAGATGGTGGCCATATCCGGGCTGAGCTTACCCAGGCACTCTCGATTGAGTATGATCGACCGGCCGACGGCAGGGGCCACCAACGGCGGCGGGCGAGACGGAGGCGTGGGTTTCTTCCCCTTCTCTTTCTTCGTCGAAGCCATGGCAATGGGAAGGAAGGGGAAGATGTGAGATGGGATTGGAGGCAAGAGTCGGAGTTCGAAGGGAGGAAGAAAAGGGGACGGTCGAGCAACAGGAAGGGGAGCGGCTGTGTACAACTGCGAGTCCACCTACCAGGGCACAACATAAGGAAGCGTGGGGGAACAGTGCCGCCCACATCCAATCAACTGCCACGCGGCGCCCATGGCCGCAGGCTGTTTGGGCCCGTGGCCCTTTGCCCTTGCCCTTTCGCCTCTCAGCACGGCCAAGTCCGGGCGCGCCTTGGGCCCGGGGGCTACTGTCGGCGTTCTGGGAATGGGGGTCCCCAGACTTGCCTGCCTGCGGCCTGCGACATGGCTCGAAAGGGGGCTCAGCACGGCCCATCTTCATCAACACGGGATCCAAGACCCTCGCGAGGGGCCAAGCCTCGCGGGGCGGACGACACGACGCTTCCTCAGGCACGGCCTCATCAGGTTGGCTCACGAGGAGGCGGAGAGATCAAGGCGGGATACCTCACGAGGTGCCCATGACGCAAGCCATGACGACCAATGGTGCCAGGCGGGCGCCAGCCTGCATAGTGTCCTCCCTTTCCTCTTTGGTGCAAAGGGGGCAAGCGCAGGTGAGAGGATCAAGCAAAGGCACCCATTTCGGTGCAACAAGACCAAGACCAGTCCAACGGTGGGAAGGAGGTCATCGTGGAGCCCAGAACGGCGTCACCACAGGGCCTTTGGCAGGCGAGGACCAACTTTAGTCAGGATAAGTGTACCAGATGTTCCCCTTCAAATTGGCCAATTGTTGGCGCTCTTCCCGCTCAATATTTAGGAAGAGGCCCAGGGCCTTTGCCTATAAATAGGACTAGCCACCCCCAGGGTAGAAGAAATGAGGAATCAACACAGACACACAGAGAGAGAGAAGGGCGGCTGAACTCCCCTAGCAGTTCATCGTCCCAGCTAAGGACAGGCCCTCGCGACGCTGTTCTTCCTTGTATTGTTCATCATCATCAGCCCAAGAGGCAATCCACCCACCACACTGGAGTAGGGTATTACACCACATCGGTGGCCCAAACCAGTATAAACCCTGTGTCTCTTGTGTTGTTCTTTCAGTAGCTTCGATCTTTGCGAGATGGAGAGGTAGAGGGTAAAATCTCCGTGCGCACCCCAGAGTTTGAACCATAAGGGTCTGGCGGAACCTGAAACCCGACATTTGGCGTGCCAGGTAGGGGTGCGTCGGAATCCACCTTTCTACCACTCTGCGTCCAGTCGCATCGTCATCACCATGTCCGGTGACCAGGCGGGCAACCAAGATCCATGGGCGGCATGGCCCGCCCGTGCGGAGACGCCCGCCTCGGGCGACCCCACACCCCAGGCAGCTCGTGGTCCGCAGGGCGCTGCGGGCCGCGGGTGACGCGGACAGGCTTCGACAACCCTCACGCCGCGGCAAGCGCGGTCGGCGGCAAGGGCCTCCAATCACGCCGGGACCACGACACCATACACCCGCCGGGAGCAGGCAAACTCGAGGGCCGCGCTCACGGTGGCCCGAGAGCTACTGCAGTGCAGGCTGCTGGAAGGCGGCCGCGACATGCTGCTAGAGCGGGTTGCCGAGCTCCTGGGCTTTGCCGCTTCGGGGGCTCACCCCTTCTGCATCCAGCCCCCGTCTCAAGCTCAGGGCAGCACGCCGGGGGCCCCACATGCTCCTGCGGGCCCCAAGGCTACCCCAACACCAGTGAATCCGTCGGCGCCGGACTGACGAGGGCGCCACCCCCGCCCCCGATCCGTGAGGGAGAGGGACTCGGCACGGCCCAAGGCGCCAGCGGGCAGCCGCGCTACCACCCTGCGGTAGGCACGTCAAGCAGCGCTGCATGGCACCTGGAGCCCTACAGCACAGCCTTCGGGATGACGGCGCCAGAAGAATACGTGCCCCACATGATGGAGGCCTACCTTGCAGAGGTCCGCAAGATGGAGAAGCAGTTCTGGGGGCTGGAGGTTAAGCATGTACCCCATGGCACCAATCAGGAGGCCGACAACATCGCCAGACGGGCGTCCAGGCGGTTACCTCAAGAGCCTGGCATCTTCGAGGAACGTCTCTTCAAGCCCTCAGCCATGCCGTTGTTACCAAACACGGCTCAGCCTCGAGAAGAGCTCCCGCAGCCACCTGCCTGTGGAGCCCCGGTCTGTGGCCCGGCCTCAGGAGCGCGCCTGCACCTGACGATGGAACCTCAGGAGGGGTGCTGGATCACGGAGCTCCGGAGTTACTTAACGCAGGGGATCCTGCCGGAGAAGGAGGAGGAAGCAGAGCTTGTGGCACGGCAAGCCACGGCATACGGCATCAAGGATGGAGAGCTCTACCGAAAGCGACCAAACGATGTATCCCTGCGCTGCATCTCCAGAGAGCAAGGGAAGGAACTACTGGAAGACATACACGGTGGAGACTGTGGACATCATTCATCATCACGGACCCTCGTCGGCAAGGCGTTTCGCAGTGGGTTTTGTTGTCCCACCGCACTCAATGACGCCGTCGAACTGGTGAAAGCTTGTGAGGCCTGCCAGTTCCACGCCAAGCAGATCCATCAGCCAGTGGGAGGCTTGCAGACTATACCCCTTTCGTGGCCATTTGCAGTCTGGGGGATGGACATCCTGTGCCCGTTTCCTCGGGCGCCAGGGGGCTACCGCTACCTCTACGTCATCGTGGACAAGTTCACCCAGTGGTCTGAAGTAGAGGCCGTCCGCACCATCCCCGCGGGTTCCACGGTCAAGTTCATCAGGGGCATCGTGAGCCGGTTCGGGGTGCCAAACCGCATCATCACAGACAACGGTTCGCAGTTCACCAGTAACCTCTTTAAAACATACTGTGCTAACCTTGGGACGCAGATATGCTACGCTTCGGTGGCACACCCCCGAAGTAACGGCCAGGCGGAGCGGGCCAATGCGGAGGTCCTAAGGGGCCTCAAAACCAGCACATTCAAGAAGAAGCTGGAAGCCTGCGGAAGAGGTTGGTACGACGAGATTCCGTCCGTGTTGTGGTCCATCCGCACAACTGCAACCAAGCCGACGGGAGAGACCCTGTTCTTCCTGGTTTACGGAGTCGAGGCGGTCCTCCCTCACGAGGTCAGACGTCGCTCTGCGCGGGTCCTGGCGTTCGACGAAGCGCAGCAGGACGCCATGCGGGGGATGGACCTCGTGCTGGGGGAGGAACGCCGCCGTGAAGCCGCACTGCGGGCGGCGAGGTACCAACAAGCGCTGCGACGATATCACCGCCGCCACATCCGCCCCAGAACCCTCGAGGTAGGAGACCTCGTGCTCAGGCGGGTCCTCTCCAGGGAGGGGCTGCACAAGCTCTCTCCCATGTGGGAGGGGCCGTTCAAGGTTGTTCATGTTTCCAGGCCTGTGAAGATTATCCTTTTTGGAAAAGGCCCAGAGCCTATGAAGAAGGAGAACGCCTGTGAAGATTATTCTTTTTGGAAAAGGCCCAGAGCCTCTGAAGAGGGCAAACGCCCGTGAAGCTCGTTCCCCTCAAGAAAGGCCCGGAGCCTGTGAAGAAGGCCAACGCCTATGAAGCTCGCCGCCCGTGACACTCTCACGTAATAATTAGTGGGGATGTACACGCCCCGGAGTCTCAGGAGTGCCAGCCTCAGGCCCGTGGGCTCCCTCCCACGCCCAGTGGCAGCATTTAGCTCCGCGCTGGTGAGAAGACGTCGAAGACTAGATTAGGTGTCGGACGCGAGTTTTTCATTTGCTTTCCGCGGTTGGCTTGTTTTCATTCGAAGTTTTATTGGAGTTGTTGCCGCCTTTGACTTGTGGTTCTTCGACTTTTTCACTCTCCTGCCTCGATTTCTCTTATGAAAGGCCTCGCGAGAGAAGGGGCAGCCGAGCGCCCTCGCGAGTATTTCTGTCCTAGTCGTTCAAGGTTTCGTGACCTGGGTCCATTGTAGGAGCACCCCTCCAGTCCGTGCCCCACGAGCACCACGACATGAACACAGGGCCTGGGCCGGTCGCCCCCTCGCGGATGGGGTTGGAAACTATCTACACATGGGCACGATAGTGAAAGCAAAGCGATAATTAACAGCGATAACTCAAACACACCCCCGCGGGGCCCCACACTACAGTCTTTTTCATGCAGGACAAAGGAAAAGGAAGAACAAATCGGGCGCAGCTCACCTCACGCCGGCCTACTGAAGACTCGAGCCGCCTTCAGGACTCAAGCAGACTCCCTCTCGCGCTTCACCGAGGCGCGATGGTGAGCAGACGCACCACCACCTCCCAGGCAGGCACGGCGGCGTGGGGGCTGACTGCGGCCACCGCTGGAAGAGTTGCCGCCTGAGGTAGAACCAGTGAACCTTGGGGATCCCTGAGCACCGCCGACCACGCAAGCGCTGCCCTCTCCATCGTCGCCTGGGCTGGGTTCCCGAACGCAATCGTCGTCCTCAGGGCAGCACCCTGCGCGGCAACCATCTTCCCCGAACACCTTCACGAAGAGGGTGGCATCACCGTCAAACTTAAAGTGTAGGGTGCACCGACGGCTCAGGCCCCGCGCACGGGCAAACGTCTGCCAACCGCGGGCCAGGGCCAAGCTCCCAGCTGCGGAGACCTCCAGTGCAGCCCATGAAGCGCGGCTGCAACAGCCGTCTGCTTGAAGCCAGAGGCCACCCGGGGCACCGGCCGGGAGCTCGCCGAGGAGGAAGCAAGGAAGATGGAGCCGGGTGCTAGTCGGCTCCGCCGACCACACAACGAACTTCGGCAGCACCTCTGCCGCGCGGGAACGCGGCCTAGGGGGGCGCGTGACCGAGGCGCACCCCCCGGTCGCCGCTGCCCGCCCGACGCCAAGCTGGAAATCACCCCCACGGCCTTGAAGGGCTGTCGTCGTGGCCGCGGATGTTTACGAGGGCACCCCCGGCCGCGCTTGGGTGGAGGAGAGGCAGGCTCAACCCGGCGATCCTTCCCTTTCTCCGCGGCTGAGAACCTCCTCGATGGCGCCAAGAAGAAGAAGGAGAAGCAAGGGGGATGGACCGGAAGGCCGCGTGCCGTTCAGTACTTATAGCCGGCGAAGGCCAACCGCCGGCCCCCATGATCTCAGGTAATCATGACCCGTTTTGCATGCAGGGACTTGTCCAATCCGTGCAGATGCCGAGGCGTCGTGGGGAGCGGAGACGCCCACATCCAATCAACCGCCACGCGGCGCCCGAGGCCGCAGGCTGTTAGGGCCCGCGGCGCTTCGCCCTTGCCCTTTCGCCTCACTGCACGGCCAAGTCCGGGCGCGCCTTGGGCCCGGGGGCTACTGTCGGCGTTCTGGGAACGAGGGTCCCCACACTTGCCTGCCTGCGGCCTGCGGCGTGGCTCAAAAGGGTGCCCAGCTCGGCCCGTCTTCATCAACACAGACTCAAGACCCTCGCGAGGGGCCAAGCCTCGCGGGGCGAACGACACGGAGCTTCCTCGGGCACGGGCTTATCAGGTTGTCTCGCGAGGAGGCAGAGAGATCAAGGCGGTGTACCTCACGAGGTGCCCATGACGCAAGCCATGACAACCAAGGGCGCCAGGCGGGCGCCAGCCTGCGTAGTGTCCTCCCTTTCCTCTTTGGTGCTAAGGGAGAAAGCGCAGGTGGGAGGATCAAGCAAAGGCACCCATTTCGGTGCAACGAGACCAAGACCAACTCCGCGACAAGGAAGAAGTCATTGTGGGGCCCAAGCCGGCGTCATCACTAGAGCCTTTGGCAGGCGAGGACCAACTTTAGTCAGGATAAGTGTACCAGATGTTACCCTTCAAAATGGCCAATTGTTGGCGCCCTTCCCGCTCAATATTTGGGAAGAGGCCCAGGGCCTTTGCCTATAAATAGGGCTAGCCACCCTAGGGATCAGAGGACGAATCGATCGGCAATCAGACAGAGAGAGAGAGAGAGAGAGAGAGAGAGAGAAGGGCGACTGAACCCCTCTAGCAGTTCATCGCCCCAGTCAAGAACAGACCCTCGCGAGGCTGTTCTTCCTTGTATTGTTCATCATCAGCCCAAGAGGCAATCCACCACACCACCACACTGGAGTAGGGTATTACACCACATCGGTGGCCCGAACCAGTATAAACTCTGTGTATCTTGTGTTGTTCATCTCGTAGCTTAGATCATTGCGAGGCGGAGGGGTACGGAAGGGTAGGAAGCATAATCTCCGCGCGCACCCCAGAGTTCAAACCTCAAGGGTCTGCCGGAACCCGAATCCGACAATGGTGTCGTTTTTAAAGACATAATAACGCCCGTGCTTTCTAGAAAGAAGAACGCTCGCCGGACTATATCCGGAGAGGTCGCTAATCACGCTTCAACCAGTCGGGCTCCAGGGCCAGACACGGAAGCGAAAGCGAACATGAGGCGCACGCCGGATGCTCCTCCAACAGAGGATGCGGATAAAATATCCGCCACAAATTCCGAAGTGGAGAGCGCCATGAACCACAGGCGTCACCGAGCCGTACTCCGTGACGCTTGTTTCTCCCAAGAGGCATTTGATGCCTTCAACTCAGGAGACGCGTACATCCGTGTTGCTCAAAATGGTCTAGCCAGAGCCACTGACCAGTATGTAAAGGATATACGGGTAAGAAAATTTGATGATTACATATAGCAGTAGCCCCTGAGACTTGAAATGGTTAGGATAACTGATTTAAGGATCATCTATTATGCAGGTTCTTACAGAGAAGAATACCCAATTGTCTCATGAGCTTGAAGAGTGCTAGGCCCAGCTACAGGCCATAGCTGCCACAGCGAAGGAGTCCGAGGAGGCCTCCTCTGGTAACATTTTTTTAGAATGATATGTACTGTATAGAGTGCGGCGTAGCTACAAATCTGACAATAAATTTTTTAGATGACGTCGGAGTGAATCCGGATAAGCAACATCTCCTACACCGTGTAAAGGCTGGCGAGCGCATGCTTACAAGAGTTAGGCAGGAGAAAATCAATCTCCAGGATGCCAATACCTAGCTGAGCGTGGAACTAAAGGATGTTCGCGCCCATCTGTCAGACTCCATGAAGGAGAATAAGCGGCTTCGACGCGGCATATTTAGTAAGTGCTTGAGCGAACTTTTAAAAGGAGTTCGGCTAAGAATCCAGCTAACAGAGTTATGTCTGTAGGTATGCTGACGGGTCGTCCCGCGAATGAGATGCCCGGGTCAGCAGGTGATCTTCTACCAGAGCTCTCACAGCTGCACGAACAAGTGCGAAAGGTGATGCGAGGTATTGCCCAGGCCTTATGGCCCTCCGTCTTCCTGCCCGAAGGCTTTGGAGAGCTTGCGGAGAAGCTCAAGGGTGCGCGGCGGCGCTTCCGATTATGGAAGATATCGGCCTGCCGTCAAGGTGCCAGGGAAGCCTGGGCCATAGTGAAGACGAGGTATACCAAGGCTGACCCAAACCACATGGCCGAGGTCGGCCCTGTGGGGCCCGATGGGAAGGAAATCCCCGTTAGCTTAGTGTATGGGCAAGTAGAATTAGCTGCAAAGTATTCCCAACAGGATAGTAGGCTATACAGCCTGTTGGATGGTATAGAAGAGGAATTTAGCCAGTATAAGTGACTATGTATTTGAAATAACATGTAAAATGCCTTCTAGCCGGATTGTAGATCGTTTGTCATGGCGGACCTTTTCGCTTCAACCTATGGACCCGATAGTCCGGAGTGTTTCCGAATACCCTCTCAGTTATATAAGAACCGGTGCATGCGAGGAAACCAGGCGTAGGGGTCATTGGTGCTTGAACAGACAAGTGCCCAACTAGTTATGTTATATTACATGGGTAGTAGGAAACACCTTCCAGGGAGGATAGTTCCGTTAAGGGTTCCTTTCCCTGGGTACGCATGCCCTAAAGTGCATGTCCGGACTGCAAAAAAGGACGCAGGAGAAAACATCTGGGGGCGCATATAAAAAATAAAAATAACAATCATCTTTTGTTCACCGACCGAATATTCCCATAAGAACGCTAGCTTTTGGCTTCACCCAGCAGTAACAATCGCAGAGGTGCTCCCCTTATGGCCTAGCCGAATTAATGGGAACGTAGGGCATAAATACAAGAGCCAGGCAACCCAGCTTGGCCAAAACTTAAGTCATATCGATGCATATAACGGCAAAGAAAAGGTACATGTGGAAGAGTAACACATGTGTTGGGCATGAAGCCCAGATAGATAATTTAAGCTTCTGTGTAAGAAGCCCCCAGGTATAATGAGCACGGTTAGCACATCAATAATGTGCAAGCAGGGCACAAGTTGGCTTTTAAGGGCCTCAAGAAAGAAGAAAGAAGGGGAGAGAGAGAGAAAGAAAAGACAAATAATGAATATGTGAAAAATGGACAGAGGAAGGAAACGAACCTAGTGTCCGGCACTAGGCGTAGAATCCTTGGAGCCTGGCTGCGTTCCATGGATTCGGCTCAAGTCGGTTACCCGATGCATCCCGCAGACGGTACGCTCCACCGGTCAGAACTTGGTCAATAATGAAGGGACCTTCCCATTTGGGCTCGAGCTTGGTCTTTTTCTTCTCCTGCAGGCGTAGAACTAGTTCGCCAACATTATAAGTTTTGGCTCGTACTTCTCTGCTTTGGTATCTTCGAGCTTGTTGCTGATAAAATGCGGAACGGGCTTTTGCCACGCCATGCTCCTCCTCTAGGGTGTCCAGCCTGTCCTGCCGATCGAGCTCGGCTTCTCTTTCTTCGTACATGCACACTCTAGGTGAGTCATGGATTATGTCGCAGGGCAGGACCGCCTCTGCGCCGTACACCATAAAGAAGGGTGTGTATCCGGTGGTGCGATTCGGCCTGGTCCGCAGCCCCCAGAGTACAGAGTCGAGCTCCTCTACCCAGTGCGTGTTAGATTCCTTTAAGGACCGCACTAATCTGGGTTTGATGCCGCTCATGATAAGAGCATTTGCTCACTCGACTTGACCATTAGTTTGCGGGTGATAGACAGAAGCATAGTTGAGCTTGATGCCCATATTGCCGCACCAGAGTTTTACCTCATCGGTCGTGAAGTTTGTGATGTTGTCAGTTATGATGCAATGGGGGATGCTGTAACAGTGTACAACCCCGGATATGAAGTCTATCACCGGTCCGGATTCGGCCATTTTAATGGGTTTGGCCTCTATCCATTTGGTGAATTTATCCACGATGACCAGTAAGTATTTTTTCTTATGCGTTCCCCCTTTAAGGGGTCCAACCATATCAAGCCCCTAGACTGCGAAGGGCCAGGTAATGGGGATTGTTTGGAGGGAGGTGGGTGGCATATGGCTTTGGTTTGCAAAAAGCTGGCAACCGGCGCAGTGTTGGACCAAGTCATGTGCATCTGCCCGGGCCGTCGGCCAATAAAACCTATACGGAAGGCCTTCCTTACAAGGACCCGGGCTGCGGCGTGGTGGCCGCCGAGTCCGGCATGAATTTCTACCAGAAGTTTCCGCCCTTCCTCTTCAGAGATGCACCTTTGAAGGACTCCGGTAGTGCTTTTCTTATAAAGCTCTCCCTCGTGGATCCTGTAGGCTTTAGACCGCCGCACTATGCAGCGTGCCTCATTTTGGTCCTCGGGAAGTTCCTGCCTAGTTTGGTAGGCCAGGAATGGTTCTGTCCACGGGTGATGATGGCCATTATTACGTGGGCTGAAGGTGTTATTTCGGTGGCAGAGCCTACGATTATGTCAGAGTGTTCGATATCGGGCATTATGGCCGGGTCCGGACTGTTGTTACCGGTGTCCCCTTCCCATACTACAGATGGCTTAAACAGCTTTTCTAAGAAGATCTTAGGTGGGACCGCATCGCATTTTGCGCCGATGCAGGCGAGGATATCCGCCGCTTGATTGTTTTCTCGATCCACATGGTGGAATTCGAGCCCCTCGAACCGAGCTGACATCTTGAGGACGACGTTGCGATAGGCCGCCATTTTCGGATCCTTGGCGTCGAAGTCTCCATTTATTTGGGATATTGCGAGGTTCGAATCCCCACACACCTCCAGGCGTCGAATGCCCATGGAAACTGCCATCCGGAGACCATGTAACAGGGCCTCGTATTCGGCTGCATTGTTAGAGTCCGTGTACAGTATTTGGAGTACATACTAGACTGTGTCTTCGGTGGGAGACGTCAGGACGACGTCATCCCCCAGACCGGCCAACATTTTAGAGCCGTCGAAGTGCATAATCCAATTGGAGTATGCGTTGTACTCTTTAGGGAGTTCGGCTTCTGTCCATTCGACGACAAAATCGGCCAACACCATTCGAAGGAGCTCAATGGCCCATTTGGCAATCCGGCATGTGGCTTCGCGGTTGTTTAATATGTCGTTGAGTGGTAGTTCCGAGGCTACTGTAATTGAACACTCCTGAAAGTAGTGTCGTAATTTCTGGGATGCCACGAATACCGCGTATGCTATCTTTTGATAATGCGGGTACCGTGATTTGCATGGAGTGAGGAAAGTGGATACATAATATACCGGCTTTTGAAGAGGGAATTTATGTCCGTCCGCTTCTCGTTCGACGACGAGCACTGCGCTTACGACTTGATTAGTCGCCGCTATGTATAGCAGCATCGGTTCGCCGATGTTAGGTGCGGCTAGGATTGGGTTTGTTGCCAGTATGGCTTTTATTTCTTCCAATCCGGCTGTGGCAGCATCCGTCCACTTGAAGTGTTCGGTGCGCCGAAGGAGGCGATAAAGGGGTAATGCGTTTTCTCCTAAGCGGGAGATAAAGCGGCTTAGAGCCGCCACGCATCCGGTCAATTTCTGGATTTGTTTGAGGTCCATTGGGTTAGCCAACTATGACAGAGCCTGGATCTTGGCTGGATTTGCTTCAATTCCTCTACTGGAGACAATGAAGCCCATGAGCTTTCCGGCCGGTACGTCGAAAACGCATTTTTCCGGATTTAAGTTGATGTCGTATGCTCGGAGGTTGTCAAATGTGAGCCTCAAGTCGTCTATTAGAGAGTAGACGTGTTTGGTTTTCACGACCACATCATCTACGTATGCCTCGACTGTTTTGCCGATTTGTATCTCCAGGCATGTCTGAATCATGCGATGATATGTTGCGCCGGCATTTTTTAGCCCAAAAGGCATTGTGTTGAAACAGAAAGGGCCGTATGGTGTGATGAATGCCGTTGCGGCTTGGTCGGACTCCGCCATCTTAATTTGATGGTAGCCGGAGTATGCGTCGAGGAGACACAATGAGTCGTGTCCTGCGGTAGCGTCGATAATTTGATCGATGCGGGGGAGTGGGAATGGATCCTTTGGGCAGGCCTTGTTGAGGTCCTTGAAATCGACGCGTAGGCGCCGGATTTGTCCTTCTTTGGTACCATCACCAGGTTTGCTAGCCAGTCTGGATGTTTTATTTCTCTGATGAATCCGGCCTCCAATAACTTGGCTAGTTCCTCTCCCATAGCTTGTCTCTTTGGTTCGGAGAAACGCCGAAGAGTTTGCTTGACCGGCTTGAATCCTTTTAGGATATTAAGGCTGTGTTCGGCCAGCCTGCGTGGGATTCCTGGCATATCGGAAGGATGCCAGGCGAATATGTCCCAATTCTCGCATAGGAACTCTCGTAGTGCGGCGTCCACAGCGGGGTTTAACCGTGTCCCGATGGAGGCTGTTTTCATAGCGTCCATTGGGTGGACTTGGAATTTGACTATCTCATCCGCTGGTCTAAAAGAGGTGGACTTGGATCTTTTGTCGAGTATCACATCGTCCCTGTCCACTGTGGACCGTAGCGCGGTTAATTCCTCGGCCGCGAGGGCTTCGGATAATGCCTCGAGGGTCAATGCGGCTGTTTTGTTTTCGGCTCGAAGGGCTGTGTCCGGATCACTAGCGAGAGTGATGATTCCGTTTGGCCCACGCATTTTAAGCTTCATGTACCCATAATGGGGTATGGCTTGGAAGATTGTGAATGCCTCCCGCCCTAAAAGGGCGTGGTATCCGCTACTAAACGGGGCCACTTGGAATGTAATTTCTTCGGACCTATAGTTCTCCGGCGTTCCGAATACCACATATAGTGTGATTTTCCTAGCACAGCGTGCTTCCCGACTGGGGATGATTCCCCTGAAGGTTGTGCTGCTTTGCTAAATGCGGTTCCAGTCTATTTCCATTTTCTAGAGAGTTTCCTCGTAGATGAGGTTTAATCCACTACCACTGTCCATGAGTACTTTTGTTTGTCGAAAGCCGTCCACAATTGGACTGAGGACCAATGCAGCTGGTGCCCGGGCTGTTCGGAATTTGGGTTCGTCACTGGCATTGAAGGTAATAGCCGTGTCACTCCATGGATTTATTGCTGATACGTGCAGATTTCGGCAAGCCTGCGGAGTGTTCGCATGCGCCGATTATTTGATGCAAAGGTCTCAAAGACTGTTAATACCGCATTGTTATCCCTGGGATGGTGCTCTGTGGCTTTTGGTATGAAGAGATCCTCGCCACTTTTGGCTACCTGTCGGAGTATCCAACATGCTCTAAGGCTATGTGTTGGTATGGCGCCCTCTGTACTATGAATTTTGCAGGGGCCATTGAGCCATCCCTCCAGTATGGTTCCATGCCCTGTAGAGGGTTTTTGCTTTTTGGTATTTAACCCGGGTGTCTTGTGATAATGCACCCTTTTATTTCGGACTGGGTTCGTATTTAGGGACGGATTGTCCCAAAATTTTGTTTCAGTTTTCCAAGCGCTTTCCATTGCACAGTAGTTTCGTACTATGGACGCCAAGTCGGCAAAGCGTGTTATTTCACGGTGACTTATGGCGTTAAGGATTCCCTTGTTCGTGCAATTATTGCAGAAGAATGAGATTGCGTATTCCTCGCGACAGTCCTTAACCTTGTTCATCACGAGGAAGAATCTGGCCCAATAATGATGTACGGTTTCCTGGGGCTCTTGCCTGATGTGGGAAAGATCGCTTATGTTTGGGTGGCTGGGTGGAATTGAATCCGAACCCTCACCCGATCTGAGACCCAGGGGCCTCGGAGCTTCCAATCTTGGAAGTTCGGGTTCCGGGATGTTGCCCGATAAGTCTGGCCCGCTGCCTGACTCTCGGTTCAGGGTTTGGGTGATGTCCTCCCGTAAACGGGTGTCCGGCTCGGAGAGCTCAGGAATCCGGACATAATTAGTCCTCAAGCTAGGGGAAGAGTCGCTGCATTGTTCCTCCACTACCGCGATATGATGGGTGACAGGTGGAGAGTAAATCTCCCTTCGATCGAGTTTAAGCCCAATCTGATCATAGTCCATAGCGACTCCAAAGGCGGCGATGCGATCCAAGATCATGTTCAGGGAAGAGAGCTCCATTGGATCCATCTGCTCGACAAGTTCCGAGTTGACGTGGAGGCAGTTTTCGATGACCCAAGAAGTCATCGTTGGTGCAGCAGCCGAACAGGCGGTCATGATAAAACCGCCTAGCCAAAGAGTTTGTTCGACAGCCAAGGCCCCTCCGGTGGTAATGTCGTCTTTAAGGACGAGGTGAGACATCCTTCCCTGTGGTGACGGAACAGTGGAACTCTCAATGAAAGCACCAATGTCGGTGTCAAAACCGGCGGATCTCGGGTAGGGGGTCCCGAACTGTGCGTCCAGGCGGATGGTAACAGGAGACAAGGGACACGATGTTTTTACCCAGGTTTGGGCCCTCTTGATGGAGGTAAAACCCTACTCCTTCTTGATTGATATTGATGATATGGGTAGTACAAGATATGATCTACCACGAGATCAGAGAGGCCAAACCCTAGAAGCTAGCCTATGGTATGAGTGTTCTGTCCTACGAACTAAACCCTCCGGTTTATATAGACACCGGAGGGGGCTAGGGTTACACAGAGTCGGTTACAAGGAAGGAGATCTACATATCCGTATTGCCAAGCTTGCCTTCCACGCCAAGGAGAGTCCCATCCGGACATGGGACGAAGTCTTCAATCTTGTATCTTCATAGTCCAACAGTCTAGCCAAAGGTTATAGTCCGGCTGTCCGGATACCCCTTAATCCAGGACTCCCTCAGAGGGGGAGGGTGAGGAGGGCATGTGCATGCACGAGAGAAAGTTAGTGGTAGCTAGAAAGGTTAGAGGATTGTGTGGGTGTAAGATACTAACAAAGATCATAATTTGATATGAAAGTGGATTCATATATTTGAATAAGAGATCATAGTGTTTTAAACATATGCATGCATGAATATAGCGGTGATACACGTGTTGTGGTTTTGCACATGTTATACCATAATGTGATAATGCATGGCGTTTGCAACTCACAGCTAAATGTCGAACAATCTAAACCATACTATACATCAAACAATCTCACATTTTATTTGAATTTGTGATAATGTGTGGTGTTTGCAGCTTACAACTGAATATCGAACAATCTAAACAATACTATATATCGAACATTCCCACATTTTATTTGAATTTGTGGTAATGTGTGGTGTTTGCAACTCACATCTAAATACTTGTAGGCGTAGGGGGCGGGGCACCATACATAATGTGATAACCACATTATACATATGAGACATGGTTTAGATTATGAAGATCTAGCTAGAGATTGAAATGTACTGTGATTTGAAATCAACATAAAGTGGATTCAAAAAATCGAGTTCGAGTTCATATAGTACACATAGTTCATATGTAACTCGAGACTAATCATGTGCTGTGATGTGAAGATAATACACAAACGATGGTCTAACTTGACAATAATGATGATTGTAGATGTTATTAAAACAGAGAAACGGATTCAAATGCTTTGACTTCACAACAATCATTATTGTAGATCTTATTAAAATAGAGAAACTAATTCAAATTTAGTTCATATTGAAGTGGTAGTATATACGTTTGGAATGCACTAAAACGTTCATTTGAGTAGTAGGTTGCATGCATTATACACGTAGCAAAATATTTTAATTGAACATAACATGAATTCAAAGTTTTGAATGACATTTGTAGTGCGAATTGATTTGGCACGGTACACTGATACGTCTCCAACGTATCTATAATTTTTGATTGCTCCATGCTATTATGTATTCTGTTTTGGATGTTTAATGGGCTCTATTACACACTTTTATATTATTTTTGGGACTAACCTATTAACCCAAGGCCCAGT
The DNA here is from genome assembly GCA_032464435.1 of Aegilops umbellulata. NCBI lineage: Eukaryota > Viridiplantae > Streptophyta > Magnoliopsida > Poales > Poaceae > Aegilops > Aegilops umbellulata. Next base: position 72,033,999 of record CP136057.1, read on the forward strand.
GCAAATTGTTGTTTTTTTCTTGCCTATTTCAGTGTTTCGCAGAAAACGAATATCAAACGGAGTCCAAATGCAATGAAACCTTCGAGAGCGTGATTTTTGGAACAAACGTGATCCAGAGGACTTGGAGTGGACGTCAAGCAATCAACAAGGAGGCCACGAGGCAGGGGGCGCGCCTACCCCCTGGGCACTGTTGGAGAACGTTGTAGAAAACAAAAAATTTCCTACGTTCCACCAAGATCAATCTATGGAGTCAACCAGCAACGAGAGGAGAGTGCATCTACATACGCTTGTAGTCACGAGCGGGAGCGTTCAAGAGAACTGGGATGATGGAGTCGTACTCCCCGTGATCCAAATCACCGATGACCAAATGCCGAACGGACGGCACCTCCGCGTTCAACACACGTACAAAGCGGAAGACGTCTCCTCCTTCTTGATCCAGCAAGGGGGAAGGAGAGGTTGATGAAGATCCAGCAGCACGACGGCGTGATGGTGGATGCAGCAGTGATCACAGCAGGGCTTCGCCGAGCTTCTGCGAGAGGGAGAGGTGTAGCAGGGGAGAGGGAGGCGCCAAGACTTGGGTGCGGCTGCCCTCCCTCCCCCCTTTATATAGGCCCCCTGGGGGGCGCCGGCCCTTGGAGATGGGATCTCCTTGTGGGGGCAAGGGGGAGGCTTGCCCCCTAAGGCAAAGTGGAGGCGCCCCCACCCTAGGGTTTCCAACCCTAGGCGCAGGGGGGGCCCAAGGGGGGCGCACCAGCCCACTAGGGGCTGGTTCTTCTCGCCACTTCAGCCCACGGGACCCTCCGGGATGGGTGGCCCCACCCGGTGGACCCCCGGGACCCATCCGGTGGTCCCGGTATAATACCTGTGACTCCGAATCCTTCCCGATGGCCGAAACTGCACTTCCTATATATAATTCTTCACCTCCGGACCATTCCGAAACTCCTCGTGATGTCCAGGATATCATCCGGGACTCCGAACAACTTTCAGATTACTGCATATTTATATCTCTACAAACCTAGAGTCACCGAACCTTAAGTGTGTAGACCCTACGGGTTCGGGAGACATGCAGACATGACCGAGACGACTCTCGGGCAATAACCAACAGCGGGATCTGGATACCCATGTTGGCTCCCACATGCTCCATGATGATCTCATCGGATGAACCACAATGTCGAGGATTCAAGTAATCCCGTATACAATTCCCTTTGTCAATCGGTACGTTACTTGCCCGAGATTCGATCGTCGGTATCCCAATACCTCGTTCAATCTCGTTACCGGCAAGTCACTTTACTCGTACTATAATGCATCACTAGTGCAGAACCGGGCAATAGCACCGGTTCGTAAGGCCCTTTAGTGCCGGTTTAGGAACCGGCACTAAAGTGTGGGCACTAAAGCCCCCCCCCCTTTAGTACCGGTTCAGCACGAACCGGTGCTAAAGGGAAACCACGTGGCACCAGCCAGCTCCGGGGGCCGGGAGCCCTTTAGTACCGGTTGGTAACACCAACCGGTACTGAAATGTTTGGGGGTTTTTTGGTTTTATGATTTCTTTTTCATTTAATTTTGTGTTTTCCATTTTAATTCTTTTTCGTTTCACCCGCAGATATATATATAATAACTCATGCATGGTAGCATCATACATCGTCATATATCATAACAAGTCCTACTAGCTAATTAATCAAGCATCATCATACAACTTCTACTCGTTATTAATAATAAGTCATACGATCATCATCCTCATAGTCATCGAACCCAACCATACATAATTGTTCTTAGCACATGATCATCAAGTATCAGGTAGGATCGGACCTAAACACACTTAAGGTAAAATAGCATAAAACAATATAGACCCTGACTCTCCATTATGAAGAATGGAGATCATCCTGTCTCCAATTCTTGCGCCTCGCTTACTTTTGCTTCCAAGAAGCTCCTTACGACTGTCCATACATTTTTTCCATCCTTTGATTGTCATGTCTCCACTTCTTTTAGAAATCTGGTATGGACAGTTGAGATTCGTAGGATGACCTGGATATATGTTCAAAACACGAAGGCTGCCGCCATTCTGATACATCAAATGAGGCACACAATCCTCTGGGATAAGCTGTTGAAAAACATAGTAATAACTTCGTAGTTAGCAATGATGTACTAGTTTTAGAAGTATGCAAAAAGATGCACGGATGGCATAATAGTAACAAAACTTACCAGGGTATCTCCATGGTAGTTACTGTAGTTCAACACATGCACTAGTGGCACGTATTGACCATAATGTTGAGGAGTTCGATTGTGGATATTGTAATTCTCAATATCATTGCAAAATCCAACCAGATGAGTTTTCTCCTTGTAAGTTAACTCAGAGCCATCAGTGTAGTAAGTTCTATCTACCATCTTCTGCACATTCTTTGATACTTCAAAATAAGCTGTCAATGGAAATAAGCTGTCAACTATTTTGAAATGAACAATATAAGTTCTATTAATATTTAACTATGTTTGAGAAACTCACATAGCGGTAGAACTGGAGGAGTATCAACAAGGACCCAAATGTCCATATTGTCCTGCTCGATTTCAGGATCACCAAGATCCATGGTGACAAGCATACCCTCATCAAAACCATACAATTTGCAAAATGCTTCCCAATTTTTGCAACCAAAATGGGTTACGCTCTCAGCATTATACAACTTTACTTCAAAATCCACATCATGATGGGTCCTTAGGTGAATTTTCTTCGTTTCAAAATTTTCATGGTCTTCAAAATCCATCCTCTCCAAGACATAGCATCTTGCATGGCATGGGATCAACTATACTCGAATTGTAAAAGATGAAAATTACACGTTGAAATAGTTGAAGTCATGCTTAATGAAAAAAAAACACTTGTCGTCGTTGCGTACCGTTTCAACTTCGAAGGTCTCCTCGAGCTTAATGCTGAAGCGCCGACCATCGTCCAGGTGAGGCCTGTCGCACTCACCTCGATCGTCGTGGCACCAGTCGCACTCCCCCAGGAGACTTTCGTCGTTCGATGATGACATTTCCTATACGTTCATAATTCAAAGACTAAATTAGATCATTATTATTCAACTAATCATATGCATATGCCTTGCATATAGTGCTCTCCAATTTGAGCATTCAATAAGAAAAATCAAATCGCAAAATAAAGTAGTATTCAAATTAGGATGCCTTCAATTATAAGAAAAACTACATCATCTCCATGTGTCCGTACATCGAATATTATCACGAATACACGTCGAATACTATATATCATACATATCGCCAGTACAGCTAGAACCGTAGCGCCCGACGGGTATCGGCGGGCGGTGGACACCCAAAGGGAAGGAACCATCACAGGATCATAGCTCCAGTGAGATCCCTGAAGAACCTGCCAGGTATTCTCGAACCTGCCCTCCAACGCAACCATGTAGCGACGGACGTGCTGGTCCTCCTCGCTGACACGGTGACCACGCGACTGCCACCAAACAAGGATCGGGTCAACGACGGGCTGTCTCCTCACCAAGCTACGCCCCCGGAAGGTAGCGCCTCCCAGTACCACCCCGGCGGAGCCCAGTCCCGGACATGGCCCATCTGGTCAAGCAGGTGTCGTCCTCCGCCGACTCGACGACGAGGATGCAGGATAGGCATCGTCCACGTCGATGCTGGAATAATTGCTTTAACTAAAAAACGAAACTAGTTCTATTAATTTTCTTGCTAAAAATAAACTACTTCAACTAGTTCAACTACTAAGCACTTACTATAAATAGAATAATGTAGTATATACTTACTCAAAATAAACAAGTTGCCCTCTAACTAAGTCCATTAAACACTTTCTAAGTAGTACTAATTACTAAAGGTTATCGGGGAGGGGGGGGGGGGTATATCGACAACGACATAGCCGATAACAAAAATATGAACATAATAAAAATTCTATGAACAAAATTACAACAAAAAAATTCATAAAAATTCTATGAAAAAATTCTATGAACTAGTTATATTAATTATTGAACTAGTTCTAATCTCTAGTTCGACATTAATCTAAGATTCGACATTAATCTAGTAGGTATGTGTGTATGTGTGTGTGTATGCGTGTGTGGTATATGTGTGTGTGTGCGGCCCGTCGGCCCGTACGCCGCCGCCCCGTACGTACGAGCGGGGGCGCCGGCGTACGGGGCGGGGGCGGCGGCGTACGGGGTGGGGGCGCCGGCGTTCGGGGCGGCGGCGGGGACGGACGGCGGCGCGCGTCATTCAGGGCGGACGGCGGCGCGGCGGCCGGGTACGCGCGAGGAAATAGAGCGAGATACATACGGTCGGCGGCGTTCGGGGCGGACGGAGACGACGACGGACGGCGGCGCGGCGGCGTTCGGGGCGGCGGCGGGGACGACGACGACGACGACGGGCGACGGGCGGTGACGACGCGCGGGAGCGGCGCGCGAGAGGTTGACGAGAAAGAAATGGAGATGTAACTGAAATTTCGTAAGTGCTGTATATATAGGGTGAGCCTTTAGTACCGGTTGGAGCCACCAACCGGTACTAAAGGCCAACTTTGGCCAGGTCAGGAGGCGGGAAGACGAGGCCTTTAGTACCGGTTGGTGGCTCCAACCGGTACTAAAGGGTGGTCTTTAGTACCGGTTGGAGCCACCAACCGGTACTAAAGGCCTCGCGCTGCCTGCACAAAGTTTAGTCCTACCTCACCGGGCGAAGGGCAGCCGCACTGGTTTATAAACCCAGCCGCGGCTGCCCTTTCGAACTCCTCTGTATAGCAGGCTTGTGGGCCTAAACTCTGCGCGCTGCCCTGTGAGTCTGTTGGGCCTTTAAGGCCTGTAATTGCACGCCCATGGCCTAGCAGGCCCACAGGGCAGCGCCCCAATTTTTTTATTTGTTTTTCTATTCTGCTTTATTTTCTTCTATTTATTTCTGAATAGTTTTTTCATATAATTTTTTTTCTTTTCTGCTATTTTTTCTTTTCTGCAAAACTTGATGGTCAAAGTCTGGAGTTATAACCAAAGTTTTAAAAAAAGAAATGCCGACGTGTAGTGTAATAAGTCCGGAGTTGTAATAAGTTATTAAAAATAAAAAAGAGGTGCAATGCTTCGTTAATTTGCTTCAAGCCTTTCGGAATAGTGTAAACTGCACTGCGCGTAGCTCCGTGCAATCTACCATATTCCTGAAGGTTTGAAGCTAAGCAACGTGAGCATTGAGCCTCTTCTTCATCGTCTCTTCACTCAGGGCTTATAAACCGCTCCTAGTCCCTCTCTCTTGGCGAGATGGGACTAAAAAACAGCTTACTAAGAAACTGTAGTACTGGTCACCCTTTAGTACCGGTTGGAGCCACCAACCGGTACTAAAGGTGGTGCTATGCCTGCACAAAATTTAGTGTCATTTAGTTCAAAACAAAGCATTGAATGCATGAAAAATAGCAAATGAAGGCAGAAATGGTTGAAAGTTGATGGCTTCGCTTTGAATGGTGCATACTGAATGCACAAAAATTCTGGAGTTGTAATAAGTTTAAAAAAATGAAATGCCTTTGTAACAGATGAGTTTAATTTCGTCAGAAACCTGAATACTTCGAAAGAGATTGTCCAGTTTGTAAACAAAGTGCATCCAGTTTTAGCCTGTGATGCCCGGATAATTAAGCTACAGTAATCCCACGTTAACGATGCCACCTCACCACGGTTGTTGTTTCTAATCTCGCGTTAGTTCGAAACTGATTATAATTCAAAATTAAAATTTAAGCAAACAATAAAAGTTTTCAAATATTAACACTAAAATGTTCAATAAATAGTAGATAAATCAGAGGTTATAATAAAATTGTAAACAACATTATTGAAATTTAATAAGTGACTTAAGCAACCTCAATCAGTGGCTGAAAACATTATTTAATAACCTTTTTATTAATACAAAATAAATACGTAATGATAAATAACCCAAACTAGTTTTTGGTGGTAAGATTTATTGTGCTGTGATTTGTGGGCCAGCTTTCATATTTTACAAAAGTCAATTGGTGCCCAAACAATTAGCAAAAGTAGCAAAAGAAAAATATGAAAAGGTAAAAGGAAACAAAATAAACATAAACAAAAAGGGAAACCCCGCTGGGCCAACTGACCCAGTTAGCTGGCCAACCGCCCGGCCCGCTACCCCCCCCCTGCTTAACCTCCCCACCACCGAACCCTAACCCTCCCACCACGCACTCCCTACCCCAGTCGCTCTCCCGCCACTCCCTCGATCCAGATCAGGATCGGGGCGACCACGCCCCTGCCCCCGATTCACTCCTCGCCCTCCTCTCCCTCGCGCCGACGCCCTTTCCCCCTCGCGCCCGTCGCCGTCGCCCGCCTCACCTCGCCGACCCCTCCGCCGGATCGCCCTTGTCCCGATCTGGATCGGCAAGCGAGCCGATCCCCGACGCCTGGCGCCACTTCATCCTCGCCGCCTCGGATCGCCCCCACCGCGCCCGACGCCGCCGTCCCTAGCGCCCGAGGACGACCCCGCCGTCGCTTCTCGCCGCCACCCGGAGCTCCCCCGCCTCGACTCAATCGACGCGCGCGTCCCCGTCCTCCTCCCCGACGGCTCCACCAAGCCTCGCCGCTGAACCCTTGCAACGTGAGGTGAGGACCCCAAACTCCCTCCCCGAGTTTTCCTTCTGCTCGCTCCGCCGTTAGCTGCCGTTCTTGCCGCTGTTAAGGCCTGCGCCAAACTCCCTCCCCAAACTCCCACTCCCGAATGCCTGCGCCCGTTAAGGCCTCTCGGCCTATGACAAAGGGCCCCACGGCCAGAACGTTTTCATAAAAAAAAGAAAATTAAAAATAATTAATTAATTAATTAATTAATAATTACATTAATTAATTAATCAATAAGTGAATTAATTAAGTTAATTAATCATGTTTAATTAATCTAATTAACTAGTTAGTTTAATTAAATAGTAATTAGTTTAACTAAGACCTAATTAACCTAAACAGAGTATGACAGGTGGGTCCCACTGGACCCACATGTCAGTTTGACCCAGTCAACTCTGTTGACTACTGACGTCAGCATGTCATTAATTCATTTTCGAATTAATTTAAATAATTAATTAAATACCAGAAATTAATAAAATCTTTAGAAAATCATATCTTTTAATCCGTAACTCGGATTAAAATATTTTCAACATGAAAGTTGCTCAGAACGACGAGTCGATTTCGGATACGCAACCCGTTTGTCCGCCACGCATCCCTAACATATCAAACTCGCAACTTTCCCCCTCCGGCTCCTTTGCCCGAAAACACGAAACACCGGGGATACTTTTCCGGATGTTTCCCCCCTTCACCGGTATCACCTCGTACCGCGTTAGAACACGTCCAGCTCTACCCGTTGTCCTGTTATGCACTTGCTTGCTATGTATTTACTGTTTCTTCCCCCCTCTCCTCTCCGGTAGACCCCGTGACGATGCTGATGCCCCTGTGGTCGGCTACATCACCGACGACCCCTCCTTCTTGTCTGAGGAAGCAGGCAAGCCCCCCTTGATCACCAGATATCGCCTACTCTCCTCTATACTGCTTGCATTAGAGTAGTGTAGCATGTTACTGCTTTCATTATTCCTATCCTGATGCATAGCCTGTCTTTGATACTACTGTTGATACCTTTACCTGCAATCCTACTTGCTTAGTTTAGGATGCTAGTTTACCATCAGTGGCCCTACATTCTTGTCTGTCTGCTGTGCTATACTATCGGGCCGTGATCACTCGGGAGGTGATCACGGCTATATACTATATACATGATACATGTGGATACCAAAGACGGGTCGGCTCGTAGGAGTACCCGCGAGTGGTTCTTTGAGGCAGAGCGACAGGGCAGGTTAAGACCACCTAGGAGAGAGGTGGGCCTGGCCTTGTCGGCATTCGCGGATACTTAACACGCTTAACGAGATTTGGGTATTTGATCTGAGTCTGGCCATTTGGTCTATACGCACTAACCAACTACGCGGGAAAGATATAGGCACTCGGCGTCGTGGTATCAGCCGAAGCCTTCATGACGTCAGCGACTGAGTGGCGCGCGCCGGATTGGACTGGAACGCCACTAGGCGAGGTCTACTTCCGGCCGCGTACGCAACGTGCAGGTGCGCTCAGGGCGATGGGCCCAGACCCCTGCGCGCATAGGTTTAGACCGGAGTGCTGACCGCTCTGTTGTGCCTAGGTGGGGATGCGACGTGTTGATCTTCCGAGGCCGGGCATGACCCAGGAAAGTGTGTCCGGCCAAATGGGATCAAGCGTGTTGGGTTATGTGGTGCACCCCTGCAGGGAAGTTAATCTATTCGAATAGCCATGTCCCTCGGTAAAAGGACGACCCGGAGTTGTACCTTGACCTTATGACAACTAGAACCAGATACTTAATAAAACACACCCTTCCAAGTGACAGATACAACCCGGTGATCGCTCTCTAATAGGGCATCGAGGAGGGGATCGCCGGGTAGGATTATGCTATGCGATGCTACTTGGAGGACTTCAGTCTACTCTCTTCTACCTGCTACAAGACGGGGTCGACCAGAAGCGTAGTATTCGAGAAGACTAGCTATCCCCCTCTTATTCTGGCATTCTGCAGTTCAGTCCACTGATATGGCCCTTTACACATATATCCATGCATATGTAGTGTAGTTCCTGGCTTGCGAGTACTTTGGATGAGTACTCATGGTTGCATTGTTTCCCCCTTTTCCCCATCTCTCTACCCGATTGCTGCAACCAGACGATGGAGCCCAGGATCCAGACTCCACCGTCGACGACGACTCCTACTACACTGGAGGTGCCTACTACTACTTGCAGCCCGCTGACGACGACCAGGAGTAGTTAGGAGAATCCCAGGCAGGAGGCATGCGCCTCGTTCGATCTGTATCCCAGTTTGTGCTAGCCTTCTTAAGGCAAACTTGTTTAACTTATGTCTGTACTCAGATATTGTTGCTTCCGCTGACTTTTCTATGATCGAGCACTTGTATTCGAGCCCTCGAGGCCCCTGGCTTGTATTATGATGCTTGTATGACTTATTTTATTTGTAGAGTTGTGTTGTGATATCTTCCCGTGAGTCCCTGATCTTGATCGTACACATTTGCGTGCATGATTAGTGTATGATTGAATCGGGGGCGTCACAAGTTGGTATCAGAGCCGACTGCCTGTAGGAATCCCCCTTGCACACTCCTTGGCCGAAGTCGAGTCTAGGCATTGCAAAAACTTTTACTAACATGGTTGTGTGTCTTACGGGCACATGTTGCCATTGGGTGGTAGTAGGATCTTTTATTCCTCGACCTATACTCTGGGACTCTAAGCTCTCTTCTATTCGGGTTAAAATGAATTTTGCTAAATCTAACATTAGGATCTCGTTATCACTTTCACCCGGAGAGCACCTTATTACCGATGATCGTCTGCTACACCAGAAGACCCTGAAGATACCCTCTGCTGTTAACCCGAGAACTTATGTTCATCGCGTTTGCAATTCCCCTTCCACCGTCATCCCGTATGGGTAACTACTTGAAGTTGTTTTTCTTACATTCATCCCCAGTTGGTCTTCTTATTACAAGATACCCTAAAAAACTCATCATTGTTTCGATAATCCTTTGAGCTTACTGCCTTGCTGTTCTTTGTCACTTGAATACCCCTATGGATAATTCTCGCACTTATCGAGTATCCGCTCATCCCCCAGTTGATTCATGTATGTCACCAATCTTCGATATACCATTCGATCTTCCAAAAATCCTCAGGAGCCTATTGCTCTTGAAATTCTTGTTTGCTTACATTATGGTTAATCCCATAAGCCTCGTAATCTTATCGGCATCCCTTGTCATTATCATTTTGAGTCTGTTGATGCGAAATGTTGCGAATGCTCGCAATCCTTAATCATATCCTAGAATTCATTCTTTCGGCTCAGACGTCATTTTAAACATGAGCTGAATCTCGACCAATCAAATTGTTGTCGATTTTACCCTAATCTTACTCAACTTATCCATGCTTAATCAGAGCGTTTACTTCTGATCCTTTGATTTGGAAATAATAATTCCTTTTCATGTGAGCTTTGTATTAGCCAGTTGCTTCTATAATCCGATGCCTTCACCTTGTTTCTCCCTCTAGTTGTGTGACGATACTCACACCAGCTTCGCTATGGATCATCGGATCCTTTATTGAAATATCATCCGACAGTGTCCTTCGTATACAAAACCCTCGATAAGTTCTTCCCTGATACATTATGCCTTCGGTAAATTGTATCCTCTCGTTTTGTCACCCATGCTCTACTATCGAGCTTGTGTTATTTGCTCTTGAAACTGTGGTATATGTTTCTAAGAAGCCCTATGGGTTGAACATATGCCTTCTCTAAACCGTGTGAACCCGAAGGTTTTCACGAGTCATACTCTTATGGTGCTTCGCCAGATAAAATTTCAACACTGCAACTTCATCGAACGCGAGAAGTGAATGAAAGGTTTTGCATTGGAGAAGTGGGAGTCGACCTTGAACTTTGTGTTCATGCCCATGGACACGATGTAGATCCTATCATGGAAGCTTCTGGTAACTAGTTCCTTGATATAATATCCTTCGGTATCGTTGAATTGATCCTTTGCCATCATGGTTCTGACCATGTTCTCCTTTAAATACCATTTCCTGTGCAAGTTTAAGCACTTGTCTTCTATAGAGCAATACCCCAGTCCAACCTCTACTTTGATCTGTTGTCGAGTATTACCCCCTGGTATCTCGAGGTTATCATGGAACTGCATAACTTCTTATGAGTTATTCATCAAGTGCTACCTTCCCACTGATTCCAATTTTTCATGGACTCTGAGTTATTAAACACTCAACGACACCGATAGCTGAACCGAGTCCGCACTATGGTTCAACAACTCTTCAGTAAGCTTCTATAAGTATGAGTTTGTACCCGATCACGCCATTCCTAGCCTGTTTGTCTATATCATTGTCTTGTTGATTTTAAACTGTGCTACCTGGTCCTTATTCTGGGAGCACCAGTTTCGATGATGAGCTAAGCTTACGTCGATCTCCCTCGTCATACCATTTCTCCTTGACCAACAAACTTGATTTTGAGTTTGTGTCGTACCCATGGTTTCAATAACCTTTTTGCTTCATCATTCCTTTGACTTGATGTCATCGTCAATTGATTACATCTTCATAAATTCTCTCGACAAATTGTCGTGATCATCATCAACATTTTGACTCCTCCTAGGTTTCCAATGGAATTCATGATGAGAAATACCATCCTTGCCCTCGATGATTTGTGTTATCATCGACGACATTCTTGCGTTTCCGCAACACAAAACTTGTTCTAGTTTTGCGTTGTACCTTGAGTTCCTTGCTATCCGACTTATGTTATGCCCTACCTTGGAGTATTACCATCTTTTATGTCAAGAAGGTTGTGAGAATTGCCCCGCCCCTTAAAAATTTCTTGGTATAGTGATACTTCTCACCATCACCATTCTGACATTGGTCGTGCAACCCAGCTCATATTTCGGGTGTACCTTTCAACCAATGTTTAATTGTGTATGTGTTCCTCCAGCATACATCATTAAGTCATCTAATCTGACAAATGATATCTCTGTGTTCACGCAATTGTGGAAATCCATCTTTCTGGAAATCTCGATGAATTATCACTGAGTCCATCGGCACCTCCTCATCCTCTCTTAGCATGATGAACTCTTGTTTCGAAACTCGCTTCCATAGTTCATTTCTCGAGAATCTTACATTGACATCTCATCAATTTGTGTTGCACCTTTTCCTCTCGAACACCCTGAGTCTGGGGTATCATGACACCAATCGGATCTGAATCTCGATCAGATATGATGCTTGGGGCATCTTTCCGAGAATTATGATCTTGGTCCTGTGATGACCCGGTAACATGATGTCATGCCTAGCACCCCCCCCCCCGGCTGGAGGACCTATCATTATAGTTTCCTTTTTAACAAGGTTAATGATAGAGGCGGGGTGTCTCATGTCCTCATCGGTTAACCATTCTTCCATGAGGAAATTGTAAGACTTATTCTACAAGTTATTCCTGATGGATCCTTTGTGTTTCCAAAGTCTGATCTTCACAGGATGACCATGTCAATGCTATCTCGAAGCATGTCTATGGTACTCTGATTTTCAACAAGAACATTTGAAGCCCAATGCTAAGTGTTTCCTAATCTATTGTCCAAACACCGTTGTATGGATAATGTCATGAAAATTCTCTCCCCTACCTAAAGAGTTTTCTGCATTATAACCTGTCAAGGATATCATGCTCTGCTTATCCTTGGGAAGGATATAACCCTGAAATATGTGTTTGAACACATTTTCCTTGGCATTGTTCTGTGTAATTTGATAACCATATTTCCTTTCCCTTGTTTGGTTTAACCTTTCTTGTGATCTATATAATCTAAGAAGTAATAATTCACTGCTTAGGTAAATACCTCGGTGTACAACTCTGCCAGTGAGACCCTGTTTCTGTTGTTGATGACATTTCGGTAACCGCCGATGGATGAGAACTTTGCCTCTTGGCCCGCCTCGTTCAACGAGCAGGAAAGTGGTTCTCTTCGTCCCTCGCCTTGGTATCGATGTTGTTGCCGACATAACAGACAAGCTACCCTCTGACACGCCTTACCATTGTGACCGTGCAAGATGTCGGCCCCCTTCCTACTTTCAACCACATGGTGGGCCCATAACCCACAATTCCCAGGATCGAAACCTGACTCTCCTATACACCCCCTGTGCCCAAAGTTATTCCTCGCGCGTTGCCTCGTATGTAATTCATGGGCCACCGTCCCAAGTGATCTATTCTGGTAACAGACGCAATACTCAATATTGTTGCTCTGGGCCCCTTTCGCATGTTGTTTTAGACATCGAACGATTGACTATCCGTTTGAAACTTCTCATGGTACCTTCTTACTTTGCTCTCGATATCTTCTTAAAGTTTCAAATCGAGAGATACTTATGCATCTTCCCTAAATTAACTGTCTGATGCTCGATATTGTTAGAATCCATCCATATCGAGTTTTCCCTTCTTACCCTTTTGTAAGTACGGTGAAGATCCTGATGGAAGGACGACAACTTCATCATGATGACCTGAAGCAGAGAAATAAAGACATCAACGAAGAGGATCAACTACTTCAGGGAGAGCAGACATGAATGAGAAGATCCGTTAGAATGTCGTAACCTATTCTTCCCCCCTTACTTCCCTCTTAAATCTCGGGACGAGATTTCTTGTAGTCGAGGAGAATTGTGACGCCCGGATAATTAAGCTACAGAAATCCCACGTTAACGATGCCACCTCACCACGGTTGTTGTTTCTAATCTCGCGTTAGTTCGAAACTGATTGTAATTCAAAATTAAAATTTAAGCAAACAATAAAAGTTTTCAAATATTAACACTAAAATGTTCAATAAATAGTAGATAAATCAGAGGTTATGATAAAATTGTAAACAACATTATTGAAATTTAATAAGTGACTTAAACAAGCTCAAACAGTGGCTGAAAACATTATTTAATAACCTTTTTATTAATACAAAATAAATACGTAATGATAAATAACCCAAACTAGTTTTTGGTGGTAGGATTTATTGTGCTGTGATTTGTGGGCCAGCTTTCATATTTTACAAAACTCAATTGGTGCCCAAACAATTAGCAAAAGTAGCAAAAGAAAAATATGAAAAGGTAAAAGGAAACAAAATAAACATAAACAAAAAGGGAAACCCCGCTGGGCCAACCGGCCCACTTAGCTGGCCAACCGCCCGGCCCGCTACCCCCCCTGCTTAACCTCCCCACCACCGAACCCTAACCCTCCCACCACGCACTCCCTCCCCCAGTCGCTCTCTCCCCCCCCCCCACTCCCCTGATCCAGATCAGGATCGGGGCGACCACGCCCCTGCCCCTGATTCACTCCTCGCCCTCCTCTCCCTCGCGCTGACGCCCTTTCCCCCTCGCGCCCTTTCCCCCTCGCGACCGTCACCGTCGCCCGCCTCACCTCGCCGACCCCTCCGCCGGATCGCCCTCGTCCCGATATGGATCGGCAAGCGAGCCGATCCCCGACGCGTGGCGCCACTTCATCCTCGCCGCCTCGGATCGCCCCCACCGCGCACGACGCCGCCATCCCTAGCGCCCGAGGACGACCCCGCCGTCGCTTCTCGCCGCCACCCGCAGCTCCCCCGCCTCGACTCCATCGACGCGCGCGTCCCCATCCTCCTCCCCGACGGCTCCACCAAGCCTCGCCGCTGAACCCCTGCAACGTGGGGTGAGGACCCCAAACTCCCTCCCCCGAGTTTTCCTTCTGCTCGCTCCGACATTAGCTGCCGTTCTTGCCGCTGCTGCGTGCTACTGCCCGCCCAACTCACCGCTGCTGCTGCCGATGACCTCGCCTCGCACAGCCGCCCCGGCTCATGCCCGCCTCCTTCCGTGCACGCCCTACCTCTGCTCCGTGCCGGCCAACATCGTCACCCACGGACCTGCACCGCTCGTCGCCGCCGCCCGGTTCAGACCCCGCCTCTGCTCGCCCTGCGTCGCCGCGCACATGACCCCTGGCCTCTCATGCCTGTGTGCACCACCGCCCATGGACGCGTCTGCTCGCCGCGGCGCTGCTCGCGCGTCCCTTGACCCCTGCGCCTCCCTTGGCATGGCCGCCGGCGCCGGCGTGCGGCGCGCGCGCCCAGTGCCCTCGGGGTTGCGCCCGCACCCCCTGCACGCGACGCCCGTCGACCGCTGCACCCGCTCGGGCGCACGCCCACACCCGAACGCCTGCGCCCGTTAAGGCCTCTCGGCCTATGACAAAGGGCCCCACGGCCAGAACGTTTTCATAAAAAAAAAGAGAATTAAAAATAAATAAATAAATAAATAATTACATTAACTAATTAATCAATAAGTGAATTAATTAAGTTAATTAATCATGTTTAATTAATCTAACTAACTAGTTAGTGTAATTAAATAGTAATTAGTTTAACTAAGACCTAATTAACCTAAACAGAGTATGACAGGTGGGTCCCACTGGACCCACATGTCAGTTTGACCCAGTCAACTCTGTTGACTGCTGATGTCAGCATGACATCATGCTGATGTCATTAATTCATTTTCGAATTAATTTAAATAATTAATTAAATACCATAAATTATTAAAATCTTTAGAAAATCATATCTTTTAATCCGTAACTTGGATTAAAATATTTTCAACATGAAAGTTGCTCAGAACAACGAGACGATTTCGGATACGCAACCCGTTCGTCCGCCACGCATCCCTAACATATCAAACTCGCAACTTTCCCCCTCCGTCTCCTCTGCCCGAAAACACGAAACACCGGGGATACTTTTCCGGATGTTTCCCCCCTTCACCGGTATCACCTCGTACTGCGTTAGAACACGTCTAGCTCTACCCGTTGTCCTGTTATGCACTTGCTTGCTATGTATTTACTGTTTCTTCCCCCCTCTCCTCTCCGGTAGACCCCGTGACGATGCCGATGCCCCTGTGGTCGGCTACGTCACCGACGACCCCTCCTTCTTGTCTGAGCAACCAGGCAAGCCCCCCCCCCCCTTGATCACCAGATATCGCCTACTCTCCTCTATACTGCTTGCATTAGAGTAGTGTAGCATGTTACTGCTTTCATTATTCCTATCCTGATGCATAGCCTGTCTTTGATACTACTGTTGATACCTTTACCTGCAATCCTACTTGCTTAGTTTAGGATGCTAGTTTACCATCAGTGGCCCTACATTCTTGTCCGTCTGATGTGCTATATTATCGGGCCGTGATCACTCGGGAGGTGATCACGGGTATATACTATATACATGATACATGTGGATACCAAAGACGGGTCGGCTCGTAGGAGTACCCGCGAGTGGTTCTTTGAGGCGGAGCGACAGGGCAGGTTACGACCACCTAGGAGAGAGGTGGGCCTGGCCTTGTCGGCATTCGCGGATACTTAACACGCTTAACGAGATCTGGGTATTTGATATGAGTCTGGCCATTTGGTCTATACGCACTAACCAACTACGCGGGAAAGATATGGGCACTCGGCGTCGTGGTATTAGCCGAAGCCTTCGTGACATCAGCGACTGAGTGGCGCGCGCCGGATTGGACTGGAACGCCACTAGGAGAGATCTTCCGAGGCCGGGCATGACCCAGGAAAGTGTGTCCGGCCAAATGGGATCAAGCGTGTTGGGTTATGTGGTGCACCCCTGCAGGGAAGCTAATCTATTTGAATAGCCATGTACCTCGGTAAAAGGACGACCCGGAGTTGTACCTTGACCTTATGACAACTACAACCAGATACTTAATAAAACACACCCTTCCAAGTGCCAGATACAACCCGGTGATCGCTCTCTAACAAGGCATCGAGGAGGGGATCGCCGGGTAGGATTATGCTATGCGATGCTACTTGGAGGACTTCAGTCTACTCTCTTCTACCTGTTGCCAGACGGGGTCGACCAGAAGCGTAGTCTTCGATAAGACTAGCTATCCCCCTCTTATTCTGGCATTCTGCAGTTCAGTCCACTGATATGGCCCTTTACACATATATCCATGCATATGTAGTGTAGTTCCTGGCTTGCGAGTACTTTGGATGAGTACTCACGGTTGCATTGTTCCCCCTTTTCCCCATCTCTCTACCCGATTGCTGCAACCAGACGATGGAGCCCAGGATCCAGACGCCACCGTCGACGATGACTCCTACTACACTGGAGGTGCCTACTACTACGTGCAGCCCGCTGACGACGACCAGGAGTAGTTAGGAGAATCCCAGGCAGGAGGCCTGCGCCTCGTTCGATCTGTATCCCAGTTTGTGCTAGCCTTCTTAAGGCAAACTTGTTTAACTTATGTCTGTACTCTGATATTGTTGCTTCCGCTGACTCGTCTATGATCGAGCACTTGTATTCGAGCCCTCGAGGCCCCTGGCTTGTATTATGATGCTTGTATGACTTATTTTATTTGTAGAGTTGTGTTGTGATATCTTCCCGTGAGTCCCTAATCTTGATCGTACACATTTGCGTGCATGATTAGTGTCTGATTGAATCGGGGGCATCACATAGCCGTAAGCCTCTCTACTTTCTTGCACATGCTATGTGGGTGAAATGATGATACCATGCCAAGTTTCAACTTTTTCAGAGTTCATTTGTAGTGCTTTTCAATTTCCAGGTCATTTAGTTCTCAAAACAAATCATTGAATGCATGAAAAATAGCAAATGAAGGCAGAAATGGTTGAAAGTTGATGGCGTCGCTTTGAATGGTGCATACTGAACGCAAAAAATACAAGAGCATTTACATCATGATCTTATATTTCTTTACAGTCTAAATTGTCAATATGATCTTATAACATAAAAAATACTTTGATCATCAATGATCTTTGTGTGTACAATCTGAATTGTCAATATGAGTCATCAACAATTTATAAACCGATGAAGACTCATATTGCGGCCACAAATTCTACACATAGAGTTCAATGAAGACCAAGTGCTTGTGATAGTTTGAGAAATAACATATTTAAGGTGGTAAAAGGCTTGTTAGGGGAGCGAGGTGGGACTAAAAACAGCCTGCCACAACGTCATTAGTACCGGTTCGTGGTTCGAACCGACACTAAATGGTGATGGTGGGGCCATAGCCTGACCGCAGGCTGACACGGCCTCTTTAGTACCGGTTCGTGGGAGGAACCGATACTAAAGGTTCTCCACAAACCGGTAATATTGATCGCCGCCACGAACCGGCACTAATATACACATTAGTGCCGGCTCTAATTCAAACCGGCACTAATGTGCTTCACGTTTGACCCTTTTTCTACTAGTGCATGATCCCTTGACCAACCACTTGGTCACATTGAGCTCATTATGATGATGCATTACCGAGTGGGCCCAGAGATACCTCTCCATCATACGGAGTGACAAATCCTAGTCTCGATCCGTGTCAACCCAACAGATGCTTTCGAGCATGCCTGTAATATACCTTTATAGTCACCCAGTTACGTTATGACGTTTGGCACACCCAAAGCACTCCTACGGCATCCGGGAGTTACACGATCTCATGGTCTAAGGAAATGATACTTAACATTGGAAAAGCTTTAGAAAACGAACTACACGATCTTGTGCTAGGCTTAGGATTGGGTCTTGTCCATCACATCATTCTCCTAATCACGTGATCTCGTTATCAATGACATCTAATGCCCATAGTCAGGAAACCATGACTATCTGTTGATCAACGAGCTAGTCAACTAGAGGCTCACTAGGGACACGTTGTGGTCTATGTATTCACACATGTATTACAATTTACGGATAACACAATTATAGCATGAACAATAGACAATTATCATGAACAAGGAAATATAATAATAATACTTTTATTATTGCCTCTAGGGCATATTTCCAACAGTCTCCCACTTGCACTAGAGTCAATAATCTAGTTACATTGTGATGAATCGAACACCAATAGAGTTCTAGTGTTGATCATGTTTTGCTCGCGGAAGAGGTTTAGTCAACGGATCTGCGACATTCAGATCTGTGTGCACTTTACAGATATCTATGTCTCCATCTTGAACATTTTCACGAATGGAGTTGAAGCGACGCTTGATGTGCCTGGTCTTCTTGTAAAACCTGGGCTCCTTGGCAAGTGCAATAGCTCCAGTGTTGTCACAGAAGAGAGCGATTGGCCCCGACGCATTGGGTATGACTCCTAGGTCGGAGATGAACTCCTTCATCCATATTGCTTCATGCGCTGCCTCCGAGGCTGCCATGTACTCCGCTTCACATGTAGATCCCGCCACGACGCTTTGCTTGCAACTGCACCAGCTTACTGCCCCACCATTCAAAATAAACACGTATCCGGTTTGTGACTTGGAGTCATCCAGATCTGTGTCGAAGCTAGCATCGACGTAACCCTTCACGACGTGCTCTTCGTCACCTCCATATACGAGAAACATGTCCTTAGTCCTTTTCAGGTACTTCAGGATATTCTTGACCGCTGTCCAGTGTTCCATGCCGGGATTACTTTGGTACCTTCCTACCAAACTTACGGCAAGGTTTACATCAGGTCTGGTACATAGCATGGCGTACATGATAGACCCTATGGCTGAGGCATAGGGGACGACACTCATCTTTTCTCTATCTTCTGCGGTGGTCGGACATTGAGCTGAGCTCAATTTCACCCCTTGCAACACACGCAAGAACCCCTTCTTGGACTGATCCATATTGAACTTCTTCAATATCTTTTCAAGGTATGTGCTTTGTGAAAGACCTATGAGGCGTCTTGATCTATCTCTATAGATCTTGATGCCTAATATATAAGCAGCTTCTCCAAGGTCCTTCATTGAAAAACACTTATTCAAATAGGCCTTAATGTTGTCCAAAAGTTCTATATCATTTCCCATCAAAAGTATGTCATCCACATATAATATGAGAAATGCTACAGTGCTCCCACTCACTTTCTTGTAAACGCAGGCTTCTCCATAAGTCTGCATAAACCCAAACGCTTTGATCATTTCATCAAAGCGAATGTTCCAACTCCGAGATCCTTGCACCAGCCCATAAATGGAGTGCTGGAGCTTGCATGCCTTGTTAGCATTTTGAGGATCGACAAAACCTTCCGGCTGCATCATATACAATTCTTCCTTAAGAAAGCCGTTGAGGAATGCCGTTTTGACGTCCATTTGCCATATCTCATAATCATAGTATGCGGAAATTGCTAACAAGATTCGGACGGACTTCAGCTTCGCTACGGGTGAGAAGGTCTCATCGTAGTCAACCCCGTGAACTTGTCGATAACCCTTAGCGACAAGTCGAGCCTTGTAGATGGTAACATTACCATCCGCGTCCATCTTCTTCTTAAACATCCATTTATTCTCTATCGCTCGCCGATCATCGGGCAAGTCTGTCAAAGTCCATACTTTGTTTTCATACATGGATCCTATCTCGGATTGCATGGCTTCAAGCTATTTGTTGGAATATGGGCCGCCATTGCTTCTTCATAGTTCGAAGGTTCACCATTGTCTAACAACATGATTTCCAAGATAGGGTTGCCGTACCACTCTGGTGCGGAACATGTCCTTGTGGACCTACGAAGTTCAGTAGCAACTTGATCTGAAGTTTCATGATCATCATCATTAACCTCCTCTCTAATCGGCGGAGGCACCACAGAAACATTTTCTTGAGATGCGCTACTCTCCGGTTCAAGAGGTAATACTTCATCAAGTTCCACTTTCCTCCCACTTACTTCTTTCGAGAGAAACTCTTTCTCTAGAAAGGACCCGTTCTTGGCAACAAAGATCTTGCCTTCGGATCTGAGGTAGAAGGTATACCCAATGGTTTCCTTAGGGTATCCTATGAAGACGCATTTTTCTGACTTGGGTTCGAGCTTTTCAGGTCGAAGTTTCTTGACATCAGCATCGCATCCCCAAACTTTTAGAAACGACAGCTTAGGTTTCTTCCCAAACCATAATTCATACGGTGTCGTCTCAACAGATTTAGACGGTGCTCTATTTAAAGTGAATGTAGCTGTCTCTAGAGCGTATCCCCAAAATTATAGCGGTAAATCAATGAGTGACATCATAGGTCGCACCATATCCCATAAAGTGCGATTATGATGTTCGGACACACCATTACGCTGAGGTGTTCCAGGCGGCGTGAGTTGTGAAACGATTCCACATTTCCTTAAGTGTGTGCCAAATTCGTGACTTAAATATTCTCCCCCACGATCTGATCGTAAGAACTTGATTTTTCTGTCACGTTGATTCTCGACCTCACTCTGAAATTCCTTGAACTTTTCAAAGGTCTCAGACTTGTGTTTCATTAAGTAGACATACCCATATCTACTCAAGTCATCAGTGAGAGTGAGAACATAACGATAGCCACCGCGAGCCTCAACACTCATTGGACCGCACACATCAGTATGTATGATTTCCAATAAGTTGGTTGCTCGCTCCATTGTTCCGGAGAACGGAGTCTTGGTCATCTTCCCCATGAGGCATGGTTCGCATGTGTCAAATGATTCGAAATCAAGAGACTCCAAAAGTCCATCTGTATGGAGCTTCTTCATGCATTTGACACCTATGTGACCAATGCGGCAGTGCCACAAGTATGTGGGACTATCATTATCAACCTTACATCTTTTGGTATTCACACTATGAATATGTGTAACATTACGTTCGAGATTCATTAAGAATAAACCATTCACCAGCGGGGCATGACCATAAAACATATCTCTCATATAAATAGAACAACCATTATTCTCAGATTTAAATGAGTAGCCATCTCGCATTAAACAAGATCCAGATACAATGTTCATGCTCAA
This sequence comes from Aegilops umbellulata, assembly GCA_032464435.1. Lineage (NCBI taxonomy): Eukaryota > Viridiplantae > Streptophyta > Magnoliopsida > Poales > Poaceae > Aegilops > Aegilops umbellulata. Next base: position 72,055,223 of record CP136057.1, read on the forward strand.
AGCTGGCACTAAATAACAATTATTGAGGTTTAAAACTAATCCCGTAGGTAAATGTAGAGGTAGCGTGCCGACGGCAATCACATCGACCTTGGAACCATTCCCGACGCGCATCGTCACCTCGTCCTTCGCCAGTCTCCGTTTATTCCGCAGCTCCTGTTTTGAGTTACAAATATGAGCAACTGCACCGGTATCAAATACCCTGGAGCTACTACGAGTACTGGTAATGTACACATCAATTACATGTATATCACATATACCTTTAGTGTTGCCGGCCTTCTTGTCTGCTAAGTATTTGGGGCAGTTTCGCTTCCAGTGTCCCTTTCCCTTGCAATAAAAGCACTCAGTTTCAGACTTGGGTCCATTCTTTGGCTTCTTCCCAGTAATTGGCTTACCAAGCGCGGCAACTTCCTTGCCGTCCTTCTTGAAGTTCTTCTTACCCTTGCCTTTCTTGAACTTAGTGGTTTTATTCACCATCAACACTTGATGTTCCTTTTTTGATTTCTACCTCTGCTGATTTCAGCATTGAATACACCTCAGGAATGGTCTTTTCCATCCCCTGCATATTGTAGTTCATCACAAAGCTCTTGTAGCTAGGTGGGAGCGACTGAAGGATTCTGTCAATGACCGCCTCGTCCGGGAGGTTAATGTCCAGCTAGGACAAGCGGTTGTGTAACCCAGACATTTTGAGTATGTGCTCACTGACAGAACTATTTTGCTCCATCTTACAACTGTAGAACTTGTCGGAGACTTCATATCTCTCGACCCAGGCATGAGCTTGGAAAATCATTTTCAGCTCTTCGAACATCTCATATGCTCCGTGCTTCTCAAAACGCTTTTGGAGCCCCGGTTCTAAGCTGTAAAGCATGCTGCACTGAACGAGGGAGTAATCATCAGCATGCTGCTGCCAAGCGTTCATAACGTCTTGGTTCTCTGGGATGGGTGCTTCACCTAGCGGTGCTTCTAGGACATATTGTTTCCTGGCAGCTATGAGGATGATCCTCAGGTTCCGGACCCAGTCCGTATAGTTGCTGCCATCATCTTTCAGCATGGTTTTCTCTAGGAACGCGTTGAAGTTGAGGTTAACATTAGCGTGGGCCATTTGATCTACAAGACATATTGCAAAGTTTATTTAGACTAAGTTCATGATAATTAAGTTCATCTAATCAAATTATATAATGAACTCCTACTCAGATTAGACATCCCTCTCGTCATCTAAGTGATACATGATCCGACTTGACTAGACCGTGTCCGATCATCACGTGAGACGGACTAGTCATCATCGGTGAACATCTCCATGTTGATCGTATCTTCTATACGACTCGTGTTTGACCTTTCGGTCTTCCGTGTTCCGAGGCCATGTCTGTACATGCTAGGTTCGTCAAGTTAACCTAAGTGTATTGCGTGTGTAAATCTGGCTTACACCCGTTGTATTCGAACGTTAGAATCTATCACACTCGATCATCACGTGGTGCTTCGAAACAACGAACCTTCGCAACAGCGCACAGTTAGGGGGAACACTTCCTTGAAATTGATATGAGGGATCATATTATTTACTACCGTCGTTCTTTAAGCAAATAAGATACAAAAACATGATAAACATCACATGCAATCAAATAGTGACATGATATGGCCAATATCATATTGCTCCTTTTGATCTCCATCTTCGGGGCGCCATGATCATCTTCATCACCGGCATGACACCATGATCTCCATCATCATGATCTCCATCATCGTGTCTTCATTAAGTTGTCACATCAACTATTACTTCTACTACTATGGCTAACGCTTTAGCAATAAAGTAAAGTAATTACATGACGTTTATGTTGACACGCAGGTCATAAATAAATTAAGACAACTCCTATGGCTCCTGCCGGTTGTCATACTCATCGACATGCAAGTCGTGATTCCTATTACAATAACATGATCATCTCATACATCACATATATCATTCATCACAACTTTTTTGGCCATATCACATCACAAAGCACTTGCTGGAAAAACAAGTTAGACGTCCTTGAATAGTTGTTGCATGTTTTACGTGGCTGTAATAGGGTTCTAGAAAGAACGTTTTCTTACCTACATAAAACCACAACGTGATTTGCCAACTTCTATTTACCCTTCATAAGGACCCTTTTCATCGAATCCGCTCCAACTAAAGTGGGAGAGACAGACACCCGCTAGCCACCTTATGCAACTAGTGCATGTTAGTCGGTGGAACCTGTCTCACGTAAGCGTACGTGTAAGGTCGGTCCGGGCCGCTTCATCCCACAATACCGCTGAAGCAAAATAAGACTAGTAGTGGCAAGAAGGTTGACAACATCTACGCCCACAACAAATTTGTGTTCTACTCGTGCAAAGAGAACTACGCATAAACCTGGCTCTGACACCACTGTTGGAGAACGTTGCAGAAAACAAAAATTTTCCTACGTTCCACCAAGATCAACCTATGGAGTCAACTAGCAACGAGAGGAGAGTGCATCTAGATACCCTTGTAGATCACGAGCGGAAGCGTTCAAGAGAACGGGGATGATGGAGTCGTACTCGCCGTGATCCAAATCACCGATGACCAAGTGCCGAACGGACGGCACCTCCACGTTCAACACACGTACGGAGTTGAAGACGTCTCCTCCTTCTTGATCCAGCAAGGGGGGAGGAGAGGTTGATGAAGATCCAGCAGCACGACGGCGTGATGTTGGATGCAGCAGTGATCGCAGCAGGGCTTCGCCGAGCTTCTGCGAGAGGGAGAGGTGTAGCAGGGGAGAGGGAGGCGCCAAGACTTGGGTGCGGCTGCCCTCCCTCCCCCCTTTATATAGGCCCCCGGGGGGCGCCGGCCCTAGGAGATGGGATCTCCTTGGGGGGCGGCGGCCAAGGGGGAGGCTTGCCCCCCCAAGGCAAGTGGAGGCGCACCCACCCTAGGGTTTCCAACCCTAGGCGCAGGGGGGCCCAAGGGGGGCACACCAGCCCACTAGGGGCTGGTTCTCCTCCCCACTTCAGCCCACGGGGCCTTCCGGGATGGGTGGCCCCACCCGGTGGACCCCCGGGACCCATCCAGTGGTCCCGGTACAATACCTGTGACTCCGAATCCTTCCCGATGGCCGAAACTGCACTTCCTATATATAATTCTTCACCTCCGGACCATTCCGGAACTCCTCGTGACGTCCAGGATATCATTCGAGACTCCGAACAACTTTCGGATTACTACATATTCATATCTCTACAACCCTAGCGTCACCGAACCTTAAGTGTGTAGACCCTATGGGTTCGGGAGACATTCAGACATGACCGAGACGACTCTCGGGTCAATAACCAACAGCGGGATATGGATACCCATGTTGGCCCCCACATGCTCCACGATGATCTCATAGGATGAACCACGATGTCGAGGATTCAAGTAATCCCGTATACAATTCCCTTTGTCAATCGGTACGTTACTTGCCCGAGATTCGATCGTCGGTATCCCAATACCTCGTTCAATCCCGTTACCGGCAAGTCACTTTACTCGTACTATAATGCATGATCCCGTGACCAACCACTTGGTCACATTGAGCTCATTATTATGATGCATTACCGTGTGGGCCCAGAGATACCTCTCTGTCATACGGAGTGACAAATCCCAGTCTCGATCCGTGTCAACCCAACAGATGCTTTCGGGGATGCCTGTAATATACCTTTATAGTCACCCTGTTACGTTGTGACATTTGGCACACCTAAAGCACTCCTACGGCATCCGGGAGTTACACGATCTCATGGTCTAAGGAAATGATACTTAACATTGGGAAAGCTTTAGCAAACGAACTACACGATCTTGTGCTAGGCTTAGGATTGGGTCTTGTCCATCACATCATTCTCCTAATCACGTGATCTCGTTATCAATGACATCTAATGCCCATAGTCAGGAAACCATGACTATCTGTTGATCAACGAGCTAGTCAACTAGAGGCTCACTAGGGACACGTTGTGGTCTATGTATTCACACATGTATTACAATTTCCGGATAACACAATTATAGCATGAACAATAGACAATTATCATGAACAAGGAAATATAATAATAATCCTTTTATTATTGCCTCTAGGGCATATTTCCAACAGGCACACCCTCCATCCTCGTGGGGCTCTCGTGGCTCCACCGACCTACTTCTTCCTCCTATATATACCTATGTACCCGGAAACCATCAAGGAGCACCACGAAAACCTAATTCCACCACCGCAACCTTCTGTACCCGTGAGATCCCATCTTGGGGCCTTTTCCGTCGCTCCACCGGAGGAGGAATCGATCACAGAGATCTTCTACATCAACACCATTGCCTCTCCGATGATGTGTGAGTAGTTTACCACAGACCTTCGGGTCCATACTTATTAGCTAGATGGCTTCTTCTCTCTCTTTGGATCTCAATACAAAGTTCTCCTCGATCTTCTTGGTGATCTATTTGATGTAACTCTCTTTGTCGTGTGTTTGTCGAGATCCGATGAATTGTGGGTTTATGATCAAGATTATATATGAACATTATTTGAATCTTCTCTGAATTCTTTTATGTATGATTGGTTATCTTTGCAAGTCTCTTTGAATTATTAGTTTGGCCTGCCCTACTAGATTGATCTTTCTTGCAATGGGAGAAGTGCTTAGCTTTGGGTTCAATCATGCGGTGCTCGATCCCAGTGACAGTAGGGGAAACGACACGTATTGTATTGTTGCCATCGAGGATAAAAAGATGGGTTTTATATCATATTGCTTGAGTTTATCCCTCTACATCATGTCATCTTACCTAATGCGTTACTCTGTTCTTATGATCTTAATACTCTAGATGCATGTTGGATAGCGGTCGATGTGTGGAGTAATAGTAGTAGATGCAGGCAGGAGTCGGTATACTTGTCACGGACGTGATGCGTATATACATGATCATGCCTAGATATTCTCATAATTATGCACTTTTCTATCAATTGCTCAACAGTAATTTGTTCACCCACCGTAATACTTATGCTATCTTGAGAGAAGCCACTAGTGAAACCTATGGCCCCCGGGTCTATTTTCCATCATATTAATCTCCCATCAACAAGCTATTTCTGGCGCCGTTTATTTTGCTTTCTTTACTTTTAGTCTTTACCATAAAAATACCAAAAAATATTATCTTATCATCTCTATCAAATCTCACTTTTGCAAGTGGCCGTGAAGGGATTGACAACCCCTTTATCGCGTTGGTTGCAAGGTTCTTATTTGTTTGTGTAGGTACGAGGGACTTGCGTGTGGCCTTCTACTGGATTGATACCTTTGTTCTCAAAAACTGAGGGAAATACTTACGCTACTGTGCTGCATCACCCTTTCCTCTTCAAAGGAAAACCAACGCATGCTCAAGAGGTAGCATACACGTTAGGCTTGTCCGAAGATTTCAACCCGCGCCTTGTTAGCCCGAAATATTTAAGATATATCTTTGTCTCGTTGTGCTCCGACAACACCCTCCATCTGAACCCGCGCCTTGCTATTCCAAAATCACAATGCGCGCGAAAAATCCCACCTCCTGTGAAAGCCTAACACGCGAAATGCCCGTGATACCCCTGAACCGAAAGAACCGCCTCAAATCGGTGGGGGTACTTTTGTACCTTACCCCACATTTCGGACAAGCGCGTCCCTAAGCCATGGTTCCCCACTCACATCCCATCCGCCCACCCATTCGTACACAGGGGCGGGCAAAACCCACGAAGCCCCACACCCTCCTCCGTCCACCACCCAGTCGGAGCCTCTTCCCCAACGACGTCATCCATTTCAACACCTCGACGTCCCTCATCCACCGTATCGGATGAGGATCCGTCGTCGATCTGGTCATCCCGCCGGTTCAGCCACCCCACCTCCAAGGAGCTTCCCCGACGTTCCCCTCGTCTTTCATGCCACCTCCATTCCCACACCGCCGTCTTCACCTGCACCATCGGAAGAGCACCATCATCACCGTTTCCTTGGATGAAGCTGCGGCCTAATCGGCGCCACCAAATAGGTTGTACACTAACCGCCACATTTTATTCTTGATTCGATCTCACGGTGCTACCGGCGCTCGGTCCCGAGCCGACACGGCGCGGCTCCATCCACGGCGGCGTCACCGGCTACTTCCTCCACGGCGTCGCTCCCTCAGCGGTGACGTCCACATCAGTAGGAGTTGTTGCTGCTTTAGCTCTCACTCGCGCTGCTGCTCTGCTCTTGCTCTCGGTCCCCTGCCTGGTCTACTCTTGCTCTTACTCGCGTTGCTGCTCTCGCTCTTGCTCTTGCTTGCAATGCTGCTCCGATTTAGCTACACTTCAGTCGACTGAATCGACTTTTGGGTCAGTCGATTTTTAGGTGGTGGGGGGCTCGCCGAAGTTAAGGAAGAACTAGCCGCAGCGAGGAGGGGGGCTCGCCGGAGAGGTTCCCTACTATCTATCTTAGGGTTCAGGGTGGGGGCGGTGGTCGCGGCGGTGGTGGGGCGGTGGCGTGGGGATCGCCGGAGAAAAGGCTTGGCACAGGGGGGCTAGAGGGATGGCCAGGGCGGCGGCCGACCGGCGATGGGGAGTATTTTCGGGGCGGGCGGGCGGCGGGGGGCAGCTGTTTGGCCGGTGGTGGCTGGCGGCTCACGGGGGTGGAGGTTGAAGATGAACTGTAGGGCCTTGATTTCATATCCAATGGCGCAAAATCGACTGACCAGAGATGAAAAAGTCAGTCGACTGACGTGTAGCCTCACCTCTAGTGCGTTCAGTTTCGATAGTAAAATTCAGTTTTGACAGCGAAATTCAGTTTCGATAGTTAAGTTCAGTTTCGATAGTTAAATTCAGTTTCGACAGTTAAGTTCAGAGATGAGCTACTGATGTATACATCTTGCACTTTGTGGTTATGTATTTGACGTCATCTACTGGAGATGCTATTAGAATTCCACTCAGGTTAACGTTGTCTCTCTTGTCCTGCTTCAGCCTCGGCATCGTACAACTCACCGGAGCTGCTCCAACGACGAAACCCTCCATCACAGCGGAGCAGTACCTCGGGCTCCATCTCCAGACGCCTAAGATCTTCTTCCCCTCCTCCGACAGCCAAGTCAACCGGAGCATCTTCATCGGCCAACCCAATCACGCTGAGATCGACATGGCTTCGCCAAAGAGGTTGTACACTTCTTGTGGTTTGACTTAATCTCACCATGCTTCTTTGCATCCTGTGATCTTCCAATTCTTGTGAACCAAACACCCAGATTGGCAGAAATACTGTGTTTTTAAATTCTCTGTTTTGCACGTGCATTCCTATCTCATTCATGTCTATTTCCTATCCCTGCATTGTTAGAATCCTCAAATTAAAACAAGCCCTTACACAATTACTTCTGTTACAGATATGTGTCAAACAAAACCTTGTGTGGTTTGTCCTGCGCTACCTCTTGAGCACTGCGTTGGATTTCCTTGAAGAGGAAAGGACGATGAAGCAAAGTAGCGTAAGTATTTCCCTCAGTTTTTGAGAACCAAGGTATCAATCCACTAGGAGGCTACGCGCGAGTCCCTCGTACCTGCACAAAGCAAATAACTCCTCACAACCAACGCGATAAGGGGCTGTCAATCCCTTCACGGACACTTACGAGAGTGAGATCTGATAGAGAAGATAGAAAATATTTTTGGTATTTTTGTGATAAAGATGCAGAGTAAAATAAAAAGCAAAGGCAATAATAAAGTGATGAAAGATTAATATGATGAAGATAGACCCGGGGGCCATAGATTTCACTAGTGGCTTCTCTCAAGAGCATAAGTATTTTATGGTGGGTGAACGAATTACTATTGAGCAATTGACATAATTGAGCATAGTTATGAGAGTATCCAGGTATGATCATGTATATAGGCATCACGTCCAAGACAAGTAGACCGACTCCTGCCTGCATCTACTACTATTACTCCACTCATCCACCGCTATCCAGCATGCATCTAGAGTATTAAGTTCAAGAAAATAGAGTAACGCCTTAAGCAAGATGGCATGATGTAGAGGGATAGATTCATGCAATATGATAAAAAACCCATCTTCCTCGATGGCAACAATACAATACGTGCCTTGCTGCCCCTACTGTCACTAGGAAAGGACACTTCAAGATTGAACCCAAAGCTAAGCACTTCTCCCATTGCAAGAAAAACCAATCTAGGAGGCCAAACCAAACTGATAATTCGAAGAGACTTGCAAAGATAACCAATCATACATAAAAGAATTCAGAGGATTCAAATATTGTTCATAGATAATCTTGATTATAAACCCACAATTCATCGGTCTCAACAAACACACCACAAAAAGAAGATTACATCAAATAGGTCTCCACGAGAGAGGGGGAGAACATTGTATTGAGATCCAAAAAGAGAGAAGAGGCCATCTAGCTACTAACTATGGACCCGAAGGTCTGAGGTAAACTACTCACACTTCATCGAAGGGGCTATGATGATGTAGAAGCCCTCCGTGATGGATGCCCCCACCGACGAATCTCCGGAACTGGCCCCAAGATGGGATCTCGTGGGTACAGAAGGTTTTGACGGTGGAATTAGGTTTTTAGCTCCGTATCTGATCGTTTGGGGGTACGTAGGTATATATAGGAGGAAGGATTATGTCGGTGGAGCAACAGGGGGCCCACGAGGGTGGAGAGGATGCCCTAGGGGGTGGGCGCGCCCCCCTACCTCGTGCCTCCCTCCTTTCTTTCTTGACGTAGGGTCCAAGTCTCCTGGATCATATTCGGTGAGAAAATGACGTTCCCGAAGGTTTCATTCCGTTTGGACTCTGTTTGATATTCCATTTCTTCGAAACTCTGAAATAGGCAAAAAACAGCAATTCTGGGCTCGGCCTCCGGTTAATAGGTTAGTCCCAAAAATAATATAAAAGTGAATAATAAAGCCCAATAATGTCCAAAACAGTAGATAATATAGCATGGAGCAATCAAAAATTATGGATACGTTGGAGACGTATCAGGCATCCCCAAGCTTAATTCATGCTCGTCCTCGAGTAGGTAAATGATAAAAACAGAATTTTTGATGCGGAGTGCTACTTGGCATAATTTCAATGTAATTCTTCTTAATTGTGGTATGAATATTCAGATCCAAAAGATTCAAGACAAAATTTTAATATTGACATAAAAATAATAATACTTCAAGCATACTAACAAAGCAATCATGTCTTCTCAAAATAACATGGCCAAAGAAAGTTATCCCTACAAAATCATATAGTCTGGCTATGCTCTATCTTCACCACACAAAGTATTTAAATCATGCACAACCCCGATGACAAGCCAATCAATTGTTTCATACTTTTGACATTCTCAAAACTTTTTCAATCTTCACGCAATACATGAGCGTGAGCCATGGATATAGCACAATATGTGGAATAGAATGGTGGTTGTGGAGAAGACAAAAAGGGAAAAGATAGTCTCACATCAACTAGGCGTATCAACGGGCTATGGAGATGCCCATCAATAGATATCAATGTGAGTGAGTAGGGATTGCCATGCAACGGATGCACTAGAGCTATAAGTATATGAAAGCTCAACAAAAGAAACTAAGTGGGTGTGCATCCAACTCGCTTGCTCACAAAGACCTAGGGCATTTTGAGGAAGCCCATCATTGGAATATACAAGCCAAGTTCTATAATGAAAAATTCCCACTAGTATATGAAAGTGACAAAATGAGAGACTCTCTATCATGAAGATCATGATGCTACTTTGAAGCACAAGTGTGGTAAAAGGATAGTAACATTGTCCCTTCTCTCTTTTTCTCTCATTTTTTTATTTGGGCATTTTCTCTTTTTTTATGGCCTCTTTTTATTTATTTATTTATTTATTTTTCATCTGGATTCTCATCTCGACTTGTGGGGGAATCATAGTCTCCATCATCCTTTTCCTCACTTGGGACAATGCTCTAAAAATGATGATCATCACACTTATTTTCTTACAACTCAATCAATTACAACTCGATACTTAGAACAAAGTATGACTCTATATGAATGCCTCCGACGGTGCACCGGGATATGCAATGAATCAAGAGTGACATGTATGAAAAAATTATGAACAGTAGCTTTGCCAGAAATACGATGTCAACTACATGATCATGCTAGCAATATGACAATGATGGAGCGTGCAATAATAAACGGAAAGGAGGAAAGTTGCATGGCAATGTATCTCGGAGTGGCTATGGAAATGCCATGATAGGTAGGTATGGTGGCTGTTTTGAGGAAGGTATATGGTGGGTGTATGATACCGGCGAAAAGTGCGCGGTATTAGAGAGGCTAGCAATGGTGGAAGGAAGAAAAGTGCGTATAATCCATGGACTCAACATTAGTCATGAAAAACTCATATACTTATTGTAAAAATCTACAAGTTATCAAAGAAAAGTATTACGTGCATGCTCCTAGGGGGATAGATTGGTATGAAAAGACCATCGCTCGTCCCCGACCGCCACTCATAAGGAAGACAATCAATAAATAAATCATGCTCCGACTTCATCACATAACGGTTCACCATATGTGCATGCTACGGGAATCACAAACTTTAACACAAGTATTTCTCAAATTCATAACTACTCAGCTAGCATGAATCTAATATCACCATCTTCATATCTCAAAACAATTATCAAGCATCAAACTTTTCTTAGTATTCAACGCACTCAAAAGAAAGTTTTACAAATCTTGAATACCAAGCATATTAATATTATTTAAGCAAATTAACATGCTATTTAAGACTCCCAAAATAATCTAAGTGAAGCATTAGAGATCAATAGTTTCTATAAAACAAATCCACCACCATGCTCTAAAAGATATAAGTGAAGCACTAGAGCAAAACTATATAGCTCAAAAGATATAAGTGAAGCACATAGAGTATTCTAACTATTTCCAAATCATGTATGTCTCTCTCAAAAGGTGTGTACAGCAAGGATGATTGTGACAAACTAAAAAACAAAGACTCAAATCATACAAGACGCTCCAAGCAAAACACATATCATGTGGTGAATAAAAATATAGCTCCAAGTAAAGTTACCGATGGAAGTAGACGAAAGAGGGGATGCCTTCCGGGGCATCCCCAAGCTTTGAATTTTTGGTGTCCTTAGATTATCCTGGGGTGCCATGGGCATACCCAAGCTTAGGCTCTTGCCACTCCTTGTTCCATAATCCATCAAAAGATTTCACCCAAAACTTGAAAACTTCACACCACAAAACTCAACAGAAATCTCGTGAGCTCCGTTAGCGAAAGAAAACAAAAGACCACTTCAAGGTACTGTAATGAACTCATTCTTTATTTATATTGGTGTTAAACCTACTGTATTCCAACTTCTATATGGTTTATAAACTATTTTACTAGACATAGGTTCATCAAAATAAGAAAACAACACACGAAAAACAGAATCTGTCAAAAACAGAACAGTCTGTAGTAATCTGTTACTAACGCAAATTTCTGGAACTCCAAAAAATCTACCAAAATAGGACGACCTAGGAAATTTGTTTATTGATCAGAAGAAATTGGAATAAGTATTTTATCACGTTCTGGTGATTTTTAACAATTGTTTTCATGAACAGAAAGTTTCTGGAAATTACAGCAAGATCAAATAACTATCATCCAAGAAGATCCTATAGGTTTAACTTGGCACAAAAACACTAATTAAAACATAAAAACACATCTAACCAGAGGCTAGAATAAAGATTTATTCCTAAACAGAAGCAAAAAATCAAAAAACTAAAAATAAAATTGGGTTGCCTCCCAACAAGCGCTATCGTTTAACGCCCCTAGCTAGGCATAATAGCAAGGATAGATCTAGGTATTGCCATAATAGTGGTATGGCAAATCATGAAAACTTCTCTCATATTGTCTATGTTCAGCAGCAAGTTTTATTTGAGGCAAGCAAAAATAATCAAAAGGGCTAAATTTAATGGGACAAAAGTCCCCAAGATCAACCTCGGGAGGTATGGGTTCCTCCCTTTGCCCTTTGTATTGCACAACCAATTCATCATTAAGAGCATTCTTTTGGCAAAAAGTCACAAGCCTTCATTCAAGAGGAAAACCTAGTCCATTATTATAAATAGCAAAATCATCATTAAGCTCGGAAATTCTATCAACTAGAACATCGGCAGGAACCTTTTTCCTAAGATTTTCATTATAAGCAATATGATCTAAAGATTGTAAACGCATCATGTCTTCTTGATTAAAAAGGATAGCTTCAATGGGAGGATGACTAGAATCTACCCTATAATGCACAAAGATTTATTTGGCCTCTTTTATTATAAATCTAAACTCATGAGCCAAAAATATAGCGGTGGCACACTTAACAGAAGAATGCTCAATATTAGAGAATTCTAAGAAAAATCTTTGTATGCAAGGATGCATGTGCATAAATTGCCTTTCAAGTTCAACTATAAGCATGGAAATAGCGTCCGCAAGACTACTAGTTCTATAAAGAATAGAACCGCCCATAGAAGGCAAAGCACCGGCACAAGTAAAGAAATCTTGAATAACTCATTTTCCAATAATATTACCACTACCAATTCGAAAGATTTTTGTATGCAAGGTAGGGGGTTCTTCAGCAGGAGCATCAGAATTTTCTATGATATTATTATTGTCCATATCGGCAATAATTTCCCCAAATTCAGACATAACGACAAGCAAGCGAGAAAGAGGCAAACGGAAAAGATAGGGCGAATAAAACGGCAAGGGTGAAGTGGGGGAGAGGAAAACGAGAGGAAAATGGCAAATAATGTAATGCGGGAGATAAGGGATTGTGATGGGTACTTGGTATGTTGACTTTTCCGTAGACCTCCCTGGCAACGGCACCAGAAATTCTTCTTGCTACCTCTTGAGCACTGCATTGGATTTCCTTGAAGAGGAAAGGATGATGCAGCAAAGTAGCGTAAGTATTTCCCTCAGTTTTTGAGAACCAAGGTATCAATCCAGTAGGAGGCTACGCGCGAGTCCCTCGTACCTACACAAAACAAATAACTCCTCGCAACCAACACGATAAGGGGTTGTCAATCCCTTCATGGTCACTTACGAGAGTGATATCTAATAGAGAAGATAGATAATATTTTTGGTATTTTTCTGATAAAGATGCAAAGTAAAATAAAAAAGCAAAGGCAATAATAAAGTGATGGAAGATTAATATGATGAAGATAGACCCGGGGGCCATAGATTTCACTAGTGGCTTCTCTCAAGATCATAAGTATTTTACGGTGGGTGAACGAATTACTGTTGAGTAATTGACAGAATTGAGCATAGTTATGAGAGTATCTAGGTATGATCATGTATATAGGCATCACGTCCGAGACAACTAGACCGACTCCTGCCTGCATCTACTACTATTACTCCACTCATCCACCGCTATCCAGCATGCATCTAGAGTATTAAGTTCAAGAAAACAGAGTAAAGCATTGAGCAAGATGACATGATGTAGAGATATAGATTCATGCAATATGATAAAAAAACCATCTTGTTATCCTCGATGGCAACAATACAATACGTGCCTTGCCGCCCCTACTATCACTGGGAAAGGACACCGCAAGATTGAACCCAAAGCTAAGCACTTCTCCCATTGCAAGAAAAACCAATCTAGTAGGCCAAACCAAACTGATAATTCGAAGAGACTTGCAAAGATAACCAATCATACATAAAAGAATTCTGAGAAGATTCAAATATTGTTCATAAATAATCTTGATCATAAACCTACAATTCATCGGTCTCAACAAACACACCGCAAAAAGAATATTACATCGAATAGATCTCCATGAGAGAGGGGGAGAACATTGTATTGAGATCCAAAAAGAGAGAAGAAGCCATCTAGCTACTAACTATGGACCCAAAGGTCTGAGGTAAACTACTCAGACTTCATCGGAGGGGCTATGATGATGTAGAAGCCCTTCGTGATGGATGCCCCCTCTGGCGGAGCTCCGGAACAGGCCCCAAGATGGGATCTCGTGGGTACAAAAGGTTGCGGCGGTGGAATTAGGTTTTTGGCTCCGTATCTGGTCGTATGGGGGTATGTAGGTATATATAGGAGGAAGGAGTACGTCGTTGGAGCAACAGAGGGACCATGAGGGTGGAGGGCACGCCCTGGGGGGTGGACGCGCCCCTACCTCGTGCCTCCCTCCTTTCTTTCTTGGCATAGGGTCCAAGTCTCCTGGATCATATTCGGTGAGAAAATCTCGTTCCCGAAGGTTTCATTCCGTTTAGAGTCCGTTTGATATTTTGTTTCTTCAAAACTTTGAAATAGGCAAAAAAACAACAATTCTGGGTTGGGCCTACGGTTAATAGGTTAGTCCCAAAAATAATATAAAAGTGAATAATAAAGCCCAATAATGTCCAAAACACTAGATAATATAGCATGGAGCAATAAAAAATTATAGATACGTTGGAGACGTATCATCCTGCTCCTGCGGTGCTGTGTTCCACCCCAGCTCAGCTGCTCCAACGGCGGAAGGGTTCACCACAACAGGGATCCGCTCTCCAGACTTTCTTTTGCTGCCTCAGATCTTCTTCCCCGCCGCCGGCAGCCACGACAACTGCATTACCATCATCAACTGAGCAGATGACCTTGAGGACTACACTGGTCCGCAAGAGAGGTCGCACTCTTCCGTGTGTGTGCTTACGTTATGCATCGCTTAATATGATGACAAGCTACTTTATCATCGTGTTCACCTATTAGACTCCGAGTCAGGTCCAAACTTATGTTGAAACTTGAGTTTTTAAATGGTTGTGGGGTACATATTGGGGCAGGAATCAGTACTATCTGTCTACTATCTGGTTAATCTCGGGTGTCCACTATGAGTTTCATGTTGGGTGCAAACAAAAATTAAAGGATCCATTATCTGTATTTTTTAACTAAAGCTATTATCTACATGCTATCATTGGTTTTGGGTCTATCCACAGTTTGCTACCATCACTCTGGATTTGTGCATGCACTCCTTACATAATCTCACTATGTTTTATTCATATGCATGTCAGTTATTGTACACAATGGAACTAAACATGTAGAGCAAAAGAGACGAGCCTTGCATGGCAATTAAATTTCATGCAGACGTCGCTCCATGGTGGGCGCAAAGGCAGCCCCCCTCCACCCATTTCAGAGCGTAATCAAGAGGAAGATAACTGTTCTAAGGGGGATTCAGAAGCACAAGACCACTCCTATTTACCCCATGAGGTCTACGCTCTAACTTGGCATGCTGATGTTGGTAATATCATGCATACGGTGCCTTGCATTGCTTACTGTATACATCAAAGATGTCATCTGCTTAGTTTAGACATGCTTTGTGTCAATGCCATCTGTTTAGTTTCTTTTTTGTATATGTGAATCATGCAATGTCGTCATATTTAGCCAGGCATCATATATGTGAATTTTGCAATGCCACCCTGGTTATCCAGTCATCTTATATGTGAATTATATCATGACATCATTTTTTATTACGTGTTAAATTTGTCAACAATTTTAGTACATTCAATTACTCTTCCTGTGCATCCGCCATTCGGCACTGTCATGGAAAAATCTGGAGTGCAAACAAGGTCTTCAGAGAAGACAATGCTATCTGACGAAGCGCATGTCTTGCCGGTTACAGATAGCTCCTCAGAGGAGGATTCACAGACAGATGACCAGTCATATCCCCCCCGAGGTGCATTCTCTAACTTGGCAGGGTTATGTTGCTCATATCGTGCGTATGGTATCTTGCATTGCTATGTCATTTGCTTAGTTTAGACATGCTTTGTGTGAATGCCACCTGTTTAGTGTCTAACTACCATATATATGAATTATGCAATGCCATCTTGTTGCAAGACATTATATATGTGAATTATGCAATGCCATCTTGTTGCAAGACATTATATATGTGAATTATGCAATTCCATGTTGTTTAGACAAGCGTCATATATGTGAATTATATCATGCCTGTAGTGACCAGACCTCAAACAGTTTGATCTCTGTGCTCAGGTGTCATCCCTGGATCAGTAATGCTGACACCACACAGTATTTGAAGGATTTATAACAGAGTAGCAATCACACACTTATTACATCGATGTCTCAAAAGAGAACTTATTACAATAAATATGGCTTAAGGCCATCTAATAACGATAACAGCAGAAGGTTTGGAAGATAAGCGAGTCCATCAACTCCAACGGCATCACTGAGTATAGAACCACGACCTAAAGGCACCTTACTCATCGTCTGAAAAGTCTGCAACATAAAATGTTGCTGCCCAAAAACAGGCCAGCACATGGAATATGCTGACAATGTAACACATTGAGAGTAATGAAAGATTAAGCCTATACTACATGCATATTTGGCTGGTGGAATGCTCTATGGTTACAGTTTGCGTAAAGCCAATTTTTCCCTACTGCAAAGGAATAAATTTATTTTAAATATCATGGTGGTTGTTAACATTGAGAATGGTTGACAGCATCCTCAATCCCAATTAAAGTAATCATCATTAAAACCCAACAATATTAATTTAAAAGTAACATGATGAGATTCACATGATATCCCAGTACTAGATACTCAAAACGTCCATAACCGGGGACACGGCTAATCATGATTAGTTTGTACACTCTGCAGAGGTTTGCGCACTTTTCCCCACAAGACTCGATCGCCTCCGTTGGATTTCTCGCACTACAGAATGTTTGAGAAACGGATGACCGAGACATAGTCTTTCAGAAGCGCTAGCACCTTACGATGGATAGACCGGTACACCTACTTTCCCCTACATCTGCTAATCTACCATGTAAGAGTTCGCACGACTTAATCAACTATGCTAGAGCCCATAATAGCTTGTGGCTGCACACGGAAGTTTCTAGTATGAAAAATCTTATGATCCCTTTGGGCCTGGGTGGCGGTCCATAAAGAAAAACAACAGGCAATCCTGGAAACCCAGGTACCTCAATCCACCCAGATGTGTGTTTAAGTTGCCATCTTAGATAAACCATTAATTAACAATCTCATATCTGTCATGGATATCACTCACCCAATCCACGTCTACTAGCATAGCATGGTATAATAAGCAAACGTAGAAGTAACTCCCAAGGGTTTGATAATAAAACAGGTAATAGGTACTACCTCAACTACTTCCCATACCACAATTTAATTAGATCCTAATCATGCAATGTTTGAGGATTGATCTAATGCAATAAAATTGGGTAGTAAAAGAGGTTCGATCAAAGTGTTACTTGCCTTGCTGATGATCCGCGAAACCTAGAGATTCAAAGTAACAGGTGGTGCAATCCGGGTATTCTATCGCAGACAAACAAACAAGCATACAATAAGTACTCACCTAATGCACAGGTAAAACTTAAATAAGAGATCTAACCAAAAAGTTCAACTTAAGAACTCCGGTTTGCAAAAAGAATCAAATCGAACGAAACAACGAAAGTCAAACGGCGAAAGAAAACAATTTCGTTCTACTAATCTGGATCTAAGTCATATTTTACAGAAGCAAAACCTTGTTTAAGTTGGTTAAACGGATAGAGGGTTTCGAGAAGAAACTCCAGGCGCTTGAATCGCCTGATTCCGATAAACGAGCGAAAAGTTATGCTAAAACGAAAATCGGATCAGAAATCGCGATCAGAACTAATCGCAGAAAATCTGAGAAAAAGAAAAATGATGAACAGATTAACGAACGAACGTTCATTATCTGGATCTAAACAACGAACACGTTCGTTAAAACGAACGAACGAGTGAACGCTCGCTAAATAACCTAAACCGAATAAAACCGATCTAAAAAAACGGAAACTAAAAAAACCGACGAAAACCGATGGAAAAACCGAACGGTTTTTTCGAGAAAAAACGGCAGCGCAGAAAATGAGGCACCTCGGGCGGCGGATCAGCGAGGCGGCGGGCGGCGGCTCCGGTGACGGCGGCGCGTCGGGCGGCGGCGCAGGCCGCGGCACGAGCGGCGGCGACGGCGGGCGGCGGCGCTACGGCGACGGGGCTGGGGCGCTAGGGTTTGGGAGTTCCCGGGCTGGGCTCCCCGGCTTATAAAGCCTGGACGGGCCTAGTGTCCGGGTCAGAGACGGCCCGTAGGTCGGTTGCGTTTTTTTAAATAATTACGCGCAGAAAAACAAATAAAAGAAATACTAAACGAACTCCAAAAATCCCTAAATAAATTTTCTCCGACTTCTCAAATCAAGCCGGACAAAGTGAACATTTATTTGGGGCCTAAATGAAATTTTGAAAAACACATATTTTTCCTAAATTCAAATAAAATAGCGTAAAACTCCGAAATAAAATCTCGCTTGATTTATTATTAAATCCTCAATATTTATTTATTTTGGGAAAGTCATTTTATTCCCTCTCTCATATTTTTGTAATAGAAATTATTGATGATAAAATAATTAAAATCAAATGATCCTATTTTCAAAATTTGAGAAAACTCAAATTTGAAAATAACGAAATCCCCAACTCTCTCCGTGGGTCCTTGAGTTGCGTAGAATTTCTTGGATCAAAACCAAAAGCAAATAAAATATGATATGCATTGATGATCTAATGTATAACATTCAAAATTGAAAATTTGGGATGTTATACAAACCTACCCCCCTTAAGATGAATCTCGCCCTCGAGATTCGGGTTGGCTAGAAAATAGGTGAGGGTGGTCCTTCATCAAATCTTCCTCTTGTTCCCAGGTGGCTTCGTCCTCCGTGTGGTGGCTCCATTGAACCTTACAAAACTTGATAACCTTGCCGCAGGTGACTCGGCTGGCAAAGTCGAGAATCTTAACTGGTTTCTCCTCATAGGTCAAATTGTTATCCAACTGAATTGCTTCCAACGGCACTGTATCTCTCAACGGTATATCAGCCATCTCCGCGTGGCACTTCTTCAGCTGAGAAATGTGGAACACATCATGAACTCCTGACAATCCTTCGGGCAATTCTAACTTGTATGCCACTTCTCCCATACGTTCCAAAACTCGGTATGGTCCTACAAAACGTGGCGCTAACTTTTGCTTAACTCCAAAGCGTTTTATTCCCCGAAGTGGAGATACTTGAAGATAAACTCTGTCTCCGACTTCATAAACTGTCTCCTTGCGTTTAGAATCTGCGTAGCTCTTTTGCCTGGAGTGGGCTACCTTGACCCTATCGCAAATCAACTTCACCTTCTGTTCAGACTCCTTAATCAAATTAGGTCCAAACAACTGGCGGTCTCCAACCTCGTCCCACGACAACGGTGTCCTGCACCTCCTTCCATACAAGGCTTCGAAAGGGGCCATTTTCAAGCTGGCTTGGTAACTGTTGTTGTAAGAGAACTCTGCATATGGCAAATTGTCGTCCCAACTAGATCCATAATCTAGCGCACAAGCTTTCAGCTTATCCTCCAAAATCTGATTGACTCTCTCGGTCTATCCATCTGTCTTTGGATGAAAAGTTGTACTGAACTCTAGCCTGGTACCCAAAGTTTCATGCAACTGATTCCAGAACTTTGAGGTAAACTGGGTTCCTCTATCTGATACGATACTCCTTGGAACTCCATGCAGACATACTATCCTGGTCATGTATATCTTTGCCAACTTAGCACTAGTGTAAGTGGTCTTTACCGGGATGAAATGAGCTACCTTCGTCAATCGATCAACTACAACCCAAATTGAGTCATAGCCTGAACGATTCCTGGGTAATCCCGTGATAAAATCCATGCCTAGCTTATCCCACTTCCATTCGGGTATCGACAATGGCTGTAGCAGTCCTGCTAGCTTCTGATGCTCTGCTTTTACTCTCTGACATACATCACAAACTGCTACATACTCCGCAATATCTTTCTTCATTCCGGTCCACCAGAAAATATCCTTCAAATCCAAATACATCTTGGTATTTCCTGGGTGAATCGAATACGGTGAATCATGTGCCTCTTGCAGAATTAACTTCCTGATCTCCGGGTCATTGGGCACATAAACCCGGTCTTCAAACCATAGGGTATCGTGCTCATCCTCACGAAATGCTTTAGCCTTTCCTTCGCTCATTTTCTCCTTTATAGAGGCAATCTCCTTGTCAGTCTTCTGAGCTTCTCTGATTCTATCCATCAAAGTTGACTGAATCTCCAATGCTGCTACATAGCCTCTCGAAACTATTTCCAAACATAGCTCACGAAGATCCTCGACTAACTCCTTTGGTATTTCTCCCGTCATTAGTGTATTGGCATGGCTCTTACAACTCAAGGCATCAGCTACTACATTGGCCTTTCCGGGATGATAATGCAATCTCATATCATAATCCTTGATGAGCTCCAACCATCTCCTTTGTCTGAGGTTTAACTCCTTCTGTGTGAAGATGTACTTCAAACTCTTGTGATCCGTGTACACCTCACAATGGTTCCCAATGATGAAATGTCTCCATGTTTTCAATGCATGCACTACGGCTGCTAACTCCAAATCATGCGTGGCATAATTCAATTCGTGAGGTTTCAGTTGTCGTGAAGCATATGAAACAACTCTTCCCTCTTGCATAAGCACTGCTCCAAGTCCTCGACGTGAAGCGTTGCAATACACCTCATAATCCTTGGTCTGGTCTGGCAAAATCAACACTGGTGAGGTAACCAAACGTTTCTTCAACTCCTGGAAGCTAGCCTCACACTCCTCAGTCCATATGAACTTGGTATCCTTCTTCAACAGCTCCGTCATAGGTTTTGCA
This sequence comes from Aegilops umbellulata, assembly GCA_032464435.1. NCBI lineage: Eukaryota > Viridiplantae > Streptophyta > Magnoliopsida > Poales > Poaceae > Aegilops > Aegilops umbellulata. The sequence goes on from CP136057.1 coordinate 72,075,816, forward strand.
ATCTTTGAGAAGTTCTCAATAAATCTCCGGTAGTATCCTGCAAGTCCAAGGAAACTCCGGATCTCTCCAACTGTTGTTGGTGCTTCCCAATTGGTCACAGTGATAACCTTTGTGGGGTCAACCGCTATTCCTTCTCCGGATATAACGTGTCCGAGGAACCATACTTCCTTCAACCAAAACTCAGATTTGCTGAACTTGGCATATAACTGATGTTCTATGAGCTTCTCCAGTACCAATCGCAAATGTTCTTTATGTTCCTCTTCATTCTTCGAGTAAACCAAAATATCATCAATGAACACTACGACGAACTTATCCAAAAACTCCATAAACACCTTGTTCATCATGTTCATAAAATAGGCAGGTGCGTTAGTCAGACCAAATGACATAACGGTATACTCATGCAGCCCATATCTTGTCATGAATGCTGTCTTAGGTATGTCCTGCTCTCGAATCTTCAACTGATGGTACCCTGATCGCAAATCGATTTTGGAAAACACTTTAGCTCCTTGCAACCGATCAAACAGATCATTGATCATCGGTAGTGGGTACTTGTTCTTGATGTTACTTCGTTCAATCCACGATAATCAACAACCATTCTTAACGATCCATCCTTCTTTTCCACTAGAAGTACTGGTGATCCCCAAGGCAAAGAACTTGGGCGAATGTAACCTTTATCCAGTAACTCCTTAATATGCTTCTTAATCTCCACCAAATCCTTTGCGGGCATCCTGTATGGTCTCTTCGATATTGGCCCTGTGCCTGGCAAAAGCTCAATCAAAAACTCAATATCTCTATCTGGTGGCATGCCTGGCAACTCTTCTGGAAATACGTCAGGGAAATCCTTTACCACTGGTACTTCCTCCTGCACAACTCCTGATAAGGAATTTACTTGTGTCCTGTTTGGCGCATGCCGGGATACATACTCGATCCTTCTTCCTTCTGGTGTTGTAAGCAAAATTGTCTTACTGGCGCAATCGATGTTTCCCACATATATCGACAGCCAATCCATACCGAGAATCACGTCCAAACCTTATGATTCCAGAATAATTAAATCCGAAGGGAAAACATGCCTTCCTATACTTAATGGCACTTGAAAACATCCTTGACTGGCCATATACTCTGCTCCTGGTGAGCTTACTAGCATAGGTGTTTTAAGAATCCTAGTGGGCAGGCTATACTTATCCACAAATCCCCTTGATATGTATGAATGTGATGCACCAGTATCAAAAAGAACGAGTGCAGTAAATGATTTAACCAAAAACTTACCTATTACTGCATCAGGTTGAGCTTCAACCTCCTCCATGTTAATGTGGTTCACCTGTCCCCTGTTGAAAGGGTTCAGCTTCTTCCTAGAGCTTCCATTGCCATTCTGGCCTTCAGGACACTCATTAGCATAATGTCCTGTCTTCTGACAGTTAAAACAGGTGATTTGGCTCAGGTCTCCCTTGGCTGGGGTTGATGGGGTGGTACGGTTCTGGCCGTTGCTTCCTCCATTCCCATTACCATTCTTGGGGCCATTATGGTTGTGCAAGCTACCTCCTCCATGGGTATGCTGAAAATGAACTCCCGGTTTAGGGGTAAGACGAGGCTTCTGCTGAGCTCCTGAGTTGAACTTGCCTTGTCCATACTTCCTCTTGCGGTTTTCAATCTGCTGCTGCTTCCCTTCAATCATAGGAGCACGATCTACCAGCTCCTGGTAGTTGTTGAAGCTTGCTACCATCAACAGCATGCTTAGCTCGTCATTCAGTCCTTCCAGAAACTTCTCCTGCTTGGCTGCATCCGTAGCAATGTCATCCGGGGCATAACGTGCTAGTTTACTAAAGTCATCCACATACTGGCCAACTGTCTGTCCTCCTTGGCGCAAGTTGCGAAACTTACGCTTCTTCATGGCCATAGCTCCAGCTGAAACATGGGCAGTACGGAAAGCTTGCTGAAACTGGTCCCATGTGACAGTGTCTACAGGGTAAGTGGCTGTAAAATTGTCCCACCATGCTGCTGCGGGTCCTTCAAGCTGATGAGTGGCAAATTTCACCTTTTCCCCATTTGTACATCCTGCAGTGGTCAACTCCCTCCCTGTCTTGCGGAGCCAATCATCTGCTACTATCGGCTCGGTGCTACTGGAGAACACCGGCGGAATCAGCCTAAGAAAACGGGTTAAGTGATCAACAGGTGGTGGCGGTGGTGGGTTGTTGTTGTTGTTGTTGTTGTTGTTGTTGTTGTTGTTGTTGTTGTTGTTGTTGTTGTTGTTGTTGTTGTTGTTGTTGTTGTTGTTGTTGTTGTTGTTGTTGTTGTTGTTTTTGTTGTTGTTGTTGTTGTTGTTGTTGTTGTTGTTGTTGTTGTTGTTGTTGTTGTTGTTCTGGTTCTGGACTAGCAACTGCATCAAAGCATTATGCTGCTGGATCAACTGAGTGAGCTCCGGTGGGAAAGCAAATCCATTGTCACGTCTCGGAGGCATCTGAGGGTTTAGAAAGGATGAAAATTAAGAGTAGAATAAGGTCTAAAGAGAAAACACTACTGTCGGTGTCAAAACCGGCGGATCTCGGGTAGGGGGCCCCGAACTATGCGTCTAGGCGGATGGTAACAGGAGACAAGGGACACGAAGTTTTACCCAGGTTCGGGCCCTCTCGATGGAGGCAAAACCCTACGTCCTGCTTGATTAATATTGATGATATGGGTAGTACAAGAGTAGATCTAGCACGAGATCAAGGAGGCTAAACCCTAGAAGCTAGCCTATGGTATGATTGTTGTATGTTGTCCTACGGACTAAAGCCCTCCGGTTTATATAGACACCGGAGAGGGTTAGGGTACAAAAAGTCGGTTACAATGGTTGGAAAGTCCCTTCCGGACACGGGACGAAGTCCCTTCCGGACACGGGACGAAGTCTTCAATCTTCTATCTTCATAGTCGAGGAGTCCGACTAAAGGTATAGTCCGGCCATCCGGACACCCCCTAATCCAGGACTCCCTCAGTAGCCCCTGAACCAGGCTTCAATGACGACGAGTCCGGCGTGCAGATTGTCTTCGGCATTGCAAGGCGGGTTCCTCCTCCAAGTACTTCATAGAAGATTGTGAACACAAAAGACAGTGTGCGACTCTGCAAAATGAGTTTCCACATATTGCCATAGAGAGAATAATATTTACACAAATCTAATCTGCTGACGTATTCCGTAGTGTGACATCACACCACGGCCAAGTCTTTATTCGAATCGTTTTTACTCCCCCACCTCAGCGCATTTTGCAAGGCGGTTTCCTTGGCACGTCTTGTCAAAGCAGAGATCGTGTCCCCTTATTTACGGGATTCTCATCAATACGGACGTGGGTAACCCAACCGCGCCATTTATCACGGCGCTTGGGAGATAAGCGAGTTTTACCAGGCTGGTGGGGACGCTTAGCCGCATCCGCCCATATAAAGGGATAAGGATCCACCTTTTTACCTACGCCTTCTTCCTATTTTGCCTATCCATCTTCCGCGCACTCGAGCTCCAGCGCCCAAGCCCGCACTTCCTACCTCAACCATCTCCAGCCATGTCCGGAGCGGGAGGCAAGTGGATGGTCTACTCCGTTATGGAGGGACACGTCAAAAAACTGAGGAAAGCCAGATACTTGTCTAACGACATCGCGCACCGGCTTCCCGAAGAGGGGCAGCACCTCCCCACCCCAAGGCCCCATGAGAGGGTAGTGTTTCTCCCCCACTTCCTCTGCGGACTGGGTTTTCCTCTCCACCCATTCGTCCGGGGGCTCATGTTCTACTACGGCCTAGATTTCCATGATCTGGCCCCGAACTTCGTCCTCAACATCTCGGCGTTTATCGTTGTGTGCGCGGCTTTCCTATGCATCCGCCCCCATTTCGGCCTATGGCTCAAGACTTTCAACGTCAAGCCGAAGGTGGTGCGCGGCAACCAGGCGGAGTGTGGAGGTGCCATGGCGGGCAAGATAGCCAACGTCCTATGGCTCGAGGGCTCCTTTGTGGAGACCCTGAAGGGGTGGCAATCGGGGTGGTTTTACATCACCGAGCCGTGCAACCCTGAGTGGGTCACAGCCCCCGAGTTCCGGTCCGGACCCCCTACGCGGCTCACGTCTTGGAAAGAGACGGGCATGTCGTGGGGCAATAAAGGAGAGGTAACCGGACTGCAAAAATGCATCCAAACCTTGGTGAACAAGCAGCTCAAGCTTGTCAACGTAGTCCAGGTTATGCTCATCCGCCGGATCCTCCCGTGTCAACAACGGGCTTTCAATCTGTGGGAGTTCGACCCGGCGCAGCACCAATTTCTGAACAGGCTCTTCGACACGATGTATGAAGACGCCTGGAAGGTGCTATTCAAAGGCGCCGAGGCTCCCGCATTCGCTTTCGAGGACCGCGGATTCAGCACGCAGCTTCTCGCTAGTGCGGTAAGCTATTTTTACCTTTTACAGGATGTTGGTTTTCCATAGTTTGACTCTATGTGGGATCTAAACTCCCCTTCCTTTTACAGGATTGGCAGGCGAAGTCCGGACAGATCGACTGTCCGGCCCCTTTGCCCGAAGACCCACCCGATGCTCACTTAGCGAAGTTGGTGGCTCCGGCACCTTACGTGGTGCCGGAGAAGAAGGCCAAGAAGAGGGCCACAGGGACTTGAAAGAGTTCCCGCTGCCCGGAGGTGTCGGATTCATCATCCGACGAATCCGAGACGCGCTCCTCCCGTGAAAACGAGGACGAGGAGGAAGAAACCTCTCCCCCTCCAGCGGGGGGAGGAAAGAAAAGGAAGGTCGCCCCGACAGGGGAGGCCGAAGGGTCCAAGAAGGGGAAGACCCTTCCTCCGGACTACCCCAACGACGCCGACGACGACGAAGAGGAGTGCCGCGTAGGGCCAAGCGTCCGGCGGAATCGTAAGCATACGGGCACCCGAGTAATTCATAGCATTCCTTTATTGCACAGCCTTTCCTTATGTCGAATATATCTATGCAGTCCGCCCAAAGCCGGGCTCGACGAGTCTTCAAGCGGCTCCCTGGATTCGTCGGATGTGAACTCCCTTCCGACGGCTACCTCCCCCGCCCTACAGACGACGCTGAAGTGTTGTCCCAACAGGTTCCAAGTCGAGAGGAGGTGGTCTTGGAGGCGCCACAAGGTGACCTCCCGGACTCCAGGAGTAAAGGGGATAAAACCCCCAGGGCTCCAAGTCCGGCTTTGAGCCGGACACTGCACCAGAATCGTCAACGGTTCCGGACCGTGTTAGGCGAACTCCTTCTAAGAGGAGCAAGCCTACTGAGCCGGCGGCCCCCGTCCAACCGGAGGCGCCGGACAATCTGCTGGAGGTGCTTAGCGGCGTCTCCATCGACGAGGAGCACCGCACTATTATGAGTGCGGTGATCCAGAAGGTTCAGTCCGCCAAGAGCGGACTGACTGAAGCTTGTGCCAGCCTTCGAGGTAAGTACAGAATATAAAAATATTACCGCATAGACAGTAGCCCCTGATGCTCTGTTTGGCGTTCGGAAAGAAAATCCGAATAGAGGATCTAATAAAATTCGCAGGAGTCTAACAAAAAAAGAGTCAATATGCGTATGCAGGCTTCACTGCTGGCGACCGCCGCACTGACTGCGGAGGTGGGCACACTGAAGCAGGGCCTCGAGCGGACCGAGCAAGAGCTCGTCCTTGCCAAACGGCAGCTCGAGGAGAAAGAAGGTAAGAAATACCTTATAGAAAAAGAAGAAATATAAAAGTGCAATTGCAAAAATATGACAGGATTAACATGGCTATTTTAGGGGCCACAACTAAGGTGGCGACCCTCAAGCAAGCGTTGGCCGAGGCCAAGAAGAAAGCGGCCGCGGAGCGCACCGAGCGGGAGACATGTGAGGCGCAAGTTGGCGAGGTATGGCAAGAGCTCCAGGTTCTCATGGAAAAACATGAGAGTTTGGAGCTTAACTCAAAGACGCGAGCGTCCGAGCTCGCGGCGGCTATTGAAAATGCCAAATCTGCCAAGGCCGAATCCCAGAAGGCCCTCCAGGAGTTGGATGCGGTGAAAAAGATAGCGGCGGGTAAGGCATTCTTTATGCAAAGCAAACATGTAAAAGTGAGCTTCTTGTTACTTACCCGAATCCGGAGCTCTCCAGGAGCATTCGCAGATCTTCCCCATAGCGTGTCCGATGCCGCTGCATTCTACCGAGCCGAAGAGGGCAGCTCGACGGAGAAGGTGTTCTGGTCTCAGTATGCTAATACCGGACACCCTGTGCCCCTGAGCGACCAGCTGAAGCAGCTGGTAGAGCTCCACAAGGTAGCCGAACAGGCCATGAAGGGCCTCATAGTTCGGCTGTGGCCTCGAGAGGCTTTGCCTGGGAGCTACTTTGGGCTGGTGCGGCGGATGGTGGAGGCCTGTCCAAGGCTCGAGGTCATCAAGCGCTCCGTCTGCATCGAAGGTGCCCGTAGGGCCCTTGCCCGTGCTAAGGTGCACTGGGGCAAGCTGGATGGTGAGAAGATTGTGAAGGACGGGCCACCACCGGGAAAGAGCATCGCAAGCCCGAGAACTATTATAAGGACGTTCTGAAGGGTGCCCGCCTTGTGGCGGATGAATGTTCCATGGATGTAATTTTGGAGTAAACTCACTCGTTTTATCCTGTGCGCTGAAAAATTGTTCATGTGCGCTTAAGCAATGCGTTTTGAATTTAAAATATTACCTTCTGTGCGGCCGTTTATCAAATTTGAGAGATGGCGAGTGGTCGGCTTCTGCCCCCATGCCACTAGTACTGGGGTGTTCGGGATAAACCTGAGCGCTCTTTTTCCCATGTTTGGGTCCTTCGAGGGAGGCGCTCAGCACAACGAACAAGGCAACCGGACTATAGTGCTTGAACACTCTCACTTAGCCATAGAATTCTATAATTTTAAATTTCGGTGAAGCCCCTAGTGTTCGAAAGACCGAGTTCGGGGCGCTATCCACGCCTTTGGCCGGGCAAAGCCGACTCCTCTCTCTAAGCGGCATAAGTCTTTAGGGACTCGAAAAACCTCTCGAACAGCGACCAGTCTCTCGCTTCATCGTGACAGTCAGTTTTAGCTTTCTCTACTGAGGTGCTCCGCCCAGCTCAACTGGGGCACAATCGCAGTAGTTCTCCTAGTGCTACCTTAGCCGATACAACGGAACGTAAGGCACCAAAACATAGGACCCGAGCAAACCCAACTATTGACCCAAGACATGATTCGGAGCCGATGCATATAATGCTATAAGTTCGGGGTGCCGTACTTGTTAAAGTGTTCGGACTTCTCACGCCATATTAGGGGGGTACTGAAGCCCCTGGCATATTGACCGTACCAAAGTGTACGGGTGCAACATGTCGTTAATGAACATATATTTGTAAAAAAACAGTAATGCGAAAGTAGACAAAAGCTATGCATTGTTTATAGACAAAGGCTGCGATCGAAGCAGAACGATACAAATAGTGCGATAAGCAAAAGCGGGACTATTTAACATGTCCTTTCCAGGGGCAGGCTGCAGAATAGTATGCAGAACAGGTATACTGCTCGTGACAGAGACCACCTGGGAGTTCTATAATGCGGCGTAGCTTTTCTGCTGCCCTGGTTCTTGCATCATTTGAGCGGCAGTTGGATTGCCGAACAGGTCTTCCGAAGTATGGAGTCCTGAAAGTAAGAGAAAATAAAGAAATCGGCAGCCCCTAGTGCGGTTTAGGCCGTGTTTCGGGCGTGCCATGATGGTGCCCCTCCCCCTGTGCCCATGGTATTTCGAGAGCGTAGTTATGTACGCGAGGCACTGGTTTCGCATGTTCGCGAGGGCTGGGGTTGGGGCCGCGTTGCTACGCCTGCTCGGAACGTGCCAGGCGGTCTTGTTGTAGGTTACTCCGGGCGCGCTTGACGATGTCCGGATGTTTAACGGCCGGACTGGAGAGCTGCCTTGAGAGGCAGCTTTGTACTTCCGCTGCAAGGGCCGCCGTGTGCTCCTCTGTTCGGAGGGAGCGTTCGGTGTTTCCATTGACCGTGATTACTCCTCGAGGGCCTGACATCTTGAGCTTAAGGTATGCATAGTGCGGCACCGCATTAAACTTTGCGAATGCGGTTCGCCCGAGCAGTGCGTCATAGCCACTGCGGAACGGGACTATGTCGAAGATTAACTCCTCGCTTCGGAAATTATCTGGAGATCTGAAGACCACTTCAAGTGTGACTGAGCCTGTACAGTTGGCCTCTACACCTGGTATGACGCCTTTAAAGGTCGTTTTGGTGGGCTTAATCCTCGAGGGATCTATGCCCATTTTCCGCACTGTATCCTGGTAAAGCAAGTTCAGGCTGCTGCCACCGTCCATAAGGACTCTTGTGAGATGAAATCCATCAATAATTGGGTCTAGAACCAATGCGGCGAATCCGCCATGACGGATGCTAGTGGGGTGGTCCCTTTGATCGAAGGTGATCGGGCAGGAGGACCATGGGTTGAACTTTGGGGCGACTGGCTCCATCGCATATACGTCCCTTAACGCACGCTTCCGCTCCCTCTTGGGGATGTGGGTTGCGTATATCATGTTCACCGACCGCACTTGTGGGGGAAAACCCTTCTTTCCACTGTTGTTCGGCGGCCGGGGCTCCTCTCGTCATCGCTACGCAACCCCTTGCCTCTATTTTCGGCATTTAGCTTGCCTGCCTGCTTGAACACCCAACAATCTCTGTTGGTGTGATTGGCTGGCTTTTCGGGGGTGCCATGTATCTGGCACAAGCGGTCGAGTATTCGGTCCAAACTGGACGGGCCCTGAGTATTTCTTTTGAATGGTTTTTTCCGCTGACCGGATTTATAGCCTCTGAATCCAGCATTGACTGCCGTATCCTCGTTGATGTCGCTGTTAACGCGGCTCTTTTGCTTGTTCTGACGCGACCTGCCACTATTGTCCTTGGTGTCCGAATTACCAAGGCTCTTCGTCAAGTTATTGCTATGAGCTAGCCAGTTGTCTTCTCCCGCGCAAAAGCGGGTCATGAGCGTCGTGAGTGCTGCCATGGATTTCGGCTTTTCCTGTCCAAGGTGCTGGGCAAGCCACTCGTCGTGGATATTATGCTTGAAGGCTGCTAGGGCCTCAGCGTCCGGAAAGTCTACTATTTGGTTTTTATTTGTTAGGAACCGTGTCCAGAATTGCCTTGCCGATTCCTCTGGCTGCTGAATTATGTGGCTTAGGTCATCGATGTCTGGTGGTCGCACATAGGTGCCCTGGAAATTGTCGAGGAATGCGGCTTCCAGGTCCTCCCAACACCCGATTGATTCTGCTGGCAAGCTGTTAAGCCAATGCCGATCTGGTCCCTTGAGTTTGAGTGGGAGGTATTTGATGGCGTGTAGATCGTCGCCGCGGGCCATGTAGATATGAAGGAGATAATCCTCGATCCATACCGCGGGATCTGTTGTGCCATCGTATGATTCGATGTTCACGGGTTTGAAACCCTCAGGGATTTGATGATCCATTACTTCATATGTGAAGCATAGGGGGTGTGCGGCGCCTCTGTATTGGGCTATATCACGACGCAGCTCAAACGAGATTTGTCTGTTGTGTTCGGCTTGGCCGGGTTTATTATATCCGGAGTGACGATCACCGTCACGTACCATGGGGCGCCCGCGCGATCCGTAGATCGATCTTGTTTGCCTCACCTTGTCCTCCCTATGCCTCGCAGGTCTGACGCATTTTCCCGTGCCTTAGGAGGTTTTGAGCGGCGTCGGGGTGCGGCTTGAGCGGAGGGCCGAGAGGCCTCTCTGTCATGGCCACGAGGTGGCCGATCGGCCGTATCATGCACTGGTGATATAGGTTTAGGTGCTTCCTCGTCTAACCGGGGCAGCAGCCTGCGCTTTGGGTAACTCTTGGAGGGTGTTCGAGTTCATACTCTTCGGCCGCAAGGACTTCAGTCCATCTGTCAGCTAGCAAATCTTGATCAGCTCTAAGTTGTTGCTGTTTTTTCTTGAGGCTTCTTGCCGTGGCCATAAGCCTGCGCTTGAAACGCTCTTGTTCGACGGGATCCTCTGGCACGACGAATTCATCGCCGTCGAGGCTTGCCGCGTCTTCGGAGGGAGGCATATAATTATCATCCTTGACCTCTCTGTCTGCCGCTCTCTCGTGAGGGTTGGCTTCTCCATCCTCCTCCGCTGAATCTTGCTGGAGGGGGTGTTCTTCGGCGCTATCCGGAGTGTTCTTATCTCCTGTGCCGGAATCACCATTTTTGCTTTGGCGGGATTTAGAGCGGCGCCGCTGATGCCGGCGCTTAGGCTGCTTCTTGGAGGGGTCATCCCCCGCTGTTCCATCACCATCTCCTTCTTTTGGGGTATCCACCATGTATATGTCATACGACGAGGTGGCTTTCTAGTGCCCTATAGGTGCTGGTTCTTGGTCGTCTCCTACATCAGCATCCATACCGTCGATGTCTTCGGAGTCGAAGTCGAGCATGTCGGTTAAATCATCGACAGTGGCCACAAAGTGGGTAGTGGGTGGGCTTTGAATTTCTTCGTCGTCCGTATCCCAACCTTGCTGACCGCAGTTCGGCCAGGGCTCTCCTGATAAAGAGAGAGACTTTAATGACTTCAGAATATCGCCAAAGGGCGAGTGCTGAAAGATGTCCGCGGCGGTAAACTCCATGATCGGCGCCCAATCAGATTCGATCGGCGGGGGCGCGGAGGGCTTGGAGTCCGGAGAGGAGTCCGGCCCCATGGAGTCACGGGCCTTGCGGAGTGCGGGGCTGGTGTTTGGCTCGATCGCCGTTGGGATCGTAGCCCCCGTGGCGGCGTCCAACCACTCATTCTCGATCGGCGCAGTTGGTTCTAAATCAAGGGTCGGAACCGATGCGTGCGCGGCCTCCAGGGCACTGTTCGGGGGCAGAGCCAAATCATGCCCATCGTGACAGTGCGGCGCGCTCGGCCGTGGCTCGAATCCGTCGAAGATCAAGTCCCCGCGGACGTCAGCCATGTAGTTTAAACTTCCAAATCTGACGTGATGGCCAGGGGCGTAGCTTTCGATCTGCTCTAGATGGCCAAGTGAATTGGGGAGTGCGAAGCCACTGAAGACGAAGATCTGTCCGGGGAGAAAAGTCTCACACTGGACTGCATCGCTATTGATGATCGGAGGAGCCATCGGGCCTAAAAGCGACGACACAGAGGAACTCTCAATGAAAGCACCAATGTCGGTGTCAAAACCGGCGGATCTCGGGTAGGGGGTCCCGAACTGTGCGTCTAGGCGGATGGTAACAGGAGACAAGGGACATGAAGTTTTACCCAGGTTCGGGCCCTCTCGATGGAGGTAAAACCCTACGTCCTGCTTGATTAATATTGATGATATGGGTAGTACAAGAGTAGATCTACCACGAGATCAAGGAGGCTAAACCCTAGAAGCTAGCCTATGGTATGATTGTTGTATGTTGTCCTATGGACTAAAGCCCTCCGGTTTATATAGACACCGGAGAGGGTTAGGGTTACACAAATTCGGTTACAATGGTAGGAGATCTAAATATCCGCATCGCCAAGCTTGCCTTCCACGCCAAGGAAAGTCCCTTCCAGACACGGGGTGAAGTCTTCAATCTTGTATCTTCATAGTCGAGGAGTCCGGCTGAAGGTATAGTCCGGCCATCCGGACACCCCCTAATCCAGGACTCCCTCAACTACCCATATGCACATGAGACAATTGCACACAAATCACTTCATTCAATCAAACAAGGGCATACAATTAGTCTAGAACTATCGCAAAAGGTTCATGGACTATACTATATACATGGTGGAACACTACTACTGTTATGGTAGTCTACTAGAAAAACTGCTCCGATGAAGACTCCATGATATCTGCTCCAGCTTCGTCTTCACAATCATCGTAACTAGGATCGGAATCGGTGTCGTCGATGATGATGTAGTTCTCTAGACAGGTGCAATTTCATCTTCTCCTCCGGGTGCTGAATTCCCCACGAGTTCTTCAATCTTCTCCTTAAGATCGCCGTTTTGTCTCACTAGAGCTATGATCTCATCCATGTATTCCTTGCGAGTGGCCTTCAGTTCTCCTTCTAGTTCGATAATCTTGACTTTTGCTTTCTTCAACTCCATCATGTCTACGCACATCTGGTTCTCCTGGCGTTGAATGTGCTGGTTTAACTCTTGGATGAAAGCTGCAATGGATCTATCCTTCTTGGTGCTAACTATCTCCCATTGTTCATCTCGGCGTCCGCAAATCTGGTAGATAGTATCCTGGAGGTCTTCTTGGTAGACTTCTCCAATGCGTCCCATGGTTATGTGAGCTGCCATGCTCTTTCCCAGACTCCAGGTTGGTGCATTAAAAACAAACTCTATGGGCTCCGTGACTGGCGCAAACGTCCTTCCTGGAACTTGAGCTTGAATCTTCCAACGCTCCTCTTTGGGTAAAGTGGCGTTGTAGGTCCCGGTGAAGCTTGGTATTCCAATGTTCAGGTACTTAGTGACTTCCTTCAGGTGTCGTCCAAAAGGTGTATCTTCATCCGGCTGGGTGAACTTGATCCTCGCTTCCGTCATCCTAAAAGAGTAGAAAAGATGAGGAGTCAGAAATGAGAAGAGAGTAGTAATCTAGGGCTTTAGCTTAGTGTTCGTGTCCTACAGTCAGCGTGTGCTATGATACCATCTTTGTAGCGACCAGACCTCAAACAGTCTGATCTCTGTGCTCAGGTGTCATCCCTGGATCAGTAATGCTGACACCACACAGTACTTGAAGGATTTATAACAGTGTAGCAATCACACACTTATTACATCGATGTCTCAAAAGAGAACTTATTACAATAAATATGGCTTAAGGCCATCTAATAACGATAACAGCGGAAGGCTTGGAAGATAAGCGAGTCCATCAACTCCAACGGCATCACTGAGTATAGAACCATGACCTAAAGGCACCTTACTCGTTGTCTGAAAAGTCTACAACATAAAACGTTGCAGCCCGAAAACGGGTCAGCACATGGAATATGCTGGCAATGTAACACATAGAGAGTATTGAAAGATTAAGCCTATACTACATGCATATTTGGCTGGTGGAAAGCTCTATGGTTACAGTTTGCGTAAAGCCAATTTTTCCCTACTGCAAAGGAATAAATTTATTTTAACTATCATGGTGGTTGTTAAACATTGAGAATGGTTGACAGCATCCTCAATCCCAATTAAAGTAATCATCATTAAAACCCAACAATATTAATTTAAAAGTAACATGATGAGATTCACATGATATCCAAGTACTAGATACTCAAAACGTCCATAACTGGGGACACGGCTAATCATGATTAGTTTGTACACTCTGCAGAGGTTTGCGCACTTTTCCCCACAAGTCTCGATCGCCTCCGTTGGATTTCTCGCACTACAGAATGTTTGAGAAACGGATGACCGAGACATAGTCTTTCAGAAGCGCTAGCACCTTATGATGGATAGACCGGTACACCTACTTTCCCCTACATCTGCTAGTCTACCCTGTAAGAGTTCGCACGACTTAATCAACTATGCTAGAGCCCATAATAGCTTGTGGCTGCACACGGAAGTTTCTAGTATGAAAAATCTTATGATCCCTTTGGGCCTGGGTGGCGGTCCATAAAGAAAAACAACAGGCAATCCTGGAAACCCAGGTACCTCAATCCACCTAGATGTGTGTTTAAGTTTCCACCTTAGATAAACCATTAATTAACAATCTCACATCTGTCATGGATATCACTCACCCAATCCATGTCTACTAGCATAGCATGGCATAATAAGCAAACGTAGAATAACTCCTAAGGGTTTGATAATAAAACAGGTAATAGGTACTACCTCAACTACTTCCCATACCACAATTTAATTAGATCCTAATCATACAATGTTTGAGGATTGATCTAATGCAACAAAACTAGGTAGTAAAAGAGGTATGATCAAAGTGTTACTTGCCTTGCTGATGATCCGCGAAACCTAGAGATTCGAAGTAACAGGCGGCGCACTCCGGGTATTCTATCACAGACAAACAAACAAGCATACAATAAGTACTCATCTAATGCACAGGTAAAACTCAAATAAGAGATCTAACCAAAAAGTTCAACTTAAGAACTCCGGTTTGCAAAAAAGAATCAAATCAAACGAAACAACGAAACTCAAACGGCGAAAGAAAACAACTTCGTTCTACTAATCTGGATCTAAGTCAAATTTTACAGAAGCAACAACTTGTTTAAGTTGGTTAAACGGATAGAGGGTTTCGAGACGAAACTCTAGGCGCTTGAATCGCCTGATTCCGATAAATGAGCGAAAAGTTATACTAAAACGAAAATCGGATCAGAAATAATCATGGAAAATCCGAGAAAAAGAAAAACAACGATCAGATTAATGAACGGGCGTTCGTTATCTGGATCTAAACGACGAACACGTTCGTTAAAACGAACGAACGAGCGAACGCTCGCTAAATAACCTAAACCGAATAAAACCGATCTAAAAGAACGGAAACTAAAAAAAAGACGAAAACCGACGGAAAAACTGAACGGTTTTTTCGAGAAAAAACGGCGGCGCAGAAAACGAGGCACCTCGGGCGGCGGATCGGCGAGGCGGCGGCGGCGGCGCAGGGGGCGGCGCGGGCGGCGGGCGACGGGCGGCGGCGCTATGGCGGCGGGGCTGGGGCGCTAGGGTTTGGGAGTTCCCGGGCTGGGCTCCCCGGCTTATAAAGCCTGGACGGTCCTAGTGTCTGGGTTGGACACGGCCCGTAGGTCGGTTGCGTATTTTTAAAAATAATTACACGCAGAAAAACAAGGAAAAGAAATACTAAACAGACTCCAAAAATCCCGAAATAAATTTTCCTCGACTTCTAAAATCAAGCCGTACAAAGTGAACATTTATTTGGGGCCTAAATGCAATTTTGAAAAACGCATATTTTTCCTAAATTCAAATAAAATAGCGTAAAACTCCGAAATAAATTCTCTCTTTATTTTATTATTAAATCCTCAGTATTTCTTTATTTTGGGAAAGTCATTTTATTCCCCCTCTCATATTTTTGTAATAGAAATTATTGATGATAAAATAATTAAAATCAAATGATCCTATTCTCAAAATTTGAGAAAACTCAAATTTGAAAATAACGAAATCCCCAACTCTCTCCGTGGGTCCTTGAGTTGCGTAGAATTTCTTGGATCAAAACCAAAAGCATATAAAATATGAAATGCATTGATGATCTAATGTATAACATTCCAAATTGAAAAATTTGGGATGTTACAACGCCGTCCTTTTTTTGTATTTCTCATTGCTTTTGTCAACAATGTTTGTATATTAAACTGCTCTTCCTGTGCATCAGCCATTTGAACTGGTGATGGAGAAATCTAGAGTGAAAACAAGGTCTTCAGAGCACACAATGCTACCTGCTAAAGCAGATATCTTGTTGGTTACAGATAGCTCTTCAGAGGAGGATTCAGAGGCAGATGACCAGTCCTATTATCCTCCTGAGGTGTATGCTCAAACTTGAAAGGGTTATATTACTCACATCATGCATATGTTGTATTGCAATACTTAGTTTTTACATCATATACACGATATTGAATGCCATCTCCTTAGTTGACACATCATATATGTGATTGCCCTCTCCTCACTTCCTTAGTATATAAATCATATATTTGAATTATATCATGCCATGATGTTTACATAGACAGCATGTATCTGAATTATGGCATGCCAACCCATTTTCTAAAGACATAATATAGTTATATCATCTCATCATGTTTACATAGTCATCATATTTTGAATTATGTCATTCTATCCATGAATTATATCATGCCATTGATACGTCCATTTTGCATCATGCTTTTATATTGATATTTATTGCCTTATGGGATGTTATTACATGTTATGTCACAATACTTATGCATATTCTCTCTTATTTTACAAGGTTTACATAAGGAGGGAGAATGCCGGCAGCTGGAATACTGGGCTAGAAAAGGAGCTAATATTAGAGACCTATTCTGCACAACTCCAAAAGTCCTGAAACTCTACGAAAGTTAATTTTGGAAATAATAAAAAATACTGAGCAAAAGAAATACATCAGGGGCCACCACCTGTCCATGAGGGTGGGGGGCGCGCCCCCTGCCTCGTGGGCCCCCTGTTGGTCCTCTAGTGGCCATCTTCTGCAATATGAAGTGTTTCGTCTGAAGAAAAATGGCAAGCAACCTTTCGGGATGAGAATCCGCCGCCACGAGGCGGAACCTTGGCGGAACCAATCTAGGGCTCCGGCAGAGCTGTTCTGCCGGGGACACTTCCCTCCGGGAGGGGGAAATCATCGCCATCGCCATCACCAACGCTCCTCTCATTGGGAGAGGGCAATCTCCATCAACATCTTCACCAGCACCATCTCCTCTCAAAACCCTAGTTCATCTCTTGTATCCAATTCTTGTCTCCAAGTCCGGGATTGGTACTAGTAGGTTGCTAGTAGTGTTAATTACTCCTTGTAGTTGATGCTAGTTGGTTTATTTGGTGGAAGATCATATGTTCAGATCCTTTATGCATATTAATACCCCTCTGATTATGAACATGAACATGCTTTGTGAGTAGTTACGTTTGTTCTCGAGGACATGGGAGAAGTCTTGCTATTAGTAGTCATGTGAATTTGGTATTCGTTCGATATTTTGATGAGATGTATGTTGTCTATCCTCTAGTGGTGTTATGTGAACGTCGACTACATAACAATTCACCATTAATTGGGCCTAGAGGAAGGCATTGGTAAGTAATAAGTAGTTGATGGGTTGCTAGAGTGACAGAAGATTAAACCCTAGTTTATGCGTTGCTTCATAAGGGGCTGATTTGGATCCATATGTTTCATGCTATGGTTAGGTTTACCTTAATACTTTTGTTGTAGTTTTGAATGCTTGCAATATAGGTTAATCATGAGTGGGATGCTTGTTCAAGTAAGAATAGCACCCAAGCACCGGTCCACCCACATATCAAATTCTCAAAGTACCGAACGCGAATCATATGAACGTGATGAAAACTAGCTTGACGATAATTCCCATGTGTCCTCAGGAGCGCTTTTCTCTATATAAGAGTTTGTCCAGGCTTGTCCTTTGCTAAAAAAAGGACTGGGCCACCTTGCTGCACTTTGTTTACTTTTGTTACTTGTTGCTCATTACAAATTATCCTAACACAAAACTATCTGTTACCACTTATTTCAGTATTTGCAGAGAATACCTTGCTGAAAATCGCTTATCATTTCCTTCTGCTCCTCATTGGGTTCGACACTCTTACTTATCGAAAGGACTACGATAGATCCCCTATACTTGCGGGTCATCAAGACTCTTTTCTGGCGCCTTTGGTAGGTGGAATTTGGTAAGGAAAAATTTATATAGTGTGCTGAAATTTTTTGTCACTTGTTACTATGGAAAGTAATCCTCTAAGGGGCTTGTTCGGGGTATCTTCACCCCGACCATTAGAGCAAAGATTTGCTCCTCAACCTACTGAACCTACTGAAAATGAAAATGAAAATGCCCACTTTGAGATTCATTCGGGTATGTTAGAAAAACTGCTAGCTAATTCTTTTGTAGGAGATGGAACAAAGCATCCTGATGAGCACCTAATATATTTGGATGAAGTTTGTGGATTATTTATGCTTGCAGGTATACCCGATGATGTTGTTAAGAGGAAGGTATTCCCTTTATCTTTGATGGGAGATGCATCGACATGGTATAGGCTATGTGATGATACGGGATCATGGAACTATAAACGATTGAAATTGGAATTTCATCAGAAGTTTTATCCTATATATCTTGTTCATCATGATCGCAATTATATATATAATTTTTGGCCTCGCAAAGGAGAAAGCATCGCTCAAGCTTGGGGGAGGCTTAAATCAATGTTATATTCATGCCCTAATCATGAGCTCCCAAGAGAAATAATTATTCAAAGTTTTTATGCACGGCTTTCTGATAACAATCGCACCATGCTCGATACTTATTGTGTTGGCTCTTTTATGATGAAGACTATTGAATTCAAATGGAATTTATTGGATAGAATTAAACGCAACTCTGAATATTAGGATCTCGACGAAGGTAAGGAGTCAGGTATGACACCTAAGTTTGATTGTGTTAAATCTTTTATGGATACTGATGTTTTTCGTAAGTTTAGCACTAAATATGGACTTGAGTCTAAGATAGTAGCTTCTTTCTGTGAATCTTTTGCTGCTTATGTTGATATCCCCAAGGAGAAGTGGTTTAAATATCATCCTCCCATAGAAGTAAAAGTAGCTGCACCTATTAAAGTTGAAGAAAAGACTATCACTTATAATGATCCTATTGTTCCTACTTCTTATGTTGAGAAACCACCTTTTCCTGTTAGAATAAGGGATCATGCTAAATCTACAACCATGGTCCGTAAAAGAAATATTAGAACTTATACACCTCCTGAGCAAATTAAAGTTGAACCTATAATATTTCTATTGTTAAAGATCTCTTGTCTGATAATATCGATGGGCATGTTATTTATTTCTGTGAGGAAACTGCTACAATTGCCAAACCTTGTGCTAAAGATAAACATAGACCTGTGGTAGGCATGCCTGTTACTTCTGTTAAAATAGGAGATCATTGTTATCATGGCTTATGTGATATGGGTGCTAGTGCTAGTGCTATACCTTTTGACTTATACAAAGAAATTATGCATGATATTGCACCTGCTGAGATAGAAGATATTGATGTCACAATTAAACTTGCCAATAGAGATACTATTTCACCAATGGGAATTGTTAGAGATGTTGAAGTCTTGTGTGGGTAAACTAAATATCCTACCGATTTTCTTGTTTTTGGTTCCCCACAAGATAGCTTTTGTCCCATTATATTTGGTAGACCCTTCTTGAACACTGTTAATGCTAAGATAGACTGCGAAAAGGATGTTGTTACTATTGGTTTGGGTGATATGTCTCATGAGTTTAATTTTTCTAAATTTCGTAGACAACACCGTGAAGAAGAATTACCTAGTAAGGATGAAAGTATTGGTCTTGCTTCTATTGTCGTACCTCCTAGTGATCCTTTAGAACAATATTTGCTAGACCATGAAAAGGATATGTTTATGAATGAAAGAAGGGAAATAGATGAAGTATTCTTTAAACAGGAACCCATTCGGAAACACAATTTGCCTGTTGAAATCCTAGGGGATCCTCCTCCACCCAAGGGTGATCCCATGTTTGAGCTTAAACCGTTGCCTGATACTCTTAAATATGCTTATCTTGATGAGAAAAAGATATATACGGTTATTATTAGTGCTAACCTTTAAGAGCATGAAGAAGAGAGATTATTGAAAACTCTGAAGAAGCACCGTGATGCTATTGGATATACTCTTGATGATCTTAAGGGCATTAGTCCCACTCTATGTCAGCATAAAATAAATTTGGAAGAAGATGCCAAACCGGTTCGTGATCATCAACGATGGCTGAATCCTAAAATGAAAGAAGTGGTAAGAAAGGAAATACTGAAGCTCCTTGAGGCAGGTATAATTTATCCCGTTGCTGATAGTCAGTGGGTAAGTCCTGTCCATTGTGTCCCTAAGAAGGGAGGTATTACTGTCGTTCCTAGTGATAAAGATGAATTGATTCTGCAAATAATTATTACAGGTTATAGGATGGTAATTGATTTCCGCAAATTAAATAAGGCTACTAAAAAAGATCATTACCACTTACCTTTTATTGATCAAATGCTAGAAAGATTATCCAAACATACACATTTCTGCTTTCTAGATGGTTATTCTGGTTTCTCTCAAATACCTGTGTCAGCCAATGATCAATCAAAGACTACTTATACTTTCCCTTTTGGTACTTTTGCTTAGACGTATGCCTTTTGGTTTATGTAATGCACCTTCTACCTTTCAAAGATGCATGATGGCTATATTCTCTGACTTTTATGAAAAGATTTGTGAGGTTTTCATGGACGACTTTTCCGTCTATGGATCCTCTTTTGATGATTGCTTAAGCAACCTTGATCGAGTTTTGCAGAGATGTGAAGAAACTAATCTTGTCTTGAATTGGGAGAAGTGCCACTTTATGGTTAATGAAGGTATTGTCTTGGGGCATAAAGTTTCTGAAAGAGGTATTGAGGTTGATAAAGCCAAGGTTGATGCTATTGAAAAGATGCCATGTCCCAAGGACATCAAAGGTATAAGAAGTTTCCTTGGTCACTCCGGTTTTTATAGGAGGTTCATTAAGGATTTCTCCAAAAAAATTCAGCCTCTGACTAATTTATTACAAAAAGATATAGCATTTGTTTTTGATGATGATTGTGTAGAAGCATTTGAAATACTTAAGAAAGCATTGATCTCTGCACCTATTGTTCAGCCACCTGATTGGAACTTACCTTTTGAAATTATGTATGATGCTAGTGATTATGTTGTAGGTGTTGTTCTAGGGCAAAGAGTTGATAAGAAACTAAATGTTATTCAATATGCTAGTAAAACTCTAGACAATGCTCAGAGAAATTATGCTACTACTAAAAAAGAATTCTTAGCAGTTGTATTCGCTTGTGATAAGTTCAAACCTTATATTGATTCTAAAGTAACTATTCACACGAATCATGCTGCTATTAAATACCTTATGGAAAAGAAAGATGCTAAACCTAGACTTATTAGATGGGTTCTCTTGCTACAAGAATTTGATTTGCATATTGTTGATAGAAAGGGAGCTAAGAACCCCGTTGCAGACAACTTGTCTATGTTAGAAAATATTCTTGATGACCCACTACCTATTGATGATAGCTTTCCTGATGAACAATTAAATGTCATAAATGCTTCTCGTACTACTCCATGGTATGCTGATTATGCTAATTATATTGTTCCTAAATTTATACCACCTAGTTTCACATACCAGCAAAAGAAAAAGGTTTTCTATGATTTGAGGCATTACTTTTGTGATGACCCACATCTTTATAAAGAAGGAGTAGATGGTGTTATTAGACATTGTGTACCTGAGCATGAACAGGAACAGATCCTACGCAAGTGTCACTCCGAGGCATATAGAGGGCACCACGCTGGAGATAGAACTGCACATAAGGTATTGCAATCCGGTTTTTATTGGCCTACTCTCTTCAAGGATGCCCGTAAGTTTGTCTTATCTTGTGATGAATGTCAAAGAATTGGTAATATTGGTAGACGTTAAGAAATTCCTATGAACTATTCACTTGTTATTGAACCATTTGATGTTTGGGGCGTCGATTATATGGGACCTTTTCCTGCCTCTAATGGATACACACATATTTTAGTTGCTGTTGATTACGTCACTAAGTGTGTAGAAGCTATTCCAACTAGTAGTGCTGATCATAACACTTCTATTAAGATGCTTAAGGAAGTTATTTTTCCGAGGTTTGGAGTCCCTAGATATTTACTGACTGATGGTGGTTCACATTGTATTCATGGTGCTTTCTGTAAAATGCTTGCTAAGTATGATGTTAATCATAGAATTGCATCTCCTTATCACCCGCAGTCTAGTGGTCAAGTAGAATTGAGTAATAGAGAGCTCAAATTAATTTTGCAAAAGACTATTAACAAATCTAGAAAGAATTGGTCCAAGAAACTTGATGATGCATTATGGGCCTATAGAACTGCATATAAAAATCCTATGGGTATGTCTCCGTATAAAATGGTTTATGGAAAATAATGTCACTTACCTCTCGAACTAGAACATAAGGCTTATTGGGCTATTAAAGAGCTCAACTATGATTTCAAACTTGCCGGTGAGAAGAGGTTATTTGACATTAGCTCACTTGATGAATGGAGAACCCAAGCTTATGAAAATGCCAAGTTGTTTAAAGAAAAAGTCAAAAGATGGCATGAAAAAAGAATACAAATGCGTGAGTTTAATGTAGGTGATTATGTATTGTTATACAACTCTCGTTTAAGATTTTTTGCAGGAAAACTTCTCTCTAAATGGTAAGGACCATACGTTATCGAAGAGGTCTATCGTTCCGGTGCCATAAAAATCAACAACTTCGAAGGCACAAATCCGAAGGTGGTGAACGGTCAAAGAATTAAACATTATATCTCAGGTAATCTCATAAATGTTGAAACCAATATTATCGAAACCGTAACCCCGGAGGAATACATAAGGGACACTTTTCGTAACATTTCAGACTCTGAAAAGGAATATGTATGTGCTACTGTAAGTAAACCGACTCCAAAACAGTTTTTATGGCAATATTTGTCCGTTTTGGAATATTTAGAAAAATAGAAAAATAAGAAGCAGTCTGGGAAGGACACGAGGCCTCCATGAGGGTGGAGGGCGTGCCCCCTACCTCGTGGGCACCTCGTGCGCTCTCCGGACTCCGTTTTCTTGCACGATACGTATTTTGGTCGGTAAAAATTCATTATATATTCTCCCGAAGGTTTTGACTCCTGTATCACGCAAATATCCTCTGTTTTTGTTTCGAGCTATTTCTATAGCAGGTTTGGAGCAAGATGTCATCTCAGGATTCCGACGGAGAGAGCTATGTCTCATACCTCATCGCTGACCCAAAGACCTATGGGGATCTATCTCCTTGTGGTCGAACTATGGATGAGGAGGAGGATGCTTATTTGATGAGGATCAACGATTCAAGTTCGGAGGAGGAGGATATCCCTATACCTCAACCTGGGGATATGCACGTGAAGTTCAAGAAATCTAGTCTCCCTAAGAGGGCTAAGCTATCTAACAACCGATTTATTCCTTCGCGTTTTCGGCAGAAAAGCAAAGGAGATTTATGTGACAAGATCTTGAAGCTGGAGTCAGAGGTTGATGATTTAAAGGAGGAAATTGCTCTCCTCAATTACAATATGAAGAAGCTGAAAGCACAATTTACATCATCAACAACTCCGTCATCATCACCTCTGAAGAAGGAGACATAATCACATGGGTATGGGCACTCCCCTTGGCAACTGCCAAGCTTGGGGGAGATGCCCTGGTATCGTATCATCATCACACTCCTATCTTTACCGTTTTTCTTAGTTCGATCCTATTAGTAGTATCTTGATATAGTAGAATAAAGTTTATGGTATGATCTAGTCTTGAGTTTTGCTTTATGATCCCTCTATGTAATCAAGTCCGTGAGCTATATAATAAAGAATAGTGTTGAGTCGAGGGCTTGATTATTTTGCCATGATCTTGAGCGAATAAAAGAAAAGAGAAAAGAATAAAAAGAAACAAAGAGATCATATTGATCTTATGGAGAGTAATGACTTCACATAGAAAGAGTATGATGATTAAAAATTGTTGAGAGTTGACAAGCATAGATTTGGTCATCGTTGCAATTAATAGGAAGTAATAAAGAAAGAGAGGTTTCACATATAAATATACTATTGTGGACATCTTTTATGATTGGGAGCACTCATTAAAATATGACATGCTAAAGAGTTGATATTGGACAAGGAAGACAACATAATGGGCTATGTTTTCTTATATCTGAGATAAAGTATATTGTCATGGATCATCCAACATGTTGAGCTTTCCTTTCCCCCTCATGCTATCCAAATTCTTTGCACCAAGTAGAGATACTACGTGTGCTTCCAAAAACCCTTAAACCAGTTTTGCCATGAGAGTCCACCATATCTACCTATGGATTGAGTAAGATCCTCCAAGTAAGTTGTCATCGGTGCAAGCAATAAAAATTGCTCACTAAATATGTATGATTGGTTGGTGTGGAGTAAATAAGCTTTATACGATCTTGTGATGTGGAAGAAATAAAAGCGACGGACTGCATAATAAAGGTTCATATCACAAGTGGCAATATAAAGTGACGTTCTTTCGCATTATGATTTTGTGCATCCAACCCTGAAAGCGCATGACAACTTCTGCTTCCCTCTGCGAAGAGCCTATATTTTATTATTATCTTCTACCTTATGCAAGAGTCATGGTGATCTTCACCTCTCCTTTTTACATTTTATCCTTTGGCAAGCACAGGGTGTTGGAAAGATCCTGATATATATATATATATATATATATATATATATATATATATATATATATATATATAATTGGATGTAAGTTAGCATGAACTATTATTGTTGACATTACCCTTGAGGTAAAAGGTTGGGAGGCGAAACTATAAGCCCCTATCTTTCTCTGTGTCCGATTAAAACTCCGTAACCACAAGTATTGCGTGAGTGCTAGCAATTATGAAAGACTAAATGATAGTTGAGTATGCGGACTTGCTAGAAAGCTCTGACATAGACTCTTTCTGATGTTATGATAAATTGCAATTGCTTCAATGACTGAGATTATAGTTTGTTAGTTCTCAATAAAGTTTTGATTCGTACTTTGCATTGTGAATAGATTATTACTTGAGCATAAGAAATCATATGACAATATACATCTATGTTGTTGTTATGATAATAATCATGATGTCCTCATGTCCGTATTTTATTTTATCGACACCTCTACCTCTAAACATGTGGACATATTTATTGTTATCGGCTTCCGCTTGAGGACAAGCGAGGTCTATGCTTGGGGGAGTTGATACGTCCATTTTGCATCATGCTTTTATATTGATATTTATTGCCTTATGGGCTGTTATTCATGCTATGTCACAATACTTATGCCTATTCTCTCTTATTTTACAAGGTTTACATAAGGAGGGAGAATGCCGGCAGCTGGAATTCTGGGATGGAAAAGGAGCTAATATTAGAGACCTATTCTGCACAACTCCAAAAGTCCTGAAACTCTACGAAAGTTAATTTTGGAAATAATAAAAAATACTGAGCAGAAGAAATACATCAGGGGGGCCACCACCTGTCCACGAGGGTGGGGGGCGCGCCCCCTGCCTCATGGGCCCCCTATTGGTCCTCCGGTGGCCATCTTCTGCTATATGAAGTCTTTCGTCCGAAGAAAAATGGAAGCAACCTTTCAGGACGAGACTCCGCCGCCACGAGGTGGAACCTTGGCAGAACCAATCTAGGGCTCCGGCAGAGCTGTTCTGCCGGGGACACTTCCCTCCGGGAGGGGGAAATCATCGTTGTCAGGGGTTGGATGCGACATATGCCAAAGGATGGCTTATCATGGTGGGGGCGAGTAGAACGTCGCCGGTTCCTGGAAGCGGGATGAGGCGTAGACATGCACGCCGGCGAATCTTACCCAGCTTCAGGGCTCTCCGAGGAGATAACACCCCTACTGCTGCTCTGCGGGGTCTCCGCATGATCACTATGGCAAAGTGTATACAAGGTTGCTCCTTGAGCAGTTTCCTGGAGGTAGGAGAAGTCAAGGCTAGCTCTCCCCCCTTGTCTTCTCTAGTCTAGTGTCTAAAGAATCGAACCCTTTGCATGGGTGCCCCGGGGGGTTTATATAGGCCTACCCCCCAGGGGTACAATGGTAATACGGCTGGGCGCGGGTCCCAGCCGTCTATCTCTCAGGCCGCAGTCTTCTCCGCCGACTTCTAGGGCCCACCGGCTGGTGGGCCCCGCCGACTGCGGGCTACTGTAGTCGTGCTGCTAATGACGCTGGCTTGGTCATGGGGTCATGGCAACAATGCCGCCGCCTGACGGGCGATCACTGTTGCCACTCCCCGTCTTGTCTGGTTAATGGCGTGCAGGGACCGTGGGAGGAGCCGGCCGACTCCCACGGGGTCCGTCTTGGGGCGCTCTCGCCGTCTTCAGTACCCCTGCCGACAAGCGGGGCCCACCGTCTCCGGGCCATGCAGGCAAGCCGATGTGGGCACAGGGTTCCGCCCCCTGGGGCTGATGTCAGGGCGGGCATGGCAACAGTGCCGCGCCGGACAAAGATCTCCATCGGTACGACGCACTGTAGCCATGCCTGCCCTTGGTAAGGGGCGGGCGTAGCCCGTACTGAGGCCACGCCCCGTCCCGTCCCTCTTCGCGAGGGCATAGGGTGGTTGGAGTCGCGGGCCGACTCCCCATAGTCGGCTTCTCTAGAAGCCGCCAGCCGGGAGTCGGCTTATTTCATAGCCGTCTCTGCGATTCGGCCGCGAGTGGGTAGTCGGCGGCGCTGCAGCCGACTCCCAGAGGCGGCCCTCTGTCTTGGGATTCTGAGGGGCGAAGCCTGCTCCGATGTATTGAAAGGTTCTGGGTCTCGAGTTAGCCTACCCGTGGCCCAATACTCCGACAGTAGTCCCCGAAGCTGCTGAGGCACCGAGGGAGATACGTCGAGGAGTCTCAACAGTTTCTTCCTTCCATCGGTTGGATCCGGGATTCACCCGCCGCCTTCCTTCGAACCGACTATTGCGAGGCGAACTCGCTTGGGCCGGCTTCACCAAGCCGACTGCAGAGAGTCGGATTTGTCGAAAGTCGTCTTGCTCCTTTAGAGAGTTTGAAAGTCGTGGTTGGATTCAGACGGCGTGCTCGATAAGCCGCGCGGCCGCCGCCCATCGCGGACCCACCGGGGGGCACCATGTGGCCGGGCTAGTCTGCCAGCCCACGCGCGCGACGGGACAGGCCCGCAGGTGGGACCCGCCATTACTGCGCCTTGGCCTTTGAATGGATCTGCTGCGGCCGTGCGGGCGGTTGGGATTCCCGCGCAGTAACTGCGCGCAGTAACTTGTGCGGTAAATCGTGGGGGTCGTGGGGGCGTGGGCGCGGTTAATCCCACGACGCCCCCTCGGCTCCTCAGCCTGCAGGCCTATAAGTAGGCGGAGGGAGTGGGGCGGTGAAGCACGCGCGCCCGCTCTCGCTCGTTTCCCTTTGCTTCTCCCTGTTTCTTCTTCCTCCAGCCGCTGTTGCGCCGAACCTCGTCTTGTTTGCAGCGATGAGCTCATCCTATGCCGCCGCACCCGCCGCCGTGCGCTCCGTCGTGTGGGACGGCTCTTAGATCGATGACGACATCATCGATTTCCTCCGCAAGACGCGCCGCCTCCCCGGCGCGCACTTAGTGCGGGCCCGTGCCCCGCCGGCAAAGGAGGTGACGCCGGCGCCGGAGGTGGGCGAGCAGCTCGTGTTTCGCTCGCACCTCATGCACGGCCTGGGGCTGCCGGCGAGCGGGTTCTTCCGCTCGTTTTTGGAGTTCCATGGCCTCCAGCCGCACCACCACACCCCGAACACGGTGGTGCTGCTGGCGGCCTTCACCACTTTGTGCGAGGGTTTCCTCAGTGTTCTCCCCACCATCGAGCTGTGGGGGAGTTCTTTCAGTCCCAGCTTGGCACGCACGTCACTGGCGTGCCAGCCCAGTGCGGCGCCTTCATCGTGATGCGGAGAACAACGGCCGACAACTCATTCCCCGCCATCTAGCTAATCAAGTCGGTGAAGATGTGGCAGCGCTCTTACTTCTACGTGAAGAACGTCGCCCCATAAGGCGGCTGGGTCAATCTGCCGGCTTACGAAGCTGGCGCGCCAGCTGGGCGGCTCCCCAGCTGGTCCTACCACGCCAAGACAATGACTCCGGCTGGTGCCGCCGCCGTCGCGCGACTCCGAGTGCTGACGCAGTCGGCGGGTCTGACTGGGGCCGACTTGCTGGCCGCCTTCGTGGCACGCCGAGTCCTCCCGCTCCAAGGCTGGCCTCTTCTGATCTGTCAGATGAGCGGCCAGCGGGACCCCAGTCGAATGTGCACCAAGGACATGCCCCATGCGGAGGTGGCGGACATGGTGAATTTCATCGTGAACTGCGGCCTCTCGGAGGATTGGCAGTTCGGCATGGAGCCGTACTCGCGCGCCAACCCCCCGCCGGTTGTAAGTTGACTTTCTTCTTCTTCTTCTTCTTCTTTCTGCAGCCGAATCCGACTCCTTATCTTTTTAGCCTTCGAACCAGAATCCTCTCGTCCAGCCCTCGGCCGGCTCCGCGGGGTCGGCCCGCCAGTTTGCCCCCAACCGAGCGGAAAGTGACGTCGACGACCCCGACCTGGGGGCGGCGGCGATGGAGGCTGACACCGACGGAGGCGGCGGAGGAGAGGAAGGCGGCCTCAGGCCGCTGACCACCTTCGCCGACTGGCCCGTCGATGACGATGGAGAAGTCGCCCCGCGCCACCAAGCAAGAGCCGGCCACCACAGCGCGAGCTCGTCCGCCGCCTTGGGCGGTCTAGGCGGCACGAGGAAACGCCGGGCTGGGCCGAGCTCCACTGGCGGCCGGGAGAAGAAGTTCAAGGGGGCGTCTGCCGCGATAGAGCGGGAAGAGGCGGTCGCGAGGGCCCAACGCTTCCGCAGGGAAGTGAAGAAACCGCCGCTATCCTCTGGGTAAGTGCTTCTGTCTTTTCTCTTGTTTTATCTTTTGGTGGATTTTGTCCAAATATTTTGTATGCTTTCCCCGTTCCAGGGCTCCCCTCACCCTCGGGAGGGTTACCGCCGCCTCCTTCAAGGGGTCGGCAGAGTCGCCTGCCGCCACTCGGCGCATTGACCCCGCCGCCGACCTCCGGGAGGCGACGGAGCAGAACGCGCAGGAGAAGCGCGATGAGGACGAAGCCGCCCGCCGAGAGAAGGCGGAGGCCGAGAAGGCGGCCGCCTCCGCTCAGAAGAAGCTGGAGGAAGCCGAAGCCGCCATCGCGGCAAAATAGCGGGCCGAAGAAGCCGCGCGCCGCCAGTCGGCGTTATTCATCATCCCGCTGAACTCGGCGCCGCCGCCAGATTTCACGGAGCAGACTGGGGAAGCCGGCGGCGATCATCCCATCAAGGAGAGGGTAGGCGGCGAGGCCTCCGAGTCGGGCGCGGTCGTGCCGCCGCCGCCTCCACCGCCGTCTGGGAGCGCACGAGGCGAACAGCCGGCGAACCCTCCGGTGCCGCCGACTAACGACGAGGCCGTGGCGTAGCTGGTCCTCCAAGTCGCCTCGCCAACGCGCCGCCGTCTTGAAAAGGCGACTTCGGCGCCACGCCCTCCGGAGGCCGGTGCCGCCAGCTCGGCCATCCCAGACGTCGAGGCAACGAGGGCCGCGCCCATTGGGTGGGCGTGGGGAGGCGGCACAGGCCCGCTGAATCAGGCGCTTCTGGACGTCCAGGTGAAGCTGCGGGCTGAGGGCGGCGCCCTCCAGAACTCCATGAAAGCGCATCTGGCGTCGCGAGTAGCCATCCGGGTATGTTTTTCTTCTGACTTTGTTTTTTCTTGCTCTTCTCTGTGGGGGCACGCCAGCGCACCCACTGGGTGTAGTCCCCGAGTTCCGGGCCGGCTGCTGAGCAGGCGGGTGAACTCCACTGGAGAGTTCCTAACACTTACTCTTTTTTGAAATATTTATCGCAGGATTACCACAACCTCTGGGTCACCACCTTCAACCGCAACGTTGAGGAGCTGGGCAAGCGGACTGCCGACTTGTCCGAGAGCCGGAGTGAGTTTTCCTTCCTCTTCGCGGGGGTGCGCTGGCGCACCCGCGGGCTGTAGCCCCCGAGATTCGGGCCGACTGCTGAGCAGTCGGGCCGGATCTTCCCGGCGACATTCTTTGTTGACGACTTACATCTTTTTTCTTCTTTCTTCAGACGCGAACGCCATTCTTCAGTAGCAGCTGGGCGAAGCTGGCGGAGCAGAAGGAGCTGCTCAAGAAGGCGCAGGAGGAGGCAGAGAAGAAAGAGACTGCGCTCCTGGCCGAGTTTGAGACCGAGTGCTCCTCCTGGACCGACAAGGAGGCGATGCTGACCGCTGGCTTTCATGAGATTGAGGATATCATCGATGGTGAGTCTTCTTTACTTTCTTTCTTTGAGCCGCCGACTGCAGGTCGAGCCGACTCCGGTTTTTCTGACTTGCCTCTTTTTGTCTTGGCAGACTTCTTCCCGGGCCATACGCAAGCCGCTACCCAAGCCATCGAGGCCGATCGCGAGGCGCGGAGAGCAGCTGGCGAGGAGGTTTCCGCCAATGCCCCCCGGACCCTCGATGAACAGCTTCTGAGCATTGAGGCTCGCCTGCGGCCGGCTCACCGGATGCTGCGCCGGCTTCAACGTGTTGGCGCCCAGGCGATTGCTGCCTTGTGGCCAGACATGCCGATTCTGCGCACTCCCAGCCGGACTGCCGACTGACCGGCGGTCGCAGCAGGTCGTCTGGAGGCTTGGAAAGGCTCCTCGGCATGGGCTGGAGCGCGTCAAGCCTTGGAGTTTTTCAAAGCGTGGTATCCGGACCTGGACCTGGACCAGCTGGCCACGCTCTGGGCCGAGGCCCAGCCGGAGCTGGCAGCCGTGGAGGACGCCCTTTTCAAGCGCGCCGCGACGATCGCCGAGTACACCGATACTGATGTCTTCATTCCTGAGCGTGCTGACAATGGCGAGGAGGCGCCTCCGGAGTGGTTTGGGATGAACCCGGATTATGGCGAGGACTCGGCGGAGGTGATCGGCTCTAGTGCCGAGGAGGGAGGCGAGGCGGAGGTCGAAGGCGAGATGGAGGCACCAGAAACGGAGCGGGCGATCAGCCTCAGCTCGACCGTGCCTCCAGCAACGAGCCCCGCCCAACCGAGCCGACTGCCGCTGGAGGCGGTCAAGCCGACACTGCTCAGCCGGCCGCCCCAACGTCCGATACCGCCATCTCCTCCGAGCCTCCAAACCCGTCTGCTGCTTTGTAGGCCGCCGCCTTGTCTTTATTTATCTATTTTAGTAGTTTCTCGGAAAACTTTGTTAATTCGCACAATTCCACCCGTGGGGTGTACTTCGAACTTCCGTTCGAGGATTCGGCCAAGGGCCTATGTTATGTAAATATTTATCTAGGTTCTATCATTTCTTGCTTATTGCTCTTTTGGCTTTTTCCTTTGCCGCCTTCCCTTAGATGCCGTCTTTGCCAGTCGGACAGCCGCTCTGCAGACTACCACTGGATCAAATAGTTGGCTACTAAGGGAAGGCAAGTACTTAGCCGCTCTAGAGTTTTCTCAGCAAGTTGGATAGAAAGCGGCAAGCCGACTACTCAAGAATCGGTTTTGCGGGGAACAGTTGGAAAGCCGGCTTAAGCTATGTTTACGCTTTAAGTCCTTAGCCATTTTTCATGTGGGCGCCCATTCTTCCTTACTCCTGCCCACCGAACAGTCGCTCTGCGAGCTGCGGCTTCTGACAGGAGACGGCTTAGGCGCCACACACTACTTGTCCGACTGCAGGAAGCATTTTCATAGCGAAAGACGGCGAGACCCCGGGCCGACTAGTCGAGCCCGGTGCCAAGCGGCATAACAAAGAGTAGCATACTCGGAGGCATAATACTTATCATACAGACAACAAAAAGGGCAGTCCCCGAGCTCGTCTCGGGGTGCCCAAAGTCTTGGTACTTCAATGCAAAAGGGTAGCGTGGTACATACTGCATCAACTGTAAAATCTTCGGAGAAGATTTGCGTTCCATGCTCGTTCCGTCTCTTTGCCGGAGTCGTCCCTCTTGCGTGCTCGAGGCTTCTGAGCGTCGATCAGGTAGCAGGAGTCGTTGCCCAGCACTTTGCTGATGATGAAGGGGCCTTCCCAAGGCGCGGACAACTTGTGTTGGCCGGCTGTTCGCTGGATCAGTCGGAGCACAAGGTCACCCTCTTGGAAAGATCTCGGCCTGACCTTCCTATTGTAGTATTGGCGCAGGCTTTGCTGGTAGATGCTGGACCGGCTGAGTGCCAACAGTCGGACCTCTTCCAGCAGATCGACACCGTCTTGTCGTGCTTCTTTTGCTTCCTCCTTGGTGTACATCGTGACTCACGGGGAGTCGAACTCTATATCCGTTGGGATGACGGCTTCAGCACCGTAGACGAGGAAGAAGGGCGTGAAGCCGGTCGACTTGTTCGGAGTCATGCGCAGACTCCAGAGGACGGCTGGCAACTCGTCAAGCCAATAGCCGGCCGAGCGCTCCAGCGGCTCGATCAGCCGAGGCTTGATGCTGGATAGGATGAGGCCATTCGCCCGCTCCACCTGGCCGTTTGACTGCGGATGGGCAACGGACGCTAAGTCCAGTCGGATGCCCTGCGTCGCGTAGAAACGGGCCAAGGCGCCTTTGGCAAACTTGGTGCCGTTGTCGGTGATGATGTTGTGCGGTATGCCGTACCGAATTGTGATGTCGGAGATGAAAGTTACGATAGTCGGACCATTCAACTTCTTGATGGGCTTTACTTCTATCCACTTGGGGAACTTGTCTACTGCGACGAGTAGGTGAGTTAGGCCACCTCGTGCCATCTTGAATGGTCCCACCATATCTAGGCCCCAAACTGCAAAGGGCCAGGCGATTGGGATAGTCTTGAGCGCAGAAGCCGGCTGATGCAGTTTGGAGCGGAACTTCTGGCACCCCTTGCATTTCTGGAACAAATCTTAGGCCTCTTCTAGGGCAGTTGGCCAGAAGAAACCGTGCCGGAAAGCTTTGGCGATGAGTGCTCTTGAGGCCGCGTGGTGGCCGCACTCGCCTTGATGGATGTCTCTGAGAATTGCTTGGCCTTGCTCCGGCTCGATGCAGCGCTGGTGAACACCAGTGACGCTGCGCCTGACTAGCTCTCTGTTGACTATGGTGTATGCTGACGCCCGGCGTTGCACATGCCGAGCCAAGATTTCATCAGTTGGCAGCTCCTTGTTCACGAGGGATTTGAGGATGGGCTGTGCCCATGAGGGTGCTGCTATTTCTTCAACTGCCGGAACTGCGACTTGGACGAGGGCGGCTGGGCTGGGAGGCGGCGGGCTGGAGTCCACGGCCGCTTGCTGGATCACTGAAGTCCCCGGGCCGACTGGTGCAGTCCCCGCGCCGAGCTCTGGAGTCTTCGGTCTGGTCGCCGCAGTCCCCGGGCCGGGTTCTGAAGTCCCCGGGCCGGCTTTGACTGCGGCGTTCTTGGAGTCGTTTGCAAGGATTTTTGTGTCGTCTGCTGGGGCTCTTGAGTCGGATCCGACTTCTTCAGGGGGAGCCGGCACAAAAATGGAATCTGACTCTGGTGAAGGCTTGATAGACGACTTGAGGAGGCGCTGAAGAGCGACACCGGATGGTATTGCTTGGCGGGTGGAGCCGATTCGTGCCAAAGTATTTGCTTGGTCGTTGCCGTTTCTTGGCACGTGGAGGAACTCGCACCCTTCGAAATATCTGCTGAGTTGCTGTACGAGGAAGCGGTAGCTTGCCATGTTTGCGTCCTTGGCGTCCCAGTCGCCAGATGACTGCTGGACCACCAAGTCGGAGTCACCATAACACAGGATCCGGCGAATGCCAAGCTCTTTGGCAAGCCGGAGCCCGTGAATGAGCGCCTCATACTCAGCGACGTTGTTGGAGGCAGGGAAATGGATCTGCAGCGCATACTTGAGCTTGTCGCCTTTAGGAGAAGTGAGAACAACGCCGGCTCCCAAGCCAGTGCGCATCTTGGAGCCATCGAAATGCATCCGCCAATGGGTGGAGTCGGGCGCTGGCGGCAGGTACTGGGTCTTGGCCCAGTCGACAAGGAAATCGGCCAGTGCTTGAGACTTGATGGCAGTGAGGGGTTGATAGTAGATCGTGTAGGGGGCCAACTCTATGGCCCATTTGGCCACTCGGCCAGACGCATCTCGGCTACCGATGATCTCAGCTAATGGGGCCGTGCAGACCACAGTGATTGGATGCTCTTGGAAATAAGGCTTCAGCTTCTTGGCGGCAAAGTGCACACTGTAGCACATCTTCTGGTAGTGGGGGTAGTTCTGCTTGGAGGTTGACAGCACTTCACTCAGGTAATATACCAGTCTCTGGACAGGTAGCGCCTTGCCTTCCTCCTTGCGCTCAACTACGATGACTGTGCTGACTACCCGGCTGGTGGCGGCGATGTACAGGAGCATGGGCTCTTTGGGAGTCGGAGCCGCCAACACAGGGGGAGTAACCAACATTTTCTTCAGCTGGAGAAAGGCCTCGTCCGCCTTGTGGTTCCACTCGAAAAAATTGGTCTTCTTCATGAGCTGGTACAAGGGGAGAGCTTTCTCGCCCAGCCGACTGATGAACCGGCTGATGGATGCCAGGCAGCCGGTGAACTTCTGCACATCCAACAGTCGGCTGGGTACCTCCGTCCTCTCGATGGCCTTGATCTTCACAGGGTTGCACTCTATGCCGTGTTTGGAGACCAGAAAGACGAGAAGCTGGCCGGCTGGTACTCCAAAAACGCACTTCTCGGGGTTAAGCTTGATCTGGAATCGACGCAGGTTCTCAAAGGTCTCCTTGAGGTCTTCCAGCAGAGTTCCGCGCTTCTCCGTCTTCACCACCACATCGTCCACGTAGACTTGGGCATTTCTGCCGAGTTGCTTGAGGAGGCACTTCTGCATGCAACGCTGAAAGGTGGCGCCGGCATTCCTCAAGCCGACCGTCATGGTCAGGTAGCAGAAGGCTCCAAACGGCGTGATGAAGGCGGTCTTCAGTCTGTCTGCCGGGTTCAGCTTGATCTGATGATATCCTGAATAGGCATCTAAGAAGCTCAACAGCTCGCATCCGGCTGTGGAGTCTATCACCTGATCGATTCTCGGCAAAGCAAACGGGTCCTTGGGGCAAGCTTTGTTTAGGCTTGTGTAGTCAATACACATCCGCCACTGCTTGTTCTTCTTCAGCACCAAGACTGGGTTTGCTAGCCATTCGGGAAAAGACACCTCCATGATAAAGCCGGTTGCAAGGAGCCGGGCTATCTCTTCTCCAACAACTCTTCTTTTCTCTTCTGACAGGCGGCGCAAGGGCTGCCTGACGGGCTTCGCATCAGATCGGACATGTAGCTTGTGCTCGGCGAATTCCATCGGTGCACCTGGCATGTCCTTGGGGGGACCATGCGAAGATGTCCCGATTCTCACGGAGGAAATCGACGAGCTCGCCTTCCTATTTGCTGTCAAGGTTTGCACCTATGACAGCGTACCTCTCCGGGTGTTTTGGGTCCAAGGGTATCTTCTTCGTCTCCTTGGCTGGCTTGAACGAGCCCTCTGCTTCTGATTCCTTGGGGTCGGGCGACATCTCTGGCCGCTTGCCGGCCATCACCACAACCCGATCAAGAAGCCGCTTCTCGGCTGCGATCACCAGGGACTCGACCAGACGACTGCTCTCAGCCGCACAAGCAGACGACTTTCTGTAGTCGCTGGCTATGGTCAGGATTCCCTTGGAACTCGGCATCTTCATCTTGAGGTAGGCATAGTGGGGGACAGCCATGAACTTAGCCAAAGCAGGTCGGCCAAGCAGTGCATGGTACGGGCTCTCAAGGTCCACCACTTCAAACCAGACTGGCTCCCGGCGGAAATGATCCTTATCTCCAAAGAGCGCATCTATCAAAATCTTGCCGATTGGGGAGCAGGAAAGGCCAGGGACAATGCCATGGAAAACAGTCCGGCTGCTCTGAAGCTGTCTTTGCTTGACTCCTAACTTCTCCATGGTATCCTTATACAGGATGTTGATACTGCTACCTCCGTCTATCAGAACTCGCGAGAAGCGAGCGGCCCGCCTATCAGTGGCAAAGGTGGCATCCAGGACCAGGGCGTAGGAACCAGGATTCGGCATCACCTCTGGGTGATCAGCTCTGCTCCAACTGATAGGCTTCTCGGACCAGTGCATGAACTCTGGGGTGTCCGACGCTACTGCGTTCACTTCTTGCCGCTGCAGCCGCTTGCTGCGTTTGTCATCTGCCACGCTGGTGAACACCACATAGGCCCCATGCTCTTCTGGGTACTCGTCTTGTACTGCGCCGATTGGCCTGACAGCCGGCTGCTGGGGTGGAGGTGGAGGCGGCTGCCCAGCAGGCGGAGGAAGCATCAGGCCGTCTCCCTTGGCAATCCTGGTGAGCCAGTGGCACTTCCGGGTGATGTGGTTTGACGGCTTCGCGCCGCTGTGGAACTTGTAGGGACCATCTAGAGTCTGCTCGTAAGAAAAGGCCAGCATCCAGTTTGACTTGCCGCCTCTCTGTCGCTTGGGCGGAGGCTGCCCCTCCGGCTGCTGGTCTTCGACCGTTGCCACCTGCCGGCTACTGGAAGCCGGCTGCGGGGCCTTGCGCTTGTGGTCGTTCTGCGGTTGTCGCCGACTGGCGTCCCCAGCCGGAGTTCTGGGAGCCTGAGGGGCCACTTTGTCGATCGTGCTAACTTGGATCTCCATCTTCATGGAGGAGTCGGCTGTGGCGTACTTGTCTGCTATGATCAGCAGCTCGTCCAGGATCTCTGGCTCATCGCAGAGGAGCTTGTGCTTGAGGAGGGTGCCTTCTCTGCACCCGGCGGTGAAGTACTCGATGGCCTGCACCTCGTGCACGCCCTCGCAAGAGTTTCGGAGCTCGGCCCAACGCGTGAGGTAGTTGCGAGTCGACTCGTTGGGGCCCTGCACGCACAAGGAGAGCTGGCGAGGCTTGGAAGGTTGCTTGTACATGCTCGTGAAGTTGCGGACGAAAGCTTCTGTGAAGTCGACCCAGCTATTGATGCTGCGGGGCTTCAGGCTATTCAACCATGTCCAGGCCGTGCCCTGGAGCATGAGTGGAACGTACTTCACGGCAACACGCTTGTTGCCGCTTGCTATGTCGACGGCCGTGGCGTAGTCAACCAGCCAATCTTCCGGCTTCACAGAGCTGGTGTACTTGGGAGTATCTCTGGGGAGAGTGAACCCTTTGGGAAAGGGCTCATCTCGGATGCGGGGGCCGAAACACGGCGGACCCAACTCCTCTTCTTCTTCCAGCGCCAGGGATCGGTGGAGTCGGTCGATCCGGTAGCGGGCATCATTCTCTCCGACTCCCTCTCGGCGGCCGAGGTGGCCTCCTAGAGTCGGATGCTCAACGGGTGGCGGGGAGACTCGCCTTTCTCTACGAGGTGGAGGAGGCAGATAGTCGTCCTGCTACTCCACTGCTCTCGGGCGGCCGTCTTGGTCGCGCTCGATGGTGACGTGAGTCCGACTGCGACTAGCAGCCAGATCCTTGTCCTTTCTTCCACAGACGCCGCCAGTCGGCGTCCGAGACGTCGCGCCTTGGCCTCGGTGGGGTGGCAGGTCATCGTTCTGTTGTTGCGGCGCCTCAGTGCGGCAGCCGGCCGCGTTCTGCGCGGCAGCCGTGTCGAGGAGTCGCTGGACTCGCTCCGTCATCAGTCGGCGCTCTTCGCCTTCGAGGTTGTCCAACTCGTCTGCCGCCGCCTGGGCGGCTCGGACGTTCTCTGCGGGCGTGGCGTATATGGGGCGATTGGCCCCGAACATGCTGGCGACGTCCGCGCCGCGCTACCGGACCGCGCCTAGGCGGCTAGGCCCCGCTGGGGCTGGCGAGCCGCCCACAGCGCGATCCATCTCACGCTGGTAGGCTTCCGACAAGCGTCTCATGCTTGCTAGCTTCTTCGCGCCTTCGACGAGCTGAAGGCGGCGTGCCTCCAGCGTCTCGGCGCCAGCGTCCTCTGGAATGGGCGCATCCAGGTCTTGTAGTGCCGCATCGAGCGGGTCGTGAGCTCTTCCGTCAGAGTGCTTGCCATGGACGATGACAAGCACTTCTGTGATGGAGCTTCCGCCGCTCTCCGCACGAGGGAGCGGCTCATCGTAGACTACAACGTTGGTGGGGAACGCGTCGACTGACGCGGTGTCGGAATCGACTAGCATCGGGTCGGTGGAGCCTACGGACTCCAGGTCAGCGGCAGGCTCGCCGGCGACTTGGAGCCCGTCGAGGAGACCCGCGAGAAGGCTCTCGGGGATGCCGGTGCCTGCGTCGGATGCAGGCTCGTCGGAGAGGCGAACCTCGCCGCTAAGTTCGGCGAGGCAGCTGGCTGCGCAGGCAATCTCGGCGCCGTTCGGCGCGTCGGTGCAAACTCCCTCTGGCGTGCCGGGCTGGCTGCGCTCACTAGGGAGGAAAAGGGTTCCCGTCCAGAGCAGGTCTCCGGACGACGGTGCACCATGCCCCACGGTGGGCGCCAAATGTCGGGGGTTGGATGCGACATATGCCAAAGGATGGCTTATCATGGTGGGGGTGAGTAGAACGTCGCCGGTGCCTGGAAGCGGGATGAGGCGTAGACATGCACGCCGGTGAATCTTACCCAGCTTCAGGGCTCTCCGAGGAGATAACACCCCTACTGCTGCTCTGCGGGGTCTCCGCATGATCACTATGGCAAAGTGTATACAAGGTTGCTCCTTGAGCTGTTTCCTGGAGGTAGGACAAGGCAAGGCTAGCTCACCCCCCCTTGTGTTCTCTAGTCTAGTGTCGAAAGAATCGAACCCTTTGCATGGGTGCCCCGGGGGGTTTATATAGGCCTACCCCCCGGGGGTACAATGGTAATCCAGCTGGGCGCGGGTCCCAGCCGTCTGTCTCTCAGGCCGCCGTCTTCTCCGCCGACTTCTGGGGCCCGCCGGCTGGTGGGCCCCGCCGACTGCGGGCTACTGTAGTCGTGCTTCTAATGACGCTGGCTTGGTCATGGGGTCATGGCAACAGTGCCGCCGCCTGACGGGCGATCACTGTTGCCACTCCCCGTCTTGTCTGGTTAATGGCGTGCGGGGCCCGTGGGAGGAGCTGGCCGACTCCTGGAGGCCGACTCCCACGGGGTCCGTCTTGGGGCGCTCTCGTCGTCTTCTGTACCCCCGCCGACAAGCGGGGCCCGCCGTCTCCGTGCCGTACAGGCAAGCCGACGTGGGCACAGGGTTCCGCCCCCTGGGGCTGATGTCAGGGCTGGCATGGCAACAGTGTCGCGCCGGACAGAGATCTCCATTGGTACGACGCACTGTAGCCATGCCTGCCCTTGGTAAGGGGCGGGCGTGGCCTGTACTGAGGCCACGCCCCGTCCCGTCCCTCTTCGCGAGGGCAGAGGGTCGTTGGAGTCGCGGGCCGACTCCCCATAGTCGGCTTCTCTGGAAGCCGCCAGCTGGGAGTCGGCTTATTTCATAGCCGTCTCTGGGATTCCGCCGCGAGTGGGTAGTCGGCGGCGCTGCAGCCGACTCCCAGAGGCGGCCCTCTGTCTTGGGATTCTAAGGGGCGAAGCCTGCTCCGATGTCTTGAAAGGTTCTGGGTCTCGGGTTAGCCTACCCGTGGCCCATTACTCCGACAATCGACATCGCCATCACCAACGCTCCTCTCATCGGGAGAGGGCAATCTCCATCAACATCTTCACTAGCACCATCTCCTCTCAAAATCCTAGTTCATCTCTTGTATCCAATTCTTGTCTCCAGGTCCAGGATTGGTACTAGTAGGTTGCTAGTAGTGTTAATTACTCCTTGTAGTTGATGCTAGTTGGTTTATTTGGTGGAAGATCATATGTTCATATCCTTTATGCATATTAATACCCCTCTGATTATGAACATGAATATGCTTTGTGAGTAGTTACGTTTGTTCCTGAGGACATTGGAGAAGTCTTGCTATTAGTAGTCATGTGAATTTGGTATTTGTTCGATATTTTGATGAGATGTATGTTGTCTATCCTCTAGTGTTGTTATGTGAACGTCGACTACATAACACTTCACCATTATTTGGGCCTAGAGGAAGGCATTGGGAAGTAATAAGTAGATGATGGGTTGCTAGAGTGACAGAAGCTTAAACCCTAGTTTATGCGTTGCTTCGTAAGGGGCTGATTTGGATCCATATGTTTCATGCTATGGTTAGGTTTACCTTAATACTTTTGTTGTAGTTGCAGATGCTTGCAATAGAGGTTAATCATGTGTGGGATGCTTGTTCAAGTAAGAACAGCACCCAAGCACCGGTCCACCCACATATCAAATTATCAGAGTATCGAACGTGAATCATATGAACGTGATGAAAACTAGCTTGATGATAATTCCCATGTGTCCTCGGGAGCGCTTTTCTCTATATAAGAGTTTGTCCAGGCTTGTCCTTTGCTGCAAAAAGGACTGGGCCACCTTGCTGCACTTTATTTACTTTTGTTACTTGTTGCTCGTTACAAATTATCCTATCACAAAACTATCTGTTACCACTTATTTCAGTATTTGCAGAGAATACCTTGCTGAAAACCGCTTATCATTTCTTTCTGCTCCTCGTTGGGTTCGACACTCTTACTTATCGAAAGGACTACAATAGATCCCCTATACTTGTGGGTCATCAGCCATCATGTTTCCATCGACTGCATGTTTGTGATTTATGGCATGCCAACCACTTTAATAGACACATCGTATAGTTATATCATGTCATCCTGTTTACATAGTCATCATATTTTGAAATATGTCATTCTATCCTGTTTAGTTAGCCATCATACATGCGAAA
Source organism: Aegilops umbellulata (assembly GCA_032464435.1). Classification (NCBI taxonomy): domain Eukaryota; kingdom Viridiplantae; phylum Streptophyta; class Magnoliopsida; order Poales; family Poaceae; genus Aegilops; species Aegilops umbellulata. Next base: position 72,115,653 of record CP136057.1, read on the forward strand.
TTGTGTCATGCTATCCTGTTTAATTAGCCATCATATATGTGAAATTATGTCCTTCTATTTTTTTGGTTAGACAACATAAATGTGAATTATTTCATGCCCTGTTTTCTTCCCTACTATCCATTGCACCTGTCTATCTTACAATGTCTGTACATTCAATTACTTTTCTTGTTTATCAGCCATTTCAATTGGAGGGGGTGATGGCAGTATCTGTGGGAGTAAAAACACGGTCTTCAGAAAAGATCGTGCTACCTGTCGATGGAGATAGAACCACGGTTGTACTTGCCCAAGAACCAACCCCACCACACATAACCCAGACTCACGCAAATTGTACCCCTACCCAGTTGGATAGAGAACCAGCTACACCCCTTTTAACCCCAACCCCAGCAGATCGTAACCCAGTTCCCGTTGACACAGCACCGTCTCCACCACAGAGCACCCAAACATGGGCAGTTAGTAAGGCAACTGCAGTACCCAAAGCACGAGGACCACCACTCCAAACCCCAAGTCAACGCTTAAAGCAGAAGAAGAATTGTTCTCAGGTCAGGTTCCGTAGCTATGGTTCATACTACTTTGCTCTTGCATCTCTGTATTTACTCATACCAACTAATTTCAAATTTGAAGGATGCAATTGAAACTCCAATGGCACAACAGGTATGTTTTAAACATCATTCTTTAACGTGTTTGCTGTTGTAACTTGCTCTATGTTTATTTCAGTTTAAATTGAATAAACAGTTATGTTCTCATGCCATGCACATTACAAGTGTTGTTATTGCTGTGTAGTTTCCCACACTTAATTATATTCTGTCTATGCTGCTTTGTCTTAAATAGATATGATTCGAACTGTATCTATCTCGATTTGGCAACATAAACTAGAATGATATAGACCATACAGTGAACATACTACATAGATATATGTTTGTTTCATGCTGTTATCCTGTCCACGTTACTACTGAACTGGTTTACCAAAATGAGTTTCATATACTACATTTTAAACCTGTGATGTGTTTGTTTGTTTCTCTTTTAGAACACGGATAAAATATTGGAGAAGAGTACCCCGTTATGCAATGGTAAAGGAAGTAATGCAGATAAGGTTAAAGGTAGTGATACATCCCTGTTGGTCTCCAAGAAAGCTGATAAAAACTATACTGAAGACACTAAGACAACCCCAAAGTCATGTATTGATGTAGTGTTCGAGTTACTGGCTACTACTGCTGGCACCAGCTCTTTGAACTCGCTGCCTGAATCAGTTCGGCTTCTTGAGTCTCAAATTCAAGTTGAAAGACATTGATCAGATGTTATGCGACAGGAAGCCGAAGGACTGAGGAAGTCCCTGCAGAATTCAGATGCATACTTTCTAGTGCAACAACAAGTGCTGGAGGATTTAAGCGCCAAATAAGAGAAAGTTAATAAGCTTGCTAAGCATCTTGCCAGCATTATGGGTACCCAGGATATTGTTTCTTGAGCTCTTCTGAAGTGGTTTCAGTTCTGGACTTGTTTTGCTGCGGCGTTTATATGCTGCTTTGTTACCTATATTTGCACTGGTGGCGAGTTGTGATGCCCAGTGGATGTAATATGTGTAATAGCCGTGATAGCCTAGTGTAAGTTGCTTGCTAATTTATTTCCTTATTGTCTTGTTTATTTGTTTTCTTGTAGTCAGTGCAGTTCTTTATCCGCGGTTTGCTAGTGGCCGCTATAACCTATTTTTTAAAACTAGGCCAGAATAACGATGTGATACGTCTCCAACGTATCTATAATTTTTTACTGCTCCATGCTATTATATATTCTGTTTTGGATGTTTAATTGGCTTATTTGTACACTTTTATATTATTCTTGGGACTAACAACCCAAGGCCCACTGCAAATTGCTATTTTTTTTGCCTATTTCAGTGTTTTGCAGAAAAGGAATATTAAACGGAGTCCAAACGGAATGAAACTTTAAAGAGAGTTATTTTTGGAACAAACGTGATCCAGAGGACTTGGAGTGGACGTCTGTCGGCGTTCTGGGAACGGGGGTCCCCAGACTTGCCTGCCTGCGGCCTGCGGCGTGGCTCAAAGGGGGCCCAGCACGACCCATCTTCATCAACACAAGACCCAAGACCCTCGCGAGGGGCCAAGCCTCGCGGGGCGGACGACACGGCGCTTCCTCAGGCGCGGTCTCGTCAGGCTGGCTCACGAGGAGGCGGAGAGATCAAGGCGGGTACCTCGCGAGGTGCCCATGACGCAAGCCATGACGACCAAGGGCGCCAGGCGGGCGCCAGCCCGCGCAATGTCCTCCCTTTCCTCTTTGGTGCAAAGGGGGCAAGCGCAGGCGGGAGGATCAAGCAAAGGTATCTATTTCGGTGCAACAAGACCAAGACCAGTCCAACGGTGGGAAGGAGGTCATCGTGGAGCCCCGAACGGCGTCACCACAGGGCCTTTGGCAGGCGAGGACCAACTTTAGTCAGGATAAGTGTACTGGATGTTCCCCTTCAAATTGGCCAATTGTTGGCGCCCTTCCCGCTCAATATTTGGGAAGAGGCCCAGGGCCTTTGCCTATAATTAGGACTAGCCACCCCCAGGGTAGAGGCATCTGGAACCGAGAGTCCGAGCAAGCAGGGGACGATCAAAGAGAGAGAGCGAGCGAGCGAGAGAGAGAGAGAGAGAGAGAGAGAGAGAGAGAGAGAGAGAGAGAGAGAAGGGCGGCTGAACTCCCCTAGCAGTTCGTCGTCCCAGCTAGGACAGGCCCTCGCGAGGCTGTTCTCCCTTGTACTGTTCATCATCATCAGCCCAAGAGGCAATCCACCCACCACACTGGAGTAGGGTATTACACCACAACGGTGGCCCGAACCAGTATAAACCATGTGTCTTTTGTGTTGTTCTTTCAGTAGTTAGATCTTTGCGAGACGGAGAGGTAGAGGGCAAAATCTCCGCGCGCACCCCAGAGTTCGAACCTCAAGGGTCTGCCGGAACCCGAAATCCAACATTTGGCGCGCCAGGTAGGGGTGCGCTGGAATTTGTCTTCCACCACTTCGTTCTCCTCCGACCGTCGCGTCCATGTCTGACACTCGTCAGGCCCGCGCCGAGCGCCGGGCCGCCATCGCCTCCCGCGTCGCCCAGACAGCTCCCGTCGGTGGCGTCCTCGTCGTTCCCCGTCACCCGCCATCAACGCCGCCACCGGCCCGGTGGGGAACGAGCAGGAAGCGTCGTCTCAGCACCCGTTCGTGCGGCAAGACGGCTGCACCACTACTCCATCGCTCACGCCAGCTGGCTCTTCTTCCCGCGCGCTCCGCACACCCTTGGAGGCTCGAGCTGCGCTCATCGCGGCAAACGAGCTCCTGCGCTACCGTCCCGTCGACGATGTCTACGAAGAGTGACTCGACCGCGTCGCCGAGCTCGTCCGCGCCACAGGGGGCTCTCCTGCACCGTCCGCTCCGCTGTGCCGCACCCCGCCCCGCACGGGCCATGAAGCTCCGGGGGCGTACCAGCCGCCTCCTCTCCAAGAAGACGCCATGGATCCAAGGCGCGTGGCCCCTGGACGGAACCCGCTCCGTCAGGCGCCAGCCCAGCAAGAACGGAGCTGCCAAGAGCTCCCTCGACCGCAAGAGGCCGCCCGGGCACTTCCTGCTCTGGCTCGCCGTGACCCTGCTCCAGCTCCGGCACGTCAAGACCCCGGGCTGCCCCCAGCTGCGTCGCATGGGGACCCTCAAGGCCAAGCTCTCCCTCGATCGAAACCTCCCGTGGCCACTACAGGCTGCCGCGCCTACACCACCGAGCTGCGCAGCGTTGCGTGGCCTGGCAAGTTCAAGCCAGACCTGCCTCCTCGCTATGACGGCACGACCGACCCTGCAGAGTTCCTCCAGCTTTACGAGCTGGGCATCGAAGCTGCCAGCGGGGACGAAAAGGTCATGGCGAACTAGTTCCCCATGGCGCTCAAGGAAGGGGCTCGCACCTGGCTCCTGAACCTGGCCCCGGGCACGATCTCTTCCTGGGACTAGATGCGCACCCGCTTCATCGCCAACTTCCAAGGTACTCGCGACCGGCCACCTGCCGTGAGCAACATGCGCCGCATCAAGCAGCAACCGGGAGAGACCCTACAAAAGTACATCCAGCGCTTCAACAGCGCGCGCCTCAAGATCCCCAAGGTGTCCGAGGAAGCCATCATCTCGGCCTTCTCCGATGGTGTGCGCGACGTCAAGATGAAGGAGGAGCTGGCGATGCATGAAGACCTGTGCACCTCCCTGGAGCTGTTCAACTTGGCGACCAAGTGCGCCAGGGCTGAGGAGGGGCGTCTCTCCCTCCTCGAGCTGCCTGCTGCAGACCCAGAAGAGAAGAAACCCAAGGCCAAGGACATGAAGCGCAAGGGGGCTGCCGTGCTCGCGGCAGAGCTAGACACCAAGCGGGGCAAGGATCTACCCGAATCCTCCAGGGGCAGCCGATACTGCGTGTACCATGACCTCCACACCCACAACACCAATGAATGCCAAGAGCTTCGTGCCGTACGAGAAGGAAGGATCAGCCGTCGTCCCGACCGCGCTGACCGGGGCTACGGCCGGGGAGGAGGAAGAAACCCAGGACACTGGGAAGACCGTGGCCTGCGCCAAGGGTGACGTGATCAACCTCGCGAGGACCGCTGGTGAGACCTGCCTCGCGAGGGGGATTGGCGGGATCAGCCTCGTGAGGATCGCCTGCAGGGCAACGCAGGCCTCCCCCCACTGCCGCCTTAGCCAAGGAGGAACGAGGACCGCCACCAAGACGAGGGAGCTGGGGGCTTCCAGGAGCCGCGCGCAATCGCCTGCATCCTGGGCGGAGCTCAAGCCCCAGCCTCCCAACGCATCTTCAAGCAGTTTGCCCGCGAAGTGAATGCAATCCTCCCCAGGCTCGAAGCAACGCGCCCTCTCAGGTGGTCGGCGTGCACCATCACATTCAGCTCAGCGGATCAGCTCAAGTGCGTGGCCACAGCCAGGGTCCTCCCGATGCTTTGCTCCCTAGTCATCAGCAACGTACTGGTCACAAGGACCCTCATCGATGGTGGAGCAGGTCTCAACGTCTTGTCCGTGGAAACATTCAACAATCTCCAAGTGCCCTATGACCAGCTTCAACCAACCAAGCCTTTCTCCGGAGTCACCGACGGTTCCACGATCCCGATCGGGCAAGTCCACCTCCCTGTCACCTTTGGGGCCCGCAACAACTACCGCACCGAGCTCGTCGACTTCGACGTCGCTCACATCCGCGTGCCATACAACGCCATCCTCGGGTACCCAGCGCTGGCCAAGTTCAGGGTCGTAACTCATCATGGCTACAACGTCCTCAAGATGCCAGGAAGTGGCGGAGTCATCACGGTGTCGTGTGAAGAGAAGGATGCAGTGTGTTCCCTGGAGTGAGCCTTTCAAGCCGCGTCACTAGAAGACCCAGATCGCGGAAGCAGGAGGCTTCCCAAAACCACCCCCAAGAAGAAGAAGGCGTCATCTGGACCGGCCCCTCGGCAGGCAGGCCCCTCAGGGCCCGCATCTGCCCAAGGGGACCCTCCTTCCATCGCATAGGAAAGCGCGCCCGGCGCCCTCCTCAGGCAGGGCTCGGGGGCTCTCACCTGGAGGGCCCCCGACCTGGCCAGTGTCACGAGAGAGGCGCTTGGACACCACATGGAGGCGTACTTCGAAGCATGATTCCCTCAAGAAGGAGCGAGGCGAGGGAGGTCAGACCAGCAGGAGTTCATCAACAATGTCGTTCAAGAACTACAGGAGTCAAGAATCATGAGAGGTTGCCGCCGCTCACCGGCTGCGGCTCCCCATCCAGGCGAGGATGGTGGGCCGCGCGTCTGCATCGACGTACAAGGGCTCAATCAGGTCGCCATGATGGAGTGCCTCTGGCCCTCGCAAGTAGGGCGTTGTGGAGGTCCACCCCACAGCTATGTTCGCATGCCTTATGGCTTGCCGAGCGTGGCTGCTGCATACCAGCGCCTCATGAGGGGCATCATGGAGACTCAGGAAGACAGGCGTTCCGCAGTCCTGGCGGAGATGGAGATGATTCGCGAGGAGCCACCAGCGCCTCCGGAGCCTCCTTAGGCCCCTGGGCCTGGGGGCTTGTGAGGATCAGCTCCTGCAGCCCACCGAGTCTACTGCACCAACACTACTTCGTCCACGACAACTCCATGTGACATCCTTCAAGCTTCATTTCCGGCTGGGAACGCCCTCCCAGGGCTACTTCATTCCCAGGCCGCGTGGGTCCGTCCCTGCGGCATGTATCCCTTTTTAGTTTTCGATCATTAGCTTGCTTTGTTGGGGGCGCCCCTCGGGCCGCATCATCCCCAGGCCGCTCGGGCCAGGCCCAGTGGCGTGTATCTTCCTTGCGTTTATTTCCAACTATGCATTCGCCTATCATGCTTGATTACTTGATGCCTGTTCACGGCACCTCTTCTTCTCCAAGTCGACCACTTGCACGTTAAAGGGGGGTACCTGAGCATCGCGACTCAGGGCTCTTACTGGCTCTCCAGCCCTCACCCTCTGGCCTTGTCCACGGCATCGCGACCTGGCATACCAGCGACGGCTGAGACAAGCTCGAGGGCTGGGACCCGAGGACATAGAGTGCCGGCATCTAACCAAATTTGCAGGAACACATCTCAAGATACGGCCCAGTGCCAGGCGCAACCTGCCTAGAGGTAGGGCGCCGTGAGTCCCGCGCTGGCTCACGGGTGCCCAGATACACCTCACCTAGCCCTACCGTGCCGGCCACGTGTAAGGGCGGGGCTGTACATGCCCCGGGGGCTCCTCCCGGAGGGGAGCCCCCTCCCACGTACCAGTGGAAGCACCATGCTCCGCGCTGGCTGACGACACTGCCGAGGAGCGGCTATGCCCGTACACATACGGAAGCGCTATGCTCCGCACTGGTGATAAACAACTAAGGGCGGCCTCCGGGCCGCATCAACCTCAGGGAGCCCAGAGCTCAGTGTCTAGCCTCATCGCAACGCCTCCCCTCGGGAGCGCCGCGCTAGGGGGCTAGGCACGGGGGCTACGATTGGGTCACGCCCAGGCGTACGCCACCCAGCCAGGCCCCTCGGGCCTGGTTCATCGCGCGTCTCTCCCCGAGCGGAGCCAAGGTATGAAGGCCGTTTGAGCGTCAAGGGGGACCCCTGAGCATCGCGACTCAGGGGCCTAACTGGTCCTGTAGCCCCTCACTCCTTAGTTCCGAAAGGCTATGCTGGGTGAGGTACGCGAGGGGTTGGGCTCTCCAGACGTAGAACGGTGGTCTCGCTTGCATCTCACCTCACCACCCGCTGTTTGCGCGTCAAGGGGGACTCCTAAGCATCGCGACTCGTGAGCCTAACTGGCTCCGTAGCCCCTCACTCCTTAGTTCCGAAAGGCTATGCTGGGTGAGGTACGCGCGGAGTCGGGCTCTGCAGACGTAGAACGGAAGATACACCTACATCACACTTCCCTACTTGTCGTTCGTGCGCCAAGGGGGACTCCTGAGCATCGCGACTCAGGAGCCTACTTGTCACGTAGCCCCTCACTCCTTTGGTCCCGTCCTGGTTTCCGGTCGGGGCTAATGCTGGGTGAGGTACGTGCGGGGCCGGGCTCTGCCGGCGTAGAACACAAGCAAGTCGGGAAGGAAAAGCATAAAACTCAAGGAATTTAAAAAGCAAATATTACGGTCCATACTGTCGTCTCAGTACCAAACGCAAGTTTAAATGCCTCCCCGAGGCGTGATGCATGTGCCGGAATTAAAAGAAGAACAGGAGCGGCAGCGAAGTCACTCGTCGGCGGTGGGGCAGCGCGGAGTGGCCTCGCTTCATGGAGCAGTAGGGCCGGCAGCGCCTTGCTTCGGCTTGGTGTTGAAGGCCTGGAACTTCCCCAGCAGCGCCTCCGCGCGCCCCTTCACGGCTTCGACAGCAGCGGCAGCACCCTCGCCACTCACCGGCTCCAACAGGCCGTCGAGGTCTGCGCTGGGATCACGAAGGTAGATGTGGGCGAAGACCCGCATCAGCGCAGCAGAGGACAACACTCGCGCCTCGGCCTCGGTCGTGGGGCCGAGGCCAAGGGAAACATCCCCAAGGGCACGAACCAGGAAGGGAAGCAGCTTGGCGGGGCCGTCCTCAGCACCGGCCAGCGGGCTCTCCAGGCCGCTCTCGTAGAGCGTCTTCAGCGAAGCACGGGCCTCCTTCTCCATGTCTGTGAAGGCCACGCGATCCTCGGCAAGGACCCGGGCCTTGCGGTCCAGCTCGGCCTTCGTCACCTCTAGCTCCTTCTTCAGTGCGCCTAGGCGGTCGTGGCGCTTCTTGAGCTTGGCCTCCCGGTCCTCGATGGCCGCCTCGCGAGCCTTCGTGCCTTCTTCCTGCTCTTGGCGAAGGCGGACCTCCTTCGCGAGCTGGTCTTGCAGGCCCTACAGCTTGTCCTCCAGCTCCTTGCAGCGACCACAGACTTCAACCACCTCCCCCAGGGCCGCGTCTCGAGCAGCCTTCGCCTCGAGGGTGTCCTCCCTCTCTCCATCACAGGACGTCGAGGCCTGAACCAGCGCCGCCCGAATCGAGGCATCAGAGCGAATCCACCCCGAAGCCAGCTCCAGGCGCCCGGCCACCAGGCGAGGGTCGGCGCCAAGAAGATCCTGCCGGAGCCAGTCCAGTTCAGCAACGGCACGCTCCAGGACGGCAGAAGAAGACGGAGAAACATCGGCACGCTCCAAGGCAGCAGGAGGAGTTGGGGAAGCAGCGGTCGGTGGAATAAGAGGAGAAGGTAGCGGCGGCGAGACCACAGCATCCTGAGGCGGAGTTTGCTGCGCCCCGACGACTATGGTGGTGGCAGCAGGCAGGGGCACCTCGGGAGTCGCTTGGGCCATGGGGGCTGGGCTCGCCCCAGCCAGCTCAGCTAAGCCACGCAGGGATGACCGGGCAGGAGAAGCCCGTGCGTCACGGTCGCCTTCCCCTGCAGGCGGAGGCGTTTCCGCGGATGGGGCCTCGGGAGCCCCCTTCGGCTTCTTCGCCACGGGCGCCAGCCTATCCAAGAGAAGCGAACATCAAGCCTCGGCGGCGGAACAAGAAACAAAAGACGAAGGATCAAGCACTTACGGGTCGTCGCTGGAGAACTCGAGCAGCCTCCGGCCATACTTGAAGCCAGAAAGCCGGGTGGAGGGATCAACCTCAGGAGCAGAAGGCATGTCTGGGGACCGCCCTGGAGCTGAGGCGGACCCGCGGGGGATCAGCCCGGTTCTGCCCTTCTTCGGGATCAGGGGCGAGCTCCCGCTGCCCAGCACATCGTCGACCAGATCATCATCGCTTGACGAAAGGCGGAGAGTACGGGACTTGCGCCGGGGAAAGGGAGCCCTCGACTCTCCGTCAGTTGCCTCGGAATCAGGGCCCTCCTCCCTCTCCTCTTCGCCCTCCTCTGCGCTGGAGTCGCCGGAGGACACGTCCACCAGTCCCTCGGGAGCCACCGCGTGCACGGGCCCGTCCCCGTTGAAGACGGGCATGGACTCCACCACCTGCTTCCAGTCGTCGCGAAAGAACAAGGGCGCGGGCGTGCCCTCCAACCTTGCCACCTTGCCCCCGACCAGGGACTGGAGAACCGCGGTCAAATCCTCGTCGCCCAAGGCCGCGGGGCTCGGATGAGGCCTCCGCATCGGAGGTGAGTACTGTCGAAGTGGAGCCAGTTGGTGCTCCAGGAACTCCCTCAGCAGCGACGCGCCGGACAGCTTCGCCGCCGCCGTGCCGGCCGGCTTCAGGTCCGCGTCCATCCTCTCCAGTACCAGCTTCACGCGAGGGTCCGTGAGCTCCGCTCGGCACCAGTCGCTGGAGCTTGCGGGCTGCTTCGCGAGCAGGATCAGCCGAGGGTGGATGCGCCCGGCATCTACCAAGACCCACTTGCTCCTGAAGCCCTCAATCCTCTTCCCGGGATTCGAAATGGCAATGGCGCCGCCGTACGCGACGAAGCTCGCGCATGCGGGAGGAGAACCACGGGTGACCCAGAGGGAGAAGTAGTGGCGTAGCAAGGCCACTGAGGGATGCACCCCCACATGAGCCTCGCAGTAGTAGGCGAAGATCGCCAGAAGAAGGATGGAGTTGGGGTGGAGATGCAGAGCTTGTAGGTTGTAATGGCGGAGGACAGAGAGGAAGAACTCAGAGAAAGGAGGCACCAGGCCCGTAGTAATGGAGCTTACGAAAAGAGGGTAGAAGGTGCTCCCTCGGCCCTCGGGGGTGGCAGAGCCGACCTTGAACACCTACGCCCCGTCGATGCCCTGCGCCGCCGCCATCCGGCGCAGCCGGGCAAGGCTCGCCTCCGACACATTGGGCAAGTCCAGAGCCGGCGAGAACCAAGCTTCGGCAGGAGGCTGACGCGGCACCATGTCTTCCTAGGTCACACAGGGGAGCAGATCTGGGAGCTTGGAGGAAGGAAGGAGAGGCGCAAGAAAGGGGATCTGAGCAGCGACAGGAGAAAGAGAAGAGCAAAGCCTGAGCGGACGCTGCACCTTTAATAAAGCCGCGCGGTTGCGGAAACGCCCACGACCAATCAACCGCCACGCGGCGCCCAAGGCTGCAGGCTGTTAGGGCCCGCGGCGCTTCGCCCTTGCCCTTTCGCCTCTCAGCACGGCCAAGTCCGGGCGCGCCTTGGGCCCGGGGGCTACTGTCGGTGTTCTGGGAACGGGGGTCCCCAGACTTGCCTGCCTGCGGCCTGCGGCGTGGCTCAAAGGGGGCCCAGCACGGCCCATCTTCATCAACACAAGACCCAAGACCCTCGCGAGGGGCCAAGCCTCGTGGGGCGGACGACACAACACTTCCTCAGGCGCGGCCTCGTCAGGCTAGCTCACGAGGAGGCGGAGAGATCAAGGCGGGTACCTCGCGAGGTGCCCATGACGCAAGCCATGACGACCAAGGGCGCCAGCCCGCGCAGTGTCCTCCCTTTACTCTTTGGTGCAAAGGGGGCAAGCGCAGGCGAGAGGATCAAGCAAAGGTATCTATTTCGATGCAACGAGACCAAGACCAGTCCAACGGTGGGAAGGAGGTCATCATGGAGCCCAGAACGGCGTCACCACAGGGCCTTTGGCAGGCGAGGACCAACTTTAGTCAGGATAAGTGTACTGGATGTTCCCCTTCAAATTGGCCAATTGTTGGCGCCCTTCCCGCTCAATATTTGGGAAGAGGCCCAGTGCCTTTGCCTATAAATAGGACTAGCCACCCCCAGGGTAGAGGCATCTGGTACCGAGAGTCCGAGCAAGTAGGGGACGATCAGAGAGAGAGAGAGAGAGACAGAGAGAAGGGCGGCTGAACTCCCCTAGCAGTTCATCGTCCCAGCTAGAACAGGCCCTCGCGAGGCCGTTCTCCCTTGTACTGTTCATCATCATCAGCCCAAGAGGCAATCCACCCACCACACTGGAGTAGGGTATTACACCACAACGGTGGCCCGAACCAGTATAAACCCTGTGTCTTTTGTGTTGTTCTTTCAGTAGTTAGATCTTTGCGAGACGGAGAGGTAGAGGGCATAATCTCCATGCGCACCCGAGAGTTCGAACCTCAAGGGTCTGCCAGAACCCGAAATCCGACAACGTCAAACAATCAACGAGGAGGCCACGAGGCAGGGGCGCGCCCACCGCCCTGGGCGCGCCCTCCACCCTCGTGGGCCCCTCGTTGCTCCACCAACCTACTTCTTCCTCCTATATATACCTACGTACCCCAAAACCATCGGGGAGCACCACGAAAACCTAATTCCACCGCTGCAACCTTCTGTACCCGTGAGATCCCATCTTGGGGCCTTTTCCGGCGCTCCGCCAGAGGGGGCATTGATCACGGAGGGCTTCTACATCAACACCATAGCCTCTTCGATGATGTGTGAGTAGTTTACCTCAGACCTTCGGGTCCATAGTTATTAGCTAGATGGCTTATTTTCTCTCTTTGGATCTCAATACAAAGTTCTCCTCGTTTCTCTTGGAGATCTATTCGATGTAATCTTCTTTTACAGTGTGTTTGTCGAGATCCGATGAATTGTGGGTTTATGATCAAGATTATCTATGAACAATATTTGAATCTTCTCTGAATTCTTTTATGTATGATTGGTTATCTTTGCAAGTCTCTTCGAATTATCGGTTTGGTTTGGCCTACTAGATTGATCTTTCTTGCAGTGGGAGAAGTGCTTAGCTTTGGATTCAATCTTGCGGTGCTCGATCCTAGTGACACTAGGGGAAACGACACTAAAAGTGCGTTATATCGACTAGAGGGGGGGTGAATAGGCGATTTTTATGAAATTCTTCACTGAGGAATTTGCTAGTGAGGAAATTCCTTAGCGCAGAACTACTAGCAGCGGAATAAGTACTCAGAAGTAAACATAGCAGAATACATGCATGGTCATCATGATGACATGAAGACAGACACAGAGTACAGAAAGCGTAAACACGGGATATCACAAGATGAAGAGGAACAGACTGAAGAAATTGAACTGAGGAAATTGAGAAAGTCTTCAGTCAAAGTCATCAAACACAGATATGAACAGACACACAACACAGTAATGAGGAAATGAAAGTGTTGAGGAAATAGAACCAGTTGGCTTGGTGAAGAGGATGATTTGGTACACCAGTTCCAACTACTGTCTCAGTTGTACATCTGGTTGGAGCGGCTGAGTATTTAAACTCGAGGACACCCAGTCCCGGACACACAGTCCTCACCGTATTCTCCTTGAGCTAAGGACACACAGTCCTCGCCCAATCACTCGTGGTAAGTCTTCCGGTGACTTCTGAACCTTCACAAACTTGGTCACTCGGCGATCCACAATTCCTCTTGGATGCTCTAGACCATGACGCCTAACCGTCTGGAAGAAGCACAGTCTTCAAAGGTAATAAGCATCAGATCCACGCAGGATCAATCTCTTCAGTGATGCTCAATCACTTTGGGTTTGTAGGTGTTTGGGTTTGGATTTTCCTCACTTGATGATTTTCGCTCAAAGTCCTCGGAGGATGGGTTGCACTCAAATGACAAGTGTCAAGTTCTAGCAGAGCAGCCAACCAGCTAGTGGTTGTAGGGGGTGGCTATTTATAGCCTAGGGAGCAGCCCGACATGATAAGACATAAATGCCCTTCAATGATATGACCGTTGGATGGATAAGAAATTTTGGGACACCTGGCGCGTAGCACAGCAACAGTCAGAAATTTGAGATTCAAATTCCTCAGGGCTATCATGTTCCTCACTGTGTAGGCAATCCGCACTGGCGAATTCCTAACTCCTCAGTCAGAGCAAAGTCCTCAGTGACCAGAAGAACCGCGTCTCTGTCACTGAAGAAATTGACTGAACTGTATGAGATTTCCAATGGCTTCACTCAAAGGGATTGGTAGGTGTAGGATTTGAGTTGAGCATCAAATGGAAATTTTCTCCTTAGTATTTCCTCAACCCCCTTTAATAGTACGGTGTTTCCTATGACTCAATAAAAGAGAAAAGGAAACTACGAAAACAAAAGTCTTCACGCTTCATGTTCCTCGAATGAATACCAAGTCTTCAAGGTCACACCAATTTCTTCACTTTCAAAGTTTTCAGAAAGTCTTCGGTATATAAAAGTCTTTAGTTGAAGAACTTCATTTTTAGGGGTCGACTTTCTCTGTAAATATCAAACTCCTCATAGACTTATAGACCTGTGTACACTCATAAACACATTAGATTCTTAACCTATAAGTCTTCAATACACCAAAATCACTAAGGGGAACTAGATGCACTTACAATCTCCCCCTTTTTGGTGATTGATGACAATATAGGTTAAGTTTTTAACGGGGATAAATATATGAAGTGTAAAAACTGATATTGAGGAATTTGATTGCAAGATATAGAAGAACTCCCCCTGAAGATGTACATAGTGAGGAATTTGCTTTTGAAGCAATGCACACTTGAAGAGTTGAATCATGGAGATCTCCCCCTATATCTTGTAATTCATACATGCATTCGATATATAATATGAAGAATTTGAAATGCATGATGAAATATGGTGCCTGATGTAATTCAGCATGCGTGCAGTAATATTAACGAGGAATAAGCATGCAGAGTAGTGCATCAAAAGTATCAGAGCACAGTGCATCAAAAGTATCAGAGCACCATCGGGTTTAAGATTACAACTCGATCCAATAAAATTTCAGAAGAACGAGAGTTGTAACTTAGCAAAAAATGCCCTTATAATAGACCCGCTTGAAGACTAACTTAGATTTCTCCCCCTTTGTCATCGAATGACCAAAAGGATCGAAACTGAGGACTAACGCCCCTGAAGATAATCAAGTTGATGAAAGAGCACCAGCGTTGTTGGGGTCGGTAGTTGAAGTAGGGCCTGCCGCAGTGTCGTCCAAGTCTTCATGTTCATCAGTGGCGCGCGATGAAGAATAGGAACTGGCCACCAAAGAAGGAACCTGGACCTTCTTGAATTTCTTCGGAGGAGGTGCAGACCAGGAAAACTCTTCTTTGAGACCCATTTTCTTCAGATCTTCGGCGCTGTAAACGTGAGACAGAACAGCCCAGGTGCGGTTGAGGGTTTCCTGAAGGTAGTAGTGGTTTTTCTTCACTACATTATGTGTTGAAGTCATGTTGTGAAGAATTGAACCAAACTAACGCTTGACCCATTTGTGATTGTGATCAACCTTCTGATGAAGACTGAGGAGTAACTCACGATCAGTCATCACCCTGGGTGCTGTGGCTTGAGGATTTGGCTTGGCGTCGTTGGCGGCAGAGTCATGTGTGGCAGAGTCATCATTGGTGGAGTAGGATGCAGCCTTGCAAAATTGACCATCCAATGGACGAATGCCTTCATCTATCATAGCAGTCGCCTTGCCCTTTTCTTCAGCTGAGAAAAATGTCCTTTTGAGGACTTCAATAGGAGGCAAGTAGCGGCAGTGGTTCAGAGTATCAGCTTTGTAATTGAGTGAAGACCTTGTCCTGATGAATCTCATAATCCATGGCGCATAAGGCTTCAGCTCAAATGGTGACATAGCAATATTTGCCAGAGTCCTAATGAGGAAATCATAGAAGTTGACGGGAATGCCATGAATGATGTTGAAAAGCATATTCTTCATGATACCAATGACTTCTTCATCATTCGAGTCGTGGCCTTTGATAGGACTCATTGTCTTCGACAGAATGCGATAGACAGTCCGAGGCACATACAACAATTCCTTGACGAGGAATTTGGTTCGAGGGGCCTGCCCTGGCTTCAAAGGCTTCATCAGCACTTGCATATAGTGATTTGAGAGTCCAGGTTTGTTGTAAACACAATGTGCATCTTCAAGGGGAGGACTTAGAGGAAGGACACGAAGCAATTCAGACGCTGGTGCCTTGTAGTGAGTGTTCTCTGTCATCCAGTCCAGAACCCATGAATTCACATCTTCAGAGTTGCCGGTGATGTGCAGCATTGCGTAGAACTGAAGAATGAGTTCTTCATTCCAATCACAGATGTCAGTGTAGAAATTGAGCAGCCCAGCGTCATAGAGAACACTGAGGACTGGCGTGAAGCATGACAAAGACTCCATATCCACGTGAGGAATATGTGCATGATCGAAGATTTTGTCTTTGTTGAATAGCACTGAGGAATAGAAGTTGGCTTGACTAGCGGTCCAGAAACGCCTCTTCCTTATGCGAGCAGAGTCATAGGGGTTGTAATCTGTGAAGAATACATGATCACCAAAGAAGTCTTCAGCCTTGAAATTTTGCTTCCTTGAGAACGGATCCTTTGGCTTTGGCAGAGGAGTGTCAGTGAGTTGCATCACTACCTCAGGACTCGCGAGCTCAGGTTCTTCAGGCTGAGGAATTTCTGGTTCCTCCTCAGGTGCAGTCACATTTTCAGCAGCAGCAGTTTCTTCAGCACTAGTGGCTGGAATTTCTTCACATACAGATGAGGTGGGATGAGTTTCTTCAGAGCCCAATTGAACTATTGGTGTAGGGGAGTGAGGGATTTGCTGCAGTGGGGTGAAGAGTGGAGAATTGGGATGCTGACTTTCCCAAAAGTTGTCATTCATCACTAGAGTTGTGCTTCCAATGTCCACATCTTCATCTTCGAATTCTTCAACACCAGCCTCTTCAGCAGTGAACTGAGGCATTGGTGATGATACCACTGGGGTTGAAGGGATTGTGTCCACTTCAATTTCCTCATCAATCTGCTCTGACGAAGCAGCATATTGAGTTTCTTCATCAGATCCGCTTGGGATCTCATAATCTTCACCAAAAGGAACAAGGTCCTTTGATGGCGTGGTTGAAATTGGAACAGCATCAATGGGATTTTCAAACAAGCTGGTCATAGGCTTCATCTTCTTTGGAGCTGAAGATTCTGAAGCACTTGACGCTTTCCTTTTCTTCACTGCAGCTCGCTCTGCAGCCTTGGTCTTCTTCACATCTGATGCAGATGGAAGGATAGAAGTTGGTGTAGGCGCAAGTGGAGCTGAGGAATCTGGTTGAATTTCCTCAGGCGCAACTGATGCAGTTGCCCTGACTTCTTCAGTTTCTTCAGGCGCACCACTAGTGGATGCCCTGGCAATTTCTTCAGCGGCTGGAATGGAGTCATCAGCCCTGGAACTAGCATTTTCTTCAGCAGCCTAAAAATCATCAGCGGTGCTGGCATGTTCTTCAGTTGGCTGAGCAGAAGCTTCAGCTTGAGGAACTTCTTGTTGCGATGGGACTGCAACATTGGTGAAATTTTCAGTCAGTTTCACAAACCTAACTTTGGCTCCCTTCCAATCAGCATAGCATGAGTCAAATTTGTCGCTGAGGGCTTTGATGTCAGCCTGCATCTTGACAAGTTCTTCAGTTGTCATCTTGACAACATTTTTCTTCAGCAGTTTCTCTTTTCTGTACTGTGATTTCTTGATCTCTCTGGCCCTATCATATTTCCATTTCTCCTCTTGGATGAAATGAGTCAGCATGTGACTTTGTCCAGGTGTCAACTTGAAGTCAGGCATAGGCGTATTTGGATCCTTATGCCAGAGATCAATATAATCGAGGATCGCCCTTGGATCCAGCAGCAGTGGCACAGGTGTGCCTTTGGCTCTAGCGGCCCTTTCTTGTCTGTCCCTGATGATTTCTGCAAGTTCTTCTTCATCAGCCTCATCTTCTTCAGGCGGCACATGAAACACAACCTGCTTCTTCTTCGGGCATGGGCGAGGACCTCGTCCAGCAGTAGCCTTTTTCTTCAGTAGAGAGGGTCCAGCTCAGGAACTTGGTGCAGCTGAGGAACTTGCAGAAACACCAGAGGCAACGGAGATGCCTGTAGTCCTTTGGAACGAGGCTAGGTGCACAAGTGCTGAGGACTTAGTCAGAACAGCTGAGGACTTTGGAGGAGGTGCTGAGGATTTCGGAGGAGCAGGGGCAGCTTGAGGAATTTGCCTTGAAGATTTTGAAGTTTCTGGCTGTGAGGGCGCAGCTGAGGGTGAAGCACTTGGCTTTCGAGCGGGCTTCTTTGCCATTGATTTCCTTGGCTTGACAGAGGCCTCAGTGGCAGCAGCAGCAGCAGAATCTTCATTGAGTTTCCTTACTGCTTCTTTGGCTTGCTTGGCCAACTTGGCTTGGCGCTTGGCCCATTCTTCAGGAAAGTCCTCACCGCGTTTGACGCTAGTGGGATCAGCCACTTGCCCAGGTGCCAATGGGGCTCTTGGGCATGGAGGGTTGAGAGTGAATTTCTTCAGATACTTTGGGGTTACATACTTGTATTCCCTCCATTCGCGTGCCCATCTCCGTTCAATCTTCTGAATGCGCACCTTGCGCTGATTTTTATCTTCCTCAGGAGGTGTGCAGTACCCAGCATAGATGTCCTCAGGGATTTCAAACGCAGTCATGACCTCAGGCTTCTTTCCTCCTTTCTATGGCCTTTTACCGTCACCCATTTTCTTCAGTTGAGGAATTTGAACAATCGAATTTTCTGAAGAAGTTTGCAACTTTTCTTCGAGGAACGCTGCAAATGAGTTAAGTTGATGAGAACCTAGTGATTCAGCAACGGACATGTGTACCTGTGAATAGAGTATAGTTGCGAGGAATTTGGAGAGGTCATATGCGTTCTCAGAGGGTTTTTCAAAAAGAACAAGTTTGAGGAATTTGACCAGATGTGTCTTGAAGAATTTCACTAAGCGCGCTATATCTTAGGTTCCAGAGTTGTATAGATCGAAGATCCACACAATTGAGGAATCTTGAAGAGAATGATGCTTAGGGAAATGAATCAAGAATAGATGACATGTGAGGTGTTTTGTGTGTGAAGATTTGAAGAACAAAAACACCTTTGAAGATTTTGTAGAGAAACTTTGAATCAAAGAGGGCAGTAAAAATAACTTTTAATTACCCTGAATGAAGAACACGACGAACAGAGAGGTGAAACAGTGGAGTTCGTCTGTGTAGATCTTCCACGCCCTAACTTGGCGGAGGAAGACGTCTACGGCGGCGGCGGAGGTGAAGATTTCCGCGGTCGGCGCGAGTATGACGGCGACGAGGTCGAGGCAGTGAAGTTCTTCCTCACCGGCGACGATGGAGTAGCGGCGGCGCTAGGGTTTGAGAAGCTCGAGCGGGAGAGAGAGATAGAGCGGAGTAAAAGAAGTGAGGAAGGGGCGAGGGGTATTTATAGAGGCAGTGAAAAACTGTTCCCCCGAAGATTTTGGGACGAACGTGCCCCTCACCATTCTCCTTCTCACGACATGTGTCACCCACGTACTGTGTAGTGGAGATCATGTAAGACCGTGGGTGAATTGAATAATGCATCGTGGGATGCGGAACGGTTTGAGTGGCAAAACCGAAAATTTGGATAAGATTAGTTTTAACGTTCCGTTCGCAATTTCTTCAGCTGACAAGGACATAGTGAAGATTTTGAACGAGTTTCAAATAGAACGCACATGAAGAATTTGTGAACAGATTGGATTGAGTATAGCATAGAGAGGGAAGGGTCCGATCACATTCACTTAGCAGAGAAACCAACTTGAAGAAATAGCTATAAGTGAATGTTGTAGAGGACATAAACTCATATATATATATATATATATATATATATATATATATATATATATAGCCAATGAAGAAAAACGACGGCACAAGTGAAGATTTTGCAAGTTGAAGAATTTGAACAGCTGAGGAATTTCAAAAACTGAGGAAAAACTCAAATTGAAGATTTTCAGCTTTTGTGGTGGCGTGACCCACCGTATAAGAATGATGATTTCAGACACCGCGTACAATTGTCGTAGGGTTCTGAGAATCAAATTCTTCATTAATTTCTTCACACTTAGAGTGTTATTCTTCATTGATTGAAGAAAATTGTTTCTTCATGTGTTGCACATCTAAGTCATCAATTTTGCAAAAGTGTTAGGATGAGTGCCTTTTCAAAGTACATTCGAAGACTCGAAGATATTTAGCTCACACCGCAACTTGACAAATCTCTTCTCATCCAAGGGCTTAGTGAAGATATCGGTTAGCTGTTCTTCAGTATTCACATGCTCAATAGAAATGTCGCCCTTCAACACATGATCACGAAGAAAATGATGACGAATCTGAATGTGCTTTGTCTTCGAGTGCTGAACTGGGTTGTGAGCAATCTTGATGGCACTCTCATTGTCACAGAGGAGAGGCACATTCTTCACGTTGATGCCATAGTCCTTGAGCGTTTGCTCCATCCGTAGCAGTTGAGCACAACAAGAACCAGCAGCAATGTACTCAGCTTCAGTAGTAGACAGTGATACACAGTTCTGTTTCTTCGAGGACCAACAGACCAAGGATCGTCCAAGGAAATGACAAGTACCAAATGTCAACTTGCGGTCCACATGGTCACCAGCATAGTCAGAGTCAGAATATCCAATGAGATCAAAATCCGAGCCCTTGGGATACCATAATCCTAGTGTTGGTGTGTGAGCTAGATATCGAAGAATATGCTTCACAGCCTTATGGTGTGATTCCTTCGGTGCAGCTTGAAATCAGGCACACATGCAAACACTAAGCATTATATCTGGCCTAGATGCACATAAGTACAATAAAGAGCCAATCATGGAGCGGTATACCTTATGATCGAAGTCAATACCATTTTCATCAGTGCATAGATGACCATTTGTGGGCATAGGAATTTTGATGCCTTTGCAATCTTGCATGCCGAATTTCTTCAGGACATCCTTGAGGTATTTCTCCTGAGATATAAATATGCCATTGCGCTGTTGACGAATTTGAAGACCTAAGAAGAATTTCAACTCTCCCATCATAGACATTTGATATTCTTCACTCATCATATAGGAAAATTCATCACTATAACGTTGGTCAGTACAACCAAAGATAATATCATCAACATATATTTGGCACACAAATAGTTCACCATCATAAGATTTAGTAAAGAGTGAACCAGGTGTGAAGCCTTTCTTCATGAAGAATTCCTTCAATGTATCGTACCACGCCCGTGGGGCCCGCTTGAGGCCATAGAGGGCCTTGTTGAGTCTGAAGACTTTGTCAGGATTCTTTGGATCTTCAAAACCTGGGGGTTGAGCAACATATACTTCTTCCTCAAGCTTACCATTGAGGAATGCACTTTTCACATCCATTTGATATAAGATGATATCATGATGGTTAGCATAAGCAAGTAATATGCGAATAGCCTCAATTCTACCAACAGGTGCAAAAGTTTCATCGAAATCAAGTCCTTCAACCTGTGTGTAGCCTTGAGCTACTAGTCGTGCCTTATTCCTCACCACAAGGTCGTTTTCATCTTGCTTGTTGCGGTAGATCCACTTTGTGCCAATGATGTTATGCTTGCGAGGATCGGGACGATTGATCAGTTCCCAGACGTTGTTGAGCTTGAACTGATGTAATTCTTCTTGCATGGCCTGAATCCACTCAGGCTCCAGAAATGCTTCATCTACCTTAGTGGGCTCTGTGATAGAGACAAAAGCAAAATGCCCACAAAAGTTAGATAGATGTGAAGCTTTTGAGCGTGTGAGAGGACCTAGTGCTCTAATGTAGTCAATGATCTTCTCCACTTGCACTTCTTTTGCAACGCGAGGATCAGCTGGTTATCGTTGAGGAATTTGATCAACATTTTCTTCAGCACCAATTTCCTCAGCATTTTCCTCAGGTGCATCAGCTCGATGTTCTTCACGTTCTGGAATGACTTCTTCAGCAGATTCTTCAGTAGGAATGACATCTTCAGTAGCCTTGTTTAACGCCCTCGATGCGGCTATAGCTCCCACGTGTCGAGGCACGACTTAGAGGCATAACCGCATTGAAAGCAATGTCGCAAGTGAGGTAATCTTCACACAACCCATGTAATACATAAGGGAAAGAGATACATAGTTGGCTTACAGTCGCCACTTCACACAATACATAAATAAGCATTCATCATCCAGATTACACTCAAGGTCCGACTACGGAACCAAAATGAAAGAAGACTACCCCAAATGCTACACAGATCCCTGAATCACCCCAACTGGGCTCCACTACTGATCATCAGGAAAAGACACATAGTAACGGCCACGTTCCTCGTCGAACTCCCACGTGATCTCGATTGCGTCATCTGCACTGGCATCGCTGGCACCTGCAACTGTATTGGTAGAATCTGTGAGTCACGGGGACTCAGCAATCTCACACCCGCGAGATCAAGACTATTTAAGCTTAAAGGTAGGATAGGGTTGTGAGGTGGAGCTGCAGCAAGCGACTAGCATATATGGTGTCTAACAACGCAAAAGAGAGCAAGAAGAGAAGCAAAGCACGGTCGTGAAGCTAGAAGTGATCAAGAAGTGATCCTAGAACAACCTACGTCAAACATAACTCCAACACCGTGTTCACTACCCGGACTCCGCCGAGAAGAGGCCATCACGGTTACACACGCGGTTGATGTGTTTTAATTAAGATCAACTTCGGGTTTTCTACAACCGGACATTAACAAATTCCCATCTACCTCATAACCGCGGGCACGGCTTTCGAAAGATAATACCCTGCAGGGGTGTCCCAACTTAGCCCATTATAAGCTCTCATGGTCAACGAAGGATATTCCTTCTACCGGGAAGACCCGATCAGTCTCGGAATCCCGGACTACAAGACATTTCGACAGTAATAAAACAAGACCAGCAAAGCCGCCCGAATGTGCCGACAAATCCCGATAGGAGCTGCACATATCTCGTTCTCAGGGCACACCGGATAAGCGAAGCGTACGGGTACCAACGTGACCCAAGTTGCCTAGGGACGGTCCCGCACGGTGCTCTAGTTTGGACCAGCACTCAGAGGAGCACTGGCCCGGGGGTTAAAATAAAGATGACCCTCGGGCTCGCGAAAACCCGGGGGAAAAAGGCTTAGGTGGCAAATGGTAAAACCAAAGTTGGGCCTTGCTGGAGGAGTCTTATTCAAAGCGAACTGTCAAGGGGGTCCCATAAATCACCCAACCATGTAAGGAACGCAAAATCAAGGAACATAACACCGGTATGACGGAAACTAGGGTGGCAAGAGTGGAACAAAACACCAGGCATAAGGCCGAGCCTTCCACCCTTTACCAAGTATATAGATGCATTAATTAAAATAAGAGATATTGTGATATCCCAAAATAATCATGGTCCAACATGGAACAAACTTCATCTTCACCTGCAACTAACAACGCTATAAGAGGGGCTGAAAAAAGCGGTAACATAGCCAAACAATGGTTTGGTAGGACATGGATGGTTAGAGGTTTGACATGGCAATATGGGTGGCATGATATAGCAAGTGGTAGGTATCGCAGCATAGGCATAGCAAAAGAGCGAGCATCTAGCAAGCAAAGATAGAAGTGATTTCGAGGGTATGGTCATCTTGCCTGCAAGGTTCTCAGAGTCGTCGAAAGCTTGGTCTTCGTAAGCGTTCTCAACAGGTTCCTCATTCACGTACTCGTCTCCCGGCTCTACCCAAAACAAGAGCACAAGCAAAGGAACAACTATCGACCACGATGCAATGCGCAAGCAACATGATGCAAAACATGGCATGATATGCGAGATGTGATATGCAATGCATATGCGTGCTCCGAAAGGAAAAAGATGAACAAGGTATAATCTTGGAAAACCAAGTATGCCACTGGAAAGGTGAGATGATTTTGGTTGAAATCGATATAAAGATCACCGGAATCGGATGCACGGTTTGCAAATGACAAGCAAAACAAGAATGACATATTTCTGCGTTTAACAGCATGATGCTACTTAGCATGCAACAAGAAATTAAGCTACTGCACCCAAACATATCAGAAAAGCATATGGCAGTGATCTACTCAAGATGCTTGACAAAAGATGAACACTGAGCTACGGCTAAATCACACCATAACAGGTTCAAACAAGCATGGCAAAAGTGCAAAAGATAACAGGTTCACAGACTTGGTGAAAATACTATCATGCCAGAAATTAACATCAGGATGACATGTTTAGAGCAAGCAAACAACATGCTACAAGAACAGGACATAGCACAACAAGGCACTGCATGAATCTACTCAAAGCATGGAACAAAAGTCCCATACTGACCATGAGCCAAAATGGACAAGAAAATATAATAACACCCATGTCAAATAAGCAAATTTCGTTACAGGTTTCAGACTTGGCAGAAAACTGGACATGTCAAAACAGATAACAAGTAGGCATGTTCGTGAGCTCGATGCACTCACTACACAGCATTTGATGATAAACTAAGCATACATCCATCAAGAAGACATGGCATAGAAGCTAGACAAGGCAAGAATAACATCATAGCATGCACAGATCAACTACAACAAGCTTGGCAAAATCGAATAACACGCAAACAATCTGCCAGTAACATTTTATAGCAAAAGTAGAGCTCGATTGACTCAAGCTATAGCACTCCATAATTACAAGAAAAGGAATGGATGGATAGAGCAAATCCATATGCTCAAAACAACTTTACTGATCATGCTCAAAAGATGCATAGATCTCTCTAAAACAACATGAACACATGGCATAAAAATAACAGCAGGACATGACAGTAATTTCACTAAGTCCCTGAAATCAGCAACATTAAGATGACTAGTTTGCATGCTTGTGCTAGTCACCAAAAAGATCACAAAAATACATGTCATACACCCCTGTAAAGATGGCATGGCATATTTCAAAACACATGTAGGACTCAACTTCATAGGATGCACACATCAATCATGGCAAAAATGACAAAACAACATCATGAAGTAAAATGACATGTATATGAACTTGCTCAAATGCAGAAACTAAAGCCACCACTAGATTGGTGGGATTTTTCTACCCCAAAAACATATATAATATGTTGGGGTTGCTGTAGAAAAATCACAACAAGTGCGATAATTTAAAAACTGCCCTAACTGGAATATGACAGAAATGGCATTTTCCTTGTTTGGAAGCGTCCAGAAATGGACTTGCCCGAAAGGGGAAACAGGGACTTGCCATAAAAGGAAAGCGCGGGGATAAGGAAAAAAATAGAAGGAGGAGGGCGCTGAGAAGCTGACTGGTGGGACCCTTCTATCATGGAGACAAAAGTTAAAATACCAACAATGGGAATAAAAGGGGCGCGCCTGGGATTCGAACCCGGGTCACCTGAGTAGAATTGGCTCGGCTTGACCAGCTGGGCTATGCGTGAGCTCGTGATCAGAAAAGGGCTCGGCCCCTTTTGAAGCATTGGAAGGACGAGCCTTCTTCTCCACCGCACGGGGAACATGGTGACGGCGCCGGCGGGCAACGACGGCGACCATCGGAGCAGTGGAGCACCGGCGGGGGTGCGGGATTGAGAGGCAGTGCTGCTATGGGTCGTGCGTGTGCATGCGCGCATGAGTGGGTGTGCGGGTGAGCAAGAGCTCGCCGAGCTTGCGGCCACGGCTACGATGGCGCTGGCGAGGCAGCGAGCGACGCGGGCGCGGGAGAGCTGCAGTGGGAGACGCGGCGAAGCTGGGCATGTAAGCCGCGGGTGCGACAGAGGGGATCCAGAGCGGGGACACATGGGCATGCTATGGCAGCAACAACAACTACCATAAAAATGCAGGCTTCTCCGGAGCATCGAGATCACGGCAAAGACACGGATCGACCGAGCCTCACGGGGACCTAAATGCCATGGAAATAAAGGGAGAGGTAGGTGCGTTACCCAGCTCACCCTAGGACACGATGGGGTCGACGGGGACGAGCCGGAGATGACGCGAGGGAGCTCTGAACTTGGCGGGGCTTCGGGTCCGAGAAGAAGATGCAGCAGAGGAAGAAGACGGGGTCGGGGAGGTCGATCCAGGGGCCCTGGCGTCGCATGCGTGGAGGCAGGGGACGGAGAGGTACTTGACGGCCCTCTCCACGGCAGCTGGCGGGTCGGAGACGCGACGTGGATGGCTACCCCGAGCTCGAGCTCTTGCTCGCTCGGGTCATGGTGGGCAGGGCGACGGCGAGGTACGTGGAGACCTACCTGGCGGCGGCGAGGGAAGGAGAGGGGGGATCGGTTGAGGGGAGACCCTAGGGCGCTGGGGACAACTTTATAGGGGTCTAGGGACCTTCTCCGGCCGTCAAATCGACCGGACGTCGACGTGGCGCGACTGGATGAGCTGCCGTACAGGGGAGACGAAGCTCCTGGCGCTAACGGGCTCGATGGGCTCCTACTGGTGCGTGGGTTGGGCTGCAGGCGCTGGTTGAAAGGCTGCTACAATGGGTTGCTGCTCTCTCTCTCTCTCCCTCTGGCTCTTTTCTATTTCTTCAAACAGAAATAAAAGGGCGAAAAGCACAGCAGGATTGGAGGGGTCTGTGAGACATATGAAAATATCCTCAGGACCCTGGATTTAAGAAGAATTTGAATAAATTGAGTTGGACATTTCTATAGGTAGAAAAATAAAACAAGTTTGAATAAAATTCAAACTTGAGGCATTTTTAAACCTAACCAAATCAACTCCCAATGGGATGAAACTTGGCAGGGAGGTTTAGGACATGGTGGTAGAATATTGAGGCAAAGTTGAACATTAATGAAGGAGGGTAAAATGGCACTTGCAAAAAGAAAGAGAAAAGAAGGAAAGATGGTGATGCATGGAGGTGGTGATGCATGGATCACACATAGAACATGCCACAACATATCATCCATGCATATCATGGAAATGCAAGTAGTCATAAGCACAACACAACATTGATCTGCACATGATGCAAACATATTATGGCTAAAAGGAATATAACAAGAAGCACGAATGCAACATGACAAGGTAAGCATGGCAATGAAATGAGTAGAATAACAAAACAAAATGAGACCAAATGATCGAACCCCAAATGGAATTGGATGGAGATCAACATGGATATATTGCCAAATATGGAAGTTTTACATCTGGGGTGTTACAACACTCCACCACTACGAGAGGATCTCGTCCCGAGATCTAGGACTGAAAGAACTCCAGATATTCGGAACGGAGGTGGTCCTCGCGCTCCCAGGTGGCTTCTCGGTCTGAATGGTGTGACCACTTCAGTTTCAGGAATTTGATTGACTTGTTGCGAGTCTTGCGCTCAGTTTCTTCAAGAATAGCAACGGGATGCTCATGATAAGACAAATCTTCTTGAAGATCAATCTCTTCGAAGTTGATGGTGCGCTCAGGCATCTTGAAGCACTTGCAAAGCTGTGACACGTGGAAGACATCGTGCACATTTGCAAAGTTGGGGGGGAAGCTCAAGTTGATAGGCGAGATCGCCTCGTTTGCCGATGATCTTGAAAGGACCGACATATCTAGGGGCAAGTTTCCCTTTGATACCGAAGCGACGAGTGCCTTTCATTGGAGAGACGCGGAGGTAGACATGGTCTCCGATCTCGAATGCCAAATCACGATGTTTGCTATCATAATAGCTCTTCTGGCGCGATTGAGCGGCTTTGAGATTCTCGCGAATGACCTTGCACATTGCCTCAGCCTCTGAGATCAAATCGTTGCCAAGCAGTTGGCGTTCACCGGTTTCAGACCAATTGAGAGGAGTACGGCACTTTCTGCCATAGAGAATCTCGAATGGGTCTTTGCCCGAGCTGGCTTGAAAGTTGTTGTTGTAAGAGAACTCAGCATATGGAAGACAATCCTCCCACTTCATGCCGAAAGAGATAGCACAAGCCCTGAGCATATCTTCAAGAATTTGGTTGACACGCTCGACTTGTCCACTAGTTTGAGGGTGGAAAGCTTTGCTGAAGCGAATATTTGTGCCCATGGCCTTCTGAAAAGAATCCCAAAACTTGGATGTAAAGATGCTGCCACGGTCTGAAGAGATCAATTGTGGAATGCCGTGCAAGGAGACAATTCTGGAGGTGTAGAGCTCTGCCAGTTGCGCTGCTGTGATAGACTCTTTGATAGGAAGAAAATGAGCCACTTTAGTGAGCTTGTCGATGACGACGAAGATAGCATCATTTGCACGCTTGGACTTTGGAAAACCAGTCACGAAGTCCATTTCGATATGATCAAACTTCCATTCTGGAATGGCAAGAGGTTGGAGGAGACTAGCTGGTCGTTGGTGTTCTGCTTTCACCCTTCTGCAGACATCACATTCATTCACGAATTGAGCAATTTCTCGCTTCATTCGAGTCCACCAATACGACTGTTTGAGGTCATGGTACATCTTCGTACTTCCAGGATGAATTGACAGAAGAGAATTGTGCGCCTCATTCATAATGACTTTACGAAGATCACCCTTTGGAACCACAATCTGGTCCTCGAAGAAAAGAGTATCTCTGTCATCAACGCGATAGCACTTGTATTTGGAAATGCCCTTGTCAATACCACGTTTCACCTTCTTCACCATGGTATCCAATAGTTGTGCCTCACGAATTTGATCTTCCAAAGTAGGAGAGACGATGAGGTTGGCAAGAAAACCTTGAGGGACAACTTGGAGATTCAACTTGCGGAAAGCTTCGCAAAGATCCGGTTGAAAGGGCTTGAGGATTAAGCTGTTGCAATAAGCCTTCCTGCTCAAAGCGTCTGCAATCACATTAGCCTTGCCTGGAGTATATTCAATACTCGGATTATACTCTTGAATCATTTCGACCCATCGAGTCTGCCTGAGGTTGAGGTTGGGCTGAGTGAAGATGTACTTGAGACTCTTGTGATCGGTGAAAATGTCCACTTTCCTTCCCAACAAGAGATGTCTCCATGTTATCAATGCATGGACAACTGCCGCCAACTCAAGATCGTGAGTGGGGTAGTTCTTTTCGTTGGGCTTCAACTAACGAGAGGTATAGGCCACAACCTTCTTCTCTTGCATTAAGACAGCACCGAGACCTTGAAGAGAAGCATCACGGAAAACTTCATAAGGCTTGGATTCATCAGGAGGAGTCAAAACTGGAGCAGTGACGAGTTTCTCCTTGATAGTGTTGAAAGCAACATCACACTCAGGAGACCAGACATACTTCACATGCTTCTGGAGGAGGTTGGAAAGAGGCTTTGCAATCTTTGAGAAATTCTCAACGAATCTTCGGCAATAGCTTGCAAGTCCAAGAAAACTGCGAAGCTGCTTCACATTCTGAGGAGGTTCCCAATTCAAAACTGCAGACACTCTCTCAGGATTGATAGCAATGCCCTTGGCAGAGATGATATGCCCAAGGTAAAGAACTTCATCAAGGCAGAATTCACACTTGGAGAACTTCGCATAGAATTTATACTCTCTGAGCTTGTCGAGCACCAATCTCAAATGCTTGGCATGATCCTTCTTATTCTTGGAGAAGACCAATATATCATCGAGATAGACCAAGACGAATTCATTGGTGTAGGGGTTGAAGATGAAGTTCATCATTCGAGAGAAAGTTGGAGGAGCATTGACAAGGCCGAACGACATGACAGTATATTCATAAGAACCAAAGCTTGTTCTGAATGCTGTCTTGGGAATATCTTCTTCACGAATGCGAATCTGATGATAACCCATACGAAGGTCAAGCTTGCAGAACACCTTAGCACCTTTAAGTTGCTCGAATAGCTTATTGATGTTGGGAAGTGGGTACTTGTTCTTGATTGTCTTCTTGTTCAATGGACGGTAATCGACGCAAAGTCGGTCCGTGCCATCCTTCTTCTGGACAAAAAGAACACCACAACCCCAAGGAGAAGAACTCGGTCTGATCAGACCCAGACGCTCTTGTTCATCGAGTTGTTTCTTCAATTCCTTCAACTCTTTTGGCCCAAGCTTGAATGGACGCTTGCAAACGGGTTCCGTGCCAGGCTCAAGATCAATAACGAATTCAACTGGCCGGTGAGGAGGCATACCCGGAAGCTCTTCTGGAAAGACATCTTGATACTCACAAACAACTGGAATCTGAGAGATAGCATCCAATCCGCCCTTATCATTGAGAGAAAACAACCGAATGGTATCATCACGAGCGGCATAAATGATCACATCGTCAGAAGAGTGAGTCAATTGAATTTCCCTGGCAGCACAACCAAGCTGAGCCTTGTGCTTAGAAAGCCAGTCCATCCCGATAATAAGATCAATATCAGAGTCGCCAAGAACCATTGGAGAAGATAGAAACTTGTAGTCGCCCATCTTGATAGAGACATTAGGGACTATCGAGTTTGCTCTCATTGACTTCCCCGGAGAAATAACACCCAAAGGTTTATCCAGGTAAGACCAAGAAAAATCATTCTTTGCAAAGAACAATCTTGACATGAAACAATGTGATGCACCAGTATCAAATAAGAATTTAGCAGGAATATCATTAACTAAGAGATTACCCATGATCACTTCAGAAGAATCCTCTGCCTGAACCGCGTTCATCATGTTCACCTTGGCATGCTTAGGATTATGCTTGACCACTGCATTGCTGGAAGATTTCACAGGAGGAGGAGGCGGAAGGCGCCTTTGGTTGAAGCACTTGTTCGCATAGTGACCCTTTTGCTGACATTTGTTGCAAGTCACCTCTGAGAGCGGACGATGATAAGGAGCACTTGGCCTTGGAGCTTGATTCTGAGACTTGTTCTGATAGCCAGGGTTGGGTGGGTGGGAAGATCCACGACCACCTGAGTTCTTCTGCTGATAAGGCTGATGGAACGGAGGAGGAGGAGGCAACCAGAACTTCTGTTGCTTAGCTGCCACAAGTGAGGAAGAAGAAGACTGAACTGCGTCTCTGACTCTCTTCTCAGATGCCCCACACTTGAGCTGAGCAGCTTCTTGTTTCAGCGCCATGTTGTAGAATTCATCATAATTTAACGGCTCAAAAAGCACGAGAGCTAGTTGCAAATCTTCTCTGAGACCACGCCTGAATTGGTAGATCATGCTCTTCTCATCAGGGATGTCTTGCTTAGCAAAACGAGAGAGCTTCTGGAACTAAGTGTTGTATTGATACACAAACATGTTGCCTTGCTTGAGATTGCGGAATTCCTCACGCTTACTCTCAACAACACTTTCTGGAATGTGATGAGCTTTCAAGTCACGGCGGAAATCATCCCAGGTAATCACACGACCTCCTCTGGAATCTTTGTATTGTTGGAACCACTCAGCAGCTTGATCCTTGAGTTGAAAAGAGGCAAACTTGACAAAGTCCTCATGTCTGACATTGCTGCACTCGAAATGCTTGCTGATATCCACTAGCCAATCATCGGCGTCTGTGGCCTCG
Source organism: Aegilops umbellulata (assembly GCA_032464435.1). Classification (NCBI taxonomy): domain Eukaryota; kingdom Viridiplantae; phylum Streptophyta; class Magnoliopsida; order Poales; family Poaceae; genus Aegilops; species Aegilops umbellulata. Next base: position 72,146,088 of record CP136057.1, read on the forward strand.
ACACAGTAGCCGAAGGTCTTTGGCTGATTAGCAAGGAACTGATTGAGGGTAGCGAAATGCGGCTGATTGTTGCCTTGGCCTTGATTTTCCTGATTACCTTGCCCTTGGTTGCGATCTTGCAAGAGCTGAATCAGAATCTGAGCGTTGGCATTTGTGGCAGTCATCAGGGCTTGCCATGCCTCCGGAGGCGGAGGTGGTGGCGGAGGGTTAGCCTGACTTCCTTCATTGCGTTCCGAATTCTGACGTGTTGGCGGAGCCATCCTGAAGAGGGTGACATCCATTAGCATCTTGAAAGAGATATATTCAAGCTGAATCAAAGGATCGAAATTGCAACATATAGTCTTCACAATAAACATTCGAACAAGAATGAACGAATGAATTCCAAAGTAAAGCATCACACTTCCATAAGCTGACAAGCCATTTAGATAAAGGTATGGAATAAAATCAACAAGGTACAGATGTGAACAAATACTTGGTAAGGATTACCCAATCACGAACCAATTATCTGCGGGAAGAAATACTAGAGCTACATGAATTCCCACTTATAAACTCCCGAAACTTTCTGGTTATGCAATCAGGTGTTGGGGATACAAGGGACACAAAATATATCACCCAAACTAACAATACCTAGATCCAGCTGTATCCATCCTTCAACACATAACCAAGAAACCTTCGGAAATCGTCTACCTCAACCTTCGAAAAGCATCCGTTATACGAGTTATGGCAATACTCCCGCACTCGCCTCAGTACTGGGCTATTAGGGTTATCTCACCAACAACTGTGCAAAAGAGATTTTCGATGTTGGCGTACTAAACTCAGGTATTCTAGAACTGTAACGATAAAATTATGACGACAACACCTCAGAGCTCAACTCCCCGGGACACCTCCACTAAACCCATGCTGACAGGAGGCACCAAGACAATGTTGTCATCACAAAACCATCGGAACGATTCTAAGATACCCGCGTGATCCTAAATTTTTTTTAGTGAAATTTGAGAAGAGAAGAGTCAAAACTCTACGTCAGGATGCCTTACCAGAGCGATGAGGAGACTGGGAAGTAAAAAGAATTCCTAAAATCTCTGATATATAATTCCTAAATGACTCCAAACATTTTTCTAGACACAACTCGGCCTCTAAAAACGATCAATCAGTGGGGGCTCCTAAGGTCGGGGAAGGCTCTGATTACCAACTTGTAACGCCCTCGATGCGGCTATAGCTCCCACATGCCGAGGCACGACTTAGAGGCATAACCGCATTGAAAGCAATGTCGCAAGTGAGGTAATCTTCACACAACCCATGTAATACATAAGGGAAAGAGATACATAGTTGGCTTACAGTCGCCACTTCACACAATACATAAATAAGCATTCATCATCTAGATTACACTCAAGGTCCGACTACAGAACCAAAATGAAAGAAGACTACCCCAAATGCTACACAGATCCCCGAATCACCCCAACTGGGCTCCACTACTGATCATCAGGAAAAGACACATAGTAACGGCCACGTTCCTCGTCGAACTCCCACGTGAGCTCGGTTGCATCATCTGCACTGGCATCGTTGGCACCTGCAACTGTATTGGTAGAATCTGTGAGCCACGGGGACTCAACAATCTCACACCCTCGAGATCAAGACTATTTAAGCTTAAAGGTAGGATAGGGTTGTGAGGTGGAGCTGCAGCAAGCGACTAGCATATATGGTGGCTAACAACGCAAAAGAGAGCAAGAAGAGAAGCAAAGCATGGTCGTTAAGCTAGAAGTGATCAAGAAGTGATCCTAGAACAACCTACGTCAAACATAACTCCAACACCGTGTTCACTACCCGGACTCCGCCGAGAAGAGGCCATCATGGTTACACACGCGGTTGATGTGTTTTAATTAAGATCAACTTCGGGTTTTCTACAACCGGACATTAACAAATTCCCATCTGCCTCATAACCGCGGGCACGGCTTTCGAAAGATAATACCCTGCAGGGGTGTCCCAACTTAGCCCATTATAAGCTCTCACGGTCAACGAAGGATATTCCTTCTACTGGGAAGACCCGGTCAATCTCGGAATCCCGGACTACAAGACATTTCGACAGTAATAAAACAAGACCAGCAAAGCCGCCCGAATGTGCCGACAAATCCCGATAGGAGCTGCACATATCTCGTTCTCAGGGCACACCGGATAAGCGAAGCGTACAGGTACCAACGTGACCCAAGTTTCCTAGGGACGGTCCCGCACGGTGCTCTAGTTTGGACCAACACTCAGAGGAGCACTGGCCCGGGGGTTAAAATAAAGATGGCCCTCGGGCTCGCGAAAACCCGGGGGAAAATGGCTTAGGTGGCAAATGGGAAAACCAAAGTTGGGCCTTGCAGGAGGAGTATTATTCAAAGCGAACTGTCAAGGGGGTCCCATAAATCACCCAACCGTGTAAGGAACGCAAAATCAAGGAACATAACATCTGTATGACGGAAACTAGGGTGGCAAGAGTGGAACAAAACACCAGGCATAAGGCCGAGCCTTCCACCCTTTACCAAGTATATATATGCATTAATTAAAATAAGAGATATTGTGATATCCCAAAATAATCATGTTCCAACATGGAACAAACTTCATCTTCACCTGCAACTAACAACGCTATAAGAGGGGCTGAGCAAAGCGGTAACATAGCCAAACAACGGTTTGCTAGGACATGGATGGTTAGAGGTTTGACATGGCAATATGGGTGGCATGATATAGCAAGTGGTAGGTATTGCAGCATAGGCATAGCAAAAGAGCGAGCATCTAGCAAGCAAAGATAGAAGTGATTTCGAGGGTATGGTCATCTTGCCTGCAAGGTTCTCAGAGTTGTCGAAAGCTTGGTCTTCGTAAGCGTTCTCAACAGGTTCCTCGTTCACGTACTCGTCTCCCGGCTCTACCCAAAACAAGAGCACAAGAAAAGGAACAACTATCAACCACGATGCAATGCGCAAGCAACATGATGCAAAACATGGCATGATATGCGAGATGTGATATGCAATGCATATGCGTGCTCCGGAAGGAAAAAGATGAACAAGGCATAATCTTGGAAAGCCAAGTATGCCACTAGAAAGGTGAGATGATTTCGGTTGAAATCGATATAAAGATCACCGGAATCGGATGCACGGTTTGCAAATGACAAGCAAAACAAGAATGACATATTTCCGCGTTTAACAGCATGATGCTACATAGCATGCAACAAGAAATTAAGCTACTGCACCCAAACATATCAGCAAAGCATATGGAAGTGATCTACTCAAGATGCTTGACAAAATATGAACACTGAGCTACGGCTAAATCACACCATAACAGGTTCAAACAAGCATGGCAAAAGTGCAAAAGATAACAGGTTCACAGACTTGGTGAAAATACTATCATGCCAGAAATTAACATCAGGATGACATGTTTAGAGCAAGCAAACAACATGCTACAAGAACAGGACATAGCAAAACAAGGCACTGCATGAATCTACTCAAAGCATGGAACAAAAGTCCCATACTTACCATGAGCCAAAATGGACAAGAAAATATAATAACACCCATGTCAAATAAGCAAATTTCGTTACAGGTTTCAGACTTGGCAGAAAACTGGACATGTCAAAACAGATAACAAGTAGGCATGTTCATGAGCTCGATGCACTCACTACACAGCATTTGATGATAAACTAAGCATACATCCATCAAGAAGACATGGCATAGAAGCTAGACAAGGCAAGAATAACATCATAGCATGCACAGATCAACTACAACAAGCTTGGCAAAATCGAATAACACGCAAACAATCTGCCAGTAACATTTTATAGCAAAAGTAGAGCTCGATTGACTCAAGCTATAGCACTCCATAATTACAAGAAAAGGAATGGATGGATAGAGCAAATCCATATGCTCAAAACACCTTTACTGATCATGCTCAAAAGATGCATAGATCTCTCTGAAACAACATGAACACATGGCATAAAAATAACAGCAGGACATGACTTAGTAATTTCACTAAGTCCCTGAAATCAGCAACATTAAGATGCCTAGTTTGCATGCTTGTTCTAGTCACCACAAAGATCACAAAAATACAAGTCATACACCCATGTAAAGATGGCATGGCATATTTCAAAACACATGTAGGACTCAACTTCATAGGATGCACACATCAATCATGGCAAAAATGACAAAACAACATCATGAAGTAAAATGACATGTATATGAACTTGCTCAAATGCAGAAACTAAAGCCACCACTGGATTGGTGGGATTTTTCTACCCCAAAAACATATATAATATGTTGGGGTTGCTGTAGAAAAATCACAACAAGTGTGATAATTTAAAAACTGCCCTAAATGGAATATGACAGAAACGGCATTTTCCTTGTTTGGAAGCGTCCAGAAATGGACTTGCCCGAAAGGGGAAACAGGGACTTGCCATAAAAGGAAAGCGGGGGGATAAGGAAAAAAATAGAAGGAGGAGGGCGCTGAGAGGCTGACTGGTGGGACCCTTCTGTCATGGAGACAAAAGTTAAAATACCAACGGTGGGAATAAAAGGGGCGCGCCTGGGATTCGAACCCGGGTCACCTGAGTAGAATTGGCTCGGCTTGACCAGCTGGGCTATGCGTGAGCTCGTGATCAAAAAAGGGCTCGGCCCCTTTTGAAGCATTGGAAGGACGAGCCTTCTTCTCCACCGCACGGGGAACATGGTAACGGCGCCGGCGGGCAACGACGGCGACCATCGGAGCAGTGGAGCACCGGCGGGGGTGCGGGATTGAGAGGCAGTGCTGCTACGGGTCGTGCGTGTGCATGCGCGCATGAGTGGGTGTGCGGGTGAGCAGGAGCTCGCCGAGCTTGCGGCCACGACGACGATGGCGCTGGCGAGGCAGCGAGCGACGCGGGCGCGGGAGAGTTGCAGTGGGAGACGCGGTGAAGCTGGGCATGCAAGCCACGGGTGCGACAGAGGGGATCCAGAGCGGGGACACATGGGCATGCTAGGCAGCAACAACAACTACCATAAAAATGCAGGCTTCTCCGGAGCATCGAGATCACGGCAAAGACACGGATCGACCGAGCCTCACGGGGACCTAAATGCCATGGAAATAAAGGAGAGGTAGGTGCGTTACCCAGCTCACCCTAGGACACGATGGGGTCGACGGGGACGAGCCGGAGACGATGCGAGGGAGCTCTGAACTTGGCGGGGCTTCGGGTCCGAGAAGAAGATGCAGCAGAGGAAGAAGACGGGGTTGGGGAGGTCGATCCAGGGGCCCTGGCGTCACGTGTGTGGAGGCAGGGGACGGAGAGGTACTTGACGGCCCTCTCCACGGCAGCTGGCGGGTCGGAGACGCGACGTGGATGGCTACCCCGAGCTCGAGCTCTTGCTCGCTCGGGTCATGGTGGGCAGGGCGACGGCGAGGTGCATGGAGACCTACCTGGCGGCGGTGAGGGAAGGAGAGGAGGGGGGTCGGTTGAGGGGAGACCCTAGGGCGCTGGGCACAACTTTATAGGGGTCTAGAGAGCTTCTCCGGCCGTCAAATCGACCGGACGTCGACGTGGCACGACTGGATGAGCTGCCGTACAGGGGAGACGAAGCTCCTGGCGCTAACGGGCTCGATGGGCTCCTACTGCTGCGTGGGTTGGGCTGCAGGCGCTGGTTGAAAGGCTGCTACAATGGGCTGCTGCTCTCTCTCTCTCTCCCTCTGGCTCTTTTCTATTTCTTCAAACAGAAATAAAAGGGCGAAAAGCACAGAAGGATTGGAGGGGTCTGTGAGACATATGAAAATATCCTCAGGACCCTGGATTTAAGAAGAATTTGAATAAATTGAGTTGGACATTTCTATAGGTAGAAAAATAAAACGAGTTTGAATAAAATTCAAACTTGAGGCATTTTTAAACCTAACCAAATCAACTCCCAATGGGATGAAACTTGGCAGGGAGGTTTAGGACATGGTGGTAGAATATTGAGGCAAAGTTGAACATTAATGAAGGAGGGTAAAATGGCACTTGCAAAAAGAAAGAGAAAAGAAGGAAAGATGGTGATGCATGGAGGTGGTGATGCATGGATCACACATAGAACATGCCACAACATATCATGCATGCATATCATGGAAATGCAAGTAGTCATAAGCACAACACAACATTGATCTGCACATGATGCAAACATATTATGGCTAAAAGGAATATGACAAGAAGCACGAACGCAACATGACAAGGTAAGCATGGCAATGAAATGAGTAGAACAACAAAACAAAATGAGACCAAACGATCGAACCCCGAATGGAATTGGATGGAGATCAACATGGATATATTGCCAAATATGGAAGTTTTACATCTGGGGTGTTACACCTTGTGCTTGATAGAATCCTCTGGTGCTGGTTCATCTAACACAGAAGGTAGGTGCTCTTTTTGCAAGCCATTAGTCTCATCGAACCGCACATCTACAGTTTCAACAATCTTGTGAAGAACATTGTTGAAGACTCTGTAGGTGTGTGAGTCCTTTCCATAACCAAGCATAAAACCTTCATGTGCTTTCGGTGCAAATTTAGAGTTGTGATGAGGATCTCTAATCCAGCATTAAGTACCGAAGACTTTGAAAGAACTCACATTGGGTTTCTTGTCAGTGAGGAGTTCATAGGCAGTCTTCTTGAAGAATTTGTGAAGATATACTCTGTTGATGATATGGCACACAGTATCAATTGCATCAACCCAGAAACGACGAGGGGTTTTGTATTCGTCAAGCATAGTGCAAGCCATCTCAGCAAGAGTCCTATTCTTGCGCTCCACGACGCCATTCTGTTGAGGAGTATAAGGAGCAGATAACTCATGAGTAATACCAAGTTCATCAAGATAGTCATCGAGACCAGAATTCTTGAACTCAGTGCCATTGTCACTTCTGATGTGTTTGATCTTCACACCAAAGTTGGTTGAAGCCCTCGAGGAAAATCGTTTGAAGACTTCCTGCACTTCATGTTACTAAGAGACAAGGTGTACCCATGTGTAACGAGAGTAATCATCAACAATAACAAAGCCATATTGGGATGCTTCATTTGAAATAGAGGAATGGTGATTAGGACCGAAGAGATCCATGTGAACCAATTCGAATGGTCGAGTAGTGGTCATGATGGTCTTTGCTGGATGCTTGGCCTTGGTCATTTTTCCAGCTTCACAGGCACCGCATAAGTGATCCTTGAGGAATTTGACATTCTCAATGCCAATAACATGCTTCTTCTTCGCAAGCGTGTGCGAATTCCTCATGCCTGCATGACCAAGTCGTCGATGCCATAGCCATCCTTCTGAAGCTTTTGCAAGTAGGCACACGGCTGGTTGTGAATCTGCAGAGAAATCAACAATATACAAGTCTCCTCTCCTAAAGCCTTCGAAGACTTTGGAATTGTCAGCTTCCATAATCACAACGCAATGATACTTGCCAAAGACAACAACCATATCAAGATCACAAAGCATTGAGACAGACATAAGGTTGTATCCTAAGGACTCAACAAGCATGACTTTGTCCATGTGTCGATCCTTTGTGATAGCAACTTTACCTTGACCCAATACCTGACTTTTGCTTTTATCAGCAAAGATGATATGCTTCAGATGTGATGACGATAAAGGAGCATGCATCAACAGATTCCTTTCACCAGTCATGTGATTTGTACATCCACTATCAAGTACCCACTCAGTGGCTTTGGGTTGATCATCGTGCAGATGAATTAGTGCAACTTACGAACTCATATACTTCAGCAGTGAAGACTATGATATCACAATTCATCAGATCAATTTCATCAAGCAGTAAGACAGATAAAGCAGTAGGAGGACGTGTGAAATGAAAGTTCATTTCTTCATGATTAGCCTCCGTCCTTTCAGGCATTTTGTCAGGTCCCCAGCAAATTCTTCAGACGTTACAGTACGTCTGGAGACCTGACCCTGCATAAGAGATTAGTTCTTTTTCTTCACCACCCACATCTGAAGGGGTGGCAAAGAGTTCATCACTCTGCGATCTCCATATGAGAATGGTGGCATAGCGGCCGAACCATTTCGTTTCACATAAGAGTGGTTAGGGTAAGCATATGAATAGGCAGAGAAATTCTTCGAGGACTTATGAACATAATGTTTAGAAGAATAAAGCTCATATTCATAGCCCTTGGCTCTTCCCTGTGAAACAGAGTTGTTAGCACAATGACGTTCATATGAGGACTTTGATCCATGTGAGGAATTTGATCCACGTCAGGAATTTGGTCCGTATGAGGACTTGGATCCATATGAAGAATTTGATCTGGGGTTCCTATTCTTCACAGGTGGTGTCATGAGGACATTCACCTGAAGACTTTCAAGGCACCTTTTGGGAACCCAGATTTTCTTCATAGGGGAACCATTCCTGCAGTTAGTGCCAACATATCTAGCAAATACTTCACCATTCTGATTTTTGAACAGTTTATAGTTGGAGTCAAATGACTCATCAGAAGAATGAGAAGATTCACATGTATAGCCAGATAGATTAGATGGATCAACTGGAGGTCCCTTTGCAGCAACCCATGAAGTTTTGGGGTACTGCTCAGGCTTCCAATATGTACCATCAGTATTGAGTTTCCTCTCAAAGGCAATACCCTCTTTCCTAGGGTTCCTGTTGAGGATCTGCTTTTTAAGCACATCACAAAGGGTCTGATGCCCTTTGAGGCTTTTGTACATGCATGTCATGTACAATTCCTTCAGCCCTACATCGTTAGTGATACTAGCAATGTCCTCAGATGAGGTATTAATGATAGCAGAGACAGGTGAAGAATTTGTAACATTAGAAGCATTTGAACATTCAGGTGAGGAATTAGCAGATTCTCGTTCAATGCATTTCAAACATGGAGGAATAAATTCTTCCTGAGCAGCGCTAATTTGTTGAGCAAGCAATGAATCGCGCTCCTTCTGAAGATTTTCATAACTCAATCTTAGCTCCTCAAGATCTTGCTTTCTTTGAAGAAATTCATAAGAAAGCTTCTCATGATCAGATAAGAGAGTGTTATGATGACCTTGAAGGTTATCAAACCTGGTCTAAAGTCTCTAAAGATTTTCAGTCAAGGCTTTAGTGCGATCCATCTCTTCACCCTACATATCATCACTTTTGTCTAGCATGTTTTGAACCTTTTCAAAAGCCTTTTGTTGTTTCACAGCAATCTTAGCAAGTTTTGTGTAGCTGGGCTTAAGATTTTCATCAGATTCATATTCACTAGACTCAGAGGAGGTATATTTAGGTACCTTGGCACCCTTTGCCATGAAGCAATAGGTGGGAGCATAGTCATTGTTTCCTTCATCAGCCTTGTTGGTGAGGTCATTTTCTTCAGAGTTGAAGATAGACTTGCTAACGAATGCAGTAGCGAGGGCTAGGCTTGCCACACCAGACTCAGAGTCCTCAGAAGCCTCCTCTTCTTCTTGTTCCTTAGATTCAGCTTCAGAGTCCATTTCCTTGCCAATGAATGCCCGAGCCTTCTTGTAGCTGCTCTTCTTGTGAGATGAAGACTTTTAGGATTTTGATGATGAAGATTTTGAGGACTTCTTCTTTTTCTTCGCATCATCAGAACTGTAATCCTTGTATTTCTTCTTCTTTGATTCCTTTTCCCACTGAGGACAATCTTGAATGTAATGTCCTGGTTTCTTGCACTTGTGACAAAGCCTCTTCTTGTAGTCACTGGATGAGGAATCATTGCTCCTTGAGGGTTTTCCCAAGCGACCACGTCTTGAGAACTTCTGGAATTTCTTCACAAGCAGTGCTAGATCATGACTCAGTTCTTCAGGGTCACCAAGGCTGCTACCAGAGTCTTCATCTTCGGATTCTGATACTGCCTTGGCCTTCAGTGCACGTGATCTGCCATAGCTCAAACCATAGAGATCTCTCTTTTCAGCAAGCTGGAACTCATGAGTGTTTAGCCTCTCGAGGATATCAGCGGGGTTAAGTGACTTGTAATCAGCACGCTCTTGTATCATCAGTGCCAGAGTATCAAATGAGGAATCAAGCGATCTTAGCAATTTCTTCACCACTTCATGGTCGGTGATGTCAATGGCACCAAGTGCTTGAAGCTCATTTGAGATGTCAGTGAGGCGATTGAAGGTTTGCTGAACATTTTCATTGTCGAGTCTTTTGAAGCGATTGAAGAGATTGCGAAGAACATCAACTCGAGAGTCACGCTGAGTTGAAACTCCTTCATTGACCTTGGACAGCCTATCCCAGATAAGCTTAGCAGTTTCCAAAGCACTCACTCTACCATACTATCCTTTACTCAGATGGCCACATATGATATTCTTCGCTTGGGAATCGAGTTGCTTGAATCTCTTCATGTCGGTAGCGTTCAGTGAGGGTGAGACGGAGAGAACACCATTTTCCACAACGTACCAGAGATCGTTATCAATTGCCTCAAGATGCATGTGCATCTTGTTCTTCAAGTAGGGGTAGTCCGTCCCGTTAAAGGTAGGACACCCTGCAGAGACCTTGATCATACCTGCGGTCGACATAACTAAAACTCTAGGCGGTTAAACTAAAATCACACAGAACAAGGGAGTACCTCGCTCTGATACCAATTGAAAGTGCGTTATATCGACTAGAGGGGGGTGAATAGGCGATTTTTATGAAATTCTTCACTGAGGAATTTGCTAGTGAGGAAATTCCTTAGCGAAGAACTACTAGCAGCGGAATAAGTACTCAGAAGTAAACATAGCAGAATACATGCATGGTCATCATGATGACATGAAGACAGACACAGAGTACAGAAAAGCATAAACACAGGATAGCACAAGATGAAGACGAACAGACTGAAGAAATTGAACTGAGGAAATTGAGAAAGTCTTAAATCAAAGTCTTCAAACACAGATATGAACAGACACACAACACAGTAATGAGGAAATGAAAGTGTTGAGGAAATAGAACCAGTTGGCTTGGTGAAGACGATGATTTGGTAGACCAGTTCCAACTGCTGTCTTAGTTGTACATCTGGTTGGAGCGGCTCAGTATTTAAACTCGAGGACACCCAGTCCCGGACACACAGTCCTCACCATATTCTCCTTGAGCTAAGGACACACAGTCCTCGCCCAATCACTCGTGGTAAGTCTTCAGGTGACTTCCGAACCTTCACAAACTCGGCCACTCGTGATCCCCAATTCCTCTTGGATGCTCTAGACCATGACGCCTAACCGTCTGGAAGAAGCACAGTCTTCAAAGGTAACAAGCGTCGGATCCACGCAGGATCAATCTCTTCAGTGATGCTCAATCACTTTGGGTTTGTAGGTGTTTGGGTTTGGATTTTCCTCACTTGATGATTTTTGCTCAAAGTCCTCGGAGGATGGGTTGCTCTCAAATGACAAGTGTCAAGTTCTAGCGGAGCAGCCAACCAGCTAGTGGTTGTAGGGGGCGGCTATTTATAGCCTAGGGAGCAGCCCGACATGATAAGACATAAATGCCCTTCAATGATATGACCGTTGGATGGATAAGATATTCTGGGACAGCTAGCGCGTAGCACAGCAACGGTCGGAAATCTGAGATTCAAATTCCTCAGGGCTATCATGTTCCTCACTGTGTAGGCAATCCGCACTGGCGAATTCCTAACTCCTCAGTCAGAGCAAAGTCCTCAGTGACCAAAAGAACTGCGTCTCTGTCACTGAAGAAATTGACTCAAATGTATGAGATTTCCAATGGCTTCACTCGAAGGGATTGGTAGGTGTAGGATTTGAGTTGAGCATCAAATGGAAATTTTCTCCTTAGTATTTCCTCGACCCGCTTTAACAGTACGGTGTTTCCTATGACTCAAGAAAAGAGAAAATGAAACTACGAAAAAATGTCTTCACGCTTCATGTTCCTCGAATGAATACCAAGTCTTCAAGGTCACACCAATTTCTTCACTTTCAAAGTCTTCAGAAAGTCTTCGGTATATCAAAGTCTTCAGTCGAAGAACTTCATTTTTAGGGATCAACTTTCTCTGTAAACATCAAACTCCTCATAGACTTATAGACCTGTGTACACTCATAAACACATTAGATTCTTAACCTATCAGTCTTCAATGCACCAAAATCACTAAGGGGCACTAGATGCACTTATAGACACGTATTGTATTGTTGCCATCAAGGATAAAAAGATGGGGTTTATATCATATTGCATGAGTTTATCCCTCTACATCATGGCATCTTGCATAAAGCGTTACTTAGTTCTTATGAACTTAATACTCTAGATGCATGCTGGATAGTGGTCAATGTGTGGAGTAATAGTAGTAGATGTAGGCAGGAGTCGGTCTACTTGTCATGGACGTGATGCCTATATACATGATCATACCTAGATATTCTCATAATTATGCAATTTTCTATAAATTGCTCGACAGTAATTTGTTCACCCACCGTAATACTTATGCTATCTTGAGAGAAGCCACTAGTGAAACCTATGGCCCCCGGGTATATTCTCCGTCATATTAATCTCCCGTCAACAAGCTATTTCTATCGCCGTTTATTTTGCTTTCTTTACTTTTAGTCTTTATCATAAAAATACCAAAAATATTATCTTATCATCTCTATCAGATCTCACTTTTGCAAGTGGCCGTGAAGAGATTGATGAGGGAGTCCTGGATTAGGGGGTATCCGGACAGCCGGACTCTAACCTTTAGCCGGACTGTTGGACTATGAAGATACAACATTGAAGACTTCGTCCCGTATCCGGATGGGACTTTCCTTGGCGTGGAAGGCAAACTTGGCAATACGGATTTTTAGATCTCCTCCCTTTGTAACCGACTCTGTGTAACCCTAGCCCCCTCCAGTGTCTATATAAACTGGAGGGTTTAGTCCGTAGGACACAACAATAACAACAATCATACCATAGGCTAGCTTCTAGGGCTTAGCCTCTCTGATCTTGCGGTAGATCTACTATTGTACTACCCATATCATCAATATCAATCAAGAAGGAGTAGGGTTTTACCTCCATCGAGAGGGCCCGAACCTGGGTAAAAATATCATGTCCTTTGTCTCCTGTTACCAGCCGCCTAGACGCACAGTTCGGGACCCACTACCCGAGATCCGCCGGTTTTGACACCGACATTGGTGCTTTCATTGAGAGTTCCTCTGTGTCGTCGTCATCAGGCTTGATGGCTCCTTCGATCATCGTCGGCGATGCAGTCCAGGGTGATACTTTTCTTCCCGGACAGATCTTTTTATTCGGCGGCTTTGCACTGCGGGCCAATTCGCTTGGCCATCTGGAGCAGACTGAAAGCTACACCCCTGGCCATCAGGTCAGGTTTGGAAGCCTAAACTACACGGCCGATATCCGTGAAGACTTGATCTTCGACGGGTTCGAGCCCCTACCGAGTGCGTCGCACTGTCACAATGGGCATGATTTAGCTGTGCCGCCGAACAGTGCCCTGGAGGCCGCACCCGCATCCGCTCCGACCTTCAATTCGGAGCCAACTGTGCTGACCGAGGGTTAGGTCCAGAACCTTTCAAGAAGGCGACTTAGTGCTCCGGCTCATCCAGGATCAATCTGATATGCACAAGATATCCCCTCCTTGGGAAGGACCCTTCGTGGTCAGCAAGAACCTGAACAATGGGTCATATTATCTCATCGATGTTCGAGAGCACAAAGTCTCACGTAAGTCGGAGGAGGAGACCCGCCGGCCGTGGAACATCGCTCATCTTCAGCCTTACTATACTTGAGCCACTGGCTCTCAAAATGTATCTATTATATATTATATAAAGTAATAAAGCAGGACCTATGTCCTTTTCACCCTCAAAGGTTTACATATCTTCTTTATCATATGGTGGAAACAACCAGCAGGGAGCGGATCACATCTGAATCCGGCTTTCCCTTTGGTCCGGCTCATGATCATATCTGAATCTGGCCATGATTACTTGGGGGCTTCCTGTTCAAACATAGGTCGTATTCGAACCAAAGAGAACATAGCTGTCGATACCCACTTGATCGGCATACTGCCAAACCCACTTGGGGGCTTCTTGATCATGTTTGAATCATAGCTTAACCCCTTTTGGGTCTGACGTGGATCGTATTCGAATCAGCGTCATTAAACAACTCTTATGGTCACTTGGGGGCTTCCTGTTCAAACATAGGTCGTATTCGAACCAAAGAGAACATAGCTGTCAATACCCACTTGATCGGCATCGCCAAAGCCACTGGGGGCTATGTGATCGTATCCGAATCTTAGCTTAACCCCTTTGGAACGGTTCATTGATCGTATTCGAATCAGAAAGCCTCCAAGTTTTGTTTATTATTTATCATGTTTTGTAAGCATAAAATATTTAACTATCTTGAGACCCTCTTGAAAGTACTATGGAATGGATTTCGTTCCACCGGTTTAATATTGGTTGCAACAGATTGTCAAGTGCCAGATGAACTTTATATATGCCAAGTTTCAGGAGTTCAACTTACCATCATGGGTTGGGTTATGTAAGCCGGTAAGATAACCGTAAGAATCACAGGTATGCTGTTATGTCTAATAGGTCTAATCATAAGTCGGCCTTCCTAGGATTGTTTGGTATACCCTCCGGGTTATCAATACCTTATGTAACCCCCGATGCGGTAAATCGCCAAGGGATTTCTGTTTGTCTCATATGCCTCCAAGTACTTCATAGAAGATTTTGAACACAAGGAAAGTGTCCGGCTCTGCAAATTAAGTTTCCACATATTGCCATAGAGAGAATAATATTTACACAAATCTAATCTGCTGACGTATTCCGTAGCATGACATCACACCACGACCAAGCCTTTATTCGAATCATTTTATTGTCCCACCTCAGCGCGTTTAGCGAGGCGGGTTCCTTGGCACGTCTTGTCGAAGCTGATATCGTGTCCCCTTTATTTACGGGATTCTCATCAACACGGACGTGGGTAACCCAGTCGTGCCCGTTGGTATGTTTTCTCGATCAAAGGCGAGTTCCAAACAGTCACGGGGAGGGCCCTTGGCATTCAACCTCTTATAAAGAGACCAAGGCCTTACTCATTTCTTTCAATCTCAAACGAATTCGCCCTTCACCTCGAGTTCCAACACCCAAGGCTCCAGATTTCGGGCGCTTCGGACCTCCGACAATGTCCAGTTCTGACCTTCAAGGCCGATGGATGCCCTCCTCCGTCACGGAGGAGGACGTGCTGAAGTTGAGAGAGGCCAGGTTCTTGACCGGTGAAATCTCGCATAGGTTGCCTGCTCAAGGGCAGGTCATTCCCACTCCCAAGCCCGGTGAGAGCGTGGTGTTTGTGTCGCACTTCCTTCGGGGGCTAGGCTTCCCCATGGACCCCTTCGTGAGGGGGCTCATGTTTTATTATGGGATGGAATTTCACGACTTAGCTCCAGAGTCCATCCTCCATATTTCCTCATTCATCGTCGTGTGTGAAGCCTTCCTCCGTATTACTCTTCACTTCGGACTATGGCTCAAGACCTTCAAAATAGAGCCGAAGATGATCGAGGGACGGCACGCGGAGTGCGGAGGCGCTGTTATAAGCAAGAATGCTGATGCTCCATGGTCCGAGGGCTCTTTTCAAGAGGAATCCAGCTTATGGCAACAAGAGTGGTTTTACATTACCGCTCCTAAGGGCACCAAGTGGGTGGCGCCACCTGCCTTTCGCTCGGGTCCCCCACCGCAGCTAGCATCATGGGTCAACAAAGGACTGGATTGGGGGCCATCCAAGGACGTGCCCTTGCTGCAGGGCCGCATTCGAGATCTCCTAGAAAGAGATATCAGTCTGGTCATGGTGACACAGGTTATGCTGACTCGCCGAGCTCTGCCCTGCAAACGCCACCCCCTCCGCCTGTGGGAGTTCAATCCGGAGGGACCACGAGCTCTCCAACATTTTATGGGCGTAACGCCCGTGGAGCAATGTGTCCGGACTTGACCGAGGATGCAGGTCTGAGGTGCAATCGCCCGGATACTCAAGTAAGTAGCCTTGTGCCCGGACTCGCTATCCGTATATTTATCATAAAATTGCCCTTGAAGGAGTTGTCCTTTAAACAGGAGTGGATAGCGAAAGCAAAGCTAATCAGGTGTCCGGCCCCCCTCCCCGAGACCACGCCGGATCCCGTGCTGGTCCGGATGTTGGAGGTTGTGCCTTCAGAGGAAAGCGAGGGAGGGGAAAAGGAAGTTGTGGCCTCCTCGAAGGAGGCTGTTAAGAAGGGAGGAATCGAGAATTTCTCTCCTCAGGGGAAGAAGAGGACCGCCTCTGACGACCCGGAGACCGGGGCCTCAAAGCGGGGAAAGAAATCTTTGTCAAAGGGTCCTGTGCCGGGGAATACTTCGGCTGAATTATGCCCTCAAGGGGATCAGCCCTCCACTGAGCCATAAGTAAAGAGGGGAGTTTAAAATGAGAGACATCCCTGTTCTATTTCTGAGGAATGTAACCGAAATTTTACCTTGTAGTTTGGATCTTAGCCCTTCTCAGCAGAGCTCATCTTCAGGGGATCTTCTTCCGGAGATGATGGAGAGCGGCACGCCTCCCCTACCGTCCCGCCTTGTGAGGAGGGCGACCCTGAGGTGTCATCACGGAGGGTTTCTCCGAATCCGGCAGGGCCGGAGGGCGGCCGTATGGCCCCCAAAAGCCCTCCGTGTCCGGCCTTCGAAAGAGGCCATCGGGCGAGTCCGGCACAGTCTAGTGCACGGTCGGAGGAGCTGAAGGATCTGCTCGGGCGAGCATCTATCTCAGAGGAACACCATGCATTGATGGGTACAGTGATTGAGAGGATTGCATCCGTGGAGAGCGGGTTGCACGAGGCTGTCAGGAGTTTATTGACAGGTTTTGAGGTACGCAAAATGATGTACCTTTTGACAGTTCCGCATATATAAGATGCGTCCTGTGTAGATAGTAGCCCCTGAGACTCTGTGCGTTGTCGAAAGTGACGGCACGCAGAGGATCATAATCCCAGGTATAATATGTCGCCTTTCATATGCAGGTGGCGAAGTGTCCGGTGGCCAGCCGGACTGATGAATTTGCCGAACTAAAGCGGCAACTTGACGTGGCAGATGCCGACATTACGCTTGTCAACAAGCGGCTTGACGAGGCACAAGGTATGCTATTTCTCCGGCGGCACTTGGTAAGAGGAGCATGATGCCATTATCTTACAACGTGTGCGCTTGATGCAGATGGTGCCGCTGTCGTGGAGGATCTTCGGGCGGAACTTGCCCGAGCCAAGGAGCAAGCCAGGAAAAGTGATGCGGCTGCCGGAAAGGCAATTGAAGAGCTGAAAGCCGAACAGGCTGCTCACTGCCGAAGCAAGAAGGAAATAGCCGACATGGTTGTAAAGTTGAAGAGCGCTGCCGACCGCTGCGAGGTTCTTGAAAAAGAAGATCAAACGACACAGATGGACCTAGAAAAGGCCATTATCGATGCCAAGGATGCTCGCTTTGCGATGAGAGCTATGAAAGAGGAGCTACGTCAGGCCGGAGATATCGCGGCTGGAAAGCCCTTTGTGTTGCGGAGGAAGTTCGGGGATCCTAAATATGCTTCGCTAGACCGGTTGTGGATTGCGGCGGACACTTATCTCGATTTGGCAGCGAGTGCCGCAGACGCGGCCGAACACTTCCGAGATCAGGAGGATCACGAACTGGAAAAGTTTTTTTGGTCGCAGTTCCACAATCTAGAGCGTTCGCTTCCATTAACCGATCGTCTGGCCGAATGGGATGAGCTGAGTAGGTTATCCGGACTCGCCATGAAGTATGTTGTGAGTCATCTGTGGCCGAAAAGGCCTGAGCCGAAGAGCTATTTTGGCTTGGTGCAGCAGTTCCTTGGTGCGGTGCCACATATCAATGCAGTGAACAGGTCGGCATGCATAGAGGGTGCGTGGATGGCTCTTGCCCATGTCAAGACATACTGGGCGGAGTTGAAGGCCACCACTGATGCAACCCAAAACTCGGATGAGAGCCGAGTACCTGCCGAGCACTATTTTCAGGAAGTTCTGCAGGGCGCTCGTTTAATTGAGACGCAGTGCTCGAAGGATATCATGTTCGAATAACATGTATTGTTGTAAAACAAAGTTTGGAAATGATATATAAAAGCTTTTTATACTTGTGCCTTCAAGAATTGATATGCCTCCTGTGCGGCCGTTAATGTATATGTGTATATAACCTGAAAGATGGCAGTCTTTGGCTTCAGCCCCCACGCATATAATACGGGGGTGTTCGCAGAAGGCGCATTTTCACACTTGATCCAACGTCTTGGTCCTATTAAGGAGGTGATAGCGCAGTGAACTAGGCAACCAGACTATAATGCTTTATCACTTTCACTTAGCCATATGAGTTTGACAGTGGGGCTACTATACAGCCCCTGGTGGCCCCGCGCTCACCCGAATTCGGGGCGCATGTGTTCCTGGCCGGGAAACGGCCCTTCGTTAATGCGGAGGAATCCTAAAGATTCCGACGAGTCATTGAGTGGTTGACCAGTCTCACGCTATATCATGACAGTCAGTTTTCGGCTTTCTCTACTGAGGTGCTCTCCTGGCCGAACCGGGGCAGAATCGCAGTAGTTCTCCTAGTGCCGCCTTAGCCGATAGAGCGGAACGTAAGGCAGCAAAACACAGGAGCCGAGCAAACCCAACATTTGACCAAAGACATGATTCGGAGCTGATGCATATAAGGCCAAACTCGCGACGCCGAACACTCCCTAAGGTATTCGGTCTTTTATGAAAACGGGCGGAACAGCGCCCTTGGTTATAAGCCCCTGATGTCCAGGTACGTGAAAAACTCTAACGTGGCCAAATGCCAAAACGCCAGCCTCCTCCTCGGCTGTACAGAGAATCCGGGGGATGTGTATCAACAAGAGACAGTAAAAAAGGTTTACACAGGGTCTTAATCTAAAAAGAATCCTGGAGATGGGTCCCTGCTGCACGTCTGCGCCTGTGTCTCCATTGTGCCGTGTCCTAGACGGGCGTAGCATGGTGTTCATCTGTAAAAGAGAGGAACTTAGCTGAAAAGAAAAGAAAAAAATAATAGTAGTGCGGAATGTACACTGTACTAGATAAACAATGTATAATTTTAGGACGGGTGAAATGGAACCTTATTGTCGTGTATTTTAAGTACGCGGAGCCCCTTGTATAGGGGTGTATGGCTACTAAACCTTTATCCGTTATATGTCTGCTCCGGACTCGCCTAGCCGAGCCCGTGGTCTTAATGACCTGGCAGATGCTTTCGTTGGTGAAGCTGTTTTAATGCATGGCTGTTAAGGCAGCCGCATATTCTTTCGCGCTCGAGGGATACTTAATATTGCCCTTTAGTGAGATGACGCCTCGTCGACTGGGCATTTTGAGCGTAAGAGACGCATAATGCGGTATTGTGTTAAAGCGGGCGAAAGCTTCTCGTCCCAGTAGTGCTTGATAGCTACTTGAAAATGGGGCGATATGGAAGGTTAGCTTTTGCGGCGGAAGTTGTCGAGGGAGCCGAACATAACTTCTAGCCGAAGAGAACACATGCAATGGGCATCCGGGCCTGGCGTTACTCCTTGAAAGGAAGTATTGTTATGGAGAATTCTTGTTGGGTCTATTCCCATTTTGCGGATTGTGTCCTGATATAGAAAGTTTAAAGCACTGCCGCCGTCCATCAGAACATTTGTAAAGTGGAGTCTGTCGATTAGCGGATCTAATACCAGGGCAGTCCAGCTTGCGTTCCGTATACCTCTAGAGTAATCCTGGTGGTCGAAGGTGGTCGGTTTTAACAACCATGGGCGAGACTCCTTTGGGATAGGCCGTATGGCGCGAATCTCTGTTGGCGCCACTCTGTTTACCACGTGAAGTAAGTTTACTGTTTTGACCTCTTGTGGGAAATCCTTTTGTTTCCTGGTGCTCTACTCGTGGGGTCCGTCATCGTCCTCACTTGGTGTGTCGAGCCCCTTGTGTTCGGCGTTGAGTTTGTCGGATTGCTTCAAAATCCAACAATCTCTGTGGGTATGGTTCGCAGGCTTCCCGGGAGTATTGTGAATTTGACATATCTTGTCCAAGATTTTGTTTAGGCTAGATAACTCATCCCTGTTATCCTTAAGGGGCAGCTTTCTCTGATTCTGCCGAGAGCTTTTAAATCCAGCATTGACTGTCACGCTCTTCGGACTGCTTTCCTTAGTCCGGCGCTGGTCCTTGTTGCGCCGCGGTTTCCCATTTCCATTCCTGACTTCGGATGTACTTGGGTCGCTGGTGCTGCATCTAGCCAACCAGCTGTCTTCTCCCGCACAAAATCGGGTCATGAGGCTTGTTAATGCGGCCATTGTTCTTGGCTTTTCTTGGCCGAGGTGTCTGGCGAGCCATTCGTCTCGAACGCTATGTTTGAAAGGTGCTAAGGCTTCGTCGTCCGGACAGTCGACTATCTGATTCTTTTTAGTAAGAAATCTGCTCCAGAGTTTCCGGGCTGACTCTCCGGGCTGTTGAGTTATATGGCTCAAATCATCCGCATCCGTAGGTCGGACATAGGTCCCTTGAAAATTTTCCTGAAAAGCATCCTCGAGCTCCTCCCAACTTCCAATGGTGTTTTCGGGAAGGCTTTTAAGCCAATGCCGTGCTGGCCCTTTGAGCTTGAGGGGTAAGTATTTTATGGCGTGGAGGTCATCTCCTCTGGCCATGTGTATATGGAGGATATAATCCTCAATCCAGACTCCAGGGTCTGTTGTTCCGTCGTACGCCCGTATGTTCACGGGCTTGAATCCCACTGGGAATTCATGGTCCAGCACCTCGTCGGTGAAACATAGGGGGTGTGCGGCACCCCTGTATCTGGGTGCGCCGTGATGTTCGGATATTTGTCGTGTTGCGTTGCTTACTAGAGCTTCCTTTCTTGGCCCACAGATAGATCTGGCTGGGCCGTCCTTTTGACGCGATTCCTTGAGTGGATCGCGTGCCGGCCTGTGTGCGGCGCCACTTGCCGCTCCATGTTGGCCATGGGGTCGTCTATCCGACCGGGTGGCTTTCTTATTTTTTTGACTGTGGGGGCTCTAAGGCCTCCTCGTCAAATTCAGGCAGTAGCTTTCGCTTCGGATAGCTTTTTGTGCGGCAACTGCCGCCATGTTTGTCTGTGGTGTTGAGTACTTTGCTCCATCTAATTCTGAGTGCATCTTCCGCAGTTTTGAGCTTCCGCTTCTGCTTTTTTAGGCTACGCGCAGTGGCGACGAGCCTATTGTGGAGGTTCTTCTGCTCCATGAGCGTATTTGGCGTGAGGTCGTATGGACTGTTGTTTTTGCCGGGGACGGGTTGTTCGGTTTGTTTGTCCAAGTTGCCCTGTTCGGACGGTTGCTCGAAGGCATGTTCGTCGTCCGCCGGCTCATCCTGCTCTATGGCTGGGTCTGTATGGCTGCTGTCTCTGTCGAGGCGGGGCTTGGAGCGGCGCTTACATCGCCGCTTTGCTTGCTTTTCGATTGAATGATCCCTCGTTGCATCCCTGTGTTCCTCGTCGTCGCTTCCTTTGCGTGTGTCCACCATGTATACATCATGAGATGAGGTGGCAGTCCAGTGCCTTATAGGCGTTAGTTCATGTTCGTCTCCTACATCGTCGTCCATACCGTCGATGTCTTCGGAGTCGAATTCGAGCACGTCGTTTAATTTATCGACAGTGGCTACGAAGTGGGTGGTGGGTGGGGATCGAATTTCTTCGTCGTCCACTTCCCAATCCTGCCGGTCATATTCCGACCAAGACTCTCCTGACAAAGAGAGAGACCTGAGTGAATTCAGGATGTCGCCGAAGGGCGAGTGCTGAAATATGCCTGCGGTGGTGAATTCCATAATTGGCGCCCAATCGGATTCGATCGGTAGGGGCGCGGAGGGCTCAAAGTCCAGAGAGGAGTCCAGCACCTTGGAGTCACGGGCTTCGCAGAGGACAAGGCTGGTGTTCGGCTTGATCGCCGTAGAGATTGCAGCCCCCGAGGCAGTGTCTAACCGCCCATCCTTGATTGGTCTGGTCGGCTCCGAGCTAAGAGTCGGAGCGGACACAGGCGCGGCCTCCAGGGCGCTGTTCGGTGGCAGACCTAGCTCATGCCCATCATGACAGTGCGGCGCGCTCGGCTGTGGCACAGATCCGTCGACGATCAAGTATCCGCGGTCGTCCGCCGTATAGTTTAAATTTCCAAATCTGACCTGATGGCCAGGGGCGTAGCTTTCAATCTGCTCCTGATGGCCAAGCGAATTGGCCCGCAGTGCAAAGCCGCCGAATACGAAGATCTGTCCGGGGAGAAAAGTCTCACCCTGGACCGCATCGCTGTTGATGATCGGAGGAGCCATCGGGCCTAAAAGTGATGACACAGAGGAACTCTCAATGAAAGCACCAATGTCGGTGTCAAAACCGGTGGATCTCGGGTAGGGGGTCCCGAACTGTGCGTCTTGGCGGATGGTAACAGGAGACAAGGGACACAGTGTTTTTACCCAGGTTCGGGCCCTCTCGTTGGAGGTAAAACCCTACTCCTGCTTGATTAATATTGATGATATGGGTAGTACAAGAGAAGATCTACCACGAGATCAAGGAGGCTAAACCCTATAAGCTAGCATATGGTATGATTGTTGTTCTTGTTGTTTTCCTACGGACTAAAACCCTCCGGTTTATATAGACACCGGAGAGGGCTAGGGTTACACAGAGTCGGTTACAATGGTAGGAGATCTACATATCCTTATCGCCAAGCTTTCCTTCCATGCCAAGGAACGTCCTTTTCGGACACGGGACGAAGTCTTCAATCTTGTATCTTCATAGTCCAGGAGTCCGGCCGAAGGTATAGTCCGGCTATCCGAACACCCCCTAATCCAGGACTCCCTCAGTCTCTATAACGAGCAAAATACATGTCTTAAATACTAGCCTCAGCTTGCCCCTGGAGAGGACATGTCAAATAGTCCCATCTCCTGCTTATCGAACTATTTGTATCGTTCTGCTTTTAATGCACCTTTCTTGAATAAACAATGCTTAGCTTCAGTCTATTATTGCATTCTCTACTCATTACTTTTATGTATATATGTTCATTCATGACATTTAGCACTCGTACACTATGGTACGGACAATACGCCAGGGGCTCAAGTACCCCATAATACAGCATGAGAAGTCCGAACACTTTAACAAGTGCGGCACTTCGAACTTATAGCATTACATGCATCAGCTCCGAATCATGTCTTTGGTCAATAGTTGGGTTTGCCCGGCTCCCATGTTTTGGTACCTTACGTTCCGCTATATCGGCTAAGGTAGCACTGGGAGAACTACTGCGATTGTGCCCCAGTTCAGCTGGGCTAAGCACCTCAGTAGAGAAAGCTAAAACTGACTGTCATGATAGGGCGAGAGTTGGTCGCTGTTCGAGAGGTTTCGAGTCCCTAAAGACTTATGCCGCTTAGAGCGAGGAGTCGCCTTTGTCCGGCCTAGGCGTGTATAGCGCCCCGAACTCGGTCTTCCGAACACTAGGGGCTTCGCTGAAATTTAAAATTATAGAATTCTCTGGCCAAGTGAGAGTGATAACGAATTATAGTCTGATTGCCTTGTTCGTTTTGCTGAGCACCTCCCTCGAAGGACCCAAGAATGGGAAAGAGAGTGCTCAGGTTTAATCCCGAACACCCCAGCACTCTGGCATGGGGGCAGAAGCCGACGACTCGCCATCTCTCAGATTTAATAAACGGTCGCATAGAAGGTAATATTTTAAATTAAAACAACCGTTGCATAGCGCATATGAACAAGTTTTCAGCGTATAGGATCACACGAGCGAGTTTACTCAAATATTACATCTTTGGAACATTCATCCGCCACAAGGTGGGCACCCTTCAGGACACCTTCATAGTACATCTCAGGGTGGCGATGCTCCTTACCCTGCGGTGGCCCATCCTTCATCAGCCGCTCCGCGTCCATTTTTCCCTAGTGTACTTTCACACGGGCAAGGGCCCTGCGGGCACCCTGGATGCAGACGGAGCGCTTGATAACTTAAAGCCACGGTAGGCATCCGCCAGCCGCCTCACCAGCCCGAAGTAGCTCCCATGCATGGCCTCTCCAGGCCACACCGGGACTATGAGACCTTTCATGGCCTGTTCGGCCACCTTATGGAGCTCGACCAGTTGCTTCAGCTGGTCGCCCAAGGGCACCGGGTGTCCGGTCTCAGCATACTGAGACCAGAACACCTTCTCCGTCGACCTCCCTTCCGCGGCCCGGTAGTAGGTGGCGGCATCGGACACGCTGCGGGGCAAATCTGCGAATGCTCCTGGAGAGCTCCGGACTCGGGTAAGTAACAAGTAATTCACTTTCACATGCTTGCTTTGCATAATGAAGGCCTTACCCGCCGCTATCTTCTTTATCGCCTCAATTTCCTGGAGGGCTTTTTGGGCTTCGGCCTTGGCAGACTTGGCACTCTCGAGGGCTGCAGCGAGCTCGGACTCGCGAGTCCTTGACTCAAGCTCCAAACTCTCATGATTTTTCACGAGAGCCTGGAGCTCTTGCTGCACCTCGGCAACCCGCCTCTCTTGCTTCCCCCGCTCGCTGCACTCTGTGGTCGCTTTATCTTCGGCCTCGGATAGTGCTTGCTTCAAGGTCGCCACCTCGGTCGTGGCCCCTAGCACATCAATAATGATCCTATCATTTTTTGCAACTGCATCTTTTTCATATACACACATAGACAAGGCATTACGTACCTTGGTTCTCCTAGAGCTGCTTCTTGGCAAGGTCGAGCTCTTTCTCGGACCGCTCGAGGTTCTGCTTCAGCGCATCAACCTCCGCAGTCAGTGCAGCAGAGGTTAGCAGCAAAGCCTGCACACACATATCGACATAATTATGTTAGACTCCTGCGAATATTATTAGATCCTCTATCCGGCTTTTCTTTGTGAACACTGAATAGAGCATCAGGGGCTACTATCTATGCGGTAATATTTTCACATATTTTTTACATACCTCAAAGCCTGTCAGAAGGCTAGCACAAGCTTCAGTCAGCCCGCTTTTGGCGGGCTGAACTTCCTGGATCACCGCACTCATAATAGTGCGGTGCTCCTCGTTGATGGACGCGTCGTTAAGCACCTCCAGCAATTTATCTGGTGCCTCCGGTTGGACGGAGGTCACCGGCGCGGTAGGCTTGCCCTTCTTAGCGGGGGGGCGCCTGCCGGAGTCTGAAACCGTTGAAGGTTCCGGTGCGGTGTTCGGCCCAGGGCCGGACTTGGAGCCCCTGGGAGTCTTGCCCCCTTGCGCTTGGAGTCCGGGATGTCGCCTTGAGGCGCCCCCAGGACTGCCTCCCCTCGGTTTGGAACCCCTTGGGACAATACCTCGGCATTGTCCGTAGGGAGAGAGGAGGAGGCGGCTGGAAGTGAAAGGCTATTCACATCCGACGAACCCAAGGAGCCGCTCGATGACACGTCAAGCCGGGCTCGGGGCGGACTGCATGATTATATTCGACGCTAGGAGAAGTTGTGCAATGAAGGAATGCTACGAGTTACTCTGGTGTCTGAATACTTACGACTTAGCTAGGGGCTTGGACCTGGGCGGCCACTCCTCTTCGTTGTCGGCGGCGTTGGTGGAGTAGTCCGGAGGAAGGGTCCTTCCCCTCTTGGACCCTCCGGCCTCCCCAGTTGGGGCGGCCTTCCTTTTCTTTTCTCCCCCTTCTGGAGGGAAAGAAGCCTCTTTTTCCTCCTCCTCATCTTCGTGGGAGGAGTGTGCCTCGGAGTTATCGGACGATGAGTCCGACACCGCCGGGCGCCGGGAACTCTTTCGGGTTCCTGTGGCCTTCTTCTTGGCCTTCTTCTCCGGCACCACGTAAGGTGCCGGAACCAGCAGCTTCGCCAAGCGGGCGTCTGCTGGGCCTTCGGGCAAAGGAGCCGGACAGTCGATCTTTCCGGCCGTCTCCTGCCAGTCCTGTCAAAGGTACGGGAGCTTAGATCCCGCATAGATTCAAACTATGGAAACCGAGTATCCTATAAAAGTTAAAGCAGCTTACCACGCTGGCTTGGCGCTTCGCGCAGAATCCACGATCCTCGGTAGTGGGAGGGGGAACCTCGGAGCCCTTGAATAGCACTTTCAAGGCATCCTCGTGTGTTGTGTCGAAGAGCCTGTTCAGAGTTTGGTGCTGGGCCGGGCCGAACTCCCACAAGTTGAAAGCCCGTTGTTGACACGGGAGGATCCGGCGGATGAGCATAACCTGGACTACGTTGACAAGTTTGAGCTTCATGTTCACCAGGTTTTGGATACATGTTTGGAGTCCGGTCAGCTCTCCCGAATTACCCCAGGACAGGCCCTTCTCTTGCCAGGAGGTGAGCCACGAGGGGATGCCAGATCGGAACTCGGGGGCCGCTACCCATTCAGGGTCATGCGGCTCGGTGATGTAGAACCACCCTGATTGCCACTCCTTTATGGTCTCCACGAAGGAGCCCTCGAGCCATGTGACGTTGGGCATCTTGCCCACCATGGCGCCTCTGCACTCCGCCTGGCGTCCGCTCACTACCTTCGGCTTGACATTGAAGGTCTTCAGCCATAAGCCGAAGTGGGGCTTGATGCGGAAGAAGGCCTCGCACACGACGATAAACGCCGAGATGTGGAGGATGAAGTTCGGGGCCAGATCATGGAAGTCCAGGCCGTAGTAGAACATGAGCCCCCGGACGAATGGGTGGAGAGGGAAGCCCAGACCATGGAGGAAATGGGTGAGCAACACCACCCTCTCATGGGGCCTGGGGGTGGGGATGAGCTGCCCCTCATCTGGGAGCCGGTGCGCGATGTCGTCGGGCAGGTATCCGGCTCTCCTTAGCTTTTTGATGTGTCCCTCCGTGACGAAGGAGACCATCCACCTGCCTCCCGCTCCAGACATGGTTGGAGAAGATTGAGGTGGGAAATGCGGACTTGGGCGCTGGAGCTCGAGTGTGCGAAAACGGATGAGCAAAGGAGGAAGAAGGTGTGGATGAAAACGTGAATCCTTATCCCTTTATATGGGCAGACGAAACTATGCGTCCCCACCAGCCTGATAAAACTCGCTTATCCCCCAAGCGCCGTAATCAATGGCACGGTTGGGTTGCCCATGCCCATATTGATGAGAATCCCGTGATAAGGGGACACGATATCTGCTTCAACAAGACGTGCCAAGGAAACCGCCTCGCAAAACGTGCTGAGGTGGGACAGTAAAAAACGATTCGAATGAAAGCTTGGCTGTGGTGTGATGTCACGCTACAGAATACGTCAGCAGATTTGATTTGTGAAATTTTACTCTCTCTCTCTCTCTCTCTCTCTCTCTCTCTCTCTCTCTCTCTCTCTCTCTACGGTGGTATGTGGAACTTGTTTTGCAGAGCTGGACACGATCCTTGTGTTCAAAATCTTCTATGAAGTATTCGGAGGAGGAACCTGCCTTGCAATGTCGAAGACAATCTGCGCGCGAGACTCGTGGTCATTGAAGCCTGGTTCATGGGCTACTGAGGGAGTCCTGGATTAGGGGGTGTCCGGACAGCCGGACTCTAACCTTTGGCCGGACTGTTGGACTATGAAGATACAAGATTGAAGACTTCGTCCCGTATCCGGATGGGATTTTCCTTGGCGTGGAAGGCAAGCTTGGCAATATGGATATTTAGATCTCCTCCCTTTGTAACCGACTCTGTGTAACCCTAGCCCCCTCCGGTGTCTATATAAACCGTAGGGCTTAGTCCTTAGGACACAACAATAACAACAATCATACCATAGGCTAGCTTCTAGGGTTTAGCCTCTCTGATCTCGCGGTAGATCTACTCTTGTACTACCCATATCTTCAATATCAATCAAGCAAGAGTAGGGGTTTACCTCCATCGAGAGGGCCCGAACCTGGGTAAAAACATCGTGTCCCTTGTCTCCTATTACCATCCGCCTAGACGCACAGTTCGGGACCACCTACCCGAGATCCGCCGGTTTTGACACCGACAATTGACAACCCCGTTATCGCGTTGCTTGCAAGGTTCTTATTTGTTTGTGTAGGTACGAGGGACTTGCGTGTGGCCTCCTACTGGATTGATACCTTGGTTCTCAAAAACTGAGGGAAATACTTACGGTACTTTGCTACATCACCCTTTCCTCTTCAAGGAAAAAACCAACGCATGCTCAAGAGGTAGCAAGAAGGATTTCTGGCGCCGTTGCCGGGGAGTCTATGCACAAGTCGACATACCAAGTACCCATCACAAACTCTTATCCCTCGCACTACATTATTTGCCATTCGCCTCTCGTTTTCCTCTCCCCCACTTCACCCTTGCCGTTTTATTCACCCTCTTTCCCGTTCGCCTCTTTTCCGCTTGCTTCGTTGTTATGGCTAGTCCTTTATCTGTTCCTTTGTCTCCCAAGAATGAAGTTCTTAATTTTAAACAAAGGGAGGGAGAAAATCTAAAAGATGCTTGGTACAAAATTTGCAATGCGCAAAATAAATCTACTAGGAAGCAATCTACTTCCGTTCTTCTTCGCAATTTTTATGTAGGCATCACTCCTTTGAATAGATATATTCTTGATACCATTACCGGAGAAAATTTCTTGGGTAGCCATACTTTTGATTCTTATAATCCTATGATATATTTGTTTGGCCCACCACCTCTTTTGGTTAATGGAACTATTTTAACTTTGGAACATGTGATGCAATGGCTTGAAATTATTGAAAATAAAGTTGCCAACATAGATTTGATTGAAAATTTGGATAGAAAGATCCATAACCAAATTACACAATAAGGATCTAAGGTAGGAGTTGCTCTTAAAATTTTCAAAGAAAAGGAACCCATTGTCAGTGTCAAAACTGGCAGATCTCGGGTAGCGGGTCCCGAACTGTGCGTCTAGGCGGATGGTAACAGGAGACAAGGGACACGATGATTTTACCTAGGTTCGGGCCCTCTCGATGGAGGTAAAACCCTACTCCTGCTTGATTAATATTGATGATATGGGTAGTACAAGAGAAGATCTACCACGAGATCACAGAGGCTAAACCCTAGAAGCTAGCCTATGGTATGATTGTTGTTCTTCTGTCCTATGGACTAAAACTCTCCGGTTTATATAGACACCGGAGAGGGCTAGGGTTACCCAGAGTCAGTTACAACGGAAGGAGATCTACATATCCGTATCGCCAAGCTTGCCTTCTACGCCAAGGAAAGAACCATCCGGACACGGGACGAAGTCTTCAATCTTGTATCTTCATAGTCCAAGAGTCCGGCCAAAGGTTATAGTACGGCTATCCGGACACCCCCTAATCCAGGACTCCCTCAATAGCCCCTGAACCAGGCTTCAATGACGACGAGTCCTGCGCGCAAATTGTCTTCGACATTGCAAGGCGGGTTCCTCCTCCGAATACTTCGTAGAAGATTTTGAACACAAGGATAGTGTCCGGCTCTGCAAAATAAGTTCCACATATTGCCATAGAGAGAATAATATTTACACAATTCTAATCTGCTAACGTACTCCGTAGTGTGACATCACACCATGGCCAAGTCTTCATTCGAATCGTTTTACTGTCCCACCTCAGCGCGTTTAGCGAGGCGGTTAACTTGGCACGTCTTGTCAAAGCGGAGATCGTGTCCCCTTATTCCGGGATTCTCATCAATACGGGCGTGGGTAACCCAACCGTGCCATTGATCACGACGCTTGGGAGATAAGCGAGTTTTACTAGGCTGGTGGTGGCACTCAGTTTAGTCCGCCTACATAAGGGGATAAGGATCCACCTTTTCACCTACGCCTTCTTCCTCCTTTGCTCATCCATTTTCGCACACTCGAGCTCCAGCGCCCAAGTTCGCACTCCCCACCTCAACCTTCTCCAGCGATGTCCGGAGCGGGAGGCAAGTGGTTGGTCTCCTCCGTCACGGAGGGACACATCAAAAAGCCGAGGAAGGCCGGATACTTGTCTGACGACATCGCGCACCGGCTTCCCGAAGAGGGGCAGCTCATCCCCACACCTAGGCCCCATGAGAGGGTGGTGTTCCTCACCCATTTCCTCCGCGGACTAGGTTTCCCTCTCCACCCATTTGTCCGGGGGCTCATGTTCTACTACGGCCTGGATTTCCACGATCTGGCCCCGAACTTCATCCTCAACATCTCGGCGTTCATCGTTGAGGGAGTCCTAGATTAGGGGGTGTTCGAGTAGCCGGACTATACCTTCGCCGGACTCCTGGACTATGAAGATACAAGATTGAAGACTTCGTCCCGTGTCCGGATGGAACTTTCCTTGGCGTGGAAGGCAAGCTTGGCGATGCGGATATTCAAGATCTCCTACCATTGTAACCGACTCTGTGTAACCCTAACCCTATCCGGTGTCTATATAAACCGGAGGGTTGTAGTCCGTAGGACAATCAACTCCATACACAACAATCATACCATAGGCTAGCTTCTAGGGTTTAGCCTCCTTGATCTCGTGGTAGATCTACTCTTGTACTACCCATATCATCAATATTAATCAAGCAGGAGTAGGGTTTTACCTCCATCGAGAGGGACCGAACCTACGTAAAAACATCGTGTCCCTTGTCTCCTGTTACCATCCGCCTAGACGCACAGTTCGGGACCCCCTACCCGAGATCCGCCGGTTTTGACACGGACATTGTAGCTTTCATTGAGAGTTCCTCTGTGTCGTCACCTTTAGGCCCGATGGCTCCTTTGACCATCAACAACGATGAGGTCCAGGGTGAGACTTTTTTCCCCGGACAGATCTTCGTCTTCGGCGGCTTCGCTCTGCGGGCCAATTCGCTTGGCCACCTGGAGCAGATCAAAAGCTACGCCCCTGGCCATCAAGTCAGGTTTGGAAGCTTAAACTACACGGATGATATCCGCGGAGACTTGATCTTCGACGGGTTCTAGCCACGGCCAAGCGCGCCACACTATCTCGAGGGTCATGATCTAGCTCTGCCTCCGAACGGTGTCCTGGAGGCCGCACATGCACCGGTTCCGACCCTTAACTCGGAGCCTGTAGCGCCGATCGAGGATGAGCGGTTGGACGTCACCTCGGGGGCTGCGATCTCAAAGGCGATCGAGCCAAACACCAGCCCCGCACTCCGCGTGGCTCATCACTCCGAGGATCCGGACTCTTCTCCGGACTCCGAACCCCCCACGCCCCTGCCAATTAAATTCGATTGGGCGCCGATAATGGAGTTCACCGCCGCGGACATCTTTCAACACTCGCCTTTCGGCGACATCCTGAATTCTCTCAAGTCTCTCTCTTTATTAGGAGAGCCCTGGCAGGATTACGGTCAGCAAGGATGGGATACGGACACGAAGAAATTCACTGCCCACCCACCACCCACTTTGTAGCCACTGTCGACGATCTAACCGACATGCTCGACTTCGGCTCTGAAGACATCAACGGTATGGACGACGATGTAGGAGACGAACAGGAACCAGCACCTGTAGGGCGCTAGAAGGCCACCTCGTCATATGACATATACACGGTGGATACTCCAAAATATGGAGATGGCGATGGAACAGCGGGGGACGACCCCTCCAAGAAACAGCCAAAGCGTCGGCGTCAGCGGCGCCGCTCTAAATTCCGCCAAAGCAAAAACGGTGATTCCGGCACGGGAGATAATACTACCCCGGATAGTGCCGAAGAACACCTACCCCATCAAGATTCAGCGCAGGAAGATGGAGAAGCCAGCCCTCATGAGAGAGCGGCAGACCGACAGGTTGAGGATGATAACTATATGCCTCCCTCCGAAGACGAGGCAAGCCTCGATGAAGACGAATTCGTTGTACCATCAGACCCCGCCGAACAAGAGCGTTTCAAACGCAGGCTTTTACCCACGGCAAACAGCCTCAAGAAAAAGCAGCAACAGCTTAGAGCTGACCAAGATTTGCTAGCTGATAGATGGACTGAAGTCCTTGTGGCCGAAGAGTATGAACTCGAACGCCCCTCCAAGAGTTACCACCGGATGCCGACGACTTAAGCCACATAATTCAGCAGCCAGAGGAATCGTCCAGGCAATTCTGGACACGGTTCCTAACAAAGTAAAACCAGATAGTCGACTGTCCGGACGCAGAGGCCCTAGCAGCCTTTAAGCATAACATTCGCGACGAGTGGCTTGCCCGGCACCTGGGACAGGAAAATCCGAAATCTATGTCAGCCCTCACGACACTCATGACCCGCTTCTGTGCGGGAGAAGACAGATGGCTAGCTCGCAGTAATAACTTAGCTAAGAACCCTGGTAATTCGGATACCAAGGACAAAAGTGACAGGACACGTCGGAATAAGCAAAAACGTCGCGTTAGCAGAGACAGTAATGAAAATACGGCAGTTAATGCCGGATTCAGAGGCTATAAATCCGGTCAGCGGAAAAAGCCATTCAAGAAGAATACTCAGGGCCCGTCGAGTTTGGACCGAATACTCGACCGCTTGTGCCAGATCCATGGCACCCCCGAAAGGCCAGCCAATCACACCAAAAGGGATTGTTGGGTGTTTAAGCAGGCAGGCAAGTTAAGAGCCGAAAACAAAGACAAGGGGCTGCATAGCAACGACGAGGAGGAGCCCAGGCCGCCGAACAACAATGGACAGAAGGGTTTTCCCTCACAAGTGCGGACGGTAAACATGATATATGCAACCCACATTCCCAAGAGGGAGCGGAAGCGTGCGCTACGGGACGTATATGCGATGGAGCCAGTCGCCCCAAAGTTCACCCCATGGTCCTCCTGCCCGATCACCTTTGATCGAAGGGACCATCCCACTAGCATCCGTCATGGCGGCTTCGCCGCATTGGTTCTCGACCCAATCATCGACGGATTTCATCTCACAAGAGTCCTCATGGACGGCGGCAGTAGCCTGAACCTGCTCTACCATGATACAGTGCGAAAAATGGGCATAGATCCATCAAGGATTAAGCCCACAAAAATGACCTTTAAAGGCGTTATACCAGGTGTAGAAGCCAATTGTACAGGCTCAGTAACACTTGACGTGGTCTTCGGATCTCCGGACAATTTCCGAAGCGAAGAGTTAATCTTCGATATAGTCCCGTTTTGCAGTGGCTATCACGCCCTGCTCGGACGAACCGCATTTGCAAAGTTCAATGCGGTGCCGCACTATGCATACCTCAAGCTCAAGATGCCAGGCCCTCGAGGAGTAATCACGGTCAACGGAAACACCGAACGCTCACTCCGTACAGAGGAGCACACGGCGGCTCTCGCAGCGGAAGTACAAAGCAGCCTTCTTAGGCAACTCTCCAGTATGGCAGTTAAAAAGCCGGACACTGCCAAGCGCGCCCGGAGTAACCTACAACAAGACCGCCTGACACATTCCGAGCAGGCGTAGCAATGCGGCCCCAACCCTAGCCCTCGCGACATAGCGAAACCAGTACTTCGCGTACATAACTACGCCCTTGAAATACCATGGGCATGGGGGAAGGGGCACAATAACGGCACACCCAAAATACGGCTTAAAATGTACTAGGGGCTGCCGAATTCTTTTTTTTTACTTTCAGGACTCCACATTTCGGACGACCTGTTCGGCAATTCGACTGCCGCACAAACGATGCAAGACCCAGGGAAGCAGACAAGCCATGCCGCATTATGGAACCCCCAGGTGGTCTCTGTCACAAGCAGTATACCTATTTCGAATTATTTTCCGCGGCCTGCCCCTGGTCAGGACATGTTAAATAGTCCAGTATCTTTTCGCTTATCACACTATTTGTATCGCTCGGCTTTGATAACCAGCCCCTCTATAAACAATGCATAGCTTTTTGTCTATTTTTTGCATTATCATATATATATGTTTATTAAATGACATGATTGCACCCGTACACCATGGTACGGCAAACACGCCAGGGGCTTCAGTACCCCTCATTATGGTGTGAGAAGTTCGTACACTTTCACAAGTGCGGCACCCCGAACTTATAGCACTATATGCATCGGCTCCGAATCATGATTTGGGTCAATAGTTGGGTTTGCCCGGCTCCTATGTTTTGGTGCCTTACGTTCCGCTATATCGGCTAAGGTAGCACTAGGAGAACCACTGCGATTGTGCCCCGGTTCAGCTGGGTTAAGCACCTCAGTGGAGAAAGCTAAAATTGACTGTCATGATGAGGCGAGAGACTGGTCGCTGTTAAAGAGGTTTTTCGAGTCCCTAAAGACTTATGCCGCTTCAAGCGAGGAGCTGGCTTTGTCCGGCCAAGGCGTGGAAAGCGCCCCGACTTCGGTCTTCGAACTAGGGGCTTCGCCGAAATTTAAAATTATAAAGTTCTATGGCTAAGTGAGAGTGTTCAAGCATTATAGTCCGATTGCCTGGTTCGTTGTGTTGAGCGCCTCCCTCGAAGGACCCAGCCATGGGAAAAAGAGCGCTTAGGTTTATCCCGAACACCCCAGCACTAGTGGCACGGGGGCAGAAGCCGACGACTGGCCATCTCTCAATTTTTGATAAACGGCCGCACAGAAAATAATATTTTAAATCCAATAAGCATTGCTTAGCGCATATGAACAAGTTTCCAGCGCACAGGATAAACACGAGCGAGTTCATTCAAAAACTACATCTTTGGTACATTCATCCGCCACAAGGCGGGCACCTGAAAGAACATCCTTGTAGTAGTTCTCGGGCTTGCGACGCTCCTTCCCCGGCGGCGGCCCGTCCTTCACAAGCTTCTCACCATCCAGCTTACCCCAGTGCACCTTTGCACGGGCAAGGGCCCTCCGGGCACCTTCAATGCAGATGGAGCGCTTGATGACCTCGACCCTTGGACAGGCCTCCATCAGCCGCCGCACCAGCCCGAAATAGCTCCCAGGCAGGGCCACAGCCGAACTATGAAGCCCTTCATGGCTTGTTCGGCCGCCTTGTGGAGCTCGACCAGCTGTTTCAGCTGGTCGCTCAAGGGCACAGGGTGTCCGGCCTCAGAATACTGACACGAGAACACCTTCTCTGTCGAGCTGCCCTGTTCAGCTCGGTAGAATGCAGCGGCGGCGGATACGCTGCGGGGAAGATCTGCGAATGCCCCTGGAGAGCTCCGGATTCGGGTAAGTAACAAGTAGTTTACTTTTATATTTCTGCTTTGCATAAAGAATGCCTTACCCGCTGCTATCTTCCTCATCTCCTCCAACTCTTGGAGGGCCTTTCGGGCTTCGGCCTTGGCAGACTTGGCGGTCTCAAGGGCCGACGCGAGCTCAGATGCTTGCGCCTTTGACTCAAGCTCCAAACTCTCATGTTTTTTCATGAGAACCTGAAGCTCTTGCTGCACCTCGCCGACCTGAGCCCCAAGTCTCTCTCGCTCGGTGCGCTCCGCGGCCGTTTTCTTTTCGGCCTCAGATAGCGCCTGCTGGAGGGTCGCCACCTCATTCGTGGCCCCTACAATAAGCAGTACAGTCCTGTTATTTTTTGCAATCACGCCTTTTTATAGGCACTTTTTCTGAAAGGCATTTCTTACCTTCTTTTTCCTCGAGCTGCCGCTTGGCAAGGCCGAGCTCTTGCTCGGTCTGCCCGAGGTCCTGTTTCAGGATACCCACCTCCACAGTCAGTGCGGCGGTGGATAGCAGCGAAGCCTGCATACGCATATTGACTCTTTTTTGTTAGACTCCTGCGAAATTTAATAGATCCTCTATTCGGCTTTTCTTTCCGAACGCCAAAAAGTGCATCAGGGGCTACTGTCTATGCGGCTATATTCTTGCATATTTTTTACTTACCTCGAAGCCTGTTAGAAGGCTAGCGCAAGCTTCGTTCAGTCCACTCTTGGCAGACTGAACCTTCCTGATCACCGTACTCATGATAGTACGGTGCTCCTCGTCGATGGAGGCGCCGTCAAGCACCTCCAGCAGATTGTCCGGCCCCTCCGTTTGGACGGAAGCCGCCGGCTCAGACGACTTGCTCCTTTTGGAAGGAGTTCGTCTACCGCGGTCCGGAACTGTTGAAGATTGCGGCACGGTGTCCGGCTCAAAGCCGGACTCGGAGCCCTGGGGGGTCTTGTCCCCTTTATTCCTGGGATCCGGGAGGTCGCCTTTCGGCTCCTCTAGGACCACCTCCTCTTGCCCCAGAGCTCGTTGCGACGCCACTTCGGCGTCGTCCGAAGTGCGGGGGGAGACAGTGGGCGGAGCTGAGTTCACGTCCGACGAATCCAGGGAGACGCTCGACGAATCGTCGAGTTCGGCCCGGGGCGAGCTGCACAAGCATGGTCGGCATTATGGAGCTGAACGACCTAGGAATATCATGAGTCACTCTGGTATCCGAATACTTACGATTTCGCCGAACGCTTGGCCCTGTCCGGCCACTCCTCGTCGTCCTCGTTACCTCCAAGCTTCCCTCATCGTCCTCATCGTTCGTATTGATGAGAATCCCGTAAAAAGGGCACACGATCTCTGCTTTGACAAGACGTGCCAAGGAAACCGCCTCGCAAAATGTGCTGAGGTGGAAAAGTAAAAACTATTCATGTAAAGGTCTTGGTCGTAGTGTGATGATGCACTGCGGAATACGTCAGCAGATTTGATTTGTGTTAATATTATTCCCTCTATGGCAATATGTGGAAACTTGTTTTGTAGAGCCGGACACTATTCTTGGTGTTTATAAATCTTCTATGAAGGACTTGGAGGAGGAACCCGCCTTGCAATGCCGAAGACAATCTGCGCGCCGAACTTGTCGTCATTGAAGCCTGGTTCAGGGGCTACTGAGGGAGTCCTGGATTAGGGGGTGTTCGGGTAGCCGGACTATACCTTCGCCGGACTCCTAGACTATGAAGATACAAGATTGAAGACTTCGTCACGTGTCCGGATGGAACTTTCCTTGGCGTGGAAGGCAAGCTTGGCGATGCGGATATTCAAGATCTCCTACCATTGTAACCGACTCTGTGTAACCCTAACCCTATCCGGTGTCTATATAAACCGGAGGGTTGTAGTCCGTAGGACAATCAACTCCATACACAACAATCATACCATAGGCTAGCTTCTAGGGTTTAGCCTCCTTGATCTTGTGGTAGATCTACTCTTGTACTACCCATATCATCAATATTAATCAAGCAGGAGTAGGCTCTTACCTCCATCGAGAGGGCCCGAACCTGGGTAAACTTCGTGTCCCTTGTCTCCTGTTACCATCCGGCCTTGACGCACAGTTCGGGACCCCCTACCCAAGATCCGCCGGTTTTGACACCGACAATCATCATGTGGGAGGCCTTCCTCTGCATCCAGCCCCACTTCGGCTTATGACTGAAGACCTTCAATGTGAAGCCGAAGGTAGTGGGCCGCCGCCAGTCGGAGTGCGGAAGCGCCATGGTGGGCAAGATGCCCAACATCCTATGGCTCGAGGGCTCCTTCGTGGAGACCATAAAGGGGTGGCAATCGGGATGTTTCTACATCACCGAGCCGCGCGACCCTGCATGGGTCGCAGCCCCCGAGTTCCGATCCGGAATCCCCACGCGGCTCACCTCCTAGAAAGAGAAGGGCCTGCCGTGGGGCAAAAAAGGAGAGCTGACCGGACTCCAAACATGTGTCCAAACCCTGGTGAACAATAAGCTCAAGCTTGTCAATGTAGTACAGGTCATGCTCATCCGCCGGATACTCCCGTGCCAACAACGGGCTTTCAGCTTGTGGGAGTTCAATCCGGCCCAGCACCGAACTCTAAGCAGGCTCTTCGACACAACGTACAAAGATGCCTGGAAGGTGCTATTAAAGGGTGCCGAAGCTCCCGCATCCGCTACTGAGGATCGCGGATTCAGCGCGCAGCGTCAAGCCAGCGCGGTAAGCTGTTTTTACCTCTTATAGGATATTTATCTTTCATAGTTTGACTCTATGCGGGATCTAAGCTCCCTTACCTTTGACAGGATTGGCAGGAGACGTCCGGACAGATCGACTGTCCGGCTTCTTTGCTCGAAGACCCAGCAGATGCTCGCTTGGCAAAGCTGCTGGTTCCAGACCCCTATGTGGTGCCGGAGAAGAAGGCCAAGAAGAAGGCCACGGGAACCCAGAAGAGTTCCCGGCGCCCGGTTGAAACAGACTCGTCATCCGATGATTCCGAGGCGGACTCCTCCCACGAAGACGAGGAGGAGGAAAGAGAGGTCTCTCCCCTAGCGGGGGAGAGAAGAAAAGGAAGGTCGCCCCAACGGGGGAGGCCGGAGTGTCCAAGAAAGGAAGGACCCTCCCTCCAGAGTACTCCACCAACACCGACGACGGCGAAGAGGAGTGGCCGCACAGGGCCAAGCCCCTGGCAAAATCGTAAGTGTTCGGATACCAGAATGACTCATGGCGTTCCTTTATTGCATAGTTTTTCCTGACGCCGAAAATATTTATGCAGTCCGCCCAAAGACCGGCTCGACGTGTCGTCAAGCGGTTCCCTGGATTCGTCGGATGTGAACAACACTTCACTTCTGGCTGCCTCCTCCCCTCACCCTACGGATAATGCCGAGGTGTTGTCCCAGGAGGCTCCAGGCCAGGAGGAGGTGGTCCTGGAGGCGCCGCAAGGCGACCTCCCGGACTCCAGGCGCCAAGGGGACAAAACCCCCGAGGGCTCTAAGTCCGGCCCCAGGCCGGACACCGCACCGGAACCTTCAAAGGTTCCGGAGTCCGGTAGGCGGCCCCCTAAGAAGAAGGGCAAGCCTTCGACGCCAGCGACCTCCGCCCAACCGGAGGCACCGTATAACTTGCTGGAGGTGCTTAACGACGCCTCCATCGACGAGTAGCACCGCACCATTATGAGTGCGGTAATTCAGAAGGTTCAGTCCGCCAAGAGCGGGCTGACCGAAACCTGTGCCAGCCTATTGACAGGCTTTGAGGTATGTAAAAAATATGTAAAAATATTACCGCATAGACAGTAGCCCCTGATGCTCTGTTTGGCGTTCGGAAAGAAAAGCCGAATAGAGGATCTAATAACATTCGCAGGAGTCTAACAGAATTAAGTCAATATGCGTATGCAGGCTTCGCTGCTAGCCTCCGCCGCACTGACTGCGGAGGTGGATGCGCTGAAGCAGAGCCTTGAGCGGTCCGAGCAGGAGCTCGGCCTTGCCAAGAAGGAGCTCGGGGAAAAAGAAGGTAAGTAATACCTTGTGGAGTATAATATAAAAAGATGCAGTTGCAAAAAATGACAGGATCGCTATTGGTGTCATAGGGGCCACAACTAAGGTGGAGACCCTTAAGCAAGCGTTGTCCGAGGCCGAAAAGAAGGCGGCCACGGAGCGCACCGAGCGGGAGAAGCATGAAGCGTGGGTTGGCGAGGTGCAGCAAGAGCTCCAGGCTCTCGTGAAAAAACACGAGAGTTTGGAGCTTGACTCAAAGACGCGAGAGTCCGAGCTCGCAGTGGCCCTTGAAAGCGCCAAATCTGCCAAGGTCGAAGCCCAGAAAGCCCTCCAAGAAGTTGAGGCGATGAAGAAAATAGCGGCGGGTAAAGA
Source organism: Aegilops umbellulata (assembly GCA_032464435.1). Taxonomy (NCBI): domain Eukaryota; kingdom Viridiplantae; phylum Streptophyta; class Magnoliopsida; order Poales; family Poaceae; genus Aegilops; species Aegilops umbellulata. The sequence goes on from CP136057.1 coordinate 72,185,226, forward strand.
TTTCTTTATGCAAAGCAAGCGTGTGAAAGTGAATTACTTGTTACTTACCCGAATCCGGAGCTCTCCAGGAGCATTCGCAGATTTGCCCCGCAGCGTGTCCGATGCCGCCGCCTTCTACCGAGCCGAGGAGGGCAGCTCGACGGAGAAGGTGTTCTGGTCTCAGTACGCTGAGGCTGAACACCCGGTGCCTTTGAGCGACTAGTTGAAGCAACTGGTCGAGCTCCACAAGGTGGCCGAACAGGCCCTGAAGGGCTTTATAGTTTGGCTGTGGCCTGGAGAGGCCCTTCCTGGGAGCTACTTCGGGCTGGTGAGGCGGCTGGTGGATGCCTATCCGAGGCTTGAAGTCATCAAGCGCTCCGTCTGCATCGAGGGTGCCTGTAGGGCCCTTGCCCGTGCTAAGGTGCACTGGGGCAAATTGGATGCCGTGAAGCTTGTGAAGGACGGGCCTCCGCAGGGCAAGGAGCATCGCCACCCCGAGATGTATTACGAGGGCGTCCTGAAGGGTGCCCACCTTGTGGTGGATGAATATTCAAAAGATGTAATATTTGAGTGAAACTTGTTCGTTTTATCCTGTGCGCTGAAAACTTGTTCATATGCGCTATGCAACGCTTGTTTAATTTAAAATATTACCTTCTATGCGGCCGTTTATTAAATTTGAGAGATGGCGAGTCGTCGGCTTCTGCCCCGTGCCACGAGTGATGGGGTGTTCGGGACAAACCTGAGCACTCTTTTTCCCATTCTTGGGTCCTTCGAGGGAGGTGCTCAGCACAGCGCACAAGGCAATCGGACTATAATGCGTTATCACTCTCACTTAGCCAGAGAATTCTATAATTTTAAATTTCGGCGAAGCCCCTAGTGTTCGGAAGACCGAGTTCGGGGCGCTATACACACCTAGGCCGGACAAAGACGACTCCTCGCTCTAAGCGGCATAAGTCTTTAGGGACTCGAAACCTACCGAATAGCAACCAGCTCTCACCCTATCATGATAGTCAGTTTTAGCTTTCTCTACTGAGGTGCTTAGGCCCAGCTCAACTGGGGCACAATCGCAGTAGTTCTGCCAGAGCTACCTTAGCCGATATAGCGGAATGTAAGGTACCAAAACATGGGAGCCGGGCAAACCCAACTATTGACCAAAGACATGATTTGGAGCTGATGCATATAATGCTATAAGTTCGGAGGGCCGCAATTGTGAAAGTGTTCGGACTTCTCACGCCGTATTATGGGGTGCTTGAGCCCCTGGCGTATTGACCGTACCGAAGTGTACGGCTGCTAAATGTCATAACTGAACATATATATTAAAAATGAAATGAATAGAGAATGCAGTGATGAGCTGAAGCTAAGCATTGTTTATTTTAAAATGCTGCTGTAAAAGCAGAATGATACAAATAGTGTGGTAAGCAAGAGATGGGACTATTTGACATGTCCCCCTCCGGGGGCGAGCTGCGAGACAATATGTAAGACAGGTATTTTGCTCATTATAGAGACCACCTGGGGATTTCGACGTAGCTTCCTGCCTCCTTGGTTGTTGCATCATGTGTTCGGTGATTGTACTGCCGGACAGGCCTTCCGGATGATGGAGTCCTGAAAGTAAGAAAGAATGACAAAATCGGGAGCCCCTAGTGCGGTTGAGCCGCATTTATGGCATGCCGTGGACGTGCCCCTCCCCCTGTGCCCATGGAATTTTCAGAGCGTAGTTATGTACGCGTAGCACTGATTTCGCAGTTTTGCGAGGGCTGGGGTTGGGGCCGTATTGCTACGCTTGCTCGGAACGTGCCAGGCGGTCTTGTTGTAGGTTACTTAGGGCGCGCTTGATGGTGCCCGGACGTTTAAAAGCCGGACTGGAGAGTTGCCTTGAGAGGCTGCTCTGTACTTCCGCTGCCAGTGCCGCTGTATGCTCCTCCGTTCGGAGAGAGCGCCCGGTGTTTCCATTGACCATAATGACTCCTCGAGGGCCTGGCATCTTGAGCTTGAGGTATGCGTAGTGTGGCACCGCATTGAACTGTGCAAATGCGGTTCGTCCGAGCAGTGTGTGATAGCCACTGCGGAACGGGACTATGCCGAAGATTAATTCCTCGCTTCAGAAATTATCCGGGGATCCGAAGACCATCTCAAGTGTAACTGAGCCTGTACAGTTGGCCTCTACACCTGGTATGACGCCTTTAAAGGTCGTTTTTTTGGGTTTAATCCTTGAGGGATCTATGCCCATTTTCCGCACTGTAACCTGATAAAGCAGGTTCAGGCTGCTGCGGCCGTCCATAAGGACTCTAGTGAGGTGAAATCCGTCAATGATTGGGTCAAGAACCAATGCGGCAAATCCGCCATGACGGATGCTAGTGGGGTGGTCCCTTCGATCAAAAGTGATCGGGCAGGAGGACCATGGGTTGAACTTTGGGGCGACTGGCTCCAACGCATATACGTCCCTTAGTGCACGCTTCCGCTCCCGCTTAGGGATGTGGGTTGCGTATGTCATGTTCACCGTCCGCACTTGTGGGGGGGAGCCCTTCTATCCGTTATTGTTCGGCGGCCGTCGCTGTGCAGCCCCTTGTCTCTGTTTTCGGTATTTAACTTACCGGCCTGCTTGAACACCCAACAATCCCTGTTGGTGTGATTGGCTGGCTTTTCGGGGGTGCCATGTATCTGGCACGAGCGATCGAGTATTCGGTCCAAACTGGACAGGCTCGGGGTATTTCTTTTGAATGGCTTTTTCCGCTGACCGGGTTTAGAGCCTCTGAATCCGGCATTAACTGACGTATCCTCTGCACTGTCGCTGTTAATGTGGCGCTTGTGCTTGTTGTGACGCGACCTGCCATTGTTGTCCTTGTTATCCGAATAACCAAGGCTCTTGGTCATGTTATTGCTACGAGCCAGCCAGCTGTCTTCTCCCGCGCAAAAGCGGGTCATGAGTGTCGTGAGAGCTGCCATAGATTTCGGCTTTTCCTGTCCTAGGTGCCGGGCTAGCCACTCGTCATGGATGTTATGCTTGAAGGCTGCTAGAGCCTCTGCGTCCGGACTGTCGACGATTTGGTTTTTCTTGGTTAGGAACCGTGTCCAGAATTGTCTGGCCGATTCTTCTGGCTGCTGAATTATGTGGCTCAGGTCATCGGTGTCTGGTAGTCGCACACAGGTGCCCTGGATATTGTCGAGGAATGCGGCTTCCAGGTCCTCCCAACAACCAATTGATTCTGCTGGCAAGCTATTAAGCCAATGCCAAGCTAGTCCTTTAAGCTTCAGTGGGAGGTATTTGATGGCGTGTAGATCATCACCGCGGGCCATGTGGATATGAAGGAGATAGTCCTCGATCCATACTGCAGGGTCTGTTGTGCCATCGTATGATTCGATGTTGACGGGTTTGAAACCCTCTGGGATTTGATGATCCATTACTTCATCTGTGAAGCATAGTGGGTGTGCGGCCCCTCTGTACTGGGATATGTCACGACGTAGCTCAAATGAGCTTTGTCTACTGTGTTCGGCCCGGCCGGACTTACTGTATCCGGCATGACGGTTATCGTCTCGTGTCGTGGGGCACCCACGCGATCCGTAGATCGATCTTGTTTGCCTTGCCTTGTCCTCCAACATATCGCGCAGGTCTGGCGCATTTCCCCGTGCCTTGGTGTTTTTTGAGTGACACTGGGGTGCGGCTTGAGTGGAGGGCCGAGAGGCCTCTCTGTCGCGGCCGCGAGGTGGCCGATCAGCCGCCTCATGCGCTGGTGATGTAGGTTTAAGTGCTTCCTCCTCCAATCGGGGTAGCAACCTGCGCTTTGGGTAGCTCTTGGAGGGGCGTTCGAGTTCGTATTCCTCAGCCGCAAGGATTTCAGTCCATCTGTCGGCTAGCAAATCTTGATCAGCTCTAAGCTGTTGCTGTTTTTTCTTAAGGCTACTCATCGTGGCCATAAGCCTGCGCTTAAAGCGCTCTTGTTCGACAGGATCCTCAGGCACGACAAATTCGTCGTCGCCGAGGCTTGCCTCGTCTTCGGAGGGAGGCATGTAATTACCCTCCTCTTCCTCTTTGTTTGCTGCCCTCTCAGGAGGGCTGGCTTCTCCATCTTCCTGCGCTGAGTCTTGCTGGAGGGAGTTGTCTTCGGTACTGTTCGGGGTGTTATTATCTCCCGTGCCGGTATCACCGCTTTTGCTTTGGCGGGACTTAGAGCGGCGCCGCTGACGCCGGCGCTTGGGTTGCTTCTTGGAGGGGTCATCCCCCATTGTTCCGTCGCCATTGGCTTCTTTGGGTGTATCCACCATATATATGTCATATGAAGAGGTGGCTCTTCAGTGCCCGATAGGCGCTGGTTCATGTTCGTCTCCTACATCGTCGTCCATACCGTCTATGTCTTCGGAGTCGAAGTCTAGCATGTCGGTTAAATCGTCGACAGTGTCTACAAAGTGGGTGGTGGGTGGGCATCGAATTTCTTCGTCGTCCGCATCCCTATCCTGTTGGCCATAATCCGGCCAGGACTCTCCTGACAAAGAGAGAGACCTTAGTGAATTCAGAATATCACCGAAGGGCGAGTGCTGAAAGACATCCGTGGCGGTGAATTCCATGATCGGCGCCCAATTGGTTTCGATTGGCAGGGGCGCGGAGGGTTCTGAGTCCGAAGAGGAGTCTGGCACCTTGGATTCACGAGCTTCGCAAAGGACAAGGCTGGTGTTCGGCTCTATCGCCATAGAGATTGCAGCCCCCGAGGCGGGGTCCAGCCACCCGTCCTTGATTGGCGCAGTCGGCTCCGAGCTAAGGGTCGGAGCGGACATGGGCGCGGCCTCCAGGGCACTGTTCGGTGGTAGAGTTAGGTCATGCCCATCGTGACAGTGCGGCGCGCCCGGCTGCGGCTCGAAACCATCGATGATCAAGTCTCCGCGGATGTCAGCCGTGTAGTTCAAGCTTCCAAATCTGACCTGATGGCCAGGGGCGTAGCTTTCAATATGCTCCAGATGGCCAAGCGAATTGGCCCGCAGTGCAAAGCCGCCGAATACGAAGATCTGTCCGGGGAGAAAAGTCTCACCCTGGACCGCATCGTTGTTGATGATCGGAGGGGCCATCGGGCCTAAAGATGACGACACAGAGGAACTCTCAATGAAAGCACCAATGTCGGTGTCAAAACCGGCGGAGCTCGGGTAGGGGGTCCCGAACTGTGCGTCTAGGCGGATGGTAAAAGGAGACAAGGGACACGATGTTTTTACCCAGGTTCGGGCCCTCTCGATGGAGGTAAAACCCTACTCCTGCTTGATTAATATTGATGATATGGGTAGTATAAGAGTAGATCTACCACGAGATCAGAGAGGCTAAACCCTAGAAGCTAGCCTATGGTATGATTGTTGTTCTTCTGTCCTATGGACTAAAACTCTCCGGTTTATATAGACACCGGAGAGGGCTAGGGTTACACAGAGTCGGTTACAACGGAAGGAGATCTACATATCCGTATCGCCAAGCTTGCCTTCTACGCCAAGGAAAGTCCCATCCGGACACGGGACGAAGTCTTCAATCTTGTATCTTCATAGTCCAAGAGTCCGGCCAAAGGTTATAGTCCGGCTATCCGGACACCCCCTAATAAAGGACTCCCTCACCCATGGTTAATGAAAAGATAGATCGAGATTCCACTAGAATTGATAAAATTGAGGATATTATTACCAACCTAGGGCCTGCCTTTTCTTCCGTGAAAAACACTCCTTCTAATGCTAAGATTGCCAAATTGATGTATGTTCCTAAAAATAAGGGTGAAACTTCTAGTAAGGGAAATGCAGACCTCAAATCCATAAGTGTTCACCCCAAATTTCTCGCTATCCTTAAGGAACCTTTTGATGATTTTCTCGATTTTGTGCCTAGGAGTTTGATAATTGATAAAAATAAAGAAACTCCTAAGGGTTATAGGTGCCTTCTTGAAGAATTGCCTACCAAAGATGGCAATACCTAGATCTATCTTCGCTTTTATGCCTAGCTAGGGGCGTTAAACGATAGCGCTTGTTGGGAGGCAACCCAATTTTATTTTAGTTTTTTGCTTTTTGGTTCTGTTTAGTAATAAATAATCCATCTAGCTTATGTTTAGATGTGGTTTTATGTTTTAATTAGTGTTTGTGCCAAGTAGAACCTTTGGGAAGACTTGGGGAAAGTCTTTGCGATCTTGCTGTAAAAAACAGAAACTTTAGCGCTCACGAGATTAGCTTCAACTTTTTACTGGAGAGTTCTATTTAGTTGATTATTTTTTCAGATGATTAATAGATAAATTCCTGACGTCCAGAAATTTATTTTAGAATATTTAGAGTTCTAGAAGTTTGTGTTAGTTACAGATTACTACAGACTGTTCTGTTTTCGACAGATTCTGTTTTTTGTATGTCGTTTGCTTATTTTGATGAATCTATGACTAGTAATGGAGTTTATTAACCATAGAAAAGTTGGAATACAGTAGGTTTAACACCAATATAAATAAATAATGAGTCCATTGCAGTACCTTGAAGTAGTGTTTTGTTTTCTTTCGCTAACGGAGCTCACGAGATTTTCTGTTAAGTTTTGTGTTGTGAAGTTTTCAAGTTTTGGGTAAAGATTTGATGGATTATGGAACAAGGATTGGCAAGAGCCTAAGCTTGGGGATGCCCATGGCACCCCAAGGTAAAATTCAAGGACAACCAAAAGCCTAAGCTTGGGGATGCCCCGGAAGGCATCCCCTCTTTTGTCTTCGTCCATCGGTAACTTTACTTGGAGCTATATTTTTATTCACCCGTGATATGTGTTTTGCTTGGAGCGTCTTGTATGATTTGAGTCTTTTCTTGTTAGTTCTCCACAATGATCCTTGCTGTACACACCTTTTGAGAGAGACACACATGATTCGGAATTTATTAGAATACTCTATGTGCTTCACTTATATCTTTTGAGCTAAACAATTTTGCTCTAGTGCTTCACTTACATCTTTTAGAGCACGGTGGTGGTTATATTTTCTAGAAATTATTGATCTCTCATGCTTCACTTATATTATTTTGAGAGTCCTTTAGAACAGCATGGTAATTTGCTTTGGTTATAAAATTAGTCCTAATATGATAGGCATCCAAGATAAGAACTTCAAAGTGCATTGAATACTAAGAGAAGTTTGATACTTGATAATTGTTTTGAAATATGAAGATGGTGATATTAGAGTCATGCTAGTTGAGTAGTTGTGAATTTGAGAAATACTTGTTCTAAAGTTTGTGATTCCCATAGCATGCACGTATGGTGAACCGTTATGTGATGAAGTCGGAGCATGATTTATTTATTGATTGTCTTCCTTATGAATGGCGACCGGGGACGAGCGATGGTCTTTTCCTACCAATCTATCCCCCTAGGAGCATGCGCGTAGTACTTCGTTTCGATAACTAATAGATTTTTGCAATAAGTATGTGAGTTCTTTATGACTAATGTTGAGTCCATGGATTATACGCACTCTCATCCTTCCACCATTGCTAGCCTCTCTAATATCGTGCACCTTTCGCCGGTATCATATACCTACCATATACCTTCCTCAAAACAGCCACCATATCTACCTATTTTGGCATTTCCATAGTCATTCCGAGATATATTGCCATGCAACTTACCACCGTTCCGTTTATTATGACACGCTTCATCATTGTCATATTGCTTTGCGTGATCATGTAGTTGACATAGTATTTGTGGCAAAGCCACCTTCATAATTCTTTCATACATGTCACTCTTGATTCATTGCATATCCCGGTACACCGCCGGAGGCATTCACATAGAGTAATATTTTGTTCTAAGTATTGAGTTGTAATTCTTGAGTTGTAAGTAAATAAAAGTGTGATGATCATTATTAGAGCATTGTCCCATGTGAGGAATGGATGATGGAGACTATGATTCCCCTATAGGTCGGGATGAGACTCTGGACGAAAAAAGAAAGAAAGAAAAGAGGCCAAAAAAAAGAAGGCCCAAATAAAAAAAGAAAAAAGAAAAAAAGAGAGAAAAAGAGAGAAGGGACAATGTTACTATCCTTTTTCCACTGTAACATCCCAAAATTCTAAATTTTGGAATGTTATAATAAATAGATAGTTTTGATTGATTGTTTGATTGATTGTTTGATTGATTGACTGAAAGTGAGTGAATTCGAAACTTTTTGAAAGTTAAATGAGAGGGAATAAAAGGACTTTCCCAAACTTTCATATTTGCTTTCTGATCTCCATGAATTCAAATTCTTTTCAAATACAAAACCCTTGAGCGAAGATGATATGACTTCTTCCATTTAAATTAAATGAAAGGGGTATTTGAAAATAATTGAATTTCATTTGGAAATATTTCAATTCATAAACTTCATGCGGCTCAATGATTTTCATGAGAGAAGATATAATGACTTCTTCAAATTATATGAAATACGAGTTGGGAGTTTCAAAGAATTAAATTCAAAGTTCTTTTGAATTTATTTTCAATTTGGAGTTATTTGAGTTTTATTCAAATTATTTTTCTCCAAAAATAAAATATATGGAAAATAGGGTAACATGATTCCCTACATCAGAAAATTGGAGATAAATAAATTTGAAATCATTTTGGTATTTTTAAAATGATTTTTACTGGATTTTATTAGAGCAGGAGCACTCTTTGAATTATATGAATTTTTGTAGACTTTATTTAAAGTTATAAAAATGTTCATGTCATAGAAAATCTTTTTCTGAAAATTTTGATATATTATATGCCTATATAATATTTTTATTTATTTTGCTTTTATTGTTTTAGTTCCCTAAAAAAATGTTTAAAAAAAAGAGAGAACTCCCGCCGACTGGGCCGGCCCAGCTCCCAGCCAGGCCCAGGCCCAAGCCGCCACCGTCTTCCTCCCGTGCGTGACCGGGACTCCTCCCGGAGTCCGGCGCCGCCACGCCGCCGGCCGCCCCTTCCCCAAGGAAGCCGTAGCCCCTGGCCCCTATAAAGGCCGAGCCCCCGGGCCTCTCCTCCTCGCCTCTCGCGCCGCCGCCTGCCGCAAACCGCCGCCGCCGCCTGCCGCAAACCGCCGCCGTCGCTGCCAGATCCACACCACCGCCGCCGCCGCAGCAGCGCCTCACCGCCGCACCGTTGCCGCATGCTGCCATCGCCGCTGCACGCCCTCGCGCCCTAGCTCCGCCGTCCTGCGCCGCACTCGCCTCGCCCTGCTCGCCGGAGTTCGCCGCCGCCGCCCAAGACTCGTCGCAACCGCCGCCCGATCCGTCGACCTGCCGGTTTTCCCCGGTCCGGTACGAATCGCCGGTTTTCCTCGGTTTAATTGTTTCAGTTTGGTTTTCATTCCAGATCTTTTTGGTTAGTTACGCTAGATCGGTTTTCTACAAAAAAACCTAGATCTGTTTTTTTAAGTTTAGTTATATAGTGAACGTTCGCTGTTTATCCCTCCGCAGTAAACGAATTCGTTCGTTAGCGTTCTGTAACGAACGTTCGGTATTTAGTTTTTTTTCTCCTTTTTCTTTTTATTTTAAATTTCGGCCAGGGACCTATTTGTGATAATTTTCTTCACAGATTAGTCCCTGTACTTCAAACGATCACTACTTTTTGCTCGTTAGTCCAAATCCAACAAAACCAACGCTCACGTCTTCGTTATGATCTCCTCTATCCAGTAATCCAACTCAAACATGTTTTTGAAAGTTTTAAATTTTGAATTCAAACAGATTTGTATTCAAACTTCGTTTGCTCATAACTTGAGTTTCGTAACTCCGTTTGTGTTGATTCTTTTTGCAAATTAAAGCTCTTGACCTAAACTTTCTGATAAGGCCAAATTCGCATAATTTTGGTGCTGTTAGAAAATTTTTTATGTTGCAAGAGTTATTCACTTGGTTTTGATGTTTTCCGAATTGTTTTCTTCGATCTCTCTGATCTTTTAAGTGATTGGTTATGTGTGGTTCTATTGCTTGCTTACGATAGATTGACCGGAGTGTGACGAGTAGATCTATCAAGTGTGTTGAGTGCAAATCATCTTCATCAACATTGCAGGCAAGTTCACACTTTGATCATATCCCTTTCATACCCAGTTTTAATTGCATTAGATCAATCCTCAAACATTGCATGATTAGGATCTAATTAAATTGTGGGATGGGAAGTAGATGAGGTAGTACCTATTACCTGTTTTATTAAGAAACCCTTGGGAGTTACTTTTACGTTATGCTTATATTGCCATGCTATGCTCGTAGACGTGGATTGGGTTTTGAGAGTATTTCATGACAGATGTGAGATTGTTAATTAATGGTTTACTTAAGGTGGCAACTTAAACACACATCTGGGTGGATTGAGGCACCTGGGTATTCCAGGACTTGCATGTCTAGGCACCTGGGTATTCCAGGACTTGCCTGTTTTTCTTTTGGACCGCCACCCAGGCTCAAAGGGATCATGAGATTATTCATACTAGAAACTTCCGTGTGCAGCCACAAGCCATTATGGGCTCTGGCATAGTTGACTAAGTCGTGCGAACTCTTACAGTGGTAGACTAGCAGATGTAGGGGATGTAGGTTTGTACGGTCTATCACCACGTAAGGTGCTAGCGCTTCTGAAAGACTATGTCTCGGTCATCAGTTTCTCAAACATCATGTAGTGCGAGAAATCCAACGGAGGCGATCGAGTCTTGTGGGGAAAAGTGCGCAAACCTCTGCAGAGTGTACAAAATAATCATGATTAGACGTGTCCCCGGTTATAGACATCTTGAGTATCTAGTTCTTGGGTTATCCTGTTGATCTCATCACGTTACTTTAATTAATTATTGTTGGATCATTGATGATTACTTTTAATTGGGATTGAGGATGCTGTCAACCATTCTCAATGTTTAACAACCACCATGATAGTTAAATAAAATTATTCCTTTGCAGTAGGGAAAAATTGGCTTTTCGCAAAAACATATAACCATAGAGCTTTTCCACCAGCCAAATATGCATGTAGTGATAGCCATTGTTCATCATTTTCTCTATGGTGTGAATTTGCCAGTACATTCAATGTACTCACCCGTTTCGGGCTGCAACGTCTCATGTTGCAGGTTTTCTTACGATGAGTAAGTGATACGTTAGGGTTACGATTTCTACACTCAACTTTGCCGTTGGTGTTGATGGGAATCCACAACCTTGTTGCTTCCGCTATATTGGATTGAGGTAATAGTATTTACGTTACTTTATACACGTGATTTACCTCTGTTATAAATCCTTCGAGTACTGTGTGTGTTAGCATACCGATCCAGGGATGACACGTAAGCACAGAGACTTGTCCCATTCGGGTCGGGTCGCTACATCCACACTTGTGCTTCAAAGTAGCACCATGATATTCATGATAGAGAGTTTCCTATGTTGTCACTTTCATATACTAGTGGGAATTTTACATTATAGAACTTGGCTTGTATATTCCAATGATGGACTTCCTCAAAATGCCCTAGGTCTTCATGAGCAAGCGAGTTGGATGCACACCCACTTAGTTTCTTTTGTTGAGGTTTCATACACTTATTGCTCTAGTGCATCCGTTGCATGGCAATCCCTACTCACTCACATTGATATCTATTGATGGGCATCTCCATAGCCCGTTAATACGCCTAGTTGATGTGAGACTATCTTCTCCTTTTTGTATTCTCCACAACCACCATTCTATTCAACATATAGTGCTATGTCCATGGCTCACACTCATATATTGCGTGAAGATCGAAAAAGTTTGAGAACATCAAAAGTATGAAACAATTGCTTGGCTTGTCATCGGGGTTGTGCATGATTTAAATACTTTGTGTGGTGAAGATAGAGAATAGCCATATTATATGATTTTGTAGGGATAACTTTCTTTGGCCATGTTATTTTGAGAAGACATGATTGCTTTGTTAGTATGCTTGAAGTATTATTATTTTCATGTTAATAATAAACTTTTATCTTGAATCTTTCGGATATGAACATTCATGCCAAAATAAAGAGAAATACATTGAAGAATATGCTAAGTAGCATTCCACATCAAAAATTCTGTTTTTATCATTTACCTACTCGAGGACGAGCAGGAATTAAGCTTGGGGATGCTTGATACGTCTCCAACGTATCTATAATTCTTGATTGCTCCATGCTATTATATATTCTGTTTTGGATGTTTAATGGGCTTATTTGTACACTTTTATATTATTTTTGGGACTAACAACCCAAGGCCCAGTGCAAATTGTTTTTCCTTTTTCCTATTTCAGTGTTTCGTAGAAAAGGAATATCAAACGGAGTCCAAACGGAATGAAACCTTCGGGAGAGTTATTTTTGGAACAAACGTGATCCAGAAGACTTGGAGTGGACGTCAAGCAATCAACGAGGAGGCCACGAGGCAGGGGGCATGCCTACCCCCCTGGGCGCGCCCTCCACCCTCGTGGGCCCCTCGTTGCTCCACCGACCTACTTCTTCCTCCTATATATACCTACGTACCCCGAAACCATCGGGGAGCACCACGAAAACCTAATTCCACCGCTGCAACCTTCTGTACCCGTGAGATCCCATCTTGGGGCCTCTTTCGGCGCTCCGCCAGAGGGGGCATTGATCATGGAGAGCTTCTACATCAACACCATAGCCTCTCCGATGATGTGTGAGTAGTTTACCTCAGACCTTCGGGTCCATAGTTATTAGCTAGATGGCTTCTTCTCTCTCTTTGGATCTCAATACAAAGTTCTCCTCGATTCTCTTGGAGATCTATTCGATGTAATCTTCTTTTGCGGTGTGTTTGTCGAGATCCGATGAATTGTGGGTTTATGATCAAGATTATCTATGAACAATATTTGAATCTTCTATGAATTCTTATATGTATGATTGGTTATCTTTGCAAGTCTCTTCGAATTATCAGTTTGATTTGGCCTACTAGATTGATCTTTCTTGCAATGGGAGAAGTGCTTAGCTTTGGGTTCAATCTTGCGGTGCTCGATCCCAGTGATAGTAGGGGAAACGACACGTATTGTATTGTTGCCATCGAGGATAAAAAGATGGGGTTTATATCATATTGCATGAGTTTATCCCTCTACATCATGTCATCTTGCTTAAAGCATTACTCCGTTCTTATGAACTTAATACTCTAGATGCATGCTGGATAGCGGTCGATGTGTGGAGTAATAGTAGTAGATGCAGGCAGGTGTCGGTCTACTTGTCACGGACGTGATGCCTATATACATGATCATACCTAGATATTCTCATAATTATGCACTTTTCTATCAATTGCTCGACAGTAATTCGTTCACCCACCGTAATACTTATGCTATCTTGAGAGAAGCCACTAATGAAACCTATGGCCCTCAGGTATATTCTCCATCATATTAGTCTCCCGTCAACAAGCTATTTCTATCGCCGTTTATTTTGCTTTCTTTACTTTTAGTCTTTATCATAAAAATACCAAAAATATTATCTTATCATCTCTATCAGATCTCACTTTTGCAAGTGGCCATGAAGGGATTGACAACCCCTTTATTGCGTTGGTTGCAAGGTTCTTATTTGTTTGTGTAGGTACGAGGGACTTGCGTGTGGCTTTCTACTGGATTGATGCCTTGGTTCTCAAAAACTGAGGGAAATACTTATGCTACTTTGCTGCATCACCCTTTCCTCTTCAAGGGAAAAACCAACGCATGCTCAAGAGGTAGCATGATGGGCTACATATTTGTTGTAGTTAACATGGGCCCCCTACGGGCCGTAGAAACAATGGGCCTTCTACGGGGCGTAGAAACAATGGGCCTTATACGGGCCGTAGACACGATGGACCTTCTACGGGGCGTATCATCAATGGGCCTTCTACGGGCCGTATGACCGGTTGGCCAAACATGGGCCAATAACATACCACATTATGGCCATAAATGGGCTAGAGTTGAAATCGTCCGTTCATGAGCCGACCATAACGGGTCGTCGTTAATCGGCCGTATTTGATGACGCTATGAAAATGGCCCAATATATTAATGGGCCGACTGTAACCACGGGCTGAATTTGGCCAACAAGCAGAAAATGACAGTAATGGGCCATAAGTAAACAAATGCTGGAAATGAGCCCAAGAAAAACGGGCCCAGAGAAGGCCGAAAGATAACATGGGCTGGAAACGACCCAACGGAATAACGGGCCGTTAATGGGTATAAAGTGATACACTCTTCATTACGGGCCAGTTTCACCACATGTCGTTAATGGGTATAAAGTGATACACCGTTCATTACGGGCCAGTTTTACCACGGGCCGTTAATGGGCCGAGAGTTACAAAGGGCCTCATATGGGCCGAAAGACGTCATGGGCCATACATGGGCCGGAAGTTAAAACGGGATGGAATTATATTGGACGGCCCAGATGTCGCTAATAGGCCTAATTCGAATAGGCCGTAAACGGGCCCTGGGTTAGCGGGCTGTAAATGGGCTATATGCGAACAGGCCGTTAACAGGCTTGCCGTGGGCCGGCCTGCCACCTTTTAACCAAGTCAAACGGGCCGGCCCTCTCACTGGAATGGGCCTCTGTTGGGCCGTGTCACGTGTCGACGTATCATAGGCACTTTGGGTCCAATGAGGGGATGACATCTGCCCCAACGGTGATCCGACACGTGTTTCCTCCAGCCAATGATGATTTTACACGTGGAAAATCCCCATTGGTCGGGGCTGTTAACGGGTTATCGGATCCAAAACCGGAACCGATAGCTTAACGGCGTTCCGTTACGGTGGATGCCACGTGTCGGTCACCCTTGACGAAGGCACTTTTGTGACGCGCGATTTATCGTCACGGGAGTGGACACTTCCGTGATGATAATTTTGGTAATGCCATGGAACACATCTACGACAGCACAGGTATGACTATCTTGATCTTGTCATAAAATTGTCATGGATGTACATGCATGACAGAAAACGTAACATACTGTGACAAACACGTATCATCACGGAAGAGTATTTTTTTGTAGTGATACGAGCTTCTCACATCTCAATCAGTCCATCATATATCGTCATTATTACCTTTCACTCGCACGACCGAACGGTGTGGATAATAATAATAGTGCACGTGCATTGGACTAAGCTGGAATCTGCAAGCATTTAATACAAGGGAGAAGACAAGGTAATATTGGCTCTTGGTTAAATCAACAATAATGCATATGAGAGCCACTCAACATTCTCATCATGGTCTTCCCCTCTCGACCCCCAAAGAAAAGAAAAGAAATAAAACTATTTACACGGGAAAGCTCCCAACAAGCAAAAGAAGAATGAGAAATCTTTTTGGGTTTTCTTTTAATTACTACTACTATAGGCATGGAAAGTAAACTAGCTAGAAGCTACAACTAATTTTTTTGATTTTTCTGAAGGTTTTTCAAACACACAAGAAAAAGACTTAGAAAAGAAAATAAAGTAGCATGGATAGTACAATGAAAAAGTATGAGCACTGACAACTAGAATGAGTGTGTGATCATGAATGTAATGTCGGTGAGAAATACGTACTCCCCCAAGCTTAGGCTTTTGGCCTAAGTTGGTCTATGCCCACGGCTGGCCTGGCGGATATCCAAAGTCGTAGCTGGGGTCGTACTGAGATGCAGCAGCTACTGCCTGACGAGCTGCAGATTGGAGGCGAGCTGCCTTCGTCCTCCTCTCGTACTCGTTCGCCTCCTCCCTAGTCATAACATATCTCCTTTTTGTCTGAAAGTCAAAGAAAGTAGGAGCAGGGAGAGCAACATGGACAGTGTGTCGCCTGTCAAAGATTAGTCGGTACTGAAGGAACTGTTCATTCCTCTCAAGAAACTAATGGCGAACCATAGCATTATAATCTAGATAAGCAGGAGACAATCTCATATCATTTTCACGTATGGGTACATCAAGATAATTAGCTACACGAATCGCATAAATTCCACCAAACAAATCTCCACTTGTACCGTTAAGATGCAACCTTCGTGCAACAATGGCCCCCCAAGTTATATTGTTTATCACCTAATACCGCACTCTTGAGGACACAAAGATCTAGGACACACATGTGACAAACCTCATCTTTACCGTTAAATGCATCTACCTATAAAGAGAGCAAAATAATGTATGGAAGGGAAATGAATGCTCCCTATGGTAGCTTGTGTGATTTCTCTAGATTCCCCCATAGTGATACTAGCAAGAAAATCTTTATATTCAGATTTGCGAGGTTCACTAACATTACCCCACTTCGGGAGTTATAGGCAATATTAAAATCTTCTAGGTCCATGGTATATGATTTATCATAGAGATCAAATAAAACAGTGTGAGATTTGCACGAAGATGTAAACTTAAACCTCCTCACAAAGGAATTTGTTAAGTAGTGGTATTGTAAGCACCTATCTGACACGAAGTTCTCAAGATCAGCATTACGCACATACGCGTCCAATTCATCCTTGATACCTGCTTCGACCATAAACTCCTCTGACGGCCATTCACAGGGTCGCACTTGAGCTTCCCTCGGTGGTTCATCGTCTGGGTCATGTATCGCGAGCCTTGGTCCTTGCTTCCTTGAGGAACCACCTTGGTACATTTTCCTGAACATTTTTCTTTCTCTGAAAAATTTCTGAAAGTTTAGTTACTCAAAATAAAAGTGAACCAAACTCAACAAGATTGATAGCAACTACTCCCACAAGGGCCTAAAGACTATATCATGCATTAAAACTACTTTTGACCATATAAATTTGACATGCAAGCTCAAGAACAGGGTCACCTTAGCAGCAAAAATTTGTAATAAATAAAGCACTAGAACAAAACTAATTGGACCAGAGTCACATACCGAAGAACAATCTCCCCAAACAGTTTTGTGAATGGAGCTTTGAGGAAGGAGATCAAAAATGGCAGCAAGATGAGCTAGACCACGGGTTTGAGCTATGGGAAGATTTTTTCTGGAGGAAGACGAAGTGAGTGGGTGCTGGAATTAGTGGAGGGGGTCCACATGGGGCCCACGAGGCAGGGGCGCGCCCCAGGGGGTGGGCGCGCCCTGTGCCCTTGTGGCCAAGTGGTGGCCCCCTCTGGTGTGTTCTCAGTGCCAGATATTCTTAAATATTCTACAAAAAACATATATAATTTTCAGGATATTTGGAGAACTTTTATTTTCAGATATTTTTTATTGCAAGGATAATTCAGAAAAGAGACAGAAAATACTTTTTTTTGCTTTATTTAATCTAAATAACAAAAAGTAAAAGGAGGGTACAGAAAGTTTTGCTTTCTAACTTCATCCATCCCATGCTCATCAAAAGGAATCCACTAACAAGGTTGATCAAGTCTTGTTAACAAATCTTTCCGAATAACATGGAACCGGAGAATTTTTGAATAACACTAGGTTACCTCAACGGGGATATGCACGTTCCCAACAATAAGAATGTCATATTTCTTCTTGACAGTAGGAAGAGGAAATTCAAAACCTCCAATAATAATCGTTGAAATTTTACCAATAGAATTGATACTGTGGACTTGAGGTTGTTTCCTCGGAAAGTGTACCGTATGCTCATTACCATTAACATGAAAGGTGACATTGCCTTTGTTGCAATCAATAACAGCCCCTGCAGTATTCAAAAAGGGTCTACCAAGGATAATCGACATACTATCGTCCTCGGGAATATCAAGAATAACAAAGTCTATTAGAATACTAACGTTTGCAACCACAACAAGCACATCCTCACAAATACCGACAGGTATAGCAGTTGATTTATCGGCCATTTGCAATGATATTTCAGTAGGTGTCAACTTATTCAAATCAAGTCTACGATATAAAGAGAGAGGCATAACACTAACACCGGCTCCAAGATCACATAACGCAGTTTTAACATAGTTTCTCTTAAGGTGGAATACCAAAGAAACTAGGAGATCATGGAGTACCAACTATTTGTAACAATATCTTTCATATACTTAGCATAAGGATTCATTTTAAGCATATCAGTCAAACGCATACGCAAAAAGATAGGTCTAATCATTTCAGCAAAGCGCTCAAAATCCTCATCATCCTTTTTCTTGGATGGTTTAGGAGGAAAGGGCATGGCTTTCTGAACCCATGGTTCTCTTTCTTTACCATGCTTCCTAGCAACGAAGTCTCTCTTATCATAACGTTGATTCTTTGATTGTGGGTTATCAAGATCAACAGCAGGTTCAATCTCTACATCATTGTTATTGCTAGGTTGAGCATCAACATGAACATAATCATTAACATTATTACTAGGTTCATGTTCATTGCCAGATTGTGTTTCAGCATCAGAAATAGAAGTATCATTGGGATTCTCAGGTGTGTCATCAATAGGTTCACTAGAAGCATGCAGAGTCCTATCATTTTTCTTTTTCTTCTTCTTATAAGGACTAGGTGCATCAACATTAGTTCTCTGAGAATCTTGCTCAACTCTCTTAGGGTGGACCTCAGGATACAAAAGTTCCTGAGTCATTCTACCCCCTCAAGTAACAACTCTAACATCATTATCATTTTTCTTATTATTTAATTCATTGAGCAAATCATCTTGTGCTTTAAGCACTTTTTCTACCTGAGTGGTAACCATAGAAGCATGTTTACTAATGAGTTTAAGTTCACCTTTAACTCTCGACATATAATCACTCAAGTGTTCAATCATATAAGCATTTCGTTTCAATTGTCTACCAACATAAGCATTGAAGTTTTCTTGTTTAACTATAAAATTATCAAACTCATCTAAGCATTGACTAGCAGACTTATAACGAGGAATATCACCTTCATCAAATTTATAGAGATAACTTACCTTTACTAACTGTGTCAGGTTATCAAGACCATGTATTTCTTCAATAGGTGGTAAATTCTTAACATCTTCAGCTTTAATACCGTTTTCTTTCATAGATTTCTTTGCCTCTTGCATATCTTCAGGACTGAGAAATAGAATACCCCTTTTCTTCGGAGTTGGCTTAGGAGTCGGTTCACGAAGTGTCCAATCATTATCATTACTAAATATATTATTCAATAGCAACTCATCTTGCTCAATAGTTCTTTCCCTGAAAACACAACCAGCACAACCATCCAGGTGGTCTCTGGAAGCATCGGTTATACCATCATAAAAGATATCAAGTATTTCATTTTTCTTGAGAGGACGATCAGGCAAAGCATTAAGTAATAGGAGAGGCCTCCCCCAAGCTTGTGGGAGACTCTCTTCTTCAATTTCCACAAAATTATATATTTCCCTTAAGGCAACTTGTTTCTTATGAGCGGGGAAATATTTAGCAGAGAAGTAATAAATCATATCCTGGGGACTACGCACAAAACCAAGAGCAAGAGAATTAAACCATGTTTTAGCATCATCCTTTAATGAGAACGGAAATAACTTAAGGATATAGTAGTAACGAATTTTTTCCTCATGAGTGAATAGGGTGGCTATATCATTCAATTTAGTAAGATGTGCCACAACAGTTTTAGATTCATAGCCATAAAAAGGATCAAATTCAACCAAAGTAATTAACTCAGGATCGACAGAGAAATCATAATCCTTATCAGAAACACAGATAGGTGAAGTAGGAAAAGCAGGGTCATATTTCATTCTAGCATTCAAAGACTTTTCTTTCAGCTTAACTAACAGTTTCTTAAAATCATATCTATCTTTGCAAGCAAAAAGGTCTCTAGCAGTTTCTTCATCCATAACATAAACCTCAGGCACATCAGGCAATTCATCTCTAGGGGGAGAATCTTCATCATCACTTTCATCAATATTATCTATTTCAATAATTTCATTGTCTCTAACCCTAGCAAGTTGTTCATCAAGAAATTCACCTAATGTCACATTATTATCAAGCATAGAAGTAGTTTCATCATAAGCGTCATGCATAGCAGAAGTGGCATCATCAATAGCATGCGACATATCAGAATCAATAACAGGTGTAGGTGTCACAAATGTACTCATAACGGAAGGTGAATCAAGTGCAGAGCTAGATGGCAGTTCCTTACCTCCCCTCGTAGTTGAGGGGAAAATCTTGGTTCTTTCATCTTTCAAGTTCCTCATTGTGATCAACAGATATAAATCCCAAGTGACTCAAAGAATAGAGCTATGTTCCCCGGCAACGGCGCCAGAAAATAGTCTTGATAACCCACAAGTATAGAGGATCGCAACAGTTTTCGAGGGTAGAGTATTCAACCCAAATTTATTGATTCGACACAAGGGGAGCCAAAGAATATTCTCAAGTATTAGCAGTTGAGTTGTCAATTCAACCACATCTGAAAGACTTAATATCTACAGCAAAGTATTTAGTAGCAAAGTAGTATGGAAGTAACGGTAACGGTGGCAAAAGTAACGGTAGCAGTTTTGCAGTAATCGTAACAGTGGCAACGGAAAAGTAACTAAGCAAAGATCAGTATGTGAAAAGCTCATAGGTAATGGATCGATGATGGATAATTATGTCGGATGTGATTCCTCATGCAACAGTTATAACATAGGGTGACACATAACTAGCTCCAGTTCATCAATGTAATGTTGGCATGTATTCCGAATATAGTCATACATGCTTATGGAAAAGAACTTGCATGACATCTTTTGTCCTACCCTCCCGTGGCAGCAGGGTCCTATTGGAAACTAAGGGATATTAAGGCCTCCTTTTAATAGAGTACCGGACCAAAGCATTAACACTTAGTGAATACATGAACTCCTCAAACTACGGTCATCACCGGGAGTGGTCCCGATTATTGTCACTTCGGGGTTGTCGGATCATAACACATAGTAGGTGACTATTGACTTGCAAGATAGGATCAAGAACTCACATATATTTATGAAAACATAATAGGTTCAGATCTAAAATCATGGCACTCAGGCCCTAGTGACAAGCATTAAGCATAGCAAAGTCATAGCAACATCAATATTAGAACATAATGGATACTAGGGATCAAACCCTAACAAAACTAACTCGATTACATGGTAAATCTCATCCAACCCATCACCGTCCAGCAAGCCTATGATGGAATTACTCATGCACGGTGGTGAGCATCATGAAATTCGTGATGGAGGATGGTTGATGATGACGATGGCGAAAGATTCCCCTCTCCGGAGCCCCGAACGGACTCCAGATCAGCCCTCCTGAGAGAGATTAGGGCTTGGCGGCGACTCCGTATCATAAAACGCGATGAATCTTTCTCTCTGATTTTTTTCTCCCCGAACATGAATATATGGAGTTGGAGCTGAGGTCGGTGGAGTCTCAGGGGGCCCACGAGGTAGGGGGCGCGCCCTGCACCCTCGTGGATAGGGTGTGGGCCCCCTGGTGCTGATTCTTTTGCCAGTATTTTTATTAATTCCAAAAATATTCTCGTGAAGTTTCAGGTCATTCCAAGAACTTTTATTTCTGCACAAAAATAACACCATGGCAGTTCTGCTGAAAACAGCGACAGTCTGGGTTAGTTCCATTCAAATCATGCAAGTTAGAGTCCAAAACAAGGGCAAAATGTTTGGAAAAGTAGATACGTTGGAGACGTATCAACTCCCCCAATCTTAAACCTTTGCTTGTCCTCAAGCAATTTAGTTGCAAACTGAAAGTGATAAAGAAAAACTTTTACAAACTCTGTTTGATCTTGTTGTTGTAAATATGTAAAGCCAGCATTCAAGTTTTTAGCAAAGATTATGAACTAACCATATTCACAATAACATTTAGGTCTCATATTTACTCATATCAATGGTATAATCAACTAGCAAGCAATAATAATAAATCTCGGATGACAACACTTTCTCAAAACAATCATAACATGATATAATGAGATGGTATCTCGCTAGCCCTTTCTGTGATCGCAAAACATAAATGCAAAGCACCCCTGAAGATCAAGGACTGACTAGACATTGTAATTCATGGTAAAAGAGATCCAATCATAGTCATACTCAATGTAAATTAACAGCAATGCATGCAAATGATAGCGGTGCTCTCCAACTGGTGCTTTTTAATAAGAGGGTGATGACTCAACATAAAAGTAAATAGATAGGCCCTTCGCAGAGGGAAGCAGGGATTTGCAGAGGTGCCAGAGCTCGAGTTTTGAAATGGAGATAAATAATATTTTGAGTGGTATACTTTCATTGTCAACATAACAACCAAGAGATCTCGATATCTTCCATGCTACACACATTATAGGTGGTTCCCAAACAGAATGGTAAAGTTTATACTCCCCCACCACCAACAAACATCAATCCATGGCTTGTCTGAAACAATGGGTGCCTCCAACTAACAACAATCCTGGGGGAGGTTTGTTTGCCATTATTTTGATTTAAGCATGGGACTGGGCATCTCGGTTACCAGCAATTTTCTCGTGAGGAGTGGAGTCCACTCCTCGTGAGAATAACCCACCTAGCATGGAAGATATAGACAGCCCTAGTTGATACATGAGCTATTCAAGCATAAAAGACATAATTTCATTTGAAGGTTTAGAGTTTGGCACATACAAATTTACTTGGAACGGCAGGTAAATACCGCATATAGGAAGGTATGGTGGACTCATATGGAATAACTTTGGGGTTTATGGAAGTGGATGCACAGGCAGTATTCCGGCTTAGTACAAGTGAAGGCTAGAAAGAGACTGGGAAGCGACCAACTAGATAGTGACAACAGTCGTGAACATGCATTAAAATTAATCAGCACTGAGTGCAAGCATGAGTAGGATATAAATCACCATGAACATAAATATCATGGAGGCTATGTTGATTTTGTTTCAACTACATGCATGAACATGTGCCAAGTCAAGCCACTCGAATCGTTCAAAGGAGGATACCACCCTATCATACCACATCACAACCATCTTAATAGCATGTTGGCACGCAAGGTAAACCATTATAAACTCCTAGCTAATTAAGCATGACATGAGCAACTATAATCTCCAATTGTCATTACAAACATGTTCCATGCATAATAAGTTGAATTAGGAACGATGAACTAATCATATTTACAAAAACAAGATAGGTCGAGTTCATACCAGCTTCTCTCATCTCAATCAGTCCATCATATATCATCATTATTGCCTTTCACTCGCACGACCGAACGGTGTGGATAATAATAATAGTGCACGTGCATTGGACTAAGATGGTCTGCAAGCTTTTAATACAAGGGAGAAGACAAGGTAATATGGGCTCTTGGTTAAATCAACAATAATGCATATGAGAGCCACTCAACATTTTCATCATGGTCTTCCCCTCTCGACCCCCAAGGAAAAGAAAAGAAATAAAACTATTTACACGGGAAAGCTCCCAACAAACAAAAGAAGAACGAGAAATCTTTTTGGGTTTTCTTTTAATTACTACTACTATAAGCATGGAAAGTAAACTAGCTAAAAGCTACAACTAATATTTTTGATTTTTCTTAAGGTTTTTCAAACACACAAGAAAAGGACTTAGAAAATAAAATAAACTAGCATGGATAGTACAATGAAAAAGTATGAGCACCGACAACTAGAATGAGTGTGTGATCATGAATGTAATGTCGGTGAGAAATACGTACTCCCCCAAGCTTAGGCTTTTGGCCTAAGTTGGTCTATGCCCACGGCTGGCCTGGCGGATATCCAAAGTCGTAGCTGGGGTAGTACTGAGATGCAACAGCTACTACCTGACGAGCTGTAGATTGGAGGCGAGCTGCCTCCGTCCTCCTCTCATACTCGTTCGCCTCCTCCTTGGTTATAACATATCTCCTTTTTGCTTGAAAGTCGAAGAAATTAGGAGCAGGGAGACCAATATGGACAGTGCGTCGCCTATCAAAGATTAGTCGGTACTGAAGGAACTATTCATTCCTCTCAAGAAATTGATGGCGAACCATAGCATTATAATCTAGATAAGCAGCAGCAATCTCATATCATTTTCACGTATGGGTACATCAAGATAATTAGCTAGACGAGTTGCATAAATTCCACCAAACAAATCTCCACTTGTACCATTAAGATGCAACCTTCGTGAATCAATGGCCCCCAAGGTATATTGTTTATCACCTAATACCGCACTCTTGAGGACACAAAGATTTGGAACACACATGTGACAAGCCTCATCTTTACCGTTGATGCATCTACCTATAAAGAGAGCAAAATAATGTATGGAAGGGAAATAAATGCTCCCTATGGTAGCTTGTGTGATTTCTCTAGATTCCCCCATAGTGATACTAGCAAGAAAATCTTTATATTCAGATTTGCGAGGTTCACTAACATTACCCCACTGCGGGAGTTTATAGGTAATATGTAACGACCAAACCTCGAAGGATTTGAGTCTCTGTGCTTACCGTGCTAGTCCCTGGATCGAACTCGCTAGCACACACAGTATAGATGAATACCAGAATAGCAAGTGCATCATTTATTACAACGTATGATCCAGAGTATATAAAATAAAACAATCTGCATAGCACTTGGCTAGCTTTATTCAATCAAACAGCAGAAAGTAGCAGAAAATAACGATGAGTCCCATCATAGCCCACTGGCGATGCTGAGTGCAGACTCGCGACCCTAACGATACCTTACTCTTTGTCTGAACATGTAAATGCATAGTACAACAAAGGATGGCTTGAGGGTTTATTTTGCAGAAAGCTGATTTTATCCTAATAACTACCTAATAGTCCAATTTTTATTTAGTTCTTTTATTACTACAATTAAATACACAAGGTTGAGTTGGCAAAATCAACTCCAACCTACCCTTTATTAAGTTGCCCAACAAATTTATTAAGTGTCATATCTGTCAAGATCATCCAACAACTGTAATGGCATAGTGGCTCAAATTTACCCATAACCGGGGGCACGACTAATCATGATTAGTTTTAATACTCTACAGAGTTTAGTACGCTTTACCCACTGGACCCAATCCGAAGATTGAGACGAAGTCTTTCACAAGAGGTTCTCTTAACCACCTGACGGCCACATCCCACCTACATATGCTACATCTGTCGACACTGTCTGGGCCAGGGTTCCAACAACTGATCAACTAAGCCAGAGCCCATATAGCCAGTGGCCGCACATGGAAGCTACTAGTTACTAAGTCTGTCTGATCTTTTTGAGCCTGGGCGGCATTCCACTTAGGGGGCACTCTCATGGGCGCATGGCCTTAGAAAAGGTGCAAGACCCCATGATGCCTTCCCTCAACACCAAGCAATACCACTTCCGCCCAGAGGTGAGTTAAATCCTAAGTTAATACTCAATTGTTATATATATATAATCCTCACATAAACTCAATGAATACACGAACCACCCCCGTCTACAAAGCATAGCAAACTACAACTACCACGATTTGCAAAAGACGGGAAGATAGCTCAACAGCATAGCAAAATAATATAGTATTCCTATACATGCATATTTTCATAGTGTGATATAACTACATGCATAGAAAACAATAGGTAAAGGATGATCAACATGTAACTTGACTTGGTTCTGGTTCAGAAAGTCACACTCCTGACAATAGCTCACGTCGCACTCTGGACAATCTACACGTTTCACACAATTCAACAAATCAATCACCGGAACACAAAAAGAACCAAAACAAAACCAACAGCAAGAAAATTATTTTTAAAACTCAACAACAGAAGCTTAACAGCACCTAAAATGCACTATGGTCACAACGCAAAAAGAATCACTCGATTCCGATAAACGGTTGGGAAGTTACGGCCTCCGGAAGGTTTAATTCAAATTTGAAATAATTCAAATATAAAAAGTGCAAACATGTGAAACTCTGGTACTGTGATAATGTGCTGATTTTTGTGAGTGCATAGCAAAAAGAATTACCTAAATTGGATTTATAGAATAGGAGTTATAGCTAATGGAAGTTTTGGTGAAATCTAAAAATAAAACAAAAGGAAAATAGAAAACTCCTGGTACTGTAGCGAACTCCTGTGCTGTCCCTGTAGCGACTTGCCACATGGCGGCTCTTGATTGGATGGGCGTGTGTGCTCACCCAAAAAAGAGGAGAACGGCGGCGGCGGTCGGGCGTTGGCGGCGCCGCTCCTCCGGTGGGTCTCCGGCGAAGGCGAGGTGATGGACGGGTGCGGAGGTGAGTGGCGGAGGTGGTGATGGTGTCCAACGGCGGTGGGGCGTCCTCTGTGGGTGGCGGTGATGACGTGAACGCGGTGTGCTCCGGCAGCGGCGGACGAGCTTGAGTTGCTCGCTCCAGTGGCTCTCTGCCCACGAAGATAAGTCAACGAGGCGTGGATTCGAGGGGGAAAGCGAAGGGTGCAGGCGGAGCTGCTGTGGGTGATCTTATGGCTCGCGTACGGCAGGTTGGGCGCGCTCGAGGTGGACCAGGGGCGCTAGGCGATCCGGCTCGGCCTCGGCGTGCGTGAGCGCATGCGGCGCCCGGCTCGGGGTGGAAGATGGGTGCGGGTTCCACCTGTCAGTGAGAGAGGGGGGCAGTGGGTCAGGTGCGGCTGTGCGGCGCGTACCGCTTCGCTGGAAAGGTGGGCTCCGGGGTGTGCTGCTGTTGCGCTGGCTGGCTGGGCCGCGGCGATGGGCCGGTTGGCTGGCCAGCTGGGTGGCCCTTTTTTTAAAACAGAAACAACAGCAGTAAAACAAAATAAATAAAATAAAATACACAATATAAAATCTAAATAAAAATACCTAGACACACAGTAAAAATATCCCTACAGCTATAAACTATAGGAACACTAGTTCCAACCTAATGCAATTTTAGAAATTCATTTTGATTCAAAGGCCACACAAACAGTAAAATAACACACAAATGAAAATATTTTGAAGATTGCAAAAATTACCAGAACATAACAGATGAACTGGAAATAATATTCTGCACATTATGAACATTTTTAAAATAGGGGAGAAGTCATGTTATCTCCACTCCAAATAAATTGCCTTTTGTTGCATAATGGTTTGAATATTCTGAAAAAGCAAATAATGCAATAAAAATATGATATGAATATGAATGATCTATTAACATCCAAATTTAGGAAAATTGGGATGTTACAAACCTACCCCCCTTAATATGAATCTCGTCATCGAGATTCGGGCTGGCTAGCAAATAGGTGTGGGTGATCCTGCCTGAGATCTTCCTCTCGTTCCCAGGTAGCTTCCTCCTCTGTGTGATGATCCCACTGAACCTTGCATAACTTAATTGTCTTGGTGCGAGTAACTCTCTTTGTTGTCTCCAGAATCTTAACAGTTTTCTCCTCATATGTCAAATCACTCTCCAACTGAATTGCCTCAAGTGGCACTGTGTCTCTCAATGGAACATCCATCATCTCCGCATGACACTTCTTCAACTGAGATACATGAAACACAATATGAACTCCTGACAAGGATTCTGGCAACTCCAGCTGATAAGCTACCTCTCCTCTACGCTCCAAGATCTTGTAAGGCCCCACAAAACGTGGTGCTAACTTACCTTTGATTCCAAACCTCTTAATTCCATGAAGTGGTGAAACTCGAAGGTATGCACGGTCTCCTACCTCATATGTCACCTCCTTACGTTTTGCATCTGCATAACTCTTCTGTTTGGGTTGTGCTATCTTCAGCCTGTCACGGATCAACTTGA
The DNA here is from genome assembly GCA_032464435.1 of Aegilops umbellulata. NCBI lineage: Eukaryota > Viridiplantae > Streptophyta > Magnoliopsida > Poales > Poaceae > Aegilops > Aegilops umbellulata. The sequence goes on from CP136057.1 coordinate 72,212,563, forward strand.
CCTTCTCCTTAGCATCTCTGATGAAGTCTGGTCCAAAGAATTGACGCTCTCCAACCTCATCCCACATCAACGGTGTCCTGCACTTTCTGCCATACAATACCTCAAATGGTGCCATCTTCAGACTAGCCTGATAACTGTTATTATATGAGAACTCTCCATAAGGTAAATTATCATCCCAACTGGACCCTAGTCCAAAGCACAAGCTCTCAACATATCCTCCAAAATCTGATTTACCCTCTCTATCTGCCCATCCAGGTGGTCTCTGGAAGCATCGGTTATTCCATTATAAAAGATATCAAGTATTTCATTTTTCTTGAGAGGATGATCAGGCAAATCATTAAGTAATTGGAGAAGCCTCCCCCAAGCTTGTGGGAGACTCTCTTCTTCAATTTGCACAAAATTATTTATTTCCCTTAAGGCAACTTGTTTCTTATGAGCGGGGAAATATTTAGCAGAGAAGTAATAAATCATATCCTGGGGACTACGCACAAAACCAAGAGCAAGAGAATTAAACCATGTTTTAGCATCATCCTTTAATGAGAACGGAAATAACTTAAGGATATAGTAGTAACGAATTTTTTCCTCATGAGTGAATAGGGTGGCTATATCATTCAATTTAGTAAGATGTGCCACAACAGTTTCAGATTCATAGCCATAAAAAGGATCAGATTCAACCAAAGTAATTAACTCAGGATCGACAGAGAAATCATAATCCTTATCATAAATACAGATAGGTGAAGTAGCAAAAGCAGGGTCATATTTCCTTCTAGCATTCAAAGACTTTTCTTTCAGCTTAGCTAACGGTTTCTTAAGATCATATCTATCTTTGCAAGCAAAAAGGTCTCTAGCAGTTTCTTCATCCATAACATACACTACTGCAGGATGTTGCTAACGCGACACTACGATGAGAGACCCTTCGGCGAAACTATGTGCGATGCAATAATCACAAACGGTAGTGTAAAAGAACCATCAAAAAAGGTGAAAAACGTTTGCGATGGGGGAGCCATCAAACATGGTTCAGATTTTAGTTGCGTGTGTGATCTAGGGCATACTGTTCAGTCCAATGAATTGTTTGCGATGAGGCGGAACAAAAGAAACGGGCAGCCTGATGAAGGCGTGTGCGATGTAGAGCATACGATTCACTTAGATGAACTGTTTGTGATTAGGCAGCACAAAAGAAATGGTCAGCCAGATCAAGGTGTGTGGCATACGTTTCAGAAGGATTAACTGTTTGCAATTAGGCAACAGAACAGAAACCGGGCAGCCAGATCAAAGTGTCTGCGATTGATGGCATACACTTTACATGGATGAACTGTTTGCGATTAGCCACAACAACTGAAACAGATAGATAGATCAAAGTGTGTGCGCTAGGCGGGCACACACATCTGTTATTTATAAAAAGTATTTGATGGGTTAACCAATAAAAAGGGAAATAAGCTAGAAATTACCACAATAATTAGAATGGCTCCAATTTTTAAGAAGATTGTACCAAAACTTGACCCAAATTGGACTAGTTTTTTACCACAACATGTTGGTGCTATGACATAACACCATTCCAAGTTTCATGATTTGAGGTGAGTTTTGGATTTACAGTAATTTTAAACCAGGTTTCTCAATGTTTACTGTCGAGTCAGCACCGCCCCAGATAGGCTTTTTCCTCGTGGGTTCCAAATGATAAATCCAAATATGTGACTACCATGCAGCTTTGCTTATTAAGAATTACAACCCTTGGTGTGCAAGCTGAAAATAAGTTTGTGGCTGCTGGCGGGCACTAAAAACTTGTGGTTCTGTAATGAACAAAGATCTCAAGGATCCCGCGAGAGTGATGTTCTTTGCCTACGTTATGATTGCTTATAATATTTATGTCTTAATTAAAGAAATGGCAAGCCATTGGCCCAGTATGAAAGAAAATATGGGTCAAAGCCGAGTTGAAAAGGGCAACAATATCTAACTCCAGCTAACAAACAATACAAAAGCACGAGGATTAATTGCTCGTCAGGTTTAGACAAAATCCAGATTGAACAGGACAATGACATCTAACTCAACCAAAGTTTTTGGCAGTCACAATCAACTGGATCGGTCTGATCCATAAAATCAAGATCAACGGCCAGAAATTCTACTGGTCCATGATGACAAGTTGTTGTAAATAGAAGTCGAGCACGATCAGAAGCCCTTAGGTCCACATGGAACTTCTTTTTATGTTGTTCAACACCTGCAGCCACAAGAAATTTCTTGTTGAAAAAATTAATCCTCACGGACAATAGTGCCCTCGCATTCGACATGAAGAATGTGAAAAAGCTAGTGTTTGCATTGTTGGATGCATATCCTTCCAGTGTTACTGTCTTCAAACGAATGTCGTGAGATCTGAGAAAATCCCGGTGCTTCTTGAACCATCGATTGGTTATACCTTTTTTTCCATGTGTTAGTGCCTAAATAGAGATGAAGATTGAAAACAGTTAATGTCTAAAAAATATTATGTTGAAAGAGTGATAGCTGAACGATTAATTATAGTACATTCAAGCTTCAAAATACCGGATATCGGATTCGTATCGGTTTGGCTCCGACATATCAGATATCGGATATCGGGTGATATATCAGATGATATGTAGATATATCGGAGAAACCAAGTCTAGTTTTTTTCATTATTCTTGTTCAAAACATTTACTTTTAGTAAAAGAAAATGTATGATCTCAATGCTTTAACATAACACTTTTAGATTCCTAGTTTAGTAACTTGTTGATAAAGAAACTAATAAGGAAGGACTCACAAATCCTTACTCTATGATTAAAAACAATACGATATATATGCATTCGTACAAAATATTGTGCATGACTTTGATTATATATAATGAAGTTGTAAATGCATAATGTTATTTCACTGCTTTCTAATAAAAAAATTGTTGTTATCTACGTATCGTTCTATATCGGTGGACATATAGGACTAGATATCGGACATATCAGTCGATATTTCGGTCCATATCGGATGATATGTTGGAAAATGATATTTACCAAATGATATGTTATGTTTATATCGGTAGAGCCCCAAAAGTGATATATCGGCCTATATATCGGTCGTATCGGCCTAGATTTAAAAGCTTGAGTACATTATATATGGGCTTTCAATGTGCGTGAAATCATCACCTTCATATACAAATTCTTCAGACATGGAAAGCATTGCAGCAAGGCAATAATGATGTTGAGATCAAAACACCACATAGTGATATATAAGGTCATGACAGAATCCACCACCATTGATAGGATGGACAAGCGCTTCATTGAGCATAGAACATAATATTAGCACTGAAAGTGTACTCTAAGATGATACTTAACTTATGTGCACAAATGAAAAATGCAAATTACAAAAGTATACGTGAATAATATACAATACCTCAATAGATGTGGAGGCAAACACCATCTCGGACCATTCAAACGGATCACTAATTGCACCCAAGGTCTCCAGTTTAGGCGCAGAGACCACGGTTATTTGTGGAGGTTTATAACAACAATTAAGGAGCAACCTTTGAAGTGAAGGGGCGTCTTCGATGATGAGCTCCTGTCCTTCAAAACAAATTCCAATGCTTACAAGGTGAGACAACTTTATTTTGAGACAAGGGATATGGATTCCTATTCCAAAAACAAGCACCAAACGCTGTAGTGCAGGGCAGCTAGAGTGGATGATGCTGTGAAGTGAGGCCACCGACAGATCAACCAACACAAGCGCAAGTTTTTTCAGCACTGGCAGTCGAAGCATTTGTACCAGATAGTCTGCTAGATGGCACCGGGCCAAGGTGACGGTGTGGAGAGAGGAGGAAAACCATGAGATGGGCATTGGTGGTGAGGGCACAGATGCAGCTCTTGGTGGAAACCTATCGTTGTAATGGTAGAACTCAAGCTGCTGGAGTTTATCGAATTGACGGGATGTCAGGCAGGCGCCACCGTGCAGGGTATGTCTAGCAGGTAGCATGCCGGGATGCAGATGAGTTGAACGGAACCCCTGTGGGAGGAGATGATGGATCCGGGGAGTTCAGAATCATCATCGACAGGTAGCTGACGACACTTGAGATTAAGAGGCGTGGTGCACCACAGAGTGCGCCACCGAGATGCGAGGACTTCTGTGCGGCAGCCATCATTGGTGGGGAGAAAGGAGATGATCTCCCCAAGGATTCCCTCTGGGAGATCGCTGATGCGGTCCGCCGGAGATTCTACTGGTTCCTCAGGTCCAGGGGGTGCTTCTCGCTGCATAGCCGGGTCGAAGATCTACATCCGACGGTGGTGCTGGTCGGAGCCTCATCTGTGTTCATACCAATCTGAAAGAAAAAATGGCATAACATGTAGGACATTAGAAATCAATTCCCAAGATCGCGAAGAAAAAAGGCACAAACATATATGTAGGTGACTAACCAGTTTTCCATCGGAGTCGCAGTTGTTGCCGGAGTTGCTGTTGACCTCCGGCTCCAGCTGGGGGCACGATGGTGCCGACGAATTCAAGGTCGTGCTGCTACCCACACGAAACTTCGTCGGCGGCGATGGAAGCCTCTGTGGCTAGTTTGATGCGTTGTGTGGGAGCTTCAGCAGCCCCGGCGTCGCCACTCCCTCCGATGGTGCGCTTCGGCGGCATCGTTATACACTCCGGAGTCCAAATGTCGGTGACCACAATGGACCGGGGGAACGGCCACCTATTATGGTCGGCGGCTCGAACGCGCAATTAATAAGGACCAGTGGGAGCGAGGCAGGCTACGGTCAAAAGTTGTCTCGCCTCCTAGTGAGCCTGCGCGGCAGATGTCTACCATTCCTACCATCATTTCACACAGCTACTTGCACGCCTCCCCGTCAATACACACACCTGCACGCACGCCTCTCGGTATGCCTGTGCGGCGGACTGCTCGCATGCATCTCGTCAACTCACGCCTGCTCGCACGACACACGGGGCGTGTGGCAGCACGTATATTTTTTGGTTTATTTTCTACCGCTTTACTACTTCACTGAACCGTTTGCGTTGAAGAGATGCACAAATCCCGCGTTGAACATCTCACACGCTTCCCGGTGAACCTGCGCACCAGACGAGTTTTGGATTTACTAGAATTTAAAAACCAGGCATCTAAATGTTTTGCCGGCAATCACAGTGCCCTGGTGTTTGAAATTCATTCTCATTTCTTGCATGGGACCTAAGCATGCACATAAGGACACAGATTTGATTTTTCAACCAATTTATAGTCACTGGAGCATGCGCATGTAGTTCAAATTTGAATTATGCACATAAATGCACTGAAAACTCAGTTAATGCATAAAAATGTCCAAACGAACCCCGGAAAATCACAAAAATTGACACAACACTCCTGTTGTTCTATGTTCACACGAGAAAATTTTTGAAAGCAATAAGAGGCAATGGATATCGTTTTGTCCCCAAAGGTGGGACGTTCCCTACCGAAAACCATCATGCTTGTTGTGAGAAGCTCCGGTTTGTGAGAAGCATATACCCAAACCTGCCCCAAATGGGACAAAATTTGTACCACGGCATGTTGATGCTGCTCCATGATAGCATGCCAAGTTTCATGAATTTCAGACGAGTTTCGGATTTACTAAAATTTAAAAACCAGGCATCTCAATGTTTTGTCGGCAATCAACGGTGCCCTAGTGTTTGAAATTCATTCCCATTTCTTGCATGGGACCTAAGCATGCACCCAAGGACACATATTTGATTTTTCAACCAATTTATATGCACTCGAGCATGCGCATGTAGTTCAAATTTGAATTATGCACATAAATGCATTGAAAACTCGGTTAATGCATAAAAATGTCTAAACGAACCCCAAAAATCACAAAAATTCACACAACACCCCTGTTGTTCTATGTTGGCACAAGAAAAAAATTGAAAGCAATAAGGGGCAATGGATATTGTTTCATCCCCAAAGGTGGGACGTTCCCTACCGAAAACCATCATGCTTGTTGTGAGAAGCTCCGGTTTGTGAGAAGCATATACCCAAACCTGTCCCAAATGGGACAAAATTTGTACCACGACATGTTGATGCCGCTCCATGATAGCATGCCAAGTTTCATTAATTTCAGACAAGTTTTGGATTTACTAGAATTAAAAAACCAAGCATCTCAATGTTTTGCCGGCAATCAACGGTGCCCTTGTGTTTGAAATTCATTCCCATTTCTTGCATGGGACCTAAGCATGCACCCAAGGACACAGATTTGATTTTTCAACCAATTTATATGCACTGGAGCATGCACATGTAGTTCAAATTTAATTATGCACATAAATGCATTGAAAACTTGGTTAATGCATAAAATGTCCAAATGAACCCCGAAAAACACAAAAATTCACGCAACACTCGTGTTGTTCTACGTTGGCACGAGAAAAAAAACTTGAAAGCAATAAGAGGCAATGGATATCATTTCGTCCCCAAAGGTGGGACGTTCCTTACCGAAAACCATCATGCTTGTTGTGAGAAGCTCCGGTTTGTGAGAAGCCTATACCCAAACCTGGCTCAAATGGGACAAAATTTGTACCACGGCATGTTGATGCCGCTCCATGATAACATGCTAAGTTTCATGAATTTCAGACAAGTTTTGGATTTAATAGAATTTAAAAACCAGGCATCTCAATGTTTTGCTGGCAATCAACGGTGCCCTGGTGTTTGAAATTCATTCCCATTTCTTGCATGGGACCTAAGCATGCACCCAAGGACACATATTTGATTTTTCAACCAATTTATATGCACTGGAGCATGCGCATGTAGTTCAAATTTGAATTATGCATATAAATGCATTGCAAACTCAGTTAATGCATAAATATGTCCAAACGAACCCCAAAAAACACAAAAATTGACACAACACTCTTGTTGTTCTATGTTGACACGAGAAAAAAACTTGAAAGCAATAAGAGGCAATGGATATCGTTTCGTCCCCAAAGGTGGGACGTTCCCTACCGAAAACCATCATGCTTGTTGTGAGAAGCATATACCCAAACCTGCCCCAAATGGGACAAAATTTGTACCACGACATGTTGATGCCGCTCCATGATAAGATGCCAAGTTTCATGAATTTCAAACGAGTTTTGGATTTCATATAATTTAAAAACCACACATCTCAATGTTTTGCCGGCAATCAACGGTGCCCTGGTGTTTGACATTCATTCCCATTTCTTGCATGGGACCTAAGCATGCACCCAAGGACAAAGATTTGATTTTTTCAACGAATTTATATGCACTGGAGCATGTGCATGTAGTTAAAATTTGAATTATGCACATAAATGCATTGAAAACTCACTTAATGCATAAAACTGTCCAAACGAACCCTGAATAATTCCATTTTATGGTCACTGCAGATAAAAGGTCTAGCAATTCAAACACCATCCATGTCCAAGGATCCAATCGTCGTTGATATCTCCGATAATGAGGAGTAGCTTGTCTTCTTAGCTCACTATAAGGACCCATGTTCAGTTTGCTAGCTACTGCCTTTCCTTAACAAATTCTAGTGAATTGTGCTATCTACTTTCACTATGCAATCTTCTGCTATAGTGTATATGTTCTATATGTCGTGCAATGTGGTGTTCAATTAACTGCTTGGTTCAATTCTGCAAATGTGATGTTCAATTCTTCAGGGTACAATATTTCCAAGTTGTTAAGCATGCTTGGTTTGGTTAACTGTCTGATCTTCTATTAGGGGTATGTTACATTGTTCAATTGGTGTTTAGTTAACTGCTTGGTTCATTTGTTGTGGCTTGGTTCACTTGTTGTGGTGTTTAGTTAACTGCTTGGTTCAATTATGCAATGCGATGTTCGATTGTTGTGGCTGCATTCTGTTATTATATACCATGTGAGGAATAAAGCGAATTTGGTTGTACTGAATACATGAGAAACAAATACAACTGATATATTTCCAAGTTGTTAAGCATGCTTGGTTTGGTTAACTGTCTGATCTTCTATTAGGAGTATGTTATATTGTGCAATGTGGTGCTCAGTTAACGTCTAGTTCATTTGTAGTGGTGTTTTTTTAACTGCTTGGTTCAATTCTGCAATGCGATGTTCAATTGTTGTGGCTGCATTCTGTTATTGTATACCATGTGAGGAATAAATCGAATATGGATGCACTTAATACATGAGAAACATATACAAGTGCAATATTTCCTAGTTCCTAATCATGCTTGGTTTGGATAAATGGGTTTTCCATGTGGCTTGAATTAATCTCATGAATCTACAATGTGCTTATTTATCATCAACATATTTTCCTGATAGCATGCGAACTCTTACTTAACCTGATGACTAACTACCTTATATGTGTTGTAGGGAAACAATGGGAAGCACTGAGATTTACAAGATGGTACTAACTATTAAACCTTGCCTTTTTGTATTCCTTTGCCCCATTTCCAATATAGAGAAGATATTTATGCACATCCTTTGTTTTCAGGCTTCACTGATGATTACCTCTCAAACCACCTCTGTGGTCAGGAGGCGAGGAAAGTTTTCATACAACACCCACGGTTCAATATTCAAGTGTTCCTGGAGAGGTCAAAGGATGGACGGTCAATCATCCCCAGGCACTGGCCCAAAGTTGCAAAGACCTTCAACATGAATGAAGGATCAATATTCTCCTTCCACTTCAGCAGTTTTCCACATGAGATGCATCTCTCTATGTACCGTCTATGATGCTAATTTCGAAAGGTTCTAGATGTTGCATGTGAAACATGTTGCTGGTGCAGTTGTGTAATGGGGTAGCTGAGTGCTGAAACTATATCATGTCGTACTCCGATGTATTTCAACTATGAAATCCTGCTTCCTTAATATGGAAATGGAATATGTTATGTGCTTAATATGAATGACAATTAGATTAGTAAATGGATTATTAATAATAGGCCAATTAGCCCGCTAATTGGCCAATTAGCTTGCTAATTGGGTTTTCCTATTGCAAATGGTTAATGAGAAAACACCATGGGCGATGACCTAAGGCAACGCACACAGTTTCTCGGAATAAACCGTGTTGAATCAATGAAGAATCACATATGACATTGTCTTCAAAACTGTTTGCGTTGCGCCACCTTGCGCAAACGTTTTCCTTGTAGTGACTGTGTGGGATGTATATACGAACGGAAACCTTTAGTGGCGACTGACTGTGTGGGATGTACCTACGACCAGAAATGATTTTGCCTGTATAATTGTATTTTTTAGCACTGTTGTACATATTTCTGTATTTGAGTGCTCGCCCATCACACACAACCTCATTTTGTCGAGCGTGTGTGCCAGGAGGGCATATCCCCAACGGTTTCTGGGTCGTGTGGGAAGGACCCCCTATCGCCCACATTCACTTGGCGACGGTTCCAAATGCCGTCGCAGAAAGGGGTAAAAACCATTTGTTTAGGACCGATGCGCACCAGTGATAACCCTCAGGCACATCAGGCAATTCATATCTAGGGGGAGGATCTTCATCATCACTTTCATCAATATTATCTGTTTCAATAATTTCATTCTCTCTAACCCTAGCAAGTTGTTCATCAAGAAATTCACCTAATGTCATAGTATTATCAAGCATAGAAGTAGTTTCGTCATAAGCGTCATGCATAGCAGAAGTGGCATCATCAATAACATGCGACATATCAGAATCAATAACAGGTGTACGTGTCACAAATTTACTCATAATGGAAGGTGAATCAAGTGCAGAGCTAGATGACAGTTCCTTACCACCCCTCGTAGTTGAGGGAAAAATCTTGGTTCTTTCATCTTTCAAATTCCTCATAGTGATCAACAGATATAAATCCCAAGTGACTCAAAGAATAGAGCTATGTTCCTCGGCAACGGCGCCAGAAAATAGTCTTGATAACCCACAAGTATAGGGGATCGCAACAGTTTTCGAGGGTAGAGTATTCAACCCAAATTTATTGATTCGGCACAAGGGGAGCCGAAGAATATTCTCAAGTATTAGCAGTTGAGTTGTCAATTCAACCACACCTGAAAGACTTAATATCTGCAGCAAAGTATTTAGTATCAGAGTAGTATGGAAGTAACGGTAACGGTGGCAAAAGTAACAGTAGCAGTTTTGTAGTAATCGTAACAGTGGCAACGGAAAAGTAACTAAGCAAAGATCAGTATGTGAAAAGCTCGTAGGCAATGGATCAATGATGGATACTTATGTCGGATGCGATTCCTCATGCAACAGTTATAACATAGGGTGACACAGAACTAGCTCCAGTTCATCAATGTAATGTTGGCATGTATTCCGAATATAGGCATACATGCTTATGGAAAAGAACTTGCATGACATCTTTTGTCCTACCCTCCCGTGGCAGCGGGGTCCTATTGGAAACTAAGGGATATTAAGGCCTCCTTTTAATAGAGTACCGGACCAAAGCATTAACACTTAGTGAATACATGAACTCCTCAATCTACAGTCATCACCGGGAGTGGTCCCGATTATTGTCACTTCGGGGTTGCCGGATCATAATACATAGTAGGTGATTATTGACTTGCAAGATAGGATCAAGAACTCACATATATTCATGAAAACATAATAGGTTCAGATCTGGAATCATGGCACTCGGGCCCTAGTGGCTAGCATTAAGCATAGCAAAGTCATAGCAACATCAATCTTAGAACATAATGGGTACTAGGGATCAAACCCTAACAAAACTAACTTGATTACATGGTAAATCTCATCCAACCCATCACCGTCTAGCAAGCCTACGATGGAATTACTCACGCACGGCGGTGAGCATCATGAAATTGCTGATGGAGGATGGTTGATGATGACGATGGCGACGGATTCCCCTCTCCGGAGCCCCGAATGGACTCCAGATCAGCCCTTCCGAGAGGGATTAGGGCTTGGCGGTGGCTCCGTATCGTAAAACGCGATGAATCCTTCTCTTTGATTTTTTTTCTCCTCGAACGTGAATATATGGAGTTGGAGTTGAGGTCGGTGGAGTCTCAGGGGGCCCATGAGGCAGGGGGCGTGCCCTGCACCCTCGTGGATAGGGTGTGGGCCCCCTGGTGCTGATTCTTTCGCCAGTATTTTTTATTAATTCCAAAAATATTCTCCGTGAAGTTTCAGGTCATTTCGAGAACATTTATTTCTGCACAAAAATAACACCGTGGCAGTTCTGCTGAAAACAGCATCAGTCCAGGTTAGTTCCATTCAAATCATGCAGGTTAGAGTCCAAAACAAGGGAAAAAGTGTTTGGAAAAGTAGATACATTGTAGACGTATCAGTTAGCACCAAAGAGGAAACTGATGTACTGCACCCGCTGGCGTCCGCCTGGCCTTGGTCGTCATGGCTTGCGTCATCCGAACCTAACGAGGTCAAGGCTTGCATAGAGATCTCTGCCCCTCAGGAGCCAGCCTGAGGAGGCCGCTCCTTCTGGCCGTCTTGGCGTCGCCCGCCTCGCGAGGCTTGAACCCTCGCGAGGGTCTTGAGTTGTCGATGCTGAAGGTGGGCCGTACCAGGCCGTCGATGGAGCCATGCCGTGGGCCGCGGGAAGGGAAGTCTGGGTACCCCCGTTTAACAACTTACTTGCTTGGTGATTGCACACCACTAGGCCCCCGCGTGATGAGTTGCCTCAAGTGGCACCAATACTTTGCCACGGCGTCTTCGATGGTGTACCATCGACGGTTGATGGATTTTTTTTCACGGTTGCGGATGACCGCATTAGAGTAGGGCGCGAAATACTTGTGTTCATGGAACCAAGTGTGAATGCTGGCCCAAGTGGTTGTGCTCGTTTGCTCAGTGATATGGATCAGATCGAGGCTAGTAGCCAACCATACATCGCACAACAGGTTGTCCTCCCGCATGTTGAAGCTTTCTCCTCTACCCTTCTTCTTTGAATCACCACCCAAATCATCTGGATCATCGTCCTCATCGTCCTCCTTCTCCTCCTGATGTCCAGCGCCCAATCCTGCTACTATGTGTCCACGCCTAGCTAGGTGTAGTCATGCTGCGTGCTGGACTGGGTGTACTGATGCATGCCTAGCTAGGTGTATGTGCCGAACTGTGTGGGCTTTGAGTCATCCACTGGCCCGACCTCATAGCATCCTTCCCCTCTGCCTTCCTCGTGGATGATCTCGTACATCTCCATGGCGGCCTGGCCGCGTCGTCGTACGCTGGCTCTCCCGCTTTAGTCATACCAACAAACAGTGCACGGGCACCCATCTGCTCCACGGCCGTCGTTCGCTTTTGGAGAAGCCGCGGCGATGAACTCTCAGAGAAAAGCAGTGATGTCGCGTTGCCGTCCACGATGAACGGTACGACGGCGACTGCTGGGGACTGCCTACCCAGCTGTTTGGCGGCATAGTAGTACAGAGGTGGTTCCGGCCAGGGTGGCGTCTGCATGATCGGCGAGGGTGGTGGGGCACCACGGCCCAGCCCTCGACCTCCACGTCTGTGACTAGCACGCCCACCGCCACGTCCACCACTAGCACGCTCTTCGTCGGCCTTCTCATTGGGCTTTTCCTCCACTGTGGCCTTTGCTTTGACGTGACGTTTTTGCCATGTTGCCGAGTTGATCTTCCGGGCGAGCATGATGCTCGGGTCCTCCACCACCTCCATCCATGGTAGGGTCTCCTCTGGGTCCATGCGTCGGCAGCGGGAGGAAATAAAAGTGAGGGAAAAGGGTAAGAATTTGATGGAGAGCGGCGGGATGGAAGAAGAGAGTGTAGGATTTTGCCGTGGAAACAGTGCGACCAGCTAGAAAAGCACGGGCTCCGCCTTAGTTTTTATGGGCCGGGGTGTCAGAGTCCCATGTGGCCCATGTCTGGACTCCCGCAAAGCCCCCAGACTTTGCGAGAACAGACCGATGAAATCGGCGTTGAATGGCTTGTAGTGTCTGGACAGTTGCGTCCAGAAGGATACAGACTGTTCGAGAGTCGGCGTTGGAGATGCCATAATATTACAAAGAGGTAAATACACCCGCGGTCTTAGAACTTGCACTGGATGGTCACTTTGGTGCACAAAGTTGCAAAATACGCGTTTGTGGTCACTGAACTTGCAAAACGGTGCAAATACAGTCACACTCTTTGTATGCAGCCGTGTCTAGCGGCGCCTGTTGGGGAACGTAGCAATAATTCAAAATTTTCCTACGTGTCACCAAGATCAATCTAGGAGATGCTAGCAACGAGATAAAGGGAGTGCATCTTCATACCCTTGAAGATCGCTAAGCGGAAGCGTTACAAGAACGCGGTTGATGGAGTCGTACTCGCAGCGATTCAAATCGCGGAAGATCCGATCTAGCGCCGAACGGACGACGCCTCCGCGTTCAACACACGTACAGCCCAGGGACGTCTCCTCCTTCTTGATCAAGCAAGGGGAGAGGAGAAGTTGAGGGAGGACTCCGGCAGAACGACGGCGTGGTGGCGATGGAGCTCGTGGTTCTCCGGCAGAGCTTCGCTAAGAACTACGGAGGAGGAGGAGCAGTTGGAGGAGGAGAAGGCTCCGCCAAGCAAGGGTGGGGCTGCCCTCTATCTCCCTCACTATATATACGGGGAAGGGGGTGGAGGAGGCGCCCTAGGGTTCCCTAGGGGAGGGGCGGCGGCCACAGGGGAAACCCTAGATGGGTTTGGGCGCCCCCACCCCTAGGAAACTTGTCCCCCAAGCCGGGAGGGGTGGCTGCCCTAGGGGAGGCACCCCCACCTCTCCAGGTTACGTGAGAGGGGTTGGGAGGGGCGCACAGCCCCTTAGTGGGCTAGTGTGCCCCTCCCCTTGGCCCATAAGGCCCCCCAACGCTTGTCGGGGCCTCCGAAACACCTTTCGGTCATGCTGGTCGTCACCCGATACTCCCAGAACAATTCCGGACTCCAATACCCTTTGTCCAATATATCGATCTTCACCTCTGGACCATTACGGAGTTCCTCGTCACGTCTGGGATCTCATCCGGGACTCCGAACAACCTTCGGTAACCACATACTATTTCCCATAACAACTCTAGCGTCACCGAACCTTAAGCGTGTAGACCCTACGGGTTCGGGAACCATGCAGACATGACTGAGACACCTCTCCGGCCAATAACCAATAGCGGGATCTGGATACCCATATTGGCTCCCACATGTTCCACGATGACCTCGTCGGATTAACCACGATGTCGGGGATTCGATCAATCCTGTATTTGTCGGGGAAATCTGGCTCCTCGAGCACCTATGGGGACGGAGCCCCTTCTCGGTTCGGCGGGGGGCGGAGGTCGCGCGAAGAGTGGATCGAGGCGAAGCACACGGGGGGTTTTTACCCAGCTTCGGAGTTCTCCGGAGAGATAACACTCCTACTGCTGCTTTGTGGATTGTATTGAGTTCTTGCTCGGGAGCGCTGAGTGCTACAGTACACTCAAGCAGTTAACGAGACCGAGCGTTCTTCTGTTTTACCTCTCAAAGATCGCTCTTCAGGGACCGATCCCCCCCTACGTTGTGCACGGGCCTCCTTTTATATGTTCAAGGGGTCTCCAACAGGTGGCAACGTAGGTAAGGGCAAAAATGGAAATATGATGTGGTAGGTACAGCTACCTACACAGTGTATCATACCTAACCCTAACGGCAGGGGACAAAGGCATTAAATGCCTATCTACGTCGCCCAGACGATGCAGAAAAGGGACCGTCAGGGGCGCCACCGCTTGCCATGATGGCGATCTTGTCAGCGCTGCATGCCACGGTGTACCCCTGGCTGCACAGCCTCCCGCCACGTACGCCTGGAAGGGTCCCGGAGCGACATGTAGGTGGGTGAGCTGGAGCGCAGGTACATAGTGGTTGCTTGCCGCGGCAAATGGCTTGCCGCGGCCGTTGTCTTGCCGCGTCCGGGAGCTTGTCGCTCGCCGAGTCCTGCCGAGACGCGTGGCGCGTCGCGGCAAGTTCTTTGAGATGCTCTGGTTGGCCTTCCCGGCAAGCTCCTCTTGCCGGGGTCTTGTGCCTCAAGCGGCCTTCCCGGCAAGCTCCTCTTGCCGGGAACTTGTCTCCTTGGCTTAAATACTTTGTTCTTGAATGGCTCCAAAGGAACCATAGAGGGCCTTGGTGATCACCTGGCAGGCCTTGCCGCGGGGTGCTGTGGCTGCCCGTGCACAAGTTCGGGATACTAGGGTACCCCTACTCTAGTACACCGATAGGAGCCCCCGGGCCTGGGCCACACACGGTGCCGAGCGTTGTTGGGCCAGGCCCAAAACAGGGCACGGGCACGCGCGGCCTGGGTCGCGTCGCACCTTGTTCCGTATCCACCGCGCCCTCGCCGAACGGCACGAGTCGATTGCGGCATCGTGGGAGAGGTCGTGGGTGGTTCCTTTATTTGAAAAAATGAAACGCCCGCCTCCTGGGGGTTCGTATCTTCCTCATAAACGGAGGGAGGCGTGGAGGCGTTGTCTTCGAGGCATCCAATCCCCATGATCACGGGGTGGGGAGAGGTCGCCTCATCCGTCGCCTCAACTCTGCAATCCTGCCACGCGGCCTCCATGCGCTTGGAGTGGCGAACGATGGAGGCGGGAAACTGGGCCATCACGGGTCGAGGCAGCGGGTCGGGCCCAGTTCCCTGCGCCTTCTATGTCTTGATTGGCTGAGCGGGGCGGCCGAGCCCCCACCCCTCTCCTTTATAAGGAGCGGGATAGGGGGGACGGAAACCCGCATTCTCTCATCTCCTCCTTTCTTCAGCTTCTGCTCCCCTCTCTCTCATTTGCCATGGAGAAAGGGAACCCTGGTCCTTCGACGGTGGCGACGAGGGTTGCCGCTAGGCAACGCGTCCCTCCTCCCCCCGCACCCGTGGTGGCAGAGCCAGCTGCAAGGGGAAGAGGGAGGGGACGAGGACGCGGGCGAGGCCGAGGCGGTCGGGGAAGAGGTGGGCGAGGCAGTCCGCCGGCCTCGCCTCCGCCAGCAGATCCTCTCCCCGTGGCGGATCATATCGGGGACGACCCTTGCGAGTTCTTCGTCAGGCTGCGTCGGCCGCCTCGTCGTCGCCTTCGTCTCCCGACTCCGTTTGCGAGCGAGATGGAGTTGGATCCGCCCGAGACACTGAGGTTGCACATGAGGGGTTGTGGAATCAGCGGTACGCGAGTCCGCGTTGATTTCCCGGCCCCTAATGTGATGTATCTTGGTCGAGGGTGGAAGACGTTCACCCGCATCCACGGCTTGACGGCGGGGCTCACCCTCCATTTTAAGCTGATGGAGGGCGGTCTCCTCTCCGTCAAGGTCTTCGGGTGCTTCGGGACTCGGGCACAGTGCTGCGTGGAGAGCTCCTCCGATAGCGAAGGCTCCTCCTCGGGCGGGAGTGACGAGGAGGACAGCGACAGCGACGATGAGGGTGGTGGGCGGCGGGATGACGGGTCCGACTAGGTGTCGGGTGCCGCTCCGCGTGGCACCAGCGACCCCATCATCCGCGTCGCTGGCTCCTGGAGCTTCTCGAGGCCGTCTTCTTGGGCGGCTGGCGTAGGGAGGCTGCAGAAGAGGAAGAGGGCAGGCGGCAAGGCCGTCAACTCGGAGTACGAGGGCACGACGCCCTCGACAGCGTGCTGACGTCCTGCCACCTCGTCTTCGAGCTCTGCCTCCGGCGCCGCCATCACCATGCCGCCGAGACGTTCTCTTGGTGTCTTCTGCCACCCGTAGCTCGTCTAGGCGCCCCTTTTGCCCTTTTTGCCTCCTTGACCTGCCTCCTGGAGAGAGGTACAAGAGAGGGATTACGGGCACCTTATCTCTTTTTAATTTGTAAGCCCTCGGGCCTTAGTTGGATTTAAAGCTTGTAATCCCATTATTCATGTTTTTCATCCTCTCATGAACTGTACCTGAGTGGAATGCTCTTTAATGAAAAGGGGATGCTTGCCGGGTCACTTGTCTCGTGGGTGGAACCCACGTCAAGGAGCGAATCATTTATATCTTTAAGATAGACACTTCCTTTCCCGGCAGCAGGCCCTGCCTTCTTCCCACGTCGCTCGCCCTTTCTCACGCTTTTTGGCGGAGGCAGGGAGGAGGCGGGTTCAGGCTCCTCGTTTCGTCCCTTCGCTGCCGCGACTACGACCAAATCTGGCCCCGGGAACGAGCCCCAGGGCCTAGAGTTAAAGGAGCACGGTAGCTTTTAGGAAGAAAACAAGGTTTCGCATGCCTCAGTCCATAAGAGAATGCATGATAGGGGATGAAAAACTTATCTGAGATCGCATCCCCCGGCAACTTCGGTTTGCCGTGGGCTAATCTTTGCACTTGCAGCCCCCGGCAACGCTGGCTTGCCAGGGTGTTGCAGCCCCCGGCAACACTGGCTTGCCGGGGTCCGGGTGCTGGTCCGTCCGTCTTCTTCTTTTCGTCCTTCAGTGGTCCGGTCAGGGTGCGCGAGTCCTGCGAACCAAGGGAAACGAAAGAACGAGAAAAGGACGCACACTCGACCTCTAAGTTAGGGGTTAGCCGCTACTAAGCACTGTCAACCCTAACCAAGGACGAGACTCGACTCAGCATGCATGCTAAAACTCAGGGCGCCAGTGCTTTATCTTCGCTCAGGGTCTGCGCCTGGCTTTGTACAAAGGATTACATGCAACAGCGGCAAGACTTGTACAAAATGGTGGTTGCTGGACAGGGTCCGACAACCGCGCCTTACGGGTAAAACTTACAAAGGTGCTCGATGTTCCAGGAGTTGCTCACCGGAAAGCCATCTTCGTTCTCAAGGCGGACAGCGCCAGGCCTAGTGACTCGTTTCACCCGGTAAGGGCCTTCCCACTTCGGCGTCAACTTGTTGGAATTCTTGGCGGAATGAACGCGCCGAAGAACAAGGTCGCCTTCCTCGAGACTTCTGGCTTTAACTTTGCGGCTATGGTAGCGGCGCAAAGCTTGCTGGTATCGAGCAGCTCGTACAACAGCCTGAAGACGGTCTTCCTCAAGGAGCAGCGCGTCATCTTGTCGCAGCTGCTCTTGCTCAAGCTCATCATAAGCGAGCACTCGAGGTGACCCGTATACGAGTTCCGTGGGGATAACTGCCTCTGCTCCATAGACTAGAGAGAAAGGTGTCTGGCCAGTGGCTCGATTTGGCGTCGTCCTGATCGACCAAAGAACCACCGGCAGCTCCTCGATCCAGTTTCTTACGCACTTGTGCAGCCTGTCAAAAGTCCTGGTCTTGAGTCCACGCAGCACTTCAGCAATTGCCCTCTCGGCTTGACCGTTGCTCCTGGGGTGAGCAACAGAAGCGAAGCAGACCTTGGCGCCAAGGTCTTGGACGTACTGCATGAAGGTGCGACTTGTGAATTGTGTACCGTTGTCGGTGATGATCCTATTAGGGATCCCGAAGCGGCAAACAATCGACCTAAAGAACTTGACTGCTGACTGTGCTGTCACCTTCCTCACTGGTTCCACCTCCGGCCACTTTGTGAACTTGTCGATTGCGACGTACAAGTACTCAAAGCCCCCGACTGCTCGGGGGAAGGGGCCGAGGATGTCGATCCCCCAGACCGAAAATGGCCAGGATAAAGGGATCGTCTGGAGAGCTTGAGCTGGCTGGTGTATCTGCTTGGAATGGAACTGGCACGCTTCACACTTGGTTACTTGTGCAGTTGCATCCTGGAGGGCTGTCGGCCAAAAGAAGCCTTGCCGGAAAGCTTTGCAGGCAAGCGCTCTTGCACCAATGTGGTGACCACAAATGCCTCCATGTATCTCTACCAACAGCCTTTGTCCATCTTCCCGGGGAATACACTTGAATTTCACACCGTTGAGTCTTCTTCTGTACAGTGCGTTGTCGACGAACTGGTACATACTTGACTGCCGGGCTACTCTTTCCGCTTCTTCTGGCTCTTCGGGAAGTTCTCCTAACTCGAGGAAATGGACGATCTGTTGTGCCCATGCTGGAGCCTGTGGCTCGACAACAAGGACTAAAGGCATATCTGCTGCTGCGGGAACATCCGCTTCTACGGCGAGAACCTGCGGTTCAGCCGGAGCTTGATGATCCCCGGCAAGCTTGCCGGAGCGAAACTTGTCGGGAGCGTTTTCTACAACGAAACAAACCCTGGGGCTTGTCGGAGCAGACTGCTCCTCAGCACTCTTGGCGTTGATCTTGGGGACCTTCTTGGTGGCGGCTTCGGGAAGCTCTGCCGGAAGATAGTTACCAAAAATCAACTTCCTCTTCTTGCTCTGTCCAGCTGATGGCGTCACGGATGGCTGAGTCAGCTTGAGCACAAAGATCCCTGGTTCCACAGGTAACTTAAGTGCCGCGCACTTTGACAGGCCGTCAGCGATGTCGTTCTGAGCTCTTGGAACATGTTCCATCTGTAGGCCGACAAAGCGCTCTTCCAGCTTCCTCACTTCATCAACGTAAGCTTCCATCAACGGACTCTGATAATTCTTGTTCACTTGGCGGACGACAAGCTGTGAGTCACCCCTGACAATGAGCTGCTTGATCCCAAGGTCTGCCGCGATCCTGAGACCGGCAAGCAATCCTTCATACTCTGCAGTATTGTTTGTTGCTTGCTCCTTGGGAAAGTGCATCTGGACCAAGTACTTGAGGTGCTCTCCGGTGGGTGCGACAAGCAGCACGCCAGCACCGGCGCCTTGCAGCGAGAACGCACCATCAAAGTACATCAGCCACTCTTTGTTTGCTTCCTTGACGGGGATGCTCGTCTCTGGAATTTCTTCGTCTGGTGTTGGCGTCCACTCTGCTATGAATTCTGCCAATGCTCTGCTCTGGATAGTTGAAGTGCTCTCAAACTTGAGGCCAAAGCTTGACAGTTCCAGTGCCCACTCAACAATCCTGCCTGTTGCTTCTCGATTCTGCAGTATCCTCTTCAGCGGAAAGCGAGTGACAACTGTGATCTCATGTGCTTGGAAGTAATGGCGCAGCTTTATCGAGGCCATGAGAAGGCCGAAAAGCAACTTCTGCACACCAGAGTACCTTGACCTAGCCCCATGCAGAAGGGAACTGACAAAGTAGACTGGGCGCTGCACCATTTTCTTCTTCTGTGTCCCTTCGCACATCTGCGCAGATCCATCTTCGTCGGGACCAGAGCTTGTCGGGGAAGCCCCCTGCTTGTCGCTGGATGTGCTTGCCGCGGTCGCTGGCTCATCATCTACCTCTCTCTCCGCTACTAACGCAGCACTAACCACTTGATTGGTTGCCGCCAGATATAGCAGCAACTTCTCTTGTGGTTTAGGTGCGACAAGTATTGGAGTGGAGGACAGGTATCTCTTCAAGTCCTGCAGCGCATCCTCTGCTTCCGGAGTCCATTTCATTGGACCTGCCTTTTTCAGAATTTTGAAAAACGGCAGGGCGCGCTCAGCTGACTTAGAGATAAACCTGCTGAGAGCCGCCACGCAACCGGCAAGTCTTCGTACATCCTTGACGCGCTTCGGTGCTTTAATCTGCTCAATGGCCTTGATCTTGTCGGGATTGGCTTCAATCCCCCGCTGAGACACGAAGAACCCGAGAAGCTTGCCTGACGGGACTCCAAACACGCACTTCTCGGGGTTGAGCTTGAGGCTGATCTTGCGCAGATTTGCAAAAGTCTCTTATAGATCTTGAATCAGAGTTGTTTTGTCCCTGCTCTTGACCACTATGTCATCCATGTAGGCTTCCACATTTCTGTGTATCTGCGGTTCAAAAGCAGTATGGACTACCCTTGCAAATGTTGAACCAGCATTCTTCAAACCGAAAGGCATTCGTACGAAACAGTACGTGCCACATGGAGTGATGAACGTGGTTTTCTCCTCATCCTCTTCTGCCATGAAGATCTGATGATATCCTGAGTAGGCGTCAAGAAATGAAAGAAAGTCGCATCCGGCTGTGGAGTCGACAATCTGGTCAATGCGTGGCAAGGGAAATGGGTCTTTGGGACAAGCTTTGTTGACATCGGTGAAGTCGATGCAAAGCCTCCATTTCCTGTTTGCCTTGCGCACGACTACAGGATTGGCCAACCACGTGGGATGGAGCACTCCTCTGACGAGGCCTGCTGCTTCCAACTTCTTGATCTCTTCGGCGATGAACTCTTGGTGCTCCACTGCTTGCTTCCTGACTTTCTTCTTGACGGGCCGCGCATGAGGACAGACGGCGAGGTGGTGCTCAATTACTTTCCTGGGAACGCCGGGGATGTCAGATGGTTTCCACACAAACACATCGACATTCGCCCGCAGGAAAGCAACGAGCGCGCTTTCCTATTTAGGGTCGAGAGTGGCACTGATGGTGAAAGTACCACCAGTGCCGTCCTCCTTGGCGGGCACCTTCTTGGTTGCTGGCGGATCTGCCATCGTCTTCTTACACTTGCCGGTGGAGCTCGATGGTGCATCCTCGACGGTAGCGCAGCACTCCGAAGAGGTGCGCTTGCCGGAGTGGGCATCAGAGCTCTTGCCGGACTTGGTCTTCTTCTTCCCCCCGGGAGCTTCAGCGGCAAGTGTCTCGCGATCTATGGCGGCTGCTGCTTCCCGGTAGATCTTGTCGGCACAGATAAGAGCATCTTTCTTGTCGCCAGGGACAGTGATGACGCTTATCGGGCCTGGCATCTTCAGCATGTTGTATGCATAGTGAGAGGCTGCCATGAACTTGGCGAGCGCTGGACGGCCGAGAATTCCATTGTAAGGCAATGGAAAATCGGCAAAGTCGAAAGTGATCCTCTCAGTCCTGAAGTTCAGCTCGCTGCCAAATGTCACCGGCAGCGTGATCTTCCCCTTCGGCTTGCTCCTTCCCGGGTTGATTCCTTGGAACGTGCCGGTCTCTTCGAGCTCGCTGTCAGGGACTTGGAGTCTCCGGAGCACAGCGGAGGAGATCAGGTTCAAGCCGGCCCCGCCGTCAACTAGCATCTTAGTGACCTTGAGGTTGCGGATAGTTGGTGATACCAACATCTGCAAACACCCGACAGCAGTTGTGCGATCGGGGTGGTCCTCAATATCAAAGATGATAGGCGTGCTGGACCATTTCAGAAGCTTGCGTGACTCAATGGGTGGTTCTGCTGCATTGACTTCCCGCACCCACTGCTTGAGTTGGCGGTGTGAAGTATGCAGAGAAGCACCGCCGTCAACGCACAAAACTTCTGTGGCTTTTTGGAACTCCTGCTCGCTGGTCTCGGCGTCATCCATGTCTTCGTCGTCGTTGTCATCTTCATCCTTGTCGCGGCCGCGGGGAGGTCTGTCGCCTTGCCGCTGCTTGGCGTTGCCGCGGCGTCCCCCCCGGCCGGTGCGCTTCGTACCGGTTTCTCCATCACCTCCTTGGGCCTTCTCCTTGTCGCGTCGCTTGTATTCGGCCTTTTGCAGCTCAACAAGCTGCTCGACCTTCTTGCAGCTCTGGAGGTCATGGCCTTTGGTGCGGTGAATCTTGCAGTACTGCTTGTTGGTGCCGTCCTGCTTGTCGGCGGCCGCCACAGCCTGGCAGTTGGTGCATGCGGCAACCTCCTTGCCGGAGCTACCAATCTTGGCTGTCTTGGCGCCACCTTCGTTGCCGGACTGCTCGACAACTAGCACATCTTTGCCTTTCCTCTTCCTGTTGTTCCGCCGCCGGTTTTTGCTTGCCGGGGCGGCATCATCGCTGTCAGATCCTCCTGTTCCTGTATTTTCTCCGGGGAGTTTCCTCCCTTCCTCAGCACGTGCACATCTGTCGGCCAGGGCATACAGCTCACTAATGTCTCTGATCTTGCACATCGCCATCTCCTCCCGCATCCTGCGGTTACGCATGTTCTGGTGGAACGCACTGATGACCGCGACAGGGTGGACGTCTGGGATGTTGCGTTGCACTTGGCTGAATCTCCGGATGTACTTGCGCAGAGGCTCCCCTTCCTTCTGGGCAAGCAGGTGAAGATCACTCTCCTGGCCATGAGGTTTGTGGCCGCCTGTAAAGGCGCCGACAAACTGATGGCATAGCTCTGCCCAGGAAGATATGGAGTTTTCCGGCAAGTGCATGAGCCAGGACCTGACGTTGGGCTTGAGCACCAGCGGGAAGTAGTTGGCAAGGATCTTGTCATCGCGCCCCCCAGCAGCTTGCACCGCGATGGTGTAGATGCTGAGGAACTCCGACGGATGCAACTTGCCGTCGTACTTCTCGGGTACGTCGGGCTTGAAGTTCTTTGTGCTGGGCCACTGGACTTGCCGCAGCTCACGGGTGAACGCAGGGCAACCTACCGCGTACGGCAGGTCGCCTGGCTCTCCTGGCGCATGCATGTCGACAGTGGGCCCAGCGCGCTTGTCTGACTGACGCCGCGCTTCTCTTCGGCGCTCGATGCGGGTACGAACGTCTTCTTGCTGTCGTTCGTGAAGAACTTGGCGTTGATCGCGGCGAGCTCGCGGATCTGATGAAGCAGTGGAGTCGCTGTCATGGCGGACCCGGCGAGTCGGCGATCTTGGCTTTCGGGGCGGAGAGTGCACGGTGGTTGCTCCCCCACCGGTTTTGTCGCCATCGGCTCGCACCTGGCTGGCCTGCCGCGGCTGCGATGTGGTCGCCGGCCATGGAGTGTCGCCGTTGGCGAAGCCGATGAGACTCTGAATGGTGGCCCTCCAGTCGTCGATCTTGTCTGGCGTTGGAGGGAAGTCTAGGAGCAGTTGAGCTTGTGCCAAAGCTTCTGCTGGAGTGGCGGGTAGCGGTGGCGAACGGTGCGAGGAGTGGGATATGCTCGGACTTCCAACGATGTTAGACGGAGCAGTATTCCGTCCAGGCGACCGTGCCTCGCTCGCGCCAGCACATTGGTGTGCATGTTGGCCTTGAGCATCCCGGGATCCGCCAGCTCGATTTGGGTCCAGCGAGCGTATGGTACCATGAGTACCACAACGCTGCCGGTCCTGCGCCTCTTGAGATGGGCGCGGTGCGTCTACGGACGCCCGGTCGTCGTAGGAGCCGGCTACGCCGCCTACGGGCAGCGCGGTCTTGTCCTTGGACTTGGTGGCACCGTGGGCTCCCTCGTCGACGCCCGTTCTTCCGCCGGCGTCTTCCCCACCGGCCGTTTGCTCCGGCGGCGGTGGATTCGACGCGGACGGCGCAGCCGCCTCCGAAGCCTTCTTCTTCGGCGGCATGTCGATGAAGTCGATGAAGATTTAGCTCGCATGAACGCCCGATCAGGTTCACACAACCTCGACGCCCCCTACCTGGCGCGCCAAAGATGCCGGGGAAATCTGGCTCCTCGAGCACCTATGGGGACGGAGCCCCTTCTCGGTTCGGCGGGGGGCGGAGGTCGCGTGAAGAGCGGATCGAGGCGAAGCACACGGGTTTTTTTTACCCAGCTTCGGAGCTCTCCGGAGAGATAACACTCCTACTGCTGCTTTGTGGATTGTATTGAGTTCTTGCTCGGGAGCGCTGAGTGCTACAGTACACTCAAGCAGCTAACGAGACCGAGCGTTCTTCTGTTTTTCCTCTCAGAGATCGCTCTTCAGGGACCGATCCCCCCCTACGTTGTGCATGGGCCTCCTTTTATATGTTCAAGGGGTCTCCAACAGGTGGCAACGTAGGTAAGGGCAAAAATGGAAATATGTTGTGGTAGGTACAGCTACCTACACAGTGTATCATACCTAACCCTGACGGCAGGGGACAAAGGCATTAAATGCCTATCTACGTCGCCCAGACGGTGCAGAAAAGGGACCGTCAGGGGCGCCACCGCTTGCCACGATGGCGATCTTGTCAGGCGCTGCATGCCACAGTGTACCCCTGGCTGCACAGCCTCCCGCCACGTACGCCTGGAAGGGTCCCGGAGCGACACGTAGGTGGGTGAGCTGGAGCGCAGGTACATAGTGGTTGCTTGCCGCGGCAAATGCCTTGCCGCGGCCGTTGTCTTGCCGCATTCGGGAGCTTGTCGCTTGCTGAGTCCTGCCGGGACGTGTAGCGCGTCGCGGCAAGTTCTTTGAGATGCTCTGGTTGGCCTTCCCGGCAAGCTCCTCTTGCCGGGGTCTTGTGCCTCGAGCGGCCTTCCCGGCAAGCTCCTCTTGCCGGGGACTTGTCTCCTTGGCTTAAATACTTTGTTCTTGAATGGCTCCAAAGGAACCATAGAGGGCCTTGGTGATCACCTGGCAGGCCTTGCCGCGGGGTGCTGTGGCTGCCCGTGCACAAGTTCGGGATACTAGGGTACCCCTACTCTAGTACACCGACAGTATTCAATTCCCTTTGTCAATCAGTATTTTACTTGCCCGAGATTCGATCGTCGGTATCCCAATACCTCGTTCAATCTCGTTACCGGCAAGTCACTTTACTCGTTCCATAATGCATGATCCCGTGACTAACTGCTTAGTCACATTGAGCTCATTGTGATGGTGCATTACCGAGTGGGCCCAGAGATACCTCTCCGTCATACGGAGTGAGAAATCCCAGTCTCGATTCGTACCAACCCAATAGACACTTTCGGAGATACCTGTAGTGCACCTTTATAGCCACCCAGTTACGTTGTGACGTTTGGTACACCCAAAGCATTCCTACAGTATCCGGGAGTTGCATAATCACATGGTCTAAGGAAATGATACTTGACATTAGAAAAGCTTTTAGCAAACGAACTACACGATTTGTGTTATGCTAAGGATTAGGTCTTGTCCATCACATCATTCTCCTAATGATGTGATCCCGTTATCAATGACATCTAATGTCCATGGTCAGGAAACCATAACCATTTATTGATCAACGAGCTAGTCAACTAAAGGCTCACTAGGGACATGTTGTGGTCTATGTATTCACACATGTATTACGGTTTCCAGTTAATACAATTATAGCATGAACAATAGACAATTATCATGAACAAGGAAATACAATAATAACCATTTTATTATTGCCTCTGGGGCATATTTCCAACATTCTCCCACTTGCACTAGAGTCAATAATCTAGTTCGCATCACTATGTGATTGTAATGAATCCAACACCCATGGGGTTTGATCATATCTCGCTTGTGAGAGAGGTTATTAGTAAACGGGTATGGACTTTTCAGATCCGTGTGTGCTTTACAAATCTCTATGTCATCTTGTAGATGCAGCTAGCATGCGCTACTTGGAGCTATACTATACGAATTTGGTTTACTACTCAGAGTCATCCGGATTAGTGTCAAAGTTTGCATCAACGTAACCCTTTACGACGAACTCTTTTTACCACCTCCATAATCGAGAAAATTCCTTAGTCCACTAGTTACTAAGGATAAGTTTGTCCGCTGTCATGTGATCCATTCCTGGATCACTCTTGTACCCGTTGATTGACTCATGGCAAGGCACACTTCAGGTGCAGTACACAGCATAGCATACTGTAGAGCGTACGTCTAAAGCATAGGGGACGACCTTCGTCCTTTCTCTCTCTTCTACCGTGGTCAGATCTTGAGTCTTACTCAATACTCACACCTTGTAGCACAGCCAAGAACTCCTTCTTTGCTGATGTATTTTGAACTCCTTCAAAATCTTGTCATGGTATATATTCATTTGAAAGTACTATTAAGCATTTTTTATCTATCCTTATAGATCTTGCTGTTCAATGTTCAAGTAGCTTAATCCAGGTTTTCCATTGAAAAACACTTTTCAAATAACCCTGTATGCTTTCCAGAAATTCTACATCATTTCTGATCAACAATATGTTAACAACATATACTCATAAAAAATTCTATAGTGCTCCCACTCACTTCTTTGGAATTACAAGTTTCTCATAAACTTTGTATAAACACAAAATATTTGATCATCTCATCAAAGCATACTGAGGGAGTCCTGGATTAGGGGGTATCCGGACAGCCGGACTATATCCTTCGGCCGGACTGTTGGACTATGAAGATACAAGATTGAAGACTTCGTCCCGTGTCCGGATGGGACTCTCCTTGGCGTGGAAGGCAAGCTTGGCAATACAGATATGTAGATCTCCTTCCTTGTAACCGACTTTGTGTAACCCTAGCCCCCTCCAGTGTCTACATAAACCGGAGGGTTTAGTCCGTAGGACAACAACAATCATACCATAGGCTAGCTTCTAGGATTTAGCCTCTACGTTCTCGTGGTAGATCCACTCTTGTAATACTAATATCATCAAGATCAATCAAGCAGGAAGTAGGGTATTACCTCCATCGAGAGGGCCCGAACCTGGGTAAACATCGTGTCCCCCGCCTCTTGTTACCATCCGCCTTAGACGCATAGTTCGGAACCCCCTACCCGAGATCCGCCGGTTTTGACACCGACATTGGTGCTTTCATTGAGAGTTCCACTGTGCCATCATCATAAGGGAGGATGGCTCGTCTCGTTGTTAGGGACAACATTACCTCTGGGGGAGCCCTGGCTGTAGGCCAAACTCTCCGACTAGGCGGCTTCGTCATGACCGCCCGTTCGGCCGCTGCGCCGACGATGACTTCTCGGGTCATCGAAAACAGCCTCCGCATCGGCTCGGAACTTACCAAGCGGATGAATCCAACGGAGCTCTCCTCTTTGAATGAGCTCTTGGATCGCATCGCCGCTTTGGGAGTCACTATGGACTATGATCGGATTGGTCTTAAACCCGACCAAAGGGAGATTAACTCTCCGCCGGTCACCCATTAGATAGCGGTGGTAGAGGAGCAATGCAGCGATTCCTCCTCTATCCTGAGGACAAACTATGTCCGGATTCCCGAGCTCTCTGAGCCGAATACTCGTCCAAGGGATGACATCGCCCAAACCCTGAACCTAGAATCAGGTAGCAGGCCAGACCCACTGAGCAACATCCCGGAGCCCGAACTTCCAAGATCGGAAACTCCCCCGCCCCTGGGTCTCAAATCGGGTCAAGGTACGGACTTAAATCCACCCACCCACCCCGATACAAACGATCTTTCCCACATAAGACAAGAGCCCCAGGAGACAGTACATCATTATTGGGCCAGATTCCTCCTTGTATTGAACAAGGTCAAGGACTGTCGCGAGGAAGATGCAATTTCATTCTTTTGCAATAGTTGCACGGACAAGGGAATCCTCAACGCCATAAGTCGCCGTGACATAACACGTTCACAGACTTGACGGCCATTGAGGGAGTCCTAGATTAGGGGGTATCCGGACAGCCGGACTATATCCTTTGGCCGGAATGTTGGACTATGAAGATACAAGATTGAAGACTTCGTCCCGTGTCCAGATGGGACTCTCCTTGGCGTGGAAGGCAAGCTTGGAAATATGGATATGTAGATCTCCTTCCTTGTAACCGACTCTGTGTAACCATAGCCCCCTCCGGTGACTATATAAACCGGAGGGTTTAGTCCGTAGGACCAAGAACAACAATCATACCATAGTCTAGCTTCTAGGGTTTAGCCTCTTCGATCTCGTGGTAGATCAACTCTTGTAATACCCATATCATTAATATCAATCAAGAAGGAGTAGGGTTTTACCTCCATCGAGAGGGCTCGAACCTGGGTAAAAACATCGTGTCCCCTGTCTCCTGTTACCATCCGCCTAGACGCACAGTTCGGGACCCCCTACCCGAGATCCGCCAGTTTTGACACCGACATTGGTGCTTTCATTGAGAGTTCCTCTGTGACGTCATCGTTAGGGTTTATGGCTCCTTCGATCATTGATAGCGATGCAGTCCAGGTGAGACTTTTCTCCCCAGACAGATCTTTGTATTCGGCGGCTTCGCACTGCGGGCCAACTCGCTTGGCCATTTGGAGCAGATCGAGAGTTATGCCCCTGGCCACCAGGTCAGGTTTGGAAACTTAAACTGCACGGCCGACATCCGCGGAGACTTCATCTTTGACGGATTCGAGCCCCTACCGAGCGCGCCGCACGGTCACGATGAGCATGATTTAGCTCTGCCATCGGATAGTGTTCAGGAGACCGCACCGGCGACCGCTCCGACCCTCAATCCGGAGCCTATTGCGCCATCTATGGACGGGTGGATAGACCCCGCCATAGATGCAGCGTTCTCAGCGGCGATCGAGCCGAGTACTGACCCTACCCTTCACGAGAGTTGTGACGCCAAACTGCCGGATTCTTTCCCGGCCACGAACTCCGAACCGCCTGTGCTCGTGCCTATCGAATCCGACTGGGCGCCAATCATGGAGTTCACCTCCGCGGATATCTTTCAGCACTCGCCCTTTGGTGACATACTGAACTCATTAAGATCCCTCTCCTTGTTAGAAGAAACCTGGCTTAACTATGTCCGGCAGGATTGGGATGCGGATGACGAAGAAATTCGCCGCCCACCCACCACCCACTTAGTAGCCACTATCAATGATTTGACCGACATGCTCGACTTCGACTCCGAAAACATCGACGGTATGGACGACGATGCAGGAGATGAACAGGAACCACTGCCCACAGGGCACTGGACAACCACCTCATCATATGATATATATATATATATATATGGTGGACACACCCAAAGAAGGCAATGGCGATGGGACAGTGGGGGATGACCCCTCCAAGAAGCAACCCAAGCGCCGATGTCAGCGGCGCCGCTCTAAGTCTCGCCAAAGCAAAAGTGGTGATACCGGCACAGGAGATAATAACACTCCGGACAGTGCCGAAGATAACGACAATCCCCTCCAGCAAGATTCAGAGCAGGAGGATGGAGAAGCCAGCCCTCCTGAGAGAGCGGCAGATGGAGATGCGGAGGATGATAATTACATGCCTCCCTCCGAAGACGAGGCAAGCCTTGACGATGACGAATTTTTCGTGCATGAGGATCCCGTCGAACAAGAGTGCTTCAAGCACCGGCTTATAGCCACGGCAAATAGCCTTAAGAAAAAGCAACAGCAGCTTCGAGCTAATCAAGATTTGCTAGCTGACAGATGGACTGTAGTCCTTGCGGCCAAGGAATATGAACTCGAACGCCCCTCCAAGAGTTACCCAAAACGCAGGTTGCTACGCCGAATAGAGGAGGAAGCATTAAAACCTACATCTCTAGCGTATGACGAAGCTAATCGGCCACCTCGTGGCCGCGACAGAGCGGCATTTCTACCGAAGGCCCAGCCCGCACCCCGGCGCCACTCAAATAAAAAGGCACGAGGAAATACGCTAGACCTGCGAGACGTATTGGAGGACAAAGCAAAACACGCAAAATCGATCTATGGATCACGAGGGCGCGCCACAACGCAAGACGATAACCGTCACGCTGGATACAGTAAAAGTAAAACCGGCCGGGCCGAACACAGCAGACAAGACTCATATGAGTTGCGTCGCGATATAGCCCAGTACAGAGGCGCCGCACACCCCCTATGCTTCGTAGACGAAGTAATGGATCACCAAATCCCAGAGGG
Source organism: Aegilops umbellulata (assembly GCA_032464435.1). NCBI lineage: Eukaryota > Viridiplantae > Streptophyta > Magnoliopsida > Poales > Poaceae > Aegilops > Aegilops umbellulata. The sequence goes on from CP136057.1 coordinate 72,242,603, forward strand.
TTTCAAACCCGTAAATATCAAATCATACGATGCCACAACAGATCCTATCGTATGGATCGAGGACTAACTCCTGCAAGTCCACATGGCCCACGGTGATGATCTACACGCCATCAAATACCTTCCACTCAAACTCAAAGGACTAGCTCAGCATTGGCTGAACAACTTGCCATCAGAATTCATTGGCTGTTGGGAAGATCTAGAAGCCGCATTCCTCGACAACTTCCAGGGCACTTATGTGAGACCACCAGATGCCGATGACTTGAGCCACATAATTCAGCAGCCATAGGAATCGGCCAGGCAATTCTCGACACGGTTCCTAACCAAGAAAAATCAAATCGTCGACTGTCCGGATGCAGAGGCCCTACCAGCTTTTAAACATAACATCCACGATGAGTGGCTCGCCCGACACCTTGGCCAGGAAAAGCCGAAATCTATGGCAGCCCTCACGACACACATGACCCACTTTTGCGCGGGAGAGGACTGCAGGCTGGCTCGCAGCAATAACATATCAAAAAAACCTGGTACTTCGGATACCAAGGATAGCAATGGCAGGTCACGTCGCAACAAACACAAGTGCCGCATCAACAGCGACAATGCCGAAGATACGACAGTCAATGCTGGATTCAGAGGCTCCAAACCCGGTCAGCGGAAAAAGCCATTCAAAAGAAGCACTCTTGGCTCGTCCAGTTTGGACCGCATACTCGATCGCTCGTGTCAAATACACGGCACCCCCGACAAACCAACCAACCACACCAACAGAGAATGTTGGGTGTTCAAGCAGGGCGGCAAGCTAAATGCCGAAAACAAGGACAAGGGGCTGCATAGCGATGACGAGGAGGAGCCCCGGCCGCCGCATACCGGAGGACAGAAGAGGTTCCCCCCACAAGTGCGGACGGTGAACATGATATACGCAACCCACATCCCCAAGAGGGAGCGGAAGCGTGCGCTCAGGGACATATATGCGTTGAAGCCAGTCGCCCCAAAGTTCAACCCATGGTCCTCCTGTCCGATCACCTTCGATCGCAGGGACCACCCCACTAGCATCCGTCATGGCAGATTCGCCGCACTGGTCCTAGACCCAATCATTGATGGATTTCACCTCACTCGAGTCCTTATGGACGGTGGCAGCAGCCTGAACCTGCTTTATCAGGACACAGTGCGCAAAGTGGGTATAGACCCCTCAAGGATCAAACCCACAAAAACGACCTTCAAAGGCGTCATACCAGGTGTAGAGGCCCATTGTACAGGCTCAATCACACTAGAAGTGGTCTTCGGATCCCCGGATAACTTCCAAAGTGAGGAGTTAATCTTCGACATAGTCCCGTTCTGCAGTGGCTATCACGCACTGCTCGGGTGAACCGCATTTGCAAGGTTCAATGCGGTACCACATTATGCATACCTCAATCTCAAGATGCCAGGACCTCGAGGGGTCATTACAGTCAATGGAAACACAGAGCGCTCTCTCCGCACGGAGGAGCACACTGCGGCCCTCGCAGCAGAAGCGCAAAGCAGCCTCTTAAGGCAATCAACCAGTTCGGCGATCAAACACCCAGACACCGTCAAGCGTGCCCGTAGTAATCTGCAACAAGACCGCCTGGCATGTTCCGAGCTCGCATAGCAATGCGGCCCCCACCCCAGTCCCAGCCAAACGGCGACATCCGTGCCACGCGCACATAATTATGCATTGAAAATACCATGGGCATAGGGGGCACGACTACGGCACGCCCCAAAATGTGGCTCAACCGCACTAGGGGCTTCCCACTTTGTTATTTTTTCTCTCTTTCAGGACATTACTCTCTGGAAGCCCCGTCCGGTAGTACGATTGCCGGACACACGATACAACAACCGAGGAGGCAGAAAGCTACGCATCATGGAACTCCTAGGTGGTCTCTGGTAACTAGCGAAATGCCTGCTTTAAATACCATTCCGCAGCTTGCCCTTTGAGTGGACATGTCAAATAGTCCTAATTCTTGCTTTTCGCACTATTTGTATCATTATGCTTAAACGCACCCTTTTGAATAAACAATGCATAGCACTAGTCTATTATTGCATTCTCTATTCCTTTTTATATTTATGTTCATTTATGACATTCAGCACTCGTACACTCTGGTACAGCCAATGTGCCAGGGGCTTAAGTACCCCATAATACGACGTGAGAAGTCCGAACACTTTCGACAGTGCGGCACCCCGAACTTATAGCATTATATGCATCAGCTCTGAATCATGTCTTGGGTCAATAGTTGGGTTTGCCCGGCTCCCATGTTTTGGTACCTTACGTTCCGCTATATCGGCTAAGGTAGCACTAGGAGAACTACTGCGATTGTGCCCCGGTTCATCTGGGCAAGCACCTCAGTAGAGAAAGCTAAAACTGACTGTCATGATAAGGCGAGAGTTGGTCGCTGTTCTAGAGGTCTCGAGTCCCTAAAGATTTATGCCGCTTAGAGCGAGGAGTCGGCTTTGTCCGGCTTAGGCGTGTATAGCGCCTAGAATTCGGCCTTCCGAATACTAGGGGCATCGCCAAAATTTAAAATTGTAGACTTCTATGGCTAAGTGAGAGTGATAAAGCATTATAGTCTGATTGCCTTGTTCATTGCGCTGAGCACCTCCCTCGAAGGACCCAACAATGGGAAAAAGAGTGCTCAGATTCATCCCGAACACCCCAGCACTTGTGGCATGGGGGCAGAAGTCGATGACTGGCCATCTCTCAGATTTGATAAATAGTCGCACAGAAGGTAATATTTTAAATTCAAACAAGCGTTGCATAGCGCATATGAACAAGTTTTCATAATACAGGATCACACGAGCAAGTTCATTCAAATATTACATCCTTCGCACACTCGTCCGCCACAAGACGGGCACCCTTCAGGACACCCTCATAATACATTTCAGGGTGGCGATGCTCCTTGCCCTGTGGAGGCCCCTCCTTTACCAGCTTCTCGGCGTCCATCTTGGCCCAGTGCACCTTCGCACGGGCAAAAGCCCGGCGTGCACCTTCGATGCAGATGGACTGCTTTATGACTTCCAGCCATGGGCAGGCATCCACAAGCCGCGTCATTAGGCCGAAGTAGCTGTTGGGAAGGGCGTCGCCAGGCCACAGCCGGACTATAAGACCCTTCATGGCCTGTTCGGCCGCCTTATGGAGCTCGACCAATTGCTTCAGCTGGTCACTTAAGGGCACCGGGTGTTCAGCCTCAGTATACTGAGACCAGAACACCTTCTCCGTCGAGCTCCCCTCCTCGGCTCGGTAGTACTTTGCGGCATCCGACATGCTGCGGGGCAAATCTGCGAATACTCCTGGAGAGCTCAGGACTCGGGTAAGTAACAAGTAATTTACTTTCACATGCTTGCTTTGCATAATGAATACCTTACCCGCCGCTATCTTCTTCATCGCCTCAATTTCCTGGAGGGCCTTTTGGGCTTCAGCCTTGGCATGCTTTGTGCTCTCGAGGACCGCGGCAAGCTCGGACTCTCGCGTCTTCGGGTCAAGCTCCAAAGTCTCGTGCTTCTTCACGAGAGGTTGGAGCTCTTGCTGCACCTCGCCCACTCGTGCCTCTTGCTTCTCCCGCTCGGTACGCTCTGTGGCCGCTTTGTTTTCTGCCTCGGACAGCGCTTGCTTTAGGGTCGCCACTTCGGTCGTGGCACCTGGCACATTCATGATGATCCTATCATTTTGCAACCACATCCTTATATATATATATATATATATATATATATATATAGACAAGGTATTACTTACCTTTGTTCTCCTCGAGCTGCCTCTTGGCAAGGCCGACCTCTTTCTCGGACCGCTCGAGGTTCTGCTTCAGTGCGGCGACCTCTGCAGTCAGTGTGGCAGAGGTCAGCAGCGAAGCCTACATACGCATATAGACATACTTGTATTAGACTCCTGCAAATATTATTTTGATCCTCTATTCGGCTTTTCTTTGTGAACACCAAACAGAGCATCATGGGCTACTGTCTATGTGGTAATATTTTGTTATATTTTAAATACATACCTCAAAGCCTGTTAGAAGGCCGGCACAGGCTTCAGTCAGTCCGCTCTTGGCGGACTGAACCTTCTTGGTCACCGCACTCATAATAGTGCGGTGCTCTTCGTCGATGGAAGCGCCGCGAAGCGCTCCCAGCAGGTTGTCCAGTGCCTCTGGATGGGCAGAAGTCACTGGCACGGGCGGCTTGCCCCTCTTGGAAGGGGGTCGCCTGCCGGAGTCCGGAACCACTGGAGATTCCGGTGCGGCGTTCGGCTAGGGGCCGAACTTGGAGCCCATGGGAGTCTTGCTCCCTTGCGCCTGGAGTCCGGAAGGTCGCCTTGAGGCGCCTCCAGGACTACCTCCCCTCGGCTTGGTGCCCTTTGAGACAACACCTCGACGTTGTCCATAGGACGAGTGGTGGAGGCACTCGGAAGTGGTCTGCTACTCATAGCCGACGGATCCAAAGAACCACTCGATGAGGATACGTCGATACGGGCCCGGGACGGACTTCATAACCATGTCTGCGTTAGGAGAAGCTGTGCAATTAAACTGTGCCATGAGTTACTCTAGTATCCGAATACTTACGATTTCGCCAGGGGCTTGGCCCTGGGTAACCACTCGTCTTCGCTGTCGGCGGCGGTGGCGGAGCAGTCCGGAAGGAGAGTCCTTCCCTTCTTGGACCCTCCGGCCTCCCCGGTTGGGGCGGCCTTCCTTTTCTTGTCTTCCCCGGCTGGAGGGGGAGAACCTTTATCTGCCTCCTCCTCGTTTTCACAGGAGGAGTGCGTCACGGAATTATCGGATGATGAGTCCGATACCACCTGGCACAAAGAACTCTTTCGGGTTCCCGTGGCCTTCTTCTTGATCTTTTTCTCCGGCACCTCATAAGGAGCCGGAGTCAGCATCTTCGTCAGGAGAGCGTCTGCAGGGTCTTCGGGCAGAGGGGCCGGGCAGTCAATCTACCCCGATGTCTCCACCCAGTCCTGTCAAAGGCATGGGAGCTCAGATACCACACATAGTTAAACTATGGAAAATGAATACCCTATAAGAAATAAAAGAGCTTACCATGCTAGCTTGGCGCTGCGCGCTGAGTCCGCGATCCTCGGTAAGTGGAGGGGGGCCTCGGCGCTCTTAAACAGCACCCTCCAGACGTCCTTGTGCATCGTGTCGAAGAGCTCGCGAAGAGTCTGGTGCTGGGCCGGGTCGAACTCCCACAAATTGAATGCCCGTTGTTGACACGGGAGGATCCGGCGGATGGGCATGACCTGGACTATGTTGACAAGCTTGAGCTTCCTGTTTATCATATTTTGGATACAGGTCTAGAGTCCGGTCAGCTCTACCAGATTACCCCATGGCAGGCCCTTCTCTTTCCAGGAGGTGAGCCGCGTGGGGATTCCGGATCGAAATTCGGGGGCTGCCGCCCATTTGGTGTCGTGCGGCTCGGTGATGTACAACCACCCCGATTGCCACCCCTTTATGGTCTCCACGTAGGAGCCCTCGAGCCATGTGACGTTGGGCATTTTGCCCACCATGGCGCCTCCGCACTCCGCCTGTTGGCCGCCCACCACCTTCGTTTTGACATTGAAGGTCTTCAGCCATAAGCCAAAGTGGGGCTTGATGCGGAGGAAGGCCTCACACACGACGATAAACGCCGAGATGCTGAGGATGGAGTTCAGGGCCAGATCGTGAAAATCCAGGCCATAGTAGAACATGAGCCCCCGGACGAATGGGTGGAGGGGAAATCCCAGTCCGCGGAGGAAGTGGGTAAGGAATACTACCCTCTCATGGGGCCTAGGGGTGGGGATGAGCTGCCCCTCATCTGGGAGCCGGTGTGCGATATCCTCGGATAGGTATCCGGCTCCCCTCAGCTTTTTGACGTCTCCCTCCATGACGGAGGAGATCATCCACTTGCCTCCCGCTCCGGACATGTTTGGAGAGGTTTGAGGAGAAGGGTGCGGACTTGGGCGCTGGAGCTCGAGTGTGCAGGAATGGATGAGCAATGAGGAAGAAGGCGTGGGTAGGAAAAGGTGAACCCTTATGTCTTTATAAGGGCGGACCAAACTATGCGCCCCCACCAGCCTGGTAAAACTCGCTTATCCCCCAAGCGCCGTAATTGATGGCGCGGTTGGGTTACCCACATCCGTATTAATGGGAATCTCACAATAAGGGGACACGATCTCTGCTTCGACAAGACGTGCCAAGGAAACACCTCGCGAAACACGCTGAGGTTGGTTGTAAAAAATGATTCGAATGGTGACCTGGTTGTGGTGTGATGACACACTGTGAAATACGTCAGCAGATTAGATTTGTGGAAATATTATTCTCTCTACGGTGGTATGTGGAACTTGTTTTGCAGAGCCGGACATGATCCTTGTGTTCAAAATCTTTTATGAAGTATTCGGAGGAGGAACCCGCCTTGCAATGCCGAAGACAAATCTGCGCGTCGGACTCATCGTCATTGAAGCCTAGTTCAGGGGCTACTGAGGGAGTCCTGGATTAGGGGGTATCCGGACAGCCGGACTATATCCTTTGGCCGGATTGTTGGACTATGAAGATACAAGATTGAAGACTTTGTCCCGTGTCTGGAAGGGACTCTCCTTGGCGTGTAAGGCAAGCTTGGCAATACGGATATGTAGATCTCCTTCCTTGTAACCGACTCTGTGTAACCCTAGCCCCCTCCGGTGTCTATATAAACCGGAGGGTTTAGTCCGTAGGACCAAGAACAACAATCATACCATAGGCTAGCTTCTAGGGTTTAGCTTCTTCGATCTCGTGGTAGATCAACTCTTGTAATACCCATATCATCAATATCAATCAAGCAGGAGTAGGGTTTTACCTCCATCGAGAGGGCCCAAACCTGGGTAAAAACATTGTGTCCCCTGTCCCCTGTTACCATCCGCCTAGACGCACAGTTCGGGACCCCCTATCCGAGATCCGCCGGTTTTGACACTAACAGACAAAGTACGGAAGTATTCTACGATGGAAAGCGTCTGGAAAACCCAAACAAAATTTTGGGATAATCCGGCTCTGACAGAACCCCCAGTCAGAATTAAAAGGGTGCACTCTCATAAGTCGCCCGACTCAATAACAAAGAAGCAAAAGCCCACTACAGGGCATGGAACCGTATTGGAGGGATGGCTCAATGGGCCCTACAAAATCCACAGTACAGCGGATACCATACCAACACACAGCCTGAGAGCATGTTGGGTACTCCGGCATGTAGCCAAGAGCGGCGAGGATCTCCTCATTCAAAATACCGCAGAGCACCATCCCGTGGGTAACAATACAGTATTGTCAGTCGTCGAGACTTTCGCCTCAAATAATAGGCGCAAGCGACCACTCCGCAGCCTTGCCGAAGTCTGCCATGTGGCAGCAATAAATCCATGGAGCAACACGGCTATCACCTTCAATGCCAGTGACGAACCTAAATTCCGAACAGCCCGAGCACCGGCCGCCCTGGTCCTCAGTCCAATTGTGGATGGCTTTCGGCTTACTAAAGTGTTGATGGACGGCGGCAGTGGATTAAACCTCATTTATGAGGAGACTCTTCAAAAAATGGAAATAGACAGAAACCGCATTGAGCAAAGCAGCACGACCTTCAGAGGAATCATCCCCAGTCGGGAGGCATGTTGCGCTGGAAAAATCACACTGGATGTGGTATTCGGCACTCGGAGAATTACAGGTCCGAAGAAATTACATTCCAAGTGGCCCCATTTAGTAGCAGATACCACGCCCTTCCACTACAAAAAAATACACTTCCGTGATGATACGTGTTTGTCACAGTAGGTCGCTTTTTGTCATGCATGTACATCCATGACAAATTTATGATAGAATCAAGATAGTCATACTTGTGCTGTCATAGAAGTGTTCCATGACATTACCAAAATTATCATCACGGAAGTGTCCACTTCCATGACAATAAATCGCGCGTCACGGAAGTGCTTTCGTCAAGGGTGACCGACACATGGCATCCACCGTAACGGAACGCCGTTAAGCTATCGGGTCGGGTTTTGGATTCGATAACCCGTTAACAGCCCCGACCAATGGGAAATTTCCACGTGTAAAATTCTTATTGGCTGGACGAAACAGGTGTCAACTCGTCAGTGGGTCAGATAGGCGCCTATGATACATCGACACGTGGCACGGCCCAACAGAGGCCCATTCCTGTGTAAAGGCCGGCCCGTTTGACTTGGTCAAAAGCTGGCAGGCCGGCCCATGGAAAGCCTGTTAACGGGCTGTTCGAATATCGCCCATTTACAACCCGCTAACCAAAGGCCCGTTACGCCCTATCCGAATTAGGCCCAGTAGCGTCATTTGGGCCATCCAATATGATTCCAGCCCGTTTTCACTTCTGGCCCATGTATGGCCCATGACGTCTTTCGGCCCATATGAGGCCCTATGTAACTCTTGGCCTACTAACGGCCCGTGGTGAAACTGGTCCATAATGAACAGTGTATCACTTTACACCCATTAACAGCCCATGGTGAAACTGGCCCGTGATGAACAGTGTATCACTTTATACCCATTAACGGCCCGTTATTCCATTGGGCCGTTTCCAGCCCATGTTATCTTTCGACCTTCTCAGAGCCCATTTATTCTTGGGCTCATTTCCAGCATTCGTTTACTTACGGCCCGTTATTATCATTTTCTGCTTGTGGGCCAAAGTTAGCCCGTGGTTACAGTCGGCCCGTTTGTGGTCCGTTAATTCGTTGGGCCGTTTTCATAGCGTCATCAAATACGGCCTATTAACGATGGCCCGTTATGGTCGGCCCATGAACGGACGATTCCAACTCTAGCCCGTTTACGGCCATAATGAGGCCTGTTATTGGCCCATGTTTGGCCAATCGATCATACGGCCCGTATAAGGACCATTGATGATACAACCCGTAGAAGGCCCATTGTTTCTACGACCCGTAGAAGGCCCATTGTTTCTACGGCCCGTAGAAGGCCTACTACTTCTACAGCCCGTAGAAGGCCCACTGTTTCTATGGCCCGTAGGAGGCCCAGTGTCACTACAGTAAATATTAGCCCATGGTTATTGTGGCCTAGTTTTAAAAAAATAGGTTATTGCAGCCACTAGCAAACCGCGGAAAAAGAACTGCACTGACTACAAGCAAACAAATAAACAAAACAAGGAAATAAATAAGCAAGCAACTTATGCTAGGCTATCACGGCTATTACACATATTACATCCACTAGGCATCAAAGTTCGCCACCAGTGCAAATATAGGGAACACACCAGCATATAAACGCCACAACAAAACAAGTCCAGAACTGAAACCACTTCAGAAGAGCTCAAGAAACAATATCCTGGGTACCCATAATGCTGGCAAGATGCTTAGCAAGCTTATTAACTTTTCTCTTGTTTGGCGCTTAAATCCTCCAGCGCTTGCTGTTGCACAAGAAAGTACGCATCAGAATTCTGCAGGGACTTCCTCAGTCCTTCGGCTTCTTGCCGCAGCACAGCTGACTGATGCCTTTCAGCTTGTAGCTGAGACTGAAGAAGCCGAAGTGATTCAGGCAGCGAGTTGGAAGAGCTTGTGCCAGTGGTACTGGCCAGTAACTCGAACACTACATCAACGGAGGACTGTGGGGTTCTCTCACTGTCTACAAGATCGTTTTTATCACCTTTCTTGGAGACTAATAGGGTTGTCTCACTATCTTGAACCTTATCTGCATTACTTTCTCTACCATTGCATAGTGGGGTGCTCTTCTCCAATATTTTGTTTGCATACTACAAGAGAAACAAGCAGACACATCACAGGTTTAGCTTGTAGTATACGAAACTCATTTTGGTAAACCGGTTCAGTAGTAAGGTGGACAGGGTAACAGCATGAAACAAACATATATCTATGTACTGTGGTCACTGTATTGTCCATATCATTCTAGTTTATGTTCCCTAATCAAGATAGAAACACAATTCAACTCATATATTTTTAAGACATAGTAGCATAGACAGAATATAAGTGTGAGAAACTACACAGCATTGGCAGCACCTGTAATGTGCATCACATGAGAACATAACTGTTTATGCAACTTAAACTAAAATCAACATAGAGCAAGAATTTAGAACATCAATCCAGTTAAAGAAATAGGTTTAAAACATACCTGTTGCACCATTGGAGTTTCAATTGGATCCTTCAAATTCGAAAGTAGTTGGTATGAGTAAATACAGTGATGCAACAGCAAAGGAGTATGGACCATAGCTACGGAATCTGACCTGAGAACAGTTGCTCTTCTGCTTTAAACGTGGAGTTTGGGTTAGCTGTGGTGGTCTTCGTGCTTTGGGCACTGCAGTAGCTTTACAAACTGCTCGTGTGGGGGTACTCTGTGGTGGACATGGTGCTTTGTCAACTATAAGTGGGTTACTATCCGCTGGGGTTGCGGTTAGATGGGTTGTAGCTGGTTCTCTGCCCAATGGTGGAAGTGTACAATCTGGAAGAGTCTTAATTATGTGTGGTGGGGCTAGTTTGTGGGCCAGTACAACCATGGTTCTATCTGCATCAACGGGTAGCACTGTCTTTTGTGAAGAACGGGTTTTTGCTCCCTTAGATACTACCATCACCCCCTCCAATTCAAATGGCTGATAAACAAGAAAAGAAATTGAACGTATAGACATTGTATGATAGACAGATGTGGTAATCACATGTATGTTGTCTAACCAAACAGGACAGCATGACACAATTTCACATATATGATGCCTAACTAAACAGGATAGCATGACACAGTTTCAGATATATGATGGATAACTTAACAGGATATAATGGCATAATTCAACATATGATGAGTACCTAAACAGGATGACATGACAAAACTATATGATGTCTTTCTAAAATAGGTTGGGATGAAATAATTCACATACATGTTGTCTAAGTATACAGGATGGCATGATATAATTGACATAATTGATTCATATACTAAGCAACTAGCACTCGCATGTATGATCTCTAAACTAAGCAGATAGAATTCAATAGTGTGCATATGATGTCTAAACTAAGCAATGCATGACACCATATGCATCATATGAGAAATATAAATATTGCAACTTAGAGCATACACCTCAGGTGGGATATAGGACTGGTCATCTGTCTCTGAATCCTCCTCCGAGGAGCTCCCTGTAACCATCGAGATATATGCTTCAACAGGTACCATTGCCTGCTCTGAAGACCTTGTTTTCACTCTAGATTTTTCCATAACCGGCTCAAATGGCTGATACACATGAAGAGTAGTTCAATATACACAGATTGTTGACAAATGGAATACGTAATGAAAAAAAAGATGGCATGAGATAATTCACATATATGATGCCTGGCTCCATGGCGGTGCATAATTCACATATATGATAACTGGCTGAAAAACATGGCATTGCATAATTCACATATCTGATATAGAAAGCAAACAGGAGGCATTCACACAAAGCATGTCTAATCTAAGCAGATGGCATGGCAATGCAAGATATTCAAGATATGAGCAATATAACCCAGCCAAGTTAGAGCATGCACCTTGGAGGGAGGGGAATACGACTGGTCATCTCTCTCTGAATCCTCCTCTGAGGAGCTATCTGTAACCAGCAAGAAATCTGCATCGACAAGTAGCACTGACTGCTTAGAAGACCTTGTTTTCACTCCAGATTTTCCAATGACCGACTCAAATGGCTGATGCACAAGAAGAGTATATGAATGTATAAACATTGTTGACAAATGGAATACATTATGGAAAAAAATATGGAACGATACAATTCACATATACGATGACTGGCTAAACAGGATGGCATTGCATGATTCACGTATATGATGTCTGGCTAAAGAAGATGGCATTGCATAATTCCCATATACTCCCTCTGTTCCTAAATAATTGTCTTTTTAGAGATTTCAAATGGACTACCACATACGGATGTATAAAGACATATTTTAGAGTGTAGATTCACTCATTTTGTTCCGTATGTAGTCACTTGTTGAAATCTCTAAAAAGACAAATATTTAGGAATGGTGGGAGTATGATATAGAAACCAAACAGGTGGCATTCACATAAAGCAAATCTAAACTAAGATGATGACATATAAGATGTATAATTTAAGCAATGCAAGGCGCCATATGCATCATATGACCAACATCAGCATCCCAGGTTAGAGCAAACACCTCAGGTGGTAAATAGACGTAGTCGGCTCCTTCTGAATCTCCATCTAAACAGTTATCTTCCTCTGGAATACAATCTGGAAATGCAGGAGGGGGGCACTTCGCCCACCATGGAGCGGCGTCTGCATGACATTATATTCGCACGCAACGGTCTTCTCTTTTTCTCTACATGTTCAGTACGATTGTGTACAATATCTTACATGCATAATAAAAAATAGTTAGATTTTGTAAGGCCTAAGGGGTGCATGCAAAAATTAAGACTGATGGTAGCAAACGAGTGGATGGATCCAAAACTAATGATACCAGGTAGATTATAGCTTCAGTTTAAAAAGATAGACAATGGATCATCTATTGTTTGTTGCCCACCCAACATGAACCACATAGAAGATCCCAGATGAACCAGATAGTAGACAGATACTATTCATTGCTGGCTCGATATGAGACCCATGGGAAATTCAAAACTCAAGATTGAACGATAAAGTAGCAGGTAATAATAACCGATGTATAACGTAAGCAAACACGAAAGACTGCGTCCTCTCTTCCGGAACTGTGTAGTCCTCAGGTTCATCTGCTCAGTCGGTGATGGTAATGCGGTTGGCATGGCTACCGGCAATGAGGAAGATGATCTGAGGCGGCGAAAGGAAGTCTGCAGGGGGGATCTCTGCTGCAGTGAATGCTTATGTCGATGGTGCACCTCAGGTGGGGTGGATGACGGCACGACAGGAGCAGGACATAACACACAGAGTTTTCTTTGACGCCTATCTGAAAATGAAGTAAATCTGTAAGGGCTCCTTAGAATTGGAGGATTCTATAAACGCAGGGACAGGAAAAACACAGGAATAAGATAGGAATGCACGTGCAAAACAGAGCATTTGGAAACATAGGATTTCAGTCAACCTGTGTGTTTGGCTCACATGAATTGGAAGAACAGAGGAATGGAGAAACAAAGTGATGCGATGAGTGTACAACCTATTTGGCATAGCCTTGTGGACCTCAGCATCATTGGGTTGGACGTGGAGGATGGTGATGATATTGGTGTGACTGTCGGAGGCGGGGAAGAAGATCCGAGGCCTCTGGAAACGGCGCCGAGGGTACTGCTCAGCTGTGATGGACGGTTCCGTCGTTGGAGCAGCTCCGCTAAGGTGTACGGCGACGAGGCTGAAGCATGACAAGACAGACAATGTTAATCTGAAGTGGGACCCTAATATCATCTGCAATAGATGATGTAAAATACATCACCAAAAAGTGCTAGATGTAAAACGCATCAGCCGCGCCAAGGCCGCTCCGACAGATGATGTAAGTACTGTTCACTCTGAACTTAACTGAAGAAAATGAACTTCACAGTCGAAACTGAATTTTACTGTCGAAACTGATTGAACTAGTAACAGAGCATTGCAATAGATGTTTAGGGCGTTCGAGCACTAGTAGAAGAGAAGCAGTGATCTAAATCAGCAGACGCTCGAGCAGGGAACGCACTAGCAGAGAGCAAGTAGTGCAGTAGCATCGCTAGCGAGTGCTAAAGCAGCAACTCCTATAGCTGGCGGAGGTCGTGCAGCAGCAGCAGCAGCGCAAGCGAGAGCAAGAGCAGAGCAGCGGCACGAACGAAAGCAGGAGCAGTGCAGCAGCGCGACCAACAGCAAGAACAGAGCAGCAGTGCGAGCGAGAGCCGGAGCAGCTGCAGCTAGTGCCATTGTGGAAGTCGCCGCCGAGGAAGCAACGACATGGGGGAGAGACGCCATGGATGATGTGGCCGGCGACGGCGCCGTCAATGGAGACACGCCATGTCTGCTCGGTATCGAGCACCGGCAGCCCCATGAGAGCGAATAAAAGATAAAATGCAGCGGTGAGTGCAGAACCTCCTTGGTTGCACCGAGTTGGCCTCGACTTCATCGGAGGAATTGGTGAGGGTGCTGCGGTTCTGGTGGGGCAGGTCAAGACGGCACTGTGGGGATTGAGGTGGTGCGATAGACGAGGCGAACGTCAGGGCAGCTCCTTGGAGGTGGAGGACGAGGCGGCTGATCCGGTAGGACGACGAGATCGACAACGGATCCTCGTCCGGTGCGGTGGATGAGGGACGGCGAGTTGTTTTGGTGGACGATGTAGTCGAGGAAGAGTCTCCGGCTGGGCGGCGGTCGGGAGGCCGATGGAGGAGCGTGGGGTTTTGCGGGTTTTGGCGGCCTCGGTGTACGAATGGGGGGCGAAGGGGGAGGGGGGAGCCAAGCTTAGGGACGCGCTTGTCCGAAATGTAGGGTAAGTTACCAGCGTACCCCCACCGGTTTTGACACCGCGACGTGGAGCTTCATTTCCGGCTGAGGGGTAGAAGGGGGATTTCGCGTGTCTGGGCTGCGGGAGTGATTTCGGATGAGGAGGGAGTTCTCGCGCGCGTCCAAATTTCGGGATAACAAGGCGCGGCGAGGGTTGAAGAAGCGGGAGTTTCAAAGCAGGTGAGACAAAAGATACTCGAGCATGAAAATTTCGGGATAACAAGGTGTGGATTCCTTGTTCGGCAGAACAAACTTAACGTGTAAAAAACAATTCATACAAGACACAAGATAGTCATGTCCCCTTTACTATATTGCTATAGATGCCATTGAAAAAACTACAAGAAAAATGTAAAAAAAATCGGGAGAACAAGATTACCCTGCACAGTACCAAATCGATTCGCACTTCCCTCAACAAGAACAAAAAACAAATCAATTCCCACCAAAGAAAAAGTAATGTCCCTTTTTATATGATTACAAATGCCATGATCTCGAATTTCAATTTTTGAATCCACGTTATGTTGAATTCGAATATATCGTTAGGTGACCTTGTGGTTTATAATTGATGTAGTCGTACATTTTGATCTTCCATCATATATGAACATTTTACTCCACCATGTGAACATATATATTGTCGTCTACCATATGGACTAAATTTGAATCAATTTTCCTTATTTGAATACGATTGTTGTAAAGTTATACAATAATTTAAATATTATCTTGATAACAAAAAACATACATATAGCAGTAATCATATTTCACTATGAACTACATGTACCATACGCTCTCCAATTCAAATATTTGTATCCATTTTATGTTGAATTCAAATCATAGTACATTATTGGTCTAGGTAGTGAGATGTTTGGGATAATCTAAACCCTGTTTTCATACGTATAATTTTTGGCTGAATTGGGACAAGTTTTCCTATATGCCTCTTGTAAAACCGGAGATTCTCTCAACAAGCCTCGTGGTTCTGAGAGGGAACGTGTCACCTTTGTGTGCGAAACGATATACGCTGCCTCCCCCCTGATTTTATTTACAGAGGCAACGTAGAACTATATGAGTGCCCTGTTAAATTTTGGAATTATTTCGGGTTCATTTGGCCTTTTTATACATTAATTGAGTTTCTGGACTTTTAATGTGCATAATCTAAATATGAATTGCATGCACATGCTCCGGTGCACCAAAGTGGGTTGAAAAATCGCATGTGTGTCCTTGGTTGAATTTCTAGGTCCCATGGAAGAAATGAGAATGAAATTCAAACATCTGGGCGTCATGACTCGGCCGAGAACATCGAGAAACTTTGATTTTAAATTCTTGCAAATACAAAACTCGCCTGGAAATCATGAAACTTTGCATGGTGTCATGTCATGGCACTAACATGTTGTGGTAAAAAATTGGGCCAATTTGGAAGCTCGTGGTTCTAAGAGGGAACATGCCACCTTTGAGTGTGAAACGATATACGTTGCCCCCCCCCCCTTGAGTTTCTTAACAAAGACAACATAGAACTACATTAGTGCCCTGTTAAAATTTGGAATTATTCCGGGTTCGTTTGTCATTTTTTATACATTAATTGAGTTTCTGGTCATTTAATGTGCATAAGTCAAATTTGAACTACAAGCACATGCTCTCGTGCACCAAAGTTGGTTGAAAAATCACATTTGTGTCCTCGGGTGAATTTCTAGGTCCCATGCAAGAAATGAGAATCAAATTCAAACATCTGGGCATCGTGGCTCGGCCGAGAACATTGAGAAACTTGGTTTTAAAATTCTTGTAAATCCAAAACATGTCTGAAAATCATGAAACTTGGCATGGATGTCATGTCATGTACTACCATGTTGTGGTAAAAAAAATTGGCTGAATAGGAACAGATTTTGGTATAAGCTTCTTGCAAACCCAAGCTTCTCTCAAGAAGGCTCGTGGTTTTGAGAGGGAATGTGCCACCTTTGAGTGCAAAACGATATACGTTGTCCCCCTTGAGTTTATTTACAAAGGCAACATAGAACTACATGACTGCCCTGTTAAATTTTGGAATTATTCCGGCTTCGTTTGGCCTTATTTACACATTAATTGAGTTTTTGGTCATTTAATGTGCATAATTCAAATTTGAACTACAAGCACATGCTCCCGTGCACCAAAGTTGGTTGAAAAATCACATTTGTGTCCTCGGGTGAATTTCTAGGTCCCATGCAAAAAATGAGAATCAAATTCAAACATCTGGGCATCGTGGCTCAGTCGAGAACATTGAGAAACTTGGTTTTAAAATCATGAAACTTGGCATGGTGTCATGTGATGGTAGTACTATGCCGTGGTAAAAAAATTGGCCGAATAGGAACAAACTTGCAAATCGGAGCTTCTCTCAAGAAGGCTCGTGGTTCTGGGAGGGAACATGTCACCTTTGTGTGCATAATTCAAATTTGAAATACAAGCACATGTTCCAGTGCACCAAAGTTGGTTGAAAAATCACATGTGTGTCCTCGGGTAAATTTCTAGGTTACATGCAAGAAATGGGAATGAAATTCAAAATTCTGGGCGTCGTGGTTGGGTTGGAAACATTGAGAAACTTAGTTTTTTAATTCCTGTAAATCCAAAACACGCATGAAAATAATGAAACTTGGCTTAGTGCCATGACATGGCACCAACATGTTGTGGTAAATTTGCAGTCCGATTTGCAAAGGCGCACACATTAACAATCAACAAAGTCATTTTGGAACAAGTGCTGTCACGTTACAATCGGAAACACAAGTATTATTGAAACCGTGGGCGTTCTACTTACTAGTACCATTTACGTGACGCCACGCGTCCCCATTTTTTATTAGCTAGGAGGCGCCGTGCAGGGTAGCTATTTGAGTAGTGCGAGAGGCGTGCGATCAGACCCCTGCGCGTGCTTATCGGGAGGAGAGCCCTTTGACCTCCATCTGCCATCCACCTTCTCCCAAGGTCTCCATTAATGGCGCCCGAGCCTCTGTTTAATGGCGTGGCTATGTCTCACTCGACTGAGATTTAAGAGAGAAAAAAGAAAATCTGAAAGCACGGATCTTGATGTAAGATCCGACGGACCAATATAGCATCTACTGCAACTTATAGCAAGACTGATGAATATATAAGGAAGATTATTTTTTTTATCAAAGAAGGGCTTGTCCCTTCCGATTTTCATTACTGAAAACCACCACAATTCACAAGAAGTTCAGCACAACTCCAGCCTAACACGAAGGACTAAAAGCTACCAGATTGAAATCGCAACATCCCAAGAGGCCAAAAAAGGCCAAACATCCGTGCTAGAACCCAACATTACAACTGATGACACAATACACATCCTAAACCGATTATTACATCAAAAGAAACCAGGAAACTGAAGGAAGCCCAGCAGCAACTAGAAGAACAGCAACGCCAGGGTCGCCACAGCAAGAGTTTTCTTCATCCCAGCCTCGCAACATTGATCTTCCACAGAAAGATAAGGATGATTATTTTTCTTACATAATTAGAAAGATAATTTAAAAAGCCACATGCGGCTACGCCCGAAATACACAAGGGCAAAAGAAGAAGGAAGACAAGGATCTGGCTCGCTGATCTCTACTTTCTTGCTGCGTTGCTGCAGGCCGCGGGAACTAGTCTCCGCGGCGAGCGGCGATGAGCTCTTTCGTGTCCTCAAGACGCTGCTCGAGAACATCCACGAATTCCTCCACCAGCCTTTGGCGCTCGTTGCAGAGCATGTCATTCTCGTCCATAAGTTTCTTGACGATGACGCCGGTCCTCTTCAACAAGGCACTGGTCTCCTCCTGCTGGTCTGCACTTCGGACGATCTTCTCCCTCAGCAGGTCACACTCGGCCTGGAGCCTATCATTGCCCTCCCTTAGCGCGCTGATAGCATGTTCAAACGAGGCTTTCATGTCGTCCTGCAACCTCGCAAAACAGGAGATCTAATCCATCTGTCCATGGACAATCGCATGCATGCGCCTCTAACAGTCGTCGCCTGCACGCGAGAAATTTTCCCAGGCCGCAGCGGCGCGGCGCAACATCTCTGCCGCATTCATGGCGCGGCGGGACATCTCTGCTGCTTCCGCGGCGTGGTTGGACTAGTCTGCTGCATCGACGGCGCGGCGGGACCTCCGTGATGCTTCAGCGGCGCGGCGGGACCTCTGTGCTGCTACTTCCGCGCGACGGGACATGTCGGTTGCTCTTGCAGCGAGGCGGGGCATCTCTCGTTCTTCCGCTTCCATGCTCGCCTCTCCCTGGTGGCAATCTCTCGACCCAGAAGTCACTCTGGCCATGGCAGACGCAAGGGAAGGATGCTGAATGGCTTGTTTGTTTTTGTGGATGAGGAGTTGAGGAGGAATGCGCAGTCATCTCGGCATACTAGTATTTATAACCAAGTACTAATACGCTCCTAAGTGGGAAACCTTTTAGGTTGCGATCGGTGTGAACAGGTTTGCAATTCAATATAGCATGGAGTAATTTGAAATGTGACAAGATGCAAGCTCAAAATTTATTGATGGTTCAAGTTTCGAAGTGCGGCACTATTCCCGAATGGAGTACTTCTTTTTCTACTCTCTCCTTTCCAATTTTATAAGGCTTATCTCAAAATTTTAGTTTTTCCATTTTATAAGGCTCAATTTGGTTGTTCCCCAACACATGTTCAGATTCCAAGGTGCATTAAATCATTGCATGCAAGTATTAAGAGAAAATTGACCAATGCATGTACTTTATGCATGCATGCATTGCAATTAATGCATTGATAAACATATTTTTTATCGCCACCAAAACCCACCATTTCTTAAGCTAAAGTAGACCAAGGTAATCCCTATATTAGCATATTACTAAGATAAACATAAGGCACTGTAGAAACATTTAGGACGTGAGCTTGTCAATCTGAATGTGGAGGGACACAAGCTTAGCCCCGCCCAGCAGCTTGGGCGGAAATGTCAAGAAGGTCAGCTCCTGCACGTTGACGTCGCCGGGATCCTTGTTGCTTGTCCCCTCCATTTCCACCTTGACGGCGTCGGTCGTGCCTTTGGGCTCCCCCGGCGGGCCATTCACCCACAGCTTGGCCACGTAGTGCTGTAGTGGGGACGCCCCCGCTCTAATGTAGACGACCGACACGACGATAGGCGCGCCGATGTTGAGCACGCCGCCGACCAAGAAAAATTCGCGGCGGTCCTCCTCCGCGAATAGCAAGAGCCGTGGCTCCGACAGTGGCACTTGCAGCTGGAGCACCTTGCCGTACTGGATCCTGTGCACGGGCATGGGATGCGCGGTGCTGATGTGGTGGTAGAGCGCCGGCGGCGGGCCTTCGTAGCCGCAGACGGGCACGGGGCATTTGCAGGGCGCGAGCAGACACACGCTCTGGTGATCGGCGAGTTTGTGGTAAGTGACGTAGAGCCCATAGCCTTCGTGCGGGCACTCCACCCTCACCGACGAAAGGACAGAGTCCACCGCCGTGTTCCGCACGTCGAAGCCACCGCCGCGCTCGCACTTCTGGCACTGCCGCTGGTTCCCGGGGCGCTCGATGCGGCAGTCCGCGCAGGCCGGGTGCCCTCCCTTGCGCTGCAGAAATCAATCGAACAGCACATCAATCAAGAAACCTGCACCTTGCTCAATCAGCTGAACGGACGAGGTGTATTCGAACCTCATACACTGGAGGCGTCAAGGGGCGGAGGCACAAGGGGCAGTGGAGCACGGTGAGGTCCATCGAGACCTTAGAGAGCTCCATCGTCGGGTCCTGTTCGGTCTGCATGATCTCGCCCTCCTCGTGCACAACCATCTCTCAACTTGGGCCGGGGTATTACAAAGCTTTACCGTCACATATTTTATACTACTTCAAGGTGCATTAAATCAACACATGCAAGTATCAAAAGGAGAGTCATGGCATGCATGCATGCATTGTAATTAATACATCGGTAAACGCAAATTATTGAAATATATCGAGTGCAGTGCTTTGATGTGTCGCGTCAACTCGTACATCAACGAGAAGTTTGAGTATCCTCTCCCTTGCCGACTTAACTGCACCTGCCTTTGGATGTATGACAGGTTGGCCACACACCTGTCAGGCCCACCTGTCATACACGCAAAGGCAGGAGCGTCCCTCCCTCGCCCATGAGCGTGGTGGCTGGCAAGACTAGGAGAAGCTTTCGCTACACGCTCTCCCTCCCGCACGCGGTGGACATGCAGCAGTTCAATCGGTGTCAGATGGCCAGAAGCGTACTGTAGTACTCCTCCAGTGCAGTAGTACTCCATCATTGTTCGACTTCCCGAAGAGGCGAAGAGCCAAGCGCAGCCCGGGCGCTCGTGTGGCAGTTTCATGTGCAGAGTAGTCTAGGATAGCGTGTACCGTGCTTGTAAGCTTAAAATCGTTGGGGTCGGCTCCATGCTATGTGGCCGTCTCGAAGTTTTTTTAAAAAAATAAAATAGTCTTCTAGCTCTACCTGACACCCTGGTGATTGTAGTTTGCACGCTCATCTGGTGAAGACAAGAATATATATTTTAATTTGTTTTCTTTTTCTTCGAAAAGGGGGGACTCCCCGGCCTCTGCATCAGAACGATGCATACGGCCACATATATTTTAATTTGTGGTGGGTAAATTTTAGAGGTTGCAGCAAATATATTGTACATTGCGGGTCTTTTAGCCAAGTTTAGAGGCAAGCATGTGGGGCCAGTGATATGATGTGTCGCGTCAACTCGTACAACGAGGAGAAGCTTGATTTTACTACACGCCTTCTCCCACACCCATGCGCGCTTTGCTTGCAAACGAGGACAGGCTTTTACTTAGTAGTACTTCTACAACAAGCTATCTGTCCCGCTCGCGGTGGATGGACATGCAGCAGTGGATTCAACACTGTAGAAGCAGTAGTAGTGCCATCATTGTTCGTCTTCTCGAAGAGGCGAAGAGCCAAGCGCAAACCGAACATTGCAGTTGCGAACATTGGAGCACGCATATAGCCAGGCTCTTGCATGAGACAAAATTGCTATGTGAGGCCACTATTGTACTAGTACGTACAACTACTTGCTAGTATAGCCCTATAAACCAGAAAGGAGTATTTGCCCTTCTAGAGATTTCAACAAGTGACTAGACTACACCGAGACGGAGTACATATGGAGCAAAATGAGTGAATCTGCACCGTAAATAAATACTCCCTCCGTCCCATAGTATAAGAGCGTTTTTGACACTACACTAGTGCCAAAAATGTTCTTATATTATGGAACGGAGGGAGTACGTACTAGTTCTATCGTTTTCCTCTCCGAGGTGCACAATATTGAGTATACTGACTAGTCTCTTTTTGACACACATTTACGTTTTTTTACACAGTACAGACGCAAGCGCTCATATACACGCGCATACACTCACCCCTATGAATGCACACACGCACGGCACTATCATCTTGAAATTTACGAAGTCACCATAGGCACCTCGTCGTCAACGGGTCCATAGGTGCTTCAATGCCAAGGAGGGAGAGGGTAGCGGTTCCCGAGACGTTGAACGGTCAATGATGCATCCTCAATTACATGCATAGAGAAATAATTGGAGAAGCATAATAGAGCCAGCACGATGTGATGCAACAGAGTTTGGACTCTCATATAATAAAGGCGCCCCACCACTCCAATCCATCGACTCCCAAGTCTCTGCGCAACACTGCTCACTCCAATCCAAGACCAAGTGACCAGAAGCCACAAGCACCTATGGAGGTGATGGACGCGGGCGGCAGTCGGCTGTGCCAAATCATCCAAGGCGCCGGCCTGCGGCCCCGCACCATGCAGCGTTTCCAGACGGTGCTGGTGACCGCAGGTGTCGTAGCCCTCGCTGACACCGGCTTCGCCTCTCGCATGGACGACATGATGGTCAACTCCATCCGCAAGTTCACCACCGTCAAGAAGCGCGCGGACGACCTTGCCGTACTGCTCCAGCCCGCGCGCCCAGGCTCCTCACTGTCTGCCACCCTCATCGAACTCCATGGTGACGAACTCTTTCAAGCCCTGGTGGCCCTGCAGATGCCGGAGGTCGCGACGAAGAATGTGCACCTCGAGGCCACGCTCGCCGCACAGCGCCTCGCCATGCAAGAAACCGTCGACCTGCACATCCACGTCTACGAGCAAATCGTCTACATAGGCCACTACAAGGCAAGCGGGGATATAAAGATGTTGGCCTTCTTCCAGTGGCTGGAATCTTTGGACGCCACTGTTCCGAAGCACGTCGACCTGGCCACGAAAGCCGCTGCTACTTAGGCGTCGTTCGGTGGGCCGGCGCCCTAAGTCGAGAAGGTGGACGTCGTCGATGGATGCATCTCTTATTCTTGCCTCCTGTAACCAGCACTGCATCGCCTCGTGGCCTTAATGTTTTATTAGTATAGTACTCCCTTAGTTCCCAAATATAAGTCTTTCTAAAGATTCCAGCAAGTGACTACTACATACGGAGCAAAATGAGTGAATCTACACTCTAAACTATGTCTACATACATCTGTATGATGTATTCCATTTGAAATAGTATCTAAAAAGGCTTATATTTATGAACGGAGGGAGCATATGGCATTTTTATTCCAGTCATAACGTTTTCACTGTGAGGTGGGGCTGCAGTTGAGCAAACCCACCCCTCCCACCGGGTTCGCACTGCTGGTTCACTGGGCTGCGTGGTTCGCACTCCTCCGACCTGAGTAGTACGGAGTAGTATAGTACTAGTATATACCGCATCATTCTTTGCTCCTTCTTACTACTCCGACATGTGGGAGAGCCAGCATCCGGGTCGACGTGTCATGCACCAGATTAGAGCGCGGAACGGAAGGGGGGCATCACCCCGGTCGGAGCGCCAGTAATACATGACTATAGTGAGTGGTCATATCACAAGTCTTTCCAGCAGTAACGCGCCATCAAATCGCACAGCCCCACTCGCTCACCCTCCTCGCCTCTCTGTCAAACCGCCTACCCGAAAACTGCCGCGCGTACTGCCCGGGAAAAGCCCCGCCCTCAACTTTTAACTACGCGAAAATAGTTTGAGCTTGTTCGTTCTATATAAATACAATAAGTACTGTATGTTTATTCACCCGTGGGGTTGTTCAATGAATGGAGGGGCAGGGAGCACAAGTGAACAATACTGTAGTACTACTAGTAGTAGTAAGTAGGAGTCGTACAGTAGTCACCTTAAATAGAGAGTTTCTTTTCTTTAATGCCACGTACACAAATTGAAACGCTTGTTTTGGAGAGAAAAAAGATAATCACTCCACTATATATGGACGTAGGGGCCTGAGCGCTTGCTTTACTAGGGTTGCTCTCTTCATTCTCTCATCCTCTCCAGATATAAACAAGACAGCGGTAGCCACATTTTCTCTCTGCTCACCACTGGTCACAGATCCGGCCGGATCCCTTCGGCCGGTGTGTGTAGAGGACTAAAAGGCATCGTTCATGCGGTCATCGCCACCGAGGGAGGAAACCCACAGCTGCCGGAGGGGCCCGATCCTCTGCCTGTGCCGTTCTCTCCGACACAGCGCCGGCTCGGGAGGTCCTCTGACCCTTCTTCCTCCCTGCCGTATTGTCCGCAGATCCGACCTGCCACCGCCGACATCCCAGCGACCCTCAGGTATAAGTTCTTCGAAAGCGGCCTTGCTCTACTGCCCCAGCTCCCCATGTGTCTGCATGTGCATCTTTTTCTACTCCCATCATCACTTCCAAATCCACCTAAATTTTTAGTATTATTAGAGGTAAAGCTACTTCATGCATTCGAATCTAGGGCTTTGTTCAAACAACGAAGAAAGGGGGAAAAGTTGTAGCATGAATCTAGGACTTGATTCAAAGAGGAAATAATATGGTGAAAGTAGTAGAGACCGGATACCCAACCGGTCTCTTGGCTGAAAAGGGAAATAATGGGAAAACGCAGTACAAACTAGATAAGGAACAGATCTATTATTGGTTGAAAAAAGGATAGAAAGTGGCGGATGGTGGACAAGTCAACAGAGTATGTCCAGGATTAGATTTGCTGCCATCACATAGTAAATGGTCTCCAGGATTAGATTTGCTGCCCTCAAATAGTAAAAGGTCTCAGGATTAGATTTGCTGCCCTCACATAGTAAAAGGTCTCAGGATTAGATTTGCTGCCCTCACATAGTAAAAGGTCTCCAGGATTAGATTTGCTGCCCTCACATAGTAAAAGGTCTCCAGGATTAGATTTGCTGCCCTCACATAATAAAAGGTCTCTAGGATTAGATTTGCTGCCCTCACATAGTACAAGGTCTCCAGGATTAGGTTTGCTGCCCTCACATAGCATGAACAAACTCGGCATAACCACTTTATGCCTCCTTGTAGGTACATTGTGCTGATGGGTCCACTGTCGCATGTCCTTATACCAACCTTTTGCTATTGTTAATGTAAGGGCGCATGTAAAATGAAGCGATCACACTGTTACCTTAGGGACATGTCTAACCAGTGTTATTGTTAATCTAATGCCTCTAGTGATAAGATGCCATTAAACTGTGTTACAAATGGCACTCCTGCTGTTTTCCCCAGTATGATAAGTAAGTTGCTCCTTTACACTGCTGAGTGTCCTGGTGCCCCCATGGTCCCATGCCCTTAAACCAACTCTTTAGCTGCTGTTGATTTACTGTGTCTGGTAAACAAGCAATGCCACCATTAAAGTAATCCCATATTTGAGGAATCTCATTATTGATCGTAATGCTTCTGATAACATGAAGCATTGCTGACGTTTTAAAATTTCTACTGTCCTTGCGTGATTGCCATGAACATAATTAAGTTGCTTCTTTTCATTTTGTATATGTTTCGTATATTCTTATTAACCAGCAACTGTTTACTTTCTATCTTTTTGTGCAGATAGGGATATCCATTTCACCTTGTTGCTATTGTGACCTTTTGGTGAACTGCACAAAACACTTTTTTTTGGAATGAGTGTCTTGGGCAGTTCAACTAAAATGTCACGTGGGCAACATCTCTCAATTTTGGTGGAACTGCACAAAATGGTGATTGGAGTTTCCAAAATATCCGTCTAGTTCTGTTGGTAATCTCGTGCAACATTTTATTAGGCTTTGCAAGATGAGCCATCACTGTCACCACAATGGCACTTTATTTTAGTGGAACTACACAAAAGGATAACAAAATTATAGTTGCACCTTACATGAGCCGGACAGCCAACCTTAATGTTCCTCAATTTTAGTGCAACTACTAAAGAAGAACCTGCCAGCTCACGAGAGCAAGTACTTCTTGCTAGCTGAATTTTAGTGCAACTACTAAAGAAGAACCTGCCAGCTCACGAGAGCAAGTACTTCTTGCTAGCTGAATGATGCAATCTTTGCTTCATTTCAGGTGAACTGCAGAAAAAGGTGCATGAATTGAATCATGGAAGTCCAGGCAGGCTTCATCCGAGTGGAGCTGCAGGTTGAGTAAAGGAGGCCACTATTAAAGTGAAATCATGCTCTCCTGGATTGTGCTATGCAAACAGGAATACTCAACTCTAGATGTTGTGACGGTCAAGAGCATTCGCCAAGTTCTTCGATTTTATGACATGGCTAGCGAAGATGGATTTAATCCCGATATTCACTTTATCAAAAGGCTCTAATGGGTTGGTTCTGAATCTTGCAAGGTGGGAATTAGTGAGATGTGTAGGCATCTTTGTTGTACTTATTATTTGAATCTTATTTGTTAGTTCCGAATCTTGCAAGCTGGGAATCAATGAGATGTGTAGGCATCTTTGTTGTACTTATTATTTGGATCTTATTTGTTGGTTCTGAATCTTGCAAGCTGGGAATCAATGAGATGTGTAGGCATCTTTGTTGTACTTATTATTTGGATCTTATTTGTTGGTTCTGAATCTTGCAAGCTGGGAAACACGACATGATGATGCAGAGGACAACAACCATAACAAACAGTTCAAACTTGGTAGTATTATATTTGTGAAAGCGCGACAAATGTGTTGACCGTGTGCGTCCTGAGAATAATAATTCTAATTGTTGTGCATGTTGATCCTATGGCACTGATAGAACGAGCGAATGCATTGCTTGTTTTAAGTATAAATTTCTATTAGAGCTAATTAAATTTAAGTAAAGTGACCACTAACTCCTGTTATTACAGTACCAATACAGACCCGCTCGTGAACCGACGTGTGGCCGAGGGTGCATCTTCTGCCGGGCGTGCAGCGGACGAGGGAGGGGTAGTAACTGTTGTCGCCTGTACACACTCAGCTTACTGTTGAATCCAGTTCCCCAGGAGCTGAAAAACGAACTGCTGCCGCCGCCTACACACTCGTTCACTCGAAGAGACTCCAATGGCGATCCGAGGGGTGAGCCTGCTGGATATGGACTTCAGCAAGGAGTTCCCCTTTGAGTTCGCCGTTTAGTCCTATGGCTGCACCAAGTTGAATGTGATGTACACCAACGATACGGACTCGGTGCAGCTCTGCCTCGCCTCAGTCCTATGGCTGCACCAGGTTCTGGAGCATT
Organism: Aegilops umbellulata; assembly: GCA_032464435.1. NCBI lineage: Eukaryota > Viridiplantae > Streptophyta > Magnoliopsida > Poales > Poaceae > Aegilops > Aegilops umbellulata. The sequence continues at coordinate 72,269,392 of CP136057.1, forward strand.
TGCCCATTTCATCGGCAGCGCCGATTGCACCTTCGCTACGGTGGAGAGAAGGAAGAACGCGACGATTCGGCCATCTCGTGCAACAAGCTTGTCGACATCCAGAAGCAATACAAGATCATCAGCAACGGGCAGGAGAAGGACTCCGTGGTTGACCTCGCTGAGACCATCATCGACCCCTGATACACCAACATGAAAGAAGACGACCTGAACACGTGGGAGGTACCTCTAAATCTAGCCTACATAACCTACGCGGCCAAGGACGCATACGCATGCTACGACATGTACAGGCAGATCTTGGACATGAGGGCGTGTCTGCTTCCCGTAACCGACGAGTACACGGACAGCCGCAGCGTCATGATCAAGCGTGCCAGGAAGGTCTAGATGTTGTACTTTATCTGTTTATAAGCACCTTTATCATCTGAGTGTTTCATGCATTAGCCTATGTGTCGTAATTATCTGTTTTGTCCGAAATATTTCTTTTAAGAACCCATTAACCTCATTGCTTTTTTAGTGGCTATTTACTTATGTATGTAAACTAGTTCACTTGTCCATAAAAAAACTAGTTCACTCGGCTGCCGTGCTTTGAATCTCCTTCCTCCCAACATATTCCCCTCCTCAGGTGGACCCAGCAGGTCTCTGAATTTTCTCCCACTTTCTTTTTCGATGTAAACTGAGTTTTCTCCTAGTACTTTCCCCTAGAACCAACTCAACTGTCCCATGTCTAGCCTAAAAAATAATAATACCCCACGTATTATTAACTCATCAAATTAAAATGATATTTTATTTCATAAGTTGAAAGTTCTTACAAAATAATAATAATAATTGTTTATATATAACTTGGCAAGTTAACTCCTAGTGATTGCGTACATAAGCTTGCAAAGATTTTACTGACGTGCAATCATGTGTTTATGTTTTTATAACATTTCTCCGTCTAGCCCAACATGATATTTTCACCCAACCCAGCAAGTCCGCGGATTTCGAGAAAAATGCAAATGGGATTTAAACGGGCTGCATAGATGCTACATCATTGTTTCACCCAGCCCACCAAATGGACTAAAAAATGTTCCCCCCGCTGACAGGTCAGACCCACCAGTTATATCTTCGCACGCAAGGCAGTGCCTCCTTATTACGCGCAAAATAACGATGTCCATCCAACGGCCGTAGTGCTTCTTCAACCTCTGGTCTTCTTGCTCCAGCCGCCCAAAGCAGCGCCGGTCGTGCCGCATGCTCCTGCCTCCTGTGGCCGGCTGTGCTGCCGCGGAGGCCTCACCGCCCCTACTATTCCCACCGCTGGCCAGGCCCTGCGGCGACGGCAGCCTCACACCGCAGCCGAACCAGTGAACCCTCGTACTCCTCTCCGCGCGGGCTTCCACGGCCGCGTCGTCCCCTTCCTAGGCCTCGCCGTCGTCCACCGCCGTGGTGCTCTCCGCGCAGCGTGGTCAACGTGGTCAAGGAACGACTTCCATCGGAAGAGTACTGTATGTGGAGAGGCTGACAGCTGGGTCCACGACCACAGCCCAGTTTTTTTGTGATTTGCCAAGCAAGTCGCTTTGTCAGGCCTATTGGGCTGTAAATCTTTCAAGACGAGGAGAGCTTTCTTTCATTCGGCTGGCCGAGAAAATGGCCCATCAGTAATGAGAAATGGGATGTACATTTTTAAAACACATCAAACCGGCAATTAGTTTCAAATATCTTTTTTTTTCATTTCAAGATTTTAAATTACATTAATTTTTATGCGTGGAGAATTTGTTGGATTTTATATTGATATACATTTATTTTTAAAATCAGTTTGAATGTGAGTCGAAATTTTTGGATTAAAAACAGTTCGGACCGCACCGAAATATGCAAAATTTCGTATAATTTTTTAACCGTGGCCACAATTTGGGCTGTAATGCTAACAAAAATAATATGGGCTCCAAAAAACCTTAAGAATTAGCAAATGGGCTGAAAATTATTAGAAATAATGGCAGATGGGATGTATGCTGTTTTCCACAGATTTGAGGCTTTCCTAAAAAAAGGTTAATGCACAAGCAGTGACTGTTGGATGTCCATCCAACGGCCGTCGTGCTTCTTCAATCTCTGCTCTTCCTGCTCCAGCCGCTCAAACAGGCGCCGGCGGGACTGCCTGCTCCCTCCTCCCCGCGGCCGGCTCTGCTGCCGCGCAGGCCTCACCGCCCCACCGTACTCCCATCGCTGGCCTAGCCATCCCTCTACTCACCCACACCTGTTGTTATTCTCCGGCGACGGCAGACGAACCAGTAAACCCTCGTATAGTCGTACTCCCCTCCGCGTGGGAAACAACTGCCGAGTCTTCCCTGCCTCCGTGTCATTCCCTTCCTAGGCCTTGCCGTCGTCCACCGCCCTGGTGCTCTCGGCGCGGCCTGGTCAACGTGGTCAACGACCGACATGCATCTGAAGTGGACTTTAGGTGGAGAGGCCGACAGCTGGGTCCACGGCCGCACGCAAGGAAATGCCTCCTTATTACGTGCAAAATAATGATTCCTCCACCTGACATCTAGGACCCACCGAAAGGGCCTCTGTATTTCGCGAAAAAAACGTTACCGCCGCTGACAGCTCGGACCCACCAACTATATCTTCGCACGCAAGGAAGTGCCTCCTTATTACGCACAAAAAAAGGAATACTCCCCCTATTAGCTGGGACCCAGTATAGTGGCAAGCTGACTTGTGGGCCTACTAAGTTGACGGGGACGGAGGGCTTTGTCAACTTAGTCAATATGCACGATTCTAGCTCCAGTGACCGTACGATGTCCATCCAACGGCCGTCGTGCTTCTTCAACCTCTGGTCTTCTTGCTCCAGCCGCCCAAACTAGCGCCGGTCGTGCCTCGTGCTCCTGCCTCCCGTGGCCAGCTGCGATGCGGCGGAGGCCTCACCGCCCCCTACTACTCCCACCGCTGGCCAGGCCATCCCTCTACTCACCCACACCCCCTGTTACTCTGTGGCGACGGCAGCCTCACACCGCAGCGAACCAGTGCCCTCGTACTCCTCTACGCGTGGGCATCCACTGCCGCGTCTTCCTCGGCTCCACGTCGTCCCCTTCCTAGGCCTCGCCATCGTCCACCGCCCTGGTGCTCTCGGCGCGGCATGGTCAACGTGGTTAAGGAACGGCTTCCATCGGACGTGGACTGTACGTGGAGAGGCTGACAGCTGGGTCCATGGCCGCGGCAAGGAAGTGCCTCCTTATTACGTGCAAAATAATTATTCCTCCACCTACAGCGGGGACCCACCGGACGGGCCACTGTATTTTGCCCCCTGAATGCTGGGACCCACCAGCTACATCTTCGCAGGCAAGGAAGTGCCTGACAGTCGAGACCCACCTGGTCGAAGCGTACGTAGCGTTGTCATTCTGGTCGCGAACGTGTACGTACATATATACTGGTGGATGTAGAGGCGCGCCCGTGTCGTAGTAGAGGCGTCCAGGGTGCAAGAAAGAAAATACGGCCACGTATGTGTACATATGGGCGGTGTCTCAAACGCCTACTCGCGCATACGTACGGCGAGGGCTCGTGTACATGGCTGGGTCGGAACAGAGAAACAGCGTCGTCGTCGTGTTCATGGGTCCGAACGGAATGCGTGGTCGTGTTCATCGGGAGGGCTTGGACGGAAGAGGTGATGGAAACGAGGCCTGACGTACCGCACAACGGAGGAAACGGACCTCCTACGGTCGAAACGGGGTCATGTTGATCGGGAGGGGTGTGGTGTACCGCACAACAGAGGAAACAGACCTCCTACGGTCGAAACGGGGGTGTGGCGTATCGCAAAACGGAGGAAACGGACCTCCTACGGTCGAAACAGGGGTCATGTTGATCGGGAGGGGTGTGGCGTACCGCAAAACGGAGGAAACGGACCTCCTATGGTCAAAACGGGGGTCCTGTTGATCGGGAGGGGTGTGGCGTACCGCAAAACGGAGGAAACGGACTTGTGTTGGAGCGCTACGGTCGAAACGGGGGTCCTGTTCATTGGGAGGGGTGTGGCGTACCGCAAAACGGGACTCCACGAGATACTGTTCATCTCCACCGTCGACCCCCTCCAGCCTCCACAAGCTACTGTTCATCCACCGTCGACCTCCTCCAGCCTCCACGGGCTCCTGTTCATCCAGCCTCCACCGCGCGCTACTCCACCGGCTACTGTTCAGCCACCCCTCCACCATCTACTGTTCATCCAGCCCTCCACGCCACGGGGTCCTGTTCAACCACCCCTCCACGGGCACCCCTCCACTGCCTACTGTTCATCTTGCCCTCCACACCACGAGGTCTTGTTCATCCACCCCTCCACGGGCACCCCTCCACCGTCTACTGTTCATCCAGCCCTCCACCACACCACGGGGTCCTGTTCATCCAGAGGCAACGCCATCGCTCACTGTTCATCCAACCCCCCCTCCCCCCGCAACGCTCACTGTTCATCCCATCGATCGGCTTCAGTTAGTAGCAGTAGCCAAGGAATCGCTCGATCGGGTTCAGTTAACAGCCATCGATCGGTCGCTCGGGTTCAGTAACGTGTAGCCTGCAGTGCAATCGCTCGGGTTCAGTTAGAGCCCAACGCCTCGCTCGGGTTCAGTTAGAGCCAACACCTCGCATACACGCGCGTACGTGTATGAGAGAAACACGCATCGCTCGGCCCCCGACCTCCCACCGTAACCGGGAACTCCCCGAAATTCCCCCCCCCCTCGCTTCTACCACGGTTTTTTCCATCATGGACGGCCCAAAGAATGTCATGCAGCTGCGTCTCCGGCCCGCCCAGGACGAAAAGCCCATTTTCTGTCATGATTTTTTGTCATAGAAGTAGGAGCCCACCACATCTATGATGATACCGGGTTTTGTCACAATTATCGTCATAGAAGTGTCATATGTATGACAAAAAAATTTCGTTCGGCCCAAAATGTCACTGATGTGTCTTTTTTTTGTAGTGTTCTAGGGCGGGAAGCATTCACGATCTTCCAAGTCGTACCCCATTACGGGTACATGAAGCTCAAAATGCCTGGGCCCAATGGAATCATCACTCTAGCCAGTGATGCGGACATAGCACTCTGCGCCGAAAACAAAACAGCCGCACTAGCCCTCGAGGCACTATCCGAAGCCCTTGCAGCGGAGGAATTAACTGCACTGCGCTCCACAGTGGACAGGGACGACGTGATACTTGACAAAAGATCCAAGTCCACCTCTTTTAAACCAGCGAATGAAATAGTTAAATTCCAAGTCCACCCAACGGACCCGACAAAAATAGCTTCCATCGGGGCACAGTTAAACCCCGCTATAGACGCCGCACTACGGGAGTTCCTGCGCGAGAATTGGGACATATTTGCCTTGCATCCCTCAGACATGCCAGGAATCCCACGCAGGCTGGCCGAGCATAGCCTTAACATTCTAAAAGGATTCAAGCCGGTCAAGCAGACTCTGCGGCGTTTCTCCGAACCTAAGCGACAAGCCATGGGAGAGGAACTAGCCAAGTTACTGGAGGCCGGATTCATTAGAGAGATAAAACATCTAGACTGGCTAGCAAACCTGGTGATGGTACCAAAGAAGGATAAATCCTGGCGCCTATGTGTCGATTTCAAGGACCTTAACAAGGCTTGCCCTAAGGATCCCTTCCCTCTCCCCCGCATCGATCAAATTATCGATGCTACTGCAGGACACGGCTCATTGTGTTTCCTCGACGCATACTCCGGTTACCACCAAATTAAGATGGCGGAGTACGATCAAGCTGCAACGGCATTTATTACTCCATACGGCCCCTTATATTTTAGCACAATACCCTTCGGGCTCAAAAATGCCGGCGCAACGTATCAACGCATGACTCAGACATGTCTGGAAAAGCAGATCGGCAAAACAGTGGAGGCATATGTAGACGATGTGGTCGTCAAAACTAGACACGTTGGATCCTTAATAGAAGACTTGAGGCTCACGTTCGACAACCTCCGAACATATGACATCAAGCTCAATCCGAAAAAATGTGTTTTCGGCGTGCCCGCCGGAAAGCTCCTGGGCTTCATAGTCTCTAGTAGAGGAATTGAAGCAAATCCGGCCAAAATTCAAGTTCTGTCATAGTTGGCTATCCCAACCGACCTCAAGCAAATCCAGAAGTTAACTGGATGCGTGGTGGCCTTAAGCCGCTTTATCTCCCAACTAGGGGAGAAGGCACTCCCCCTTTATCGCCTCCTCCGGCGAACCGAACACTTCGAGTGGATGGACGCAGCCACGGCCGGATTGGAAGAAATAAAAGCCATCCTGACCACCAACCCAATCTTGGCCGCTCCAAATGTCAGCAAACCAATGCTGTTATATATAGCGGCAAGCCATCAAGTTGTAAGCGTTGTGCTAATCGTCGAACGAGAGACGGACGGGCATAAATTCCTGCTTCAAAAGCCGGTATACTATGTATCCACTGTCCTCACTCCATGCAAATCACGATACCCACATTATCAAAAGATAGCATACACGGTATTTATGGCATCCCGGAAACTACGACACTACTTTCAAGAGTGTTCAATCATGGTGGCCTCGGAAGTACCACTCAACGACATAATAAACAACCGTGATGCCATGGGACGGATTGCCAAATGGGCCATTGAGCTCCTCCCGTTCGACATAACATATAGACCTCGGCGAGCCATTAAGTTGCAGGTACTGGCCGATTTTATCGCCGAGTGGACAGAAGCCGAACTACCTAAAGAGTACGGCACATACTCCAATTGGATCATGCACTTCGACGGCTCTAAAATGCTGGTTGGTCTGGGGGCTGGCGTCGTCCTGATGTCCCCCACCGAAGATACAGTCCAATACGTACTCCAAATACTATACACATACTCCAACAACGCAGCCGAATACGAAGCCCTATTACATGGTCTCCAGATGGCAGTTTCCATGGGCATTCAATGCCTGGAGGTACGTGGGGACTCGAACCTTGCAATATCCCAAATAAATGGAGACTTTGATGCAAAGGATCTGAAAATGGCGGCATATCGCAATGCCGTCCTCAAAATGTCAGCTCGGTTCAAGGGGCTTGAATTCCACCATGTGGCTCGGTAAAACAATCAGGCGGCGGATGTCCTCGCCCGCATTGGCGCTAAGTGCGACCCTGTCCCACCTAACATCTTTTTGGAAATGCTGTTTAAACCATCCGTGGTATGGGAAGGGGACACCGGTAACAATAGTCCGGACCCGGCCGCAACACCAGATACAGAACAATCTGACACAATCGGAGGCTCTGCCATCGAAATAACACCTTCAGCCCACGTAATAATGGCCGTCATCGCCCCATGGACAGAACCATTCCTGGCCTACCTAACCAGGCAGGAACTACCCGAGGACCAAAATGAGGCACGCTGGATAGTGCGGCGGTCCAAAGCCTACAAGGTCCATGAGGGAGAACTCTATAAGAAAAGCACTACCAGAGTCCTTCAAAGGTGCATCTCCGAAGAGGAAGGGCGGAAGCTTTTGGCAGAAATCCACGCCAGACTAGGCGGCCACCACGCTGCAGCCAGGGCCCTTGTAAGAAAGGCTTTCCATACAGGTTTCTATTGGCTGACGGCCCGAGCAGACACACAGGATCTAGTCCAACGTTGCGTCGGTTGCCAGCTTTTTGCAAACCAAAGCCATATGCCGCCTACCGCTCTCCAAACAATCCCCATCACTTGGCCCTTTGCTATCTAGGGGCTTGATATGGTCGGACCCCTCAAAGGGGGAACCCATAAGAAAAAATACCTGCTGGTCATGGTGGATAAATTCACCAAATGGATAGAAGCCAAACCCGTTAAAACGGTTGAATCCGGACCGGTGATAGACTTCATATCTGGGGTCGTACACCGTTATGGCATCCCCCACAGCCTCATCACTGACAACGGCACGAACTTTACAGCCGACGAGGTAAAACTCTGGTGTAGCAACATGGGCATTAAGCTCGATTAGGCTTCTGTCTATCACTCGCAAACTAATGGTCAAGTCAAGCGAGCAAATGGTCTTATTATGAGCGGCATCAAACCCAGATTAGTGCAGACCTTAAAGGAATCCAACACGCACTGGGTAGAGGAGCTCGACTCCGTGCTATGGGGGCTGCGGACCACGCCGAATCGCACTAACGGATACACACCGTTTTTTATGGTGTACGGGGTAGAGGCGGTTCTGCCCTGCACCATAATTCATGACTCACCTCGAGTGCGCATGTACGAAGAAAAAGAGGCCGAGCTCGATCGGCGGGACAGCTTGTACACCCTGGAGGAGGAGCGAGACATGGCAAAAGCCCGTTCCGCATTCTCTCAGCAACAGGCTCGAAGGTATCAAAGCAGAGAAGTACGGGCCAAAACCTATAACGTTGGCGAACTAGTTCTACGCCTGCCGGAGAAGAAAAATAACAAGCTCAAGCCCAAATTGGAAGGTCCCTTCATTATTGACCAGGTTCTGACTAGTGGAGCGTACCATCTGCGAGATGCATCGGACAATCGACTCGAGCCAAATCCATGGAATGCGGCCAGACTCCAAAGATTCTACGCCTAGCGCCGGACTATATGTTCGTCTCCTTACCCCCCCCCCCCCGTCAATTTTTGGTGTATACGATTATCTATATTTTCTCTCTTTCTTCCTTCTTTTTTTAAAAAAAAGCCTTAAAAGGCTAAATTGTGTCTTGACTGCACAATCTTGACGCGTTAACCGCACTCATTATACCCGGGGGCTTCTTACACAGAAGCTTAGTATAATTATTCTTCTGGGCTTTATGCCCCACACACATGTGTTATTCTTCCGCATGTACCCTTTTTTCGCCATTATATGCATTGATATGACTTAAGTTTTGGCCAAGCTGGGTTGCATGGCTCTTGTGTTTATGCCCTACGTTCCCGTTAATTCGGCTAGGTCATAAGGGGAGCACCTCTGCGATTGTTACTACCGGGTCAGTCGGATGTGTACCTCAGACTGGGTGAAGCCGAAAGCTATCGTTCTTAAGGGAATATTCGGTCGGTGAACAAAATATGACTTTTATTTTGATACATGCCCCCAGATGTTTATAAGCCTGTGTCTCTTTTTCGCAGTCCGAACATGCACATTAGGGCATGTGTACCCAGGGAAAGGAACCCTTAACGGAAGTATTCTCCCTGGAAGATGTTTCTTACTATCCATGTAATATAACATAGCTAGTTGGGTACTTGTCTGTTCAAGCACTTATGACCCCTACGCCTGGTTTCCACGCGTACCCCGGTTTTTCCGTAACCGAGCGGGTATTCGGAAACACTCTGGACTATCGGGTCCAGAGGTCGAAGCGAAAAGGTCCGACATGACAAATGATTTACAATCCGGCTAGGGACAATATATGTCACTTGAAGTACACAGTCACTTAGACTGACTAAATTCTTCCTCTATACCATCCAATAGGCTGTCTAGCCTACAATCCTGTTGGGAATACTTTGCGGCTAATTCTACTTGGTCATACACCAAACTGATGGGGATCTCTTTCCCATCGAGCCCCACAGGTCCGACCTCGGCCATGTGGTTTGGGTTAGCTTTGGTATATCGTGTCTTCACCATGGCCCACGCTTCCCTTGCACCTTGTCGGCAGGCAGATATCTTCCATAATCGGAAGCGCTGCCGCGCTCCCTTGAGCTTCTCGACAAGCTCCCCCATGCCTTCTGGCGGGGAGGAGGATGGCCACAAGGCCCGGGCAATACCCTGCATCACCTGCCAAACTTGTTCGTGCAGTTGGGAGAGCTCTGGTAGAAGATCACCCGCAGACCCGGGCATCTCCTCCGCGGGACGACCCGTCAGCATACCGGCAGACATAACTCTATTAGTCGGCTTCCTTGCCGAACTCTTTCATAAAGTTCATTCAAGCACTTATTGAAAATGCCGCGTCAGAGCCGCTTATTCTCCTTCACGGAGTCCGCAAGCTGGGCTTGAACATCCTTCAGTTCCACGCTCAGCTGGATATTGGTGTCTTGGGGAACGATTTTCTCCCACCTAACTTTCGTAAGCACATGCTCGCCAGCCTTCAACTGTTGTTTGGCATGTTGCTCAGCCGGACTCACTCCGGGATTATCTGCACCGTCTATTATTATATTTTCACGCATCCTACCTGGTAATGACATTCTTTGCAATACAAGCAAGTCTTACCCGACGGGGCCTTCTCGAACTCCTCCGCTGCGGTACCTGCGGCCTGAAGCTGGGCCCTACATTCCTCCAGCTCTCGAGACAACTAGGCATTCTTCTCCGTAAGAGCCTATGCGAACAATGATACTTAAATCAGTTGTGCCAACTATTTCAAGTCTCAGGGGCTACTGATATACATAACAATTAGGTTTTTCTTACCCGTATATCCTTTACATATTGGTCCGTAGCTCGGGCAAGATCGTTCTGGGCAGCTCGGATGTACGCGTCTCCCGAGTTGAAGGCATCAAACGCCTCCTGGGAGAAACAAGCGTCATGAAGTACGGCCCGATGACGCTTGTGATTCATGGCGCTCTCCACTTCAGAATTTGTAGCGGATAGCCTATCCGCATCCTCTGTAGGAGGAACACTCGGCGTAGGCCCCATGCGAGCATCCGCCTCTGTGACCGGCTCGGGAGCCTGACTGGTGGAGGCGTGGCCGGCAACCTGTCCGGATATAGTTCGGCGAGTGTTTTTTCTAATAAGAAACATGGGCGTTATTATACTCTCAAAAAAGACGACTACCACAGAGCGGGGTGCTCTTTCGTACCTCTGTGACGGCGTCTCAGTCCTGACCGCCTTCCTTTTCAGCCTACCCGGCTTCGGTGCCCCTTGTTGGTGAGTCACTACGGGTTCGGCGTGGCATCCCGAGAGCCTTCCCTGTAAAGCACCATATGTGTGAGGTAGGTGAAGTGCGGAAAAAGGGGTTCTTCTTGGAAGTTAGGACTCCGGTTTTGCTTACATGCGATGCAGGGAGCAGTCCTGGATAATCGCCTATGATGGCCACCATGACACCGTCGCAGCTTAATTGATAGAACGTTCTATCAATAAGCTCCACAAATGTGTCCGGATCTTCTTCGAGTTTGGGCGCGAGGGCCCGGTCCGGGTCCTCTGGTTGTGGAGGCGAGCTCTGGACCTCCCTTACAGCTTTTCGCAATTCCTACTATGAAATGGCAAGGTAAATACTCGTGACGAAGAATGCGGGAAGGTTGGGGGTAAATAGTAGCAGCTCACCCAGCTTGGACGGTTGTACATGGAGAATCCGTCCCGTGGCTTGATGCGGAGGAACTCCTCTTCTTCTCCTTTGAACAGATCGGACAGAATCTTTGCCAGAGCAGTGACTGAGTCCGGTCCCTTACGACCGCAGCGGGTGGCGTCATCTTCTTCGTGGAAGTGCCACATGGGTTGCCCCCGATATTAAAGTGGTTGCACCCCCCGCATTATGTATATGGACATAACCTCGGTTATTGTCAATCCTGATTTGGTCAGGGTCTCTATCCGGCCCATCGGGTATAGGACTTCTCCGTTATCTTCCTCCTGAGGGCTCCGTGGGCGCCAGCTGAGGTGTTTCTTCAAAGGGGCATTGTCGAACTCGGGAAGACCCCTCCAAATGGGATCTGGACGGGGGACGTCCTCCATGTAAAACCACTCCGAAGGCCAGTCTTCGGACGTCTTCTTCGGGGTACCGAACAGGTATCCGGTCCCGGCGACGCGCCATATTTCGGCTCCGCCTACTTGATATATTGACCCCTTCTGTGTACTGGGCACAAGGCATAATAGCTTCTTCCACAGCTCAAAATGAGCTTCGCATCCCAGAAACAGCTCACAGAGGGCAACATAACCAGCGATGTGTAATATGGAAGCGGGGTGAAGTTATGCAACTGGAGGCCATAAAACTCTAGGAGCCTGCGGAGGAACGGATGGATTGGAAATCCAAGTCCCCTCAATAAATAAGGGACAATGCATACCCGCTCCCCCTTGGAAGGATTTGGGAAGCTCTCCGCTTGCTCCCCGCCATTATAGGTGGCGAGCCCGGCTCGAACATGGACCATATACGCTGGAGGGACAAATCTCTGGGTCTGTAATGCTACTAATTGACTGTGCGGGATGGAACACTTTCCCCAATCATCGGGCTTGGGGCTACGGGAGCAAGAGGAGGAACTGCGATGACCGGCCACGTTGGAATGGATTTTTCCGGGCGCGCTCCGATGGATACTCGCCATGGGAGGATGGTGTGAGATGGATCTAAGAATCCCCGTCTCTTAAATAGACAGTTTACTCACATGGCTAGGGTGGCAAATATAAAATGTTCTGGCTTCTCGCATTCGCTCGACGCGTGGAAGACAGCCATTATTAGGCGCGGAAGCCAAGAGGTGCAACATTTATGGGGAGCCGGACACTACTCAGCAGGTATTCAGAATTTGGAGGGGAACCCGCCTTGCAATGCCGAAGACAAATCTGCGCGCCGGACTCATCGTCATTGAAGCCTGGTTCAGGGGCTACTGAGGCATTCCTGGGTTAGGGGGTATCCGGATAGCCGGACTATATCCTTCGGCCGGACTGTTGGACTATGAAGATACAAGATTGAAGACTTCATCCCGTTTCCGGATGGGACTCTACTTGGCGTGGAAGGCAAGCTTGGCAATACGGATATGTAGATATCCTTCCTTGTAACCGACTCTGTGTAACCCTAGCCCCTCCGGTGTCTATATAAACCAGAGGGTTTAGTCCGTAGGACAACAACAATCATACCATAGGCTAGCTTCCAGGGTTTAGCCTCTACAATCTCGTGGTAGATCAACTCTTGTAATACTCATATCATCAAGATCAATCAAGCAGGAAGTAGGGTATTACCTCCATCGAGAGGGCCCGAACCTGGGTAAACATCGTGATGCGGAGCATCCCTTGCCTACTCGCATCGACACTCCATCACCACCGCAAGCACCAAGTGGCCCGATGACAAGAGCACGTGCCTGCACCATCGAGAACGAGGTTGACTCTCTCCTCTTCGAGTCTCGTTCGGATTCATGTGAGAATAGGATTCTACCATCATCGGGAACGTTGTCCATACTCAGGTACCTTGGAGAAGCTAAGGAGCAAGGCGGATCGAAAGGAGAAGATGGACGCGAAGAGGGAGAAGAAGAAGAGCTGCCGAAGAAGCTCCAGCCACCAGACGACCGGTCTGGACCGGACGTCCGGCGCCTGAAGCCACATCTGCCCAAGTCCCGGGCTATAGCGAGAAGACGTCCGGCCCGGACCGGACGACCGGCCACAACCTCCAGCGAGCGGACGACCGAAGTCACCGGACGTCCGGCACCGCCCCACAGAATGGAAATTAGCGGAAGTATGAAGATACCGGACGTCCGGCGCATCCTTCACAGAACGGATCTAGCGGATGTCCGACGACTCCGGACGTCCGGACCCTTTCCCCGTGGCTATGCATTTTAGGGACATTTTAGTCCTTTGTACCCCTCTCTCCCTAGGTTTCGTCCCTAGCCTTTATATACTCATTTCCTAAGTCATTTGTGGGTTAGCAAAGTATTTTAGAACACAAAGAGGGCTTTGCTCATCTTCCTCCTCTTGGAGATCAAGACCTCCTCTAGGAGTAGCTCCTCTTGGAGATCAATCCCTCCTTCTTGGGGAAGATCCTCTTGGATTTCAAGACCTCACCTAGTGGGAAGAACCTTATCCTAGTGCTATTTTCCTTGAATTGTTCATGTAATCTTGTGGATCTCTTGTATGCTATTCTAGTGGATGTGATATTGGGTTTGTTTGAGAGATTTGTTCCTTGTGTTCTTGTTGTTCTTCCTCCTTTTCCCCCTCCAATTGTGAAAAGATCCCCTCTAGGATTTCACCCTACAACATCTTGGTATCATGAGCAAGGTTGATTCACATCTTGGAGTCCCATCCCCCCATTTGCTAGCTTGATTTTGGTGTTTTTCGTCCAAATCCGAAAATTCCCCACAAAAATAGCCCCAAAAAATTTTCTTGCAATTTGTTGGATCTTGTGAGATTTGGTTGTTTTGGTCCATGGATTTGATGTTTGGCAAGTGGATCTAGCCCATCCCCAACAATCCCTACCCTCCCCACCACGAAATCCACGAAATCTTGCATTTCCCCCAATTTTTCCGCCCAAACCCGACACCACCGGGTGCCCGCACCTCAAACCCTGGGTGCCCGCACCCCCGGGCTGTTTTCCCCTGACCACCCCGGGCACCCGCACCTCCCACCCCCGGGTGCCCGCACCCCCCCCCCCAAATCAGCCCACTTCCACCACTAATTTGGCCATAACTTCCACCTCCCAAGTCTGATTTTTGTGTTCTTTAGATCGTTTGGAAGCTCTTGACATCCCCCATCCACATATATCATTACCACCACCTTTAGCCACCATCCAAAAATCAACCCAAAACACCCACCTTCCACATTTGACCGATTTTGAGTTGTGATTTGCGTTTCCTAAGGTGTTTCGGCTACTTAGGAGCGTGTGACATTCATCGTCGCCTCGGAGTCATCCTCATTGCTAACCATAAGAAAGGACGGTAACCTCGACGACACTTACTCCTTACCTTGCTTTTGCATTGATAGCCCGAGCCTTTTGCGTTGCTTACCCATCGAGGCTAGCGAGTTGAGAATTGTCGGGCCACGCTATTGTGCACCTAGTGATCTTGTTATCATCTTAGTGCCATAAGTCTCTCCCGTGCATATCCTACATACTTATCTCATATCATACTTGGCTCGAGCATCAAGCATAGTGGAAAAAAAGACAAGCTTTTAAGCAAAAAGTGGAGACACAAAGAGCTTATAAGCAATAGCATTGAGCCATTTTGCATATCATCTTGGTCACCACATACATAGCATAGTAGGGATTGAAGACGGCACGTTTCTCTTATAGGTTGGTGCACATGCGTATCTAGCCCATTTGAGCAATCGAGCTAGCGTCTCTCTAGCATTCGCACAACAAGAGCATTATCTGTGGTTGCACATTTTGAGCTCACCCCTTGGTTGTGCAGATCCCATCAATCTTCCATGTGTGTGTTCCTAGTGATACTCTTGGCTTTGATCTATTTGCCTTACTTGCATTTTTGTGAACCTTCTCAACCTTATTGATATCTTGACTAACATTTGCTTGAAATTTTTACACCATCCTAACCAAGCTCCTCCATAAGCCTTTTACTTGTAGGTGTGAGAAACAAACCCGGTTCCAATTCTACTATTGAGGCATTACATTGAGTGACACTTGTTACAACCTCAATCCTCGGAAAAGGTAACTTCGGTATTGTTCTCTCACTTTGCTACTCACCCCCTTGGTTATGATGGATAGGCCAAGTTCGTCGGCGAACCCGCTTTTCATGGAGCAAGATGGTGATAACGACTTCGTCACCAAGAACCACTTCTCCATCGCGCAAAGAGCTCTCCGTCAAGAAAATGAGGCCTTGGGTGAACGCCTCGACCGACTTGCCGCTGACGTTCGTGAAGCGGAAGCACGGAATCGCGACTACATCGGCGACAAGTTCACTACACAAATGGAAGAGCTCCGCAACATGATCGTGCGACGCCCGCCTTCCTCATCTACTTCAACAAGACGGCGCCACTCAAGCCACGGCTCAAGTCAACACTCTTCAGACTACTCATTTTATGATACAAGTCCTCCCCGAGCTCGAGTCACGCGACGTGATGCTTCCCAAGATCGCCATGCTCAATAAAATCCATTCCATGGCAATGGTTTACAAGACCGAGTTCGAGCACGTGAAAGGGCAAGACACCAAGCGCACGAAGCCATGGAGCAAGAAGAAATACCTCCACAAGGGCCTCGTCAAGACCCTCAAGACGGTGAGGCACTTCGACACGCACAAGAGCGCCATCAAGCACAAGCCCTCGAACATGAAGCGCAAGAACTCGAAGCACAATGCGCACTCCGCGACGCCACTCGAGCTGTTGAAGAGCGCAACCGCCAAGTGCGAGAACAAGAGGAAGTTCTTCGTCGCGAGATACAAGAGGAAGCCGCGCGTCGCGAAGAGAAACAAGAAAGGCGCAACCAAGTGCATACCCCTCGTCCTCCTCCAAGACAAGAGCGACACCAAGCGAAACAAGTGCTTCAAGACCCTCTTCCACGCCAAGAGCGACAACGTGAGGAACGAGCATTTGAGGACCTTCCTCCATGGCAAGAGCGACCTCACAACCGCTACTTCGATGAAGAACTCCGATACGGCAAGCTCAAGTTCACCATGCCCAAGTTCTTAGGAAGCAATGATCCCGAAGAGTATCTCTCATGCGCCTTGAAGGTGGACAAAATCTTCCGTCTTAACAACTACGACAAGGAAAAGAAGATCGCCATGGCCTCCCTCGAGTTCCAATACTAAGTTCTCATTTGGTGGGAACAAGTGATTGAGCAACGACGTGCAAGAGGTGAACCACCAATCACAACTTGGACGGCCATGAAGGATGTCATGTGAGCTCAATTTGTGCCTACACACTACACCCGAGATCTCTTCAAGAAGTTGCAACTCCTCAAACAAGGCACAAAGACGATGGAAGAATACTACCAAGAAATGGAGATTGCCATGATACGAGCCAATGTCAAGGAAGACGACGAGCAAACAATGGCACGCTTCTTGAACGGCCTCAACCATCCAATCAAGCGGATTGCCGACTTCCAACCATACTCAAACCTCCTCGAGCTAGTTCATCAAGCGACTAAGGCCGAGCGACAAGTACAAGATGACTTCAAATATGCCAAGTACTCATCCAAGACCTATGGCTCCTACTCTCAAGCTCCCGCGACTTCGGCAACTCCTACCTCAACGAAAGCATCACCAAGTACCGGCGACAAGTCAAGTTCCAAGCAAGCTACGCCCTCCTCGACTCGTCCTCCGGCAAGCACCTACAAGCCCAAGTCTTCCTCATCTTCGACACCACCAAACGACACCGTCAAGACAAGTTCACTCAAGTGCTTCACATGTCGTGGTCGAGGACACAAGTCCTTCGAATGCACCAACAAGCATACCATGATCTTCAACGATGATGGCACATACGACTCGATGAGTGAAGAAGAAATGGAAGCCATTGAGCACGTGGCCATGCATCGGCGCGTGAACAAAGATGAAGATGACCAAGTGTTTTGCGACAACGATTCAAGTCCCTCTCTCATGGTCTCCAAGGTCTTGACGCTTCAACACCACCAAGACGAAGACCAACGGTGCCACATCTTCCACACAAAGGCCGGCATCAATGGGCGTTCCGTCAAAGTCATCATCAACGGAGGAAGTTGTCACAACTTGGCAAGTGAAGAGCTATGCTCCAAGCTGCAATTGGTCAAGAAGAAGCACACTCGTCCCTACAAAGTGCAATGGTTAAGCGACTCCGGTACTATTCAAGTGGAGCATACGGTGCAAGTTTCTTTCAAGATCGGCGCCTAAGAGGACACCTTGGAGTGCGACGTGGTCCCGATGTCCGTGTGCCATCTCCTCTTGGGAAGACCATGGCAATTCGACCGCGGAGTCATACACAACGGAAGAACCAACCACTATAGCTTCAAGATGAAAGGAAAGGAATATGTGCTTCGACCAATGTCACCAAGCCAAGTGATCGCCGATAAGCAAGCTTCCACCCATCGAGGAGATCCTAGAGAGAGAGTGAACCACCAACAAGAAAGTGAGAGCCACAAGCCAAAATTGAGCGCCTCTTCGCCAAGAGAGAAAAACTTAGTCCTCCTAGCCACCAAAAGAGAGATGAGAGAAGTGTGTGAGAACCCATCGAGTGTCATCCACTTTGTCCTCCTATGTAAGTATGAGGTGACAAAAACTAACAATCCTAATCCTCTTCCTCTAGTGTTTTCAAACTTATTGCAGGAATTTGAGGATGTCTTTCCCGATGAGCTACCTCCCGGTCTTCCTCCTCTACGTGGCATTGAACATAGGATCAACCTCATCCCCGGCGCTCCTCTTCCGAACAAAGCTCCATACCGCGTGAACCCCGAAGAAACAAAGGAGATCCAACGGCAAGTACAACAACTCATCGACAACGGTCATGTACGTGAAAGCTTAAGCCCTTGTGTCGTTCCGGTTATACTTGTGCCCAAGCAAGATGGTACTTTTCGCATGTGCTCCGATTGTAGACCCATCAATGCTATCACCGTTCGTTATAGGCATCCCATTCCTCGCTTAGATGATATGCTAGATGAACTTAGCGGTGCCACTATTTTCTCAAAAATTGATCTTAAAAGTGGTTACTATCAAATTCACATACAAGAAGGTGATGAATGGAAATCCGCTTTCAAAACCAAATTTGGCTTGTACGAGTGGTTGGTTATGCCTATGGGTTTATCGGAAGCTCCCGGTACTTTCATGCGTCTTATGCATTTTGTGCTTCGTCCTTACATTGGAGTTTTTGTTGTGGTCTACTTCGATGGCATACTTGTTTTTAGCAAATCCATCAAAGAACATCTAAAACATGTTAGGGCTGTTTTGCAAACTCTTCGCAAGGAACGTCTTTATGCAAACATGAAAAAGTGCACTTTTGGTGTTGACAAGCTTGTTTTCTTGGGTTTTGTTGTTTCCTCAAAGGGTGTCCATGTTGATGAGTATAAAACCGAAGCAATTAAAACTTGGCCACAACCAACCAATTTGCAACAAGTGCGAAGTTTTCTTGGCCTTGCGGGTTTCTATCGTCGCTTTGTGAAAGATTTGAGCACTATTGCCGCACCATTGCATGCCTTGAGTAAGAAAAATGCTCCTTTTGTTTGGGGACCCTCGCAATCCACCGCTTTTGATGAGCTCAAATCCTTGCTTACTCATGCTCTGATTCTTGCTTTGCCCAACTTTGACAAAACTTTTGAAGTTCATTGTGATGCAAGTGGTAACGGAATTGGTGGAGTTTTGATGCAAGAAAAGCGAGTTATTGCATACTTTAGTGAAAAACTATCCGGTGCTCAACTTAACTACCCCATCTATGATAAAGAATTGTATGCTCTCATGCGTGTGTTACATACTTGGGAACATTATCTTAGACCGCATGAGTTTGTCATACATACCGATCATGAGAGACTTAAGTACCTTAAAGGCCAAACCAAGTTGAATAAACGACATGCTAAATGGAGTGAATTTATTGAATCTTTCCCCTATGTGATCAAATACATTAAGGGTAAATAGAATGTTGTGGCGGATGCACTTTCCCTCAAATGCATGTTACTTACTCAACTTTAATTGAATGTTGTTGGATTTGATCATATCAAAGATTTATATGAGCACGATGTGAATTTTGCTACTCCTTATGCTAAGTGCATGACGAATACTTCTTGGGAACGATACAATATCAAAGATGGTTATCTTATGAGAGCTAACAAACTATGCATTCCCGAGTCCTCTCTTCGTTTGTTACTTTTGCAAGAGGCTCATGGAGGTGGACTCATGGGACACTTTAGACGCGACAAGACTTATGCCACGATATCCAAGAACTACTTTTGGCCCAAGATATTTCGCGATGTCGCCCGTTTCACCAACCATTGCACTACATGTTGCAAAGCTAAGTCACAATCTCAATCCCATGGTTTACATATGCCTTTACCTATTCCACACCAACCTTGGGAAGATATTAGCATGGACTTTGTGCTTGGCTTACCTAGAACACAAAATGGCAAAGACTCTGTGTTTGTTGTTGTGGACCGATTCTCTAAAATGGCTCATTTTATCCCATGCAATAAGATAGACGATGCTTCACATGTTGCCAATCTCTTTTGTAGGGAAATCTTGAGGTTGCATGGTGTGACAAAGACAATTGTATCGGATCGGGACGTCAAGTTCTTAAGCTACTTTTGGAAGACGCTATGCGCCAAGCTCGGAATCAAGCTACTCTTCTCCACGGCGTACCACCCTCAAACCGATGGCCAAACGGAAGTCACCAACCGAACGCTTGCAACTCTCCTACGCGTGTTGATAAAGAAGAACATCAAGGAGTGGGAGGAGTGCCTACCCATTGCCGAGTACGCCTACAACCGCGCAAGACATTCTACAACTGGCAAGTCCCCCTTCGAGGTTGTCTACGACTTCAACCCTTTGTCGCCATTGGACATTCTCCCTCTACCGCTTCAATAATGAGCTAATATGGATGCAAGTACACGAGCCTCCTACCTCAAGAAGATGCATGAAGAAACACGTTCCACGATCAAGCACCAAGTACAACGACTAGCCTCCAAGCTCAACATCAACAAGTCGCCGATGGTGTCCCAACCGGGTGATCAAGTATGTATACATCTACGCAAGGACCGCTTCCCCAAAGAACGCAAGTCCAAGCTACTCCCGAGAGCCGCCGGTCCATTCAAGGTGCTAGCGCGCTACAACGACAACGCCTAGTCGACATCCCATGTGACAAGTACAACATGAGTGACATCTTCAACGTCAAGGACTTGGCCAAGTATCATGGTGATGAAGAGCATGATCCGTGGATGGATCTCTCCCAAGGTGGGGGAGATGATGCAGAGCATCCCTTGCCTACTCGCATTGACACTCCATCACCACCGCAAGCACCAAGTGGCCCAATGACAAGAGCACGTGCCCGCGCCATCGAGAACGAGGTTGACTCTCTCCTCTTCGAGTCTCGTTCAGATTCATGTGAGAATAGGATTCTACCATCATCGGGAACGTTATCCATACTCAGGTACCTTGGAGAAGCTAAGGAGCAAGGCGGATCGGAAGGAGAAGATGGATGCGAAGAGGGAGAAGAAGAAGAGTTGCCGAAGAAGCTCCAGCCACCGGACGACCGGTCTGGACCGGACGTCCGGCGCCTGAAGCCACATCTGCCCAAGTCCCAGGCTATAGCGAGCAGACGTCCGTCCCGGACCGGACGACCGGCCACAACCTCCAGCGAGCGGACGACCGAAGTCATCGGACGTCCGGCACCGCCCCACAGAACGGAAATTAGCGGAAGTATGAAGATACCGGACGTCCGGCGCATCCTTCACAGAACGGATCTAGCGGATGTCCGACGACTCCGGACGTCTGGACCCTTTCCCCGTGGCTATGCATTTTAGGGACATTTTAGTCCTTTGTACCCCTCTCTCCCTAGGTTTTGTCCCTAGCCTTTATATACTCATTTCCTAAGTCATTTGTGGTTTAGCAAAGTATTTTAGAACACAAAGAGGGCTTTGCTCATCGTCCTCCTCTTGGAGATCAAGACCTCCTCTAGGAGTAGCTCCTCTTGGAGATCAAACCCTCCTTCTTGGGGAAGATCCTCTTGGATTTCAAGACCTCACCTAGTGGGAAGAACCTTATCCTAGTGCTATTTTCCTTGAATTGTTCATGTAATCTTGTGGATCTCTTGTATGCTACTCTAGTGGATGTGATATTGGGTTTGTTTGAGAGATTTGTTCCTTGGGTTCTTGTTGTTCTTCCTCCTTTTCCCCTCCAAGTGTGAAAAGATCCCCTCTAGGGTTTCACCCTACAACACATCGTGTCCCCCGCCTCCTGTTACCATCTGCCTTAGACGCACAGTTCGGGACCCCCTACCCGAGATCCGCCGGTTTTGACACCGACACGTACATTCCAACTCCGAGATGCTTACTCCAGTCCTTAGAAGGATTGCTGGAGCTTTGCATACTTGTTAGCATCTTTCAGGATTGACAAAACCTTCTGGTTGTATCACATACAACCTTTCCTCAAGAAAATCGTCGAGGAAACAATGTTTTGACATCCTATCTGCAAGATTTCATAAATAATGCAGTAGCTGCTAATATAATTCCAACAGACTCTTAGCATCGCTACGAGTGAGAAAGTCTCATCGCAGTCAACTCCTTGAACTTGTCGGAAAACATCTTAACGACAAGTCGAGCTTTCTTAATGGTGACACTTACCATCATTGTTCGTCTTCCTTTTAAAATCCATCTGCACCCAATAGCCTTACGACCATCAAGTAGTTCTTCCAAAGTCTATACTTTGTTTTTATACATGGATCCTCTCTCGGATTTTATGGCCTCGAGCCATTCATCGGAATCCGGGTCCACCATCGCGTCTCCATAGCTCGTAGGTTCATTTTTGTTTAGCAACATGACTTCCAAGACATGATTATGTACCACTCTGAAGTAGTACGCATCCTTGTCGACCTACGACGTTTGGTAGTGACTTGATCCGAAGTTTCATGATCACTATCATAAGCTTCCACTTCAATTGGTGTAGGTGCCACAGGAACAACTTCCTGTGCCCTGCTACACACTAGTTGAAGTGACGGTTTAATAACCTCATCAAGTCTCCACCATCCTCCCACTCAATTCTTTTGAGAGAAACTTTTCCTCAAGAAAGGATCCGTTTCTAGAAACAATCACTTTTGCTTCTGGATCTGAAATAGGAGGTATACCCAACTGTTTTGGGTATTCTATGAAGATGCATTTATCCGCTTTGGGTTCGAGCTTATCAGCCTAAATTTTTTTCACATAAGCGTCGCAGCCCCAAACTTTTAAGAAACAACAGCTTAGGTTTTTCTAAACCATACTTCATACGGTGTCATCTCAACAGAATTGCGTGGTGCCCTATTTAAAGTGAATGCGGTTGTCTCTAATGCCTAACCCATAAACGATAGTGGTAATTCGATAAGAGACATCATGGTATGCATGTGACGCCCGGATAATTTAGCGACAGTAAAACTCTGCTAATGATGCCACGTCACCTCTTTCACTGTAGTTAATCTCGGATTAGTCAAAACTGATTCAAATTCAGAATTTAATTAAAGGCAAACAACAAAAGTTTTCAAACTTTAAAACTAAAATGTCCGGGTTGAGCCAAATAATGCATAGTTAATTATGGTGGAGAAACCACACCTTTATAAAATATTCAAATACTATTATATGAAATAAAATAGTAGCAAAACAATTAATTAGATGTCCTTTTGCAATTAATAAAATGTTAAGATATTTTATTTAGTTGCCCAAAATTATTGGGACAGTAGCATAACTTTAATACTAAATTAGGACTATTGCTTTTATATTTTATAAAAGTAGTAAATAGAAAATAACTATAACAGAAAAGGTAATATAAATAAAAAGAAAAAGGTAAAACACAAAAAAAACAAAATCAACAAAAAAGTAAAAGAACCCCCCCGGTGGCCAACTGGGCCTCGGCCCAGCCGGCTGGCCACAGCCACCCCGGGCAGGCCGGCCCAACCTTGGCCTATATGGCACCTCACCCCGAAACCCTAACCCCCTCCCCCAGTTGCTCCACTCCCCCACTCCTCTCGCCCCCACGCCTCCCCCCGATCCATCTCGTCTCCCCACCCCGCCCGAGTGGATCTGGATCGGGCAACCGACGCCCCTGACCACGCCCTGCCGCACCTCCATCCCCCTCCACGGCGTCACCTCGCCGGCGCCGCTTCGCCGCTGGATCGCCCCGTCTCCCCCGCCTCTGCTTCGCCAGGACCGCCACCGCGCTCCTCCGTCCTCCTCTGGACGCCGCCGCCCCGACGCCGCGCCATCGTCCATCGCCCAGACTCCACGGGCCACCTCGCCGCTCGTCGAACGTCGCCGCTGCCCGACATCGTCTTCCCCTCGCCCTTCGCCGGATCGCCAAGCGTCGCGCCTCCTCATCACCACCTCGTGGACCTTTCCCCGCCGGACTGCACGCCTCTCGCCTCGCCCTCGACGGCTCCACCGAGCCTCACCGCCCCTCTTCCCTCCATCGACCGTGAGCGAACCCCCATCCTCTGTGCCTTCCTCACGCCCCCCCCCCCCCCCGCCTCGTCCAGTCACCCCGCGCGGGCCACGCTCACCATGCCCGCGTGCCTCGCACTCGCGTGTCGCGCCGCCGCCTTAGCACGAGTCCGGTTGTCCAACGCGGTCCGTCGCTTCACGAACTGTCGCCGGAAATGGCCGGACGGCCAACTCCAGCGCCCCCGGCCTCGCCGGCGTTAACCTGCTGATGTGGCATCGTTAGGCAGTTAATTAAGCCACTAATTCCCTAGGACAATGGCCCCCACCGTCCTAATGAACTTCATTGGCGTTAATTAAAACTCTGTTAAATAAACCACTCAATGACATATGGGGCCCGCTAACTAATTAAATTGTGTAGATTAACTCTAATGCAAAACTGAGTCTATGACATGTGGCCCCCACCTAATTTTTTTAAATTAATTAAACTCTTAATTTACACTGTCTCTATGACAGTTGGGTCCCACCAGCCAGTTCCATCAGTCAAATGGTGACTGGGTCAACTTTGCTGACTAGCTCTCTTGGCCCCACTGACATACACATAGGCTAGGGTAGCACTAGGTAACAAAAGTTTATTCTGCTTTTATTTTCAAATTAAAATAAATCATGTAATTTAGAAATTCAATAAAACTTTAAAAATTAATATAAAATAAACCGTAGCTCGGATGGAAAAAACTTTGTACATGAAAGTTGCTCACAACGACGAGACGAATCCGGATACGCAGCCCGTTTTTCAGCCACACGTCCCTAGCATATCAAACCTGCAACTTTTCCCCTCCGGCCTGTCTACCAGAAAACGCGGAACACTGGGAATACTTTCCCGGATGTTTGCCCCCCTTCACCAGTATCACTTACTACCACGTTAGGTCACCTCTAGCACAACGTATTGCCACTTCTTGCTTTGTGTTACATTTGATTGCTCTGTTATTTATTGTGTTCCCCCTCCGTTACTTCTTTCCGGTAGACCCTGAGACCGATGTCGGTACCCCTGTGATCGACTACATCAACGACCCCTCCTTCTTGTCTGAGCAACCAGGCAAGCCCCCCCCTTGATCACCAGATATCGCCTACTCTTCTCTATACTGCTTGCATTAGAGTAGTGTAGCATGTTACTGCTTTCGTTATTCCTATCCTGATGCATGGTCTGTCTTTGATACTGCTGTTGATACCTTTACCTGCAATCCTACTTACTTAGTATAGGATGCTAGTGTTCCATCAGTGGCCCTACACTCTTGTCCGTCTGCCATGCTATACTACTGGGCCGTGATCACTTCGGGAAGTGATCGCGGACATATACTATATACTTTACACTGTTACTTTACCTGTGATACTGTTCGGAGTTGGGGGCTGAAGGGGCAGGTGGTTCCACCCAGGTAGTGGTGGGCCTGGGTTCCCGATGGCCCCTGACTGTTACTTTGTGGCGGAGCGATAGGGCGGGTTTGAGACCACCTAGGAGAGAGGTGGGCCTGGCCCTGGTCGGCGTTCGCGGATACTTAACACGCTTAACGAGATCTGGGTATTTGATCTGAGTCTGGCCATTTGGTCTATATGCACTAACCATCTACGCGGGAGTAGTTATGGGTATCCCGGCGTCGTGGTACCAGCCGAAGCCTTCGTGACGTCAGCGACTGAGTGGCGCGCGCCGGATTGGACTGGAACGCCACTAGGCTAGGTCTGCTTCCGGCCGCGTTCGCAACGTGCAGGTGTGCTCAGGGCGATGGGCCCAGACCCCTGCGCGCTTAGGTTTAGACCGGCGTGCTGACCTCTCTGTTGTGCCTAGGTGGGGCTGCGACGTGTTGATCTTCTGCGGCCGGGCATGACCCAGAAAAGTGTGTCCGGCCAAATGGGATCAAGCGTGTTGGGTTATGTGGTGCACCCCTGCAGGGAAGTTTATCTATTCGAATAGCCGTGTCCCTCGGTAAAAGGACGACCCAGAGTTGTACCTTGACCTTATGACAACTAGAACCGGATACTTAATAAAACACACCCTTCCAAGTGCCAGATACAACCCGGTGATCGCTCTCTAACAGGGCAACGAGGAGGGGATCGCCAGGTAGGATTATTGCTATGCGATGCTACTTGGAGGACTTCACTCTACTCTCTTCTACATGCTGCAAGACGGAGGCTGCCAAAAGCGTAGTCTTCGACATGATTAGATATCCCCCTCTTATTCTGACATTCTGCAGTTCAGTCCACCGATATGGCCCTTTACACATATATCCATGCATATGTAGTGTAGCTCCTTGCTTGCGAGTACTTTGGATGAGTACTCACGGTTGCCCTTTCCCCTTTTCCCCTTTCCTCTACCCGATTGCTGCAACCAGGCGATGGAGCCCAGGATCCAGACGCCACCGTCGATGACGACTACTACCCCGGAGGTGCCTACTACTACGTGCTGCCTGTGAAGACGACCAGGAGTAGTTAGGAGGATCCCAGGCAGGAGGCATGCGCCTCGTTCGATCTGTATCCCCGTTTGTGCTAGCCTTCTTAAGGCAAACTTGTTTAACTTATGTCTGTACTCAGATACTGTTGCTTCCGTTGACTCATCTATGATCGAGCACTTGTATTCGAGCCCTCGAGGCCCCTGGCTTGTATTATGATGCTTCTATGACTTATTTATGTTTTAGAGTTGTGTGGTGATATCTTCCTGTGAGTCCCTTATCTTGATCGTACACATTTGCGTGCATGATTAGTGTACCATTGAATCGGGGGCGTCACAATGCACCAGATCCAATAGGGTGCAGTTATGATGTTCGGACACACCATCACACTATGGTGTTCCAGGTGGTATTAGTTGTGAAACAATTTCCACAATGTCTTAATTGTGTGCCAAACTCATAACTCAGATATTCATCTCTATGATCATATCATAGACGTTTTATCCTCTTGTCATGACGATCTTCAACTTCACTCTGAAATTACTTAAACCTTTCAATAATTTAGACTTGTGTTTCATCAAGAAAATATACTTAGCATCTACTCAAATCATCTGTGAAGTAAGAACATCACGATATCCACTGCGTGCCTCAGCACTCATTGGACTGCACACATCAAAATGTATTACTTCCAACAAGTTGCTTTCTTGTTCCATCTTACTGAAAACGAGGCCTTTTAGTCATCTTGCCCATGTTTTTTTACCTTGATTTGATTTGCATGTCTCAAGTGATTCAAGATCAAGTGAGTCCAAATGGTCCATCTGTATGGAGTTTCTTCATGCATATCTACCAATAGACATGGTTCACATGTCTCAATCTTTTCAAAAACGAGCGAGTCCAAAGATCCATCAACATGGAGCTTCTTCATGCGTTTTATACCAATATGAATCAAATGACAGTGCCACAAGTATGTGGTACTATCATTACTATCTTATATCTTTTGGCATGAACATGTGTATCACTACGATCGAGATTCAATAAACCATTCATTTTAGGTGCAAGACCATTGAAGGTATTATTCAAATAAACAGAGTAACCATTATTCTCCTTAAGTGAATAACCGCATTGCGATAAACATAATCCAATCATGTCTATGCTCAACGCAAACACCAAATAACAATTATTTAGGTTTAACACCAATCCCAATGGTAGAGGGAGCGTGCGATGTTTGATCAAATCAACCTTGGAAACACTTCCAACACATATCATCATCTCACCTTTAGCTAGTCTCCACAGCCTTTTATTTCGAGTTACTAACACTTAGCAACTGAACCGGTATTTATGTCCCTGGTGCTACTAGGAGTACTAGTAAAGTACACAATAATATAACGTATATTCAAAATACTTCTGTCGACCTTGCCAGCCTTCTCATCTACCAAGTATCTAGGGTAGTTCTTCTTCAGTGACCGTTCCCCTTATTACAGAAGCACTTAGTCTCGGGTTTGGGTTCAACCTTGGGTTTCTTCACAGAGCAGCAACTGATTTGCTGTTTCATGAAGTATCCCTTTCTTGCCCTTGCCCTTCTTGAAACTAGTGGTTTTACTATCAACAATTGATGCTCCTATTTGATTTCTACTTTCGCGGTGTCGTGAATATCTCAAGGATCATCATATCTATCCCTGATATGTTATAGTTCATCACGAAGTTCTAGTAGCTTGGTGGCAGTGACTTTGGAGAACCATCACTATCTCATCTGGAAGATTAACTCCCACTCGATTCAAGCGATTGTAGTACTCATACAATCTGAGCACATGCTCAACGATTGAGCTTTTCTCCTTAGTTTGCAGGCTTAAGAAACTTGTCAGAGGTCTCATACCTCTTGACGTGGGCACTAGCCTGAAATCCCAATTTCAGTCCTTGGAACATCTCATATGTTATGCGATGTTTCAAAAACGTCTTTGTTGTCTCAATTCTAAACCATTTAGCATTACACACTGAACTATCATGTAGTCATCAAAACGTGTATGTCAGATGTTCGCAACATCCACAACCGACGCTCGAGGTTCAGCACACTGAGCGGTGCATTAAGGACATAATCCTTCTACACAGCAATGAGGACAATCCTCAGTTTACGGACCCAGTCCGCATAATTGCTACTATCAACTTTCAACTAAAATTTTCTCTAGGAACATATCTAAAATAGTAGAACCAAAGAGTGAGCTACGACATAATTTGCAAAGACCTTTTGACTATGTTCATGATAATTAAGTTCATCTAATCAAAATATTTAATGAAATCCCACTTAGATAGACATCCCTCTAGTCATCTAAGTGATACATGATCCGAGTCAACTAGGCCGTGTCCGATCATCACGTGAGACGGACTAGTCATCATCGGTGAACATCTTCATGTTGATCGCATCTACCATACGACTCATGTCTGACCTTTCGGTCTCTCGTGTTCCGAGGCCATGTTTGTACATGCTAGGCTCATCAAGTCAATCTAAGTGTTTCGCATGTGTAAATCTGGCTTACACCCGTTGTATGTGAACGTTAGAGTCTATCACACCCGATCATCACGTGGTGCTTCGAAACAACGAACCTTCGCAACGGTGCACTGTTAGGGGGAACACTTTCTTGAAATTATTGCGAGGGATAATCTTATTTATGCTACCTTTGTTCTAAGAAAATAAGATGTAAACATGACAAACATCACATGCAAATCATAAAGTGACATGATATGGCCAATATCATCTTGCGCCTTTTTGATCTCCATCTTTGAGGCACGGCATGATCACCTTCATCACCGGCATGACACCATGATCTCCATCATCATGATCTCCATCATCGTGTCTTCATGAAGTTGTCTCGCCAACTATTACTTCTACTACTATGGCTAACGGTTAGCAATAAAGTAAAGTAATTACATGGCGTTTTTCATTGACACGCAGGTCATACAATAAATTAAGACAACTCCTATGGCTCCTGCCGGTTGTCATACTCATCGACATGCAAGTCGTGATTCCTATTATAAGAACATGATCAATCTCATACGTCACATATATATAATTCATCACATCCTTTTGGCCATATCACATCACATAGCATACCCTGCAAAAACAAGTTAGACGTCCTCTAATTGTTGTTGCATGTTTTACGTGGCTGCTATGGGTTTCTAGCAAGAACGTTTCTTACCTACGCAAAAGCCACAACGGTGATATGCCAATTGCTATTTACCCTTCATAAGGACCCTCTTCATCGAATCCGATCCGACTAAAGTGGGAGAGACAGACACCCGCTAGCCACCTTATGCATCAAGTGCATGTCAGTCGGTGGAACCTGTCTCACGTAAGTGTACGTGTAAGGTCAGCCCGGGCCGCTTCATCCCACAATGCCGCCGAATCAAGATAAGACTAGTAACGGCGAGTAAATTGAACAAATCATCGCCCACAACTACTTTGTGTTCTACTCATGCATATAATCTACACATAGACCTAGCTCTGATACCACTGTTGGGGAACGTAGCAATAATTCAAAAAAATTCTACGTGTCACCAAGATCAATCTAGGAGATGCTAGCAACAAGAGAGAGGGAGTGCATCTTCATACCCTTGAAGATCGCTAAGCGGAAGCGTTACAAGAACACGGTTGATGGAGTCGTACTCGCGGCGATTCAAATCGCGGA
This sequence comes from Aegilops umbellulata, assembly GCA_032464435.1. NCBI lineage: Eukaryota > Viridiplantae > Streptophyta > Magnoliopsida > Poales > Poaceae > Aegilops > Aegilops umbellulata. Next base: position 72,299,061 of record CP136057.1, read on the forward strand.
AGATCCGATCTACTGCCGAACGGACGGCGCCTCCGCGTTCAACACACGTACATCCCGGGGACGTCTCCTCCTTCTTGATCTAGCAAGGGGAGAGGACAAGTTTAGGGAGGACTCCGGCAACATGACGGCGTGGTGGCGATGGAGCTCGTGGTTCTCCGCAGAGCTTTGCTAAGCACTACGAAGGAGGAGGAGTTGGAGGAGGAGAGGGCTGCGCCAAGGAAGGGGTGCGGCTGCCCTCTATCTCCCTCACTATATATAGGGGGAAGGGGGGTGGAGGAGGCGCCCTAGGGTTCCCTAGGGGAGGGGCGGCGGCCACAGGGGAAACCCTAGATGGGTTTGGGCGCCCCCACCCCTAGGAAACTTGCCCCCCAAGTCAAGAGGGGTGGCTGCCCTAGGGGAGGCGCCCCCACCTCTCCAGGTTACATGAGAGGGGTTGGGAGGGGCGCACAACCCCTTAGTGGGCTGGTGTGCCCCCTCCCCTTGGCCCATAAGGCCCCCCCAACGCTTGCCGGGGCCTCCGAAACACTTTTCGGTCACGCTGGTCGTCACCCGGTACTCCCAGAACAATTCCAGACTCCAATACCCTTCGTCTAATATATCGATCTTCACCTCCGGAGTTCCTCGTCACGTCCGGATCTCATCCAGGACTCCGAACAACCTTCGGTAACCACATACTATTTCCCATAACAACTCTATCGTCACCGAACCTTAAGTGTGTAGACCCTACGGGTTCGGGAACCATGCAGACATGACCGAGACACCTCTCCGTCCAATAACCAATAGCGGGATCTGGATACCCATATTGGCTCCCACATGTTCCACGATGATCTCATCGGATGAACCACGATGTCGGGGATTCGATCAATCCCGATTCAATTCCCTTTGTCAATCGGTATGTTACTTGCCCGAGATTCGATCGTCGGTATCCCAATACCTCGTTCAATCTCGTTATCGGCAAGTCACTTTACTCGTTCCATAATGCATGATCCCGTGACTAACTGCTTAGTCACATTGAGCTCATTATGATGATGCATTACCGAGTGGGCCCAGAGATACCTCTCCGTCATACGGAGTGAGAAATCCCAGTCTCGATTCGTACCAACCCAACAGACACTTTCGGAGTTACCTGTAGTGCACCTTTATAGCCACCCAGTGACGTTGTGACGTTTGGTACACCCAAAGCATTCCTACGGTATCCGGGAGTTGCACAATCTCATGGTCTAAGGAAATGATACTTGACATTAGAAAAGCTTTTAGCAAACGAACTACACGATCTTGTGCTATGCTTAGGATTGGGTCTTGTCCATCACATCATTCTCCTAATGATGTGATCCCATTATTAATGACATCTAATGTCCATGGTCAGGAAACCATAACCATCTATTGATCAACGAGCTAGTCAACTAGAGGCTCACTAGGGACATGTTGTGGTCTATGTATTCACACATGTATTACGGTTTCCAGTTAATACAATTATAGCATGAACAATAGACAATTATCATGAACAAGGAAATACAATAATAACCATTTATTATTGCCTCTAGGGCATATTTCCAGCAGCGCCAGCGTGGCATGGGCCTGCTGTCAGTGACCATGGCCTTCCCGTGAGGCGTGTGCGCGATCACTTTGCAGAAAACCCCTTCGATTTATTTTTTTGGGAAAAAACCCCTTGAGACGCGGGAACAAGGCGTCATGCAAATAAGCGCATAGATACCCCGAAATCGCTGGCTGCCCACAAGCCATTTTTCAGCTGCTCACCCTTGTGAACTTTGTGAAAGTTTTGGTAAATATGCCTAACACAATTTCTATGTTCTGAATAAGGAAAAACCTTCTGAATTGCATTTATTAAACCCTACAAAACAACAATATCATCATCAATAATAATAATAATAATAATAATAATAATAATAATAATAATAATAATAATAATAATAATAATAATAGCATAAACTAACATCAAACAATAGCATAAAATGGAAGAAAGTGTGCCCACCTTCTGCTTGTCACTCATAAGTGTATATGGTGTACTGTTTCTTATGTTGAGATCATCCTTCAATGAAGTTAAGAACCACTCCCAGCTGTGTGTTGACTCCACTTCACATAGGCCAAATGCAATAGGAAATATGCAGTCATTTGGGTCAATTCCTACTTCTGTCAACAAATTCCCCTTGTATCTTGTTTTAATGTGGCACCCATCAAGGAAAATGATCGGTCTACAAGCCTTAAGAAACCCCCTCTTACATGCATCATAAGACCAATATATTGTCGAGAAGTGGTCCTTTGTCCTCTTGGCCTTGTTGTGTAAAACCTCCTTTGTGCACAAGAAGAACTAACTTCCTGGATTGCTTCTTCTAAGCTCCTGCCCATAGTCCCATAGGGTTTGGTACTGATCGTCATCTTCTCCCTTAATCTTTTTGACTGCTGCCCTTCTTGCCCTTCCCAACTTGGTCCTCTTTGCAACCAAGTTGAATTATTGCTCAACTTTCTCTGAAAATTTCCTCAGAGGCATCTTCTCATTGTCTCTGAATTCATTCTTGAACTTGTGAGTAAGAAAAGGTGCAGTAAGAACTCTAAGGTCCCAAGCTTTGGTGCATGTATGCTTGTCGATGTACTTTTTTATTTGAATGCTACTTGACCTATTATCATGTCCTACCTTCAAGTACCAAGTACAACCTGGCTTGCATACAACCTCTAACAACTTTAAGTAACCCTACGCTTGTTCACCTTCACTCTATTTCCGACACTATATGCAACGAGAGCATGCCTCAACTCTTTCATATCTCCAAAGACCATTCCAAGCCTGAAAACAGGTGCATTGAGATCAGTGCTTGGGTTGAAAGTGCTGGATTTGTGTTTGAGCTTCTCTTTCTCTTCTTTTGACAAGTTCAAATGACTACCCTCTAATGCATCTTTTGGAAGTTCTCCCTCAAAGTCCTGCACATTTTCTTTCTCTATGTGATCATCAACATCTTTGTCCACATTGGCATCAAAGAGATCATCATCACCTGCTCATAGAAATCCTCATGTCTCAGCCTCTACATCCTCTCCATTTCCCTCTGAACTACTGCTTTCACCATTGTCACTAATGTCAAAATCTTCGTCCCCTTCTTCGTCTGCAATACCAGAATTAGATCCTTCTCCAAATGGCATAAACCTCTTTACTGGGCTTGAAAGCTTCTTTGTTGTACTGGGTTGTTTCTCTGAATAGCTGACATTTTGTTTACCATGCCTTAGTTTTTTTGGAGTTATAACCTTTGGCAAATCAGGCACTCCATGTATCAGCACATCATCTGTGGTTAGTGATTGAAGTGTGTCACCATGGTCTATAACCAGTACCAGGTTATTGTGCTCAATTGTTGCAACTATCATAAGAACAATGTTTGCATCACATGTCATAAGCTTCAGGCCCTCACCAAATGATTTTCCTGGTTGGGACCAATACACATCAGTCTTGGACACTTCATTGTCATATCCTAGTTGCACAAGAAAATCCTTTATCCACAACATTGACCAAGTGTCACTCTAACAATTATCAAACCAGTCAACCATATAATCCATGTATGTCATGTTGCTTCCAGTTCCACAAAAAAAATCATTGTGATGGATCTCAACAGTGCACAAGCCATCAAATTGTCCTGCATTGTCAAATGAACTTAAATTACATACTGGACATGACCAAATTCAGTACAAAACAGAGCACTCACCTTCAGTACAGAACAGAGCACTCACATTCAGTAAAAACACAACAATCACATTCAGTTATGAACAGTGCAACCATATTCAGTTTAATACTCCCTCCGTCCCAAAATAAGTGTCTTAACTTTGTACTAGCTCTAGTACAAATTTGTACTAAGCTCAAGACACTTATTTTGGGACGGTGGGAGTAACTCCCAAATTTAGTTAAAACCAATGCAGTAACACTAGTGCACCATTTTGCAATGCACAACACTATACATCCATGCACTAACATCTCCTGAACAAAGCAACATTATTCACTTAGGAAATTGCAGCAAATATTCAGTATTTCCAGACATGCTAATTATACAGAAAGCACACGTTCAGTTCCACATATGTTTAGTACACACCCTGCATCAACGATGAAATCTTTCAATATAACGTGTCTAACATGAATTTTGGATTGTTTTCATCAACTTTTCTGAAGCAAAAAGGCGCCTCTTTGAAAACCCCCAACTAAACCCTAGGTCAGATTGGAGAAGCAGGATTTCTCACTAGTCGCAACTGATCCATAGGCCAAACACACGCTCGAATCGAAGCCTGAACATCTCAATCAACAGGGTACAAGCCACCGATCCTACCACACAAATCCTACCCGCGACGGCTGACAAAATCGGTAAATAAAAGAGGAGGTAGACACATGGGATCACTCACCGTATGTGGGTGCCACTTCCCTCGACCGTCGGCGGCGCGGTTCTTCCATCTCCTCTGACGACGGCCACATGGCGCAATTCCGCCTCCACCAGTCCCTCGGAACGATCGACAGGGAAGGGAGACGAAGCGGTGGGGTGTTACAATGGGCTGCCAGCGATTTCGGGGTACCTATGCGCTTATTTGCACGACGCCCTGTTCCCGCGTCTCCAGGGTTTTTTTTGCGCAAAAAGTAATAAAATCCAAGGGGCTTCTGCAAAGTGACCGTGCACACGCCTCGTGGGAAGGCCATGGTCGCTGACAGCAGGCCCATGCGCCGCTGGCGCCGCTAGACACAGCTGCATGGGAAGATCGTGACTGTATTTGCACCGTTTTGCAAGTTCAGTAACCACAAACGCGTATTTTACAACTTTGTGCATCAAAGTGACCATCGAGTGCAAGTTCTAAGACCGCGGGTGTATTTACCTTTATTACAAAGTCAGTTGACTGACAGCCCTCCTCTTCTCAGCAAGCGATGCGAAGGGCATCCTGGTCCCGAAGCAGGTTATGGCTATCGACCCCACATGTCAGCGGGTGAACATGATTGCGTGGTGTGTGGGATGTGTATAAATAAATAAATAAAAGGTCGTAAGCAGGCCGTTTGTGTTGCCATGATAATGCTCGGCTGTTCACTACTACACCACCAGCAGCAGATGGCAAGTGGGCCAATAAACCAGCCAGATCAGCCTGTCAGTGGGAGGAGGCTAAAGCAGCCGCAAGCGGGACCCACGCGCTAGCGGAGCAAGCGTGAATGGTGGGCAGGACCGTGCCGTCAAGTGCTCGTACGAACGAACGAACGAGCGGCGCCGCCACCACTACCTAGCCAGGCAAGCGTAGTGGCCTGTCCACCAGCCCACCCATGTCAGACGGCCAAGCAAACCGGGTATGCCGCCGTGAGCCGGGTCCACGCAGGTCGGGTGGCCCTGTCAGCGTTATCTATCCCTTTGTCTGCTTCTGCTTACACACAACTAAACAAACATGCTTTCTTTTTCCATTCTTCTGCTTATCACCTCCCGTTCGGCGGGCAAGACCGGCCGCGCACGCGAGCGCACCCGCACGGCGGCAGCTCGATGACGCGCGGGCCAGGGGGTCGCCCGCCCCACAGGTCAGCTTCACGGGCCCGCGTATTTCTGCGGTCAGACGAGACGCGACGAGACATCCGCACGCCTTTCCATAATAACTGCACGCGTTGCAGGAGGACGCAAGCGATTCGAGCTTACCAAAATTCCTGAAGAACGGGTGGTAATTAGCGCCCAAACCCCTGACTCTTTCTGTTTCTGGTAAACGAGCCCGCTCCGGTCCCTTTCCTTCCCAGCCCAGTACGGGGTACCGACCTGCCGTGGGGCGAGAAAAAAAAAGCCGGGGCGGGGGAGTAGCGGCAGGTCGCTGGCGATAACGGCACGCTTAAACTAATGACGTCTGGGCCACTGGGAGGCGTCGAGGCGGGTCAATAGTTGGCTAAAGTTACCCCGTCCGTCCCGCGTCAGTGGCCATGTCGGATCCACCCACCCACCACCAACACCAGTAGGCGCCCAATAGCTGCTGCTGCTCGGCGACTTTCGTTTCGGCGGCGGAGGGAGGCGGCATGAAGAACTTCTTCCGGAAGCTCCACATCGGGGAGGGGTCCGGGGACGGCGCGTCGTCGCCCGCCCCGCCGCTCCCCCGCAAGGGGAGCGGCGCAGGAGGAGGCGGAGGCGCGGCTCACCATACCCTCCCCGAGCAGCGGCAGCAGCAGCCGCCCTCGGTGGTGTCCAGCTGGCTCGACTCCGTCCCGACGCGGCCCCCGCCCCCGACGCCCCCGTCCCCCGCGGAGGCGGAGGGGTCGGCGTCCGCGTCGCCGGGTGGGGAGGATAGGCGGCCATCGGGGCCGGTGGGCGAGAGGAGGCGCGCGCAGGAGGAGGGAATGGAGCGCAGGCTCTCGCAGGAGGGCGAGCGGCGGCGATCGCGGGAGGAGGACGCGGTGGAGGAGCGGGTCATCAGGGAGTCGTCCGAGGCGGAGGAGAGGAAGCGGGAGAGGGAGAAGGAGGAGGACGACCTGGAGGAGTTCCAGCTGCAGCTCGTGCTGGAGATGAGCGCCCGGGACAACCCCGAGGAAATGGAGATCGAGGTCGCCAAGCAGATGAGCCTGGGCTTCCGCCGCCCCGCGAGCTCCCTCGCTGAGGTCCTCGCGGCCCGATACTGGGTCAGTTACCAATCTAGCCCTGCCTGCTTCCATGATCGATTCCGATTGTCCATAATATTTCTGGTATCGCAGTTGTGATCATCCATTACGGTAATGCTCATTGCTGTGTGCTTCCTAGTCTTCTAGCTAGAGCGTGATGCTGGTATATTCTTTGCTAGATTCGTAGCAGTAGGAGCTCTCTCTTAAGCAAAGTTGTAGCTACTTTGGAACACTGAAGATGATATCCACAGGGACCCCAAAACTTAATAATTGTATGTCATGGCATGTTGAATCCAGCATGAGTAACTAACAGAAGTTGTTTGGTTGCGCCATACCGAAAACCCACGAATTCAGGGAAATATTCAAAAGGACTAACCTCTTGATAGGAATTCTTCGGAGTTTGTGTTACAGGAGAACATCTGATACTCACTTTCATGTATGACTATATGCCACAGTATAATGTCTTGTGTGTGTTCCAGAGTGTGATGCTGGTAGATCCATTATTAGCGGTTGACTGGTAACAGTAGGAGCTCCTTCAGCAAATTAGTTCTTCTATGTTTATACTTATTTGTAATCACTAATTTGTTGCTTGATAATGCATGACTCCTATGTCGACTTTGTAAACAGGATTGATGGACCATAAATGAACACAAATGGCATCTTCAATAGTGTTTCTTATAGACCATGTATTGTGGTGTTTCTATATACTCAAATGCTCATTACTTTTATTCTACCCTTACCATATTCTGACACATATCATATGATATATTTGTTCATGCTCCACAGAATTTCAACGCCCTTGGCTATGATGACAAAATAACAGATGGCTTTTATGATCTCTACGTCATTGGGAATGGGCCGGCATCAATAAACATGCCCTCTCTGAGTGAACTGCGAGCACAGCCAGTTTCACATAATAGTGTCAACTGGGAAACTGTATTGGTTCACAGAGGTGAAGATCCTGAGCTTATGAAACTTGAGCAGAAGGCTTCAATCATTGCTGTTGAACTTCGATCGAGAAATTCAGAATTTGTTGGCAATGTTTTGATTCAGAAACTTGCTAATTTAGTTTCTAACCACATGGGTGGACTAATATTTGATCCTGAGAACACGTCGAGAAAATACCAGAATATGATCAGATCCCTGAGAGCACGTATTGGAAGTGTAGTTGTGCCTCTTGGCCAATTAAAAACTGGTCTAGCTCGTCATCGCGCGCTGCTATTTAAGGTCAGTAATTTACAAATATATTAAACATTTTTAGATGGCGGGACCAATCGTGTCCTATCTTTGTACAAGCAGAATTTGCTAAGCATGGATATCTGTTGTAATGTTTTAGTTTGTCACCCTGTAATTCGATGCAGAACTTCATATCAGCATTGTTGTTTCACATTGTTCTAATACCAAAATGGATGATAACGTTTCCTCGCTGCTCTATGAAATATATAGATATAATGCAGCAAACCATGAGCGAAACATTTGTTAAAAAACGATCCATTAGTATGCTAACAATTGCTTCACTGACATGTGGAAACACTGTGCAAGACATTTGTCCAATAGGTACCTCACTGGTGTACTAATAGTTATTTCCTCTTCACACTTGGATGTAGGTTTTGGCTGATAGCCTTGATATCCCTTGTCGACTCCTGAAAGGAAGGCAGTACACTGGATCGGATGATGGAGCTTTGAACATTGTGAAATATGACGATGGAAGGTATTACACCCTTTGCACACACAGTCAGCGTAAATGAGATTCTGTATCACATATAAGCATCTGATGGGATAATTGTGCTGTGCGTGGTTAGATTTCTTGGTTCACCCAAATGTTAGGACCTAGAAAAAACTAAAGAAGATGCATTAGAGACTTCATAACTTCTATGCCATGCTGCACTTTGCAGGGAGTTCATCGTTGATCTCGTGACAGATCCTGGCACAGTTATTCCTTCAGAGGGTGCTGTTTTGTCTACAGAATTTGAAGACTGTTCCTACTCAGATAATCATCAGTTAAGCAAAGCTGATACAGCCAATCACTTGGGATCTTCTCACAGTGGAGTCTCAAATTCTGCATGTGATTCCTTTGAGTATGAGCTACTTGACAGAAGATCGACATCAAGCAACGTTGGTCCTTCTGATACAGATGGAGCTGCGACTAGTCAAACAAGCAATCAACAAAATACGATAAGTTCTTTTGAAAATTTATCGGTTAGCACATTCCCAAGTGAAAATAAACCTCTTATCAATGAAAGTAGAGGCACAGAAGAAGCGGTGGCACCAAAGAACAAAGAAAAACCAGTTGGTGCAAATAATTCTCTGTCAAGTTCACCTTCTTCCCCAGAAGTGGGCAGCACTACGGGTTTCCGGAGGATGAAAGTAAAGGATATCTCAGAGTACATGATTCATGCTGCCAGGGAAAATCCACAGTTAGCGCGGAAAATCCATGAGGTCTTACTTGAAAATGGAGTAGTGGCACCGCCTGACTTGTTTTCAGAAGATTCAATGGAGGAGCCAAAAGATCTAATTGTGTGTGATGCCACCCTATTTCAAAGCAAGGATGAAATGAAAAGGAGAATGAATGAGGTTGGATCAAGGGAATATGCTGATCGTGGTCATGGCCCATCACCGTCTCATCGTCCTGGGCATGAACTCCAATCAAAAGCTGTACCTCACCGCGCACTTCTGGACTCACTTAAACCTGTCGAGGGTTTGGGTATATACCACCATCCGGATATCCGTGATAACACATCTCCCTATTTTTCTCATTATGAACCTTCGGCACCTCCCCAGGAAACTCCGTCACAGCTCTCAAAGCAATTGCCTGTCACGGCTGCTGCTGTTGCAACTGCTGCAGTGGTAGCGTCTTCGATGGTTGTCGCAGCCGCAAAATCTAACAGTGATATGAAATTTGATGTGCCCGTTGCAGCTGCAGCCACCGTTACCGCAGCTGCAGTTGTTGCAACAACTGCTGCTGTTAGCAAGCAATATGAACACTCGGAGCCTGGTAATCAGCTACTTAGTTTACCAAGCACATCTGAACGAAATGAATCAGTTGAGAAAGCTGCAGATGACTTTTGGGATAAACAGCACACTGAAATTGGTCATGGCCAAGATAATGCTCTAGATCAAGAAAGGGATTCTGCCGAAGTTCCTCGGGAAGCTGAAAGAACCTCAGATAAATCAAGCGGGACAGAAAGTGCAAAATCTGAAGTTACTCTAGACGATGTTGCAGAGTTTGAGATGCAGTTGGAAGAAATCGCAATCGGGGAACGGATTGGCCTTGGTACTGCTCTCTTGATTTATTTACATGAATTTTATCTTACTCATATTATTTTTTCAGCGGCTGTGTGTAATGATTCTCTGATGTTAGCATAAAATGATTTCAAAGGTTTTAATTTCCGTGCAACCAATTTGTGTTTCAGGATCATTTGGAGAAGTTTATAGAGGTGAATGGCATGGAACAGTAAGTCTTTCAGTTTAAATGTGCTCTTATAGTCTTCAAATTTATTAACTAGTTCCATGTCAATTGCTAAATGAGCAACTACTGATGTGAAAGAAATGTTGACTTATAACATTGAGACTATAGATCTCTAATTCTCAGTGTCATTGACATTTATCAATGAGGAAAGTCAATTAAAATTCTGCAAAAAACGCCATCTTGTTCTTTTTCTCCTCCATAATGTGAAATGCTTGCATTGAGATACAAAGGTAAATAAATAATGTTAAGTGTTTGAGCCTTGCACCAAAAGAGAAATTTTTACCAGTAGACTTTTGCCACCTGTTGCTTTCTGTTTTCACCCAGGCCTTGAATTGAAATGTGATATTTATAGTGACAGGCTTCAATAATCATTCTGGTTAGTTTGAAGATTCCTCATGTTTGCTCTGCATTTTGTGTTAATCATTTAGCAACAACAACAACAACGAAGCCTTTAGTCCCAAACAAGTCGGGGTAGGCTAGAGGTGAAACACATAAGATCTCGCGACCAACTCATGGCTCTGGCACATGGTTAGCAAGCTTCCACACACCCCTGTCCATAGCTAGTTCTTTGGTGATACTCCAATCCTTTAGGTCTCTCTTAACTGACTCCTCCCATGTCAAATTCGGTCTACCCCGACCTCTCTTGACATTCTCCGCACGCTTTAGCTGTCCGCTATGCACTGGAGCTTCTGGAGGCCTACGCTGAATATGCCCAAACCATCTCAGACGATGTTGGACAAGCTTCTCTTCAATTGGTGCTACCCCAACTCTATCTTGTATATCATCATTCCAGACTCGATCCTTCCTCGTGTGGCCACACATCCATCTCAACATACGCATCTCCGCCACACCTAACTGTTGAACATGTCGCCTTTTAGTTGACCAACACTCAGCGCCATACAACATTGCGGGTCAAACCGCCGTCCTGTAGAACTTGCCTTTTAGCTATTGTGGCACTCTCTTATCACAGAGAATGCCAGAAGCTTGGTGTCACTTCATCCATCCGGCTTTGATTTGATGGTTCACATCTTCATCAATACCCCCATCCTCTTGCAGCATTGGCCCCAAATATCGGAAGGTGTCCTTCTGAGGCACCACCTGCCCATCAAGGCTAACCTCCTCCTCACACCTATTAGTACTGAAACTGCACATTATGTACTCGGTTTTAGTTCTACTAAGCCTAAACCCTTTCGATTCCAAGGTTTGTCTCCATAACTCTAACTTCCTATTTACCCTCGTCCGACTATCGTCAACTAGCACCACATCATCCGCAAAGAGCATACACCACTATCTTAATCGGGAAGTCATCAATGTCGACATCACTTGTTTGAACACTTGTCACAACATTATCGTACATATCCTTGATGAGGGTAATGTACTGTACTTTAATGGGACTTTGTGTTTCTCCAAGGCCCACCACATGACATTCCGTGGTATCTTATCATAGGCCTTCTCCAAGTCAATGAACATCATATGCAAGTCCTTCTTTTGCTCCCTGTATCTCTCCATAAGTTGTCGTACCAAGAAAATGGCTTCCATGGTCGACCACTCAGGCATGAAACCAAACTGATTTTTGGTCACACTTGTCATTCTTCTTAAGCGGTGCTCAATGACTCTCCCCCATAGCTTCATTGCATGGCTCATCAGCTTAATTCCACGATAATTAGTACAACTCTGAACATCCCCCTTGTTCTTGAAGATTGGTACTAATATACTCCGTCTCCATTCTTCTGGGCTTCTGGCATCTTGTTTGCCTGAAAAATGAGGTTGAAAAGCTTGGTTAGCCATACTATCGCTATGTCCCTGAGGCCTTTCCACACCTCAATGGGGATACAATCAGGGCCCATCGCCTTGCCTCCTTTCATCCTTTTTAAAGCCTCCTTGATCTCAGACTCCTGGATTCGCTGCACAAAACGCATGCTGATCTCGTCAAAGGAGTCGTCCAGCTCATTGGTAGAACTCTCATTCTCCCCATTCAACAACTTGTTGTAGTACTCCCGCCATCTATGCTTAGTCTCCTCCGTCCTTGATGCATTTGACTTGGCCAATATCCCTCGTCTTCCTCTCTCGGATCTTGGCCATCTTATAGATGTCCCTTTCGCCTTCCTTCGTGCCTAACCGTTGGCAGAGGTCCTCATACGCCCGACCCCTTGCTTCACTGACAGCTCGCTTTGCAGCCTTCTTCACGATCTTGTACTTCTCTATGTTTTCTGTACTCCTATCCAGGTATTGGTGTCTGAAATAATCTTTCTTCTCTTTAATCGCCTTCTGGACATCATCATTCCACAGCCAGGTATCCTTATCTTCGCTTCTCCTTCACCCTGGACACTCCAAACTCCTCCGAGGCCCCCTTACGAATGCAAGTCGCCATCTTCATGCACACATTGTCCGCATCCCCTCCTTCCTCCCAAGGGCCCTCCTTAATGACCCTCTCCTTGAATGCCTGAGCTACCTCCCCCTTGAGCTTCCACCACTTCGTTCTAGCAACTTTGGCACGCTTATCCTGCTGGACACGAATCCGAAAGCGAAAGTCCGCAATCACCAGCTTATGCCGCTCTCCCCAGGTATAACCTTACACTTTACAGTCTAGGCACGTACGCCTATCTTCTCTTCTATCTTCTCTTCTCGAGAGGATGAAATCAATCTGGCTTGAGTGTTGGCCACTACTAAAAGTCACCAGATGCGATTCTCTCTTTCTAAAAGGGTGTTAGCTGTCGTAGACTAGAGCAAAGCTTAAGAAATCTTCTCCTTCTTGATTCCTGATGCCATAGCCAAAGCTCCCATGCACCCCTTCAAAACCTGTGTTAGATGTACCCACGTGGCCATTGAGGTCTCCTCTTATGAAGAGCTTCTCGCCAATCGGTACACTCCTAACCATGTCTTCTAGGCCTTCCCAGAACTCCCTCTTGGTATTCTCATTGTGGCCTACTTGCGGGGCATACGCACTGATAACATTGAGAACTAAGTCCCCAACTACCAGCTTGACTAGGATAATCCGGTCCCCACGTCTCTTGACGTCTACCACTCCATACTTGAGGCCCTTGTTGATCAAGATGCCTATGCCATTTTTGTTTGCAGCCGTCCCCGTGTACCACAACTTGAAGCCGGTATCCCCCACCTCCTTCTCCTTTTGTCCCCTCCATTTGGTTTCTTGGACGCAAAGGATATCAACACTTCTCCTCACCGCTGCATCTACTAGCTCCCGAAGCTTCCCTGTCAGAGACGCTACGTTCCAGCTACCTAAGCGAATCCTCCTAGGCTCGGCTAGCTTCCTTACCCTTCGCACTCGTCTAGTCAAATGCGAAGACCCTTGCTCATTTTCCACTACATCCGGGCGCCGATGTAGAGCGTCACTAAGGATGCGACGACCCGATCCTCGCTAGCTTGCCACCGTATCCGGATCAAGATACGGCGCGCCACCGGGGGGTGACGGCCCGGCCCTTGCCCATTTGACACCACACCCGGGTTCCGATGTGGCGCATCGCTGAGAGGGTTACACCCCAATGAAAATCTTTTGGGTTTCATCTCCATAAGAGTGGCTGAGTTTTTACATTGTCTCACCAAGCCTATCACACCCTCCTCCTTTACCCAGGCTTGGGACCGGCTATGTTGAAACAACATAGGCGGAGTTGTGTTAATCATTTAGCAATCCCTTTAATTTTTATATTCTGTTTAATGCCATTTTTAAAGAATAATAAGTTGCTTTGCCTATAGGAAGTTGCAGTCAAGAAGTTTTTGCAACAAGATATTTCGAGCGATGCTCTGGATGAATTTAAAGCTGAGGTAAACTGCTTTCTATATTCGAAATGGCATAAATAGATGTAAGTACATTGATGTCGGCTTTGTTGGTGTTTATTATGCCTATGTAAGTATGTCCTGATGTCTGTTGTACAGTGCTGTTGGCTTTCATATGCACTCTGCGTGTGCACTTTGTAAGCCAAGCGTCAAGGTTTCTGTGAAGTAATCATATTTTTTCTGCGCTTTTGTAAATTGTACTGCATTGCAGTAGAAATTATGTGTAATGGTAGATTTACTGGTTGAGTTTACACCATATTCTCTAGATAATTACTTTTGACAATAGATTCATACTAATTGAGTGCAAATTCAAGCAGGCTATTGCTAGAAATTAAGTCAGTAGCCTGACCACAGTTTGTTTCCTTCATGTGTAGTAATGGTTTAATAAGTTTGTTCTTATGCAGTTATCCTGATAATTGCTTCATGTCTAGGTGCGAATAATGAAGCGGTTACGTCATCCTAATGTTGTTCTTTTCATGGGTGCTATCACTCGGGTGCCTAATCTTTCCATTGTCACCGAATTTCTTCCAAGGTAGCTTTCTTGGTTTTTTTTTTATTTGAGGCTTGTGTTTATCATCATAAGATCATCATGCCACTTGACCATTCGATGCAAAGTTTGACGTATCATGAAGATGTTTTTCTTTCTGACAACTTCTTCTGAACTAGTTTTACTTAAATTTATACGCGGCATGTTGCTCATGGATTTTCTAGAATTCACTGAAGCAATTGGCACAAAGGAATTAATCAATCATTTATCCTTACAAGTGTCGAATTCTTGAATAATTAGTTTGTTATGATTTTTGCTCTGGACAATAATTTTGTTCTATGTTTTCTGGGTGTCATTGTTTTGATCTCATCTTCTCGATCATGTAATGTTTTAATAACCTGGCTTGCTTTGTAAGTCGAGCTAATTTAAATTAAGTGAGAGCAGTTTGTAAGTCGAGCTAATTTAACATTAAGTGAGAACAGACAAGTATCTCACACATTCCAGAATGCTCGTCAGCAACCCCCTTTAAGGAGCGCACATTAGATTGCTGACAGAAATAAACATGAAACGATTTGGAGGCTGATATAAATAGTAGAGAACAAATGTAACCCCCCCCCCCCTCCTCTTTCATCTATAAATTATGTCCGCTTTAGTTCCATAACATCCTTTAAATGAGTTCACAGTATTTACTAATTACTAGGTGTGCTATTGGTATTACAGAGGTAGCTTGTTCCGGTTGATTCATCGACCTAACAACCTGTTGGATGAAAAGAGGCGGTTAAGAATGGCACTTGATGTGGTAAGACCAATACATGCTTTAAATATATCTATCTGTAAGATGTTGACAAATGCAGGCAACAAATACAGCTAATATACTGCTTACTAACTTGCTTCCGATGGTCTGTAGGCACGAGGTATGAATTATCTGCATAATTGCACACCAGTTATAGTCCATAGAGACCTGAAATCTCCAAATCTACTGGTTGACAAGAACTGGGTTGTGAAGGTAACACACAAGTTCCATTATATCAATGGCATTCTGTGCTCTGTTTTTATTGCAAGCTATATAACTTTTTGCGTTTAGGTTTGTGATTTTGGCCTATCAAGAATGAAGAACAATACCTTCCTATCATCAAGATCAACAGCTGGAACAGTAAGCTTGCATGATCCTGCAATTTCTGTATAACTTTTATTTTGTGTGAGCAGTGCTCTAAGCTTTAAGCTACTGCATATTTCCATCTGTGGGAGAGTATAGATGAACTTCCTTCTGCATGTTTAAATTTTGTTGAAGTGTACGGGTTCTCCAGTTCCGGAAACCGTTCTCTCCTCTCTTAATAAACGAATGCCATTGAACGGCTGGGAAGACATCAGGAAGCCAATTGCTAAAAACACACACAAGTGACCCCCTTTATTTATTTATTTTTGCGAAAAAGTGACCCCTTTTATATTATACTAAAGTATTTTAGTTCAAAGTCCACAAATAGCTAGCGCCTAGTGGTGTAGTCACATAGTTCACTAATGTACTTATGGTAGCGCACGGGATTAAGTGTCTTCGAATTTTGTTGCACTTATATCAGATAATTCTTGTACATTGGCGGAAAACAAAACTTGATTATGTTACATGTAGGCGTTCTAGTTTGCATCTAGGTGGTTCAAGTGCTCTACCATACATATTACTAAATGTGTGCGTTGGTGTGCAGGCGGAGTGGATGGCACCTGAAGTTCTACGTAATGAACCATCAGATGAGAAGTTAGTCTACTGCTTAAAACCCAGTTCATATGTTCATATCTCACATAAATTTGTGCTTGCTGAAATGGTTGTGTATGTTGGCAGATGCGATGTCTTTAGTTACGGTGTCATACTGTGGGAACTTTGTACGCTACAACAGCCTTGGGAAGGTATGAATGCAATGCAAGTCGTTGGAGCAGTTGGGTTTCAGAGTCGCCGACTTGACATTCCAGATAACGTCGACCCCGCCGTAGCAGAGATCATAACAAGATGCTGGCAGACGTTAGTATGCCTAATCCGCTCGGTTGCAATTTCAAAATATTGCACACTGGGCCTTCATAATAATCATCCGCAGTCTTGTTCGGTAAATGTACAATTCCTAGTAGTCTGAATGTTCTTGCCTCCTGTATTGCTGCAGGGACCCCAGGGCGCGACCTTCATTTGCAGAGATCATGGCTGCATTAAAACCATTACTGAAGCCCTTACCCGCGAACCAAGCACCAAGGCAGAGAGTACAGCAAGCAGAGGGGTAGGGAAAAACGAAGATGAGCAGCTGCCCAACGTCCATACCTACAGGAATTGTTTTTTGTACAGTTACACCAAATGCGTGTGCAGAGTAAAGAGCGTGCGTGATGTTGGCCCGTTTGCTTTCCTGTAAAGATGTAAGTTCGTCCCAACAGTGGCATGAGCCGTATTAAGCCCGCCTGTCATCGATCCATTCACGAAGACGGACACTGTCAGACCATGTAACGGTTGAACAAGGAACTGACGTGGCGGGGCGAAACAGGGGCTTTGTTCATACCATCTCTCCTCCCCTCCATTTCCCTCTTGTGTTTCCACCAAATGGTGGCTATATGTGCCAACACATGTAATGTAATGCTGTCAGGTGTCAGTCAGAACCAAAAGGAAGAAAAGGATGAAAAGCTTGTTCAGTTTGTGATATGTTCGGGTTCCCAGGTTCAGGTGTTTCACTGCATACTCTCACCTGCTTCTGTTCTGCTATTTACAGGCAACAAGTACGTGCGTCGTGCCGTTTGCTGCACATCTCGACGGTCGTCAGGCAGCGGCAAATGGAGCGAGAGAAACCATTGGTCTTAGCCAGTCGCCGCGATCCTCGGGCGGGGGAAAGAGGACGCGCGCTGCTTCCGCGCCCATCTCCGCTTGACCGATTCCCAGCCATGGAAACTCCCCGAGCGGCCCGCGCGATCCTCTTTCTTCTTCCCGTGCTAGCCGATCCCATTCGATCCCTCTCCGCAGCCTCGAGCAGACGCGGACGAACGTGCGCACGGGATGGCGAGCATCTTCTGGGGCGGCGCCCAGGCCGACGAGGTGGCCGACTTCGACGAGCACGACCCCACCCCCTACGGCGGCGGCTACGACATCACCCTCACCTTCGGCCGCGCCCTCCCGCCCTCCGACGAGATCTGCTACCCCATCTCCACCGCCTCCACCTCCTCGTCCTCGCACGACAGCCACGGCGCGGCCGAGCAGCACCGCAGGAGGCCGCAGGACCAGGACAGCCACGGCTCCGCGGGGCACGGAAGGAGGCCGGAGGAGTCACACGGCTCCGCTGCTGGTTACGGGCACGGGAGGAAGGCGCACGACGACGACGACGACGACGGTGGTGCGTACCGGAAGCCAAAGCCGTCCCACGGCGACGACGACGACCGGCCCAGCTACGGCCGCAAGAAGAATGTGAGTGCCCATCCCGGCCACGGACTTTGTTACGTTCCGGAATGTATGGGCCCACAGACACCGTTGACTCCGTTCCCCTGAAAATTATCTCTTGCTGTATTTTTCTGCAGGACGACGACGACGACGATGAGAGGCGGTCGCGGTACAAGAAGCGCGACGACGACGATGATGAGAGGAAGCCACGGCACAAGAAGCGTGACGATGACGACGACGATGACCATGAGAGGAAGCCGCGCTACAAGAAACGTGATGACGACGACGATGATGATGACAGAAAGCCGCGTTACAAGAAGCGCGATGACGACGACGACGATGATGATAGGAAGCCACGTTACAAGAAGCACGATGATGATGACGACGACGACGATGATAGGAAGCAGCGTCGCGGGAACAACCGCCGCCGCCACGATTACGATGATTGATCAAGGCATCATGACATGAGTTTAGCTGACGCTAATAAGAATAGTTGCGGCCGGCTTTGCATCGATGAATCTCCATTTCCTATTTTTTTTCAAGCATTTTTCATTTGGCTATTCACCGGTCACCATGCATCCAATCGTATGCCCGAGCTTCTCTTGGAATAAAATGTGCAGTTTGACCTATTTGTGTTCTAGTATGAGGATTTTTTTCCCCAAGGGCTGTGAAATCCAGATAAACTTCTTTTAAAAAAAATTCCAGATAAACGGTGGTAATTATGCGACTGAAAATGCTCTAGTAGTTTACATCTCCTGTCCTAGGGCACTGGTCAGCTGGCGGTTACTGCTTCCCGTCGTAATCGCGCAGCGTATTGGCAACGCTGGCCAGTAGACCGTGCATGTGCTCATGCGTGGTCCTGTATCCCGTATCAAGTTGATGCGTTTGTCTCACTTCTCTTCTTTTTTTACATGTCCTTGGGCACTTCCCTGGTACTGCTACGTGCCATTTCTGTGCTCATTTAATCTCGCCCACTTGCGATTTGCCTTCCAAGCAACCGTGTCAAGTTGATGAGTTTCTCCTTCTTCGGTACTACCTTCGTTTTCCTTGACATGTCCTTGGGTACTTCCCTGGTACTACGTACCATTTCTGTGCTCATTTAATCTGGGCTTCTTGAGTTTTGCCTTCCAAGCAATGTCGGCTTCCTCACAACCTCGGTGAAATGCAAGATGTTCCAGAAACATGATTTTGTCCTGCCTGTAAAATCCTGACGTGTTCTTTCCTGGACACCAGTGTGCTATTTGGGTTTGGTAGTCCGGCACCCTGCTCCCTGGCGGCTCGAACCCTAGCCGCCGCCAGGAGAGGCCATCTTTCAGCGCCGTCCTCCGGCGGCTCCCCTCCGTCGGCGACCTCGGTCGTCGGTGATGAGGGGAGTCGCCGGATCCACGCATGTGGATAGTTTTTACTCCTGTGTAGTCTAGGTTTTTTAGGTTGTTCATCGTTTTCGCTTCGGCGGCGGCGATGACGGCGCTGAATAAAGATTCTTAGGATCTTTCCCTGACGAGGCCATCGGTCCTATGGTTGGGTATGAATTTGGAAATCAGTCTGTTCAAGTAAGGATGATGTGGCGGCGGCGGCATCCTCGTGGTGGATCTGTGTCCTCGGGCTCCGTCGTTGCGACGACGTTTGCTCCAGCGTCGGCGTGGAGCTTGGGGGTAGTCCAGAAACGGATGTAGATTGTGGTCTGCATCGACGATATCTGGAAGACAGAACGTGTGCTGGGTTCGTGGTTCGTGGATGACAGGTATGGTTTCCTCCTTCGGCGTCTTAATCATGATGGGGTGCCAGATCGAGAGTTTGATGGCGTGTCCGGGGTGTTGCCCCGGTCTGATTCGTTCAACGACAATGGCTTCACTTTTGGTGAGCCACCTTTGAGGTCCGCAAAGCTGCATACCAACGACGGAGCCGCGTCGAGCTCGGGTGAGGAGGCGATTCGTCATTCTTTTCTTCGGTGGCTGCTATGGTGGTGCCGGAGGCAGGCGACAGACGTTCATGTCTCAGAGATATTCTGTTATCTTTTCAGTTTTGTCATGTCGGTTCTTATGTGACTTGTACTTTGTTCTTTATGATATGAATGAGACACGTATTACCATTTAAAAAAAAGTCGTGCATGCATGCGATCTACCCTTGGATGTCGTGTGCTCACCAACTTGTATATGCCCGAAATGGCGTGGGGAACGGCAACTCAATTAGGATTTGGCATGGCCGCTGGATCCCGAGAAATGGCAGCGGAAGGCCGGTGACTCCGCAGGGCCGGTGCCGTCTCCGTTGGGTGAGCGAATTGTTGGATAACCATGGTGCTTGGCGGATGGATGTGGTACGCGATACCTTCTTCCCGGTGGACGCCGAGGAGATAGCTAAGATTTGGACATCACCTCAGATGGGCGACAATCTCCTCGCGTGGGGTCCTGAGGGTAACACACACTTCTCGGTGCGGAGTGCTTATCGACTTGCTTTGGAAGATCATCTTCGATCTTCATCAGTCACGGCGAGCAGGGCACCAGATGGGCGACGAGCCATCTGAGCTTTTATTTGGAGATGCCCTGCTCCTCCTAAGGTTCGCACTTTTACCTGGCGCTTGATCACGGACTGCCTGCCCACTTGGGTTAATAAAAATCGGCGAGGATTGGAAGTTTCTGACCAATGCCCTCTCTGTGCGATGGAGCCGGAGGACACATTTTATTCCTTTTGCAGATGTCCCAGGACGGTGGCCCTTTGGCAAGCGATGACAGAGCAATGGCGAATTCCTGCTGCTACGACATTCCATCGGACGAGCACGGAGTGGCTCGCCCAAACTCTTTGTGACCTGCTTGACATGGAGAGGATGAAACTCATGATGACCCTTTGGCGCTGCTGGTACGTACGCAATGAAATGACGCATCGCAAGCAGCCTCTCCTCCGGTCGAAGAGTCCAAGAGGTTCCTCCTCAGCTACGTTGATTCACTCGTGGGCATCCAAAACAACCCAACATCCGGCGAAAGGCAAACAAGTGGTTGATGTGGTGACGCCCAGCAAGCCTGTACCACATGCTCGGATTGCGAACGAGGCACGATCACGATGGACTCCTCCAGCGGATGGGTGGACCAAACTCAATGTCGATGGATCGTTCTGTGCCTCCACCGGAACGGCCGGCGCCGGAATGATTCTGCAGGACACTTTGGGTAAGATCATTTTCTCATCATGCAGAGAACTAAGAGCATGTGCAGAACCTTTAGAAGCCGAACTTCTATCCTGCTTGAAGAGTTTGAACCTTGCCTTGCAGTGGACGCAGCTACCTATTGAAGTGGAGACAGACTGCCGTGTTGCTCTTAAGATGATCACAACAGTGGACAGAGATTGATCCCGTTACTCCATGCTGGTTGATCAGATCAGGAGGCTTATGTTGGAAGGGAGAGTAGTTAAGCTAGCTCATATATGTAGGGAGCAGAATAGCATCAGTCATTATCTAGCTAGCTTCGGTAGAACTAAACGTCGCACGGTTGTATGGCTGGGGTGGAGGCCAGGCAATGTCCCTGATTATGTAAGACTGATTATGCTCTTGAGTGATGAATAAAACTCCCTTTCATCCGAAAAAAAGAAAAGAAATGGCGAGCCGGTCCTCTCAAGTTGTCGATGGTGACAGCCACGTGAACTAACTCAGCCCCATGAGCGAATCAACCTGTGGTTGAATTTGTTAGGTGGACAGTGATATCCTCAACCCACAAGGGATCAAATCCTGGTGCTCGCACTATTTCTGGATTTACTTCAGAATTTCCGGCGATGCGCTTTCAGTGGGAGGAGACGTTTCCGCCGACGACGAGGCGTCTACGGTGACTTCGTAAATCTCAAAATGATATGTCGGCTCAGTCTCTCAGAGGTATTCATAGGGGTAGGATGTGCGTGTATGCGTTCATAAGGATGAGTGTATGCGCGTGTATATGAACGCTTGTGTCTGTACTGATGCTAAAAAAAAAACTCAGCCCCATGAGCCCGGTAAGAAAACAAAACAAAGAAAACCCTCAGCCCCATGAGCTTAGCTAAGGACACGGGCGATACGGCCGATGCGACGGGTGCTTGGATCTTGCTCTTGGCTACCACCGCGTGACCCTTTCACGGACCACAGGTACATGACAGCATTTTGTGCATGTCCCCACCTCTTTTTTTTTTGAGAAACTTTTTCAAATCACGAATCAGTATAAAATAGTTGATCCTTACAAGCACACTGAAACGCAAACACAAAGAACCATGAACACCTAGAGTACACTAAGACAACCATAACATAAGAAAATTTCCGGAGCCCTGTGTCATCATCCCTGAATCTTGAGAGAAGACCCCTGCAGCAGAAAAATCTGTAACCAGTCGCAAACAGGTCATCATCTTCGACCACGGTACAATTGCCGCCACGCTGCTTCCTCCTTTCTTGACACCAGCGCTGAGAGGGCATGGACATCAATCCAACACACCTGCAACAGCCGTTGCCATCTTTGGCTTTGAGTACCGCGAAAAGTGTCCCTCTCGGAAAAGAACTCGAGTCATCCGACCGGTCCAGCACCGCGGCCGGGCCATCCGCCCGGACAAAGCAGGATCTCCCACCAGCATCAGCGCAGAGGAATTAGAAGAACAGCAACAACAAATCATACCAACAAGGAAAAGAAAGGTCTTCGTCTCCCTGCCTCCATTGCCCATCTGAGGATCCAAACGGCCACTGCCGATGGACCTCCAACCACCATAGCCCGCAACCTCGACGAGATCCAGGGATCCCCAACACCGCTGGCTCCTAGATGAAGGCAAAAGCCTCGCCTGACCGCGAACGGAGCCCGAAGAAACTTATTCCAACGCGACACCACCGCAACGGCCTCGGCAGTGTCTCCCTCAACCCTAACCCTACCACACCCACCTAGCGAACAGACCCGAGGTTCCCCCTCCCTCCCGCCGCCGGAGCGGCCGACGGAGAGAGAGGGAACCGGCGGCGTCACCGGCGGCGCGCAAGGGATCCCTCTTCGCCTCCTTGATCGCCTAGATCCTACTTTTCCGGGCGCGAGCGCTGCCGCAAACGTATCGAGGTGCCCACCTCTTTCTAGAACCTTCGGGATTCCGTGCGGCCGCTGCGTCACGACCCGTCTCGCCCTCGGAAGAATGAAATAATGCACGGTAGTGCTAATTTTTTCCTGAGGATCATGCACGGTAATGCTAACTGGCGAGCATTCGTTGAAAAGGAACCCTCAGTGGACGCCCACACAGCTGTTCCATCGAGATCAAAAGACATTGGGCCTGAAAATAAAACCAGATGATCAAGGACAACCGGTCATGCGTTGGATCAAGCGTGACCGTGTGAGAAGGCCAGGACCGAGGAACGCCGTGTCGGGACGTGGAGCAGGACACGACGCGCGACGGCCAGCATCGAAATCTCTACCAGATTCTGGGAACAACAGACCAAATCCCATAGGTGAAGCTTGGGAGCATAGCGTACATCGACAGTGTGGCAGAGACCATGGACTGCGTGCTGCAAAGTGTGTGGAAAATGGTGAGCGCACATTGTAATCACCGTTACAATTTTCTTCATCTTGTTTTCTTGAACCGTGTTTTGGAGTGGACTTCCTCTGCTAGTGCTTATCGAGGACCATTATAAGTCGATCAAGAACTGGTCCTTACTTGCTTGTTCATGTCGCCGAGGAATACTAACAGTAACAAGGGTTAGCAGTGACCCTTTGGGGCGCCATGGCCGGCGGAGAAGAAGGGAAACCCAAGCCGCTCGAGTTGACGCCGACATGGATCGTCGCGTCCATCTGCTCCGCCATCGTCATCATCTCCCTCGTCTTCGAGCGCTTGCTCCACCGCCTAGGCAAGGTATACATGCATACATACCCCGTACTTCATCCCACCGATGAAGCTTCTACGTACGTGCGTCTTCATTCTGAACTGTTTCTCTGTTAACTACTGCGTTTGGGCACGCACGTTTGCAGAGGATGATGAGGAGCAGTAAGAAGCCGCTGTACGAGGTCCTCCTCAGGGTGAAGGAGGAGCTCATGGTGCTGGGATTCATATCGCTGCTGCTCGCCGTGTTCCAGGGAGCCATGGGGAGGCTGTGCGTGCGACGGAGCGTCATGAGCCACATGCTGCCCTGCAAGCCACCTGCGCCGGACGGCGTCGCCGAGACCGCGCACTTCGTTCTGAGCGGGGCCAGGCGGCTTCTGGCCGCTGGAGCCGCCTCCGATGATCACTGCCTAAAAAAGGTAAACGTGGAACGTTCATACGAGCCATATCAGCCGTATGAATCATGAGCCATATTTTTTTCGGGATAAATGGCTTTTTTTTATTGATTCATAATGTAGCACGAGGGATACAATCATAATAAGTACACACCTAGTCTTTGCATAACTAGAATGTACACGACTGACACCAGCACATGCACGCGCAAAAGATAACACCAGCACATCGGCTGAAACTATGCTTAGGTGGATGGAGAAAAAAAAACCGAAAACAATCAAACAAGCGATTGACGATATGCAACAACGACCATCAATGCCAACCAGCTCTTGACAACACAAGGACTACAATCAAGATTCTTTGGAAGCAATGCCTTTCCGAAGGGAACGACACGCTAGTGCCGCCGTTGCCAGATCCAACCATCGAAGACCAGATCGTAGGTTTTCACCCGAAAGATCAAGTCCGAGCAAACTCAATGCCCTCGACAAGCTTATAATCTAAAGACGCCATCATTGCCAGGTATAACCAACTAGGGTTAGACTTATGGTTTTCACCCGGTGCAAGTGGAGGGATAGGATGCCATGGGGTGATGGCAGGGTGGTGAGTCCAGCGCCACGAGGTTGGGGTGGTAGTCGGGGCCACGTAGGGGAAGAGAACGCCATACAACACAAGCTGCTCACATTGTTGCCATGCCACTGCATGCATCACCAGCATGCAAGATCTTCCACCTAATCCCACAAACTACACAACACTCAACTTCTGCATTTATCCTAGGTATTTGGTATTTGATGGTTTTTTCATCTTTAACAGATTGGCCCTTATAAATATATAAAGATTCAATTTGATATTCCGCATGTAGGGCAAAGTTCCGGTACTCTCTGTTGAAGCTATTCATCAGTTGCACATATTTATCTTCATCTTGGCGGTCACTCATTTTGTTCTCAGCGCTTCTACCATTATTCTAGGAATTGTGCAGGTATTAAACCTCAAACTATATGTGTATCAACAAGTAATATATCATGTTCTTCCTATTGATTTTTATCAGTTATCATCTAGACGAGAAATTGGCATCACTGGGAGAGCAAGATTCATGCAAATGGTGATAATGGTATGATGCCGATAGTTTTAGAATTTGAATAATGATAACTTCATATTTGTTTTTCTCAACATAAAGTTGTGTCCACTATTTCCTGATGAAATTTAGGATTCGTTATGCAGCTCCTGAAATGATCAAGCATGTTCAAGAGTTCAAGTTTATTCAAGACCATTTTAAAGGTCACAGAAGACGGTGGAGGATATTTGGTTGGATGGTATATTTGAAGTATCAAAACATTATTCATATTTCATTTGTTCTTGATTATAGTTGGATTATAAACTAATTCACCCTTTTTAGTGTTCATTCTTCAAACAATTCTATGGATCGGTCACTGAGGAAGAATACGCAACAATGCGACTTGGTTTCGTCATGGTAACTAGACATATATTATCATCAATGAACATCACATATACATTTCCATATCATTGGAACTAATTAACATTTTATT
The DNA here is from genome assembly GCA_032464435.1 of Aegilops umbellulata. Taxonomy (NCBI): domain Eukaryota; kingdom Viridiplantae; phylum Streptophyta; class Magnoliopsida; order Poales; family Poaceae; genus Aegilops; species Aegilops umbellulata. Next base: position 72,324,525 of record CP136057.1, read on the forward strand.
TGTTTTCCTTCTCACAGAAACACTGTAACCCAACATTCAATTTTTATAATTACATGATCAGAGCGTTGGAGGTTGATTTCAAGAAGGTTGTTGGTATTAGGTAAATGAATGTTTTTTTTCTAAAGCATGACTTTTGGTGTTTTTATTTTTTGCTTTAGACAATAACTACTTTGCATGTTGTTCTTATGTAGTTGGTACCTGTGGGCATTGCTCATGGTATTCTTGTTGTTGAATGTTCAAGGTTTGTATCACCAATGGTTGCAAGTTATGGCCCATTCACAACTTTTTTTTATCGAATTTTCATATTTTTGGTTGTATTCACTACATAATATTATATTACTCGTGCGATAATAACACTATTCTTTTGTCATAATTGTAGGTTTGTATGTCTACATTTGGATATCGTTAGTTCCATTCATTGTAAGTAAACATGAGACATAATGCAAATAGAAAAATGAGCATACATGAGATGCACATATTTTCAATACATAATATTGCTAAGCCTTTTTTATGAAATTCATAATTCTATATAATGAAGCAGGACTTCTCAAAGTACGCCAACCTTTACAGTGAACACAATTGTTTTTTATAGCAAGGATCGTGCATAAAGGAATAACTATAACATCGGTTGATTTTTTTTGGTAGATGCTACTTTTGGTTGGAAGCAAGATGGAACACATCATTACGGAATTGGCTTACGAGGTTGCACAAAAGCATACAACAATTCAAGGAGATTTAGTAGTGGCTCCTTCAGATGATTTCTTTTGGTTCCATCGGCCAAAGTTGGTCCTTTTGTTGATCCATGTTGTCCTATTCCAAAACGCATTTGAGATTGCACTATTCTTTTGGCTCTTGGTAAGAATAACATGTTAACCCGGCACCAAATAAAACTAACTTATAGCTTTGAAGACAATAATAATATGATGAAATTGCATAGACTATAAGTTTCCAATCGAGCTTGTTATCTTCAAAGTTAGTCCAATTCTTCTATATATAGAACTAACTATTGCATTGCCAACCATGCAGGTGACATATGGATTTAAATCATGCATTATGGGAAATCCAGCATATGCTATAGCTCGAGTTGTCATAAGGTATCATAGGAGTAACTAGTAAATAACACCATCTTGACATTTTAAGAAACTCATTATTTGTTTCCTTTCTTTCAGTGTCATTAGCCAACTCGTTTGTTGTTACATCACCCTACCGCTTTATGCCATCGTCTCTCATGTGAGTTTATTTTCTAAACTATGTGGACTGCCTTTGACATTCTTTGAATATTTAGTGATTGCTCAACTCAGTTGGTATATAAGTAACTAATTCTTGGGTAACAAAAAATTTATTTACTAGTACAATATTCTATATACAAATTGGTACTATAGGTGATAATATAACTTATTTTTTATACTAATAGTTTGTTTTTCCTAAATTTGATGCCACCATGTAGGCATTTACTAGGATAATTTAACTAACTGCCCTCAATCTCTATGTTTACATTCTAATTCAATTTTCATAATGGTAAAGATGGGGAGTTCTTTCAGAAGAGTTATGTTTGATGAAAATGTGACTGAAGGCCTTGTCAACTGGGCTGAAAAGGCTAGGAGACGCAGAGGAATCCCAAGTAGAACACCTGCAGACGTAGGCAACTCACAAGTTGATGAGGCAAGTGCTGTTGCAGTTCAAATAACAAATGCAGATGCAGAATCGTTGGTGAAGTAAAGGACTGCTAGGCTAATTGCATATTTTGTATATGGCCATTCTTGCAATACTACAATTTCTTTTACTTGTACAATGGAAATCTACAATTACATGACACATATCTTTGGATAATTTTGGTTCTTGATGTGTTTTGCACATTCACCTCTAACTTACTATAGGTTAAAAATGACGTAATATATGGATCTACACATGTGAAATGATAAGTTTTTAAAGATAAAAACATTTTAGTCTAGTCATAAATAATATTAGAGACCAACTGTGGTCTTGGGGGGGGGGGGCGAATATTCCTATCTCAAATTTCTCCATCTAGTTTTAATATTGGCAATTTTAAGAGCAAGACACTAGGACTATACATCCCAAAGAACTTAGCAAGCAAGTTAACAAGAGTACCAAGAGCGAATAATAACAACTAGCAAATAAGTAGGAGATGGGGGTAAAGAGAATGCAAACACTCGTGATGCAAGAATGTTTTTCCCATGGTTCAGATAGTTGGCAATATCCTAAGTCCGTGTTGACGAAGGCTTCAAAATAAAGGTTCTAGGAGTACATGATCCCTTGTGTCATCCACCAAGCATGTCAACAACCAATTCATTCAATTGGCTATGTTGTGGGCCAGCCTAGAGATCATATCATCGGGCCCCATATTCACTAAATAACTAGATACAAAACCAAAAAATATTCTAGGTATATGACCAAGAAGCTCGATTATTTTAACAATAGCAAGGAAGTTGAAAAGGAGAACTTAGTGTTGGTAAACGTTGCATGGAAAACAAAAAAATTTTACGCACACGTAATGGTCTATCCATGGAGATGCATAGCAACAAGGGGGAGAGTGTGTCTACGCACCCTCATAGATCGTAAGCGGAAGCGTTTTACAACGCGGTTGATGTAGTCGAACTTCTTCGCGCTTCAACCGATCAAGTACCGAACGCACGGTACCTCCGCGTTCTTCACACGTTCAGCTCGGTGACGTCCCTCGCCTTCTTGATCCAGCAAGACGTCGAGGTAGTAGACGAGTTCCATCAGCACGTCGGCGTGGTTGAATGTGATGGTGAAGTGATCTCCACAGGGCTTCGCCTAAGCACTACGAAAATATGACCGGGGGTGTAAACAGTGGAGGGGGGCGCCGCACACGGCTAGGCAATTGTCTGTTATGTGCTAGGCGCCCCCCTCTCACATATATATAGGTGGGAGGGAGGAGCAGCCAAAGGAGGCACCCAAGTAGGAGGAATCCTACTTGGGGTCTCTCCCAAGCCACGCACCCTTCTTTCCTTATTTGGAGTGCGGGGAAAGGCACGGGAGGGTGGCGCTCCACCTTTTCCTTTCTCCCATGAGAGGGAAAGGCAGGAGGGGCTAGCCCTCCCCCTTTTCCTTCCCTAGGGCTGGCCAAACAAGGGAGGGGGCGCACCAGCCCCATTGTGGGCTGTTCTATCCCCTTCTGGTAACCCGATTCCTTCCCGGTACATGCCGAAACACTTTCAGTGTCCAAATACCATCGTCCTATATATCAATCTTTACCTCTCGACCATTTCGAGACTCATCGTCATGTCCGTGATCTCATCCGGGACTCCGAACAACATTCGTCACCAAAACATATAACTCATATAACACTATATCGTCAACGAACATTAAGCGTGCGGACCCTGCGAGTTCGAGAACTATGTAGACATGACCGAGACACCTCTTCGGTCAATAACCAATAGCGGAACCTGGGTGCCCATATTGTCTCATACATATTCTATGAAGATCTTTATCGGTCGAACCGTTATGAAAACATACATAATTCCCTTTGTCCATCGGTACGTTACTTGCCCGAGATTCGATCGTCGGTATCTTCATACCTAGTTCAATCTCGTCACCGACAAGTCTCTTTACCCGTTCCATAATACATCGCCTCGTGACTAACTCCTTAGTCATTTGCTTGCAAGCTTATGATGTGTATTACCGGAAGGGACCAGAGATACCTCTCCTATACTCGGAGTGAAAAATCCTAATCTCGATCTATGCCAACTCAACAAACACTTTCGGAGATACCTGTAGAGCATCTTTAGAATCAGCCAGTTACATTGTGACTTTGATAGCACACAAGGCATTCCTCTGGTATCTAGGAGTTGCATAATCTCATAGTCGAAGGAATATGTATTTGACATGAAGAAAGCAATAACAATAAAACTGAACGATCATTATGCTAAGCTAACGGATGGGTCTTGTCCATCACATCATTCTCCTAATGATGTGATCCCGTTATCAAATGACAACACATGTCTATGGTTAAGAAACCTTAACCATCTTAGATCAACGAGCTAGTTTAATAGAGGCTTACTAGGGGCATGGTATTTGTTTATGTATTCACACATGTATTTAGGTTTTCGATCAATATAATTCTAGCATGAATAATAAAATTTTCATCATGAATAAGGAAATATAAAACAACAACTTTATTATTGCCTCTAGGGTATATTTCCTTCAGTCTCCCACTTGCACTAGACACTACTGCAGGATGCTGCTAACGTGACACTACGATCAGAGACCCTTTCACGAAACTGTGTGCGATGCATTAATCACAAACGGGGATGTAAAAGAACCCTCAAAAAAGGTGAAAAACATTTGCGATGGAGGATGCATCAAACACGGTTCGGATTTTAGTTGCGTGCGCGATCCAGGACATACGGTTCAGTCCAATGAACTGTTTGTGATGAGGCGGAACAAAAGAAACGGGCAGCCTGATGAAGGCGTGTGTGATATAGAGCATAAGGTTCACTCAGATGAACTGTTTGTGATTAGGCAACACAAAAGAAATGGTCAGCCAGATCAAGGTGTGTGTGATTGAGGGCATGCTTCAGAAGGATTAACTGTTTGCGATTAGGCAACAGAACAGAAACGGGTCAGCCAGATCAAAGTGTCTGCGATTGATGGCATACACTTCACATGGATGAACTATTTGCGATTAGCCACAACAAACTGAAACAGTTAGATAGATCAACGTGTGTGTGCTAGACGGGCACACACATTCTAATTCAAAGAAGCGTGCGCGATGGTAATAACGAGCGCGCACGGTTGTTGGAACAAGACGTGTTCTGACATTGCCTATTGCGGTGCACCCTATGGTGCAAACGCCACGTACGCGGCCGAGAAGGCGTACGTGCCCACTTTACGCCTTCCGGGAATAGTGCCACACTTATAACCGTCAATAAATTTTGAGCATGCGTCCCGTCACAATTTTTTTAGAAGAACAGGGAGGCCGCATCCTGTCACATTCCAAATTGCATACATGTTGACACCGATCAAAACCTAAACGGTTTCCCACTTAGGAGCATATTACTACTCGGTTATAAATACTACTACTCCAAGATGACTACACATTCCTCCTCAACTCCTCATCCATAAAAACAAACAAGTCATTCATCATCGTTCCCTTGCATCTGCCATGGATAGCGTGAGTTCTGGGTCGAGAGATTGCCACCAGGGAGAGGCGAGCCTGGAAGCGCAAGCACGAGAGATGTCCCGCCTCACCGTGAAAGAAGCCAACATGTCCCGCCGCGCAGCCGTAGCAGTAGAGAGGTCCCGCCGCGCCGCCGAAGCATCACGGAGGTCCCGCCGCATCGTCGATGCAGCAGACTGGTCCGACTGCGCCGCAGAAGTAGAAGATATGTCCCGCCGCACCGCGAATGCAGCAGAGATGTCCTCCTGCGCCGCAGTGGCCTGGGAAAATGTCTCGCGGGCAGGCGAGGACTCTTACAGGCGCATGCGTGCCCTTGTCCTTAGGCAGATGGATCAGACCTCCAGGTGGGCGAGGTTGTAAGATGACCTGAAAGCCTCATTTGAACAGTCTACCGGCGTCGTCCATCAACTAAATGAGAGCAATGCGAAGCTCCAGGCCGAGCGTGACCTGCTGAGGGCGAAGATCGTCGGAAGTGCGGGGCAGTAGGAGCAGACCACTGCCTTGTTGAAGAGGACCGGCATCATCGTCGAGAAACTTATGGACGAGAATGCCATGCTGCGCATCGAGCGTAGAAGGCTGGTGGAGGAATCCGTGGATGCTCTCAAGCAGCATCTTGAGGACAAGAAAGAGCTCATCGCTGCTCGCCACGGAGACTAGTTCCCGTGGCCTGCAACAACGCATCAACAAAGTAGAGATCAGCGAGCCAGATCGTTGTCTTCCTTCTTCTTTTGCCCTTGTGTATTTCGGGCGTTGCCACATGTGGCTTTTTTTAATTATGTTCCTAAATATGTAAGACAATTATTATCCACTATCATCATCCTTATATTCATCATGCTTGCTATAAGTCGTAGTCGATGCTATATAGGTCCGTTGGATCTTACATCAAGATCTATGCGAAATTTTCTTTTCTGATTTTCATTTTTCTCTCTTAAATCTCAGTCCAGTGAGACATATAGCCACGTCGTAGAACAGGTGCTCGGGCGCCATTAATGGGGACGTTGGGAGGGAGGTGTGCGGCGGGTAGCGGTCAAAGGGCTCTCCTCCCGATGAGACGCGTAAGGGTCTAATCGCACGCCTCCCGTACTCAAATAGCTACCCCGCATGGCACCTCCTAGTCAATAAAAGAAGGGGACACGTGGCGGCACGTAATTGGTAAGTAGAACGCCCACGGTTTCAATAATACTTGTGTTTCCGATTTGTAACGTGACAACACTTGTTCCAAAATGACTCTATTGATTGTTAATGTGTGCATCTTGGCAATTCGGATGGAAAAATTACCACAGCATGTTGGTGCCATGTTATGACACCATGCCAAGTTTCATGATTTTTAGGCGTGTTTTGGATTTATAGGAATTAAAAAACAAAGTTTCTCAATCTTTCCGGCCGAGCCACGGCGCCCAGATGTTTGAATTTCATTCCCATCTCTTGCATAGGACCTATAAATTCACCCAAGGACACACATGTGGTTTTTCAAACAACTTTGGTGCACTGGAGCCTGTGCTTGTAGTTCAAATTTGAATTATGCACATTAACCGTGCATAAACTCAATTAATGTATAAAAAAAGGCCAAACGAACCTGGAATAGTTCCAAAATTTAGCACGCTACTTATATTTGGTCTAATCTGCGTGTGTAAAAAAATTAAGGCAGGAGAAGGCAGTGTACGTATGTTGTTTCGCACACGGAGGTGGCACGTTCCCTCTCAGAACCATGAGCCTTCTTGATGGAAGCTCCGGTTTGCAAGAAGCTTACACCAAAGTTTGTCCCAATTCGGCCAAAAAATTAACCGCATCATGTTGGTGCCATGTCATGATACCATGCCAAGTTTCATGATTTTCAAGCGTGTTTTGGATTTACAGGAATTAAAAAACCAAGTTTCTCAATCTTTTCGGCCGAGCCACGATGCCCAGATGTTTGAATTTCATTCTCATCCCTTGCATAGGACCTAGAAATTGACCCAAGGACACACACATGTGGTTTTTCAAACAACTTTGGTGCACTGGAGCCTGTACTTGTAGTTCAAATTTGAATTATGCACATTAAATGCGCATAAACTCAATTAATGTATAAAAAAGGCCAAACGAACTCGGAATAATTTCAAAATTTAGCACGATGCTTTTACTTGGTCTAATCTGCTTGTGTAAAAAAATTAAGGCGGGAGAAAGCAGTGTACGTATGCCGTTTCGCACACGGAGGTGGCACGTTCCCTCTCGGAATCACGAGCCTTCTTGACGGAAGCTCCGTTGCAAGAAGCTTACACCAAAGCTTGTCCCCATTCGGCCAAAAAAATACCGCAGCATGTTGGTGCCTTGTCATGACACCGTGCCAAGTTTCATGTTCGCCGGTGTGCATGTCTTCGCCTCATCCCGCTTCCAGGCACCGGCGACGTCTTACTGGCTCCCACAATGATAAGCCACCCGTTGGCATATGTCGCACCTACCACCCGACATTTGGCGCCCACCATGGGGCCAGGTGCACCGTCGTCCGGAGACCTGTTCTGGACGGGAACCCTCTTCCTCCCCAGCGAGCGTAGCCAGCCCGGCACGCCCGAGGGCGCTTGCCACGACGCGCTGCAAGGCGTCACCAACACCTGCGCAGCGAGCAACCTTGCCGATCCCCTTGGCGAGGCCTTCATCTCTGACGAGCCCGCCTCCGATGCGGGCACCGACCACCTCGTCAACCTCCTCGGTCAGCTCCACGTCTCCAGCGAGCCTGCTGTGGACCAGGAGTCCGTTGGCTCCACCGATCCGATGCCTGTCGATTCCGACGCGACCTCGCTCGACGCCTTCCCCACCAACGTCGTGATCTACGACGACCCGCTTCCCCGAGCCGATGGCTGTGACGGTGCCACCACCGAGGTGATGGTCATCAGCCACGGCGGCGCTTCTGGCGAGAACGCCCATGACGCCCCGCAAGCGGTGATCCACGACTTGTCTGTCCCCCTTCTGGCCGATGCCGACGCCGAAGCACTGGAGGCTCGCCGCCTCGCCCTCCTCGCGGAGGGCCGGAAGCTAGCTTCCATGAGACGCCTCACCGAGGCCCACCAGCGCGAAGTCGACCGCGCCGCCTTTGGCACGCCACCTCCTGGTGGGCCACGCCGAGCCGGCGTCGTCAGACAGCGCGGCGCTGTCATCACCGACATGCTTGGAGTCGACCGCCCAGTCTATGCCACCCCACTCGAGAACCTGCACGCCGCCCAAGCGGCCGTAGACGAGCTGGATGGACTGGGGGCCGAAGAGCTCCCCTACATGACCAAATGCATCCAGCAGCTGATTGATGCAGCCGCGCAGCGGCACGAAGCCGACGCCCGCGCAGAAAGCCCTCCGCCACGCCGAGAGCACGGCGTGACGTCCCGGACGCCGACTGCGGGTAAAACCCGCGCGCGACACGAGAAAGAGCCGGCTGCCAGCCGAAGCCGAACCCGGATCTCCATCGAGTGAGACGCAGAAGGCCGCCCTCGAGCCATGGAGCGGCGGGGCAACCCGCCTCCGCCTTCGCCTCATGGGGAAAGGTATCCCACCCCGCCGCCTGTCGCGCATCCGACTCTCAGCGGACGACTAGGTCGCCGCGAAGGAGTCGGCGAGAACGATGCCCGCCATCGAATCGACCGCCTAGCGCGATCCCTGGCGCTAGACGAAGAAGATGATGTCGGCCCGCCCTGCTTCGCCCCCCGCATCCGCGACGAGCTCTTCCCCAAAGGGTTCTCGCTCCCAAGAGACACGCCCAAGTACAACGGCTCCGTGAAGCCGGAAGATTGGTTGATCGACTACTCCACCGCAGTACGCATCGCGAACGGCAACAGGCGCGTTGCCGTGAAGTACGTGCCCCTCATGCTCCAAGGCACGGCGCGGACCTGGCTCAATAGCCTCAAGCCATACAGCGTCAACAGCTGGCTAGATTTCACAGAAGCCTTCGTCCGCAACTTCACCAGCACCTACAAGCGGGCTCCCAAGCCCAGACAGCTCTCCTTGTGCGTGCAAGGCCCCGCCGAGTCCACTCGCGACTACCTCACGCGTTGGGCCGAGCTCGACAACTCTTGCGAAGGAGTGCACGAGGTGCAAGCCATAGAATACTTCACAGCCGGGTGCCGAGAGGGCACCTTCCTCAAGCACAAGCTCCTCTGCGACGAGCCGACTACCCTCGACGAGCTTCTGGTCATAGCGGACAAGTACGCCACCGCCGACTCCTCAATGAAGACCGAACTTCGGGTTGACGCGTCCGGGAAGGTACTCAACCCGGCGCCCAAGACGCCGGCTGGGGACTCCGACCGACGCCCGTACCAAAACGACCACAAACGCAAGGGCCCCATGCCGCCTTCCACCAGTCGGCAGGTGGCCACGGTCGAGGGCGAGGAGCCCGAGGGGCGGCCCACACCCAAGAAGCAGAAAGGCGGCAGGCCGGCTTGGCAGCCGTCCTTCTCCTACGAGCAAACTCTCGACGCCCCATGCAAGTTCCACAGCGGCGCGAAGCCATCCAACCACACAACCCGAAAGTGCCACTGGCTCACCCGAATCTCCAAAGGCGAAGGGCTCGTGCCGCCTCCACCTGCTGGTCCGCCGCCTCCGGCTCCGCAGCCGCCGGCCGCTCGGCCAATAGTCGGAGCCGTGCATGATGAGTTCCCCGACGAGCATGCCGCCTATGTCGTCTTTACGAGCCAGCCTGAAGACCGGCGCAGCAGGCGCCGAGAGCACCAGGAAGTCAACGCGGTTGCCGCCAACCCCTCCGAGCACATGCACTGGTCAGAAAAGCCTATCAACTGGAGCCGGGCCGACCACCCAGAGGTGATGCCATCTCCCGGCTCTTATGCACTGGTTCTGGATGCCACCCTCGCAACAGACAGACGCGCCGCCCGTTTCTCCCGCGTGCTGATAGACGGCGGGAGCAGCATCAACATCCTGTACCTTGACACCCTGAAGAAGCTCAACGTCAAGACGAAGCAGCTCATGCCTACCCGGACTGTGTTCCACGGCATCGTACCCGGCCTGTCCTGCGCCCCCATTGGCAAGATCAAGATTGATGTCCTCTTTGGGGACAAGGATCATTTCCGCAGGGAGGCAATATGGTTCGAAGTGGTGGACCTTGAGAGCTCTTACCATGCACTGCTTGGCCATCCGGCTTTGGCCAAGTTCATGGCTGTCCCCCATTATGCTTACCTCAAGATGAAGATGCCGAGCACCAAGGGCATCATCACCATAGCCGGCGATTACAAGAAATCCTCTGTGTGCGCAGCGGCCAGCAGCCGGCTGGCCGAGTCCCTTGTGATTGCCAAAGAGAAGAAGATGTTAGACCAGGTCGTGGCCATGGTCGGCAAGCAGCCGGCCCTGTCCCCCGATCCCAAAGAATGTGTGTGATGCCCAAGGTTCCTTCCAGCCGGCCAAGGAAACAAAGAAGATACCTCTTGACCCCGAGCACCCGGAAAGGTCTGCCGTCATTGGGGCAAACCTAAGCAGCAAATAGGAAGGCGAGCTCGCCGATTTCCTCCGTGAGAATCGGGACATCTTTGCATGGTCCCCCAAGGACATGCCGGGTGTTCCGAAGATTTCGCCGAGCACAAACTACACGTCCGAGAAGGTGCAAAACCAGTCAAGCAACCCCTTCGCCGACTGTCGGAGGAAAAGAGAAGGATTGTAGGAGAAGAGATAGCCCGGCTTCTAGCCGCCGGCTTCATTATGGAGGTTTTCTTTCCGGAGTGGCTTGCCAACCCGGTCCTCGTGCTGAAGAAGAACAACAAATGGCGCATGTGTATAGACTACACGAGCCTCAACAAGGCCTGCCCCAAAGATCCCTTCGCCCTGCCAAGGATAGATCAAGTGATAGACTCCACAGCCGGATGCGAGCTGCTGAGTTTCTTGGATGCTTACTCCGGGTACCACCAGATATAGTTGGACCCGGCCGACCGCCTGAAGACCGCCTTCATCACGCCCTTCGGAGCTTTCTGCTACCTGACTATGACATTCGGCTTGAGAAATGCCGGTGCCACTTTTCAGCGTTGCATGCAGAAGTGCCTCCTCAAGCAGCTCGGCAGAAACGCCCACATCTACGTGAACGACATTGTGGTGAAGACGGAGAAGTGCAACACCTTGCTGGAAGACCTCAAGGAAACATTCGAGAACCTGCGCCGATTCCGGATCAAGCTCAACCCCGAGAAATGCGTGTCCGGAGTGCCAGCCGGCCAGCTTCTAGGCTTCCTGGTCTCCGAACGTGGCATCGAATGCAACCCAGTGAAGATCAAGGCCATTGAGAGAATGGCGATTCCCACCAAACTTCGAGACGTCCAGAAGTTCACCGGATGCTTGGCTTTCCTGAACCGCTTCATCAGCCGGCTCAGAGAGAAGGCTCTCCCCCTCTACCCCCTCATGAAGAAGACCACTCACTTCGAGTGGAATGACCAGGCCGACCAAGCTTTTCACGAGCTGAAGAAGATGCTAACCACGCCGCCTATCCTGGCGGCGCCGACTGAGAAAGAGCCCATGCTCCTTTACATCGCTGCAACCAGCCGGGTGGTCAGCACCGTCATCGTAGTCCAGCGCCCAGAAGAGGGCCGAGCCTAGCCGGTCCAGAGGCTAGTGTACTATTTGAGTGAGGTGCTATCTACCTCGAAGCAGAACTGCCCGCACTACCAGAAGATGTGCTACGGCGTGTACTTTGCCGCCAAGAAGCTGAAGCCCTACTTCCATGAGCACCCCATCACGGTCGTATTCACCGCCCCGCTTGCCGAGATCATAGGCAGCCGGGATGCATCCGGCCAGGTGGCGAAATGGGCCATCGAGCTGGCCCCTTACACGATCTTCTACCAGCCCCGCACCGCCATCAAGTCCCAAGCCTTGGCCGACTTCCTCGTCGACTGGGCCGAGACCCAGTACCTGCCGCCGGCTCCCGACTCCACTCACTAGCGCCTGCACTTTGACGGGTCCAAGATGCGCACCGGCTTGGGAGCCGGCGTCATCCTCACCTCTCCCAAAGGCGACAAGCTCAGATACACGCTGCAAATTCACTTTGCCGCCTCCAACAACGTGGCCGAGTATGAGGCGCTTGTACACGGGCTCTGGCTTGCCAAAGAGCTCGGCATACGCCGGATCCTGTGTTACGGCGACTCAGACTTGGTAGTCCAGCAGTCATCCGGTGACTGGGACGCCAAGGACACAAATATGGCAAGCTACCGCTTCCTCGTTCAGCAGATCAGCGGGTACTTTGAAGGGTCGAGTTCCTCCACATACCACGAGCCGACAACGAGCCAGCAGATGCCCTGGCTTGAATAGGCTCCACTCGACAGGCAATACCAACCGGCGTCTCTCTGCAACGCCTCCTCAAGCCGTCTATCAAGCCGTCTCCAGAGTCTGAGTCCATCTTCGTGCCGCCTAACCCCGATGCAGCCGGATCCGGCTTGAAGAGCCAAGCAGGCGGCCTGGGGACTTCGATAGGCGGCGCAGGGACTTCAGTAGGCGGCTCGGGGACTTCCGTAGTCGCACCCAACCCGGGGACTTCTGAACCCGGCTCGGGGACTGCGGTAGTCGGCCCGGGGACTGCACCAGCACCACAGGCGACGGCCGGCTCCAGCATTCCACAACCCAGCCCGCCCACCCTGGTCACAGTAGCCGCGTTGGCAATAGAAGAAGTCACAGCTCCATCATGGGCCCATCCCATCCTCAACTTCCTGACAAACCAAGAACTGCCGGCTGATGAGACAGAGGCAAGACAAGTCCAATGCCGAGCCGGAGCATACACAATCGTCAACAGAGAGCTTGTTAGACACAGCGTTACTGGAGTCTTCCAGCGATGCGTTGAGCAAGAAAAGGACATAGCAATCCTCAGAGACATCCACCAAGGTGAATGCGGCCACCATGCGGCCTCAAGATCGCTAGTCTCCAAGGCTTTCCGCCATGGATTCTTTTGGCCGACTGCTTTGGACGACGCCAAAGCATTAGTCAAACATTGCAAAGGATGCCAAGTCTTCAGCTCCAAGCAACACCTGCCGGCTTCGGCACTCAAGACCATTCCCCTCACTTGGCCCTTTGCCGTTTGGGGTTTGGACATGGTGGGCCTATTCAAGACGGCGCGCGGCGGCATGACACATCTGCTTGTCGCTGTGGACAAGTTCACCAAATGGATCGAAGCAAAGCCGATCAAGAAGCTGAATGGGCCGACTGCCGTGACATTCATCGCAGATATAACAACTCGGTACGGCGTGCCGCACAACATCATCACCGACAACGGCACCAATTTTGCCAAGGGGGCATTGACACGTTTCTGCGCGACGCAGGGCATCCGACTGGACTTAGCGTTCGTTGCCCACCCACAGCCAAACGGCCAAGTCGAGCGAGCCAACGGCCTCATCCTTTCCGGCATCAAGCCCCGATTGGTCGTGCCACTGGAGCGTTCGGTCGGCTGCTGGCTCGATGAGCTGCCATCCGTCCTCTGGAGTCTGTGCACTACCCCAAACAGGTCAACCGGCTTCACTCCTTTCTTCCTCGTATATGGTGCCGAGGCGGTCGTCCCAACCGACATTGAGTTCGACTCGCCTCGGGTGACCATGTACACGGAGGCGGAGGCCAAGGAAGCACGAGAATACGGCGTCGACTTGATAGAAGAAAGCCGGCTGTTAGCCCTCAGCCGGTCCGCCATCTACCAGCAGGGTCTGCGTCGCTACCACAGCCGGAAGGTCAAGTCAAGATCCTTCCAAGAGGGTGACCTTGTGCTCCGGCTGATCCAGCGAATAGCCGACCAGCACAAGCTCTCGGTGTTGGAAATATGCCCTAGAGGCAATAATAAAAGCATTATTATTATATTTCCTTATTCATGATAATTGTCTTTATTCGTGCTATAATTGTGTTAACCGGAAATCGTAATACATGTGTGAATAACAGACAACAAACATGTCCCTAGTGAGCCTCTAGTTGACTAGCTCGTTGATCGACAGATAGTCATGGTTTCCTGACTATGGAAATTGGATGTCATCGATAACGGGATCACATCATTAGGAGAATGATGTGATGGACAAGACCCAATCCTAAACATAGCATAAGATCGCATAGTTCGTTTGCTAGAGTTATCCAATGTCAAGTATCCTTTCCTTAGACCATGAGATCGTGTAACTCCCGGATACCGTAGGAGTGCTTTGGGTGTGCCAAACGTCACAACGTAACTGGGTGACTATAAAGGTATACTACGGGTATCTCTGAAAGTGTCTGTTGGGTTGACATGGATCGAGACTGGGATTTGTCACTCCGCTTGACGGAGAGGTATCACCGGGCCCTCTCGGTAATGCATCATCACAATGAGCTCAAGGTGATCAAAGTGTTTGATCACGGGATCATGCATTACGGTAACGAGAAAAGTGACTTGCCGGTAACGAGATTGAACGAGGTACTGGGATACCGACGATCGAATCTCGGGCAAGTAAAATACCGATTGACAAAGGGAATCGTATACGGGATTAATTGAATCCTCGACATCGTGGTTCATCCGATGAGATCATCGTGGAGCATGTGGGAGCCAACATGGGTATCCAGATCCCGCTGTTGGTTATTGCCCGAGAGCCGTCTCGGTCATGTCTGCATGTCTCCCGAACCCGTAGGGTCTACACACTTAAGGTTCGGTGACGCTAGGGTTGTGAAGATATGTATGTGCAGTAACCCGAATGTTGTTCGGAGTCCCGGATGATATCCCGGACGTCACGAGGAGTTCCGGAATGGTCCGGAGGTAAATAATTATATATAGGAAGTGCTATTTTGGCCATCGGGACAAGTTTCGGTGTTATCGGTATTGTACCGGGACCACCGGAGGGGTCCCGGGGTCCACCAGGTGGGGCCACCTGCCTTGGTGGGCCACATGGGCCTTAGGGGGTGCGCCTTGGCCTGCTTGGGCCAAGGGGAACCAGCCCCAAGGGCCCATGCGCCAAGGAAACTTGGAGGAGGGAGAGTCCAAAGGGGGGAAGGCACCTCCGAGGTGCCTTGGGGAGGATGGACTCCTCCCCACCCTTGGCCGCACCCTTCCTTGGAGGAAGGGGCAAGGGCTGCGCCTCCCCCTCTCCCTTGGCCCTATATATAGTGGGGAAAAGGAGGAGCAAACCAACCCTATGCCCTGGCTCCTCCCTCCTCCCTGCAACACCTCCTCCTCCTCCCGTAGTTGCTTAGCGAAGCCCTGCCGGAGTTCTGCTGCATCCACCACCACACCGTCGTGCTGGATCTTCCTCAACCTCTCCTTCCCCCTTGCTGGATCAAGAAGGAGGAGACGTCTCCCGTCCCGTACGTGTGTTGAACGCGGAGGTGCCGTCCGTTCGGTACTAGATCATCGGTGAATTGGATGACGACAAGTACGACTACCTCATCCACGTTCACTCGAACGCTTCCGTTGCAATCTACAAAGTGGTATGTAGATGCTATCTAATCTGAATACTCGTTGCTAGATGAACTCATAGATGGATCTTGGTGAAACCGTAGGAAAAATTTTAATTTTCTGCAACGTTCCCCAACAGTGGTATCAGAGCTAGGTTTATGAGTAGTTCTCTATTGCACGAGTAGAACACAAAGTAGTTGTGGGCGTCGAATTGTAAATTCTTCTTGCCGTTACTAGTCAATCTTGATTCAACGGTATTGTGGGATGAAGCGGCCCGGACCAACCTTACACGTACGCTTACGTGAGACCGGTTCCACCGACTAACATGCACTAGTTGCATAAGGTGGCTGGCGGGTGTCTGTCTCTCCTACTTTAGTTGGATCGGATTCGATGAACAGGGTCCTTATGAAGGGTAAATAGAGATTGACAATTCACATTGTGGTTATTACGTAGGTAAGAAAACGTTCTTGCTAGCAACCTATAACAGCCACGTAAAAACTTGCAACAACAATTAGAGGACGTCTAACTTGTTTTTGCAGCAAGTGCTTGGTGATATGATATGGCCAAAGTTGTGATGAATGATGAATGATCTATATGTGATGTTCATGCTATTGTAATAGGAATCACGACTTGCATGTCGATGAGTATGACAACCGGCAGGAGCCATAGGAGTTGTCTTTATTTTTTGTATGACCTGCGTGTCATTGAGAATCGCCATGTAAATTACTTTACTTTATTGCTAAACGCGTTAGCCATAGTAGTAGAAGTAATAGTTGGCGAGCAACTTCATGGAGACACGATGATGAAGATCATGGTGTCAAGCCGGTGACAAGATGATCATGGAGCCCCAAGATGAAGATCAAAGGAGCTATGTGATATTGGCCATATCATGTCACGTTTATTATTTGATTGCATGTGATGTTTATCATGTTGTTGCATCTTGTTTACTTAGGACGACGGTAGTAAATAAGATGATCCCTCATAATAATTTCAAGAAAGTGTTCTCCCTAACTGTGCACCATTGCTAAGGTTCGTCGTTCCGAAGCACCACGTGATGATCGGGTGTGATAGGTCCTTACGTTCGCATACAACGGGTGTAAGACAGATTTACACACGCAAAACACTTAGGTTGACTTGACGAGCCTAGCATGTACAGACATGGCCTCGGAACACAGAAGACCGAAAGGTCGAGCATGAGTCGTATAGAAGATACGATCAACATGAAGATGTTCACCGATGTTGGCTAGTCCGTCTCACGTGATGATCGGACACGGCCTAGTTGACTCGGATCATGTAATACTTAGATGACTAGAAGAGGGATGTCTATCTAAGTGGGAGTTCATTAAATAATTTGATTAAATGAACTTTATTATCATGAACTTAGTCTAAATTTTTTACAATATGTCTTGTAGATCAAATGGCCAACGTAGTCCTCAACTTCAACGCGTTCCTAGAGAAAACCAAGCTGAAAGACGATGGTAGCAACTATACGGACTGGGTCCGGAACCTGAGGATTATCCTCATAGCTGCCAAGAAAGATTATGTCCTAAGAGCACCGCTGGGTGACGCACCTATTCTCCCTGCAGAACAAGACGTTATGAACGCTTGGCAGTAACGCTGCGATGATTACTCCCTCGTTCAGTGCGGCATGCTTTACAGCTTAGAGCCGGGGCTCCAAAAGCGTTTTGAGAGACATGGAGCATATGAGATGTTCGAAGAGCTGAAAATGGTTTTCCAAGCTCATGCCCGGGTCGAGAGATATGAAGTCTCCGACAAATTCTTTAGCTGTAAGAAGGAGGAAAATGGCTCTGTCAGTGAACACATACTCAAAATGTCTGGGTTGCACAACCGCTTGACTCAACTGGAAGTTAATCTCCCAGATGAAGCGGTCATTGACAGAATCCTCCAGTCGCTTCCACCTAGCTACAAGAGCTTTGTGATGAACTATAATATGCAGGGGATGGTAAAGACCATTCCTGAAGTATATGCTATGCTGAAATCAGCAGAGGTAGAAATCAAGAAGGAGCATCAAGTGTTGATGGTGAATAAAACCACTAAGTTCAAGAAGGGCAAGGGTAAAAAGAACTTCAAGAAGGACGGCAAGGAAATTGCCGCGCCCGGTAAGCAAGTTGCCGGGAAGAAGCCAAAGAATGGACCCAAGCCCGAAACTGAGTGCTTTTATTGCAAGGGAAGTGGTCACTGGAAGCGGAACTGCCCCAAATACTTAGCGGACAAGAAGGCCGGCAAAACCAAAGGTATATGAGATATACATGTAATTGATGTGTACCTTACCAGTACTCGTAGTAGCTCTTGGGTATTTGATACCGGTGCAGTTGCTCACATTTGTAACTCAAAGCAGGAGCTGCGGAATAAACGGAGACTGGCGAAGGACGAGGTGACGATGCGCGTCGGGAATGGTTCCAAGGTCGATGTGATCGCCGTCGGCACGCTGCCTCTACATTTACCTACGGGATTAGTTTTAAACCTCAATAATTGTTATTTAGTGCCAAGTTTGAGCATGAACATTGTATCTGGATCTTGCTTAATTCGAGATGGCTACTCATTTAAATCCGAGAATAATGGTTGTTCTATTTATATGAGAGATATGTTTTATGGTCATGCTCCGATGGTTAATGGTTTATTCTTAATGAATCTCGTACGTGATGATACACATATTCATAGTGTGAGTACCAAAAGAGTTAAAGTTGATAACAATAGTCCCACATATTTGTGGCACTGCCGCCTTGGTCACATAGGTGTCAAACGCATGAAGAAGCTCCATACAGATGGACTCTTAGAGTCTCTTGATTATGAATCATTTGACACGTGCGAACCATGCCTCATGGGTAAAATGACCAAGACTCCGTTCTCAGGAACAATGGAGCGAGCAACCAACTTATTGGAAATCATACATACCGATGTGTGCGGTCCAATGAGTGTTGAGGCTCGCGGTGGCTATCGTTATGTTCTCACCCTCACTGATGACTTGAGTAGATATGGGTATGTCTACTTAATGAAACACAAGTCTGAGACCTTTGAAAAGTTCAAGGAATTTCAGAGTGAGGTTGAAAATCAACGTGATAGAAAGATCAAGTTTCTACGATCAGATCGTGGAGGAGAATACTTGAGTCACGAATTTGGCACACACTTAAGAAAATGTGGAATAGTTTCACAACTCACGCCGCCTGGAACACCTCAGCGTAATGGTGTGTCCGAACGTCGTAATCGCACTCTATTGATATGGTGCGATCTATGATGTCTCTTACCGACTTACCGCTATCTTTTTGGGGCTATGCTTTAGAGACTGCCGCATTCACTTTAAATACGGCTCCGTCGAAATCCGTTGAGACGACACCGTATGAATTGTGGTTTGGGAAGAAACCTAAGCTGTCGTTTCTAAAAGTTTGGGGATGCGATGCTTATGTCAAGAAACTTCAACCTGAAAAGCTCGAACCCAAATCGGAAAAATGCGTCTTCATAGGATACCCTAAAGAAACTGTTGGGTATACCTTCTACCTCAGATCCGAAGGCAAGATCTTTGTTGCCAAGAATGGATCCTTTCTGGAGAAAGAGTTTCTCTCGAAAGAAGTAAGTGGGAGGAAAGTAGAACTTGATGAAGTATTACCTCTTGAACCGGAAAATGGCGAAACTCAAGAAATCGTTCCTGAGGTGCCTGCACCGACTAGAGAGGGAATTAATGATTATGATCAAGATACTTCTGATCAAGCTCCTACTGAAATTCGAAGGTCCACAAGGACACGTTCCGCACCAGAGTGGTACGGCAACCCTGTCTTGGAAATCATGTTGTTAGACAACGGTGAACCTTCGAACTATGAGGAAGCAATGGCGGGCCCAGATTCCGACAAATGGCTGGAAGCCATGAAATCCGAGATAGGATCCATGTATGAAAACGAAGTATGGACTTTGACTGACTTGCCCGTTGAACGGCGAGCCATAGAAAATAAATGGATCTTTAAGAAGAAGACAGACGCGGATGGTAATGTGACCATCTATAAAGCTCGGCTTGTCGCTAAGGGTTATCGACAAGTTCAAGGGGTTGACTACGATGAGACTTTCTCACCGGTAGCGAAGCTAAAGTCCGTCCGAATCATGTTAGCAATTGCCGCATACTATGATTATGAGATATGGCAAATGGACGTCAAAACGGCATTCCTTAATGGTTTCCTTAAGGAAGAATTGTATATGATGCAGCCGGAAGGTTTTGTCGATCCTAAGAATGCTGACAAGGTGTGCAAGCTCCAATGCTCGATTTATGGGCTGGTGCAAGCATCTCGGAGTTGGAACATTCGCTTTGATGAGATGATCAAAGCGTTTGGGTTTACACAGACTTATGGAGAAGCCTGTGTTTACAAGAAAGTGAGTGGGAGCTCTGTAGCATTTCTCATATTATATGTAGACGACATACTTTTGATGGGAAATGATATAGAACTCTTGGACAGCATTAAGGCCTACTTGAATAAAAGTTTTTCAATGAAGGACCTTGGAGAAGCTGCTTATATATTAGGCATCAAGATCTATAGAGATAGATCGAGACGCCTCATAGGTCTTTCACAAAGCACATACCTTGATAAGATATTGAAGAAGTTCAATATGGATCAATCTAAGAAGGGGTTCTTACCTGTGTTACAAGGTGTGAAATTGAGCTCAGCTCAATGTCCGACCACGGCAGAAGATATAGAAGAGATGAGCGTCATCCCCTATGCCTCAGCCATAGGTTCTATTATGTATGCCACGCTGTGTACCAGACCTGATGTAAACCTTGCCGTAAGTTTGGTAGGAAGGTACCAAAGTAATCCCGGCAAGGAACACTGGACAGCGGTCAAGAATATCCTGAAGTACCTGAAAAGGACCAAGGAAATGTTTCTCGTTTATGGAGGTGACGAAGAGCTCGTCGTAAAAGGTTACGTCGACGCTAGCTTCGACACAGATCTGGATGACTCTAAGTCACAGACCGGATACGTGTATATTTTGAATGGTGGGGCAGTAAGCTGGTGCAGTTGCAAGCAAAGCGTCGTGGCGGGATCTACATGTGAAGCGGAGTACATGGCAGCCTCGGAGGCAGCACATGAAGCAATTTGGGTGAAGGAGTTCATCACCGACCTCGGAGTCATACCCAATGCGTCGGGGCCAATCAAGCTCTTCTGTGACAACACTGGAGCTATTGCACTTGCAAAGGAGCCTAGGTTTCACAAGAAGACCAGGCACATCAAGCGTCGCTTCAACTCCATTCGTGAAAATGTTCAAGATGGAGACATAGAAATTTGTAAAGTGCACACGGATCTGAATGTCGCAGATCCGTTGACTAAACCTCTCCCTAAGGCAAAACATGATCAGCACCAGAACTCTATGGGTGTTCGATTCATCACAATGTAACTAGATTATTGACTCTAGTGCAAGTGGGAGACTGTTGGAAATATGCCCTAGAGGCAATAATAAAAGCATTATTATTATATTTCCTTATTCATGATAATTGTCTTTATTCGTGCTATAATTGTGTTAACCGGAAATCGTAATACATGTGTGAATAACAGACAACAAACATGTCCCTAGTGAGCCTCTAGTTGACTAGCTCGTTGATCGACAGATAGTCATGGTTTCCTGACTATGGACATTGGATGTCATCGATAACGGGATCACATCATTAGGAGAATGATGTGATGGACAAGACCCAATCCTAAACATAGCATAAGATCGCATAGTTCGTTTGCTAGAGTTATCCAATGTCAAGTATCCTTTCCTTAGACCATGAGATCGTGTAACTCCCGGATACCGTAGGAGTGCTTTGGGTGTGCCAAACGTCACAACGTAACTGGGTGACTATAAAGGTATACTACGGGTATCTCTGAAAGTGTCTGTTGGGTTGACATGGATCGAGACCGGGATTTGTCACTCCGCTTGACGGAGAGGTATCACCGGGCCCTCTCGGTAATGCATCATCACAATGAGCTCAAGGTGATCAAAGTGTTTGATCACGGGATCATGCATTACGGTAACGAGAAAAGTGACTTGCCGGTAACGAGATTGAACGAGGTACTGGGATACCGACGATCGAATCTCGGGCAAGTAAAATACCGATTGACAAAGGGAATCGTATACGGGATTAATTGAATCCTCGACATCGTGGTTCATCCGATGAGATCATCGTGGAGCATGTGGGAGCCAACATGGGTATCCAGATCCCGCTGTTGGTTATTGCCCGAGAGCCGTCTCGGTCATGTCTGCATGTCTCCCGAACCCGTAGGGTCTACACACTTAAGGTTCGGTGACGCTAGGGTTGTGAAGATATGTATGTGCAGTAACCCGAATGTTGTTCGGAGTCCCGGATGATATCCCGGACGTCACGAGGAGTTCCGGAATGGTCCGGAGGTAAAGAATTATATATAGGAAGTGCTATTTTGGCCATCGGGACAAGTTTCGGTGTTATCGGTATTGTACCGGGACCACCGGAGGGGTCCCGGGGTCCACCAGGTGGGGCCACCTGCCTTGGTGGGCCACATGGGCCTTAGGGGGTGCGCCTTGGCCTGCTTGGGCCAAGGGGAACCAGCCGCAAGGGCCCATGCGCCAAGGAAACTTGGAGGAGGGAGAGTCCAAAGGGGGGAAGGCACCTCCGAGGTGCCTTGGGGAGGATGGACTCCTCCCCACCCTTGGCCGCACCCTTCCTTGGAGGAAGGGGCAAGGGCTGCGCCTCCCCCTCTCCCTTGGCCCTATATATAGTGGGGAAAAGGAGGAGCAAACCAACCCTATGCCCTGGCTCCTCCCTCCTCCCTGCAACACCTTCTCCTCCTCCCGTAGTTGCTTAGCGAAGCCCTGCCGGAGTTCTGCTGCATCCACCACCACACCGTCGTGCTGGATCTTCCTCAACCTCTCCTTCCCCCTTGCTGGATCAAGAAGGAGGAGACGTCTCCTGTCCCGTACGTGTGTTGAACGCGGAGGTGCCGTCCGTTCGGTACTAGATCATCGGTGAATTGGATGACGGCAAGTACGACTACCTCATCCACGTTCACTCGAACGCTTCCGTTGCGATCTACAAAGTGGTATGTAGATGCTATCTAATCTGAATACTCGTTGCTAGATGAACTCATAGATGGATCTTGGTGAAACCGTAGGAAAAATTTTAATTTTCTGCAACGTTCCCCAACACTCGGCCCCTTGGGAAGACCCCTTCGTCATCAGCAAAGCACTAGGAAACGACTCCTACTACCTGATCGACGCACAGAAGCCGAAGGCACGAAAGAGAGACGACTCCGGCAAGGAGTCGGAGCGACCATGGAACGCCAACCTACTCCGAAGATTTTACAGTTGAAATGCAGTATGTATCACACTAACTTTTGTACTAAGTACGAGACAATAGGCCCCCCGAGGAGAACTCGGGGACTGCCACCTTTCATCTATGAATGAAGAGTATCATGCTTATGATTATATCATTACATTTACTCCTTTCGTCCGGCACCGGGTTCGACTAGTCGGCCCGGGGACTGGCCACCTTGAGTTATATTAGAAGTCCTACCCGCGGTCAGACAAGTAGTGTGCCGGCCCCAAAGCCCTCTCTTGCCAAAAGTCGCAGTTCGAAGAATCGGCTGTCCGGCTGGCAAGAGCCAAAGGCAGGAAAGGATGCCCACACGAAAAACGGCTAGGGACTAACGGACCAATATAACAAAAGCCGGCTTTCTTCTACTGCCGACCGACTACAAGAGTAGCCGGCCGGTCGGCTTCCATTCACTTCGCTACAATCTAAGAAAGCTTGAGTACTTGCCTTCCCCAAAAAAGATAGCCGAGTCCTTCCTTAGCCATAGACTGCAGAGCAGCTGCTGGCTGGGAAGGCAGCAATCAGGGGAAGGCGGCAAAGGAAACAACCTAAGGATAAAAGGCATACGAGAATGGAAGCCAAACACATGCCTGATTATATTTACACAAAAGGCCTTGAAAAGGACAACATTCAACATAGTTTGAATACACCCCCAGTGGGTGGAACTGCGCAAGCTTAATAGAAATTGTTCAAAGAGTAACAAGCAGGAAAAGCAACGACGGCAGATCAAGCCAGGGGAACGACTGGCGAATCGGGCAGGTCGGCGGAGACAGCAACGCCGGCTGGAGGAGTGGCCGGCTGATGAACCTCGGCATGATCACCGCCTCCCGCAGAGGGCGCGCCAGCACGTGCCTCGTTGCTGGAGGGACGGTCATGCTGAGGCTGGCTGGTTAATTCACCGGCCGGCTCGACGTCTTCGCCCTCCTCCCCTTCTTCGTGTTCACCTTCATCGCTGGAGGCGACCTCCTCCGCCGAGTCTTCACCCTCCGTCGGGTTCAGCCCGAACCACTCCTCCGGCTGGGCGGCGCCATTGTCGTCCACCGCAGGAGCGAAGACGCTGGTGTCGGTAAACTCGGCAAGAGCCGAAGCACACTGGATGATAGCCGGCCGCACCTCCACCAGCTCTTCGTCAGCCTCCGCCCGCCAAGTCCTCAGCTGTTCCAAGTTCAGCCCAGGGTACCAGGCCCAGATGAACTCCAGCGCCCGCCTGGCACCGGATCGAGCAGCGGAGGCCTTCCAGGCCTCAAAGCGGCCGACTGCCACCTCCAGCCAGTCGGCAGTCCGGCTCGGGGTGCGGGGAATCGCTTCGCCTGGCCAGAGGGCGGCCAACACCTGCGCCCCAGCACGCTGGAGGCGGCGGAGCATGCGGTGTACCGGCTGCAACCGGGCTTGGATCGCCAAGAGCTGCTCCTCAGGTGTCCGGCTCGCGTCCAGCGCGATCTCAACCCCCGCGTGCCGGCGTGCCTCGCGGTGGGCCTCGATGGTCTGGGTGGCAATGACGGAGTAGCGGGGGAAGTAGTCTGTGCAAAGAACAAAAGCAACACAAATCAGAAGACGAATCAGAGGGCAAGGGGGCGAGCAAGGAGTGAGGAAGGCGGCTTACCGTCGATCAGATCCTCGATCCGGCCGTAACCCTCGCTCAACACTTGCTTCGCCTCAGCCCAGCCCGCCGCCTCGGTCTCGAACTCAGCTTTGAGGGTGGCCTCGCTGTCCTGCGCCTTCTTCAAGGACGCCTTGTGGCTCTCCTCTTGGTCGGCCAACTTCTTGACCAGGCGGTCACGCTCCAGGACTAAGGCGTTGAACTCGGCCTCCTTGGCGCGAAGGGCGGTCTGGGCCCCGCCGAGCTGCTCCCTCAAGTCGGCATTGGCCCCTGCGAGCATGAAGACAAAGGAAGAAACAATAAGGAAGAGGTCGTCAGGGAGGATCCGACCCGACTGCTCAGCAGTCGGCCCGAATCTCGGGGACTACACCCAGTGGGTGCGCTGACGCGCCCCCACAGGATAAGAACAAAACAGAGCATGCACTCCGGCTGTCGGTCAGATCCTCGCTCTTCTGGCGCAGCTCCTGAGCCTGGGAGTCGAAGGCGGCGGTACTCTGGTTATGGTACTCCTGGAAGATCAGACAGGATGCAGGAATAAGATAACTGTCAGGACCTAGTAGGTTCCAAGCCGCCTGCTCAGCAGCCGACTCGGAACTCGGGGACTACACCCAGTGGGTGCACTGATGCGCCCCCACAGAAGAAATCAAAAAAGCAAAACAACCAAGGCCAGAAGACTCACTCGGACGACGGCTCGCGTCGCAAGGAAATCTCGGGTATATCGCTGCAGCGCGGTAGCATGAGCCTGAAGCCGGCTCCGGACCTCCTGGGCCACCGCGTTCAGCTCGGCCGTCCCCCTGCTGGGCGCCCACTCGGACGTGCTGGAGCTGGCCGCCTCCAGGGCCTCTGCCGTCCGGCTGGCGCTCGCAGCTCTGTCCGGCTCCGGCACGAGGGCAGCTTCCCCCGCGCGCCGGCGTGATGCCGGCTGCACCACCAGGCCGGCTCTTGCTGCCGACTCGCTCCCAGCCGGCTGCTCCGGCGCCGTAGCCAGCTGGACGCCCTGGCCCGCCCCAGTCGGCGCTGTCCGCGACACCTCCTCCAAGACAATCACATCATCCTCCCTCCGCTCCGCCCCCGACCGGCCGCGGTTGGCTTCCCCTGGCGGAGGCACGGGGACGCCGGGAGCCAAGCCACGGAAGGGAATAACGAGCTGTGGAGGCTGGTTGCGCGAGGCCTCCGCCTCCCTCTCCGCGGCCGTCGCCTCCGCCTGGGCCTTGGCCGCCGTGTCGGCCTGCTCCTTCGCCGCCTGGGAGGCCCTTCGCTCCGACGCTTCCCGCTCCTCCCGCGCCTCCTGCGCGTTCCGCTCCGTAGCCTCCATGAGGTCGGCGCGGGGATCCACGCGGCGGGAGCTCGAAGACCCTCCGGCTGATTCGATCACGGAGCCGGCAGGACCCCGCTCGAGGGAAAGCGGCGCCCTGGCTGGTTAGCCAAGAAAGAATTTAGAAGAACTCCAATCAAAGAACACGACAAGAATACAAGACGATTAATACTTACACCGAAACCGTCTGCGGCCGCTTCACGACCTTCTGGAAGCGGGCTGCCCTCGCGGCCGCCTCATCCCGCTTGGTTGCCGCGGCGGCGCCCCTGGGTTTCTTCGGCCGGCTGCCGAAGTAGGTCGACAGCGCGGCAGAAGGGCCCGCGCCGGCTGGCGATGCAGGACGGCTTCGACCTCATCGTTGTCCGCCCAGTCCTCGAGGCCGGCTCCGAGCCCCGCGCCGCCTGCCTCGCCGCCTTCCCCCGCGGCAGCATCTTCCATGGCGGCCGCCCCAAGATCTGGATCATCGACGTCATCCACCGTGCAGTCAGGGAGGAACTGGCGCTCTGCCCCCGCGGCCCTCGCCGCCGGCGGAAGTAGGGGATTCTGCAGAAAACAAGCCGGCTGATCAGAGGCCGGTCATATCGAGGCCGGCAACACAAAAGAAAGGAAAGAAGAAATACTTACGGCAGGCGGAGGGTTGGCGCGAGAGTATGGCTCCTTGCCGAATCGCCAATCCTCGGGGAGCTTGCAGTTGGCGATGTAGTTCACCAAGTAGGACACCTCGGCATGGGGCATCGCCCTGGTGCTCAGCCGGCATGGGTCAAAGCGGTTGCTCATCTGGCAGATCATGTGCGGCCGGCCTTGGAGCGGGAGTACCCGGCGCTCCACGAAGGCGGCCACCAGGTCGGCTCCGACCAGGCCCTCCGACTGGACCATCACCCGGAGTCGGGCGATGGCGGCGTTCCCGGCCTGGGACAGCATCCTAGCCCGATAGCTCCATGAGGGTGGCCTCGAAGCCGGCGGGCCGGCTACGTAAGCCGACAGGTTGACAAAGTTGCCTTGCGGGGCGACGTTCCTCACATAGAAGTAGGATTTCTGCCAGAGCTTCACCGACTGGATCAGCGGGATGGTTGGGAACGGATTGTTCTCGCCCGTCCGCCTCATGGCGATGAAGGCTCCACATGGGGCGGGCACGCCCGCGACGACGGTGCCAAGCTTGCTTTGGAAGAACTCTCCCCAGAGCTCCAGGGTGGGGAGAACGCCAAGAAAACCCTCGCAGAGGGTGACGAAGGCCGACAGCAGCATCACGACGTTGGGGGTGAGATGATGCGGCTGAAGGTGGTAGAATTCGAGGAAGAAGCGAAGGAATCCGCTCGCCGGGAGGCCGAAGCCGCGTATGCAGTGCGAGCGGAAGACCACCCGCTCGCCCTCCTCCGGTGCCGGCGAGATCTCCCTCTCCGGCGCGCGCCGAACCCGCACGTAGTTCTCGCCGGGCAGACGCCGCGTCCGGCGGAGGAACTCGATGTGCTCGTCAAGGACGTTGGAGCCGTCCCACGAGCTCGACAGCGCCATTGGAGCGGTGCGGTGAGGAGCAAGATGCGGTGGCGGCGGAGGCGCGTGCGACCCCGCTGCAGCGGAGCAACCGTGAACCGGGAGGCCCGACGGTGGAACGGCGCGGCGATGAGGCTCTGCGACGGTGGAGAAAATAAGGATGGAAGGCGAGAAAGGTTGGAGCGAGGGAGAGCGTGCGAGCCTTTGCCGCTCCCTCTCCTCCCCCTACTTATATACCCGAGCGGCGGAGCCGAGGAGACGTGGTGTGGGGGACGTGGGATTAACTGCGCCCACTCCCCCACGTCCCGCTATAACTGCGCCCTGACGACGTGGCGAAACCGCCGCAGGAAGGCAAACAGCCCACCTTGGGCCGCAGAAGATCCGCGCCTGGGCCGAGGCCAGGAGTGGCGGGCCCGGGCCTGCGGCGACGTCCCGTCGCGCACGCGCCATGACAGGCCTTTTCTGCCACGTGACACGAAGGGAGGCGCACGGTCAGCGCACAAGTTGGCCCACGTTCCCGTTGACGAGGCCACGACGCCTTCCCAAGGCGGCGCGCATAAGCAGAGCCGGCTCCAAGCTGCCGGCTCCTCAAGATAGGAAGCTGACCGAGCTTCTCGTTCCCCTTGCCGACCTCGAAGCGCGACCAGCTTCGGGGACTACTGTCGGGGTAAATGACCACGGGTAGCCTAGCCGGCTCTCCCTGGCACTTCAGAAAAAATCACGAGCCGATCCGGCCTCCAAGGATCCAAGACGTGGGGCCGCCTTCCCCTGCCGGCTGCCGCTCAGGCCGACTATCGGGAGGCGGCCCGGCCTTAACCCTCATGAAGAAAGCCGTGGGAGGGCCGGCTCCAAGAAGCCGGCCGCGAGAAGGCCAACTCCAAGGAGCCGGCTCCCACGACGCGGTCAAGATCGTACCCTCGAAGCCCGCATCCACATAACGGCGATGGGATGGGGCGTGGCTACAGTAAAGCCTGCCACCCCCGAAACCCGGAGCACGCCTGGCACAGAGCGCCGTACGGGGTAGCCCTGACCCGTCCGGCACGACACTGTTGCCATGATAACTATGATGCCATCCACGGCGGGCTGTCAGCGCGGTCCACGGGCGGTGGGCCCCTTCGGGCAGAGAGACACCCGAAGGCGGCCAGGCCTCCTCTAGTCGGCCCAAGACATGGCTGGCTTCCCCAAGCCGGCTTGCCCCCTCCCTCGAAGGAGGCGCCCCATTAAGGAGACAAGACGACGTGAGGCTACAACGATCGCCCGCCAGGCGGCGGCACTATAGCCACGCTTACCTCGATAAAGCCCTCATCATCAAGATTGAGGCAACAGTAACCAGCCACCGACAGGGCCCTTGGCAGTGGGGCCTGCCTGTCGACCTAGAAGCCAGCAGCCGGCGGGACCCACCAGCCGGCGGGCCCCAGCAGCCGGCGCAGAAGCCGGCAAGCGTAGACGCTGACGGCTAGGGCCCGCGCCCAGCCGGATTACCATTGTACCCCCTGGGGGTAGGCCTATATAAACCCCCCGGGGCACCCATGCAAAGGGTTGAGCTCATCTAAGTTTAGACACCACATAGAGATAAGAGTATAGCTAGCCTTGCCCTTCTTCTTCCTCTCGCCAAACAGCTCGAGGAGCATCTTGTAGCTACTTGTTCATCGAGTGATCATGCGGAGACCCCGCAGAGCAGCAGTAGGGGTGTTATCTCCACGGAGAGCCCCGAAGCTGGGTAAGATTCGCCGGCATGCATATCTTCGCCTCATCTCGCTTCCAGGCACCGGCGACGTCTTACTGGCTCCCACAATGATAAGCCACCCGTTGGCATATGTCGCACCTACCACTCGACAATAACTAATAGATTTTTGCAATAAGTATGTGAGTTCTTTATGACTAATGTTGAGTCCATGGATTATACACACTCTCACCCTTCCATCATTGCTAGCCTCTTCGGTACCGTGCATTGCCCTTTCTCACCTCGAGAGTTGGTGCAAACTTCGTCGGTGCATCCAAACCCCGTGATATGATACACTATGTCACACATAAGCCTCATTATATCTTCCTCAAAACAGCCACCATAACTACCTATCATGGCATTTTCATAGCCATTCCGAGATATATTGCCATGCAACTTCCATCATCATCATATACATGACTTGAGCATTTATTGTCATATTGCTTTGCATGATCGTAAGATAGCTAGCATGATGTTTTCATGGCTTGTCCATTTTTTGATGTCATTGCTACGCTAGATCATTGCACATCCCGGAACACCGCCGGAGGCACTCATATATAATCATATCTTTGTTCTAGATATCGAGTTGTAATATTGAGTTGTAAGTAAATAAAAGTGTGATGATCATCATTATTGGAGCATTGCCCCAGTGAGGAAAGAATGATGGAGACTATGATTCCCTCACAAGTCGGGATGAGACTCTGGACTTTATGAAAAATAAAAGAGGCCAAAGAAGCCCAAATAAAAAAAGTGGCCAAAGAAGCCCAACAAAAAAAAGAGAAAATAAAAAAAGAGAGACAAAGAGAGAAGGGGCAATGTTACTATCCTTTTACCACACTTGTGCTTTAGAGTAGCACCATGTTCTTCATATAGAGAGTCTCTTGAGTTATCACTTTCATATACTAGTGGCAATTTTCATTATAGAACTTGGCTTGTATATTCCGATGATGGGCTTTCTCAAATGCCCGAGGTCTTCATGAGCAAGCAAGTTGGATGCACACCCACTTAGTTTCCAGTTTGAGCTTTCATACACTTATAGCTCTTAGTGCATCAGTTGCATGGCAATCCCTACTCACTCACATTGATATCTATTAATGGGCATCTCCATAGCCCGTTGATACGCCTAGTTGATGTGATACTTTCTCCTTTTTTGTCTTCTCCACACAACCTCCACCATCATATTCTATTCCACCTATAGTGCTATGTCCATGGCTCACGCTCATGTATTACGTGAAAGTTGAAAAGGTTTGAGAACATCAAAAGTATGAAACAAATTGCTTGGCTTGTCATCGGGGTTGTGCAATATTTGAATATTTTGTGTGGTGAAGATGGAGCATAGCCAGACTATATGATTTTGTAGGGATAACTTTCTTCGGCCATGTTATTTTGAAAAGACATGATTGCTTTATTAGTAGGCTTGAAGTATTATTGTTTTTATGTCAAATGATAGACTATTGCTTTGAATCACTCGTGTCTTAATATTCATGCCATGATTAGACATATGATCAAGATTATGATAGGTAGCATTCCACATCAAAAATTACCTTTTTTTTATCATTTACCTACTCGAGGACGAGCAGGAATTAAGCTTGGGGATGCTGATACGTTTAAATCAAAAGTTGCTGCCTCCTATTTTTCTAGATTATAAGAGTATGGTAGCACATGAGTTTATTGTTAAAGATAAGAAGAAGATGCTTAAGTATAAATTGATATTTGATAAAAAATATTGTGACATTATTACCTTGCCTGCGCCCTCTTTGTTTAACATATTTTCAGGCATGTACCTCATCTTGCCGGAGGCCATTTATGCGTACTGGAACCTGACACAAGTTCCAGATCCTGAGCCCGAGCCACCACTTGAACCTTATTGGAATTCTGTTTATCAGTGGGATCCGGACGAGATCGCCAAATAGTGACACCCAGAGGACACTCCTCCGCACACCGGAGAGGGTAGCTTTGATCCATGGGCATAGACCAACTTAGGCCAAAAGCCTAAGCTTGGGGGAGTATGTATTTCTCACCGACATTACATTCATGTTCACACACTCATTCTAGTTGTCGGTCCTCATACTTTTTCATTGTAATATCCATGCTAGTTTATTTTCTGTTTTTAGTCTTCTTCTTGTGTGTTTGAAAAACCTTAAGAAAAACCAAAAAAAGAAAATTGTAGCTTTTAGTTAATTTACTTTCCACGCCTGTAGTAGTAATAATTAAAAGAATAACCCAAAAAGATTTCCCATTCGTCTTTTGCTTGTTGGGAGCTTTCTAGTGTAAATAGTTTTTTCTTTTCTTTTCTTTGGGGGTCGAGAGGAGAAGACTATAATGAAATTGTTGAGTGGCTCTTATTTGCATTATTGTTGATTTAACCAAGAGCCCATATTGCCTTGTCTTCTCCCTTGCATTAAAATGCTTGCAGATTCCAGTTTAGTCCAATGCATGTGCACTATTATTATTATCCACACCGTTCGGTCGTGCAAGTGAAAGGCAATAATGACGATATATGATGGACTGGCTGAGATAAGAGAAGCTGGTATGAACTCGACCTATCTTGTTTTCGTAAATATTATTAGTTCATCGTTCCTGATTCAGCCTATTATGAATGAAACATATTTGCAATGACAATTAGAGATTATAGTTGCTTATGCCATGCTTAATTAGCTAGGAGTTTATAATGGTTTACCTTGCGTGCCAACATGCTATTAAAATGGTTGTGATGTGGTATGATAGGGTGGTATCCTCCTTTGAACGATTCAAGTGGCTTGACTTGGCACATGTTCACACATGTAGTTGAAACAAAATCAACATAGCCTCCACGATATTTATGTTCATGGTGAATTATATCCTACTCATGCGTGCACTCAGTGTTGATTCATTTTAATGCATGTTCATGACTGTTGTCGCTCTCTGATACGTCTCCAACGTATCTATAATTTTTGATTGTTCCATGCTATTATATTATCTCTTTGGATGTTTAATGGGCTTTATTATACATCATGTCATCTTGCCTAATGCGTTACTCTGTTCTTATGAACTTAATACTCTAGATGCATGCTGGATAGCAGTCGATGTGTGGAGTAATAGTAGTAGATGCAGAATCGTTTCGGTCTACTTGTCGTGGATGTGATGCCTATATACATGATCATGCCTAGATATTCTCGTAACTATGCACTTTTATATCAATTGCTCGACAGTAATTTGTTCACCCGTCGTAATACTTATGCTATCTTGAGAGAAGCCACTAGTGAAACCTATGGCCCCCGGGTCTATTTTCCATCATATTAATCTCCCGTCAACTAGCTATTTCTGTCGCCGTTTATTTTGCAATCTTTACTTTTAATATTTATCATAAAAATACCAAAAATATTATCTTATAATCTCTATCAGATCTCACTTTTGCAAGTGGCCGTGAAGGGATTGACAACCCCTTCATCGCGTTGGTTGCAAGGTTCTTATTTGTTTGTGTAGGTACGAGGGACTTGCGTGTGGCCTCCTACTGGATTGATACCATGGTTCTCAAAAAATGAGGGAAATACTTACGCTACTTTGCTGCATCACCCTTTCCTCTTCAAGGGAAAACCAACGCATGCTCAAGAGGTAGCAAGAAGGATTTCTGGCACCGTTGCTGGGGAATCTACGCACAAGTCAAGACATACCAAGTACCCATCACAAACTCTTATCCCTCGCATTACATTATTTGCCATTTGCCTCTTGTTTCCCTCTCCCCCACTTCACCCTTGCCGTTTTATTCGCCCTCTCTTTCTGTTCGCCTCTTTTTTGCTTGCTTCTTGTGTCCCGTGTGCCGTCATGGCCAGCCCTTTATCTGCTCCTTTGTCTCCCGAGTTTGAAGTTCTTCACTTCAAACAAAGACAAGGAGAAAACTTAAAAGATGCTTGGTGTAGGATGATGGAATCTTATCGTAATTGCACCGTAGAGGTGAATTTTAGAATTTTGCTTCGCAATTTTTATGTTGGACTAAATATGTCCCATAGACAACTCTTGGATTGCGTTGCCAAAGAGAATTTTATCGAAATTGATCCCAGTATTGCGCATGAAATTATAGAGGGAGTAGTGGGAACACTACCTCAAAAAAGGGGCCGCATCATACCCAGGAAGAAACACAAGTTTTTGAGAAAATTTGCGAAGTAACGGAAATTTTACAAAAATGTCTTGAACCTCTTAAGAGTGTTAGCGGGAATCTTCACCGCATGAATATGTTGATCACTCTTTGTAATAAGCGGTTGGATTCTTTAGATCTAAAAATTTCCGAATATGAAGGGAAACATAAAGAACCTCCCGGATTCGAGCATGACTCCGCTAAAAAATTAAAAGCCAAAGATGACGATACCTAGATCTATCCTTGCCTTTATGCCTAGCTAGGGGCGCTAAATGATAGCGCTTGTTGGGAGGCAACCCAATTTTATTTTTGTTTTTTGCTTTTTGGTTCTGTTTAGTAATAAATATTTGATATAGCCTCTGGGTAGATATGTTTTCATGTTTTAATTAGTGTTTGTGCCAAGTAGAACCTTTGGGAAGACTTGGGTGAAGTTTAGCGCTCACGAGATTAGCTACAACTTTTTACTGCAGAGTGATTTTAGGTTGATTCTTTTTGAAGATGATTAATAGACAAATTCCTCACGTCCAGAAATTTATTTCAGAATTTTTAGAGTTCCATAAGTATACGTTTGATACAGATTACTACAGAGTTTTCTGTTTTTGACAGATTCTGTTTTTCGTGTGTTGTTTGCTTATTTTGATGAATCTATGGCTAGTATTGGAGGTTATGAACCATAGAGAAGTTGGAATACAGTAGGTTTAACAAAAATATAAATAAAGAATGAGTTCATTACAGTACCTTAAGGTGGTGATTTATTTTATTTCGCTAACGGAGCTCATTAGATTTTCTGTTGAGTTTTGTGTTGTGAAGTTTTCAAGTTTTTGGATAAAGATTTGATGGATTATGGAATAAGGAGTGGCAAGAGCCTAAGATTGGGGATGCCCAAGGCACCCCAAGGTAAAATCCAAGGAGAACCAAAAGCATAAGCTTGGGGATGCCCCGGAAGGCATCCCCTCTTTTGTCTTTGTCCATCGGTAACTTTACTTGATGCTATATTTTTATTCACCACATGGTATGTGTTTTGCTTGGAGCGTCTTGTATGATTTGAGTCTTTGCTTTTTACTTCACCATAATCATCCTTTCTGTACACACCTTTTGGGAGACACACACATGAATCAGAATTTATTAGAATACTCTATGTGCTTCACTTGTATCTTTTGAGCTAAATAATTTTGCTCTAGTGCTTCATTTATATCTTTTAGAGCACGGTGGTGGTTTTATTTTGTAGAAATTATTGATCTCTCATGATTCACTTTTATTATTTTGAGAGTCTTTTAGAACATCATGGTAATTTGCTTTGGCTATAAAATTAGTCCTAATATGATAGGCATCCAAGATGGATATAATAAAAACTTTCATATAAGTGCATTGAATACTATGAGAAGTTTGATACTTGATGATTGTTTTGAGATATGGAGATAGTGATATTAAAGTTGTGCTAGCTGAGTAGTTGTGAATTTGAGAAATACTTGTGTTGAAGTTTGCAAGTCCCGTAGCTTGCACGTATGGTAAACGTTGTGTAACAAACTTGAAACATGAGGTGTTCTTGGATTGTCATCCTTATGAGTGGCGGTCGGGGACGAGCGATGGTCTTTTCCTACCAATCTACCCCCCTAGGAGCATGCACGTAGTGCTTGGTTTTTGATGACTTGTAGATTTTTGCAATAAGTATGTGAGTTCTTTATGACTAATGTTGAGTTCATGGATTATACGCACTCTCACCCTTCCATCATTGATAGCCTCTTTGGTACTGTGCATTGCCCTTTCTCACCTTGAGAGTTGGTGCAAACTTCGCCAGTGCATCCAAACCCCATGATATGATACTCTCTATCACACATAAACCTCCTTATATCTTCCTCAAAACATCCACCATACCTACCTATTATGGCATTTCCATAGCCATTCCGAGATATATTGCCATGCAACTTTCCACCGTTCCGTTTATTATGACACGCTTCATCGTTATCATATTGCCTTGCATGATCATGTAGTTGACATAGTACTTGTGGCAAAGCCACCATGCATATTGTTTCATACATGTCACTCTTGATTCATTGCCCTTCCCAGTACACCGCCGGAGGCATTCATATAGAGTCATATTTTGTTCTAGTATCGAGTTGTAATCATTGAGTTGTAAATAAATAGAAGTGTGATGATCATCATTAATAGAGCATTGTCCCAAATAAAAAAAGAGAAAGACCAAAAAAAGGAAAGGCCCCCAAAAAGAAAAAAAAAGAAAAAAGTAAATAAAATGGGACAATGCTGCTATCCTTTTTCCACACTTGTGCTTCGAAGTAGCACCATGATCTTTATGATTGAGAGTCTCTTGTTTTGTCATTTTCATATACTAGTGGGAATTTTTTATTATAGAACTTGGCTTGCATATTCCAATAATGGGCTTCCTCAAATGCCCTAGGTCTTCGTGAGCAAGCAAGTTGGATGCACACCCACTTAGTTTCTTTTGTTTAGCTTTCATACATTTATAGCTCTAGTGCATCCGTTGCATGGCAATCCCTACTCCTTGCATTGACATCAATTGATGGGCATCTCCCTAGCCCATTGATTAGCCGCGTCAATGTGAGACTCTCTCCTTTTTTGTCTTCTCCACATAACCCCCATCATTATATTCTATTCCACCCATAGTGCTATATCCATGGTTCACGCTCATGTATCGCGTGAAAGTTGAAAAAAGTTTGAGATTACTAAAGTATGAAACAATTGCTTGGCTTGTCATAGGGGTTATGCATGATGAGAGCATTCTTGTGTGACGAAAATGGAGCATGACCAAACTATATGATTTTGTAGGGATGAACTTTCTTTGGCCTTGTTATTTTGAGAAGACATGATTGCTTAGTTAGTATGCTTGAAGTATTATTATTTTTATGTCAATATTGAACTTTTATCTTGAATCTTTCAGATCTGAACATTCATGCCACAACAAAGAAAATGACATTGAGAAATATGCTAGGTAGCATTCCACATCAATAATTCTATTTTTATCATTTACCTACTCGAGGACGAGCAGGAATTAAGCTTGGGGATGCTTGATACGTCTCCAACGTATCTATAATTTTTTATTGTTCCATGCTATTATATTATCTGTTTTGGATGTTTAATTGGCTTCATTATACACTTATATATTATTTTTGGGACTAACCTACTAACCCAAGGCCCAGTGCAAATTGTTGTTTTTTGTCTATTTCAGTGTTGGTTGCAAGGGATTGACAACCCCTTTATCGCGTTGGTTGCAAGGTTCTTATTTGTTTGTGTAGGTACGAGGGACTTGCGTGTGGCCTCCTACTGGATTGATACCTTGGTTCTCAAAAACTGAGGGAAATACTTACGCTACTTTGCTGCATCACCCTTTCATCTTCAAGGGAAAACCAACGCATGCTCAAGAGGTAGTCGAAAACATGTTCATGCTGTGTATCCTGTGTGGGGCCTGGTGGAGGAGTCGAAAACATGTTCGTACATTGGGTGTGCTGCGACATCTGAGCCTGTATGTTCTCCTTGGGATGTGATGCCGACATAGACGCCTGATATCCGTAGGCTCCTGCAAGATGGAACGCTAAGTCATGAAGAATGAGGTCGCCTCAACTAATATTTAAAACAATAAATATGAAGACACATACCTGCTGGCTGTGACGGCTACTCTGGCTCAAACATGAAGCTCGACGAGGGACCGTGCTGCTATGGCTATGGAGAAAATATGAAGCTTGACATAGGAACATAGTGCTGAGGGTGCCGCCACGTTGAACTGCTAGGTTGGTCAGGACGGGGTGACCTCGTTGCCGACTGATGTGCTAGACGTGGATGTGGTTGATGTCAGTGCATGGAGGGACACGGCTGCTGCTGCTGTTGCTGAACAACATCGCTTCTCCAGGTGCACGTGATAGCCTCATAGACAGCCCGTATTTTGTTCTGCATTCGTTCCAGGAAGGCCTGTAGCATAGGACGGTGGTGAAGAAGAGGTCCAGACGACAATGATTGTCCAAAGGTGGTCACGTCATCATAGAGTTCGTGTCTCAAGGTAGCCTCCAAATTTCATGATGATTATTAAGTATGCACGTCAAAGTATGTGACAACATTACTTAAAGAAAATATATCTTACCGCGTACAGCCTAGCGCCCGAAGTATCATAGCTCGGGTACATATCCGACGGAGTAGGATCAGGTATGTCCTCTAGGTGAGAGTGCTCAACGATGCGTAACCGTCTTCCGGTCATGTAGCGCCACAAATAGAGATTGAATTCATTGAGATCAAAATTGTGATTCTCGTGCCATAGATGTGTGTTTGCTGTCTCCCATTCTATAACATACGACTCTAGTCTAACTAGCCAGTCAGCAGTTGTCCTGGTCATGCCCTTCCTTGTTGTCCTAGAATTGTGGTGTGTGTTCAACAATTACCTAATGCTTCGAATTGAGTACTATGAAAGATGATGCAACATTGAAAAACTGGTTAATACCCATGGATGTGTGCTGGCACTGGGTTCTCTGTAGGGGGAGGTAGCTCCAACTGCAGAAGACCAAATTGCCTCATAACCCTCTGTTGTGCCATCTCCTCGACAAAGACATCGAAGATGATCTTCGATTTCGTCATCCAGTAATCTCGGTCCCTTGTGCATAGCACAGGCATACCACCAGGTTATCTCGCATTTATGACTGCTTCCATGTAGGGCTACTAGATGACCCTAGTGTACGTATCGAACTGCTCGTTCAATTCCATTTATGCCTTCCTGGTCTGATTACTAGCAAAGCGTCTCTGCAGAAAACAAATGTTAGTAGCCGCTAGCATTGAACTGTCTCTGGTGCAAACAAAAGTTACATGAAACTATAACACGATACATACCTCGCGACGTGTCCAACACATACCAAAAGTAGGCATGTCGATGCCGTCAGCATCAAACATGGCGGCTATAGGCTGATTAACACATACATCTGGTCGCCCTATAGAGAACCTCTCCCACAACCACAACTGTAGGAATAGAGGGCATCAAAGAAGGGTTGGCTTTGTCGATGT
Source organism: Aegilops umbellulata (assembly GCA_032464435.1). Classification (NCBI taxonomy): domain Eukaryota; kingdom Viridiplantae; phylum Streptophyta; class Magnoliopsida; order Poales; family Poaceae; genus Aegilops; species Aegilops umbellulata. Next base: position 72,362,608 of record CP136057.1, read on the forward strand.
AAGCTGGCAACCGTTGCACATACCTCGGTATGTAGATGCTAAGACCGCTGAACCCCAACTCCTCTGTCTGATGTGATCCACCGTCTGAGCGCTCACTATCTCGAGTGCCATAGGGATGTAGAGCGCGCTAATAGTGGTGACATGGTTCTTTGTGAACATCACCTTGCCGAAAAGCCACATTAAGTAGGCCTCCATGCTCCGAGTGATCTGTTCTACACTCAATGGCGCCCGGAACTTCTGGATCTGCATTAAGCAAAGAGAAAGTTTTAGTTAGCTGCAGGTATTTTATGTAAAACCATATGCACGATAACTTGAAGATAAGAGCTAGGGGAAATAACCTAGAAATTGAGCAACCAACCTGTCGGATCACGGGTTCCGGCAAAACCTTCGAGGTTCGAACACTAGGGTGCGCACGAAGTTCTCCCCCTATCGATCCATGTCCTAGCTTTACTAAGATCTCACGGACTAACTCGACGAACTCGCAACAGAAAGAACACAAGACTTATAATGGTCTGGGCCACCGTTGTGGTGTAATACCCTACTCCAGTGTGGTGGTGGTGGATTGCCTCTTGGGCTGAGGATGAACAGTACAAGGGGAAGAACAACCTCCTGAGGTTGAGGTGTTCTTGTGCTTGGTGAACTTGTGTGGGTGAGGATTCGATCAGCTCGGGCTCAGTTGCCTTCTACTGTGGTGGCTAGTCCTATTTATAGAGGCCCTGGTCCTCTCCCTAAATATTGAGCGGGAAGGGAGCCAACAACGGCCAATTCTAAAGGGGACAACTAGTACAGCTTATCCTGACAAAAGCAGTCTTCGCCTGCAAAAGGCTCTGGTAGTGACGCCACCTTGGGCTCCATGGTGACCTCTGTCTTGCCGTCCTACTGGTCTTGGTCTCGTTGCACTGATATGGAAACCTTTGCTTGACGCCTCGGTACTCCACGCCTGCGCTTGCCTCCTTAGCACCAAAGAGGAAACAAGGACACTACGCGCGCTGGCGCCCGCCTGGTCTCGATCGTCATGGCTCATGTCACGAGAACATCGCTTTGCCTTGCCTTGATCTCTCCGCCCCTCGCGAACCAGCCCGACGAGGCCGATCCTGAGGAGGTCTTGTGTCGTCCGCCTCGCAAGGCTTGGCCCCTCGCGAGGGTCTTGAATGCCTTGTTGATGAAGATGGGACGTACGGGCCTGCTATCAGAGCCACGCTGTGGGCCACAGGCAGGCAAGTCTAGGGACCCCCGTTCCCAGAACGCCGACAGTAGCCCCCGGGCCCAAGGCGTGCTCGGGCTTGGCTTCGAGGCAAAGCCAAAGGTTAAGGGCGGAGCACCGCGGGTCCCAATACCTATTGCCTGGGTCGACGCGTGGTGGTTGATTGGATGTGGACGTCTCCGCTTTCCCACGCTGCCTTGATACCCGCCTGGCTAGGCGTCCACCGCAACCTACACAATATTCTTCCATCGCGTGCGTCGTACTCCCCCGATTCCTCTGCTTCCCCTGGACTCCGCCCCACTTTCCGATCCGACCTGAGCTCTGCCCACTCCATCGCCATGGCGCCAAAACAAGCGGACAAGGGGAAGAAGTCTCTGTCTTCGACAAGTGCGCCTTTGGCCGTTGAGCCCGCAGTTGGCCGGTCGCTGGTGCTCAACGATGAGGCCATGGGCAAGGTGCGTCCCATGCTCGCCACCAGCTCCAATGAGTTGGGGAATACGGTGGCTTGGCCTGCATCTCGTGCTCGCATTGACCGGACAGCCACCGAGGTCCCATTCTTCATCGACGCCCTTCGGGCCGGTCTGGTCCCTCCTTTCTCTGCCTTCTTCAACGTAGTGCTGGAACACTATCAGATCCACATGTTGCACCTCGACCCCAATCTGTGACCCTTCTCGTCGTCTTTGCCTTTGTGTGTGAGGCCATGGTGGGAATTGCCCCTTCCGTGGCCCTTCTTCGCCACTTCTTCTCGTTGCATATGATTGACCCCCGATAGAGCTCGGGATGCCTGAGCTTCCATGCCGTGGCTATGACGGCAGGTGCGGGGATCGACTACGAGCTTCCTCCATCCACGAGCGGGTTTCGGACACGGTGGGTGTTTGTTGATGTCGAAGTGCTCAGCCCTCTGCTCCACCCTTCGCTGGCGCTTGCCGTCCCCAACTCCGGTTGGAGCCACGAGAAGCTCGCGAGCCCCTGCCTTGTCCCCGTCTGGCTCAGACTGAAGAGGCTGAAAGACCGTGGCGTGACCGCGCTATGGTGGTGCGGGAATTTGTCCGATGCCGAATTGCCCTGCTTCAGCGCCATTCCCGGCCGATGTGGGCCTTGCTCAACAGCAAGGACCATATGAGGCTTCAGGAGTCCGGGCTCCCTCCTGAGACGCGGCAGGCGGTGCTTGGGGTCTTGGCGGGCGTCACGTTGCCGGACGATATGCCTGGGAAGAGATGTCTGTTTGTACCGCTGCTCGAACAAGGAGGAGTTTGTGGAGCACATGCCTTCCTTTGACGAGTGGGGGCTGCACCCAGATGGCCTGGTGGGGCCCCGCGAGAACCCCGTCAACGTGGTTCCCCTCTTCGCTGCTGGCGCCAAGCTCTCCCCGAGTGTGGAAGCAGGGGGCGAGCATTGTTCGAGGCCGGTGGCCCTAGCACCACGGTGCTGATGCCACCCGAGGCTCCCGAGGCGTCACCCTCGGGAGTCCGCGATTCTTGTCCTGGGGCGGCAGCTGCGGGGGTGACGCGGCGTGCAACTCCTGAGGCTGAAGCTCCAACGGCCTCGACGGGTCACTGCGAAATGGCACCCGACAGCTCTCCTCAGCTTGGCGCCCCTGAGGCTGTCCCTTCAAGCGCTTCTCCTCCCACACCTCGTACTGGCCGCCATGTCCAACACTTTGGTCGGCTCTGCGTGGACTTCGAGGAGCTTCGGAAGAGGGAGAGGTCCCCGAGCGGCAGCGCTGGCATCTTCGGGCCGTTGAAGCGGAGGAAGTACATCACTGTTGACGAGTAAGTACTGCATCTTTGTGGTTTCCTGAGTGTCGCTTTCCTTCCTGATGGTGGTCCTTCAGGGTCCCTTCCGCCAAGGCTGTTGCATCTCCTGAGGAGCAGCCTCCTCTTTCCTCGACTTCCCCGCTGGCCTTGAGCGCCCCGAGCCCGCACGCCGCTCCTGGCGCGGGGTCGGTTGGTGAGGCGCGTTCGCCTCCATGGCGCCTTGAGCCCGCGGCCTTGTCGCCCCTCCTTTGTGGCCTTGCTTTGAGCTTGGCGGGCGTGCCCGGAACCCCTCCTCTGGTCATGGGCGGTGGCTGGTTGGCTTCGGTCTTCGGCTCCTCTTCAAGCAAGGAGCCCCGACTCACCCGGGCCCCTTGTGAGGCATGGCTGGCCTCCGGGCACGCGCCTGCCCCCAGCCCCCTGTTGGGAGGGGGCGTGCCGCTTTGGGCCCCTCCCGCAGCCCCCGCGGCGGAGGAGGAGACTGTCCGTGCGCTCAAGTTCGAGCACGGACGGAGCGCTGTTCGTCATGAGCTCTTCCGGGAGGCGATGGGCGCGATGAACCGGCTTGGAAAAGAACTCACGGGTGTCAACGTGCGCCTCGTGGCCGAGAGTCTTCGGCTGGTGGAGGAGCGGCACAAGTTGAAGGTGGCCATCAACCTCGGGCGTCACCAACACGAGCTTTATAACGCGAAGGCTGAAGCCTCTCTCAAGGTCTCTTGTGAGGCTTGCTCCTGAGCTTTGGAGGAGGCTCGAGAGGCTGACCGCCGTCGCAAGGCTGCGGATAAGTGCGCGTGGGAGCTATAGGCCTAGAGTGCATCCCTGGAGCAGCATGTGGAGGTGCGCAAAGCCGCCCTAGCGTCACTGAGGGGGACGCCTACCGAAGAAGAAGAGATTCAGAGGTGCGAGGAGGCGTTGGCACTGGAAGCCGTGGAGCGCAGCCTCGAGCTTGAGCGGTTGGAGATGAGGGAGCGTCAAGTCACCCAAGCGTAAGATGCCGTTGGTGCACGCGAGGCCAAGGTTCAGGAGGAGGTCGATTGCAGGGTGGCCGAGGTTTGCGCGGTTCGTGAGGGTAGGCACGACCTGAAGCTGTAGCTCGCGGAGACGGAGGCTGCAGGTAGGGCCCCTGCCCTTAGGCCCAGGCTAGCTGAGATAGAGAGGCGCGGGGAGGCCACAGCGGCCGCCCTGGTCACGAAACGGGTTGACAATGTCGAGGCCATTGCGCGGCAGAACAGGGAGGAAGTGCTTCAGCGGCGGACATTAGAGCGCGAGCACGCCCCCATGCTCCAGAGTCTCAGGAACAGGGCCAACACCACGCTGGGCCATATCTGTGACGAGAATGCCCCTCATCCCCATACGGACGACTACGCCAGCCATCTTCGCTTCTTCTCCGACGTGGTGACACGTCTGGAAGCTCGATCCGATAGAGATCGCCAGAAAGGAGCCATGGCCTACTTGGGCGCGCACTCTCTCATGTCTTCAGTCATCTTCTGAACACCTTTCATGACTTCGACTTTGACGCCACCATTGCTCCCGTACCTGCGGCCATCCAAGGCAACTTGGCGCGGTGGGTGGAGGACAACATGGATGCGCTGGTCAGGGCCTTCGCTTCTGAGGACGACCCGGTGGTAGTCACGACAGACGAAGGACATGGTTGACAACGACGATGTCAGGGCCGGCGAAGGTGGAGGCGACGCCAGCGACGGTGATAGCAACGCCAGCGAGTGCGTCTGAAGACGACCCGGGAGACGCGGCGAGCGACATATCCAGTCGATCCCATGTTCCCCTGCTGTTTTATCCTGTATGCAAAAACTTGGGCGTGGCCCCTAAAGATTGTAAGAGCATTTTGAGAGGGGGAGCCCCTCGTGTCAACAAACCGCTGCCTTTATTCCTTTATGTCAAGCTAAGTGTGCCTCTTTGTGAATCCATGAGTCTGATGGCAAGTTTGCTGTTGTGGCTTACCTTAGTCGAGGCAAGGCCCGAACTGGATCGTGTGGGCGTGAGCTCCCGAGGAACTCCGGAAGAGTCTGCCGATTTGCCCGAGAGGGCCTCGTGAGAATTAAGTGCCGATCATGCTATCGACGCACGTGGTGCATATGCTATGCCCAGCCCCACTCGTGAGGGGCCCACGAGGGGGGGGGGGGGGCAGCGAGCGCGAGCTTCGGGAAAAGGCAAGAACAGGCAACAAGAAATCGCTCGAACAAGAAAAGGCACCCCCCGTGCGCATCAATGAAAATTCAACTTCAACTTAAATCCAAATCCAGAAGGCAAGGCTACAGAAAAGAGATCCGAAGCAAATGGCCATGTCCAGCGCCTAGTCTAGTCTTCTTGTCTTCAAGTCTTCTCACCAGCGCGGAGCTAAGTGCTACCACTAGGACGTGGGAGGGAGCCCCCGAGGCCCGAGGGCGGCTCTCCTGAGGCTCCGGGGCGTGTACAGCCCCACTCGTTATTATGTGAGTGTCACGGGCCGCGATCTTCACAGGCATGAGCCTTATTTCATATCTCTAGATGAGGGCCCCGCCTTGCGCCACCCTCTACCACTGTTGGGACGACCGAAGACCAGGACGACACCAAAGGGGCAGAGGGGACGCCAGCGACGCCCTCAGCGACCACAGGTCCTCTGCCGGGGTAAGGCTCGCCGGCGCCTCCCCGGCAGAGGGCCTACCTCCGGGTGACGCCTTGCTCTGTGCAACTCGGGGAGGGGCCTTGCTCCTGGCTCCTCCCGTGCAGCCCCCAGTGGGTCTCTCCTGACGGGGCGGACATCGCCGTGCCGGACCCATCGCCTGGTGTTGTGACCTGGTTCACCTGTGACTCATGGTTAGCGTAAGCTTGCCCCTGAGGGATTAGTGGTACCCTGTATCTGTTGTCGACGGCGTGGTTGGTGGGGCTCTCTGGCGGCTCTAGGAAGGCTTCGGCTCCTAACGCCTCCTCTTCCCATCCTGGTCCGAGGAATGAGCCGGGGTCGTCCTCCGGCGTGTACTCCTGGTCCATCATGCGGGGCACGTAGGCCTCCGAGGCCGCTGCCCCGAAGACCTCGCCGAAGTGTCCCACGCTCCATGTCGCCCGACCCGTCACGCCGTGCTGAGGACGATAGGGCAGCGCTTCGATGGGGCTGTATGCAGCAACGCTCGTGCCCACACCCATCTGGGGTGGCGTGGGCGCAACAGGGCGCCCTCCGCCATGGATCGTGTTGACGTCGACGAGGCCCCCGGCCGCACCCGGGAGCACGCGGGCGCGGCGAGGCCCGCCGTGGGATCCAACCGCCGCCTGAGGGGTGACCTGATAGCAGAAGGGCGACGCTCCCGTGGCCGCCGCGTCCAGTAGCTCGGCGACGCGTTCCAGTAGCGCATCCTGGCCGCTCTCCATCAGTCGGCACCGCAGCAGCTCCCGCGCCACTGTGAGTGCGACCCGCATGTTCGCCTACTCCCGCCGGGTGTGTGGCGTCGTTGCCGCGGCGTGGCTTGCGGCCCTTGCAGCGGCTCGCACTTGTCGCAGGGTAAGAATGGACAACGCCTGGCCGCGCCACCCATGCCTAGCAGCGTTAGGTGGCGCCCGTGCCACTTGGAGCGCGGGGTTGAGGTCTTCTTGGGCAGGCGGCGCCGCCCGTGCGGGCCAGGCTGCCCAGCGGTAGGCGTCCGCCCTTGGGTCGCCGGACATCGGAACCGCGGAGCTTCGGGGGATGAACTGATGGGGAAGAGGCTCCTGCGCACCCCAACCCGGCGCGCCAAATGTCGGATCACGGGTTCCGGCAAAACCCTCGAGGTTCGAACACTGTGGTGCGCACAAAGATCTCCCCCTACCGATCCACGTCCTAGCTTTACTAAGATCTCACGGACTAACTCGACAAACTCGCAACACCAGGAACACAAGATTTATACTGGTTCGGGCCACCGTTGTGGTGTAATACCCTACTCCAGTGTGGTGGTGGTGGATTGCCTCTTGGGATGAGATGAACAGTACAAGGGGAAGAATAGCCTCCTGATGTTGAGGTGTTCTTTTGCTTGGTGAACTTGTGTGGGTGAGGATTCGATCAGCTCGGGCTCAGTTGCCTTCTACTGTGGTGGCTAGTCCTATTTATAGAGGCCCTGGCCCTCTCCCCAAATATTGAGCGGGAAGGGAGCCAACAACGGCCAATTCGAAAGGGGACAACTAGTACAACTTATCCTAACAAAAGCAGTCTTCGCCTGCAAAAGGCTCTGGTGGTGATGCCGCCTTGGGCTTCATGGTGACTTCCGTCTTGCCGTCCTGCTGGTCTTGGTCTCGTTGCACTTGTCGGATCATGGGTTCCGGCAAAACCCTCAAGGTTCAAACACTGGGCTGCGTGCGAAGATTTCCTCCCTACCGATCCACGTCCTAACTAGCTAAGATCTCAAGAATGAACTCGACGAACTCACAACACAAGGGACACAAGATTTATACTGGCTCGAGCCACTGTTGTGGTGTAATACCCTACTCCAGTGTAGTGGTGGTTGATTGCATCTTGGGCTAATGATGAACAGTACAGGGGGAAGAACAACCTCCTGAGGTTGAGGTGTTCTTGTGCTTGGCGAACTGGTGTGGGCGAGGATTCGGTGCCTCTGAATTGGTTGCCTACTACCTGGTGGCTAGCCCTATCTATAGAGGCCCTGGTCATCTCCCCAAATATTGAGCGGGAAGGGAGACAACAACGGCCAATTTGAAAGGGGACAGCTAGTACAGCTTATCCTGACAAAAGTAGTCTTCGCCTGCAAAAGACTCTGGTGGTGACGCCGTCTTGGGCTCCATGGTGACCTCCGTCTTGCCGTCCTTCTGGTCTTGGTCTCGTTGCACCGATATGGAAACCTTTGCTTGATGCCTCGGTACTCTGCACCTGCGCTTGCCCCTTTAGCACCAAAGAGGAAACGAGGACGCTACGCGCGCTGGCTCCCGCCTGCTCTTGATCGTCATGGCTCACGTCACGAGGACCTCGCGAGGTTGGCCTTGCCTTGATCTCTCCGCCCCTCGTGAGTCTGCCTGGCGAGATGGCTCCTGAGGGGGTCTTGCGTCGTCCGCCTCATGAGGCTTGGCCCCTCGCGAGGGTCTTGAATGCCTTATTGATGAAGATGGGCCGTACAGGCCTGCTAGCTCAGCCACGCCGTGGGCCGTTATAACCCACAAGTATAGGGGATCGCTACAGTTTTCGAGGGTAGAGTATTCAACCCAAATTAATTGATTCGACACAAGGGGAGACAAAGAATATTATCAAGTATTAGCAGCTGAGTTGTCAATTCAACCACACCTGGATAACTTAGTATCTGCATCAAAGTATTTAGTAGCAAAGTAATATGGAAGTAACGGTAACAGTAGCCAAAGTAATATTTTTGGGTTTTGTTGTGATTGTAACAGTAGTAACGGAAAAGTAAATAAGCAAAGAACAATATGTGAAAAGCTCGTAGGCATTGGATCGGTGATGGAGAATTATGTCGGATGCGGTTCATCATGTAACAGTCATAACATAGGGTGACACGGAACTAGCTCCAATTCATCTAGTAATGTAGCATGTATTCTGAATATAGTCATACGTGCTTATGGAAAAGAACTTGCATGACATCTTTTGTCCTACCCTCCCGTGGCAGCGGGGTCCTAATGGAAACTAAGGGATATTAAGGCCTCCTTTTAATAGAGTACCAGACCAAAGCATTAACACATAGTGAATACATGAACTCCTCAAACTATGGTCATCACCGGGAGTGGTCCTGATTATTGTCACTTCTTTGTTTCCGGATCATAACACATAGTAGGTGACTATAGACTTGCAAGACAGGATCAAGAACTCACATATATTCATGAAAACTTAATAGGTTCAGATCTGAAATCATGGCACTCGGGCCCTAGTGACAAGCATTAAGCATAGCAAAGTCATAGCAACATCAATCTCAGAACATAGTGGATACTAGGGATCAAACCCTAACAAAACTAACTCGATTACATGATAAATCTCATCCAACCCATCACCGTCCAGTAAGCCTGCGATGGAATTACTCACGCACGGCGGTGAACATCATGAAATTGGTGATGGAGGATGGTTGATGATGATGATGGCGACGGATTTCCCTCTCCGGAGCCCCGAACGGACTCCAGATCAGCCCTCCCGAGAGAGTTTAGGGCTTGGCGGTGGCTCCGTATCGTAAAACGCGATGAATCCTTCTCTCTGATTTTTTTCTCCCTGAACACGAATATATGGAGTTGGAGTTGAGGTCGGTGGAGCACCAGGGGGCCCACGAGGCAGGTGGCACGCCTAGGGGGGCAGGCGCGCCCCTCATCCTCATGGCAAGGGTGTGGGCCCCTGGCCTTGATTCTTTCACCAATATTTTTTTATTATTTCCAAAAATAATCTCCGTGAAGTTTCAGGTCATTCCGAGAACTTTTGTTTCTGCACATAAATAACACCATGGAAATTCTGCTGAAAACAGCGTCAGTCCGGGTTAGTTCCATTCAAATCATGCAAGTTAGAGTCCAAAACAAGGGCAAAAGTGTTTGGAAAAGTAGATACGATGGAGACGTATCAACTCCCCCAAGCTTAAACCTTTGCTTGTCCTCAAGCAATTTAGTTGACAAACTGAAAAGTGATAAAGAAAAACTTTTACAAACTATGTTTGCTCTTGTTGTTGTAAATATGTAAAGCGAGCATTTAAGTTTTCAGCAAAGATGATGAACTAACCATATTCACAATAACATTTAGGTCTCATGTTTACTCATGTCAATGGCATAATCAACTAGCGAGCAATAATAATAAATCTCGGATGACAACACTTTCTCAAAACAATCATGATATGATATAACAAGATGGTATCTCGCTAGCTCTTTCTGAGACCGCAAAACATAAATGCAGAGCACCTTTAAAGATCAAGGACCGAATAAACATTGTAATTCATGGTAAAAGAGATCCAGTCATAGTCATACCCAATATAAATTAACAATAATGGATGCAAATGACAACGGTGCTCTCCAGATGGTGCTTTTTAATAAGAGGGTGATGACTCAACATAAAAGTAAATAGATAGGCCCTTCGCAGAGGGAAGCAGGGATTTGTAGAGGTGCCAGAGCTCAATTTTAAAGCAGAGATAAATAATATTTTGAGCGGCATACTTTCATTGTCAACATAACAACCAAGAGATGACGATATCTTCCATGCTACTCACATTATAGGCGGTTCCCAAATAGAATGGTAAAGTTTACACTCCCCCTCCACCAACAAGCATCAATCCATGGCTTGCTCGAAACAACGAGTGCCTCCAACTAACAACTGTCCCGGGGGAGTTTTGTTTGCAATTAATTTGATTTGATTTGCATAAAGCATGGGACTGGGCATCCCTGTGACCAGCCATTTTCTCATGAGTGAGGAGCGGAGTCCACTCCTCTTGAGAATAACCCGCCTGGTATGGAAGATACGGACAACCCTAGTTGATACATGAGCTATTCAAGCATACAAAACAGAATTTCATTTGAAGGTTTAGAATTTGGCACATAAAAAATTACATGGAACGGTAGGTAGATACCGTATATAGGAAGGTATAGTGGACTCATATGGAATAACTTTGGGGTTTAAGGGATTGGATGCACAAGCAATATTCCCGCTTAGTACAAGTGAAGGCTAGCAAAAGACTGGGAAGCAACCAACTAGAGAGCGACAGCAGTCATGAACATGCATTAAAATTAATAAACATTGAGTGCAAGCATGAGTAGGATATAATCCATCATGAACATAAATATCATGAAGGCTATGTTGATTTGTTTCAACTACATGCATGAAAATGTGCCAAGTCAAGTCACTTGAATCATTCAAAGGAGGATACCACCCTATCATACCACATCACAACCACTTTAATAGAATGTTGGCACGCAAGGTAAACCATTATAACTCATAGCTAATCAAGCATGGCACGAGAAACTATGATTCTAATTGTCATTGCAAACATGTTTATCCATAATAGGCTGAATCAAGAACGATGAACTAATCATATTTACAAAAACAAGAGAGGTCGAGTTCATACCAGCTTCTCTCATCTCAATCAGTCCATCATATATCATCATAATTGCTTTTCACTTGCACGACCGAACGATGTGAATAATAATAATAGTGCACGTGCATTGGACTAAGCTGGAATCTGCGAGCATTCAATAAACATGAGAAGACAAGGTAATACGGGCTCTTGGTTAAATCAACAATAATGCATATAAGATCCACTTCAGCAATTTAATCATGATCTTCTCCTATTGAGCCCAAAGGAAAGAAAAGAAATAAAACTATTTACACGAGAAAGCTCCCAACAAGCAAAAGAAGAACAAGAAATCTTTTTGGGTTTTCTTTTTATTATTACTACTACAGCAAGAAAAGTAAACTAGCTAAAAGCTACAACTATTTTTTTTGTTTTTCTTAAGGTTTATCAAACACGCAAGAAGAAAGCATAAAAAGGAAAATAAACTAGCATGGATATTACAGTGAGAAAGTATGAGCACCGACGTCTAGCAATGAGTGCGTAAACATAAATGTAATGTCGGTGGGAAATACGTACTCCCCCAAGCTTAGGCTTTTGGCCTAAGTTGGTCTATGCCCACGGCTGGCCTGGCGGATATCCATAGTTGTAGTTGGGGTCGTACTGAGAAGAAGCCTCGAATTTCCACTGGTTGGTAATCGCCTCCAGATCCCACTGATAATTAGACTATCGTGGAGGATCAAATTGTGGTTCCGGCTCTGGCTCTGTAGCTGATGCAGGGTTCCGGTAGGTGTGGATGGCCGCCAGCGGAACGAGATACTTACCTGCAGACAAATCAAACAAGGAAGGAGCAGGGAAGGTAATAGTCTCAGGGTGATTTTATCAAATAACAGTTTATACTTATGCTCCCTTTCCCTATTGAGGGATTCCTGGATTAGGGGGTGTTCGGATAGCCGGACTATACCTTCAGTCGAACTCCAGGACTATGAAGATACAAGATTGAAGACTTCGTCCCGTGTCCGGAAGGATCTTTCCTTGGCTTGGAAGGCAAGCTAGGCGTGCGGATATTCAAGATCTCCTACCATTGTAACCGACTCTGTGTAACCCTAACCCTATCCGATGTCTATATAAACCGGAGGGTTGTAGTCCGTAGGACAACCATCATCATACACAATCATACCATAGGCTAGCTTCTAGGGTTTAGCCTCCTTGATCTCATGGTAGATCTACTCTTGTACTACCCATATCATCAATATTAATCTAGCAGGAGTAGGGTTTTACCTCCATCGAGAGGGCATGAACCTGGGTAAAATAAAGTGTCCCTTGTCTCCTGTTACCATCCGACCTTGACGCACAGTTCGGGACCCCCTACCCGAGATCCGCCGGTTTTGACACCAACATTGGTGCTTTCATTGAGAGTTCCTCTGTGTCGTCGCTTTTAGGCCCGATGGCTCCTTTGATCATCAACAACGATGAGGTCCAGGGTGAGACTTTCCTCCCCGGACAAATCTTCGTCTTCGGCGGCTTCGCTCTGCGGGCCAATTCGCTTGGTCGTCTGGAGCAGATCGAAAGCTACGCCCCTGGCCATCAAGTCAGGTTTGGAAGCTTAAACTACATGGAAGATATCCGCGGAGACTTGATCTTCGACGGGTTCGAGCCACAGCCAAGCGCGCCGCACTACCTCGAGGGGCATGATATAGCTCTGCCTCCGAATAGTGCCCTGGAGGCCGCACACGCACCAGCTCCGATCCTCGACTCGAAGCCTGCTACGTTCGTTGAGGTTGAACGGTTGGAAGTCACCTCGGGGGCTGCGGTCTTGAAGGCGATCGAGCCGAACGCTAGCCCCGCACTCCGCACGGCCCATGACTCCAAGGAGTCGGATTCTTCTCCGAACTCCGGGCCTCCCGTGCCCCTGCCGATCGAATCCGATTGGGCGCCTATAGTGGAGTTCACCGCCGCAGACATCTTTCAGCACTCACCCTTCAGTGATATCCTGAATTCTCTCAAGTCTCTTTCTTTATCAGGAGAGCCCAGGCCGGATTACGGTCTGCGAGGTTGGGATTCGGACGACGAAGAAATTCAAAGCCCACCCACCACCCACTTAATAGCCACTGTCGATGATTTAACCGACATACTTGACTTCATATCCGAAGACTTCGACGGTATGGACGACGAAGATGGAGACAAACAGGAACCAGCACCTATAGGGCGCTGGACCGCCACCCCATCTCACGATGTATTCATGGTGGATACCCCTAAAGGAAACGACAACGAGGAAAAAGGGGACGAAAAAAGGGATAAACCCCCCGAAAAGCAATCAAAGCGGCGACGAAAACGCCGAGCCAAGCCCCGCCTCGATCAAGACCCAGCCATAGAGCAGGATGAGCCGGTAGACGACGAGCATGCCTCAAAGCAACCATCCGAACAGGGCAACGCGGATAGAGATGACAGACAGCCCTCCCCCGGCCATAACAGAACTCCGGACGATCTCACGCCGGATAAGTCCACGGAGCAGAAGAATCTCCACGAAAGGCTCGTTGCCACAGCACGCAGCTTGAAAAAGCAGAAGCGGAAGCTAAAGACGACGGAAGATGCACTCAGAATAAGATGGAGCAAGGTAATCAAGACCGCAGACAAATACGGCGGAAGCCGCCGCACTAAAAGCTATCCAAAGATAAAACTACTGCCCGAATTTGACTAAGAGGCCCTAAAGCCCTCGCATTCAAAAAATAAAAAAGCCACACGGTCGGATAGACGACCCCACGGCCACCATAAAACGGCAAGCGGCGCCGCACTCAATGCAGCATGCGACCCAATTAAAGACTCGCATCATGGCCCAGCCAGGTCCATTTATGGGCCAAGAAAGCAAGCTCTCACAAGCAATGCAAAAAAAACCATCATCAGAATCCGGCACACCCAAATACAGGGGCGCCGCACACCCCCTATGTTTCACCGATGAGGTCCTGGAATATGAATTTCCAGAGGGATTCAAACCCGTCAACATAGAGGCGTACGATGGAACAACAGACCCCGGAGTCTGGATCGAGGATTATATCCTCCACATACATATGGCTAGAGGAGATGATCTCCACGCCATCAAGTATTTACCCCTTATGCTTAAAGGGCCAGCCCGACACTGGCTTAAAAGCCTTCCCGAAAACACAATTGGAAGTTGGGAAGAGCTCGAGGATGCTTTCCGAGCAAATTTTCAAGGGACCTATGTCCGCCCCCCGGACGCAGACGATCTCAGTCACATAACTCAACAGCCCGGAGAATCAGCTCGGCAGTTCTGGAACAGATTCCTTACTAAAAAGAATCAGATAGTGGATTGTCCAGACGCCGAAGCCTTAGCAGCTTTCAGGCATAATGTCCGTGACGAATGGCTCGCCAGACACCTCGGCCAGGAAAAGCCAAGAACAATGGCCGCACTCACAAGCCTCATAACCCGCTTTTGCGCAGGAGAGGACAGCTGGTTGGCCAGATGCAGCCCCAATGACCCAAGTACATCCGAAATCAGGGATGGAAACGGAAAACCGCGATGAAATAAGGACCGTCGCTGAACCAAAGAAAAAAGTCCGAAGAGCACGACAGTCAATGCCGGATTCAAAGGCTCACGGCAAAATCAGACAAAACCACCCCTTCAGGACAATAGGGATGATCCGTCCAGCTTAAACAGAATCCTGGACAGAATATGTCAGATACACAGTACTCCTGGGAGGCCTGCTAATCACACCCACAGAGACTGTTGGGTTTTTAAACAATCCGGAAGGCTTAACGCCGAACACAAGGGGCTCGATACACCAAGCGAAGACAAGGACGAACCCCAGAAGCAGAACACCAGGAAACAAAAGAACTTCCCACAAGAAGTTAAACCAGTGAACTCACTTCACGTAACAAAACGTGTGGCACCCATAAAGGTACACACAATAAAACCTATCCCTCAGGGGTCCCGCCACTGGTTATTAAAACCAATCATTTTTTATCAGCTAGATTATTCTAGAAATATCAAAAACGCAGGCTGGACTGCCCTGATACTCGATCCAATAATTGACGGATTCCAGTTTACCAATGTCCTTATGGACGGCGGCAGTGGACTAAACCTGATATATCAGGATACAATCCACCGCATGGGCATAAACCCAGCAAGAATCCGCCACAGCAAAACCTCCTTTCAAGGGGTAGCACCGGGCCCGGACACCCATTGTATGGGTTTTCTCCGGCTTGAAGTCCTATTTGGCTCTGCCAATAACTTCCGTCGCGAAAAGCTGACCTTCCATGTCGTCCCGTTTTCAAGTCGCTATCAAGCACTAATGGGACGCGGAGCTTTTGCGTGCTTTAACACAATACCGCACTGTGCATCTCTCACGCTTAAGATGCCCGGTCCACGAGGCATCATCTCTTTAAAGGGAGCGCACTAAAATACGCCTCCTCCAAACGGAGGATTGCGCGACCGCTTAAACAGCCGCACAATAAAGTGGCCTCGCCAGCCAAAAGACTTTTTCGATATAAGTCATTAAAGGCCACGGACCCGGACTAAATGAGTTCGGCACAAGTCCATCATCAACGCAGGCTTAAACGCCATATACCCCCGTACCAGGGGCTATATGCAGAGACAATAAAGCTCAACTTTATATATTTTTTACTTTATATTTTTTTTATTATCTTTTTGTTCCGCACAACCCATTTTCAATTCAGTTCCTCTCTTTTACAGATGAACGTCGCGCGGCGCCCGTCCAGGACACGGCACGGCGGAGACACAGGCGCAGACGTGCAGTAGGGACCCGTCCTAAGGATTCTTTTTAGATTAAGACCCTGCGTAAACCTTTTTTACTGTCTCTTGCTGCTATACATCCCTTGGTTTTTTCTACTATAACCAAGGAGGAGGCTGGCGTTTGGGCATGTGGCCACGCCATAATTTTTGCCCGTACCTGGACACTAGGGGCTCTTTTTTTTTAATAAAGGGTGTTGTTTCACCCGCACTCATAAAGACCGAACACCTTAGGGAGTGTTCGGCGTCGCGAGTTTTGGCACTATATGCATCAGCTCCGAATCATGTCTTTGGTTAAATGTTGGGTTGCCCGGCTCCTGAGTTCGGCTACCTTACGTTCCTCTCTATTGGCTAAGGTAGCACCAGGAGAACTACTGCGATTGTGCCCCGCTTCGGCCGGGCGAGCACCTCAGTAGAGAAAGCCAAAAACTGACTGTCATGATGTAGCGCGAGACTGGTCGCCACTCGATGACTTATAGGAATTTATCGGATTCCTCCGCTTAGACGAAGGGCCGTTTCCCGGTCAGGCACGTATGCGCCCCGAATTCAGGCAAGCGCAGTCGCCACTAAGGGGCTACCTAAAGAGTCCCACTTTCAAGCTCCTATGGCTAAGTGAAAGTGTTAAAGCATTATAGTCCGGTTGCCTAGCCCGCTGCGCTATCACCTCCTTTGTAGGACCAAGACGTTGGGTTAAGTGTGAAAATGCGTCTTCTGCGCGCACCCCCACACTATGTGCGTGGGGGCTGAAGCCAACGACTGCAATCTTTCAGAATTTATATAATATTAAAACGGCCGCACAGGAGGTGTTCTTAATACTTGAAGGCCACTACAGTTTATCAAAATACTGTTTTATGATTACATATGCTATCATAATATAGCATCCTTCGAGCACTGTGTCTCTATTACGCGAGCGCCTTTGAGGACTTCCTTAAAATAGTGCTTGGAAGGTATTCGGCTTTTATCCGAATCCCGGGACGCAACAATGGTGGGCTCCATATCTGCCCAGTATGTCTTGACACGGGCAAGAGCCAGCCGAGCGCCCTCTGTGCACGCTGACCTCTTCATAGCATCGACATGTGGCACCACGTCTAGAAATTGCTGCACCAAGCTGAAATAACTCTTCGGCTTCGATCTCCCCGGACACAGATGATCCATGACGTACTTCATGGCGAGTCCAGACAACCTATTCAGTTCGGCCCATTGGGCCAGGCGATCGTCCACTGCCAGTGGACGCTCTGGATTGAGGAATTGCGACCAAAAGAGCTTCTCCACTTCATGATCCTTTTTATCTCGAAAGTGTTCGGTCGCATCAGCAACACTAGCCGCCAAATCCAGATAGGTGTCCTCTACACTCCACATCCGGTCTAATGGGGCAAACTTCGGATCACAAAATTTTCTCCGCAGCAAGAAGGGATTTCCATCCGCAATTTGTCCGGCTTGACGCAGCTCTTCCCTTGCCGCTCTCATTATAGAGCGGGCATCCTTGGCGTCAGCAACAGCCTTCTCTAAGCTCGTTTGCCTCGCCCGACCCTCTTCTTCAAGAAGCTTGCAACGGTCAGTAGCACTCTTTAACTTTACGGCCATATCAGCCATCTCCTCCTTGCTTCGGCAATGGGCAGCCTGTTCGGCTTTCAGCTCTTCAAGGGCTTTCACGGCAGCAGCATCGCTTTTCCTGGCTTGTTCCTTCGCTCGGGCGAGTTCAACCCTAAGACCCTCCACGGCGGCCGCACCATCTGCGTTAAGCATACACACGGTAAGATATTGACTTAAAGCTCCTCTTACTAACCATCGCCTGATGATTTCAATACCTTGAGCATCATCAAGCCGCTTGTTAACAAGCGCGATGTCGGCTTCTGCTTCATCAAGTTGTCGCTTCAGTTCGGCAAATTCACCAGTCCGGCTTGACTCCGGACAATCCGCCACCTACATATAAAGGTGCCACTTAAAGGACCTGGGATTAAGATCCTCTGCGCGCCGTCAATTTTAACGACGCACAGAGTCTCAGGGGCTACTATCTACACATGGCGCACTTTACTTATGCGCAACTAACACAAGTGTACATTATTTAAAACGTACCTCAAGGTCCGTCAGTAAACTTTTGACGGCCTCATGCAATCCGCTTTCTGCGGATGAAATCTTTTCAACCACCGTGCTCATCAACGCACGATGCTCCTCTGAGACAGAGGCTCGCCCCAGCAGAATCTTTAGCTCCTCCGCCCGAACACCAGATGGTGCCGGACTCGTCCCATGGCCTCCCTCAAAGGCCGGACGTGGAGAACCTCGGGGGGCCACATGGCCACCTTCCACCCCTGTCGGATCCGGAGAAATCCTCCGCGACGACACTTTAGCGTCGCCCGCCTTGCTAGGCGGTACAGAAGGAGGAGGCGTTCCGCCCTCCATCATCTCCGGAAGAAGATCCCCCGAGGACGAGCTCTGCTGAGAAGGGCTGAGGTCCGAACTACAAAGTAAGGTTTCGGTTAAAACTTCTCAGATATAAATCAAGGATTTCTCTTAAAAGAAAAACTCTTCTTCTACTTACGGCTCGCTGGAGAGCTGGTCCCTTTGAGGGTTTAGTTCGGCCGAGGGGCTCCCCGGCGTCGGGCCCTCTGACAAGGATTCTTTCCCCTGCTTCGAGGCTACGGTCTCCGGGTCGTCAGAGGCGGCCCTTTTCTTTCCCTTAGGAGGGGAATTGTCGATTCCCCCCTTCGGAATGGCCTCTTTCGAGGAGGCCATGGTTTCCTTGTCCTCCCCCTTATTTCCCTCCAAAGGCACTACCTCCAGCATCCTGACTAGCACGGGATCCAGCCTGGTTTCGGGAAGGGGAGCCGGACACCTGATCAGCTTCGCCTTCGATCCACTCCTGCTTAAAAGGAGAAGCGCTGTTAAGAGCAAGTCAATTATGCGGATAGAAGGTCCGGGCACAAGGTCACTTACTTGAGTATCCGGGCGAAATCGTCTTAAACCCACGTCCTCGGTCAAATCCGGACTCACTTCTTGTGATCCGAAGAACAGTTTATGCATCTCCGCGGGCGTCGCGCCCATAAAATCCCGGAGAGCTCGCGGCCCCTCTGGATTGAACTCCCACAGACGAAGGGGGCGACGTTGGCCGGGCAGTGTCCGGCGAATCAGCATGACTTGTGTCACCTTGACCAGGTTGAGGTCTCCTTCCAAGAGATCCTTAATGCGGCCCTGCAGCAGAGGTACATCTTTGGGCAAGCCCCGATCTAACCCTGTGTTGATCCACGACGCTAACCGCGGTGGGGGACCCGAGCGAAAGGCAGGAGGCGTCACCCATGCGGTGCCCCGAGGGGCGGTGATATAGAACCACTCCTGTTGCCACAAGCCAAGCTCCTCTTGAAAAGCGCCCTCGGGCCATGGAGCATCGGCATTTCTTTTTATAGCAGCGCCTCCGCACTCTGCGTGGCACCCCTCGATCATCTTCGGTTCTACTTTGAAGGTCTTGAGCCATAATCCGAAGTGAGGGGTAACACGGAGGAATGCTTCGCACACAACAACGAACGAGGAGATATGGAGGATGGACTCCGGAGCTAAGTCGTGGAATTCCAGCCCATAATAAAACATCAGCCCCCTTACAAAGGGATCCATTGGGAAGCCTAATCCCCGAAGGAAGTGGGATATGAATACCACACTCTCACCGGGCTGAGGTCTAGGGATCACCTGTCCTTGAATAGGCAACCTGTGCGAAATCTCGCCGGTCAGGAATTTAGCTTCCCTCAACCTTAATACGTCCTCCTCCGTGACGGAGGAGGGCATCCATCGGCCTTGGAGGTCGGAACCGTACATTGTCGAAGGTCCGGTGCGCCTAGAATCTGGAAGCCTAGGGTGTTGGAACTCGAGGCGACGGGCGAGCTCGTTTTGAGAGTAGAAGAAGGGAACAGGGTCTTGATCTCTTTATAAGAGGCAGAATACCGAGAGCCCTCCCCATAACCGTCTTGGACTAGCCTTTAATTAAGGCAAAACGTGCTAACGGGCACGATTGGGTTACCCACGTCCGTATTGATGAGAATCCCGTTAAAAGGGGCACACGATCTCTGCTTTGACAAGACGTGCCAAGGAAACCGCCTCGCTAAACACGCTGAGGTGGAACAATGAAAACAATTTATATAAAGAGCTTGGCCGCAGTGTTATGACGCTCTGCGGAATACGTCAGCAGATTTGATTTGTGTTAATATTATTCTCTATATGGCAATATGTGGAAACTTATTTTGCAGAGCTGGACACTATTTTTGGTGTTTACAATCTTCTTGAAGAACTTGGAGGAGGAACCCGCCTTGCAATGCCGAAGACAGTCTGCGCGCCGGACTCGTCGTCATTGAAGCCTGGTTCAGGGGCTTCTGAGGGAGTCCTGGATTAGGGGGTGTTCGGCTAGCCAGACTATACCTTCAGCCGGACTCCAGGACTATGAAGATACAAGATTGAAGACTTCGTCCCGTGTCCGGAAGGATCTTTCCATGGCGTGGAAGGCAAGCTAGGCGTGCGGATATTCAAGATCTCCTACCATTGTAACTGACTCTGTGTAACCCTAACCCTATCCGGTGTCTATATAAACCGGAGGGTTGTAGTCCGTAGGACGACCATCATCATACACAATCATACCATAGGCTAGCTTCTAGGGTTTAGCCTCCTTGATCTCGTGGTAGATCTACTGTTGTACTACCCATATCATCAATATTAATCTAGCAGGAGTAGGGTTTTACCTCCATCGAGAGGGCCCGAACCTGGGTAAAATAAAGTGTCCCTTGTCTCCTGTTACCATCCGACCTTGACGCACAGTTCGGGACCCCCTACTCGAGATCCGCCGGTTTTGACACCGACACCTATTCTTAACAATAAAATCATGCACTACCATACTCTTATAATCTAAATAAGCAGTAGGCAGCAATTTTTCTTCTTTCTCATGGTGCCTAATAGGTATGTTATAATGTGTAGCGAGGCGCGAGGCGAAGATGCCTCCCAAGATGGGGCCCTTAGTACGGTTAAGATTTAACCGCCTTGCAACAATAGCGCCCATGCTAAATGTGTCATCTCGAAACAAGGCATGGAACAATATAGTAATATCAGGGACACTCAAGTTTCCATAGTTCCCGCGACCAATTATGCATCTACTAGCAAATATAGCAAAGTAACGTAGAACAAGAAAATGTATGCTAGTGATTCGTGTGTCGGAAACTTTCCTTGTTTCCCCTACAGCAATTGTATCAATAAACCCCTCCACATCGTTACTATGTGGTTCCTCTATAATAACCAGAAAAGGTGACTTGCAAACTCTACAGAATTCGCGAAGGGTCATCTCCTTATACTCATCATATAAATAAAAATCCACCGTAGGTGGTGACCTCCTAGAATGGAAATGAAAATTTTGCATAAAGGTATTGGTGAGTAAGAGATACTGTTCGCGTTGGTCGCGGAGGAAGTCGGTGAGGCCTGCATTCTCAGCGAACTCATAAAAATCATCATAAATCCTGGCTGCTCTCAAGAAATCATCACAAGGCCATTCACACGGCCAAACCTCCACAGTACGAGGCAAATTATATTTGGGCCTCTCTTCTTCTTCACTTTGTTTTTCCTTCGAGCTTCAAGCTTGATGAGCCCCTCAAAAATCTCTTCATCATTTTCAAAAAATTTCTGAAATATTTAGTAACTTCAAATAAAAGTGAACCAAACTCAACATAGTTGATAGCAACTACTCCTACAAGTGCCTAGGGCCTATATCATGCATTAGAACTACTTGGAACCATATAAATTTGACATGCAAGCTCAAGAACATGGTCACCTAGGTAGCACAAATTTGCAATGAATAAAGCACTAGAACAAAACTAATTGGACCAATGGAGGAGTCACATACCAAGGAACAATCCCCCAAAGAAGTTTTGTGAGAGGTGCTTTGAGCAAGGAGATAAAAAATCGCAGCAAAATGAGCTAGAACTCGTGCTTGAGCCGGATGGTGATTTTTTTGGGAGGAAGAAGAAGTGTGTGGGTGTAGGAATAAGTGGAGGGGAGCCACCGTGGGCCCACGAGGCAGGGGGCGCGCCTAGGGGGGTAGGGCACACCCTCCACCCTCGTGGCCAGGTGCTTGCTCCCCCTGCTGTGTTCTCAGTGCCAGATATTCTCAAATATTCTATAAAAAATCATATTTCATTTTCGGGGCATTTGGAGAACTTTTATTTTCGAGGTATTTTTTTATTGCACGGATAATTCAGAAAACAGACAGAAAATACTATTTTTACTTTATTTCAACTAAATAACAGAAAGTAGGAGGGTACAGAGGGTTGTGCTTTCTAGTTTCATCCATCTCATGCTCATCAAAAGGAATCCACTAACAAGGTTGATCAGGTATTGTTAACAAACTCATTCCGAATAACATGGAACCGGAGAAATTTCGAATAACACTATATTGCCTCAACGGGGATATGCACATCCCCAATAATAAGAATATCATATTTCTTCTTGACGGTAGGAAGAGGAAATTCAAAACCTCCAAAAATAATCGATGGAAATTTTCCAATAGAATTGTTACTATGGACTTGAGGTTGTTTCCTCGGAAAGTGTACCGTATGCTCATTACCATTAACATGAAAAGTTACATTGCTTTTGTTGCAATCAATAACAGCCCCTGCAGTATTCAAAAAGGGTCTTCCAAGAATAATAGACATACTATCGCCCTCAGGAATATCAAGAATAACAAAGTCTGTTAAAATAGTAACGTTTGCAACCACAACAGGCACATCCTCACAAATACCGACAAGTATAGCAGTTGATTTATCAGCCATTTGCAAAGATATTTCAGTAGGTGTCAACTTATTCAAATCAAGTCTACGATACAAAGAGAGAGGCATAACACTAACACTGGCCCCAAGATCACATAAAGCAGTTCTAACATAATTTCTTTTAATGGAGCATGGTATAGTGGGTACTCCTAGATCTCCAAGTTTCTTTGGTATTCCACCCTTGAAAGTGTAATTAGCAAGCATGGTGGAAATTTCAGCTTCCGATATCTTTCTTTTATTTGTAACAATATCTTTCATGTACTTAGCATAAGGATTCATTTTTAGCATATCAGTTAATCGCATATGCAAGAAGATAGGTCTAATCATTTCAGCAAAGTGCTCAAAATCCTCACCATCCTTTTTGTTGGATGGTTTGGGAGGAAAAAGCATGGGTTTCTGAACCCATGGCTTTCTTTCTTTACCGTGTTTCCTAGCAACAAAGTCTCTCTTCTCATAATGTTGATTCTTTGATTGTGGGTTATCAAGATCAACAGCAGGTTCAATTTCTACATCATTATCATTTTGAGCATCATCATGAACATCATCATTAACATTATCACTAGGTTCATGTTCATTACCAGATTGTGTTTCAGCATCAGAGATAGAAATATAATTGGGATTCTCAGGTTTGTCTACAACAGGTTCACTAGAAGCATGCAAAGTCCTATCATTTTTCTTTTTCTTCTTTTTAGAAGGACTAGGTGCATCACAATTATTTCTTTGAGTATCCTGCTCAATTCTCTTAGGGTGACCTTCAGGATACAAAGGTTCCTGAGTCGTTTTACCAGTTCTAGTAGCCACTCTAACAACATAGTCATTATTCTTATTATTCAGTTCATTGAGCAAATCATTTTGAGCTTTAAGTACTTGTTCTACTTGAGTGGTAACCATAGAAGCATGTTTACTAATGAGTTTAAGTTCACCCTTAACATTAGCCATATAATCACCCAAGTGTTCAAGCATATTTGAATTGTATTTCAATTGTCTACTAACATAAGCATTGAAGTTTTCTTGTTTAACAATGAAATTATCAAACTCATCCAAGCATTGTCTAGCAGACTTATAGTGAGGAATATCGCCTTCATCAAATCTATAGAGAGAATTTACCTTTACTACCTGTGTCGGGTTATCAAAACCATGAGTTTCTTCAATAGGTGATGAATTAAGACCATATATTTCCTCAACAAGCGGTAAATTAAGACCATGTATTTCTCCAATAGGAGGTAAATTCTTAACATCTTTAGCTTTTATACCCTTTTCTTTCATAGATTTCTTTGCCTCTTGCATATCTTCAGGACTGAGAAATAGAACGCCCCTTTTCTTCGGAGTTGGTTTAGGAACATGCTCAGGAGCTGGCTCAGGAAGTGTCCAATTATTTTCGTTAGTCAACATATTGTTAAATAGAATTCCAGCTTCCTCCGGTGTTCTTTCCCTGAAAACAGAACCAGCACAACTATCCAGGTGGTCTCTGGAAGTATCGGTTAGTCCATTATAAAAGATATCAAGTATTTCATTTTTCTTGAGAGGATGACCATGCAAAGCATTAAGTAATTGGAGAAGCCTCTCCCAAGCTTCTGGCAGACTCTCTTCTTCAATTTGCACAAAATTATATATTTCCCTTAAAGCAGCTTGTTTCTTATGAGCGGGGAAATATTTAGCAGAGAAGTAATAAATCATATCCTGGGGACTACGCACACACCAATGATAAAGGGAATTTAACCATATCTTAGCATCACCCTTTGATGAGAACAGAAATAATTTAAGGATATAAAAGTAGCGAGTTCTCTCATCATTAGTGAACAGGGTGGCTATATCATTTAATTTAGTAAGATGTGCCACAACAGTTTCAGATTCATAGCCATAGAAAGGATCAGATTCAACCAAAGTAATTATATCAGGATCAATGGAGAATTCATAATCCTTATCAGTAACAAAGATAGGTGAAGTAGCATAAGCAGGATCATATTTCATTCTAGCATTCAGAGTTTTTTGTTTCAGCTTAGCTAATAATTTCTTAAGATCACTTCTATCAATGCAAGCAAGAAAGTCTCTTTTAGTTTCTTCATCCATAACATAGCCCTCAGGCACAACATGCAATTCATATTTATTAGGAGAGCCTTCATCATCACTTTCATCAATATTATTAGTTTCCATAATTTCATTCTCTCTAGCCCTAGCAAGTTGTTCATCAAGAAATTCACCAAGTGACATAGTAGTATCAAGAATAGAAGTAGTTTCATCATAAGTATCATGCATAGCAGAAGTGGCATCATCAATAATATGCAACATATCAGAATTAATAGCAGAAGCAGGTTTAGGTGTCGCAAGCTTACTCAAAACAGAAGGTGAATCAAGTGTAGAGCTAGATGGCAGTTCCTTACCTCCCCTCGTAGTTGAGTGGTAAAATTTTGTTTTCGCGTCTTTCAGGTTCTTCATAGTGACTAGCAGATATAAATCCCAAGTGACTCAAAGAGTAGAGCTATGCTCCTCGGCAATGGCGCCAGAAAATAGTCTTGATAACCCACAAGTATAGGGGATCACAACAGTTTTCGAGGGTAGAGTATTCAACGCAAATTTATTGATTCGACACAAGGGGAGCCAAATAATATTCTCAAGTATTAGCAGCTGAGTTTTCAATGCAACCACACCTGGATAACTTAGTATTGCAACAAAGTATTTAGTAGCAAAGTAATATGGAAGTAACGGTAACAGTAGCAAAAGTAATATTTTTGGGTTTTGTAGTGATTGTAACAGTAGCAACCGAAAAGTAAATAAGCAAAGAACAATATGTGAAAAGCTCGTAGGCATTGGATCGGTGATGGAGAATTATGCCGAATACGGTTCATCATGTAACAGTCATAACATAGGGTGACACAAAACTAGCTCCAATTCATCAATGTAATGTAGGCATGTATTCCGAATATAGTCATACGTGCTTATGGAAAAGAACTTGCATGACATCTTTTGTCCTACCCTCTTGTGGCAGCGCGGTCCTAATGGAAACTAGGGGATATTAAGGCCTCCTTTTAATAGAGTACTGGACCAAAGCATTAACACATAGTGAATACATGAACTCAAACTATGGTCATCGCCGGGAGTGGTCCCGATTATTGTCACTTCGGGGTTGCCGGATCTTAAGACATAGTAGGTGACTATAGACTTGCAAGATAGGATCAAGAACTCACATATATTCATGAAAACATAATAGGTTCAGATCTGAAATCATGGCACTCGGGCCCTAGTGACAAGCATTAAGCATAGTAAAGTTATAGCAACATCAATCTCAGAACATAGTGGATACTAGGGATCGAACCCTAACAAAACTAACTTGATTACATGGTAAATCTCATCCAACACATCACCGTCTAGCAAGCCTACGATGGAATTACTCATGCACGGCGGTGAGCATCATAAAATTGGTGATGGAGGATGATTGATGATGGCGATGGCGACAAATTCCCCTCTCCGGAGCCCCGAACGGACTCCAGATCAGCCCTCCCGAGAGAGTTTAGGGCTTGGCGGCGGCTCCGTATCGTAAAACATGATTAATCCTTCTCTCTGATTTTTTTCTCCCCGAACACGAATATATGGAGTTGGAGTTGAGGTCGGTGGAGCTCCAGGGGCCCCACGAGGCAGGGGGCGCGCCCAGGGGGGCAGGCGCGGCCCCCACCCTCGTGGAAAGGGTGTGGGCCCCCTGGCCTTGATTCTTTTGCCAATATTTTCTATTATTTCCAAAAATAATCTCCGTGAAGTTTCAGGTCATTCCGAGAACTTTTGTTTCTGCACATAAATAACACCATGGCAATTCTGCTGAAAACAGCGTCAGTCCGGGTTAGTTCCATTCAAATCATGCAAGTTAGAGTCCAAAACAAGGGCAAAAGTGTATGGAAAAGTAGATACGACGGAGACGTATCAGGCCGCAGGCAGGCAAGTCTGTGGACCCCCGTTCCCAGAACGCCGACAGTAGCCCCCGGGCCCAAGGCGCGCTCGGGCTTGGCTTCGAGGCAAAGCCAAAGGTCAAGTGCGGAGCATCGCGGGTCCCAAAAGCTTGCGGCCTTGGTCGATGCGTGGCGGCTGATTGGACATGGGCGTCTCCGCTTCCCGACGCTACCTCGACAACTGCCCGACTTGAAAAGTTCCTGCGACATGAAAGTGTCAGCGTTCTGGGAACGGGGGTCCCCAGACTTGCCTGCCTGCGGCCTGCGGCGTGGCTCAAAGGGGGCCCAGCACGACCCATCTTCATCAACACAGACTCAAGACCCTCGCGAGGGGCCAAGCCTCGCGGGGCGGACGACACAGAGCTTCCTCACGCACGGCCTCATCAGGCTGTCTCGCGAGGAGGCGGAGAGATCAAGGCGGGGTACCTCATGAGGTTCCCATGACGAAAGCCGTGACGACCAAGGGTGACAGGCGGGCGCCAGCCCGCGCAGTGTCCTCCCTTTCCTCTTTGGTGCTAAGGGAGCAAGCGCAGGCGGGAGGGTCAAGCAAAGGCACCCATTTCGGTGCAACGAGACCAAGAGCAACTCCGCGACAAGGAAGAAGTCATTGTGGAGCCCAAGCCAGCGTCATCACTAGAGCCTTTGGCAGGCGAGGACCAACTTTAGTCAGGATAAGTGTACCAGATGTTCCCCTTCAAAATGGCCAACTGTTGGCGCCCTTCCCGCTCAATATTTGGGAGGAGGCCCGGGGCCTTTGCCTATAAATAGGACTAGCCACCCCCAAAGAAAGGGGGCATCCAGAGAGACCAGGAATCAAGAGGCACCCAGAGAGAGAGAGAGAAGGGCGATTGAACCCCTCTAGCAGTTCATTGCTCTAGCCAAGAACAGACCCTCGCGAGGCTGCTCTTCCGTGTATTGTTCATCATCAGCCCAAGAGGCAATCACCACACCACACACTGGAGTAGGGTATTACACCACATCGGTGGCCCGAACTAGTATAAACTCTGTGTCTCTTGTGCTGTTCTTCTTGTAGCTTAGATCCTTGCGAGGCGGAGGGGTACGGATAGGTAGGAGGCGTAATCTCCGCGCACACCCCAGAGTTCGAACCTCAAGGGTGTGTTGGAACCCGATATCCGACATTTGGCGCGCCAGGTAGGGGCGCGCCGGAATTCGTCTTCCGCTGCTCCGTTCTCCTCCGACCATCGCGTCCATGTCTGACGATCGACGGGCTCGCGCGGGGCGCCGGGTCACCCTCATCGCCCAGACGGCTCCCTTCGGCGGGCCTCCTCACCGTTCCCCAGCACCCGCCGTCGACACCACCACCGGCCTGGCGGGGAACGAGCAGCAAGTGTCGTCTCGGCATCTGCCCGTGCGGCAAGGCGGCCGCACCGCTACGCCAACACCCACGGTCGTCGCGGCCCTCCTGGGCGGCTCACGGGCGCTACCAACAAGTCACCACGTCAAGCCGTTCGTCCGCCGGATCAGCGCCGCTTCCGCACAGCAGGGGGCTCTCCCGGACCGGGCGGCGCCCAAGGCCGGCCTGACCTTCAGCTCTGAGGACCACCCCTCCAACTCAGCCTGCTCGGGCGCGCTCCCCATGCTATGCACCCCCACCATTTGCCAGGTGGCCGTCACCAGGACTCTCATCGACGGCGGTGCGGGCCTCAGCATGCTCTCGGTCGAGGCCTTCAACCTCCTCCACATACCCCTGGAATGACTACAACCCAGACGGCCCTTCTCGGGCGTCGGGGGCGGATCATACAGCTCCATGGGACAGATCCGGCTCCCAGTAACCTTTGGCACCTACGACAACTTCCGCACGGAGATGGTCGACTTCGACATCGCCCCCATCGGACTCCCCTACAACGCCATCCTCGGCTACCCAGCCCTGGCCCAGTTCATGGCCGCGACGCACCCGGCGTACAACCTCATGAAGATGCCCGGGAGCAGCGGTATCCTCACTGTGCACGGGGATACCAGAGACGCGCTGCGAGTGCTCAAGCTCGCCGTCAAGACAGCAGCGTTAACGCAACCCACTGACTCGGAGGCTCCTGAGCCCAAGGGGGCTGCACCCGCCAGGAAAAAGCAGTTGTTCACCCAAGACAAGGCAGAAACCAAGCAGATACCCGTCGACGAGGACGGGTCCACCAACGCCACTTTCACCATAGGCGCCAACCTCGAGCCCGAGCAGGAGGAAGCCCTGGTCAGATTCCTGCGCGCAAACAAGAAGGTATTCACTTGGGAGCCGGACCAGTTGGCAGGGATCCCCAGGAGTGTAATCGAGCACCACCTCAACGTGTGCCCCAAGGTGCGCCCCGTGAAGCAGAAGGCGAGGCGGCAGTCCGCAGAGAAGCAGGCCTTCATCGTCCAAGAGACCCGGAAACTAGAAGCTGCAGGGGTCATTCGCGAGGTCCGGTACCCGGATTGGTTGGCCAACCCCGTCGTTGTGCCAAAAAAGGGAGGCAAGGAGCGCATGTGTGTCGACTTCACCAACCTCAACAAGGCATGTCCACAAGATCCGTTCCCACTCCCCCGCATCGATCAGATCGTCGATTTCACCGCGGAATGCGACCTGCTGTGCTTCCTGGACGCCTTCTCTGGGTATCACCAGATCAAGATGGCGGTAGAAGACGTTGAGAAGACAACCTTCCTAACCCCGTGTGGGGTGTACTGCTACACATGCATGCCATTCGGGCTGCGAAACGCGGTGGCAACCTTTCAGCGGCTGATGCACATCACGTTGGGCCAGCAACTCGGGAAAAATGTCAAGTCTTAGGTCGATGATATTGTGGTGAAGTCTCTGGAGGCCAAGATCCTGATACAAGACTTGGAAGAAACCTTCGCGAGCCTCGACGCGGTGAGCCTGCGGCTCAACCCAGAGAAGTGTGTGTTCGGGGTCCCCTCAGGCAAGCTCTTGGGTTTCCTCGTGTCCCATCAGGGCATTGAGGCCAACCCAGAGAAGGTCAAGGCGGTCGAGGACATGAGCCCGCCAAAGACCCTCAGGGAAATGCAGAAGCTCACGGGCCGCGTGACCGCGCTAGGGCGCTTCATCTCCAGGCTGGGGGAGCGAGCACTGCCTTTCTTCCAGCTCATGAAGAAAAAGGGGCCCTTTGAATGGACTAAAGAGGCCGACAAGGCATTCCAAGATCTCAAGAGATACCTGACCAGCCCTCCGTTCATGGTGGCCCCGCGCCCTCATGAGCCTCTGGTGCTCTACCTCGCCGCCACTCCTTACTCCGCCAGCGCAGCCCTAGTGGCGGTTAGGGAGGAGCGTCAAATCAAAACCGCAGCCGCAGCCCAGGACAAGACCAAGCAGGAACAAAGGAGGCCCATAGAAACCTCCACGGCAGTTGAGGAGAATCAGCCGCCACGGAGAAGCGCACTGGAGGTGGAAGGGGCACCTCACCCGGACAGTCGGCCTCCCGAGGCCTCACCGCCTCCGAAGGCGCAATCGTCTCTGGAGGGCACCACAAGCGTTGACACACCCAGCCTCATTGAGCACCCCGTGTACTTCGTCAGCACGGTATTGCGGGACGTGAGAGCACGGTACCCCATGCCTCAGAAGCTCCTCCTCGCACTACTGGTGGCCTCACGCAAGTTGCGGCACTACTTTCAGGGTCACCCCATCAAGGTCGTCTCGTCATACGCCTTGGAGAGGGTGCTCAGGAGCCCTAACTCGGCCAGAAGGGTCGCGGAGTGGAACATAGAACTGCAAGCGTTCCAGCTCAAATTCAGCACGACCAGGGTCATGAAGGGAGCAGCATTAGCGGATTTTGTGGCAGAATAGACGGAGGCACCAGGCCTCAAGGCCGACGAGGATCGGTCCCTCTTCCCGGGGAGCGAGGCGCCGGAAGGCTGGGTCATGTACTTTGATGGGGCGTTCTCAAGGCATGGTGCTGGGGCTGGGGCTGTGCTCATATCGCCCACCCAGGACAAGCTCTACTATGCGGTACAGCTCTGTTTCCAGCAAGGCGAGAAGGTCTGCAACAACATAGCAGAGTATGAAGGTCTGATAGCGGGCTTGAAGGCCGCAGTTGCCCTGGGGGTGAAACGCCTCACCATCAAGGGCGATTCGCAGCTCCTCGTCAATTTTTCCAACAAGGTGTACGAGCCGGAGGACGAGCACATGGAGGCCTACCTTGCAGAGGTCCGCAAGATGGAGAAGTAGTTCTGGGGACTGGAGTTGAAGCATGTACCCCGTGGAACCAATCAGGAGGCCGACAACATCGCCAGGCGGGCATCCAGGCGGCTACCTAAAGAGCCTGGCGTCTTCGAGGAACGACTCTACAAGCCCTCGGCGCTGCTGATGTTATCAAACACGGCTCAGCCTCAAGAAGAGCTCCCCCAGCCACCTGCCTCAGGAGCCCTGGTCTGCAGCCCGGCCTCAGGAGGGCGCCTGCTGCTGATGATGGAATCTCAGGAGGGATGCTGGATCACGGAGCTCCGGAGTTACTTAACACAGGGGATCCTGCCGGAGAAGGAGGAGGAAGCAGAGCGTGTGGCGCGGTAGGCCACGGCATACTGCATCAAGGATGGAGAGCTCTACCGAAAGCGACCAAACGACGTATCCCTGCGCTACATCTCCAGAGAGGAAGGGAAGGAACTGCTGGAAGACATACACGGTGGAGACTGCGGACATCATTCATCATCACGGACCCTCATCGGCAAGGCGTTTCGCAGTGGGTTTTACTGGCCCACCGCACTCAATGACGCCGTCGAACTGGTGAAAGCTTGTGAGGCCTGCCAGTTCCACGCCAAGCAGATCCATCAGCCAGCGGGAGGCCTGCAGACAACACCCCTTTCGTGGCCATTTGCAGTCTGGGGGTTGGACATCCTGGGCCCATTTCCTCGGGCGCCAGGTGGCTACCGCTACCTCTACGTCGCCGTGGACAAGTTCACCAAGTGGTCTGAAGTATAGGCCGTCCGCACCATCCCCGCAGGTTCCGCGGTCAAGTTCATCAGGGGCATCGTGAGCCGGTTCGGGGTGCCAAACCGCATCATCACAGACAACGGTTCGCAGTTCACTAGTAACCTCTTTAAAACATACTGTGCTAACCTTGGGACGTAGATATGCTACGCTTCGGTGGCACACCCCCGAAGCAACGGCCAGGCGGAGCGGGCCAACGCGGACGTCCTAAGGGGCCTCAAAACCAGGACGTTCAAGAAGAAGCTGGAAGCCTGCGGAAGGGGTTGGTATGACGAGCTCCCGTCCGTGTTGTGGTCCATCCGTACGACCGCAACCAAGCCGACGGGAGAGACCCCGTTCTTCCTGGTCTACAGAGCCGAGGCGGTCCTCCCTCACGAGGTCAGACGTTGCTCCGCGCGGGTACTGGCGTTCGACAAACCGCAGCAGGACGCCATGCGGGGGATGGACCTCGTGCCGGGGGAGGAACGCCGCCGAGAAGCCGCACTGCGGGCGGCGAGGTACCAACAAGCGCTGCGAAGATATCACTGCCGTCACATCCGCCCCAGAACCCTCGAGGTAGGAGACCTCGTGCTTAGGCGGGTCCTCTCCAGGGAGGGGCTGCACAAGCTCTCTCCCATGTGGGAGGGCCCGTTCAAGGTTGTTCATGTTTCCAGGCCTGGCTCTGCGCGCTTAGAGACTCGGGAGGGGGTGGCAATCCAGAACGCGTGGAACATCCAACACCTCCGGAGGTTCTACCCCTGAAAAGGCCCAGAGCCTGTGAAGAAGGCGAACGCCTGTGAAGCTATCGCGTTTTGGAAAAGGCCGAGAGCCTGTGAAGAAGGCGAACGCCTGTGAAGCTATCGTGTTTTGGAAAAGGCCCAGAGCCTGTGAATAAGGTGAACGCCTGTGAAGCTATCACGTTTTGGAAAAGGCCCAGAGCCTGTGAAGAAGGCGAACGCCTGTGAAGCTATCGCGTTTTGGAAAAGGCCCAGAGCCTGTGAAGAAGGCGAACGCCTTTGAAGATTATCCTTTTTGGAAAAGGCCCAGAGCCTATGAAGAAGGCGAATGCCTGTGAAGATTATCCTTTTGGGAAAAGGCCCGGAGCCTGTCAAGAAGGCCAACGCCTGTGAAGCTCGCCGCCCGTGACACTCTCACATAATAATGAGTGGGGATGTACACGCCCCGGAGTCTCAGGAGCGCCGGCCTCAGGCCCTGGGGCTCCCTCCCACGCCCAGTGGCAGCACTTAGCTCCGCGCTGGTGAGAAGACGTCGAAGACTAGATTAGGTGCCGGACGCGGCTTTTTCATTTGCTTTCCGCAGTTGGCTTGTTTTCGTTTGAAGTTTTATTGGAGTTGTTGCCGCCTTTGACTTGTGGTTCTTCGACTTTTTCACTCTCCTGCCTCGATTTCTCTTATGCAAAGCCTCACGAGGGAAGAGGCAGCCGAGCGCCCTCGCGAGTATTTCTGTCCTAGTCGTTCAATGTTTCGCGACCTGGGTCCACTACAGGAGCACCCCTCCAGTCCATGCCCCACGGGTACCTCGACATTAACACAGGGCCTGGGTCTGTCGCCCACTCACGGCTGGGGTTGGAAACTATCTACACATGGGCACGATAACGAAAGCAAAGTGATAATTAACAGCGATAACCCAAACACGCCCCCGCGGGGCCCCACGCTATAGTCTTTTTCATACAGGACAAAAGGAAAGGAAGGTCAAATCGGGCGCAGCTCGCCTCACGCCGGCCTACTGAAGACTCGAGCCGCCTCCAGGACTCAAGCAGATTCCCTCTCGCGCTGCACCGAGGCGCGACGGCGGGCAGACGCACCACCACCTCCCAGGCAGGTGCGGCGGTGTGGGGGCTGAGTGCGGCCACCGCTGGAAGAGTCGCCGCCCGAGGAAGCACTGGTGAAGCTTGGGGATCCCTGAGCACCGCCGACCACGCGAGCGCTGCCTTCTCCATCGTCGTTGGGACTGGGTTCCCGGCCGTGATCATCGTCCTCAGGGCAGCACCCTGCGCGGCGACCATCTTCCCCGAACACCCTCACGAAGAGGGTGGCATCACCGTCAAACTTGAAGTGCAGGGTGCACCAACGGCTCAGGCCCGCGCGCGGGCAAACGTCTGCCAACCGCGGGCCAGGGCCAGTCTCCCAGCTGCGGAGACCTCCAATGCAGCCCATGAAGCCCGACTGCAGCAGCCGTCTGCCTGAAGCTAGAGGCCACCAGGGGCACCGGCCGGGAGCTCGCCGAGGAGGAAGCGAGGAAGATGGAGCCGGGTGCTAGTCGGCTCCGCCGACCACACAACGAACTCCGGCAGCACCTCTGCCGCGCGAGAACGCGACCTAGGGGGACGCACGACCGAGGCGCGCCCCCCGGTCGCCGCTGCCCGCCCGTCGCCAAGCTGGAGACCACCCCCACGGCCATGAAGGGCTGTCGTCGTGGCCGCGGGATGTTTGCGAGGGCGCCCCCAGCCGCGCTTGGGTGGAGGAGAGGCAGGCTCAACCCGGCGAGACTTCCCTTTCTCCGCGGCTGAGAACCTCCTCGATGGCATCATGGAGGAGGAGGAGAAGCAAGGGGGATGGACTGGAAGGGCGCGTGCCTCTCAGTACTTGTAGCCGGCGAAGGCCAACCGTCGGCCCCCATGATCTCACGTAATCATGACCCGTTTTGCATGCAGGGACTTGTCCAATCCGTGCAGATGCCGAGGCGTCGTGGGGAGCGGAGACGCCCACGTCCAGTCAACCGCCACGCGGCGCCCAAGGCCACAGGCTGTTAGGGCCCGCGACGCTTCGCCCTTGCCCTTTCGCCTCACTGCACGGCCAAGCCCGGGCGCGCCTTGGGCCCGGGGGCTACTGTCGGCGTTCTGGGAACGGGGGTCCCCAGACTTGCCTGCCTGCGGCCTGCGGCGTGGCTCAAAGGGGCCCCAGCACGGCCCATCTTCATCAACACAGACTCAAGACCCTCGCGAGGGGCCAAGCCTTGCGGGGCGGACGACACGGAGCTTCCTTAGGCACGGCCTCATCAGGCTGTCTCGCGAGGAGGCGGAGAGATCAAGGCGGGGTACCTCACGAGGTGCCCATGACGCAAGCCGTGACGACCAAGGGTGCCAGGCGGGCGCCAGCCCGTGCAGTGTCCTCCCTTTCCACTTTGGTGCTAAGGGAGCAAGCGTAGGCGGGAGGGTCAAGCAAAGGCACCCATTTCGGTGCAACGACACCAAGACCAACTCCGCGACAAGGAAGAAGTCATCATGGAGCCCAAGCCAGCGTCATCACCAGAGCCTTTGGCAGGCGAGGACCAACTTTAGTCAGGATAAGTGTACCAGATGTTCCCCTTCAAAATGGCCAACTGTTGGTGCCCTTCCTGCTCAATATTTGGGAGGAGGCCCGGGGCCTTTGCCTATAAATAGGACTAGCCACCCCCAAAGAAAGGGGGCATCCAGAGACACCAGGAATCAAGAGGCACCGAGAGAGATAGAGATAGAGAGAGAGAGAGAGAGAGAGAGAGAGAGAGAGAGAGAAGGGCGATTGAACCCCTCTAGCAGTTCATCGCTCCAGCCAAGAACAGACCCTCGCGAGGCTGCTCTTCCTTGTATTGTTCATCATCAGCCCAAGAGGCAATCACCACACCACACACTGGAGTAGGGTATTACACCACATCGGTGGCCCGAACCAGTATAAACTTTGTGTCTCTTGTGCTGTTCTTCTCGTAGCTTAGATCCTTGCGAGGCGGAGGGGTACGGATAGGTAGGAGGCGTAATCTCCGCGCGCACCCCAGAGTTCGAACCTCAAGGGTCTGCCGGAACCCAAAATCCGACAGAAAGGAAAACCATCATTACCTGTGATCGTGGGGGGCGCTGGTTGGCCTTCTCCTGCTATAAATGAGGAGGGGGGGGGGCAGAACCCCCGTCCCCCACTTCTTCCCATTCCGCCTATTTCTTCCTCCTCTGCTCTGCCACCGACCCAAATGGCGCCGTCAAAGAGGTTCTCCGCCGTAGAGAAAGGAAAGGCTCCTCGCGAGGGGCCCGGCTCCCCGGCACCCAAGCGGGGATGCGGTCGTCCCTGTAAGCACGCCGCGACTCCCGCCATGGTCCCCCACTCCTGGGGTTGCGCCGCTTTGCATGGCAGGGGTCGCTCCGGTCGTGGCAATCCCGTTGATGAAGGGAGACGTGTCGTGGTTGCATGGCCTCTCCGGCCGTGCTTCCACTCGACCGAGGTGCTGCCGGAGTTCGTTGTCTGGTCGGAGGATCCGGACGGAACCTAGCTTTAGCTTCCGCGCTTCTTTGTCGACGAGCTGCCGGCCTCTAGTCCAGGCGGACTCTGGCTACAGGCGAACGGCTGCTGCAGCAGGGCCTCCTGGGTCGTGGTTGAGGTCTCTGTCACGGGCAACATAGCTCTAGCCCGTGGTTGGCAGACGTTCGCCCGCGAGCGCGGCCTGGGCAGGCGGTGCACCCTCCATTTCAAGTACGATGGTGATGCGACCCTCTACGTAAGGGTGTTTGGGAAAGATGGTCGCCGCGCTGGGTGCTGCCCCGAGATGAACGACGGCGAGGAAGTGCTCGGCCTTGGCGATGGCCACGACGAGGGCGAGGGTGAGCCCGCCGGCCGCGCCTCGTCCAGTTACGGTGACTCTTCTCTTGGCGACAGCTCCAGTAGCGGCGGCTATGACCAGCCGCCATGCTTGCTTTGAAGGTGGTAGCGGGTCATCTTGTCGCCGTGCCTCCGTGAAGTGCGAGGAGGGATCTCACTAAGCTCGGGACGTCGCCAGGGGCCTGCCCCCGTGGAGTGGACCGCTGCAGCGCCGCTTTTTTTTTGCTCTTCTTTTCTTTCCTGCATCAAGGCGAAACCAGTATGGCCCCGGAGGGGTGTGTATTGAACTATGATTCCTCAATCATTACGCTATGCTTGTTATCTTCGTGTCGTGTCGTTATTTTGTGCATAGATAACTTAGCCTGGCGCGTTCGGGGCAGCCTCCTCTTTACGAGGCACTTGTTTCCTCGTGCCCGTCTTGACTTAGTGGTCGCTTAGGAACTGCAAAAAATTTGTTAGGAAGCTCGCCAGGAGATTTATCGTTCACCCGAGCGTTGACCCAACGCTTTGTATCATGGTACCCGAGGGGCACGGATTAGGAGAGATGCGCCAGCTTGTGGGCTCGAACGAGGGTGCCTCGCGAGAAAGCATACGTAAGGCAAAGAGAAGCAACGCACAGAAGAAAAAAACACTCGCGAGGGCACCTGCCTTGCCCCCTCGCGAGGTATAGCAGAAAATGGCAACGGAACCAAATCAGCGAGGAACACCAGAGCAAACTTCGATTAAAAGAAGGCGAGCCAACTACAGAAAGCAAATGAAAAGCCGCGTCCAGCACCTAGTCTAGTCATCAAGTCTTCTCACCAGCGCTGAGCTAAGTGCTGCCACTAGGCGTGGGAGGGAGCCGCCGAGGCCCGAGGGCGGCACTCCTGAGACTCCGGGGCATGTACAACCCCACTCATTATTACGCGAGAGTGTCACGGGCAGCGATTCTTCACAGGCACCGGGCCTTCTTCACAGGCACTGGGCCTTTCTTCATAGGCACTGGGCCTTGCTTCATGGGTAGAACTTTCGGAGGTGCTGGACGTTCCAGGCGTTCTAGATGGGCACCCCATCCTATGTCTCCAGGCGCACGGCGCGAGGCCTAGAGATGTGGACGACCCTGAACGGGCCCTCCCACATAGGCGAGAGCTTGTGCAGCCCTTCCCTGGAGAGGACCCGCCTCAGGACGAGGTCGCCTGCCTCGAGCGTCCTAGAGCGGATGTTGCGCTAGTGGTACCGCTGCAGCACCTGCTGGTACCTTGCCGCCCTCAGTGCAGCTTCGTGGTGACGTCCCCCCACCAGCACCCCCCGCATGGCGTCCTGCTGCGTTTTATCAAACACCAGGACCCGTGTGGAGCGATGCTTAACCTCATGAGGGAGGACCGCTTTGGCTCCATAGACAAGGAAGAACGGGGTCTCGCCTGTTGGCTTGGTGGTGGTGGTGCAAATAGACCACAACATGGACTGGAGCTCGTCGTGCCAGCCCCTGCTGCAGGCCTCGAGCTTCTTCTTGAAGGTCCTGGTCTTGAGGCCCCTCAGGACCTCCGCGTTGGCACGTTCGGCCTGACCATTGCTCCTGTGGTGTGCCACCGAAGCGTAACAGATCCGCGTTCCAAGGTTAGCACAATATGTTTCGAAGAGGTTGCTAGTGAATTGTGAGCCGTTGTCTATGATGATGCGGTTAGGAACCCCGAAACGGCTCACGAGACCTTTGATGAACTTGACTGCGGAGTCAGCTGGGATGGTGCGGACGGCTTCCACTTCCGCCCAGTTGGTGAACTTGTTGATGGCGACGTAGAGGTAGCGGTAGCCCCCAGGCGCTCGAGGGAACGGGCCCAAGATGTCCAGCGCCTAGACCGCGAATGGCTATGTGAGCGGGATGGTCTGAAGGCCCTGAGCCGGCTGATGGATCTGCTTGGCGTGGAACTGGCAGGCTTCACAGGACTTCACCAGCTCGGCCGCATCATTGAGCGCCGTGGGCCGGTAGAATCCGCTACGGAACACCTTGCCGACGAGGGTCCGTGATGACGAGTGGTGCCCGCAGTCCCCACCGTGTATGTCAGGTAGAAACTCCTTCCCCTGGTCTATGGAAATACAACAGAATGAAACATCATTTGGTCGCTTCCTGTACAACTCACCGTCCCGGATGCAGTATGTCGTGGCCTGCCGATCCAAGCTCTCCGCGTCCTCCTCCTTCTCTGGCAGCGTCCCTTGCATCAGGTATTCCTTGAACTCCTTGGTCTAGCATCCCTCCCGAGGCTCAAGCGCCAAGAGTAGGCGCGCTCCCGAAGTTGGGCCACATGTTGGGGCTCCTGTGGCAGGTGGCTGCGGGAGCTCCTCCCGAGGCTGAGCTGTCCTTGAAAATGGTGGCATTGCTGATGGCTTGAAGAGCCGCTCCTCGAAGACGCCAGGCTCTTGGGGCTGCCGAATGGACGCCCTCCTGGCGATGTCGTCCGCTTCCTTGTTGGTGCCACGAGGCACGTGCTGCAGCTCCAGGCCCAGGAACTGCTTTTCCATCTTGCATACTTCCGCGAGGTATGCCTCCATGTGCTCGTCCTTTGGCTTGTATACTTTGTTGGAGAAGTTAGCGAGGAGCTGTGAGTCTCCCCTAATGGTGAGGCGCTTCACCCCCAGAGCTACAACGGCCTTCAGGCTAGCTATGAGACCTTCGTATTCCGCGATGTTGTTGGAGACCTTCTCGCCCTGCTGGAAGCAGAGCTACAATGCATAGTAGAGCTTGTCTCGAGTGGGCGAGATGAGTACCGCTCCAGCCCTCGCGCCCTGGTGCGCGAAGGCGCCATCGAAGTACATGACCCAGCCGTCGGGCGGCTCACTCCCCGGAGAGGTGGACCGGTCCTCGCCTACTTCCGGCGTCAGGGCATCCGTCCATTCTGCCATGAAATCAGCGAACGCGGCTCCCTTGATGACCCTGGCAGTGCTGAACTCCAACTGGAGTGCCTGCAGCTTGATGTTCCATTCAGCGACCCTTCCAGCGGAGTTGGGGCTCCTAAGCACTCTCTCCAATGGGTAGGCCGAGACGACCTTGATGGGTGGCCATGGAAGTAGTGCCACAACTTGCGCGAGGCCACCAAGAGCGCAGGAAGAAGCTTTTGGGGCATGGGGTATCGTGCCCTTGCGTCCCGCAACACCGTGCTGACAAAATACACCGGGTGCTCGACGAGGGCTGGCGCGTTGGTGAGGCTCGTGTCTTGCGGAATGTAACACCCCGGATGTAACTTGCCATATTTGTAACTCCAACTCTTGCCATTTTCGGCAATGTGATATGATATTCCCTCGTGGTTGGGTTCTTCTTCGTTTTGCATTTTGTCCTTGTCATGCATTTCATATCATGTCATCATGTGCATCGCATTCGCATACGTGTTCGTTTCATGAATCCGAGCATTTTCCCCGTTGTCCGTTTTGCAATCCGGCGCTCCTATGTTCCCCGGCGTCCCCTTTTACCTTTTTCCGTGAGCGGGTATTAAACTTTCTCGGAATGGACCGAGGTTTGTCAAGCGGCCTTGGTATAGCACCGGTAGACCGCTCGTCAAGTTTCGGGTCATTTGGAGGTCGTTTGATACTCCAACGGTTAACCGGGTAACCGTGAAAGCCTCTTTTGGGTTGCAGCCCAAAACCCCTCCAAAACAGCCCAATACCCATCTAAGTCACTCCCATGTCTATCGCCGTTCGATCACGATCGTGTGGCCGCAAACCATGCTCAATTTGGAGCCTCCTAGCTCCTCCTACCTATAAATACACCTCCCCCTCCGAAATCCCGGGTCCAAATCCGCCCCTAACCCTAGCCCCGCTCCTCTCCGCGCCGCCGGACACGTCCGGGCGGAGCCGGACGCGTCCGCCCGTCGTGCCGGACCAACCGGAGGCTGGCACGTGGCCCCCGGCGACCGCGCGCCGCCCCGGCCCGCCGAGCCCGCGGTCGGCCCCGCCGCCCGCGCCGCCTCACGCCTCCGCCGCCGCGCCGCCTCGCGCCTCCGCCGCCGGCCGCCGTCCCCGCGCTCGCCGGCTCCTCCTCCGGCCGGATCCGGGGCCGGGCCGGCCAGATCCGCTGCTTCCTCTTCTTCCCCGACGAACTCCGGCGTGAACAGTGTTTTCCGGCGAACCTCGACATCCGCGCCAGATCTGGATCTAGGATCCCGACGGTTGACTTTTCCCCTCCGAACCCTAATTTTTGTGCATACTTTGATCTGCCATATCTCTGCATCTGCGGCTCCGTTTTGGGCGTATAGCATATCGAATTGTTCGCCTCGATGATTAAATCATTTCATCTCATTGCATCATTTTCATTTGACCTCATCTCGATGCCCGAAATGCTGTTAGAAGAGGCCTATGTGATGTTAGTTTCAGATCTGTTTCAGTAGATACACTTTTGTCATTTTTGCCATGATTGATGTGTGCATCCTATGAACTGGAGTCCTACATGTGTTTTGTAATATGCCATGCCATCTTTATAGGGGTGTATGCCATGTATTTTTGTGATCTTTGTGGTGACTAGCACAAGCATGCAAACTAGGGATCTTATTGTTGCTGATTTCAGGGACTTCGTACTTTCACTAAGTCATGTCCTGTTGTTATTTTTATCCCATGTGTTCTTGTTGTTTCAGAGAGATCTATGCCTCTTTTGAGCATGATCAGTAAGGGTGTTTTGAACATATGGATTTGCTCTATCCATCCATGCCTTTGTTTGTAATTATGGAGTGCCATAGCTTGAGTCAATCGATCTCTACTTTTGCTATAAAATGTTACTGGCAGATTGTTTACATGTTATTCGATTTTGCCAAGCTTGTTGTAGTTGATCCTTGCATGCTATGATGTTGTTCTTGACATTATTAGCTTCTATGCCATATCTTCTTGGTGTGTGTATGCTTATTTTATCATGACATGCTCTGTAGTGAGTGCATCAAGCTCGTAAACATGCCTACTTGCTATCTGTTTTTGACATGTCCAGTTTTTCTGCTAAGTCTGAAAACTGTAATGAAACTTGCTTATTTGACATGGGTGCTATTATATTTTCTGGTCCTTTTTGGCTCATCTTCAGTAAGGGACTTTTGTTCTATGTTTTGAGTAGATTCATTTCATGCCTTGTTTTGCTATATTGTTTTCCTTTAGGATGTTGGTTCCTTGCTCTAAACATGCCATCCTGATGTTAATTTCTGGCATGATAGTATTTTCATAAAGTCTGTGAAGCTGATATGTTTTGCACTTTTGCCATGCTTGTTTGAACCTGTTGTGGTGTGATTTAGCCGTAGCTCAGTGTTCATCTTTTGTCAAGCATCTTGAGTAGATCACTGCCATATGATTTGCTGATATGTTTGGGTGCATTAGCTTAATTTCTTGTTGCATGCTAAGTGGCATCATGCTGTTAATGGCAGAATCTTGTCATTATTGTTTTGCTTGTCATTTGCAAACCGTGCATCCGATTCTGGTGATCTTTATATCGATTTCAACCGAAATCACCTCACCTTTCCATTGGAATACTTTGTTTGCCAAGATTATGCCTTGTACATCTTTGTCCTTCCGGAGCACGCATATGCATTGCATACCACATCTCGCATACCATGCCATGTTTCGCATCATGTTGCTTGCGCATTGCATCGTGGTTGATAGTTGTTCCTTTGCTTGTGTTCTTGTTTTGGGTAGAGCCGGGAGACGAGTACGTGACCGAGGAACCTGTTGAGAATGCTTACGAGGATCAAGCTTTCGACAACTCTGAGAACCTTGCAGGCAAGATGACCATACCCTCGAAATCACTTCTATCTTTGCTTGCTAGATGCTCGCTCTTTTGCTATGCCTATGCTGCAATATCTACCACTTGCTATATCATGCCACCCTTATTGCCATGTCAAACCTCTAACCATCCTTTCCTAGCAAACCGTTGATTGGCTATGTTACCGCTTTGCTCAGCCCCTCTTATAGCGTTGCTAGTTGCAGGTGAAGATGAAGTTTGTTCCATGTTGTAACATGATTATTTTGGGATATCACAATATCTCTTATTTAATTAATGCATCTATATACTTGGTAAAGGGTGGAAGGCTCGGCCTTATGCCTGGTGTTTTGTTCCACTCTTGCCACCCTAGTTTCCGTCATACCGGTGTTATGTTCCTTGATTTTGCGTTCCTTACACGGTTGGGTGATTTATGGGACCCCCTTGACAGTTCACTTTGAATAAGACTCCTCCAGCAAGGCCCAACTTTGGTTTTACCATTTGCCACCTAAGCCTTTTCCCCCGGGTTTTTGCGAGCCCGAGGGTCATCTTTATTTTAACCCCCCCGGGCCAGTTCTCCTTCAATTGCTGGTCCAAACTAGAGCCACTTGCGGTGCCGCCCTGAGGCAACTTGGTGTATCTTCGGTTGCCGTACGTAGTGTTCATCCGGA
Source organism: Aegilops umbellulata (assembly GCA_032464435.1). NCBI lineage: Eukaryota > Viridiplantae > Streptophyta > Magnoliopsida > Poales > Poaceae > Aegilops > Aegilops umbellulata. Next base: position 72,404,870 of record CP136057.1, read on the forward strand.
TGTGCCCTGAGACCGAGATATGTGCAGCTCCTATCAGGATTTGTCGGCACAATCGAGCGGCTTTGCTGGACTTGTTTTATTACTATCGAAATGTCTTGTAGTCCGGGATTCCGAGACTGATCGGGTCTTCCCGGTAGAAGGAATATCCTTCGTTGACCGTGAGAGATTATAATGGGCTAAGTTGGGACACCCCTGCAGGGTATTATCTTTCGAAAGCCGTGCCCGCGGTTATGAGGCAGATGGGAATTTTTTGATGTCCGGTTGTACAAAACCCGAAGTTGACCTTAATTAAAACACATCAACCGCGTGTGTAACCGTGATGGTCTCTTCTCGGCGGAGTCCGGGAAGTGAACACGGTGTTGGAGTTATGCCTGACGTAGGTTGTTCTAGGATCACTTCTTGTTCACTTCTAGCTTCACGACCGTGCTTTGCTTCTCTTCTCGCTCTCTTTTGCGTTGTTAGCCACCATATATGCTAGTCGCTTGCTGTAGCTCCACCTCACAACCCTGTCCTACCTTTAAGCTTAAATAGTCTTGATCTCGCGGGTGTGAGATTGCTGAGTCCCTGTGACTCATAGATTCTACCAAAACAGTTGCAGGTGCCGACGATGCCAGTGCAGATGACGCATCCGAGCTCAAGTGGGAGTTCGACGAGGAACATGGTCGTTACTATGTGTCTTTTCCTGATGATCAGTAGTGGAGCCCAGTTGGGACGATTGAGGATCTGTGTAGCATTTGGGGTAGTCTTCTTTCGTTTTGGTTCCGTAGTCGGACCTTGAGTGTAATCTGGATGATGGATGTTTATTTATGTATTGTGTGAAGTGGCGACTGTAAGACAACTATGTATCTCTTTCCCATATGTATTACATGGGTTGTGTGAAGATTACCTCACTTGCGACATTGCTTTCAATGCGGTTATGCCTCTAAGTCGTGCTTCGACACGTAGGAGATATAGCCGCATCGAGGGCGTTACACGGAAGCTGGGACGTCTCTTGAGGTGATGGAACTCCTGGTGCACGATCGCTTGTGGGGATCTCTGTGACGTCATCCTGCCGAGCTTGGTCTTCTGTTGATGCTGCTACGGCTCTTGCTGCGCCTTCCTGATCTTGCATCATCCCGGTTGACGGCGTAGCTTGGTGCTGCTACCTCTTGAGCACTGCATTGGTTTTCCCTTGAAGAGGAAAGGGTGATGCAGTAAAGCAACGTAAGTATTTCCCTCAGTTTTTGAGAACCAAGGTATCAATCCAGTAGGAGGCAACGCACGAGTCCCTCGCACCTACACTAACAAATAAAAACCTCGCAACCAACGCAATAAAGGGGTTGTCAATCCCTTCACGGTCACTTACGATAGTGAGATATGATAAGATAATATTTTTGGTATTTATAATAAAGATGCAAAGTAAAATAAAAGGCAATAAAACTAGCTAAGTGTTGGAAGATTAATATGATGGAAAATAGACCCGGGGGCCGTAGGTTTCACTAGTGGCTTCTCTCAAGATAGCATTAGTATTACGATGGGTGAACAAATCACTGTTGAGCAATTGATAGAACTGAGCATAGTTATGAGAATATCTAGGTATGATCATGTATATAGGCATCACGTCCGTGACAAGTAGACCGACTCCTGCCTACATCTACTACTATTACTCCACACATCGACCGCGATCCAGCATGCATCTAGAGTATTAAGTTCATAAGAACGAAGTAACGCTTTAAGTAAGATGACATGATGTAGAGGGATAAATTAATGCAATATGATATAAACCCCATCTTGTTATCCTCGATGGCAACAATACAATATGTGCCTTGCTGCCCCTGCTGTCACTAGGAAAGGACACCGCAAGATTGAACCCAATGCTAAGCACTTCTCCCATTGCAAGAAAGATCATTCTAGTAGGCCAAACCAAACTGATAATTCGAAGAGACTTGCAAAGATAACCAATCATACATAAAAGAATTCAGAGAAGATTCAAATATTGTTCATAGATAAACTTGATCATAAACCCACAATTCATCGGTCTCAACAAACACACCGCAAAAGAAGATTACATCGAATAGATCTCCACGAGAATCATGGAGAACTTTGTATTGAGATCCAAAGAGAGAGAAGAAGCCATCTAGTTAATAACTATGGACCCGAAGGTCTGAGGTAAACTACTCACACATCATCGGAGAGGCTATGGTGTTGATATAAAAGCCCTCCGTGATCGATGCCCCCTCCGGCGGAGCGCCGAAAAAGGCCCCAAGATGGGATCTCACGGGTACAGAAGGTTGCGGCGGTGGAATTAGGTTTTTGGCTCCGTATCTGGTAGTTTGGGGGTACGTAGGTATATATAGGAGGAAGAAGTACGTTGGTGGAGCAAAATGGGCCCCTCGAGGGTGGAGGGCGCACCCAGGGGGGTAGGCGCGCCCCCTACCTCGTGCCCTCCTGGTTGCTTTCTTGACGTAGAGTCCAAGTCCTCCGGATCACGTTCGTTCCAAAAATCACGTTCCCGAAGGTTTCATTCCGTTTGGACTCCATTTGATATTCTTTTTCTGCTGAACTCTAAAATAGGCAAAAACAACAATTCTGGGCTGGGCCTCCGGTTAATAGGTAAGTCCCAAAAATAATATAAAAGTGTATAATAAAGCCCATTAACATCCAAAACAGAATATAATATAGCATGGAACAATCAAAATTATAGATACGTTGGAGACGTATCAAGCATCCCCAAGCTTAATTCCTGGTCGTCCTCGAGTAGGTAAACGATAAAAACAATTTTTTTGATGTGGAATGCTACTTAGCATAATTTTCAATGTAATTCTCTTAATTGTGGTATGAATATTCAGATCTAAAATATTCAAGACAAAAGTTTAATATTGACATAAAAATAATAATACTTCAAGCATACTGACTAAGCAATCATGTCTTCTCAAAACAACATGGCCAAAGAAAGTTATCCCTACAAAGTCATATAGTCTGGCTATGCTCTATCTTCACCACACAAAGTATTTAAATTGTGCACAACCCCGATGACAAGCCAAGCAATTGTTTCATACTTTTGGTGTTCTCAAACTTTTTCAATCTTCACGCAGTACATGAGCGTGAGCCATGGAGATAGCAGTATATGTGGAATAGATGGTGGTTGTGGAGAAGACAAAAAGGGAGAAGATAGTCTCACATCAACTAGGCGTATCAATGGGCTATGGAGATGCCCATCAATAGATATCAATGTGAGTGAGTAGGGATTGCCATGCAACGGATGCACTAGAGCTATAAGTATATGAAAGCTCAACAAAAGAAACTAAGTGTGTGTGCATCCAGCTCGCTTGCTCACAAAGACCTAGGGCATTTTGAGGAAGCCCATCATTGGAATATACAAACCAAGTTCTATAATGAAAAATTCCCACTAGTATATGAAAGTAATATCATAAGAGACTCTCTATCATGAAGATCATGGTGCTACTTTGAAGCACAAGTGTGGTAAAATGATAGTAACATTGTCCCTTCTCTCTTTTTCTCTCTTTTTTTATTTGGGCATTTTCTCTTTTTTTATGGCCTCTTTTTTTAGTCCGGAGTCTCATCCCGACTTGTGGGGGAATCATAGTCTCCATCATCCTTTCCTCACTTGGGACAATGCTCTAATAATGATGATCATCACACTTTTATTTACTTACAACTCAACAATTACAACTCAATACTTAGAACAAAATATTACTCTATGTAAATGCCTCCAGCGGTGTACCGGGATATGCAATGAATCAAGAGTGAAATGTATGAAAGAATTATGAACGATGGATTTGCCACAAATACAATGTCAACTACATGATCATGCAAAGCAATATGACAATGATGGAGCGTGTCATAATAAACGGAACAGTGGTAAGTTGCATGGCAATATATCTCGGAATGGCTATGGAAATGCCATGATAGGTAGGTATGGTGGCTGTTTTGAGGAAGGTATATGGTGGGTGTATGATCCTGGCGAAAAGTGTGCGGTATTAGAGAGGCTAGCAATGGTGGACGGAAGAGAGTGCGTATGATCCATGGACTCAACATTAGTCATAAAGAACTTATATATTCATTGCAAAAATCTACAAGTTATCAAAGCAAAGTATTACGCACATGCTCCTAGGGGGATAGATTGGTAGGAAAATACCATCGCTCGTCCCCTACCGCCACTCATAAGGAAGACAATCAATAAATAAATTATGCTCCCACTTCATCACATAACGGTTCACCATACATGCATATGCTACGGGAATCACACACTTTAACACAAGTATTCCTGAAATCCACAACTACTCAACTAGCATGACTCTAATATCACCATCTTTATATCTCAAAACAATTATCAAGCATCAAACTTCTCATAGTATTCAACACACTCATAAGAATTTTTTTACTAATCTTGGATGCCTATTACCTTAGGAAAAATTTCTCAATTTAAGCAAATTACCATGCTGTTTTGTAGGACTCTCAAAATAATCTAAGTGAAGCATGAGAGAACAATAGTTTCTATAAAACAAATCCACCACCGTGCTCTAAAAGATATAAGTGAAGCACTAGAGCAAAAACTATATAGCTCAAAAGATATAAGTGAAGCACATAGAGTATTCTAATAAATTCCGAATCATGTGTGTCTCTCTCAAAAGGTGTGTACAGCAAGGATGATTGTGGCAAACTAACAAATAAAGACTCAAATAATACAAGACGCTCCAAGCAAAACACATATCATGTGGTGAATAAAAATATAGCTCCAAGTAAAGTTACCTATGGAAGTAGACGAAAGAGGGGATGCCTTCCGGGGCATCCCCAAGATTTGGCTTTTTGGTGTCCTTAGATTATCTTGGGGTGCCATGGGCATCCCCAAGATTAGGCTCTTTCCATTCCTTGTTCCATAATCCATCAAATCTTTCACCCAAAACTTGAAAACTTCACAACACAAAACTTAGCAAAAAATCTCGTGAGCTCCATTAGCGAAAGAAAACAAAACACCACTTAAAGGTACTGTAATGAACTCATTTTTTATATATATTGGTGTTAAACCTACTATATTCCAACTTCTCTATGGTTTATAAACTATTTTATTAGCCATAGATTCATCAAAATAGGCAAACAACACACGAAAAACAGAATCTGTCAAAAACAGACCAGTCTGTAGTAATCTGTAACTAATGCAAACTTCTGGAACTCCAAAAAATATACCAAACTAGGAACCCGAGAAAATTTGTTTATTGATCTGCTGCAATTGGAATCAATATTTTATCACGTTCTGGTGATTTTTAACAATTGTATTCGTGAACAGGAAGTTTCTGGAATTTTCAGCAAGATCAAATAACTATCATCCAAGAAGATCCTATAGGTTTAACTTGGCACAAACACTAATTAAAACACAAAAACCAATCTAACCAGAGGCTAGATCAACTATTCATTCCTAAACAGAAGCAAAAAAGCAAAAAACTAAAATAAAATTGGGTTGCCTCCCAACAAGCGCTATCGTTTAGCGCCCCTAGCTAGGCATAAAAGCAAGGATAGATCTAGGTATTGCCATCTTTGGTAGGCAATCCATAAGTGGATCTCATAATAGATTCATATGGCAGTTTAATTTTCTTTCTAGGAAAGTGTTCCATGCCTTTCTTTAACGGAAATTTGAATCTAATATTTCCTTCCTTCATATCAACAATTGCACCAATCGTTCTAAGGAAAGGTCTACCAAGAATAATAGGACATGAAGGATTGCAATCTATATCAAGAACAATAAAATCTACTGGCACATAGTTCCTATTTGCAACAATAAGAACATCATTAATTCTTCCCATAGGTTTTTTAATAGTGGAATCCGCAAGGTGTAAGTTCAAAGAACAATCATCAAATTCATGGAAACCTAGCAAATCGCATAAAGTTTTTGGAATCGTGGAAACACTAGCACCCAAATCACACAAAGCATAGCATTCATGATGTTTAATTTTAATTTTAATAGTAGGTTCCCACTCATCATAAAGTTTTCTAGGGATAGAAACTTCCAACTCAAGTTTTTCTTCATAAGATTGCATCAAAGCATCAACGATGTGTTTGGTAAAGGCTTTATTTTGACTATAAGCATGTGGAGAATTTAGCATGGATTGCAACAAGGAAATACAATCTATCAAAGATCAATTATCATAATTAAATTCCTTGAAATCCATAATAGTGGGTTTATTGATATCTAGAGTTTTAACTTCTTCAATCTCACTTTTATCAATTTTAGCATCAACATCTAAAAACTCTGAATTTTTGGAACGCCTTCTAGGTAAAGGTGGATCATATTCAGTCCCATCATTATCAAGATTCATATTGCAAAACAAAGATTTAAAAGGGGACACATCATTAACTTTTAGATCTTCATCTTTATTTTCATAGAAACTAGAAGAACACGCTTTCACAAAGCAATCTTTCTTAGCGCGCATCCTAGCGGCTCTTTCTTTGCACTCATCAATGGAAATTCTCATGGCTTTGAGGAATAGATCTAAGTTTCAAAGAATCAACATCAAGAGAAATTCTATCAACGTGCCTAGCCAACTCATGAATCTTAGGCAACTTTTCTTCAAGCAAACCATTGAAATTCTTTTGCGAATTCATAAATTCTTTAACACTAGTCTCAAATTCAGAGGGCATCTTATTAAACTTTCCATAAGAATTGTTGTAGGAATTACCATAATTATTAGAGGAATTACTAGGATACAGCCTAGGATTAAAGTTTCCTCTATACGCGTTGTTACCAAAATTATTCCTACCAACAAATTCACATCCATAGATTCATTATTATTCTCAATCAAAGTAGACAAAGGCATATCATTAGGATCATAAGAAACACTTTTATTAGCAAATAGTTTCATAAGTTCATCCATCTTTCCACTCAAAACATTAATTTTTCTACCGCATGCACTTTTTATTAGTAGATCTTTCAGTGTGCCATTGAGAATAATTAACCATAATATTATCTAGGAGTTTAGTAGCTTCTCCTAAAGTGATTTCCATAAAAGTGCCTCCCGCGGCCGAATCTAAAAGATTTCTAGAAGCAAAATTCAATCCGGCATAATTTTTTTGTATAATCATCCAAAGATTTAAACCATGTCTAGGGCAATTACGTATCATTAATTTCATCCTCTCACAAGCATGTGAAACATGTTCATGATCAAGTTGCTTAAATTCATAATATTGTTTCTAAGAGAGATGATCTTAGTGGGAGGAAAATACTTGGAGATAAAAGCAACTTTGCACTTATTCCAAGAATCAATACTATTTTTAAGCAAAGACGAAAACCAAGCTTTAGCACGATCTCTAAGCGAAGAAGGAAATAGCTTCAATTTAACAATATCATTGTCCACAACTTTCTTCTTTTGCATATCACACAAATCAATGAAGCTATTTAGATGGGTAGAGGCATCTTCCATAGGAAGGCCGGCGAATTGATCTTTCATGACAAGATTCAATAAAGCAGCATTAATTTCACAAGATTCAGTATCGGTAAGAGGAGCAATTGGAGTGCTAAGAAAATCATTGTTGTAGGTATTGATGAAGTCACACAATTTAGTATTATCTTGAGCCATCGTGACAAGCAAGCAATCAAACACACGAGCAAACAAGAGGCGCGCTAAGAAAAGAGGCGAACGGAAAAGAGAGGGCGAATAAAACAACAAGGGTGAAGTTGGGGAGAGGAAAACGAGAGGCAAATGACAAATAATGTAATGCGGGAGATAAGAGTTTGTGATGGGTACTTGGTATGTTGACTTTTGCGTAGAATCCCCGGCAACGGCGCCAGAAATGGCTCGTTGTCGGGAGTCAAATCTTGACTTGACTTTGCGTAAGCCTCACCGACAATGGCGCTAGAAATCCTTCTTGCTACCTCTTGAGCACTGCGTTGGTTTTCCCTTAAAGAGGAAAGGGGTGATGTAGTAAAGCAGCGTAAGTATTTCCCTCAGTTTTTGAGAACCAAGGTATCAATCCAGTAGGAGGCCACGCACGAGTCCCTCGCACCTACACAAACAAATAAAAACCTCGCAACCAACACAATAAAGGGGTTGTCAATACCTTCACGGTCACTTACGAAAGTGAGATCTGATAGATATGATAAGATAATATTTTTGGTATTTTTATAATAAAGATGCAAAGTAAAATAAAAGGCAATAAAAATAGCTAAGTGTTGGAAGATTAATATGATGGAAAATAGACCCGGGGCCATAGGTTTCACTAGTGGCTTCTCTCAAGATAGTATAAGTATTACGGTGGGTGAACAAATTACTGTTGAGTAATTGATAGAATTGAGCATAGTTATGAGAATATCTAGGTATGATCATGTATATATAGGCATCACGTCCGTGAAAAGTAGACCGTCTCCTTCCTGCATCTACTACTATTACTCCACACATCGACCGCTATCCAGCATGCATCTAGAGTATTAAGTTTATAAGAACGGAGTAACGCTTTAAGTAAGATGACATGATGTAGAGGGATGAATTCATGCAATATGATATAAACCCCATCTTGTTATCCTCGATGGCAACAATACAATACGTGCCTTGCTGCCCCTGCTGTCACTAGGAAAGGACACCGCAAGATTGAACCCAAAGCTAAGCACTTCTCCCATTGCAAGAAAGATCAATCTAGTAGGCCAAACCAAACTGATAATTCGAAGAGACTTGCAAAGATAACCAATCAAACATAAAAGAATTCAGAGAAGATTCAAATATTGTTCATAGATAAACTTGATCATAAACCCACAATTCATCGGTCTCAACAAACACACCGCAAAAGAAGATTACATCGGATAGATCTCCACGAGAATCGTGGATAACTTTGTATTGAGATCCAAAGAGAGAGAAGAAGCCATCTAGCTAATAACTATGGACCCGAAGGTCTGAGGTAAACTACTCACACATCATCGGAGAGGCTATGGTGTTGATGTAGAAGCCCTCCGTGATCGATGCCCCCTCCGGCGGAGCACCGGAAAAGGCCCCAAGATAGGATCTCACGGGTACAGAAGGTTGCGGCGGTGGAATTTGGTTTTTGGCTCCGTATCTGGTAGTTTGGGGGTACGTAGGTATATATAGGAGGAAGAGGTACGTAGGTGGAGCAACATGGGCCCCACGAGGGTGGAGGGCGCGCCCAGGGGGGTAGGCGCGCCCCCTACCTCGTGCCCTCCTGGTTGCTTTCTTGACGTAGGGTCCAAGTCCTCGGGATCACGTTCGTTCCAAAAAATCACGTTCCCGAAGGTTTCATTCCGTTTGGACTCCGTTTGATATTCTTTTTCTGTGAAGCTTTAAAATAGGCAAAAAACAACAATTCTGGGTTGGGCCTCCGGTTAATAGGTTAGTCCCAAAAATAATATAAAACTGTATAATAAAGCCCATTTACATTCAAAACAGAATATAATATAGCATGGAACAATAAAAAATTATAGATATGTTGGAGACGTATCAGGCACTGCGCGCCCTTGGCTTGGTGCTCCTCCAGAACCGCCACTAGCGCCGCGCTGGCGGAGTACAGGGTGGCGGCAAGATAAAATACTAGAGGCTCGAGAGGTCGTGGCGCCACCATCACCAGAGGGCTGGTCAGGTATCTCTTGAGGTCTTGAAAAGCTCGGTCAGCCTCCGGGGTCCACTCGAATGGGCCTTTCTTCTTCATCAGCTTGAAGAATGGTAGGGCGCGCTCTCCCATCTTGGAGATGAAACGTCCCAACGCAATTACTCGACCAGCCAGCTTCTGCATTTCCTTGAGGGTCTATGGTGGGCTCATATCCTCAATGGCCTTGATCTTCTCCGGGTTCACCTCGATCCCCCTGTGGGACACGAGGAATCCTAGTAGCTTACCGGAAGGGACACCGAACACGCACTTTTCCGGGTTAAGTCGCAAGTTCACCTGGCGCAGGCTCGCGAAGGTCTCCTCCAGGTCTTGGATTAAGGTTCTTGCCTCCTGAGATTTTACTACAATGTCGTCGACGTAGGCCTCTGTGTTTCTCCTGAGCTGCCGCCCTAAGGCGATGTGCATCAACCGCTGAAAGGTCGCGCCAGCGTTGCGCAGTTCGAAGGGCATGCAGGTATAGCAGTACACGCCACATAGGGTCTGTAAAGTTCTCTTATCTACATCTTCTACCGCCATCTTGATTTGGTGATACCCTGAGAATGCATCCAGGAAACACAGCAGGTCGCACTCGGCGGTGGAGTCGACGATCTGGTCGATGCGTGGGAGAGGGAACGGATCTTGAGGGCATGCCTTGTTGAGATTGGTGAAGTTGATGCACATTCGCTCCTTCCCGCCTTTCTTTGGCACTATGACAGGGTTCGCCAGCCATTCGGAGTACCGAACCTCGCGAATGGCACCCGCTGCCTCCAACTTGCGGCTCTCCTGGATGATGAAGGCCTACTTTTCCGTGGACTGCCATCTCGCCCTTTGCTTGACAGGGCGCACATTGGGGCATACCCTTAAGTGATGCTAGATCACCTCTCTCGGGATGCCCACCAGCTGATTGGGCTCCCACGCGAATATATCCTTGTTTGCGCGCAAGAATTTCACCAATGCTTCCTATTGGCTTGGGTTGAGGCCGGCACCTATGGTAAAGGCGGCTCCTGAGAACCCGTCCTCATCGACCGGCACCTGCTTGGTTTCCGCTTTGTCTTGGGTGAACAACTGCTTCTTCTTGGTTGGTGTGTGCGGCCTCCTTGGCTTCGGGGGTACTGGCGCCGACAGGCTGCGCCGCCGCAGCGGTATTGAAGGCAAGTTTGAGCGCCTCCTTGGTGTCCCCCTTGACAGTAAGGACACCCTTGCTTCCAGGCATCTTCATGAGGTTGTATGCTGGGTGGGTTGCTACCATAAACTGGGCCAGAGCCGGGTACCCGAGGATGGCGTTGTATAGGAGGCCGATGCGGGAGATGCCGAAGTTGACCAGATCGGTGCGGTAGTTGTCGCGCGTGCCGAAGGTGAAGGGGAGGCGGATCTGCCCCAAGGAGCGGGTGGCTCCGCCACCAACTCCTGAGAAAGGCTTGCTGAAGCTGAGCCGCTCGAGCGGTACGTGAAGAAGGCTGGAGGCCTCCACAGATAGCAAGTTGAGGCCGGCGCCGGCATCGATGAGGGTCTTGGTGACGGCCACGTTGCAGATGGTAGGCGTGCAGAGCATCGGGAGCCTGCCCGAGCCAGCGATGGCGATGGGGTGGTCTTTTGAGTTGAAGGTGAGGTCGGCTTCAGGCGCAGCCCAGCCCGACGGCTCCCCCGAACGCTTGGAAGCGGTGCCGATCTGGCGAAGGAATGGCTTGATATGGCGATCTGAAGGTGGCGCTTAAGAGCCGCCTAGTAGGGCTGCGACCGCGTGGTGCGCCAGCGCCTCGTAGCGCGCAGTGAAGAGGTCGCGGAGCTCCTCCCAAGACGCCACCGTGGATCCGGGGAGGTCGAGCAGCTAGGCGCGTGTCGCGCCGCTGAGGGCCATGGGAAACTAGTTGGCTATGACCTTGTCGTCGCCTCCGCCCTCGAGGACGACCTCCTCGTATGCGGCATCTCCGGCTTCAACTTGGGTAGCCACTGCACCTGCCGCAAGGCGGGGGCCAGGGAACGGAGCCCCCTGGCCCCGTCGTCAGCGGCGGCCATCGGAGCCAGTAGCGAGGCACCTGCCGTGAGGGTGGAGCACGGTGGCGGCGGAGCATATATTGGCGAAGGGAAGGCTATGGCGCGCCCCTACCTGGCACGCCAAATGTCGGATCACGGGTTCCGGCAACACCCTCAAGGTTCGAACACTGGGGTGCGCGCGAAGATTTCCTCCCTACCGATCCACGTCCTAACTAGCTAAGATCTCAAGAACGAACTTGACGAACTCACAACACAAGGGACACAAGATTTATACTGGTTCGGGCCACCGTTGTGGTGTAATACCCTACTCCAGTGTGGTGGTGGTTGATTGCCTCTTGGGCTGATGATGAACAGTACAGGGGGGAAGAACAGCCTCCTGAGGTTGAGGTGTTCTTATGCTTGGCGAACTGGTGTGGGTGAGGATTCGGTGCCTCTGAATCGGTTGCCTCCTACCTGGTGGCTAGCCCTATTTATAGAGGCCCTGGTCCTCTCCCCAAATATTGAGTGGGAAGGGAGCCAACAATGGCCAATTTGAAAGGGGACAGCTAGTACAGCTTATCCTGACAAAAGTAGTCTTCACCTGCAAAAGACTCTCGTGGTGACGCCGTCTTGGGCTCCATGGTGACCTCCATCTTGCCATCCTGCTGGTCTTGGTCTCGTTGCACTGATATGGAAACCTTTGCTTGATGCCTCGGTACTCTGCACCTGCGCTTGCCCCTTTAGCACCAAAGAGGAAACAAGGACACTGCGCGCGCTGGCGCCCGCCTGGTCTCGATCGTCATGGCTCACGTCACGAGGACCTCGCGAGGTTGGCCTTGCCTTGATCTCTCCGCCCCTCGTGAGCCTGCCTAGCGAGATGGCTCCTAAGGGGTCTTGCATCGTCTGCCTCGCGAGGCTTGGCCCCTCTCGAGGGTCTTGAATGCCTTGTTGATGAAGATGGGTCGTACAGGCCTGCTAGCTCAGCCACGCCGTGGGCCGCAAGCAGGCAAGTCTGGGGACCCCCATTCCCAGAACGCCGACAACACTCATATGGAAACCTTTGCTTGACACCGCGGTAATCCACACCTGCGCTTGCCTCCTTAGAACCAAAGAGGAAACAAGGACACTACGCGCGCTGGTGCCCGCCTGGTCTCGATCGTCATGGCTCACGTCACGAGAACCTCGCGAGGTTTGCCTTGCCTTGATCTCTCCGCCCCTCGCGAGCCAGCCTGGCGAGGCCGCTCCTGAGGAGGTCTTGTGTCGTCCGCCTCGCAAGGCTTGGCCCCTCGCGAGGGTCTTGGATGCCTTGTTGATGAAGATGGGCCGTACGGGCCTGCTATGAGAGCCACGCCATGGGCCATAGGCAGGAAAGTCTGGGGACCCCCGTTCCCAGAACGCCGACATAATCATACTTAGGTCCATGATGCTCCCATACCGAATCTGGAGCATCCAGAAAAACACCATGAAAACGTTATGTAAGACCTCGCTCCCAACCAGTAGGTGCATCCAACGGTCCTATGGCATGACCTGCCAATGGTAGTCCAAGCAAAAGTGACACATCCTCTAGATTAGGAGCCATCTCTCCCCATCGGAAGTGAAACGTGTGGGTCTCTGGCCTCCAACAGTCCACTAAGCAACTCAACAAGGATGAGTCGATGGCGAGGCGTTTCTCACCCGGGATAGACTCAACTAGACGCGCGAAAGGTAAAAGTCCGACCGATTTCAACCTTCGTCAGAGAACATTTCAGTTAGTGTCTCCCATTAATATGCATGTCAGTGTGCAAATTAATAAAGGACGTACCGCTGAACCCATCCTGGGTGTATCATCCAGTGCTCCTTAGGAGTGCGAGTGACCAGAGGCTCAAGCTTGCGCTCATACCATATCGCAGCACGATGACCCCTATCAATGTCCCCATTCAGCAACCACAGTCCCGACATTCCTGCACATAAAAATTCAGAACATAGTGCTACACTTAATACAAATTCAGAACATTGTGCCACACTTAATACAAATTTAGAACATAGTGCCACACTTAATACAAATTTAGAACATAGTGCCACACTTAATACAAATTCAGAACATAGTGTCACACTTAATACAAATTCAGAACATAGTGGCACACTTAAAAATAATTCAGAACATACTACTGGTTCAACATGTGCCCTCACCACTACATCTCACTACAAAAAATACACTTCCGTGATGATACGTGTTTGTCACAGTAGGTCGCGTTTTTTGTCATGCATGTACATCCATGACAAATTTATGATAGAATCAAGATAGTCATACCTGTGCTATCGTAGAAGTGTTCCATGACATTACCAAAATTATCATCACGGAAGTGTCCACTTCCATGACGATAAATCGTGCGTCACAGAAGTGCTTTCGTCAAGGGCGACCGACACGTGGCATCCACCATAACGGAACACTGTTAAGCTATCGGGTCGGGTTTTGGATCCGATAACCCGTTAACAGCCCCGACCAATGGGAAATTTCCATGTGTAAAATTCTTATTGGCTGGACGAAACACGTGTCAGCTCGTCAGTGGGTCAGATAGGCGCCAATGATACGTCGACACGTGGCACGACCCAACAGAGGCCCATTCCTGTGAAAAGGCCGGCCCGTTTGACTTGGTCAAAAGGTGGCGGGCCGGCCCATGGAAAGCCTGTTAACGGCCTGTTCGCATATAGCCCATTTACAGCCCGCTAACCCAAGGCCCGTTATGCCCTATCCGAATTAGGCCCAGTAGCATCATCTGGGCCATCCAATATGATTCCAGCCTGTTTTCACTTCTGGCCCATGTATGGCCCATGACGTCTTTTGGCCCATATGAGGCCCTATGTAACTCTTAGCCTATTAACGGCCCGTGGTGAAACTGGCCCATAATGAACAGTGTATCACTTTACACCCATTAACGACCCGTGGTGAAACTGGCCCGTAATGAACAGTGTATCACTTTATACCCATTAACGGCCCGTTATTCCGTTGGGCCATTTCCAGCCCATGTTATCTTTCGGCCTTCTCAGAGCCCATTTATTCTTGGGCTCATTTCCAGCATTCGTTTACTTATGGTCTGTTACTGTCATTTTCTGCTTGTGGGCCAAATTCAGCCCGTGGTTACAGTCGCCCTGTTTGTGGTCCATTAATACGTTGAGCCGTTTTCATAGCGTCATCAAATACGGCCTATTAACGGTGGCCCGTTACGGTCAGCCCATGAACGGATGATTCCAACTCTAGCCCGTTTACGGCCATAATGCGGCCTGTTATTGGCCCATGTTTGGCCAATCGATCATACGGCCCGTATAAGGCCCATTGATGATACGGCCCGTAGAAGGCCCATTGTTTCTACAGCCCGTAGAAGGCCTACTATTTCTACGGCCCGTAGAAGGCCCACTGTTTCTACGGCCCGTAGGAGGCCCAGTGTCACTACAGTAAATATTAGCCCATGGTTATTGTGGCCTAGTTTAAAAAAATAGCTTATTGCATCCACTAGTTAACCGCAGAAAAAGAACTGCAATGACTACAAGCAAACAAATAAACAAGACAACAAGGAAATAAATAAGCAAGCAACTAACGCTAGGCTATCACGGCTATTACACATATTACATCCACTAGGCATCAAAGTTCGCCACTAGTGCAAATATAGGGAACAAAGCAGCATATCATATACACTGGCCGTCAAAATTGGCCACCAGTGCAAATAAATGCGGCAGCAAAACAAGAGCATCACTGAAACAACTTCAGAAGAGCTCAAGAAACGTTATCCTGGGTATCCACCATGCTGGCAATAAGCTTAGCAAGCTGATTAGCTTTCTCCTGTTTGGCACTAAAATCCTCCAACGCTTGCTGTTGCACCAGAAAGTATGCATCTGAATGCTCCAGGGACTTCCGCAGTCCTTCCGCTTCTTGTCGCAGCATAGCTGATCGATGTCTTTCAGCTTGTAGTTGAGACTCAAGAAACCGAACTGATTCAGACAATGAGTTTAAATAGCTTGTGCAAGCGGTAGTGGCCAGTAACTCCAACACTAAACCAAGACAGGATGTGTCACTATCCTGAACCTTATCTGCATTACTTACTTTACCATTGCTTAATAAGGCACTCTTCCCCAATATTCTATCAGCATTCTAAAAGAAGAAACAAGTAGACACATAACAAGTTTAGCATGTACTAGTATATGAAACTCATTTCGGTGAACCAGTTCATTAGTAAGGTGGACAGGATTAAACTACCAAGTCTTCTATTTCCAAGTACTAGTACATAATAAAAGCATCAAACAAACATATATCTATGTCCTATGGTAGCAATGGAATCTTAAATTAGAACAGTTGTTCTTCAGGTTTAGGCACTTGTTCTACATGAACAGAGTACAGTAAGACGCAAGAATATAATACTTAAAAATAGAAAATGATCTCATAGACCTTACCACAGACTTGGTTCAGGACCAGTACAGAACAAGGCGTTCCCAGTTATTGTCCAGTAAATGTGTCTCAGGAGAACGTAAGGGAATTTGATGAGTTTCTTTGCCGGTGAAGTACATTTTCTTCAGGTAATTCCGATACTGCCACCAAGCATTCTTGAAGATAGCAAAGGTATTAGCACAGGTTACCTCATCCTGAGTTTCCAAATCGGTCCTTCTCTATAGAGAAAAATGGGAAAATTTGTTGTATTATAACCATCATGGAGGTAGGATGTATGGGATGAAGCAAAGTAATTTCCATGAATAACATTACTTACACATAACTCCTGGACAAACACCTACAACTGGCATTTTCCTTCATCTTCAGTATAATATTTCCAAGATGGGAAGATACGCACATATGATTTAACAACATCAAATGCGATAGATGCTAAACTACGACTAGCTGGTTGTGCTTCCTCCACAGGAATAGGCGTACTAGCTAGTGGAGTTGGGGTTCGCCGTGATAGTACTGGCCCTTTGGGCACTGGAGCTGCCTTACTAACTGCTCTTGTTTGGAAGCTCTGTGGTGGAGATGGTGTTGCGTCAACAGGAACTGGGTTACTATCGGCTGGGGTTGGTGTTAGATTGGGTGAAGCTGGTTCTCTGTCCATCGTAGTAGGGGTACAATCTGTGAGAGTTTGGGTTATGTGTGGTAGGGCTGGTTCTTGTGCATGTACAACCGGGGTGCTATCTCCACCAAGAGGTAGCACTGTTTTATTTGAAGACCGTGTTTTTAGTCCGCTAGATACCGGCATCACCTGCTCCAATTCACATGGCTGATAAACATGAAACATAGTTGAATGTACATACATTGTATGAGAGACAGATGCAATAGATAGTGTGGAAAAAAGAGGGCATGAAATAGTTGACATGTATATTGTTTAACTAAAATGGATAGCATGACATAATTTCACATATATGATGTCTATCTAAACTGGATAGCATAGCATAACATAATTCAAAGATATGATGAATAACTAAACAAGATCGCATGACATAATTCACATACATGTTATCTAAGTAATTAGGATCGCATCATTTAATTCACATATGTGATTTATATGCTAAACAGAGGGCATTCGGTATGATGTCTGAACTAAGAACATGGTGTTGAATATTGTGTATATGATGTCTAAAATATGCAATGCAAGACACCGTATGCATGATATGAGCAGTATAACCGTGCCAAGTTAGAGCATACACCTCAGTGGGGGAATAGGACTGGTTATCTGTCTCTGAATCCATCTCTGAGGAGCTACCGGGACCCAACAAGAGATCTGCTTCGGCAGGTAGCACTGTCTGCTCTGAAGGCCTTGTTTTCACTCCAGATTCTTCCATCTCCCACCCAAATGGCTGATTCACAGGAAGAGTAGTTTAATGTACAAACATTGTCGACAAATGGAAATGTAATGAAGAAAAGGATGGGCAAGATATCATTCAAATATATGATGCCTGGTTAAACAGGATGGCATTGCACATTTCACATATATTATGGCTGGCTAAAACACATGAGACTGCATAATTCCCATATATGATATAGAAACTAAACAGGTGGCATTACAGAACATGTCTAAACTAAGCAGGTGACATATATGATGTCAAAAGTAGGCACTGCAAGGCAACATATGCATGATATGACTAACATCATCATGCCAAGGTAGAGCAAACACCTTGGGGGGTAAATAGGAGTGGTCAGTGGCGTCCGAATCCGCCTCAGAACAGATATCTTCCATTGAACCCACCATGGAGCGATGTCTGCATGACATTGTATTGTCGCGCAAAGCTCTTCTCTTTTTCTCTACATGTTCAGCATGACTGTGTACAATATCTGACATGCATACGAAAAAAAATATGGTGAGATTATGTAAGGAGAGCATGCAGAAATTTAGGGTGATGGTAACAACCAGTGGATCGATGTTTTTCCGTTGAACCAAAATAGCCCTAATGGATCGACGTGAATGTATAGTAATAAGTGATGCAACAAGTGTACAACCTCTTTGCCGTAGCCGTGTCGACCTCAGCATCATTGGGCTGATCGCTGAAGTAGTTGAGGCAGAGGTGGCTCTCGGAGGTGTGGAGGAAGATATGAGGAATCTGTAGACGGCGTCCAGGGCACTACTCTATTGTGATGGATCGTTCTGTCGTTGGAGCAGCTCCGGTGAGCCGTAAGACGTCAAGGCTGAAGCAGCACAAGACAGACATCATCAATCTCAAGTGGGATTCTAATAGCATCTCCAATAGATGATGTAAAATGGATGTAAAATTAACATCACCAAAAACCACCTGACTACAACAGATGAGGTAAAAACTATTGACTCTGAACTTAACTGTCGAAACTGAAATTTACTGTGGAATCTGAATGCTACTGTCGAAACTGAACGCAATGGTAGCAGAGAGGCACTTGACATGTAGTTTAGGGAGAGCCTGCAGTTCATCTTCAACCTGCACCCCCTGAGCCGCCAGCCACCACCGGCCGAACCGCCGACCCCAGTGCCGCCTCGCCGCCCCGAAACAACTCGCCACCGCCACCCCGGCCAGCCCTCTAGGCCCCCCGCCCCACCCTGAACCCTAAGATAGATAGTGGGGTACCTCTCCGGCGAGCCCCCGTCCCCGCTGCGGGTGGTTCTTCCTTAACTCCGGCGAGCCCCCCAACCCCTGAAAATCGACTGACCCAAAAGTCGATTCAGTCGACTGAGGTGTGGCCTAATCGAAGAAGAGCAGCAGCACGAGCGAGGGGGAGAGCAGCAGCAGCAGCTGGGCGAGCGAGAGACAGAGCAGCAGCAGCAGATCCGGCTGCTATGGCCGCCGCCGCCGAAGGGGCCTCGCACTGGGGGAGAGCCACCGTGGAGATGTCGCCCACGGCGCCGGCTTCAAGGTAGCCGCTCCATGGGGGTGCGGGATGGAGCACCATCGGCGCCGGGAGGTTGAGTTAAGGAGAAGGTGCGATGCGATGAGTGTACAGCCTCTTTGGTGGCGCCGAGTAGGCCTCGGCTTCGTCCGAGGAGTCGGTGAGGATGCTGCAGTTCCGGTGGAGCAGGTTAAGGCGGCGCTGTGGGGATGGAGCAGCCACGATAGACGAGGCGATCGTCGGAGCAGCTCCTTGGAGGTGGAGGACGGGGCGGCTGAACCAGCTGGACGGCGAGATGGACGACGTATCCTCATCCGAGGAGGTGGACGAGGGACGTCGAGCTGTTGCGGTGGAGGACGTCGTCAGGGAAGAGGCTCCGGCTGGGCAGCGATGACGTGGCGGACGGAGGAGGGTGGGGTTTCACGGCTGGAGCGGAGAGGTTATGGCGGCCTGGGATTTCGAATGGCGAAAAGGGGGAGGGGTGAAGCATGACTTAGGAACGCGCTTGTCCAAAATGTAGGGTGTGTTACAAAAGTACCCCCCCCCACTGATTTGAACTAGCGGCCCTTTCGGCTCGGGGATAGAAGGGGGATTTCGGTGTCGGGATTTGACAACTGGAGGGAGTTTTCACGCGCGTTGTAATTTCGGGATAGCAAGGCGCGGGTTGTGAAGGCGCCAGTTTTGGGAGCACGATATCTGAATTTTCGGGATATAACAAGACGCGGGTTGAATTTTAGGGACAAGCATAACATGTAGTAATATTGTACTTGTCCGTACCAAATCAATTCGCACTTCCCTCAACCAAAAAGAAAACAAAAAAAATAAAACTATTCACACCACACAAAGAGAGAGTCTTGCCCCGTTTTACTATACCAATGCTATTCAAAGCTACTCCCTCCTTCCATCTATATAGGGCCTAATGCGTTTTTCGATGCTAACTTTGACCAGATATTAGAGCAATGATATATGACATGCAACTTACACAAAGCACACCGTTAAATTCGTCTGTCAAAGGTTCTTTCAATGATATAATTTTCACATTGTGCATGTCATGTACTATTAATCTTGTCAATAGTCAAAGGCGGTCTTAAAAATCGCATTACGCCCTATATAGATGGAAGGAGGGAGTATGAATCCATGTTATGTCCAATTAAATTTTTTTGCTTGCTGTATAATGCATGTAACCTACTCATACCAACATTTTAGTGCATTCCAAATGTCTATACTACCGCTGCAATTCAAACTAAATTTGAATTAATTTCTCTATTTCAATAAGAATCTACAATTATGATTGTTGCCAACTTAAACCATCATAGTTTCCTTGCTATCCGCCAGATATAAATCAGACGGCCTATAATGCAGGATGGTAGGCACACCATCATCAACAACTCCGTTTTTTATAAGAGTAGAGATAAAATATATTAAATGTAGTATACCATGTTCATAACCACACCATGTGTATCACCGTTATATATATTCACACATCCGTCGGTTTGAAACACTATGATAAATTCTTCAAATATCAGAATTCGCTTTTTATAATGAAGTATATATGATCCCTATTCGTCTTTTACACCCACACAACCATCTTATCTTTGTAGCTAGCGCTAACTTTCTCTTGTGCATGCACACGCCCGCATCCCTCTCACCCTCCCTCAACATTCTCTAGCTCCATCACGCAAATTCGTCTTTTCACTTTAGGTCGTTCACCCACGGTGTGTGTAGGCCCCCCAGCTCCTTCTTTACGGCACACATCGATCGATATGCCTCTCTAGCCAGGTGTGTCGTCCATGCCTCACTCCCACCACTCTTTTCATCGTTCTCGTACTCGCACACTCCTCCCCCTCGATATAGTATGCCTCTCGTACCGCCTACTACATGCATCCCTCTCTCTCTATCCTTCTCCTTGTGCCTCATTTGCTTCTAACACACACATGCATGTATATCGATCGATCTCCCAACATATACCTAGATCGACTTTAACTGCCCCCCATCGATCAACGTACCTCACAAGTTATGTCTCTCCTTTCTCTTACAAAGGGCGATTGATCTTCCTATGTAGTTACGTCTACTTACCACAGCCACATCGTCCCCCTCATCATTCGTGCATGCCTCCTGACCCGTCTCTCACACGCACGTGCACAGACAACAAGCAGCCATCTCCTCTCTTATTGACATTGCGGGCGTGCCCTTCGTTTGTCTAGCAAGCCTATCCCACCATTTGTTAGAAGCAACTCCACTACCACCCCCTCCAACACTCTAGCTCTGTCTCTCTCCCAACCTTATTCATCTCCTGCATATGCATGGATGCCGATCGATCTCCCTTAATACATGAGGCAGATCGATCTCCATAATACATGAGCCAGGCCTCTCTCCTCCTCCACACATATACCAGCCATTGTACTTCTATAGTTAATTGGGCCTCCCTCTTCCCCCACCACACACCGATAGTCGAGCGCTGCAGGTAGGTACCCATGCCACAGAGACAAACTGCACATGTCCCATCTCACGTTCCAGTAGGACAGCCACTCTATATCTTTGACGTGGGCACACACAAATTCGATGGCACTCTTTATCGATCGCGCGCGCACACACACACACACATCATCCCTCTCTTCGATTTTATGGACACCTCAAGCCGATGATACCTCCACTCTCTTCTCGTGGATCGCCCCCTCTATATATATGTTATATCCAGGACTCTATTTCACACACATTGCATATGTTAAATTTTTTGATTGACCCCCCCCCAAAAAAACTCTCAAGAACCCACACACTATATCTCTCTAGGTTTGTATCTCTCTCACACAACCCCACGTAGGTGGTGTACGTATACAAGAAGAGAATAGGTGCACCGTGCACGTACTCGCGCTTCGTGCCCAGCCACACCCGCGCGGGTACATGGTGGAGCTCATTTCTTTACGAAATGGCAGCCCGCGTGCTAATTTGAATGCCTGTAGCGGTTGTTTATCTAGGGAGGTCGTGTACCACGCGTGCACGAAACAAAGTTCGGCTTGACGCATTGCCGCGTTATTTTTAAATAAAGTTATAGCGCTCAATGGCACGTACACAGAATATAAAATGATTTTTATGGAGGAAAAGGTAGTCCGCTCTTCAGAGTATCCCACACAAGGCTCCGGTGGCCTCTCTCTCTCTCTCACCGTTGGTCACTGATCCGGCCGCATCCCGTCCGCCGGGGGAAAGGGAGTGCGGTAACATCCCGTCCGCCGGGGGAAAGGGAGTGCGGTGGCCTCTCTCTCTCTCTCACCGTTGGTCACTGATCCAGCCGCATCCCGTTCGCCGAGGGAAAGGGAGGAAGTGCATCGTTTCTCCGTTCGACGGCGCTGAGGGAGCACGTCCCGATCTGCGGTACACGTCATTCTCTCTGACCAAGATCCGGCGCGGCAGGGCCTACGCCACCTGCTCGCAGATTCCGCCCACCGCCGCTCACCTAGTTACATCCCGACAACCTCCAGGTATCCCCTCCGGCCTTGCTCCACTGCGCGTTTTCCCACGTCGCTGCATGTGGGTCTTCCATAGTTCTTTGCCCAAAATGTAGCTCGTCCGGCGTACTTTCCATATTGCATTCTTGTCCTCACACCGTTTTAGACAAACACAACCGTGTTGTTATCTTCCCTTAGGACATGGAATATGCTTGTTTTTTGTCATCGCATGTGTCATCAACTATTATTGGCCAGTAATTGTTTCCTTTCTACCTCTTTATTGCAAACAGGGCTATCCATTTCACCTCATTGCTATTGCGACCTTTTGGTGAACTGCACAAATCACTCTTTTCTTAAGAGTTTTGTGCACTTGTACTAAAATGTAACACGGGCAACGTCTCTACATTTCAGTGCGACTGCACAAAGGGAGATTGGTTTTGCTCTATCCTCATCATCCAACTCTGAGCCTAATCTTCTCCAACTAGTTAGTCTTAAGAGAGAATGCAAAGGTGACCGGCTTCTATTTGTGTGTTTATTGTTTCATCAGCAGTCCTCTATTGTCGTAATTACACTTGATATCTTTGGAACAGGGACGCTTAGCTCTATTTTAGTGGAACTGCACAAAATGATCGGAATGTTGCATGCTGCAGAGAGCTACTTTTTTCCCAACATGCTTTGTTGATTTAGACAGAGCTGGGGGGACGTTGCTGCCAATGAAAGCATGGATCTATTTTAATTTAACACCTTCTCACAACTTTGTCTTCAGTTGTGATGTAATTATTAGCTCTGATCTGCTAATAATTGACATGCATTAGCAAGGAAGTTAGTTTTTTATTGTTTCCGAAAGAGCATTGATGGCAAGACACGCGAAACAAAAGCTGAAAGCTCACACCATTGTACAATTTCATGTTGTTGGAAAATTATTTGTATAGTACGTCAATTATGTAAACAAATGATGGAAGCTTGATGGCATTGCCAGAAGCCTCTTCATCATCCGGGTCCATGTGCCATGCACAAAATTATACTCCTTCGTTCCGAAAAATTTGTCTTTTTACAAATTTCAAACGGGCATATTTTAGAGTGTAGATTCACTCATTTTTCTTCGTATGTGTACTCCCTCCGTTCCTAAATATTCTATTCGTCTTAACAGAGATTTCAACAAGTGACTACATACGAAGCAAAATGAGTGAATCTACACTCTAAAATATTTCTATATACATCCGTATGTGCCAGTCCATTTGAAATCTCTAAAAAGACAAATATTTGAGTAGTCACTCGTTGAAATCTCTAGAAAGACAAATACTCCGGAGTACATTTAAGAACCGAGGGGCTAGTGCACAAGCGCATGGGAGACTCAGCCCGGTCGTTGCGCCGCATTAATAGTGAGTAATGAGCAGTCAAATCATAAGCCCCACTGTCGGTGTCAAAACCGGCGGATCTCGGGTAGGGGGTCCCGAACTGTGTGTCTAGGCGGATGGTAACAAGAGACAAGGGACACAATGTTTTTACCCAGGTTCGGGCCCTCTCAATGGAGGTAAAACCCTACTCCTGCTTGATTAATATTGATGATATGGGTAGTACAAGAGTAGATCTACCACGAGATCAGAGAGGCTAAACCCTAGAAGCTAGCCTATGGTATGATCGTTGTTCGTCCTATGGACTAAAACCCTCCAGTTTATATAGACACCAGAGAGGGCTAGGGTTACACAGAGTCGGTTACAATGGAAAGAGATCTACATATCCGTATCGCCAAGCTTGCCTTCCACGCCAAGGAAAGTCCCATCCGGACACGGGGCGAAGTCTTCAATCTTGTATCTTCATAGTCCAAGAATCCGGCCAAAGGTTATAGTCCAGCTATCCAGCCACCCCCTAATCCAGGACTCCCTCAGTAGCCCCTGAACCAGGCTTCAATGACGATGAGTCCGGCGCGCAGATTGTCTTTGGCATTGCAAGGCGGGTTCCTCCTCCGAATACTTCATAGAAGATTTTGAACACAAGGATAGAGTCCGGCTCTGCAAAATAAGTTCCACATACTGCCATAGAGAGAATAGTATTTACACAAATCTAATCTGCTGACGTATTCCGTAGCATGACATCACACCACGGCCAAGCCTTTATTCGAATCGTTTTTACTATCCCACCTCAACGCGTTTAGCGAGGCGGTTTCCTTGACACGTCTTGTCGAAGCAGAGATCGTGTCCCCTTATTCCGGGATTCTCATCAATACGGGCGTGGGTAACCCAACCGCACCATTGATTACAACGCTTGGGAGATAAGCGAGTTTTACCAGGCTGGTGGGGACGCACCGTTTCGTCCACCCATATAAGGGGATAAGGATCCGCCTTCTTCACCCTCGCGTTCTTCCTCCTTTGCTTATCCATTTTCGCACACTCGAGCTCCAGCGCCCAAGTCCGCATTTTCTTCCTCCGCCTTCTCCAACCACGTCTGGAGCGGGAGGCAAGTGGATGGTCTCCTCCGTTACGGAGGGAGATGTCAAAAAGTTGAGCAGAGCCAGATACCTGCCCGACGACATCACGCACCGTCTCCCAGACAAGGGGCAGCTCATCCCCACCCCCAGGCCCCATGAGAGGATCGTCTTCCTTACCCATTTCCTTCGCGGACTGGGATTCCCCCTCCATTCATTCGTCCGGGGGCTCATGTTCTACTACGGCCTGGATGTCCACGATCTGGCCCCGAACTTCATCCTCAACATCTCGGCGTTTATCATCGTGTGCGAGGCCTTCCTCTGTATCCGGCCCCATTTCGGCTTATGGCTGAAGACCTTCAATGTCAAGCCGAAGGTCGTGGGCGGCCGCTAGGCGGAGTGCGGAGGCGCCATGGTGGGCAAGATGCCCAATGTCCTATGGCTTGAGGGCTCCTTCATGGAGACCATAAAGGGGTGGCAATCGGGGTGGTTCTACATCACCGAGCCGCGTGACCCTAAATGGGTTGCAGCCCCCGAGTTCCGATCCAGAGCCCCTACGCGGCTCACCTCTTGGAAAGAGAAGGGCCTGCTGTGGAGTAGTTCGGAAGAGGTGACCGGACTACAAACATGTGTCCAGAACCTGGTGAGCAAGAAGTTCAAACTAGTCAATGTAGTCCAGGTTATGCTCATCCGCCGGATTGTCCCGTGTCAACAACAGGCTTTCAATTTGTGGGAGTTCGATCCGGCCCAGCACCGAACTCTGAGCCAGCTCTTCGACACAACGTACGAAGATGCCTGGAAGGTGCTGTTCAAGGGTGCTGAGGCTCCCGCTTCCGCCACCAAGGATCGTGGATTTTCCGCGCAGTGCCAATCCAACGCGGTAAGCTATTTTACCTCTTACAGGATACTTTTCTTTCATAGTTTGACTCTATGCGGGATCTAAACTCTCGTACCTTTGACATGATTGGCAGGAGACGTCTAGGCAGATCAACAGTCCAGCTCCTCTGCCCGAAGACCCAGCAGACGCCCGCCTAGAGGGGCTGCTGGTCCCGGCACCTTACGTGGTGCTGGAGAAGAAGGCCAAGAAGAAGGCCATGGGAACTCGGAAGAGTTCTCGGCGTCCGGTGGAGTCGGACTCATAGTCCGATGACTCCGAGGCGGACTCCTCCCACGAAGACGAGGAGGAGGAAAGAGGGGTCTCTTCCCCAGCAGGGGGAGAGAAGAAAAGGAAGGCCGCCCCGACTGGGGAGGCCGGAGGGTCCAAGAAGGGGAAGACCCTGTAACGCCGTCGATGCGGCTATATCTCCCACGTGTCGAGGCACGACTTAGAGGCATAACCGCATTGAAAGCAATGTCGCAAGTGAGGTAATCTTCACACAACCCATGTAATACATAAGGGAAAGAGATACATAGTTGGCTTACAGTCGCCACTTCACACAATACATAAATTAACATCCATCATCCAGATTACACTCAAGGTCCGACTACGGAACCAAAATGAAAGAAGACTACCCCAAATGATACACAGATCCCCGATCGTCCCAGCTGGGCTCCACTACTGATCATCAGGAAAAGACACATAGTAACGACCACGTTCCTCGTCGAATTCCCACTTGAGCTCGGATGCGTCATCTGCACTGGCATCGTCGGCACCTGCAACTTTTTTTGGTAGAATCTGTGAGTCACGGGGACCCAGCAATCTCACACCCGCGAGATCAAGACTATTTAAGCTTAAAGGTAGGATGGGGGTTGTGAGGTGGAGCTGCAGCAAGCGACTAGCATATATGGTGGCTAACAACGCAAAAGAGAGCGAGAAGAGAAGCAAAGCATGGTCGTGAAGCTAGAAGTGATCAATAAGTGATCCTAGAACAACCTACGTCAAACATAACTCCAACACCGTGTTCACTTCCCGGACTCAGCCGAGAAGAGACCATCACGGTTACACACGCGGTTGATGTGTTTTAATTAAGGTCAACTTCGGGTTTTGTACAACCGGACATCAACAAATTCCCATCTGCCTCATAACCGCGGGCACGGCTTTCGAAAGATAATACCCTGCAGGGGTGTCCCAACTTAGCCGATTATAAGCTCTCACGGTCAACGAAGGATATTCCTTCTACCAGGAAGACCCGATCAGTCTCGGAATCCCGGACTACAAGACATTTCGGCAGTAATAAAACAAGACCAGCAAAGCCGCCCGGATGTGCCGACAGATCCCGATAGGAGCTGCACATATCTCGGTCTTAGGGCACATCCGGATGAACACTACGTACGGCAACCGAAGATACCCCAAGTTGCCTCAGGGCGGCACCGCAAGTGGCTCTAGTTTGGACCAGCAATCGAAGGAGAACTGGCCCGGGGGGTTAAAATAAAGATGACCCTCGGGCTCGTGAAAACCCGAGGGAAAAGGCTTAGGTGGCAAATGGTAAAACCAAAGTTGGGCCTTGCTGGAGGAGTCTTATTCACAGCGAACTGTCAAGGGGGTCCCATAAATCACCCAACCGTGTAAGGAACGCAAAATCAAGGAACATAACACCGGTATGACGGAAACTAGGGTGGCAAGAGTGGAACAAAACACTAGGCATAAGGCCGAGCCTTCCACCCTTTACCAAGTATATAGATGCATTAATTTAATAAGAGATATTGTGATATCCCAAAATAATCATGTTCCAACATGGAACAAACTTCATCTTCACCTGCAACTAGCAACGCTATAAGAGGGGCTGAGCAAAGCGGTAACATAGCCAATCAACGGTTTGCTAGGAAAGGATGGTTAGAGGTTTGACATGGCAATATGGGTGGCATGATATAGCAAGTGGTAGGTATCGCAGCATAGGCATAGCAAAAGAGCGAGCATCTAGCAAGCAAAAATAGAAGTGATTTCGAGGGTATGGTCATCTTGCCTGCAAGGTTCTCAGAGTTGTCGAAAGCTTGATCCTCGTAAGCATTCTCAACAGGTTCCTCGGTCACGTACTCGTCTCCCGGCTCTACCCAAAACAAGAACACAAGCAAAGGAACAACTATCAACCACGATGCAATGCGCAAGCAACATGATGCGAAACATGGCATGGTATGCGAGATGTGGTATGCAATGCATATGCGTGCTCCGGAAGGACAAAGATGTACAAGGCATAATCTTGGCAAACAAAGTATTCCACTGGAAAGGTGAGGTGATTTCGGTTGAAATCGATATAAAGATCACCAGAATCGGATGCACGGTTTGCAAATGACAAGCAAAACAATAATGACAAGATTCTGCCATTAACAGCATGATGCCACTTAGCATGCAACAAGAAATTAAGCTAATGCACCCAAACATATCAGCAAATCATATGGCAGTTATCTACTCAAGGTGCTTGACAAAAGATGAACACTGAGCTACGGCTAAATCACACCACAACAGGTTCGAACAAGCATGGCAAAAGTGCAAAAGATAACAGGTTCACAGACTTAGTGAAATCAACATGCCAGAAATTAACATCAGGATGACATGTTTAGAGTAAGGAAACAACATACTCCAGGAACAGTAAATAGCAAAGTATGGCATGTCATGAATCTACTCAAAGCATATAACAAAAGTCCCTTACTGACCATAAGCCAGAAAGGATGAGAAAATATGATAACACCCATGTCAAATAAGCAAGTTACGTTACAGTTTTCAGACTTAGCAGAAAACTGGACATGTCAAAAACAGATAACAAGTAGGCATGTTTACGAGCTCGATGCACTCACTACAGAGATTTTCATGATAAACTAAGCATACAACCATCAAGAAGACATGGCATAGAAACTATACATGGCAAGAACAACATCATAGAATGCAAGGATCAACTACAACAAGCTTGGCAAAATCGAATAACATGTAAACAATCTGCCAGTAACAATTTATAGCAAAAGTAGAGCTCGATTGACTGAAGCTATGGCACTCCATAATTACAAACAAAGGCATGGATGGATAGCCCAAATCCATATTCTCCAAACACCCTTACTGATTATGCTCAAAATAGGCATAGATCTCTCTGAAACAACATGAACACATGGCATAAAAATAACAGCAGAACATGACTTGGTGAAATTACTAAGTCCCTGAAATCAGCAATAATATGATCGCTAGTTTGCATGCTTGTGCTAGTCACCACAAAGATCACAAAAATACATGGCATACACCCCTGTAAGTATCGCATGGCATATTACAAAACACATGTAGGACTCAACTTCATAGGGTGCACACATCAATCATGGCAAAAATGACAAAAGTGCATCTACTGAAACAGATCTGAAACTAACATCACATAGCCCTCTTCTAACAGCATTTCTGGCATCAAGATGAGCTCAAATGAAAATGATGCAATGAGATGAAATGGTGTACTCATCGAGGCGAATAATTTTACATATTACACGCACGAAACAGAGCAGTATGCAGCAAGTTATGATGCGATGAACAGAGGCATAAAATGTCAATAATTTCGGGACTTAGGGAAAATCGGTGTCAACCTAGGGTTTGCACGGTTTGCGATGCGGCGGCGGATCTCGCCGGATCCGAGGCAGAGGCGGCGCGGGGAGGCGCTCCGGCGAGGGCTTGCGGGCGGGGCGAGGCGGAGCTCGCCGGAGAGTGCGGCGGCGCCGGCGAAGCGCTGCGGTGGCGGGGCGGAGGCGCGGCGCGGGGCGCGGCCGGCCGGGCCTGCGCGGCGGCGGGGAGCGCACCCGGCGGCGGCGGCGGATCCCGGACGGCGGCGCGGGCGGAGGGAGACCCCGGGCGGCGGGCGGCGCGCTGGGCCCGCGGGGGCCGGACGCGGGCCTGGCGGGCCTCGGCGGCGCGCGGGACGGTGGCGGTGACGTGGCGGCGCGGGATTCACCAGGGACGGCGGCGCGGACACGTCCGGTCCGGGACGGACACGTCCGGCGGCGGGAGGTGGAAGGAGACTAGGGTTTCGTCCGCGAAAATGGACGGGGAGGGCACATATTTATAGGTAGGAGGGGCTAGGAAGCTCCAAATGGAGTGCGGTTTTCGCCCACACGATCGTGATCGAACGGCGATGGACATGGGAGTGACTTAGATGGGTTATTGGGCTGATTTGGAGGGGTTTTGGGCTGCAACACAAAAGAGGCTTTCACGGTTACCCGGTTAACCGTTGGAGCATCAAACGACCTCCGATTGACCCGAAACTTGACAGGCGGTCTACTGGTGCTATACCAAGGCCGCTTGACAAACCTCGGTCCATTCCGAGAAAGTTTAATACCCGCTCACGGAAAAAGGTAAAAGGGGACGCCGGGGAACGTAGGAGCGCCGGATTGCAAAACGGACAACGAGGAAAATGCTCGGATTCATGAGACGCACACGTATGCAAATGCGATGCACATGATGACATGATATGAAATGCATGACAAGGAAAAATGCAAAAAGACGGGAAACCCAACCACGGAGGGAATATCATATCACATTGCCGAAAATGGCAAGAGTTGGAGTTACAAATATGGCAAGTTACATCTGGGGTGTTACAGACCCTTCCTCCGGACTACTCCACCAACGCCGCCGACAGCGAGGAGGAGTGGCCGCCCAGGGCCAAGCCCCTGGCGAAGTCGTAAGTATTCGGACACCAGAGTGACTCATAGTGTTCCTTTGTTGCACAGCTTTACCTAACGCTGAATATAATCATGTAGTCCGGCCCGAGACGGGCTCGACGTATCTTCGAGCGGCTCCTTGGATTCGTCGGATGTGAATAGCTTTTTACTTCCGGCCGCTACCTCCCCTCACCCTACATACGACGCCGAGGTGTTGTCCCAAAAGGTTCCAAGCCAGGGGGAGGTGGTCCCAGAGGCGCCGCAAGGCGACCTCCCGGACTCCAGACGAAAAGGGGACAAAACCCCCATGGGCTCCAAGTCCGGCCCTGGGTCGGACAATGCACCGGAACCTTCAATGGTTCCGGAGTCCGGCAGGCGGCCCCCTAAGAAGAAGAAGGGCCTACGACGCCGGCGACCTCCGTCCAACCGGAGGCGTCGGATAACTTGTTGGAGGTGCTTAACGGCGCTTCCATTGACGAGGAACACCGCACTATCATGAGTGCGGTGATCCAGAAGGTTCAGTCCGCAAGAGCGGACTGACTGAAGGCTGTGCCAGCCTACTAACAGGCTTTGAGGTATGTAAAAAATATGTGAAAATATTACCGCATAGACAGTAGCCTCTAATGCTCTGTTTGGCGTTCGGAAAGAAAAGCTGAATAGAGGATCTAATAATGTTCGCAGGAGTCTAACAGAATTAAGTCAATATGCGTATGCAGGCTTCGCTGCTAGCCTCTGCCGCACTAACTGCTGAGGTGGATGCGCTGAAGCAGAGCCTCGAGCGGTCCGAGCAAGAGCTCGGCCTTGCCAAGAAGGAGCTCGGGGAAAAAGAAGGTAAGTAATACCTTGTGGAGTATATTATAAAAAGATGCAGTTGCAAAAAATGACAGGATCTCTATTGGTGTCATAGGGGCCATGACTGAGGTGGCAACCCTTAGACAAGCACTGTCCGAGGCCGAAAAGAGGACGGCCACGGAGCGCACCGAGCAGGAGAAGCATGAGGCGCGGGTTGGCGAGGTGCAGCAAGAGCTCCAGGCTCTCGTGAAAAAACACGAGAGTTTGGAGCTTGACTCAAAGACGCGTGAGTCCAAGCTCGCCACGGCCCTTGAAAGCGCCAAATCTGCCAAGGCCGAAGCCCAAAAAGCCCTGCAGGAAGTTGAGGCGATGAAGAAGATAACGGCGGGTAAGGCATTCTTTATGCAAAGCAAGCATGTGAAGGTGAATTACTTGCTACTTACCCGAGTCCGGGGCTCTCCAGGAGAATTCGCAGATTTGCCCCGTAGCGTGTCAGATGCCACCGCTTTCTACCGGGCCGAGGAGGGGAGCTCGACGGAGAAGGTGTTCTGGTCTCAGTATGTTGAGACCGAACACCTGGTGCCCTTGAGCGACCAGCTGAAGCAGCTGGTTGAGCTCCATAAGGTAGCCGAACAGGCCATGACGGGTCTCATAGTCCAGCTGTGGCCCGGAGAGGCTATGCCTGGGAGCTACTTCAGGCTGGTGAGGCGGCTGGTGGATGCCTGTCCACGGCTTGAAGTCATCAAGCGCTCCGTTTGCATCGAGGGTGCCCGTAGGGCACTTTCCCGTCCTAAAGTGCACTGGGGCAAGATGGATGCTGAGAAGCTTGTGAAGACGGGCCGCCGCCGGGCAAGGAGCATCGCCACCCCGAGATGTATTACGAGGGTGTCCTGAAGGGTGCCCGCCTTGTGGCGGACGAATGTTCTAAAGATGTAATATTTGAGTGAAACTTGTTTGTTTTATCCTGTGCGCTGAAAACTTTGTTCATATGCGCTATGCAACGCTTGTTTTAATTTAAAATATTACCTTCTATGCGGCCATTTATCAAGTCTGGGAGATGGCGAGTCATCGGCTTCAGCCCCCATGCCACGAGTGTTGGGGTGTTCGGGATAAACCTGAGCACTCCTTTTCCCATTCTTGGGTCCTTTGAGGGAGGTGCTCAGCACAACGAACAAGGCCATTGGACTATAATGCGTTATCACTCTCACTTGGCCAGAGAATTCTATAATTTTAAATTTCAGCGAAGCCCCTAGTGTTCGGAAGACCGAGTTCGGGGCGCTATACATGCCTAGGCCGGACAAAGCCGACTCCTCGCTCTAAGTGGCATAAGTCTTTAGGGACTCGAAACCTCTCGAACAACGACCAGCTCTCCCCCTATCATGACAGTCCGTTTTAGCTTTCTCTACTAAGGTGCTTAGCCCAGCTCAACTGGGGCACAATCGCAGTAGTTCTCCCAACGCTACCATAGCCGATATAGCGGAACGTAAGGTACCAAAACATGGGAGCCGGGCAAACCCAACTATTGACCAAAGACATGATTCGGAGCTGATGCATATAATGCTATAAGTTCGGGGGGGCACACTTGTGAAAGTGTTCGGGCTTCTCACGCCGTATTATGGGGTACTTAAGCCCCTGGCGTATTGACCGTACCAAAGTGTACGGGTGCTAAATGTCATAACTGAACATATATATTGAAAAAGAAATAGATAGAGAATGCAATAATAAGCTGAAGCTAAGCATTTTTTATTATTAAACGGTTGTTGTGAAAGCAGAACGATACAAATAGTGCGGTAAGCAAGAGATGGGACTATTTGACATGTCCCCCTCCAGGGGCGAGCTACGAGACGGTATGTAACACAGGTATTTTGCTCGTTATAGAGACCACCTGGGAATTTGACGTAGCTTTCTACCTCCTTGGTTGTTGCATCGTGTGTTCGGTGATTGTACTGCCGGACAGGCCTTCTGAAGAGTGGAGTCCTGAAAGAAAATAAAATAAAATTGGGAGCCCCTAGTGCGGTTGAGCCGCATTTTTGGGCATGCCGTGGTCGTGCCCCTCCCCCCTGTGCCCATGGTATTTTCAGAGCGTAGTTATGTACGTGTAGTACTGATTGCGCAGTTTCGCAAGGGCTGGGGTTGGGGCCGCATTGCTATGCTTGCTCGGAACGTGCCAGGCGGTCTTGTTGTAGGTTACTCCGGGCGCGCTTGACGGTGTCCGGACGTTTAAGAGCCGGACTGGAGAATTGCCTTGAGAGGCTGCCTTGTACTTCCGCTGCGAGGGCCGCCATGTGCTCCTCCGTTCGGAGAGAGCGTTCGGTGTTTCCATTGACCTTAATGACTCCTCGAGGGCCTGGCATCTTGAGCTTGAGGTATGCATAGTGCGGCACTGCATTGAACTTTGCAAATGCGGTTCGTCCGAGCAGTGCGTGATAGCCACTGCTGAATGGGACTATGTCGAAGATTAACTCCTCGCTTCGGAAATTATGCGGGGATCCGAAGACCACTTCAAGTGTAACTGAGCCTGTACAGTTGGCCTCTACACCTGGTATGACGCCTTTAAAGGTCGTTTTTGTGGGTTTAATCCTTGAGGCATCTATGCCCATTTTCCGCACTGTATCCTGATAAAGCAGGTTCAGGCTGCTGCCGCTGTCCATAAGGACTCTAGTGAGGTGGAATCCGTCAATGATTAGGTATAGCACCAATGCGGCAAATCCGCCATGGCGGATGCTAGTGGGGTGGTCCCTTCGATGAAAAGTGATCGGGCAGGAGGACCATGGGTTGAACTTTGGGGCGACTGGCTCCAACGCGTATACGTACCTTAGTGCATGCTTCCGTTCCCTCTTGGGGATGTGGGTTGCGTATATCATGTTCACCGTCCGCACTTGTGGGGGGAAGCCCTTCTGTCCACTATTGTTCAACGGCCGGGGATCCTGCTCCTCGTCGCTGTGCAGCCCCTTGTCTCTGTTTCTGGCATTTAACTTGCCAGCCTGCTTGAACACCCAACAATCCCTGTTGGTGTGATTGGCTGGTTTTTTGGGGTGCCATGTATCTGCCATGAGCGATCGAGTATACGGTCCAAACTGGACGGGCCCGGAGTATTTCTTTTGAATGGCTTTTTCCGCTGACCGGGTTTGGAGCCTCTGAATCCGGCATTAACCACCGTATCCTCAGCACTTTTGCTGTTAATGCGGAGTTTGTGCTTGTTGCGACATGACCTGCCATTGCTGTCCTTGGTATCCGAATTACCAGGGCTCTTGGTCATGTTATTTCTACGAGCCAGCCAGCTGTCTTCTCCCGCGCAAAAGCGGGTCATGAGTGTCATAAGGGCTGCCCTCGATTTCGGCTTTTCCTGTCCAAGGTGCCGGGCAAGCCACTCGTCACGGATGTTATGCTTGAAGGCTGCTAGGGCCTCTGCGTCCGGATAGTTGACGATTTGATTTTCTTGGTTAGGAACCATGTCCAGAATTGTCTGGCAGATTCTTCTGGCTGCTGAATTATGTGGCTTAGGTCATCAGCGTCTGGTGGTCGCACATAGGTGCCCTGGAAATTGTCGAGGAATGCGGCTTCCAGGTCCTCCCAGCAACCAATTGATTCTGCTGGTAAGCTGTTAAGCCAATGCCGAGCTGGTCCTTTAAGCTTGAGTGGGAGGTATTTGATGGCGTGTAGATCATCGCCACGGGCCATGTGGATATGAAAGAGATAGTCCTCGATCCATACCACAGGATTTGTTGTGTCGTCGTATGATTCAATGTTTATGGGTATGAAACCCTCTGGGATTTGATGATCCATTACTTCATATGTGAAGCATAGTGGGTGTGCGGCACCTCTGTACTGGGCTATATGCGACGTAGCTCAAATGAGCTTTGTCTGCTGTGTTCGGCCCGACCGGATTTACTGTATCTGAGACGGTTATTGTCACGTGTCGTGGGGCGCCCACGCGATCCGTAGATCCATCTTGTTTGCCTTGCCTTGTCCTCCAGCATGTCTTGCAGGTCTAGCGCGCTTCCCCGTGCCTTAGTATTTTTTGAGCGACGCAGGGGTGCGGCTTGGGTGGAGGGCCTAGGGCCTCTCTGTCGCGGCCGTGAGGCGGCCGGTCAGCCGCATCACGCGCTGGTGACGTAGGTTAAGTGCTTCCTCCTCTAATCGGGGTAGCAGCCTGTGCTTAGGGTAGGTCTTGGAGGGGCGTTCGAGTTCGTACTCCTCGGCCCCAAGGACTTCAGTCCATCTGTCGGCTAGCAAGTCTTGATCAGCTCTAAGCTGTTGCTGTTTTTTCTTGAGGCTACCTGCCGTAGCCATAAGTCTGCGCTTAAAGCGCTCTTGTTCGACGGGATCCTCAGGCACAACAAATTCGTCGTCGCTGAGGCTTCCCTCGTCTTTGGAGGGAGGCATGTAGTTATCATCCTCTTCCTCTCTGTCTGCCGCTCTCTCAGGGGGGCTGGCTTCTCCATCCTCCTGCGCTGAATCTTGCTAGAGGGAGTTATCTTCGGCACTGTTCAGGGTGTTGTTATCTCCCGTGTCGGTATCACCGTTCTTGCTTTGGCGGGACTTAGAGCGGCGCCGCTGACGCCGGCGCTTGGGTTGCTTTTTGGAGGGGTCATCCCTCGCTGTTCCATCGCCATTGCCTTCTTTGGGTGTATCCACCATATATATGTCATATGACGAGGTGGCTTTCCAGTGCCCTATAGGCGCTGGTTCATGTTCGTTTCCTACATCGTCGTCCATACCGTCGATGCCTTCAGAGTCGAAGTCGAGCATGTGGGTTAAATCATCGACAGTGGCTACGAAGTCGGTGGTGGGTGGGCGTGGAATTTTTTCGTCGTCCGCATCCCAATCCTGTTGGCCATAGTCCGGCCAGGGCTCTCATGACAAAGAGAAAGACCTTAGTGGATTCAGAATGTCGCCGAAGGGCGAGTGCTGAAAGATATCCGTGGTGGTGAATTCCATGATTGGCGCCCAATCGGATTCGATTGGCAGGGGCGCGGAGGGTTCGGAGTCCGGAAAAGAGTCCGGCACCCTGGAGTCACGGGTTTCGCTGCTGAGTCCGGAAAAGAGACCTTAGTGGACTCAAGGATAAGGCTGGTGTTCGGCTCGATCGCCGCTGAGGGTGCGGCCCCCGAGGCGGTGTCTAGCCACTCATCCTCGATCGGCGCAGACGGCTCTGAGCTAAGGGTCGGAGCTGATGCGGGTGCGGCCTCCAGGGCACTGTTCGGCAGCAGAGCTAGGTCATACCCATCGTGACAGTGCGGTGCGCTTGGCTGTGGCTCGAATTCGTTGAAGATCAAGTCTCCGCGGATGTCGTCCGTGTAGTTCAAACTTCCAAATCTGACCTGATGGCCAGGGGCGTAGCTTTCAATCTGCACCAGATGGCCAAGCCAATTAGCCCGCAGTGCAAAGCCGCCGAATACGAAGATCTGTCCAGGGAGAAAGGTCTCACCTAGACCGAGGAGCCATCAGGCCTAAAGGTGACGACACAGAGGAACTCTCAATGAAAGCACCAATATCGGTGTCCAAACTGGCGGATCTCGAGTAGGGGGTCCCGAACTGTGCGTCTAGGAGGATGGTAACAGGAGACAAGGGATACAAATGTTTTTACCCAGGTTCGGGCCCTCTCGATGGAGGTAAAACCCTACTCCTGCTTAATTAATATTGATGATATGGGTAGTACAAGAGTAGATCTACGACGAGATCAGAGAGGCTAAACCCCATCATCGCATCATCCGCATTGCATCTGCATGTTTTCATAAAACTCGTAGCCGTTCGCAGTTGCCCTTTCTCTCTTTGCCTCCGTTGTCATTTTGTCAGGCCCTTGTCCTCGTTGACCTCTCTCAGACCCCTCGTGTGCGTGTCCGAAACTTACCCGAACCCGAACCGGTCTGTCGTTACCGATGAGTCCGGACCATCCCCAATAATCTCTAAAACATCTCCGTTTTCTCTTTTGGACTCCCTAACCCATTTAATTCGGTCCACCCGATCGTGATCGGAGGATCCAAACCATCCCCTTTCGTATATATATATAGCCCCTAGTCCATTTCTAGACCAAACCCTAAATTTTAGGGGAGCTGTCCCATCCTCCACTCGTCGCCGCCGCCACTCCACCGAACCCACATCGGGATCCCACCTGCCCAAACCACCGCCGCCATCTTCCGCGCGCCCCCAATCGCGAGCCAGCCTCCAGATCCACCCGCAGACTCCACCCTCTCCTCGAATCCTCGCCCAGACGCTTGAGTCTCTGCTCGTTGACCCTGCCGCTCGGCCGTGCAGCCGCCTCGGACCGCGACCACAGGAGCAGGAGCTCCTCTGCTCGCGCACCAGCGCCCATCCCTGGAGGTCTCCTTCCTCTCGTCCCCGAGCTTGCCGGAGGCCTCAAATGCCGCCGGAGCACCAGCAGCCAACAAGTTGAGCACCTGCCGCGCCCCCCTCTCTCCCTTCTCCTCCTTCCTATGGGTTCTTTCTCTCAATCCTCTCTCTCTCTTCCTCGTGTTGCCATGGACAGGAGCTCGCCGCCGTGTTGATCTGCCTCCGCCGGCGTTCAAAGTTCCCGTGGAGCCCGGCCTGGAACCCTGCGAACCCCGACGCCACATCATCTTGCCGCCGGTCCTCGTCCGCAGCACCCTGGTGCCGCTGCGCCCCGTTTTTAACCCGGCCGAGATCGGTCCGTCCTGCGTCCGATCCAGGAGTCCCCAACTCGCCTGCTGCGTCGCCAAGCTCGCTTCCCCAGCCTCCTCCTGCGCCCGCACCTGCGTGCCCGTGCCCGAGAGCCTCCCTGCTCACTCGATTTGGGATCGAGAGGGAGCTCCTCCTATTTGCTCCTCCCTCCGTGGCGCCATCGCCGCCGGTGAACCCAGCGCCGGCCTCCCGCGCGCGACATCGTTCCCGTCCTCCTCGCCCCGCATGTGCCTGCCTCCTCGTCCCTGTGCCCACAGGCGCCGAGGCCACTTCTCTGCTCGATCCCGAGAAGATCACGAGCATCTCGTCCCCGTTGCTTCGATCTCCAGCGAGCACCAGGCCGAGCCTCTGCCTCTCCATCTCTATTTCGTCTCCCCGCCGCTCCTGGCTCTGGTTCTCCCCTCACCCCGTCTCTCCTTTTCTCTGTATCAGGAGACCACCATGGCTGCCACGAAGCTCCACAGCCGTTCGGCCACTAGGAGCCCAAGACGCTGTCGCTTTCATCCGCAACCCTTGCCTGTTCCGGTCGGATCCCGCCGGCTGGGCCCCGTCCCCGGCCACCGGCGCCCTCGCCGGAGACCACATGCGTCGCCCGCCAAGTCCCCTGCTTCGCCCCTGCACTGAACCTGCCGCTCTCTGTCTCTGTCGAATGAGATGGACAGCGCTCGAACCTGCTCCCTGTCGTGTGCCAGGTGGGCCACGCACAGGCCCTGTGCGCCCAAGCCGGCCTGCCCGCTAGGCCGCCGCCAGTTTCCCTCAGCCGCATCCACTGACTAGGCTTGGCCATGGTGAGCGCTCAGTCCGCCCAGATTCGGCCCTATAGTGTTTTTTTTCCTCTGGACGAATTTAGCTATTATCCAGGGTTTTACAGTTTTATAGAAAAGTCCTTGGTCTTCATGCATATAAAAACTCATCAACCGTGCATCGGATTAAAATGGTTTAAATATGTAAAATGCTTAGATTTTCCTCTAGTTTCATATTATGCCACTCTCATCCATGTTTAAATTGCTTAACTTGCTGTTTGCATTAATTTGCTTAAATGCCATGTTAAAATGCTTTATTTCATAACTAAATAACCGTAGCTCCAAATTTAATAAACTTTATATGTAAATGGGGTAGAAAAATGCCTAGTTTAACATGATGCACTTTATTTTCCTGTTTAACAACAATAAAATATGGTTTTAGGCAGAACAGTACCAAATCTAAAATATGCACATGAGGATTTTCCGGAATTGTTGTTTGTTGTTCCGGCCTCATTTAAACTTGCCTAAATGTGTATTTTACTTATGATTCACCCCTTGCCATGTTTAATTACATTTAATATTGTTGGGTACATAACCGAGAGCGAACTAAATATTTGAATGTGGTGTTTCGTCAATATGCAACTCGTGGCATATTGAGCTCCACTTAATTTCTAGTGTTGTTTGTTGCACTTTGCCATGCCATGCATATTTAAACCGGACATGCATCATATTTGGTTGTGCATCATGCCATGTTTATGTGATGGTTGTTTACTATGTTGCTTTCTTCTTTCCGGGTTGTTTCTCTCGTTAGCTTCGGTTTCGTTCCGGAGTTGTGAGGATTCGTTCGACTACGTCCGCTTGTCTTCTTCATGGACTCGTTCTTCTTCCTTGCGGGATCTCAGGCAAGATGACCATACCCTCGAAATCACTTCTATCTTTGCTTGCTAGTTGCTCGCTCTTTTGCTATGCCTATGCTGCGATACCTACCACTTGCTTATCATGCCTCCCATATTGTTAAACCAAGCCTCTAACCCACCTTGTCCTAGCAAACCGTTGTTTGGCTATGTTACCGCTTTGCTCAGCCCTTCTTATAGCGTTGTTAGTTGCAGGTGAAGATGAAGTTTGTTCCTTGTTGGAACGTGGAGATGTTGTTCCTTGTTGGAACATGTTTACTTGTTGGGGATATCACAATATCTCTTATATTATTAATGCATCTATATACTTGGTAAAGGGTGGAAGGCTCGGCCTTATGCCTGGTGTTTTGTTCCACTCTTGCCACCCTAGTTTCTGTCATATCGGTATTATGTTCCCGGATTTTGCGTTCCTTACACGGTTGGGTGATTTATGGGACCCCCTTGACAGTTCGCTTTGAATAAGACTCCTCCAGCAAGGCCCAACATTGGTTTTACCATTTGCCACCTAAGCCTTTTTCCCTTGGGTTCTGCAGACTCAAGGGTCATCTTTATTTTAACCCCCCCGGGCCAGTGCTCCTCTGAGTGCTGGTCCGAACCGAGTAGACTGCGGGGCCACCTTGGGGAAACTTGAGGATTGGTTTTACTCGTAGGATGTCTCATCCGGATGTGCCCTGAGAACAAGATATGTGCAGCTCCTATCGGGATTTGTCGGCACATTCGGGTGGCTTTGCTGGTCTTGTTTTACCATTGTCGAAATGTCTTGTAGCCGGGATTCCGAGACTGATCGGGTCTTCCCGGTAGAAGGAATATTCTTCGTTGACCGTGAGAGCTTATAATGGGCTAAGTTGGGACACCCCTGCAGGGTATTATCTTTCGAAAGCCGTGCCCGCGGTTATGAGGCAGATGGGAATTTGTTAATGTCCGGTTGTAGAAAACCCGAAGTTGATCCTAATTAAAATACATCAACCGCGTGTGTAACCGTGATGGTCTCTTCTCGGCGGAGTCTGGGAAGTGAACACGATGTTGGAGTTATGCTTGACGTAGGTTGTTCTTGGATCACTTCTTGATCATAGTCGTTCGACCGTGCTTTTGCCTTCTCTTCTCGCTCTCTTTTGCGTATGTTAGCCACCATATATGCTAGTCGCTTGCTGCAGCTCCACCTCACTACCTTCTCCTACCCATAAGCTTAAATATTCTTGATCTCGCGGGTGTGAGATTGCTGAGTCCCCGTGACTCACAGATACTTCCAAAACCAGTTTGCAGGTGCCGATGAAACTGTGCAGGTGAAGCATCCGAGCTCAAGGAGGAGCTCGATGAAGATCTTGTTCATTGTGTTGTTTCATTTCAGTTGATCAGTAGTGGATCCCAGTTGGGACGATCGGGGATCTGTGTAGCATTTGGGGTAGTCTTCTTTTATTTTGGTTCCGTAGTCGGACCTTGATTGTATCTGTTTGATGTAATGCTTTACTCATGTATTGCGTGAAGTGGCGATTGTAAGCCAACTATGTATCTCTTTCCCTTATGTATTACATGGGTTGTGTGAAGATTACCTCACTTGCGACATTGCTTTCAATGCGGTTATGCCTCTAAGTCGTGCCTCGACACGTGGGAGATATAGCCGCATCGAGGGCGTTACAAGTTGGTAATCAGAGCCTTCCCCGACCTTAGGAGCCCCCACTGATTGATCGTTTTTAGCGGCCGAGTTGTGTCTAGAAAAATGTTTTGAGTCATTTAGGAATTATGTATCGAAGAGTTTAGGAATTCTTTTTACTTCCCAGTCTCCTCATCGCTCTGGTAAGGCATCCTGACGTAGAGTTTTGGCTCTTCTCTTCTCAGATTTCACTAAAAAAATTTAGGATCACGCGGGTATCTTAGAATCATTCCGATGGTTTTGTGATGACAACATTGTCTTGGTGCCTCCTGTCAGCAGGGGTTTAGTGGAAGTGTCCCGGGGAGTTGAGCTCTGAGGTGTTGTCGTCATAATTTTATCGTTGTAGTTCCGGAATACCTGACTTTAGTACGCCGACATCGAAAATCTCTTTTGTACAGTTGTTGGTGAGATAACCCTGATAGCCCAGTACTGAGGCGAGTGCGGGAGTATTGCCATAACTCGTATAACGGATGCTTTTCGAAGGTTGAGGTAGACGATTTCCGGAGTTTTTCTTGGTTATGTGTTGACGGATGGATACAGCTGGATCTAGGTATTGTTAGTTTGGGTGATATATTTTGTGTCCCCTGTATCCCCAACACCTGATTGCATAACCAGAAAGTTTCGGGAGTTTATAAGTGGGAATTCAAGTATCTCGTAGGATATGTTTCCAACAGGCACATGATACGATATGGGATCTATCATATGTTTGTTTCCGGCTTATTCTGCAAGCCAAATCCTTTGTTTTTGTTTTGTTTTGTGGTATTCAAGTTGCTTCAATGCCAAGTGTTGATTCCATACCTTTTCTAAGTGGTGTTCTCATATTTCTATGTGAATACTAATCCCTCTTGATCACTGAGATTGTCTTTTCAATCCTTTCCAACCGGTGTGTTTCTCTTTAAGTAAATCCGATCATTCCAACATTCGCAAGATCAATTATAAGCTTTTTCTCAACGGTGTTCGTTTCATCCGACCCAAGTTGTCTTTGTTTTCCCGCCCTCCCACCCTTTTGGGACTCATATTTCTCAATCAAGCATTCTTTTATTTGTGAGAAGTCTCTTCATTCTTTTCTTTCAATGTTCTTATCCGGTGTTTTCCCATGAAGATTCTAACGGAGCTTCAAGTTTGTCATTCTTCATTCTTTTCTTCTCCGGTGGTTCCAATTCAAGCCTTATCGATCATATCTTTTCCTTGTTTCTAATGTTTTCTCGTACTGGTGCACCTCTTAATCTTTCACCTCTCGCTATTCATTTGTTCCGGAGTGATGAAGATATCTGAGAAGATTCAAGTTTCCATTCTCAATTCACTCAATTTCTTTTGAGGATGCTATCTCATTCAAGACATTTAATTCAACCGGTGCAATATCCCTTTTCAAGCAATCTTTTCAACGGTGTT
The DNA here is from genome assembly GCA_032464435.1 of Aegilops umbellulata. NCBI lineage: Eukaryota > Viridiplantae > Streptophyta > Magnoliopsida > Poales > Poaceae > Aegilops > Aegilops umbellulata. Next base: position 72,447,320 of record CP136057.1, read on the forward strand.
TCTTTTGAGTGGGCCCTAACCCACAGGTCTTTTCCCAGGATCTTACCTGACTCTTCTAATCTTCCCGGAGCTATTCTCAAATTCATTTAAAAGTTTGACGTAAGAATGAATTATCATCAGTCATTTGTCTTTCTCCAAGATCTTCCAAATTCTTTTCATCGTTGGTTCAACCTTTCCAAATTTCATTCCGGAGTGCCTCAACAATTCATGGTGGTGGTTCTCATCATCATTTTCAACATGTGAAGACCGAAGAAGAGTTTCTTTTAAATTGTGCTCCATTCTCTTCAAGATTCATGGTTCTAGCTTCATGCCATCCTCTCATAATTGTTTTCGATTGTGAGAATTCTTTTCACCCATCCGGAGCATTTCAGGAGTCTTTTCAGTTTGATTCTCCGGAGCCATCATCTCAGAATTATTCATTCAAGCTTTCAGCTCTCGTTCTCCAAATCTTATCGGTGCATCGTTCAAATATCCTCTAATCAGTTCATGATCTCTTTGTTCTCATGTATCTAAAATCTCTCAAGTATCTCCGTTAATTTTCTAATTCTTCCCGGTGATTTGTGCCTTTACTACTTTCATTTTCAATTCTTACGGTGGTTCGTTCAAGAGTTCTCTTCCTTCGTTATCATATCAATTCATTCGTTGTTTCCAAATCCAACCGGTGGTTCCATCAATACCTTTCCCAAGTTTGCGCCATATCTATTTTAATCCTTTCTACGAGAATAAGTAGTATGCCAAATCCGTTGCTTGTCATCAATTTAAATTGGTGAAGGATATGCATAACGTAATTTTTATTATGGTTTCATCCAAGTGATCTAGTTTCTTCTTTCCAGAGTTGTTCATCATGTCACATTTCTCGGTTCGAGATGCTTCATCTTTTTCTTTTCCGGAGTTCCAAGTTTTCCGCACTATCTCGTCGCGAAGCTTCATCTAAATCATTGCAAGGCTTCACCTTGTATTTTCAACTTCTCTTTCTTTCTATCATCCTTTCATTACCGGAGTTCTTCATGGAGGCTCTACATGGTGGTTCATCAAGGATTCCTTTCATTCTCGTTTTGTTCTTTAAGATTTCTCTCGGAGCTAAGATCCGTCAAGCTATACTCTAAAATAAACATGGTGTTCAACACATGTTTTGTTTTGAAGAGCTCAAATATTCTTCTACCTGCATTCCAAAGTGCAATTCGTTCTACCTTGTCTTTTGAGATGGTGTTATGTCATCCTTGGCAATTTCTCCTCGTGCTTCATGATTCACATGTTGTCAAGAATGAGGTATTTTAAATCCATCAATCTCTTCATTGGAGTTATCTTGGGCTATATTTCACCTAAAGCTTTCCCTAAGGATTGTTGCTATTTATGGTGCTTATAAATGACCCAGGTTATCCATTTGCCCTCACGGTGAGATAAGTTTCTCGTCTCCTTGTTGATATCATTCCAATCATTTGTTTCCGTTGGTGGCAGAAGCTCACCTCATAATTTTGAGATGTTTCCATAAGCCCGCTACAAGTTTATTCTTACCGTTGTTGTTTTTCAAACAACTCCGTTAAATCCTACTCCGTAAAGATGCTTTCCAAATTCAATTGTGGTTGAAGTTGTCATTATCTTCTCCGTTCCAACCATCTAACTTCCATTCTTTCATTCCGAAGGCATTGGATGTTGCTCTCTTCACTCATCATCTCGAATTGTCAAGATCATGTCCTTTTCCTTGCTAATTCATTTAACCGGAGTGTTGTGTCATCTCTTCAAGTTCTTTTTTTCTTATCAAGTCTTGCATCTCTTTTCAACCGGAGTGTTGTCCGAATTTGTTCTTCCTTATTCCTTGTTTATCTCGTTTCAACCAGAGTGCTTTCAGTTCCTTCTTGTCCATTTTGCTCGTAATTCATAGCTTTGCAACCTCCAAGGTTCACATGGTGTTCCTTGTTCCTCTTATCTAACGGAGTGTTCGCAATCTCATTCATCTCCATTTTATTCTTCTTTAAATTGTTTAACCTCTCAAGGTTCATTGGTTTCACTCGTTTGTCAAAGAAGCAACTTTGTTTTACCTCTTCCTCTTCCGTTTCTCCCCGGTGCCATTCTTAGATCTCGGGACGAGATCCTCTCATAGTGGTGGAGTGTTGTAACGCCCCGGATACAACTTTCCATATTCGTAACTCCTAACTCTTGCCTTTTCCAGAGATGCGATATTTTATTTCCTTCGTGGTTGGGTTTTGTCTTTTGTTTTGCATTTTGTTCATGTCATGCATTTCATCATCGCATTATCCGCATTGCATCTGCATGTTTTCATAAAACTCGTAGCCATTCGCAGTTTCCCTTTCTCTCTTTGCCTCCGTTGTCATTTTGTCAGGCCCTTGTCCTCGTTGACCTCTCTCAGACCCCTCGTGTGTGTGTCCGAAACTTACCCGAACCCGAACCGGTCTGTCGTTACCGATGAGTCTGGACCATCCCCAATAATCTCTAAAACATCTCCGTTTTCTCTTTTGGACTCCCTAACCCATTTATTCCGGTCCGCCCGATCGCGCTCAGAGGATCCAAACCATCCCCTTTCGTGTATATATATATATAGCCCCTAGTCCATTTCTAGACCAAACCCTAAATTTTAGGGGAGCTGTCCCATCCTCCACTCGTCGCCGCTGCCACTCCACCGAACCCACATCGGGATCCACCTGCCCAAACCACCGCCGCCATCTTCCGCGCGCCACCAATCACGAGCCCGCCTCCAGATCCACCCACAGACTCCACCCTCTCCTCGAATCCTCGCCCAGCCGCTTGAGTCTCTGCTCGTTGACCCTGCCGCTCGGCCGTGCAGCCGCCACGGACCGCGACCACAGGAGCAGGAGCTCCTCTGCTCGCGCACCAGCGCCCGTCCCTGGAGGTCTCCTTCCTCCCGTCCCCGAGCTTGCCGGAGGCCTTAGATGCCGCCGGAGTACCAACAGCCAACAAGTTGAGCACCTGCCGCGCCCCCCTCTCTCCCTTCTCCTCCTTCCTATGGGTTCTTTCTCTCAATCCTCTCTCTCTTCCTCCTGTTGCCATGGACAGGAGCTCGCCGCCGTGTTGATCTGCCTTCGCCGGCATTCGAAGTTCCCGTGGAGCCCGGCCTGGAACCCTGCGAACCCCGACGCCACCTCATCTTGCCGCCGGTCCTCGTCCGCAGCACCCCGGCGCCGCTGCGCCCCGTTTTTGACCCGGCCGAGATCGGTCCGTCCTGCGTCCGATCCAGGAGTCCCCAGCTCGCCTGCTGCGTCGCCAAGCTCGCTTCGCCAGCCTCCTCCTACGCCCGCACCTGCGTGCCCGTGCCCGAGAACCTCCCTGCTCGCTCGATTTGGGATCGAGAGGGAGCTCCTCCTATTTTCTGCTCCCTCCGTGGCGCCATCGCCGTCGGTGAACCCAGCGCCGGCCTCCCGCGCGCGACATCGTTCCCGTCCTCCTCGCCCCGCATGTGCCTGCCTCCTCGTCCCTGTGCCCACAGGCGCCGAGGCCACTTCTCTGCTCGATCCCGAGAAGATCACGAGCAGCTCGTCCCCGTTGCTTCGATCTCCAACGAGCACCAGGCCGAGCCTCTGCCTCTCCATCTCTGTTTCGTCTCCCCGCCGCTCCTGGCTCTGGTTCTCCCCTCACCCTGTCTCTCCTTTTCTCTGTATCAGGAGACCACCATGGCTGCCACGAAGCTCCACAGCCGTTCGGCCACTAGGAGCCCAAGACGCCATCGCTTTCCTCCGCAACCCTTGCCTGTTCCGGTCGGATCCCGCCGGCTGGGCCCCGTCCCCGGCCACCGGCGCCCTCGCCTGAGACCACATGCGTCGCCCGCCAAGTCCCCTGCTTCGCCCCTGCACTGAACCTGCCGCTCTCTGTCTCTGTCGAACGAGATGGACAGCGCTCGAACCTGCTCCCTGTCGTGTGCCAGGTGGGCCACGCACAGGCCCTGTGCGCCCAAGCCGGCCTGCCCGCTAGGCCGCCGCCAGTTTCCCTCAGCCGCATCCACTGACTGGGCTTGGCCCATGGTGAGCGCTCAGTCCGCCCAGATTCGGCCCTATAGTGTTTTTTTTCCTCTGGACGAATTTAGCTAGTATTATCCAGGGTTTTACAGTTTTATAGAAAAGTCCTTGGTCTTCATGCATATAAAAACTCATCAACCGTGCATTGGATTAAAATGGTTTAAATATGTAAAATGCTTAGATTTTCCTCTAGTTTCATATTATGCCACTCTCATCCATGTTTAAATTGCTTAACTTGCTGTTTGCATTAATTTGCTTAAATGCCATGTTAAAATGCTTTATTTCATAACTAAATAACCGTAGCTCCAAATTTAATAAACTTTATATGTAAATGGGGTAGAAAAATGCCTAGTTTAACATGATGCACTTTATTTTCCTGTTTAACAACAATAAAATATGGTTTTAGGCAGAACAGTACCAAATCTAAAATATGCACATGAGGATTTTCCGGAATTGTTGTTTGTTGTTCCGGCCTCATTTAAACTTGCCTAAATGTGTATTTTACTTATGCTTCACCCCTTGCCATGTTTAATTACATTTAATATTGTTGGGTACATAACCGAGAGCGAACTAAATATTTGAATGTGGTGTTTCGTCAATATGCAACTCGTGGCATATTGAGCTCCACTTAATTTGTAGTGTTGTTTGTTGCACTTTGCCATGCCATGCATATTTAAACCGGACATGCATCATATTTGGTTGTGCATCATGCCATGTTTATGTGATGGTTGTTTACTATGTTGCTTGCTTCTTTCCGGGTTGTTTCTCTCGTTAGCTTCGGTTTCGTTCCGGAGTTGTGAGGATTCGTTCGACTACGTCCGCTTGTCTTCTTCATGGACTCGTTCTTCTTCCTTGCGGGATCTCAGGCAAGATGACCATACCCTCGAAATCACTTCTATCTTTGCTTGCCAGTTGCTCGCTCTTTTGCTATGCCTATGCTGCGATACCTACCACTTGCTTATCATGCCTCCCATATTGTTAAACCAAGCCTCTAACCCACCTTGTCCTAGCAAACCGTTGTTTGGCTATGTTACCGCTTTGCTCAGCCCCTCTTATAGCATTGTTAGTTGCAGGTGAAGATGAAGTTTGTTCCTTGTTGGAACATGGAGATGTTGTTCCTTGTTGGAACATGTTTACTTGTTGGGGATATCACAATATCTCTTATATTATTAATGCATCTATATACTTGGTAAAGGGTGGAAGGCTCGGCCTTATGCCTGGTGTTTTGTTCCACTCTTGCCGCCCTAGTTTCCGTCATATCGGTATTATGTTCCCGGATTTTGCGTTCCTTACACGGTTGGGTGATTTATGGGACCCCCTTGACAGTTCGCTTTGAATAAGACTCCTCCAGCAAGGCCCAACATTGGTTTTACCATTTGCCACCTAAGCCTTTTTCCCGTGGGTTCTGCAGACTCAATGGTCATCTTTATTTTAACCCCCCCCCCCCGGGCCAGTGCTCCTCTGAGTGCTGGTCCGAACCGAGTAGACTGCGAGGCCACCTTGGGGAAACTTGAGGATTGGTTTTACTCGTAGGATGTCTCATCCGGATGTGCCCTGAGAACGAGATATGTGCAGCTCCTATCGGGATTTGTCGGCACATTCGGGTGGCTTTGCTGGTCTTGTTTTACCATTGTCGAAATGTCTTGTAGCCGGGATTCCGAGACTGGTCGGGTCTTCCCGGTAGAAGGAATATCCTTCGTTGACCGTGAGAGCTTATAATGGGCTAAGTTGGGACACCCCTGCAGGGTATTATCTTTCGAAAGCCGTGCCCGCGGTTATGAGGCAGATGGGAATTTGTTAATGTCCGGTTGTAGAAAACCTGAAGTTGATCCTAATTAAAATACATCAACCGCGTGTGTAACCGTGATGGTCTCTTCTCGGCGGAGTCTGGGAAGTGAACACGGTGTTGGAGTTATGCTTGACGTAGGTTGTTCTTGGATCACTTCTTGATCATAGTCGTTCGACCGTGCTTTTGCCTTCTCTTCTCGCTCTCTTTTGCGTATGTTAGCCACCATATATGCTAGTCGCTTGCTGCAGCTCCACCTCACTACCTTCTCCTACCCATAAGCTTAAATATTCTTGATCTCGCGGGTGTGAGATTGCTGAGTCCCCGTGACTCACAGATACTTCCAAAACCAGTTTGCAGGTGCCGATGAAACTGTGCAGGTGAAGCACCCGAGCTCAAGGAGGAGCTCGATGAAGATCTTGTTCATTGTGTTGTTTCATTTCAGTTGATCAGTAGTGGATCCCAGTTGGGACGATCGGGGATCTGTGTAGCATTTGGGGTAGTCTTCTTTTATTTTGGTTCCGTAGTCGGACCTTGATTGTATCTGTTTGATGTAATGCTTTACTCATGTATTGCGTGAAGTGGCGATTGTAATCCAACTATGTATCTCTTTCCCTTATGTATTACATGGGTTGTGTGAAGATTACCTCACTTGCGACATTGCTTTCAATGCGGTTATGCCTCTAAGTCGTGCCTCGACACGTGGGAGATATAGCCGCATCGAGGGCGTTACACCGGAGCTCGGTCCGTACTACAGTAGTATATATATATAAGCGGGAGCCTCAGCGCTTGTTCGCTAGGGTTTGCACTCTCCACATGCTAGCCGCACTACATATATGTTACACGCTGGAGGCTCAGCGTTCATTTCCTAGGGTTTGCTATATTCACAGTCTCTCGCCCTCTCTTCACCAGATCTAAACAAGACTGTGTTGGCCTCTTGTCTCTCTCTCCCCCCCACAGCTGGTGAAGGAGGTGTCCGTATCCCGTCGCACCGGGAAGGGGAGGAGGTGTAGCGTTCACTCTGTCGCCTTCGGCGAGGGAGGCAATCCACTGCCGGTTGCGCTATTCTCTTTCACCCAGCGTCTGTGTGGGAGGGCCACCGACCCCTTCTTCCTCGCTACCGTACGTAGTGTGGGTAGATCCGGCCTCCCGCCGCACTCCTTGCCACATCCCGACGACCCTAAGGTATAAGTCTCTCTAAAACCGTCGTTGCTCTAGCTACATGTGGATCTTTTTCAATCTGTAGTCAAATCTAGGTCTTGGTTCAAAGAGGAAAGAAGGGTGCGGTGGGCTGGAGCAAGAATCTAGGACGTGGTTCAATGAGGAAAGGAGGGGCGGAAAGTAGTATAGAATAGCTATCCAGCCGCTTTGTAGGTCGAAAAGGAAAAAAGGGGGTAACCCAGTACACACATCTGTAAGGAACCGATCTCTTTATTGAAAAGGGAAAGAAACTGGGGGGTCGGGTAGTTTGTGCATGACTAGATTTGCTGCCCTCACATAGGAAGAAGGTTCAAAGAGAACAAATATGGGACCAACGCATATATGCTGCTTGGCTACATAATCTGCATCACCCATTTATACGTGTGGACGCACATGGTGCTGGCATGTCCCATGCAGCTATTTTGCTGTTGTTAATCTCAGAATTAACTACTGATCTGTTTTAAGAGAATTTCTCTGTTAATATGAATCAATGCAACCGTTTTAGAAATGCTACTGTCCTATACTTTGTTTTCCATCAAGAAAAGGTAGATGCTTCCTTTTGTTGCCGCATGTTTCATCCTCCTTTATTGGCCAGTAATTGTTTTCTTTTTTGCCTCTTAAAATAGGGATATCTATTCAACTTGTTGCTATAGAAATCTTAAATGTGACACCGGAAACTTTGCTTGATTTCAGTGCAACTGCACAAAACTTGATTGGATTTCCTATTCGTGTTGGTAGATTCGTATTTTATGTTGGTCGTCTCATGAAAGTTCAGTACATGCCTTCATCCACATGATTGTGCAGTGTGCTTTGAGATGTTCTGCTACTTGTATTGGTACTATTTTAAATAAATGATGAATTAAAGCTATTGTATTGCTGTCTTTTCCCATTAACTAGTTAAAAAAAATGGGACCAACCCAGACATGATGCTAGTTGCTTTGTTACAACAAATTCAGCATCACCCCCTTTATAAGCCAGTAATTGATAACACTCTTAGAATTAACTACTGAATCTTATTTCAAAACTGCAACACTTGTTAAGGATTGGCGGGATTACCATTTTTGTGGCCGCATGTTTCATCCTCCTTTATTAGCCAGTGATTGATTCCTTTTTTTGCCTTTGTTTATACAGGGATATCTATTCAACTTGTTGCTATTGCGACATTTTGCTTCGCTACGCGAAACACTTTGCTTGATTTCAGTGCAACTGCACAAAACGAGATTGGATTTCCTATTCATGTTGGCAGATTCGTACGTGATCTTGTGTGCGTCATGACAGGTTGGTACTCGCCTTCATCCACATGATCGTGCAGTGTATTTTGAGATGTTGTGCTACTTGTATTGGTACTGTTTTAAATAAATGATGAATTGAAGCTATTGTATTGCTGTCTTTTCCCATTAAGTAGTGAAAAAATGGGACCAACCCATACATGATGCTTGTTGCTTTGTTACAACAAATTGAGCATCACCCCCTTTATAAGCCAGTAATTGATGCCACTCTCGGAATTAACTACTCAATCTTATTTCAAAACTGCAACACTTGTTAGGGATTGCCGGGATTACCATTTTTGTGGCCGCATGTTTCATCCTCCTTTATTAGCCAGTAATTGATTCCTTTTTTGCCTCTGTTTATACAGGGATATCTATTCAACTTGTTGCTATTGCGACATTTTGCTTCGCTACGCGAAACACTTTGCTTGATTTCAGTGCACCTGCACAAAACGAGATTGGATTTCCTATTCGTGTTGGCAGATTCGTATTTTATGGTTGTCGGTCTCATGAAAGGTCAGTACAGGCCTTCATCCACATGATTGTGCAGTGTGCTTTGAGATGTTGTGCTACTTGTATTGGTACTGTTTTAAAAAATGTTGAATTGAAGCTATTGCATTGTTGTCTTTTCTCATTAAGTAGTGAACAAAAATGGAACCAACCCAGACATGATGTTTGTTGCTTTCTTACAACAAACTCTGCATCACCCCCTTTATAAGTAGATGGAAGCACATACTGTTGTTGCGCCCACTCTACCCTGGAACTGTTTATGCTTTTCGTTAATCTAATGCCGCTGGTAAAATTAAGCAATGCCACTCTCAGAATTAATTAACTACTGAATCTTAGTTCAAAACTGCAGCACTTGTTAGGGATTGGTGGGATTACCATTTTTGTGGCCGCATGTTTCATCCTCCTTTGTTGGCCAGTAATTGGTTCCTTTTTTGCCTCTGTTAAAACAGGGATATATTTTCAACTTGTTGCTATTGCGACATTTTGCTTCGCTTAATTTTGGTGGAACTGGATCTTAGTTCAAAACTACAAACACTTGTTAGGGATCGGCAGGAGTACCATTTCTGTTAGGGATCGGCCGGAGTACATGTTTAAGAAATGTATTGTTCAGATAAAGTCTCTGTTATTATATATCAGTTACAAACTTACAGTGTTTTATAAATGGTACTATCCTGCTTTGTAGTTCTTTCTACATGTTTAACCAAGTTATTGTTAATATAATGTCTCTGTTAAAAATGAATCAGTCGCATTGTGTTAGGAATGATACTTTTCTGCTTTTTCGTTCTTTATACATCTTGAAACAAGGCATTGTTAAGATAATGTCTCATTAAATATGAATGAATCACACTGATTCAGAATTGCTACTCTCCTGGTTTGTTTCCCATTAAGATAAGGTAGATCAGTAGATCTTTTTCTTCTCGGAGTACAAGTCATCAACCGTTATTTCTCAGTAATTGTTTCCTGTATACCTTTTGTTGCTTACAGGGATATCAAAATTAAAGCTCGGTTTTATTCCGACTTCGATTTTAGTTCAACTACACAAAAGGAGCCAATGTGTCCAAGGCAAATTGCTGCATTACTGGGTCCAGTTGGTCGTTCCACTTTGCAGAAAGAAGCAGTCATTGCTTGCGCTACATTACAGAAGGAATGACCGAGAAGCTTTACAGAGTATTAGGCCTTCCATTATGTAGGCCAAAAGAGGTGCCAATTTCACCTTTTCTTAGTTTGGCACCGAATCCCTCCATTGCTACAGCCGGTGCCATAAATATTAGACACCGGTGACATGACTAGTCTGCAGAGACCATTGGCAATTTAACAACACGTGGAGTGCCCTGGGTAAGAAGTGCCCAAACAAGTACAAGAAGCGATAGGACTTCACGATCATAGGCATTACATATTTTGAATGGGAAAAGCTTGTCAAAGTTTAATCATTGATGTTAGCAAGAAGTGACATGACTCCATGATCATAGGCATTACATATTTTGAATGGGAAAAGCTCGTCAAACTTTAATCATTGATGTTAGCAAGAAGACGTTAGTTTAATATATTGGAATTGGAAAACCTTGTCAAATTTTGCACATTGATGTTAGCCAGAAGACATGCATTTGATATTTTTGAGTGGGACGCCCTTGCTGTGAGCAGCGTCGAGTGTTTTTTCCTATTCCTGTGTTCAGTTTAGAAGTAAATAGTTACTCTGCTGAGATATTCCTGTGTTGAGAGTTTGTTCTGAATATTGTCTATGTAATTACAGGCCTTGTGTTTGATTGCAAAGTTGAGCTTGGAATGTTGTGGCATGCGACATCACGAGCTGTTCACCGTGCGTCCTGAGAATAATGCTTCGTATTGTTTTGCATGTCGATCTAATGCCAGTGATTTGCTTGTTAACAAGATCATCCTCTTCTGTTGTTTCCGTGCTTAAGAAGTTCATCGTCTGATGTTTCATTCATAGCCTATACGACAAGTCGGTAGGTTAGACGTGAAACCATATGATCTTCCGACCAACTCATGATATTAGGCCGTGATTGGATTGTCGTTTTCCAACCAAAACCGCTTGTAAAACTGACGCTTGTAAATTAAAGCAGATGCTCTCGGGCGAAGGCGCTTGGTTGGTCGATTTCGACTAGTAAAATTTTGGAAGTACTTGACACACGATAAAAATGCTGAACGACACTCGGACGATTGCTAATCCAGCCGTTAACTGATGTTTCAGCCTTGCCTATGGATGGCATGATACGCACGTCGTGCATGTATCGTCTGGTAATGTCGTCCATATAGCAGTGCTCGTAAAATATACATTGGTCTCTCAAATTACACGCGTAACCCGCCGGTTTTACTTACAGACCTCGGGCCCTCGGTTTCATTACGCCTGTATTTTACGCGTTGTTTTCGATGACGAGTAAATTACACTTGTATGTTAATACAAGTTTGAAATAAACCAGAGCTCCCAATCGCGGCCTTACCGTTTCATGCCGTCTCAGTTTTTCGAAGGTGCTCATAGGTGTCCGATGATCCTGGCTTCCTGAATCAGTAGCGGGCGCTGTATGAGACCATCCGTAGGGCCCGCGAGGCCCTCTCCGTTGTCCTTCGAGTTGTTGCGCTCGCCGTGGCGCCGAGCATTGTTAACATCGTCAACGAACCTGAAGATTCAGGAGATGACTTTATTTTGACTGGATGACACTAGGGACCCACTAGGGCCATAGCCGTACGTACGCAAGTGCCTCCTTATTATGTACAACTATTTTTTTTGCTTTCTCCTGGTTTCCTGACATCACGGTCCCACACCATTGTCAACCTATGTAGTCAATATAAACGAGAGAATTGCACAAGGTGCGGCCAACAGTTGGGACTAAGCAGCTTGAGCAGTATTTGTGTTTTTGAGGCGTGAGCACTGCAAAGTTTTTCTTGGCGATGATTTCGTTGTTGTTCAGAGGAGAGCAGGGTATTAACTGGGCGGGCTGTGGCCCGTCTAGCCCAGGCCAGATATCCAGCCGAGATACTGATTTTTTCAAGATGAAAATGGCTAGCCCGGCTATACGTCTTTTTGAGGAATACTCAGGCAGGGTCAACTTGTTATTCTCCGCCCCGCTGGGCTGCAAATCTTTCCTAAGAGGGATGCATTAGGCTTAACAGGAAAATGGGCTTTAAAAAATAATAAATGGGATGTAATTATAAAAACTGAACAGTAACTATAAAAAATTACACCAAACACGAAATTAGTTTATAAAATATTATTTATGGATTTTTAAAATCTTAAATTTTCATTTTTGCGCGTGCAATGTTTCATTGGATTTTTACGTAATACAAATTTATATTTAATCTGACTAGAAATTTCGGGATTAAAATATTTCGGAGCGCATCAAAATGTGGGAAATTTTATTGAATTCTGTCTTCAATGGTTGGTTGAAATTATTAATCATTGTCCTAGCTATAAAATGGGTTGTACTTTTAACAAACTGTAAATGGGCTGTTGTAAATTCCATTAGAATTCCAAAATGGGTTGTACATTCTTACAAAATGCAAATGGGCTATAAGTTCTCTGCCACACACTTGTGCGCCTACTAAGTGACGTGTCCCAAAAAAAAATAAGTTGACGCGTATGCAAGGCTTTGCCAACTTATTATAGTCAACACACGGTTCTAACAGGAGTGGCCGTTGGATGTCTATCCAACGGATGTCGTGCTTCTTCTTCAATCTCGGATATTCTTAGCTTCGGTCGCCCAAAAAATGATTCCTCCCCCTGACATCTGGGGCGCACCGTTTTGGAGACTGACATGTGGGCCTACTAAGTTGGAGCGTACCAAGGGCTTTGTCAACTTAGTCAATAATAAACGTTTCTAGCTTCAGTGACCGTACGATGTCCATCCAACGGCCGTAGTGCTTCTTCAACCTCTAGTCTTCTTGGTCCAGCCGCCCAAAGCAGCGCCGGTCGTGCCGCCTGCTCCTGCCTTCCGTGGCCGGCTGTGCTGCCGCGGAGGCCTCACCGCCCCCATACTACTCCCACCGCTGGCCAGGCCATCCCTCCACTCACCCACACCCCCTGTTATTCTGCGGCGACGGCAGCCTCACACCGCAACCGAACTAGTGAACCCTCGTACTCCTCTCTCCGTGGGCTTCCACTGCTGCGTCTTCCCCGGCTCCGCGTCGTCTCCTTCCTAGGCCTCGCCGTCGTCCAGACCACCGCCCTAGTGCTCTCGGCGCGGCGTGGTCAACGTGGTCAACGACCGACTTCCATCGGAAGAGTACTGTACGTGGAGAGGCTGACAGCTGGGTCCAGGCGGCCGCAAGGAAGTGCCTCCTTATTACGCGCAAAATAATTATTCCTCCACCTTACAGCAGGGACCCACCGGACGGGCCACCTTATTTTGCGAAAAAAACGTTTCCCCCCTGACTGCTCGGACCCACCGGACGGGCCAGCGTATTTCGCCAAAAAAATGTCCCCCCCCCCCGCTGTCACCTCGGACCCACCGAAAGTGCCTCCTTATTACGCACAAAAAATGAATACTCCCCCTGCTAGCTGGGACCCACCATGGTGGGAGGCTGACTTGTGGGCCTACTAAGTTGACTGGGATGGGGGCCTTTGTCAACTTTAGTCAATATGAACGATTCTAGCTCCAGTGACCGTACGATGTCCATCCAACGGCCGTAGTGCTTCTTCAACCTCTGGTCTTCTTGCTCCAGCCGCCAAAAGCAGCGCCGGTCGTGCCGCATGCTCCTGCCTCCCGTGGTCGGCTGTGCTGCCGCGAAGGCCTCACCGCCCCCTACTATTCCTACTGCTGGCCAGGCCCTGCGGCGACGGCAGCCGCACACCGAAGCAGAACCAGTGAACCCTCGTACTCCTCTCTGCGCGGGCTTCCACTGCTGTGTCTTCCCCGGCTCCCCGTCGTCCCCTTTCTAGGCCTCGCCATCGTCCACCGCCCTAGTGCTCTCGGTGCGGCGTGGTCAACGTGGTCAAGGAACGACTTCCATCGGACGTGGACTGTACGTGGAGAGGCTGACAGCTGGGTCCACGGCCGCAGCAAGGAAGTGCCTCCTTATTACGTGCAAAATAATTATTTCTCCACCTGACAAGGGGGACCCAGCGAACGGGCCACCGTATTTCGTGAAAAAAAATATTTGCCCCCTGACTGCTGGGACCCACCAGCTACACCTTCGCACACAAGGAAGTGCGTCCGGGCAAAAAAAACAAAATGATTCGCCCCCCTGACTGCTGGGACCCACCAGCTACATCTTCGCACCCAAGGAAGTGCGTGACAGTCAGGACCCACCTGGTCGAAGCGTACGTAACGTTGTCATTCTGTTCGCGAACGTGTACGTACATATATACTGGTCAATGTAGAGGCGCGCACGTGTCGTAGTAGAGGCGCGCACGTAGCATGTACACGTACGTACAGCGGTCAGGGTGCAAGAAAGAAAATACGGCCACGTATGTGTACATACGGGCGGGGTCTCGAACGCCTACTCGCGCATACGTACGGCGAGGGCTCGTGTACATGGCTGGGTCGGAACGGAGAAACAGCGTCGTCGTCGTGTTCATGGGGAGGCAACGGAATGCGTCGTGTTCATGAGGAGGCAACGGAATGCGTGGTCGTGTTCATCGGGAGGGCTTGGACGGAACATGCGATGGAAACGAGGCCTGGCGTACCGCAGAACGGAGGGAACGGCCTTGTGTTCGACCGGCCACGTTCGAAACGGGATCCTGTTCATCGAGAGGGGTCTGGTGTACCGCAAAACGGAGGAAACGGACCTCCTACGGTCGAAACGGGGGTCCTGTTGATCGGGAGGGGTGTGGCGTACCGTAAAACGGACGAAACGGACCTCCTACGATCGAAACGGGGGTCCTGTTCATTGGGAGGGGTGTGACGTACCGCAAAACGGGACTCCACGGGATACTGTTCATCCACCGCCGACCTCCTCCAGCCTCCACCTGCTCCTGTTCATCCACGGGCTCCTGTTCATCCAGCCTCCACCGCGCGCTACTCCACCGGCTACTGTTCAACCAGCCCTCTCCACGGGCTCCTGTTCAACCACCCCTCCACGGGCTACTGTTCATCCTGCCCTCCACAGTCTACTGTTCATCCTGCCCTCCACGGGATGGTCCTGTTCATCCAGCCCTCCACGGGGTCCTGTTCATCAAGCCCCAACTGGCTCGATCGATCGGGGTCCTGTTCATCCAGAGGCAACACCACGGGGTCCTGTTCATCCACCCCCACCGGAACTGTTCATCCAACCCCCCCCCCAATGCTCACTGTTCATCCAGAGGCAGCATCGATCGGCTTCAGTTAGCAGCAGTAGCGAAGGAATCGCTCGATCGGGTTCAGTTAAAAACCATCGATCGATCGCTCGAGTTCAGTAACGCGTAGCCTGCAGTGCAATCGCTCGGGTTCAGTTAGAGCCCAATGCCTCGCTCGGGTTCAGTTAGAGCCAACGCCTCGCACACACGCATGTACGTGTACGAGAGAAACGCGCATCGCTCGCCCCCCGACCTCCCACCGTAATCGGGAACTCCCCGAAATTTTCCTCCCCCTCGCTTCTACCATGGTTTTTTCCGTCATGGACGGCCCAAAGAATGTCATGCAGCTGTGTCTCCGGCCCGCCCAGGACGAAAAGCCCATTTTCTGTCATGATTTTTTGTCATAGAAGTAGGAGCCCACCACATCTATGATGATACCGGGTTTTGTCACAATTATCGTCATAGAGGTGTCATATGTATGACAGAAAATTTTTTCGTTCGGCCCAAAATGTCACAGATGTGTCTTTTTTTTGTAGTGTCTCTTGCAGATTTCCTGTCCCTCACGTGTCTCTGCGTGCACACATTAAGTTTGTCGCATATCAAATTGTACTTCCATAACTTGTTCTGCTTGCAGAGTTTTTTGAACAGATTCATCAGGTTCTTATTTCTAAATTGCGAGAAGAAATTAGCCCCCAGATGGCGCATGCACCAACGGCTCTACAAGTCCTGCCATGGAACTTGTTCCTCAGGGCCTGGGTTTGTCAGTGTCCTTATCGCACTGAGTATACCTGCATGCATGTCATGAAGGATACACACATTGGGCTTCTTCTTCACAACTGATATTCTCAACTGCCTGAAGAACCATGTCCAACTTTCAATGTTCTCACTCTCCACAAAAGCAAATGCGAGTGGGACGACTTGATTTTGGCCGTCTTGACCTATGGCTGTCAGGATCCGACCCTTGTACTTGCCTGTGAGAAAAGTACCGTCAACACATATCACCGGTCGGCAATGCCTGAAAGCTTTGATGCATACACCGAAAGAGAAGAAGAGACGATGCAGCACCCTCACAGTTGGGAACTCTGGCATGAACATGTCTTGTATATCGATATAGGTGCCTCGATTCCGCTGCTGCAGGGTGTGGAGAAGTTGGACAACAGAGTCATATGCATCAAAATAAGAACCAAATCTCCTCTCAAGCGCCGCATGCTTAGCCCTCCAAGCCTTGCCATAAGAAATTCTGTACTTGAACCTTGCGAAGACTTTTGTCTGGACTGCCTTCACTTCCATAGCTTTGCCCTGCACTATCTTATCGTAAAACAACCGAGCAATAAGCGTCGATGAAAGGTTGGCATGATCTTGAGGGATGCAGGGAATAAGACAAGTTTGATTAACTAAGTCACTTATCACCCAACTTGTGACATACTTAGGGAGAAAGCCGTGCACTCTGGCGGGACAATCTGCGTTCTTGCATACCATTGTCAGGAATTTCTGACTGGACACCTGAGCTGTGAAAACCCTTTGCTTGTTTGGATACATAGCAACCGTCGCAATATTGTTCTGGTGATATTGCCAGGCTGAATCATGTCCATCATTCACGGTCATTGCAGATGAGAAGTCATGATTCCACGATGCAGGATTTGGGACCTCCTCTGCATTTTCTTCTTCATCTGACTCGTCAGAATCATCGGCATGACCCCTTTCAACATCGGTGTCTTCTTCTTCCATCTGGTCCTGCATGTGCCCATCTACCTCGTCAGCGTCCACCTCGCCATTGTAATCACCATCAGCATTTCCTCCTTCTACCTGACTACTCTGCCCTGGTTCATAACCATAAGCATTTCCTCCTTCTACCTGACTGCTCTGTCCTTGTTCGTAACCATCATCTCCAGCATTTGACATAGATAACTGCCTTCCTACACTGCTATGACCAGGATCGTAGCCACCCTCGCCTTCATGTGTAGTGACCTCCTTCACGACGGGAATCACTAAAGCAACAAGATTGCATCCCCTTCGTTCACAACCTTATAACCACCGCACCCAATCGGAGTCTCGCTCTATTGGCCTCAAATAAAAGTAAACTCTTGAACTTGACCGTGTCCACAATGCATGAACACCGACGGTGTGTGTTTCAGTATCAAGATCTAAAGTTGCCGCAATCCATTCTTTCAACTGACTGACTGGCCATGTTTGAGGTGCGCTCATTGGCACCTCTATGTGAGTAAATTCACTCAGATCTGCTCCCATCTCAGTTGTTTGGACAGTACGAGAACCGTAGTAAAATTTGAACTTCACTACATCGGACATCTCGGCTCACCTATTTTTTTTCAACAACAAAATACAAGTATTAAGCAACAACTTAAAATACCCCCACTAACAAATATTAGACATGTCTATATATTAGCTAGCTATATATTACAGAATATTAACGGAGCAACTAATACAATTCACACACCTAGAAGTATATTACGAATATTTGCCGGAGCAACTACAAATATTGACAGATTAATATATTTGACTGGACTGCCTATATTACAGACCTTTTTTTGGAGCTACTACAAATATTGACACTCCTAAATACTTGACATCCACATATAGTACGGAATATTACTGGAGCAACTACACATTTTTACACAACTAATTAGTTGACATCTAAATATATTTACGTATACTACCGGGGCCAATAACAATAATCGCACACGTAATTTATTCCACATCGAAACATATTAACAAATACTACCGGAGCACCTATGAAAAATAAAATGCTTGTTGAAATATACTCTTGAAGCGTGCGTGCGAACGAAGAACGACGAAGGGTGGCCACCAAACTGCCGGAGGTTCACCTCCACCATACTGCCCCAACTTCACCACCACCTCCACTAAAATGCTCACCGCGACCACCACGAGCTACCCGATCAGTAGATCGAGACCTCTTTTGGCTGCCCTAACTAAGTTGAATTCATTCACGGTGCCAAAACGCAAAAAAACTAGCTCATTTAGGTCTAGAAATTGGAGGCATTTTCGTGAGAGAGGAGAAGGAAAGAACAGAAGAAGAACAGAAGCTCTCGCGTGGGGCGTGGAGGAAAATGAGGATAAGGCCGCAGGGAGCCGGGCCAGCCGCGCGAGGTGTGGGGCTGCACCTTGCCGGCCAGCAGCAGGCCGATCGGCCCGCGGTAGGCTGACAGGGGCGCCCCTGTGACCGCCCGCGCCAACAGCTCCCTCCCTCCCCCCCCCCCCCCCCGCGACGTGGCCTGTCCAATGCGCGGCCGACACATGGCAGGCGGGCCAGCTGTCGGCCGGCTACTGGCCAACTGCGCCCACTCGGCCTGCTGCGGGCTGACGGTGTATTATTTTTGAAAATTATTTTTTCGGTGTAATATTTGTGCAAATTAATAAAAAATGTATTATTTAAAAAAAATTAGCCTCACGCGTGTGAACCATCTTGGCATGGTGCCACCGACGCTGCCAGGCGGACCCGTCCTCGCCCGACACTCACGTGGCGGCGCACGCCGTCGAGACGGAAAACACCCCATGACGGTGACCCCGGCCACGCCCATGGCCCACCCGGCAAGGACACACAGATCGGACGCTCGTGAGTACCCCAGGGAGCCAGCCACATGAGGCTTCGGCACAACGGACGACTCGAAGAATTCTTTTCAATTTTCATTGAGTCTAGACTAATGTATTTTTTCTTTAAATGTGAAGAATTGGTTTCTATCCTATATAGGAACAAGAATGCATTCGTACAAACTAGAAGATTCTAAAGAAAATTTTCGTATGAAATTTCTATCCTTACGAGTTCCTACAAATTTCTTATAAATCAAAAGACCCGAGTCTTTTCATGGCAACACAGGAAATGGAATGTTGGAAACCCGGCACAGCGTCAGAACCCTCCATCCGCTCCAGTCATTACACGACGTGGTCTCCCAAAAAAAAAACTCACACGGGGTGAAGTAAAGTAAGAGGAAGAGCTGGTACGAGATGTGTTGCTTGGAGTGTGCCTAAATTCTGCCCCGAAAAGAAGCCTATACCAACACAGAGAGGAACAGAAAGCACAGAGGAAAGCGAGAGCATGCCATGGACGTCGCAAAAGCGGCTCATCCCGAGCAGCATCACTTCATCACGGGAAGCCCCTCGCCGAAGCTGCTAAAGCCGGAGCCTTTCGCTGCCGATCTCCTCTAGCCTCTCCGCCCTCCTCCTCTCCCGGAGAGCCCCTCGCCGCCCGCTCCAACAAGCCGCGAGGCGCCAAAAATAAACCCGTACTGCCTCTCTCCGCCCGATCCTCGCGGAGGCGGTCGATGGAGGTTGCCGCGGTGGGAGAGCCGGCGCCCGCGGGCGAGTGGCTGGAGGAGCGCGGCGTGGACGCCGTGTACCTCCCCAGGCTGATCGCCGGCGTCATCTCCGGCGCGCTCACCGGCCTCTTCGCTCTCGGTAATTGATCGCTGGCACCTCTCCTCTCTCGCGTGCTCTCGCCGGCCGGTCTTGTTGGGCGCACTCCGCCATGGCCCCGATTATGTTTTCTGAATTCTGATTGGTGCATGCTCTGTGGTGTGTTATTAAGCTGGAGCATTGACCGGCGCCGTCACCGGCGCGCTGGCGGGCAGGGCCTCCGACAGCGGCGTTCTCCGCGGAGCTGGATTGGGAGCCATCGCCGGGGCCGTCCTCTCCATCGAGGTTCTCGAGGCGTCTCGCGCGTACTGGTGCTCGGACCGGCTCGGCACGTGCTCCATGGTCAGTAACATTAAGCTTCTTCCACCGCCTTGATGCTATCACAATTCAGAATTTCAGATCGTCTGTTGTGGCAATCAGTTCCATAATGTTTTCCCAAGATGATATCTGGTGATCATGTACATGTTCTCTGCTTGTTGGCCTGAATGCCTTGTGCCACAATCCCAACTGCCTATTGGTAGATCGTTGTAGCTTTAGGTTCTGCTACTAGCTGGTGTGATTTTTATTCTAAAAATGCTAAAGTTATATTGATTGACGCGAAGTTTTATGTTGATATGTTGTGCCATTTGGTAGAAAAAAAGGGCGAGTTCTATGTGTTTCATATTTATATATACATATTTGCTACCACTTGTTCTTTTTGGATGTGCCACATACGCTCGGATTTTCCTTCGATTATTTTTCGGACATATTTTGCTACTCATTATTTTAGTTCCATAAAGTAGTGTTCAAAATTAGTGTGGGTGTGGGTGTACCTACACCCGAGCTCAACCACATCTTTCCCTAACTACACTACTAGGTATCATTATTTGCAAGGATCCACACGCCTCTAAGAAAGTTCATGAATTCATTTCTTCAGGCAGATTTCATAGAGCAGCTCCTCCATGCCCGGTTTGTGCAACAGCAGCTCGGATCCTCGGCACACATGGCGTACCGTTGGCAGGTCAGTTTCAGTATTATCAACCTCATCGTCCACGACAACGTTTGCCACAGAAACCGAGAGAGAAATGGCACCAAACCGATGGTGATGTATACATGAGTGTTGCTTGTCGAGTGTGGTGCATTTGGTGAAGGAATTAAATCAGATTGAATGGCCAGCACTGCAAAAAGGGCGGTGTTGGATTCAGGCAATCAATGGCGGTCCCGTCGTGCGTTGTTGCTGCGTCTGTACTGAATTTTGGATTGGTTTTTTTCTTCATCAAACAGCTCAGCATACCGGATTTCGGGCACGATGATGTGTACGACATCTTCGGGGACATGTCGTCGAGGGGGCTGTCGCGGGAGGCACTGGAGAAATTACCGCACTACGTGGTGGCTCAGGGCAAATCGGGTGAAGACCTGTCTTGTGCCATCTGTCTACAGGTACAATTATCCTCTCGCATAGTTTGCCCTTCATTTTGTTAAAAGGTAAATACTGTATATTTTTCCTAAGGAAAAGACAGGCGCACCGTCGGTTTCATTAACAACGGAAACGGGGAACAAACCGGTTCATAATTTTACAGAAGAACCCAGAAAACAAGGAGTCGAAAAACTACATTATGTTAAAGTTAATGTGCCTCCCATAATTTCATAAAAGGAAGCGAAAATTAAGCTATGTACCATTGGGTCATAAATGGTTGTTAGATAGATCACTGTCTTGACACTCCATAGCTGAGTACTTAGTACTTTACCACTAGGTGGTTGCATGTTGATCAGTGTGCTGGAGATCCATAGCAGAGTACCTACCAGTCGACCACTAGGTGGTTACTACTATTTTCCAGCTGGTTGTCAGCGATGATTTATCTGGTACTAAATCTAAGATGAAACTTTGTGGTAAAGACTAAGGTTCAGAGAGTCTTCTGCAACAAAATTCACCTATAGTACTCTTTTTTTATTTTTGCGGGGGACCTATAGTACTCTGAAAACTCACCTAGGACCAAAGCGTTTCCTTCACTGTGACATTAAACCACAATACCATGATTGGGCAATGAATGCAGAGAGGTGCAACAACCACCACGTTTATGTCTTCATTAGATTTTTATAAAAGCAATTGCCATTATCGGATTTCATACCAATTTTTGCCTGCTACTAAATGCAATGCGGTTGGTATTTGCTTTATGTCGTTTTCCATCATTATCTCTCCTTTTCCATCTTAACAGTGTGACCCCTGATCTTAATAGTGTGATTCCTGATCTTAATAGTATGATTCTTGATCTTGTAGGATATGGTAGCTGGTGAGATGGCGAGAAGGTTGCCCACTTGCTCCCATGCTTTTCATCAGCTCTGCGTGGACAAATGGCTCACTAGCCACGGTTCATGCCCTGTGTGTCGGCAACATGTGTAACGTACATAGGTATACATTGCTTACGATCTGGGTTCTCTGCCCTAGGAGTTAGTTGTGTAAAATGTCTGCTCCTATGCAATGTAGAAAGAGAGGGGAGAGAGATCAGTATGCACACACAGCGTTGTAAATTAGATTAATCTGTCTATTTTACTCCAAGGCTCCAAGCAAGTGGATATGTACATCTGGTATTTTCTTTTACATTAAGGGCGAATGTAAAGTTGAACAACATGCACGGCTGCCATAGGATGTATACACGCCATTTTAGAATGTGGTCAATCCTGATTGATGTATCTCTGCTGCATCCTATATATGTGAATGAAATGAGTTCTGTACATTTTTTTGTAGTACAAGATATATGTACATGTTCTACTAAACATGGTATCTATCGCAAGTCGATCCTAAACCCTAGCCGCCGCCGCTTCCGCACCCGCGCGCCGTCCCCGGGCGGTCGGACTCCATGACCGCCGCCGGGGGCCGCGCCGCCCGTATCTAGGGTTCGTCCGCCGGTCGTGTTGACCGGCTGCCCTAGAAAGTCTTTTTCCCGATCCTTTGATCCGGGCTTTCTCTCTCTCGCCGGTCGCTTTGATCGGCGTCTACTTTTTGGTTTTCCGGTCTATGTGATCCGGTTTGCGTCGCCCACCGCCGCCGTCGACCCCGTGCGCCTCTACTCCAACAACGGCGCAATCGGCCGGCTTCTTCACCGACCAGGTGGCCTCGCGCGTCGTCCGCGCGTCTGCCAGTCGGTCGCCTCGACCCGGCGGCCTCGCGCGTCGTCCGCGCGTCTGCCAGTCGGTCGCCTCGACCCGGCGGCCTCGCGCGTCGTCCGCGCGTCGGCCCGCCGGGCGCCCCGACTCGGCAGCCTCGCGTCATGCGGCGGCCCTTCGCGCGCCGGCCCGCCCGTCGATTTACGCCAGCCGTCACCGCCCTGCTCCGACCGGGACTCCTGCATCACCCCGACCCGGCGGCCTCGCGTCATGCAGCGGCCAATCATAGCCGCCCTGCTAACCGCCACCGCCGGCTTCATCTCGGACTCCGTCACCACCACGCCTCCACCGAGCGGCGTCCCCGACCTCGCGTGCGATCGGCTTGATCACCCACTCGCCGCCGCGATCCGCCTCATCTACGCCGCGCGACCGACCTGGCCCGTCGGTTACGCGCGCCTTCGCAGGTCCCGTGAAGATCGTCCCCGAGTTCAGCACGCCTCTCCATCGATCGAGTATCGGGCTGCCGCTGCGTCGCCCCCTCGGGCCGCAGCGCCGCCGCCCCGTGGTTATTCTCCCGGCTGCACCGACCCGCATCACCGCGGCGTTGCCCCTTCGGGCCGTAGTGCCGCGGCCCGCGGTCCCCCGCCGCCACGAGGGAATCCGCTCTAGGCCGTCCCATGGATGCATCGACCCTCGCGCCGCCGCTGCGTCGCCCCGTCGGGCCGTAGCGAGCGTGGCACGCCGTCCACGCCGCCATCCCGAGGTTGTCCCCGCGGCTGCACCGACTCGCGAACCGCCTTTGTGTCGCCCCTTCGGGCCGTAGCGTCACGGCCCGCGGTCCCCGCCGCCGCCCTGAGGTCTTCCCACCGTCGCCCCGACCCGCCTGCCGCCGTTGCGTCGCCCCTTCGGGCCGTAGTGCCGCGGCCCGCAGTCCACTCCGCCGTCACCGCGCGTCGACCTCCCGTGGTATGCGCCGCGCCGTCTCCCTTGGTGCGGGAACGCCACCGTCCGCGCCGGTCTTCGTCACGCTGTTAGGGTTCTTCGCCTACTTCGAGCACCGCCGCCGCACTCCTAACCTAGCCGCCGCCGCCGCTCTTCTTTGGCTGCCGCCGCGGCTACCTCCGTAGATGTCGCCGCCGCCCGTCCACCCCACTTCGTCTTCGTCCAGCACCAGCTCGTCGCCAGCGTCGCCGTCATCTACCCCGACCACTTCGTCTACTCCGACCACCGTTGGCGACATCGGCCCCGCACGATGGACGCCGCAATCGTCGTCGAGTTCTTCTCTGCTGGCCCCTCAGCCTTCTCCGACATGGCGTACAGCTCGTGTAGGTCCCTCGTCTACACATGCCCGGTGCTGGCAACACCGATGCGTGCCTTCATCCCCGACGTGTCCCCAGGCCTGGCAAGCCTGGTCAGCGCTTCGTCAACTTCGTCTTCGTCCGTCTACGCATGCCCGATACTGGCAACATCGGTGCGTGCCTTCGTCCACGATGTGTCCCCGGGCTTGGCAAACCCGCCGCGATGCGTCATCAACAACATCTTCTCCCCGGCGCACCACAACTTCGACACCACTGCGCCCATGCTAACTCGTCGCCCCCTTGCGCCCGTGGCTCCATGGCGACTTCCTCGACACCGGCTACCCCGACTCGACATCGACCATGGCATTCTTCGCACGGCTAGCTCGACCACGGCTCCACCACCCACGCTCTCGGCTACATCGACAAACGGCACAAAGGCTACCGCTTGCTTGAGCAACCTTGTTGGTTTCCACTCCAGCCACGACTTTCGCGATGCGTCGACCGTTACGACTGTGGGGGGTGTCCGTCGGCTTCCCTTCGGATTCTTCTCTAGTCTCACCGTCTGCACCGCTACCGTTGTGACTGCAGGGGGATGTTGAGTATAATGTTTATTAAGAAAGACGAGATAGACTAGGATTTGTTCTGTCTTGTCTTGTACTCCAAGTAGATCATTGTACTCCTATATATATGCCCACGAGGCTCAAGCAATACATTAAACTATTCCACCAAATCTCTCTTTCCCTTCTAACACACATGAGGGAGCGGATTGACTGCATTTTCTTTTATTCATAATATGCTTTTTGGGTGGTCTAGCGCACTTGTTACACCTCCAAGGGTCGCGCCACCCTCCTCCACCACGCTGCTGCAGACCTGGCCTGGTGGTGGCAGCGGCGCTGAGAGGCCCAGGCCAGGAAGGAGTCCTTGGCAGGCAGTGGGCGGCCGGCGGCCGCCGTGCCCTAGGCGCGCGGTGGTGCTCTCAGAGACGGTGGCGCTGGAGTGGTGAAAGGAGGTGCAGGTCAGATCCGAATCACCCCAGATTCGATTTGGACTTTTGGGGCTGATTTCGCCGCACGACATTCCCCTGGTGCGGGTGAAGGCTGTCGTGGTGGATTTGGCTCTTGCACGTCATGGTTGGCTGCTGCGGCTCCTCGTCTGGGTGGATGGTGGCTATTTGGTCGCGCTTCCTCGGTAGTGTGGGTGAGGAAGGACCACGGCTACGTGGCTTCGTCGACAAGTTGCTGTGGTGATGGCGGTGTGAGGCTTCATGGACGGCTCTGCCTAATCCTCGGAGGGATGGAGATGCGTGGCATTACGGATGAAAATCTTGTCCGGTTGTAGCCGGGCCGACGGCGATGACGCCCATGGGTGTCATTCTCCTCCTTGGAGGCGTCGCCAAGTGTGTCGCCATCTTCCTCGTTCGCTTGGTGTTGGCAATTGTCTCTGAGCGAAAGCCTTGATTCGATGCTGGATCGGCATGATGGCGGCATCTTCGATGCCGTACCTTTGTTGGGAGCATCGTGCTGGGAGACATAGTCTAGAGGTCCTATGTTGAGCTCCTCCAGCGTTCGCCGTTGCCCTTGATCGTTCTTCTCTGGCGCAATGTACGGTCATCGTTGGTGATTCCAAGACGGCGCCTTCCTCGGGTCGGATCGAGTCCTGACATCCTCTTGCCACCTCCTTTAGGCATTAAGGGGGATGGTGTGTTGACTAGGGATGCTTGGCGGAAGCTGCTACTCTTCGGTGGTGACCAACGTCGGTCGAGACGCGACGAGGTTTTCGGTTTTGGGCAGGCTCTTTTGCTTTGTAGTTGCGTTGTCATTGGTGGTTGTCTTTGGATTAGCCGGATGTGGAGTTGATACTACGCTCGTTGTTCGCATCGAGTGGTATTCGTCTTGTACTTGCAATTCTCTTCTTCTATAAAGCTATGGTACACAATTTGCGTACTCTCGAAAAAAACACCTCCAAGGGTCTAGTGCATACAATATGCCTCCCTTGTGTTGCTAACGTGAGTAGGACATCATTTGATTCTCATAGTGAAAACCCTTTCGCAGCTGAAACATACTCCCTGCGTCCCATAATATAAGATGGTGCTTGCAAAGCGATCTTATATTATGGGACGGAGGGAGTACCTACTTTCATGGTAGAAACTCGAGTTTCTGTTCTAGTAACCTCATATATTTTTAGGACTGATGGCTCAGAGACACCTTTCCATAAGATCTTCTGCGAGATATATGCCTTATATATGGATAAGAAGTTAATGGTATCAGAAACTCTATACTACATTTAGTTTCCTCGCTATCTACAATTGTAGTAGCATCTAGGAGGATAGTGAAATCATTTCAAAAAAAAGAGGATACTGAAACCGAACCAAATATGGTGGCCCTTCCCTCCAAGCCTGACGATGTTATGGTGTTACCCATGGGTTTTAATCAAATATGCCGAATAGCAGGAGGGGTGAGGGTGAATAGGTGAGTATCAAAATTTAATTTCATTAGTTGATTTTAGAGGGATTTTGGAATAGTAAGCTCTCTAGAAATGGAACTAAGGTGGGCACCCTATATGATAATCTATTACAAGCAAGCAATGTACACAAGGTAAAGAAGCAAGCAAGGAATAAACACAAATTAATTAAACCTTAGGGGACGAAATAACCACAAAGTGTTGGAGATAAAGATGCATCCCAAAGTTCACACCCTTCGGTGCTAATCTCCGTTGGAAAGGTGAAAGAAAACATATCCCTTAACCGATAGCGAATGCCTCGCATTCTTCTTTGAGAGCGTCGGCAAACGAACATCTAAGCTCCCTCCACTAGTGGTTGTTCTTTGAGCGAATACCGAACCCTCACAAAATTTTCTGGAGCACTAATCCACAACTTGAAGCTCCCGAGTGATGCCAAACTGCGTAGAATTTGGCACAAACCCAAGAGTAACAAATCACACAAAGAACTTGTGTGTGTGTGTGTGCGCGCTCGCGTGGGAGGGGGGGGGGTCAAGATTTGGTTGGTGGAATCAAATATCTAGGTCCCTCTTTCTTTTCCTCTAAATAGTTAAACTTTGGGTGGCTATAGAGCGAGGAATGGGAGGTTAGAGGTGGCAACAATGGTGGAGCTTGAAGATCTGGTCAACAGCTCTCCTTGGGGGGGGGGGGGGGTGAAAGGATCGAGTAGAGGTGTCTAGAGGGCGGTTAATAGACTCTAATCAAGAAAAGTTGCAGTTTTTAATTTCCTTAAGTTGATGTGGAGTTTTGACACAAGTTTAAGCATTCACAATACATATCAAGCAAGCATGAAAAGGGTATGAGCAGCGGAAAGTAAAGCATGCAAGTTGCAAGAATGTAAAGGGATGCGATCGGAGTGTGCAAACGCAATTTGGAGACACGGTGACTTTTTATCCGTGGTTCCGATAGGTGGTGCTATCATACATCCACGTTGATGGAGACTTCAACCCACGAAGGGTAACGGTTGCGCGAGTCCACGGAGGGCTCCACCCACGAAGGGTCCACGAAGAAGCAACCTTGTCTATCCCACCATGGCGTGCACCCACGAAGGACTTGCCTCACTAGGGTAGATCTTCACGAAGTAGGCGATCTCCTTGCCCTTACAAACTCCTTGGTTCAACTCCCGAATTTTGACGGAGGCTCCCAAGTGACACCTAGCCAATCTAGGAGACACCACTCTCCAAGAAGTAATAAATGGTGTGTTGATGATGAACTCCTTGCTCTCGTGCTTCAAATGATAGTCTCCCCAACACTCAACTCTCTCTCATAGGATTGGATTTGGTGGAAAGAAGATTTGAGTGGAAAGCAACTTGGGGAAGTCTAGAGATCAAGATTTATGTGGTTGGAATGGGATATCTTGACCTCAACACAAGTGTAGGTGGTTCTCTCTTAGAAAATATGTGTTGGAAGTGTAGGCATATTCTGATGGCTCTCTCCACGAATGAAGAGTGGGTGGAGGGGTATATATAGCCTCCACACAAAATCTAACCGTTACACACAAATCACCAAACTTGGTGGGACCGATTCAAAGAACTCGGTCAGACCGATTTGGTTCATAATGTGACTGTTAGGAGTTTCGGTGGGACCGACATCTCAACTCGGTGGGACCGATTTCATTAGGGTTAGGGCATAACGTAATCTCGGTGAGACCGATACAAAAACTCGGTGACACCAATTTTGGTAATAGACAAACAGAGAGTTGGTCAGGCAAACTCGGTGGGACCGATTCGCTCATCTCGGTTAGACCGAAACGTTACGAAGGGGTGACAGAGAGTTTGCATTGCAATCTCGGTGCGACCGATTGCAAATTTCGGTGAGACCGTAATTATTGCAATAGGCAACAAAGAGTTTGCAATCCCATCTCGGTGAGACCGAGATCCCTATCGGTGAGACCGAGAAGACTAGGGTTTCTGGCAGTGGCTAGGAAAATTAAACTCGGTGGCACCGGATAGAAAGAATCGGTGGGGCCAAGTTTGACTTTTGGTTTGGGACATACGTGGATGTGAGAAAGTAGTTGAGGGCTTTGGAGCATATCATTAAGCACTTTGAGAAAGCAAGCCATTAAGCAACACCTCATCCCCTCTTAATAGTATTGGCTTTCCTACGGACTCAATGTGATCTTGGACCACTAAAATAGAAAATGTAGAGTCATGGGCTTTGAGCTTGAGCCAATCCTTTGTCCTCACCATCTTGAAGGGGTTCCACATCCTCTAGTCCATGCCACTCCATTGTTGAACTTATCTGAAACATACTAGGTAGAAGCGTTAGTCCAACAAGAGATATGTTGACATTAATTACCAAAATCACCCAGGGAGCACTTGTGCTTTCAGGGGGGGGGGGTGTATATATTGTCATTGTAGTGAAAATAACATCTGATTAGGCAATGTCATTACTAACTTGGTCAGAAAAGAGATTAGCGGGGGTGCGTAGAAAGGTCATCGTACCTAAAGAAAATTAACACATCAATATTTTTAATAGGTTCAGTCGCGTCAGTGTAGCATGACCTAGTCCTATGTTAGGTTGGAATTGAGAGAGGTTTGGGCGTATGTTTGTGTCAACCGTGCCTATTGGAGTCCTGGATTAGGGGGTGTTCGGGTAGTCGGAATATACCTTCTGCCGGACTCCTGGACTATGAAGATACAAGATTGAAGACTTCGTCCCGTGTCCGGATGAGACTTTCCTTGGCGTGGAAGGCAAGCTAGGCAATACGGATATCCAGATCTCCTACCATTGTAACCGACTTTGTGTAACCCTAACCCTCTCCGGTGTCTATATAAACCGAAGGGTCTTAGTCTGTAGGACAACTCCAACATACAACAATCATACCATAGGCTAGCTTCTAGGGTTTAGCCTCCTTGATCTCGTGGTAGATCTACTCTTGTACTACCCATATCATCAATATTAATCAAGTAGGACGTAGGGTTTTACCTCCATCAAGAGGGCCCGAACCCTGGGTAAAACATTGTGTTCCCTGTCTCCTATTACCATCCGCCTAGACGCACAGTTCGGGACCCCCTAGATCCGCCGGTTTTGACACCGACATTGGTGCTTTCATTGAGAGTTCCTCTGTGTCGTCGCTTTTAGGCCCGATGGCTCCTTTGATCGTCAACGATGATGCGGTCCAGGGTGAGACTTTTCTCCCCGGACAGATCTTCGTCTTCGGCGGCTTCGCACTGCGGGCCAATTCACTTGGCCACCTGGAGCAGATCGAAAGGTACGCCCCTGGCCATCAAGTCAGATTTGGAAGTTTAAATTACACGGCTGACATCCGCGGGGACTTGATCTTCGACAGATTCGAGCAACAGCCGAGCGCGCTGCACTGTCTCGATGGGCATGATCTAGCTTTGCCGCCGAACAGTGCCCTGGAGGCCGCACGCGCTTCGGTCTCAACCCTTAATTCGGAACCTACTGCGCCAATCGAGGATGAGTGGTTGGACGCCGCCTCGGGGGCTGCGATCTCAAAGGCGATCGAGCCGAACACCAGCCCCGCACTCCGCAAGGCCTGTGACTCTGAGGGGCCGGATTCCTCTCTGGACTCCGAGCCCTCCGTGCGCCTGCCGATCGAATCCGATTGGGCGTCGATCATGGAGTTAACCGCCGCAGACATCTTTCAGCACTCGTCCTTCGGCGACATTCTGAAATCGCTAAAGTCTCTCTCTTTATCAGGAGAGCCCTGGCCGGACTGCGGTCAGCAAGGTTGGGATACGGACGATGAAGAAATTCGAAACCCACCCACCACCCATTTGGTAGCCACCGTCGACAATTTAAACGACGTGCTCAACTTCGACTCCAAAGACATCGACGGTATGGACGACGATGCAGGAGATGCATATGAACCAACGCCTACGGGGCATGGTACATCCACCTCATCTCATGATGTGTACATGGTGGATACACCTAAAGGAAGCAACAACGAGGAACACGGGGAGGCAACGAGGGATCGATCTCTCAAAAAGCAATCAAAGCGGCGGTGTAAACGCCGCCCCAAGCCCCGCCTCGACACAGACCCTGCCACAGAGCAGGACGAGCCAGCAGACGACGAGCATGCCCTAGAACAATCATCCGAACAGGGCAACCCGGACAAAGAAACCGAACAGCCCGTCCCTGGCAAAAACGGCATTCCAGGCGACCTTACGCCGGATAAGGCCACGGAGCAGAAGAACCTCCACAAACGGCTCGTTGCAACCGCACGTAGCCTGAAAAAGCAGAAGCGGAAGCTAAAAAATGCGGAAGATGCAATCAGAATCAGATGGAGCAAAGTAATCAACACCGCAGACAAATACGGTGACAGTCGCCGCACTAAAAGCTATCCGAAGCAAAAGCTACTGCCTGAATTCGACGAAGAGGCCTTAGAGCCCTCGCACTCAAAAAGTAAGAAAGCCACCCGGTCGGATAGACGACCCCATGGCTAGCATAAAGCGGCAAGAGGCGCCGCACTTAAGCCGGCATGCGACCCACTTAAGGATTCGCATAAAAAACATGGCCCAGCCAGGTCCATTTATGGGCCAAGAAAGCAAGCTCTCATAAGCAATGCAATAAAGCAAGTATCCGAATCCTGCACACCCAAATACAGGGGCGCCGCACATCCCCTATGTTTCACCGATGAGGTCCTGGATTATGAATTTCCAGCGGGATTCAAACCCGTAAACATAGAGGCATACGACGGAACAACAGACCCTGGAGTCTGGATCGAGGATTATATCCTCCACATACATATGGCCAGAGGAGATGACCTCCACGCCATAAAATATTTACCCCTCAAGCTTAAAGGGCCAGCCCGACATTGGCTCAAAAGCCTTCCTGAAAACACAATTGGAAGTTGGGAAGAGCTCGAGGACGCTTTCCGAGCAAATTTTCAAGGGACTTATGTCCGCCCTCCGGACGCAGACGATCTGAGTCACATAATTCAACAACCCGGAGAGTCATCTCGGCAATTCTGGAACAGATTTCTTACTAAAAAGAATCAGATAGTTGACTGTCCGGACACCGAAGCCCTAGCAGCTTTTAGGCACAACGTCCGAGACGAATGGCTCGCCAGACACCTCGGCCAAGAAAAGCCAAGGTCAATGGCCGCATTGACAAGCCTCATGACCCGCTTTTGCGCAAGAGAAGACACCTGTTTGGCAAGGTGTAGCACCAGCCACCCAAGTGCATCCGAAACTAGGGCAGGAAATGGAAAACTGCGACACAACAAGGATCGTCGCCGGACTAAGGAAAACAGTCCGAAGAGCACGTCAGTCAACGCCGGATTCAAAAGCTCACGGCAGAATCAGAAAAAGCTGCCCCTCCTGGATAACAGAGATGATTTATCCAACCTAAACAAAATCCTGGACAGAATATGTCAAATACGCATTACTCCTAGGAAGCCTGTTAACCATACCCACAGAGATTGTTGGGTCTTCAAACAATCCGGCAGACTCAACGCCGAACAAAATGGGCTCGACACACCAAGCGAAGACGATGACGAACCCCAAAAGCAGAGCACCAGGAAACAAAAGAATTTTCCACAAGAAGTAAAAACAGTAAACTTACTTCACATTGCAAAACGCACGGCACCCATAAAGGTACGCGCCATACGGCCTATCCCAAAGGAGTCTCGCCACTGGTTGTCAAAACCAATCGTCTTTGATCATGTGGACTATTCTAGAAGTATCAGGAAGGCAGGTTGGACTGCCTTGGTACTCGATCCAATAATTGACGGACTCCACTTTATAAATGTCCTGATGGACGGTGGCAATGGTCTAAACCTGATATACCAGTATACAGTCCGCCATATGGGGATAGACCCAAAAAGAATTCGCCATAGCAAAACCTCCTTTCAAGGGGTAATGCCAGGTCCGGACACCCATTGCATGGGTTTCCTCTGGCTCAGAGTTATATTCGGCTCTACCGATAACTTCCGCCGCGAAAAGCTAACTTTCCACATTGTCCCATTCTCAAGTCGCTATCAAGCACTACTGGGACGCGAAGCTTTCGCCCGCTTTAACGCAATACCGCATTATGCATCTCTTACGCTTAAGATGCCCGGTCCCCGAGGCATCATCTCTTTGAAGGGGAAGCATTGAGTGCGCCTCCCCCGAGCGGAGGATTGTGCGGCCGCTTTAACAGCCCCACAATAAAACGACTTCTCCAGCCAAAACATCTGAACATGTCATTAAGACCATGTACACGGATAGACGAGTCCGGCACAAAAGTATCATCGATAAAAGGCTCAGTGGCCATAAACCCCTGCCCTAGGGGCTCCGCACATATAAAATAAGAGACAATAAAGCTCAATTTTACATATTTTACTTTATACTTTGTTTATTTAATATAACTTTTGTTCGGCACGACCTTTTTTCAACTTAGTTCTTCTCTTTCACAGATAATTATCATGCTGCGCCCCTCTAGGATACGGCACAACGGAGACATAGGCGCAGACGTGCAACAGGGACCCGTTACAAGGATTCTTTTCAGAATTAAGACCCTGCGTAAACCTTTTTAACTGTCTCTTGTTGGTAGACATCCCCTGGTTCTCTGTAGTATAACCAAGGAGTAGGCTGGCGTCTTGGCATGTGGCCACGTCAGAATTTCTGCGCATACCTGGACACTAGGGGCATATACCTAAGAGCGTTATTTCGCCCGCTCTCATAAAGACCAAATACCTTAGGGAGTGTTTGGCGTCGCGAGTTTGGCCTTATATGTATCAGCTCCGAATCATGTCTTTGGTCAAATGTTGGGTTGCCCGGCTCCTGTGTTCGTCTGCCTTACGTTCCGCTCTATCGGCTAAGGCGGCACCAGGAAAATTACTGCGATTGTGCCCCGGTTCGGCCAGGCGAGCACCTCAGTAGAGAAAGCCGAAAACTGACTGTCATGATATAGTGTGAGACTGGTCAACCACTCGATGACTCTCCGGAATCTATAGGACTCCTCCGCATTAACGAAGGGCCGTTTCCCGGCCAGGCATACACGCGCCCTGAACTCGGGCAAGCGCAGTTGCCACCAGGGGCTATCTAAGTAGTCTCACTATCAAGCTCCTATGGCTAAGTGAAAGTGTTAAAGCATTATAGTCCGGTTGCCTAGCTCGCTGCGCTATCACCTCCTTTGTAGGACCAAGACGTTGGATTAAGTGTGAAAATGCGCATTCTGCGAGCACCCCCGCACTATGTGCATGGGGGCTGAAGCCAACGACTGCCATATTTCAGATTATATATATATTTTTAAACGGTCGCACAGGAGGTGTTACAATACTTGCAGGCACAAGTATAAAAAGTTCCTAAAATTTATCAAACTACCGCCTTACAATGGCACATGCTATTCTAACATAGCATCCTTCGAGCACTGCGTCTCAATTACACGACCGCCTTCAAGGACTTCCTGGAAATAGTGCTCTAAGGGTACTCGGCTTTTGTCTGAATCTTGGGATGCAACAACGGTGGTCTCCATCTCCGCCCAGTATGTCTTGACACGGGCAAGAGCCATCCGTGAGTCCTCTATGCATGCTGACCTTTTCATTGCATTGATAAGTGGCACCGCACCAAGGAATTGCTGCACCAAACCGAAGTAACTCTTCGGCTCCGATCTCCCCGGCCACAGATGACTCATGATGCACTTCATGGAGAGTCCGGACAACCTATTCAGCTAGGCCCATTCGGCCAGACGATCGGCCGCTGACAGTGGACGCTGTGGATTGTGAAACTGCGACCAAAAGAGTTTCTCCACTTCGCGATCTTCTTGATCACGAAAGTGTTCGGTCGCATCAGCAGCACTCGCCACCAAATCCAGATAGGTGTCCGTCGTACTCCATAGCCGGTCCAGCGGAGCATGCTCAGGATCACAAAACTTCCTTTGCAGTATAAAGGGCTTTCCAGCCGTGATCTCTCCGGCTTCGCGAAGCTCCTCCCTCGCAGCTCTCATCGCAGAGCGAGCATCCTTGGCATCAGCAACGGCTTTCTCTAAGTCCGTCTGTTCCGCCCGATCTTCTCTTTCTACAAGCTTGCAACGGTCAGCAATGCTCTTTAGCTTCACGGCCATCTCGGCCATCTCTTTCTTGCTTCGGCAGTAAGCAGCCTGTTCGGCTCTCAGCTCTTCAAGGGCCTTCTTGGCAGCCGCATCACTTTTTCTGGCTTGTTCCTTAGCTCGGGCAAGTTCCGCCCGAAGACTCTCCACGGCGGCCGCACCATCTGCGTCAAGCACACACATGTAAGATACTGGCATAAAGCTCCTCTTACTAGGTGCCGCCCGAGGAATTACATACCTTGAGCCTCATCAAGCTGCTTGTTGACGAGCGTGATGTCGGCATCTGCCACGTCAAGTTGCCGCTTTAGCTCGGCAAAATCATCAGTCCGGCTGCATTCCAGACAATTCGCCCCCTACATACAATGGCGCTATTTTAGACCTGAGATTGTGATCCTCTGCGCGCCATCACTTTTGACAACGCACAGAGTCTCAGGGGCTACTATCTACACAGGGTGCATCTTATTAATGCGCAACTGCTAGAAAAGGTACATTATTTCACGTACCTCAAAACCTGTCAGTAAACTTCTGACAGCCTCGTGCAATCCACTATCCGCGGACGAGATCCTTTCAATCACCGTGCCCATCAACGCACGGTGCTCCTCTGAAATAGAGGCTGGCCCTAGCAGATTCTTTAGCTCCTCCGACCGAGCACTGGACGGTGCCGGATTCGTCCTCTGGCCTCTTTCAAAGGCCGGACGCGGAGAACCTTGGGGGGCCCTGTGGCTACCTGCCGCCCCTGCCGGATTCGGAGAAGCCCTCCGCGATGACACCGCAGGGTCGCCCGCCTCGCTAGGTGGTACGGCAGGGGGAGGCGTCCCACTCTCCATCATCTCTGGAAGAAGGTCCCCCGAAGACGAGCTCTGCTGAGAAGGGCTGAGGTCCGAATTACAAGGTAAAATTTCGGTTAATCTTCACAGATATAAAGCAAGGATATCTCTCTCAAAAAATGATCTCTCTCTACTTACGGCTCGCTGGAGGGCTGGTCCCCTTGAGGGCATAGTTCGGCCGAGGTATCCCCTGGCGTAGGACCCGCTGACAAGGATTCCCCCCCCCCCCGCTTTGAGGCCATAGTCTCCGGGTCTTCAGAGGCGGTCCTTTTCCTCCCCGGAGGAGAGGAATTTTCAGTTCCTTCCCTCCGAACAGCCTCCTTCGATGAGGCCGTAGCTTCCTTGTCCCCTCCCTCACTTTCCTTCAAAGGCACAATCTTCAACATCCTGACTAGGATGGAATCCGGCCTAGTCTCAGGGAGGGGAGCCGGACACCATATCAGCTTTGCTTTCGCTATCCACTCCTGTTTAAAAGGATAGCTCTCTTAGGGGCAAGTTTATGACAATATATGGATAACGAGTCCGGGCACAAGGCTACTCACTTGAGTATCCGGGCGATTGCAGCTTAGACCTGCATCCTCGGTCAAATCCGGACACATTGCTTGTGATCCAAAGAACAGTTTATACATCTCCGCGGGCGTCGCGCCCATGAAATACTGGAGAGCTCGCGGTCCCTCCGGATTAAACTCCCACAGGCGAAGGAAGCGACGTTTGCCAGGGAGGGTTCGGCGAATCAACATGACCTGTGTCACTTTGACCAGGCTGAGGTCTCTCTCTAAGAGATCCCTGATGCGGCCCTGCAACAAGGGCACGTCCTTGGACGGCCCCCAGTCTAGTCCTTTATTGACCCATGACGCTAACTATGGTGGGGGACCCGAGCGAAAGGCAGGTGGCGCCACCCACTTGGTGCCTGAGGGAGTCCTGGATTAGGGGGTGTTTGGGTAGCCGGACCATACCTACTGCCGGACTCCTGGACTATGAAGATACAAGATTGAAGACTTTGTCCCGTGTCCGGATGGGACTTTCCTTGGCGTGGAAGGCAAGCTAGGCAATGCGGATATTCAGATCTCCTACCATTGTAACCGACTTTGTGTAACCCTAACCCTCTCCGGTGTCTATATAAACTGGAGGGTTTTATTCCGTAGGACAACTCCAACATACAACAATCATACGATAGGCTAGCTTCTAGGGTTTAGCCTCCTTGAAGTCGTGGTAGATCTACTCTTGTACTACCTATATCATCAATATTAATCAAGCAGGACGTAGGGTTTTACCTCCATCAAGAGGGCCCGAACCTGGGTAAACATTGTGTTCCCTGTCTCCTGTTACCATTCTTCTAGACACATAGTTCGGGACCCCCTACCCGAGATCCGCCGGTTTTGACACCGACATTGGTGCTTTCATTGAGAGTTCCTCTGTGTCGTCGCTTTTAGGCCCGATTGCTCCTTTGATCGTCAACGATGATGCGGTCCAGGGTGAGACTTTTCTCCCCGGACAGATCTTTGTCTTCGGCGGCTTCGCACTGCGGGCCAATTCGCTTGGACACCTGGACAAAATCAAAAGCTACGCCCTTGGCCATCAGGTCAGATTTGGAAGTTTAAATTACACGGCTGACATCCGCGGGGACATGATCTTTGACGGATTCGAGCCACAGCCGAGTGCGCCGCACTGTCTCGATGGGCATGATCTAGCTCTGCCGCCGAACAGTGCCATGGAGGCCGCACGTGCTTCGATCTCGACCCTTAATTCGGAACCTACTGCGCCAATCGAGGATGAGTGGTTGGACGCCGCCTCGGGGGCTGCGATCTCAAAGGCGATCGAGCCGAACACCAGCCCCGCACTCCGCAAGGCCTGTGACTCCGAGGGGCCAGATTCCTCTCCGGACTCCGAGCCCTCCGCGCGCCTGCCGATCGAATCCGATTGGGCACCGATCATGGAGTTCACCTCCGCGGACATCTTTCAGCACTCGCCCTTCGGCGACATTCTGAAATCACTAAAGTCTCTCTCTTTATCAGGAGAGCCCTGGCCGGACAACGGTCAGCAAGGTCGGGATACGGACGCTGAAGAAATTCAAAACCCACCCACCACCCATTTGGTAGCCACCGTCGACAATTTAAATGACGTGCTCAACTTCGACTCCAAAGACATCGACGGTATGGACGACGATGCAGGAGATGCATATGAACCAACGCCTATAGGGCATGCGACATCCACCTCATCTCATGATGTGTACATGGTGGATACACCTAAAGGAAGCAACAACGAGGAACACGGGGAGGCAACGAGGGATCGATCTCTCGAAAAGCAATCAAAGCGGCGGCATAAACGCCGCCCCAAGCCCCTCCTCGACACAGACCCTGTCATAGAGCAGGACGAGCCGGCAGACGACGAGCATGCCCTAGAACAATCATCCGAACAGGGCAACCCGGACAAAGAAACCGAACAGCCCGTCCCTGGCAAAAACGTCATTCCAGACGACCTTACACCGGATAAGGCCACGGAGCAGAAGAACCTCCACAAACGGCTCGTTGCAACCGCACATAGCCTGAAAAAGCAAAAGCGGAAGCTAAAAACTGCGGAAGATGCAATCAGAATCAGATGGAGCAAAGTAATCAACACCGCAGACATACACGGCAACAGACGCCGCACTAAAAGCTATCCAAAGCAAAAGCTACTACCTGAATTCGACGAAGAGGCCTTAGAGCTCTCGCACTCAAAAAGTAAGAAATCCACCCAATCGGATAGACGACCCCATGGCCAGCATAAAGCGGCAAGTGGCGCCGCACTTAAGCCGGCGTGCGACCCACTTAAGGATTCACATAAAAAAGATGGCCCAGCCGGGTCCATTTATGGGCCAAGAAAGCAAGCTCTCGTAAGCAATATAATAAAGCCAGTATCCGAATCCGGCACACCCAAATACAGGGGCGCCGCACATCCCCTATGTTTCACCGATGAGGTCCTGGATTATGAATTTCCAGCGGGATTCAAACCCGTAAACATAGAGGCATACAACGAAACAACGGAACCTGGAGTCTGGATCGAGGATTATATCCTCCACATACATATGGCCAGAGGAGATGACCTCCACGCCATAAAATATTTACCCCTCAAGCTTAAAGGGCCAGCCCGGCATTGGCTCAAAAGCCTTCCTGAAAACACAATTGGAAGTTGGGAAGAGCTCGAGGACGCTTTCCGAGCAAATTTTCAAGGGACTTATGTCCGCCCTCCGGACGCAGACGATCTAAGTCACATAACTCAACAACCCGGAGAGTCAGCTCGGCAGTTCAGGAACATATTTCTTACTAAAAAGAATCAGATAGTCAACTGTCCCGACGCCGAAGCCCTAGCAGCTTTTAGGCACAACATCCGAGACGAATGGCTCGCTAGACACCTCGGCCAAGAAAAGCCAAGATCAATGGCCGCATTGACAAGCCTCATGACCTGCTTTTGCGCAGGAGAAGACAGCTGGTTGGCAAGATGTAGCACCAGCGACCCAAGTACATCCGAAACTAGGGATGGAAACGGAAAACCACGACGCAACAAGGATCGTCGCCGGACTAAGGAAAACAGTCCGAAGAGCACGACAATCAACGCCGGATTCAAAAGCTCATGGCAGAATCAGAAAAAGCTGACCCTCCAGGATAACAGAGATGATTTATCCAACCTAAACAAAATCCTGGACAGAATATGTCAAATACACAGTACTCCTATGAAGCCTGCTAACCATACCCATAGAGATTGTTGGGTCTTCAAACAATCTGGCAGACTCAACGCCGAACAAAAGGGGTTCGACACACCAAGCGAAGACGATGACAAACCCCAAAAGCAGAGCACCAGGAAACAAAAGAATTTTCGACAAGAAGTAAAAACAGTAAACTTACTTCACATTACAAAACGCGCGGCACCCATAAAGGTACGCGCCATACGGCCTATCCCAAAGGAGTCTCACCACTAGTTGTCAAAACCAATCGTCTTCGATCATTTAGACTATTCTAGAAATATCCGGAACGCAGGCTAGACTGCCTTGGTACTCGATCCAATAATTGACGGACTCCACTTTATAAATGTCCTGATGGACGGCGGCAGTGGTCTAAACCTGATATACCAGGATACAGTCCGCCATATGGGGATAGACCCAAAAAGAATTCACCATAGCAAAACCTCCTTTCAAGGGGTAATGACAGGTCCGGACACCCATTGCATGGGTTCCCTCCGGCTCAGAGTTATATTCATCTCTACCGATAACTTCTGTCGCGAAAAGCTAACTTTCCACATTGTCCCATTCTCAAGTCGCTATCAAGCACTAGTGGGACGCGAAGCTTTCGCCTGCTTTAACGCAATACCGCATTATGCATCTCTTACCCATAAGATGCCCGGTCCACGAGGCATCATCTCTTTGATGGGGAAGCATTGAGTGCGCCTCCCCCGAGCGGAGGATTGTGCGGCCGCTTTAACAGCCCCACAATAAAATGGCTTCTCCAGCCAAAACATCTGAACAGGTCATTAAGCCATGGACACGGATAGACGAGTCCGGCACAAAAGTATCATCGATACAAGGCTTAGTGGCGATAAACCCCTGCCCTAGGGGCTCCGCACATATAAAATAAGAGACAATAAAGCTCAATTTTACATATCTTACTTTATACTTTGTTTATTTATTATAACTTTTGTTTGGCACGACCTTTTTTCAACTTAGTTCTTCTCTTTCACAGATGATTATCGTGCTGCGCCCGTCCAGGATACGGCACAACGGAGACACAGGCGCAGACGTGCAGCAGGGACCCGTTACAAGGATTCTTTTCAGAATTAAGACCCTGCGTAAACCTTTTTAACTGTCTATTGTTGATACACATCCCCTGGTTCTCTGTAGTATAACCAAGGAGGAGGCTGGCGTCTTGGCATGTGGCCACGTCAGAATTTCTGCGCGTACCTGGACACTAGGGGCTTATACCTAAGAGCGTTATTTCGCCCGCTCTCATAAAGACCGAATACCTTAGGGAGTGTTCGGCATCGCGAGTTTGGCCTTATATGCATCAGCTCCGAATCATGTCTTTGGTCAATTGTTCGGTTGCCCGGCTCCTGTGTTCGGCTGCCTTACGTTCTGCTCTACCGGCTAAGGCGGCACCAGGAGAACTACTACGATTGTGCCCCGGTTCGGCCAGGCGAGCACCTCAGTAGAGAAAGCCGAAAACTGACTGTCATGATATAGCGTGAGACTGGTCAACCACTCGATGACTCTCCGGAATCTATAGGATTCCTCCGCATTAACGAAGGGCCGTTTCCCGGCCAGGCATACACGCGCCCCGAACTCGGGCGAGCGCAATTGCCACCAGGGCCTATCTAAGTAGCCTCACTGTCAAGCTCCTATGGCTAAGTGAAAGTGTTAAAGCATTATAGTCCGGTTGCCTAGCTCGTTGCGCTATCACCTCCTTTGTAGGACCAAGACGTTGGATTAAGTGTGCAAATGCGCGTTCTGCGAGCACCCCCGCACTATGTGCGTGGGGGCTGAAGCCAACGACTGCCATCTTTCAGATTATATATATATATTTTTAAACAGCCGCACAACAGATGTTACAATACCTGGAGGCACAAGTATAAAAAGTTCCTAAAATTTATCAAACTACCGCCTTACAATGGCACATGCTATTCTAACATAGCATCCTTCGAGCACTGCGTCTCTATTACACAAGCGCCTTCAAGGACTTCCTGGAAATAGTACTCGGAGGGTACTCGGCTTTTGTCCGAATCTCGGGATGCAACAACGGTGGTCTCCATCTCCGCCCAGTATGTCTTGACACGGGCAAGAGCCATCCGTGCGCCCTCTATGCATGCTGACCTTTTCATTGCATTGATAAGTGGCACCGCACCAAGGAGTTGCTGCACCAAACCGAAGTAACTCTTCGGCTCCAATCTCCCTGGCCATAGATGACTCATGATGCACTTCATGGTGAGTCCGGACAACCTATTCAGCTCGGCCCATTCGGCCAGACGATTGGCCGCTGACAGTGGGCGCTGTGGATTTTGAAACTGCGACCAAAAGAGTTTCTCCACTTCGCGATCTTCTTGATCACGAAAGTGTTCGGTCGCATCAGCAGCACTCGCCGCCAAATCCAGATAGGTGTTCGTCGTACTCCATAGCCGGTCCAGCGGAGCATGCTCAGGATCACAAAACTTCATCCGAAGTATAAAGGGCTTTCCAGCCGTGATCTCTCCGACTTCGCGA
Source organism: Aegilops umbellulata (assembly GCA_032464435.1). Taxonomy (NCBI): domain Eukaryota; kingdom Viridiplantae; phylum Streptophyta; class Magnoliopsida; order Poales; family Poaceae; genus Aegilops; species Aegilops umbellulata. Next base: position 72,488,617 of record CP136057.1, read on the forward strand.
AGCTCCTCCCTCGCAGCTCTCATCGCAGAGCGAGCATCCTTCGCATCAGCAATGGCTTTCTCTAAGTCCGTCTATTCCGCCCGATCTTCTCTTTCTAGAAGCTTGCAACGGTCAGCAACGCTCATTAGCTTCACGGCCATCTCGGCCATCTCTTTCTTGCTTCGGCAGTGAGCAGCCTGTTCGGCTCTCAGCTCTTCAAGGGCCTTCTCGGCAGCCGCATCACTTTTTCTGGCTTGTTCCTTAGCTCGGGCAAGTTCCGCCCAAAGACTCTCCACGGCGGCCGCACCATCTGCGTGAAGCACACACATCGTAAGATACTGGCATAAATCTCCTCTTACTAGGTGCCGCCCGAGGAATTACATACCTTGAGCCTCATCAAGCCGCTTGTTGACGAGCGTGATGTCGGCATCTGCCACGTCAAGTTGCCGCTTTAGCTTGGCAAAATCATCAGTCCGGTTGGATTCCGGACAATTCGCCACCTACATACAAAGGCGCTATTTTAGACCTGGGATTATGATCCTCTGCGCGCCGTCACTTTTGACAACACACAGAGTCTCAGGGGCTACTATCTACACAGGGCGCATCTTATTTATGCGCAACTGCCAGAAAAGGTACATTATTTCACGTACCTCAAGACCTGTCAGTAAACTTCTGACAGCCTCGTGCAATCCACTCTCCACGGACGAGATCCTTTCAATCACCGTGCCCATCAACGCACGGTGCTCCTCTGAAATAGAGGCTCGCCCTAGCAGATTCTTTAGCTCCTCCGACCGACCACTCGACGGTGCCGATATTGTCCTCTGGCCTCTTTCAAAGGCCGGACGCGGAGAACCTTGGGGGGCCCTGTGGCTACCTGCCGCCCCTGCCGGATTCGGAGAAGCCCTCTGCGACGACACCTTAGGGTCGCCCGCCTCGCTAGGTGGTACGGCAGGGGGAGGCGTCCCACTCTCCATCATCTCTGGAAGAAGGTCCCCCGAAGACGAGCTCTGCTGAGAAGGGCTGAGGTCCGAATTACAAGGTAAAATTTCGGTTAATCTTCACAGATATAAAGCAAGGATCTCTCTCTCAAAAATAAGATCTCTCTCTACTTACGGATCGCTAGAGGGCTAGTCCCCTTGAGGGCATAGTTCGGCCGAGGTATCCCCTGGCATAGGACCCTCTGACAAGGATGTTTTACTCCACTTTGAGGCCATAGTCTCCGGGTCTTCAGAGGCGGTCCTTTTCCTCCCCGGAGGAGAGGAATTTTCAGTTCCTTCCCTCCGAACAGCCTCCTTTGAGGAGGCCGTAGCTTCCTTGTCCCCTCCCTCACTTTCCTCCAAAGGCACAATCTTCAACATCCTGACTAAGACGGAATCCGGCCTGGTCTCAGGGAGGGGAGCCGGACACCTTATCAGCTTTGCTTTCGCTATCCACTCCTGTTTAAAAGGATAGCTCTTTTAGGGGCAAGTTTATGACAATATATGGTAAAGAGTCCGGGCACAAGGCTACTTACTTGAGTATCCGGGCGATTGCAGCTTAGACCTGCATCCTCGGTCAAATCCGGACACATTGCTTGCGATCCAAAGAACAGTTTATAAATCTCCACGGGCGTCGCGCCCATGAAATGCTGGAGAGCTCGCGGTCCCTCCGTATTAAACTCCCACAGGCGAAGGGAGCGACGTTTGCCGGGCAGGGTTCGGCGAATCAGCATGACCTGTGTCACTTTGACCAGGCTGAGGTCTCTCTCTAAGAGATCCCTGATGCGGCCCTACAACAAGGGCACGTCCTTGGACGGCCCCCAGTCTGGTCCTTTATTGACCCATGGCGCTAACTGTGGTGGGGGACCCGAGCGAAAGGCAGGTGGCGCCACCCACTTGGTGCCCCTGGGAGCGGTGATATAAAACCACTCCCTTTGCCATAAGCCGAGCTCCTCTTGAAAAGAGCCCTCGGGCCATGGAGCATCAGCATTCTTGCTTAAAACAGCGCCTCCGCACTCCGCGTGTCGTCCTTCAATCATCTTTGGTTCGACCTTGAAGGTCTTGAGCCATAGTCCGTAGTGAGGAGTAACACGAAGGAAGGCTTCACACACGATGATGAATGTGGAAATTTGGAGGATGGACTCCGAAGCTAAGTCGTGGAATTCCAGCCCATAATAAAACATCAGCCCCCTCACGAAGGGATCCATTGGGAAGCCTACACCCCGAAGGAAGTGAGACACGAACACCACGCTCTCACCAGGCTGGGGACTGGGAATGGCCTGCCCTTGAGCAGGCAACCTGTGCAAAATTTTGCCGGTCAAGAACTTGGCTTCTCTCAACTTTTACACGTCCCCCTCCGTGACGGAGGAGGGCATCCATCGGCCTTGAAGGTCGGAACCGGACATTATCGAAGGTCCGAAGCGCCTGGAATCTGGAGCCTAGGGTGTTGGAACTTGAGGCGACGTGCGAACTCGTTTGAGATTGAAAAGGAGTAAGGCCCTGGTCTCTTTATAAGAGGTTGAATACCAAGGACCCTCCCCGTGACCGTTTGGGACTCGCCTTTAATCGAGAAAACATACTAACGGGCACGATTGGGTTACCCATGTCCATATTGATGAGAATCCCGTAGATAAAGGGAACACGATCTCTGCTTTGACAAGATGTGCCAAGGAAACCGCCTCGCAAAATACGCTGAGGTGGGGGATGTGAAAACGATTCGAATAAAGGCTTGGCTGTAGTGTGATGTCACGCTACGGGATACGTCAGCAGATTAGATTTGTGTTAATATTATTCTCTCTATGGCAATATGTGGAAAATTATTTTGCAGAGTCGGACACTACACTTAGTGTTTACACACTTTTATGAATAACTTGGAGGAGGAACCCGCCTTGCAATGCCGAAGACAATCTGCGCGCTGGACTCGTTGTCATTGAAGCCTGGTTCAGGGGCTACTGAGGGAGTCCTGGATTAGGGGGTGTTCGGGTAGCCGGACTATACCTTCTGCCGGATTCCTGGACTATGAAGATACAAGATTGAAGACTTCGTCCCGTGTCCGGATGGGACTTTACTTGGCGTGGAAGGCAAGCTAGGCGATACGTATATCCAGATCTCCTACCATTGTAACCGACTTTGTGTAACCATAACCCTCTCCTGTGTCTATATAAACGGGAGGGTTTTAGTCCGTAGGACAACTCCAACATACAACAATCATACCATAGGCTAGCTTCTAGGGTTTAGCCTCCTTGATCTCGTGGTAGATCTACTCTTGTACTACCCATATCATCAATATTAATCAAGCATGACATAGGGTTTTACCTCCATCAAGAGGGCCCGAACCTGGGTAAAACATTGTGTTCCCTGTCTCCTGTTACCATCCGCCTAGACGCACAGTTCGGGACCCCCTACCCGAGATCCGCCGGTTTTGACACCAACAGTGCCTCTTTGGTACCATATCCCAGTTCCTTCCCTCAAGATTGGTCTGAGTCGAATGCTTATGCTTATAATTGACCCAAAGGCTTATATAGGCTATATGGTCTAGAAGCCCTTGAGAAATGACAAATAATACCCTCGAGATGGCATGTAGGAAGGTAGTGGGAGTATTCTTCAGTCCATGGGCCCGTATGGTGGGCTAGGAGAGGGTATGAGTCCATAGCCGATGGTGGACAATTTCAATCATCCCTCCACCATGGTGGGCTTATCTTTATAAATCATTTCTTGACTTGGTCTCTTTGCCTTTGGTGGTTCCTCTTGATTTTATCACCTTTTCTCCACCTCCCTTAAATTTCCCCCTCCATGGATTTGTTTGACCATGAAAGATGACTTGGACCTTGGTTGACCACTTTGGACTATTGTTGACTTGCTAATTAAGACTAGATGGGACCCCATGTACAATTAATTATTCCTACAACATATATGTGCCCACAAAAATATTCATGTTACCCATGATTTCTAACAAACTGAGAGCGTTATGGTTAGTCCGAAGTCTCCAGGCTCTCCAAGTATATAGGATTCGTTCGTGTAATACTCTAGGCTACCCATTACAAAAATGACCAAACCAGGAGGCTATACTGAAGCAGGTCCTCGGTTGCGGGATGAAATATGTGGTAGCAGGTGAAAGATTGTGGATGTCGCCTAGAGGGGGGGGGGTGAATAGGCGCTTTAAAATAATTACGGTTTAGGCATGAACAAATGCGGAATAAACCTAGCGGTTAATTTGTCAAGCACAAAACCTACAACAACTAGGCTGACCTATGTGCACCAACAACTTCTGCTATGCAAGATAAATAACTAAGTGATAGCAAGATATATGACAAGAAACAATATGGCTATCACAAAGTAAAGTACATAAGTAAAGGGCTTGGGTAAGAGATAACCGAGGCACGTGGAGACGACAATGTATCCCGAAGTTCACACCCTTGCGGATGGTAATCTCCATTTGGAGCGGTGTGGATGCACAATGCTCCCCAAGAAGCCACTAGGGCCACCGTAATCTCCTCACACCCTCGCACAATGCAAGATGTCGTGATTCCAGTAAGGGACCCTTGAGGGTGGTCACCGAACCCGTACAAATGGCAACCCTTGGGGGCGGTCACTGAACCCGTACACTTTGGCAACCCTTGGGGCGGTCACCGAAACCCGTCTAATTACTCGGGGCTATATCCACAACCTAATTGGAGACCCCGAAGCTTGCCCAGAGCTTTACACCACAATGATTGAGCTCCGAACACCACCAACCGTCTAGGGCACCAAGGCACCCAAGAGGAACAAGCTCAAGGGTACCAAGCAAAGTGTAATAAGCTTCTCAACTTTCACTTCCACGTATCACCATGGAGAACTCAAACCGATGCAACTAATGCAATGGCAAGGGCACACGGAGTGCCCAAGTCCCTCACTCACAAATCCCACCAAAGCAACGAAAGCTATAGAGGAAAAGGAGAGGAAGAACAAGAAGGAGAACACCAAGAACTCCAAGATCTAGCTCCAAGGGGTTCCCCTCACATAGAGGGGAAAGTGATTTGTGGAAATGTGGATCTAGATCTCCTCTCTCTTTTCCCCCCAAAAGTAGCAAGAATCCATGGAGGGATTGAGAGTTAGCAAGCTCGAAGAAGGTCAACAATGGGGAAAGAACACGGGCTAAAGGGATAAGGTCCAATGGGGAAGAAGACCCCCTTTTTAATGTGGGGAAAAAATCCAACTGTTATCCCCATACTCAGCCCGCAGCGGGCGGTACTACCGCTCAAGGGAGCGGTACTACCACTGGCCGCAATGGTACTGCCACTCGGCCCAGCGGTAGGTACTACCGCTGGGACCTCGCACAATGCCTAAGGAAGAAGGAATAGAGAGGAGGGCCATTGAGCGGCACTAGTAGTAGTAGTAGGGGAGGTACTACCGCTCCTACTGCCGCTGCTATTTCCACTGAACCCGACACGAGACACGCATGTCTCAAGTCGAGGTGGTACTAGCGCGGAACCGGAGCCGTACTACCGCCTGTGGCCGTGGGCGGTACTACCGCTATGAAACAGAGGTACTGCCGCTGTGAAACAAAGGTACTACCGCTTATGGCTTTCAACGGTACTGCTGCTCCGGGGCTGCGGTACTGCCGCTGGCGCCTCCCTTATGCCACTTCCAAGCAAAACAGATGGAAATAGGAAAACCAGAACTGCCATAACTTATGTAAATGAGCTCCGAATTGACAAACTTGTTGGATAGAAGGCGACAAATACTATCCAACAATGAGGTATGCCAGACATAAAGGAGTGAAACCTCCAAAAGAGAAGAACCAACATAACCTCCAACATCGAAAACATCATAGAAGATGCATGTGAACTCCGTTTTCGATGAACTCGAGCTTGTCATCAAGATGACCACAAGCTCTAAGACTCACAAAGAGAACTGGCAAAAACCCCAACATCGAAAACATCATAGAAGATTCATGTGAACTCTGTTTTCGATGAAATTGAGCTTGTCATGAAAATGACCATAGCTCCAAATCTCACAAGGAGAAGAACCAAACAAGAACCAATAAGGATGATGCAAGGATGCAATGGTTTGAGCTCTCTATGAACGATACGATCAAGCTACTAATTGAGAGCCCCCCTTGATAGTACGACAATCGATCCTATAACTCGGTCTCCCAACTACCACCATGAGACCGGTAAAATAGAAAACCTATCAAGGGCAAACCTTTGCCTTGCACATAGTCCACCTGAGCTAGATGATGACGATCTTGACTCCCTCAAGTTGGACCACCTTTCTTGATTGCGTTGGCTCGGTGAAGACTATTTGATTTCTCCCCATACTCCACTATAGGTGAGCCACTTTTTGGCACATCTTCACAAGTCCATTGACACCACAATTGACAACAAGCTTCAAGGATGATCTCTTCGTGATGCTCCACTAGACCTTGCACACCGCAAACTTGATGACAATCGCCACTTGATATCATCCTTTCCATGGGTTGTATGATATCTTATTCTTGATGCAAGCCCATGGAAACATACCTAACCCCACATAGAACTCCCGCATAGACCATGGGTTAGTACACAAAGCGTAATGGACAATGCTTACTATCATGGTTTTGTCACGGCAGATGCCCTTGATTAAAGGACTTAGGTGTGGAGCCATCGCAACATAGGTTAGCTCGACAAAGGACACAAAGGATTTACCCTGGTTTGGCCCCTCTCAATGAGGTAAAAGCCTACATCCTGCTTCTAGTTGTATTGCTTGAGTTTCAATTACAAGGGAGCGAATATGCTTGACCTAGCTATCGATCAATTGTTTCTTGAGTTCACTCGCCATTGGGTCGCCTTTATATACACCGGCGGAGGTCCGACGGCTTACAAGAGTCCGAGTCAGATCACACAACATAACCAACCCTGTCTCTAAGTCACCTCGCCTTGTTAGGCAAGTTATTATCAGGTGGCTCACACCTTCGGGTCTTGAGTCTCCTCCGAGTCATGGGCCTTCAACACCCGCCTATGAGCCGCCTTCGATCTTCTTAAGCCTTACCGGGCCTTCAACTATAAGTCACTATTAATGTGACCCGGCCCCTCCTGGGAGGGTCATACCACGGGGTTATATCCCCAACATTAGGCCCCAGATCGACTTGAACCTGTTCATGTCAATTTGCAATCTTCAATCAGCAACTCCTTTGAATTTCTTCAACTCTTAACCTAACAAGCTTTACATAACCCGCCATAACAAGGATATGACGTCACGTTATTAATTATAGAAAAAACCTTATGACATCATAACGGATCTTTGCATTAATCATCCATTCCGAGAATCGAGGCGCCTTTGTTGTTAAGATAATGATCATGCCTCCTCGATTTCCATGCCTGCCATTTACTATTCACTTTCCCCCTTATAAATAAGCATGGGGGGAGCTCTTTTTAACTTTTACCCCGTTCCTCTCTCTCCTTCGTCTTCCTCACGCCGACCGTCGCCGCACGAGTTCTGCCGCCGCCGTTGACCCTCATCAACAACACCAACCAGGCCGCTGCATCAACCTGAATAGACCAGCGCGCACTTCCGCTGTTCGTCAGCATCGCCAGGTATTCACCTCCCATTACCTTCAATCTACATTGGGTTTTCTTTAGTTCTTCAGTTCATCGGTGTTCATCAGCATTCATCGTGCCCGCTGGCAGTCCATCCTTTATACTGCTTCATTGAATCCCAATACGATACTGAAATCATGCGGTAGTAGTTTTAGCATCTGCTTCTTTAATGCAGATCCATACTGTCCCTTGAAGTTTGATCTTCAATATACCAGTTCTTCAGCTACAGTTTTGGTTTAGCCATTTTCTCCTTGTTTCGAACCATAGTAGATCCAAAAATATAGCTGCAACCTATGAAAACTGTTTATGCAACACTTAGCAGAATTTTAGCACTCCTGTCAATATAGATCATTAACTTGCCGTGTCATATGTGGCAGCTTACGCAACACTCTTGTGACCCGCCAGCCTTCAGCCGGCTTAAAACTTGCAAACAGCTTCATACTGTAATATTTTATTCACCATATTTATTTCCTGCTCACAGCTTTGTTACTTCCGGCTCACCATGACTAAGACACCCATAACTTGCGATTGGATCCCTTCCAAAATCACTGAAAAAACCCTCAATGAGTATGTGTCCATGGGTGTTTTAGCCGCCAAGGAAGTCATTCATTGGCGGGTTCTCGGCCCTGAATGCCCTCCTGAACCTCAAGAGGGTGAGGTCATAGTTTTTATAGATCATCTGCTCCGTGGCTATACACCGCCCGGCTCAAAGTTCTTTCGAGATGTAATGCGCTTTTACAATTTTCATCCTCAAGATATTGGTCCCAATTATGTCTCCAATATATGCAATTTTCAAGTTTTCTATGAAGCATACCTTGGTGAAGAGCCCTCTATAGACCTGCTCGGATATTATTATTATATCAACCGCCAAACTGAGATGCCCGACGGGCTTAGCCTTGAGCTTGGAGGTGTTTCCATTCAAAAGCGGAGAGATGTGACCTTCCCAGCATCTGTCCTGCCAAGTCATCCTAAAGATTGGAATTTCACTTGGTTCTATTGTAAAGACCCCTCTCCAGAAGGAGAAAAACCCCTGCCGGTTTTTCGTCCATATCGGCCCCCCACCAGCGGTCCACTGCCAGGCCGAATGACCGCCGCGGAGCACGGTGTTTATTATTCCACTCTTTCCAAGATCCGGGCCTTCATTACAAACGGCTTAACCGGAATTGATCTTGTTCGCTGCTGGATTTCATGGAGAACTCTTCCTTTAAGCCACCGCTCTGGCTTAATGTGTGAATATATTGGAAGTCCCGACAATCCACTGCGCTACAATTCCACTGAATTGACTGAGAAGGAGATCAATGAAACTATCAAATCACTCCTGGGCGAGTCTTTGGCAAATTGTAGTAAGACGGGCCTAGCTCCTTATTATACTCTCAACCCGCAACCAGCTGTAAGTACCCTTATATATACCGCTTTTTTTGTCAGCCTCTTTGGTTTTGATCTTATTGTTTATGTATATCCAGGCCGGCTCCTCCTTATGGAAAAAGAAGATACAAACTATTGCTGCTCCATAAAAAATGGTTAAAACAACTACTCGTGGTACGGGTCGTCCTAAGAAACCCACGACGCAAGAGCAGCTCGAACTGGACGACTCAGAGGTAGAACTTGATTCACTTGGTATTCTTTTTGTGCAACTTATTGACACTGATTCGCCTCAGGAGGAAACCGAGACAAGCCAAGCAGACGCCGTTGAGGTAATCCCTGTCTCCTCTGACTCAGAAACCTTACCAAGAGAGAAAACACGGCGGGTCGTCAGAAAAGTACGATTTTCCCATCCTCTTGCTCACTTAGATCTAAACTTTCTTTTGAAGAAATAGCAGCACGAGTCGAGATGGCTTACTCGAAACAGCGTCCAAGAGGAGCTTATGATCAGCTTTCCCAACACACCGCCAGCTCATAAACGTCGTCATGAGGTGCCCGATAGCCCTACTTCCTCTCTTTCACGAGCAGGCCTTATACGTCAACCTCTTAATTCTTCTGACTCAGCATTTCAGGATACTTCTCACTCCTCTGGCGACTCAAACGGCTCACAGCTCCCCACATTCGTGGTTAACCCGGCGTGAGTTCTTATTACTTGTTGAATAAATTATTTTTCCCTTTCATACTTATGAGACTGAATAATCTTCCACATATGGCTAAGGCAAAGACAGGTAAGAAGCAAAAATTGTTGAAGCTTCTGAACAAGAGAAACAGGCGCTAAAGGCCGGTGAAGCTCAAACCCAAGAAATTGACGATCTTGAGAACCGGCAGGACGACCCGCCTCCTCAAACTGATTTTGTTAATCCTGACATTTCTACGGATATTAATGATGGCCTGACGACCAATCAAGATCCGCCGAGTCCTAAACCGCTTTCTCCTGTCAAACACTCGGAAAAAACTCCCGCTGATGATCAGATTGAAGAGGTGATCGTCACTTGATCAGCTTATCAGCCGCCCGACTTCTCCACATTATTGGCTAAACATTCCACCAAGGATGAAGAACACTTATCAGACAAAAAGAAGCCCAAGCTTGATCTTCAGAACTACTCAAAGCTGAATGCTAGTGAATTGTACTCTGGTTATCTGAGCCGGCTTCACACAAGACGCGACGTGGAGGCCAGTTTGGTAAAATGATGCGACAGAAATATGAGGTATGAAGTCACCTCCTCCTTTAACTTTATGAAATTATACATATACTTATACATCCCCCAAGTCTTAATCATAGGAAAGGATCATTGAATATGCTTAAGACTTTCAGCAACATGTAAATTTAGATTTTCAAGTCATGACCTCTTAGAGCCGGCTTGCATAAGTCGTATTATCCATGCTGTTGTGAATTCTCTTTCGCAAAGTAACCCATTAGAACCCTCAAGGGCCGGCTTATCATGCAAGGATGAGCCGGGTCTTCCATATAATCTATAAAAGCTCGGGTTATAGCCCTCAAGGGTCGGCTTATCTTGAAAAGATGAACCAGGTCTATTGTATTAAGTCTAATATGAGAACTTCCATTCATAACCCTCAAGGGCCGGGTCATCTTATGAAGATGAGTCGGGTCTTATGCACTGAATCTGTAAACGAACTTTGACACACATTAGCCCCCAAGCGCCAAGTATATTGCTTGCAACGTGCTTGGGACTTTAAAATACTCGTTAAACTCATGTTGAATAGTATTTCTGGTCTTCAATGCTCTCTTGCAGGATGCTTTAAGCTTTAAGGACTCACAGCTGGGCGAGTTAAGAAAAATGCTCAAACACCAAGAATCTGAAACACAGAGGGCTGAGACCAAGTTGACACTTAGCTTGGAATAAAATGAGAAGCTCAATGCCAGTTTCAATACCGAAAGAGCCGGCTGGTAAAAAGAGAAAACTGCATTATTGCAAAGAGCAGAGGCCACTGAATCTTATTTGAAGAGCACCACTGCAGAACTGTCCGGCTTGAAGCAACGAATTTCACAGTTGACATCTGCTATCTTTGGTAAGCAGTACTGAATTTGTTTAGCCTTTCCTAACCCTTTTATTTGGACTCGTCTGACGACTCATCTGTATGTTTGCTCCACAGGCCCCAGGAGCTCCAACCATGGTCAAGATATGATCGTGAAGCTGAAAGCTGTATATGCCCTGGTTGAAGAATTATATACTGGCACTCAACGGACTCTTGTGGCTATCTCCAATGGAAAACAGTCGCCCACACTCATCAAAGAGGTGCTAGCCAAATTGTCTATAATGCCCCAGAAGTTGGAAGAAATAAAACTATCAGCCGCCCACTCTGGTGCCATTATCGCTCTTAGTCGAGCCAAAGCATGGCAAGCAGAATTAGACCCAGAAGAAATGGCAACTGGCTGTCCAGGCCTCAAAGAAGATGGCTCTCCCTTTGATCAGACGGACTTTGTGAAATGCGTAAAGGAGATGCGTCAGTGTGCAAACTGGCCGAGGAGACTGATTTGTCCAAGTACCAGCCGACGTAGACCATGGAAAATGCCAAGGTCAAAACACCGTCTTATGACGTCGTGGATCCCACTCCCCCAACGCGTAAGCATACTTTTGCCCCTGATGTTGATCCATCCCCAATTATCAATGATGAAGCTATATTCGAGGCCTTAACCAGCATCGACTGGACGTCACCTGAAATCCAGCTGGACGAAGGAGGAGAGTCGGCGCGGGGTGACCCGGAGTCATCAACTCGCCATGATGAAGACAACTAATACCAGGCGACTCTCAAATCAGGGTATAGACATATCGTGTCGAAAAACACTTTGCTCCAAATTTGCAGGTCCATGGTGGCCTTGTAATAGGCTAGATTGAAAACAATGATCTGTCATGCCATCATGCATGTTGGCTTTTAATGGTTGAACCGCCACTTTGATATGTATGACCCGCCTTGCCATGCCAGCATGCATGTTTAAGTATATCAAGTTGAATTTTGTATGATATGCTTTATTTAAATGTTTAAGCGAGCTTTAGCAACCTTATGCAAAACTCCGTGTAACCTGTCAAAAGAGGTTAAACACATGCCCTAGCCACTTAACGTCTGAAACCAAGGCGGGTTATAATTAACTGGCGACTCAACGTCCAAAACCACGATGGGCCATAACCCGAAAAATGTTCAAATATAAAGCGCATCCCCCTAGTTATGTAAAATCAAAGCCGGGCAGGTTATAACCAAAATTGGCAGATCGCAAAAGCCAGGCGACTCAAACGATCTCAAAATATCCAAACAGAAAAATATACAAATTCCAAAAGGGGCAACTTAGAAACCGCACGCTTGTTGTCCAGGCCACAACAGCAATGTGGCACTCAGGCTGTATATTTGCTTTTGAGGCTGCAATAGCCATTTGTCACTCAGGCCACATGATTGCTTTCAGAAGGCAGCAACAGCTGTTCGGCACTCAGGCCGCTAATAACCCACAAGTATAGGGGATCGCAACGGTTTTCGAGGGTAGACTATTCAACCCAAATTTATATTCGACACAAGGGGAGCCAAAGAATATTTGAAGGTATTAGCAGCTGAGTTGTCAATTCAACCACACCTGGAGATTAATTATCTACAACAAGTAATCAGTAGCACAGTAATATGATAGTTGTGATAGTAGTAGCAGCAGTAACGGTAACGGTAAGAGTGATAGCAACAATTTTGTTGCAAGTGTAACAATGATGATAGCAGAAGTAAACGCAGGAAGATCAATATAAATAAATTTGTAGGCATTGGTCGATGACTTGTTGGATGATATTCATCATGACAGTTATAACCTAGGGCGATACGGCACTAGCTCCAGTTCATCGATATAATGTAGGCATGTATTTCATAAATAGTCATACGTGCTTTATTAAAAGAACTTGCATGGCATATTTTGTCCTACCCTCCTATAACATCCCAAAATTCTAAATTTTGGAATGTTATATTAAATAGATAGTTTTGATTGTTTGCTTGATTGTGATGAGTGAGATTGAGTGAAATTCGAAACTTTTGAAAGTTAAATGAGAGGGAATAAAACGACTTTCCACCATTTTCATTTTTGCATTTATGATCTCCGTGAATTCAAATACAAAACCCTAGAGAGAAGATGACATGACTTCTTCCATTTAAATAAATGAAAAGGGTTTTTAAAATATTTGAATTTCATTGGGAAATATTTCAAATTCAGAAACTTCAAGCAACTCAATGATTTTCATGAGAGAAGATAAAATGACTTCTTCAAAATATATGAAATATGAGTTGGAAGTTTAAAAGGATCAAATTTAAAGTCCTTTTGAAATTATTTTCAATTTGGAGTTATTCGATTTTTATTCAAATTATTTTTCTCCAAAAATAAAATATATGGAAATTAGGGTAAAATGATTCCCTACAATAGAAAATTGGAGAGAAATAAATTTGAAACCATTTTGGTATTATTTTTAAAATGATTTTTATGGGTTTTATTGCAACAGTATCACTCTTTTCTTTATTTAAATTTGTGTGGATTTTATTTGACTTTATAAAAATGTTCACGTTGTAGAAAATATTTTTTCGAAATTTTTGATATATTATATCCCTATATAATATTTTCATTTATTTTGTTTTATTCTTTTATTTGTCTGAAAAAATGTTAAAAAAACCTTTCCCCGCCGCCGACTGGGCCGCCCCAAGGCCGACCATAGCCGCGGCCCAGCAGCCTAGCGCCTCGTCCCCGACACCGAGCCGGTGTCCAGCCGGCGTACGTCGCCGCTGCCGCCGTCGTGGTCGAGGAGGACTCCTCCTCCTGCCCCTTGCCTAAGTCGCCGCCTTCCCTCCGCCTTTAAACGTTGAGGCCATCCCAGCCCTCTCCTCCTCGCATCGCTGCCCCGCGCCATCTGCAGCCGCTGCTCACTGCCGCCACCAACCGCCGCCGCCGCAAGCGAGCCGCCCCACCGCCTAGTCCGCCGCCCCTCGCCTCCCTGCTCGCCGTCGCACCGCCGCTATTTCGCGACGTCGCCGTGCAGCCCACGCCGCCCTCTCCTCCGCTTGCATGTGCCTCCGCTGCACGGACTTGCCAGAAATCGCTCGCCGCCGGTTTTTCGCTAAAAACCGCCCCGAACCGGTATAACCGACGTCCGATATGGTTTTCTTCGGATTTTTCTTTTAGATCGAATTTTTTAGATCTAAACTAGTGACCGTTCGCTGGTTAGGTCTTCACAGCGAACGATGTCGTTCGTTAGTTCTTTTTAGTGAACTGTTCGTTCGTTAGGGTTCTGTAGAGAGCGTTCGCTCGTTAGACTTTTCGTTTTGTTTTATTCTTCTGCCAGGGACCCGTTTGCGAATATTTTCTTCACAGATTAGCCCCTAGTTTTCAAACGACTACAACTTTTTGCTCGTTTATCCAAATTCAACGAAACCAACGCCCACATATTCGTTATGATCCCCTCTATCCAGTAATCCAACTCAAACCTGTTTTTGAATGTTTTAAAATTTTAATTCAAACAGATTTGTATTTGAACTTCGTTTGATCGTAACTTAAGTTTTGCAGCTCTGATTTGGTTGATTCTTTTTGCAAATTAAAGCTCTTGACCTAAAATTTCTGATAAGGCCAAATTAACATAACTTTGGTACTGTTAGAAATGGTTTTATGTTGCAAAAGTTGTTTGCTTGGTTTTGATGTTTTCTGAAGTGTCTTCTTCGTTCTTTCCGATCTTTTGAGTGATTGCTTATGTGTGGTTACTATTGCTTGCTTACGATAGATTGGCCGGAGTGTGACGAGTACAACTATCAGGAGTTATGAGTGCGAATTATCTTCATCAACAGTACAAGGCAAGTTCACACTTTGATCATATCCCTTTCATACCTAGTTTTTATGTCACCCCCAAGATGCGACCCTATCCTAAAGGAACTCGAAAGTCCCACCAAGGATAGAAGCGCATCTTGAAGACGCTTTTGCGAGGTGGATATCATTACATCAACATTTCATAATAGTGGGGATACAACCAAGACATACAATGTCACATGAATACAACAATACATCATATACAAGATCAACATCCGACTATGGATGAAAACATAAACAGAAACTCAAACAATATCCACCCTGCTAGCCCAGGCTGCTGACCTGGAACCTATCCCCTGATCGACGAAGAAGAAGAAGAACTCCAACACAAGTAAACATCGCTCTCACGTCATGATCATCGCAAAACCTGTACCTGCAATTGTTGGTATAGTAATCTATGAGCCACGAGGACTCAGCAATCCCATTACCATGGGTATCAAGACTAGCAAAGCTTAATGGGAAAGAAAGGGGTAAAGTGGTGAGGTTGCAGCAGCGGCTAAGCAATGAATGGTGGCTAACTTACGCAAATAAGAGCGAGGAGAGAAGCAAAGCAAGCGGTCGTCAACTAGTAATGATCAAGAAGTGATCCTGAACTCCTACTTATGTCAGACATAACCCAGAAACCGTGTTCTCCTCTCGATCAACCCTGAAAAGAGACACTCACGGTTACGCACACGGTTGGTGTATTTTAGAGGAGTTTACTTCAAGTTTACTACAACCGGACATCAACAAATTCCCATCTGCCACATAACCGCGGGCACGGCTTTCGAAAGTTCAAACCCTGCAGGGGTGTCCCAACTTAGCCCATTATAAGCTCTCGCGATCAACAAAGGATATTCCTTCTCCCGGGAAGACCCGATCAGTCTTGGAACCCCAGATTACAAGACATTTCGACAATGGTAAAACAAGTCCAGCAAGACCTCCCAGCGTGCCGACACCCTGATAGTAGCCGCGCGTATCTCGTGTCAGGCCACGACTGGATGAGCAGTTCGTACAACTAAAACCAGGCCTCGAGTTTCCCCGAGGAGGCGCTTCAAGGGGCTCTAGTTTGGACCAACACTTAGACAAGCATTGGCCCGGGGGGCTAAATAAAGATGACCCTCGGGTTAGCTACTCCCAAGGGAAAGGTGTAGGTGGTAGGCAAATGGTAAAACCAATGTTGGGCCTTGCTGGAGGAGTTTTATTCAAAGGGAACTGTCAAGGGGGGCGCAAAATCCGGGACCATAATACCGATATGACGAAAACTAGGGCGGCAAGAGTGGAACAAAACACCAGGCATAAGGCCGAGCCTTCCACCCTTTACCAAGTATATAGATGCATTAATAATATAAGAGATTTTGTGATATCCCAACATAAACATAAACATAATCCAACATGGAGCAATCTTCATCTTCACCTGCAACTAGCAACGCTATAAGAGGGGCTGAGCAAAAGTGGTAACATAGCCAAACAACGGTTTGCTAGGAATGGTGGCAAAGGTTAGAGGTTCATGGCAATTTGGGAGGCTTGATAAGCAAGTGGTAGGTAACGCGGCATCGCGATAGAACGAAGCAACTAGCATAGCAATGATAGTAATGAGATCCAAGGTGACAGTTAACTTGCCTGAAATCCCGCTAGGAAGAAGAACGAGTCCATGAAGAAGATGAAGCCACGAAGACAAACCAAGCGTAGACGAACGAATCCTCACGATCGCAACGAAACGGAAACTATCGAGAAGAAGCACACAACATGGTAAACACACCACACAAGAACAAGGCATGATGCTCAACCAAGTATGATGCATGACAAGGCTACATGAGGCTACGCATAGCAAGAGATGATGCATACAAGAACAACACATCAAAGCAAGTTTAAATGAGGCCGGAAACAACCTAGAACAATTCCGGTAAGTCCTCATATGCAAATTTCAAAATTGGTCTAGATCTGAATAGACCTTATGTTTAAGTTGTTAAACAGCAAGTTAAGATGCACCACGATGATCTACACGAAATTCTAGTCAAGTTACATATAAAGTTCATTAGATTCGGAGCTACGGCCTAGAAGATATGAGCAAAACAAGTTAAACATGGCATTGATGCAAAATGCATACAAACATCAAGCAAACACATCAAAACATAGACGCAACAAGGTATCATGAAACTACATGCAAAACTAAGCAAGTTTCTTATAGAACACGCTCAAAACGGAGCAACGGTTCAACACATACACAACATACAAGTATAAAGGACAAGCTGTCCAAAACAGCAACTAGGCATATTGCAAGCACCAAAACAACATGCTACAGGAACTCAACATGAAAACAAAAGGCAAGTACATGATGTAAAGGTAAGGCATTACAAAACAAGAACACTGGGCTATCTCCAGAAACTACTAGAACATGCTCAAAAGGGCATGGCAAGATTGCAAATAATAACAGGTTCACAGACTTAGCAGAATTCACAGGACATGGCAGAAATAACATCAGGTTGCAATGTTTAGGGCTATCAAACAACATGTTAAAGGAACTTATCATGATAAAAAAAGTCATAGCATGAATATGCTAATTTCATATAACAAAAGTCCATTAGTGACCATAAGCCAAAAGGGATCAGAAAAATACAATTGTAAGCATGTGAACATAGCAAAAACATAAACAGATTCAGACTGAAAAACTGGAGCATGGCAAAACAGATAACAAGTAGGCATATTTACGAGCTCGATGCACTCACTACGAGGCATTTCATGACAAACTAAGCAAACACCCAGCAACTAGACATGGCATAGAGACTAGACATGGCAGGAACAATAACCGAGCATGCACGGATCATCAACAACAAGCTAGGCAAAATTGCTAAACATGTTAACAATCTGCCAGGAATATTTTATTGCAAAAGTAGAGCAAGATTAAGACATTCTAGAGCACTCTATAAATGCAAACAGAGGCATGGATGGATAGGGCATAACCATATGTACAAAACATTCTTATTGAACATACTCAAAAGAGGCATGTATCTCACTGTAGCAACATGAATACATGGCATGCAAATAACAACAGAACAAAGACTTAGTGAAATTCTAAGTCTCTGAAATCAGCAACATCACGGAGGCTACTTTGCAAGCTTGAAACAATCAATACATGACATATCATGAATAACGGATTGCACAACAGCAAATATGGCATGTTGTAGCTCATAACACATGAATACTTCATGCTCAAAAGAAAATCACACAAAAAGATGCAAAAACGACAAATGAGCATTTTCTGATAAACTACAGCAGACAACATTATATAGCACTCTTGCAACAAAGATTAGTGCATTAAGATGGACTCAAATGAACATAGAACAATGGAAGAAAATGTCAGGCGTCTCATTATGAACGTTTCCGTATATCGGGCGCGCAAAACGGAGCTATAGATGATGAGGTATGGCATGTCAAACATAGCACCAGAATATGCCAAATAAGGGACTTAGCAGATTTTACAGCGAGCGTCAAATAGTTAAAATGCGCATGTGCCGGGGATAGGCGGATTTCTCACCACAGGGCCAAGCCCAGTCGAGGACGAGGGAGTTGGGCCGCGGATCTGGGGCACTGATGGCCTCGTGTGGGTCGTGGCCCACGGGGGCTGTGGCATCGGCCTTCTCGTGCTCTCGCTCGAGCACGAGGCCACGACGACGACGGTCGGCACGGGGCTCCGGCGAGGGCACTTGAGGGCGCGGGGAGGTCAAGGGGCGCTGGGGACGACCGGATCCGGTCGCTCCGGACCCGTTCCGGCCGGATCCGGTGGCAACTCGTGACGGGGCGGCGGCGAGGAAGCTCCGGCGGCGGCGGCTCCTGCGGGGGAGAGAGAGAGAGAAAACATGAGAGAGAGAGAGGGGGCCGATGGGAGGAAAAGGAAGGGGTCGCGGCAAGGGAGGCGGAGGTGGACGGCGACCTCCGGTGAGTTGGTGATGGCCGGCATGGGACGGCTCCTGACGAGGCGGCGGGGTCGATCGGGCGGCGGCGGACGGGGCGGTGGCGCGGGAGGCGCGCTCGGGAGTGGAGGGGCGCTCGGGCGCCTGCCGCGGAGATCCGGGCCCCGGGCGGGCTCCGATGGGCTTCGGCGGGCTTGCCCCGGGCCTGGGCGGGCCGTGGTGGAGGAGGCACACTGGGGAGGGTGCGTGGCATGACGGGAGTGGCCGCGGGCGAAGCTGGCAGCGGCGCTGGCCATTGGGGGCGCGACAAGTGGCAGGGAGAGGTGGTCGGCGGCGGATCCGAGGAGGAGGCGGCGGATGGAAGGTGGATGGTGGTTGGGCTGGCGCGGAGAGCGAGGCAGGGGCTAGGGATTCCGAAAATGGAGGCTAGGGTCTATAAATAGCAGTTACCGCTAGGGTTTGTGGGGTTTTGGGGCATTCTGGAGCCTCCGATCGTGATCTGACGGATCCGATCGAGAGGGGAATTTAGGTGGGTGAAGATGGGCTGTGAAGAAAGGCCTTGGGCTGAGAGGAGAGAAGAGAAGTGAGGCCCGGCGGCTGTTCCGGAGACCGAAAACATCCGACGATAGGCCAACTATAATGCCACTATATATTTAACGGTTGGGCTATCAAACGAGCTCTGAATGCGACGAAACTTGACAGGCGCTCTATCTACACTATAATAAGACCGCACACCAAGTCTCGACTCATTCCGAGAAAAATTTTCGGCCACTCATGAAACGAGGTAAAAGGGGGCGCCGGAGGACATAGGAGTGCCGGATTGCAAAATGGACAACGGGGAAAATGCTCGGATGCATGAGACGAACACGTATGCAATGCAATGCACATGATGACATGGCAAAAATGCAACACGCAAGCAAATGACATGGCAACGCTGACGAATAACTGGCGGACACCTGGCGCATCGAATCCGGGGCGTTACAACTCTCCTCTACTAACAAGAGGTCTCGTCCCGAGATCTTAGGACGAAGACGGGAGGAGAAAGGAATGAGATGAAATAAGAACAAAAGAGAAATGAAGAACAAAGACGAGAACACTCAGGTAGAAAAAGAGGAATGACGAGAGTGACAAGTACCAAAAGCTGAATGAATAAGATAGACTCTGAAACCACTCTGGTTCGAAAAGGAATAAGAACGAAAGAATTAGGAAGCACTCCGGCTAAACATGGAAAGAGTAGAACATGAACTTGAGAAGATGGAAAGATACTTGACTTGAATAACAACACAATACCTCCGGAAGACTTGAAAGATTGGAATGAGAAGAACGGGGAAGAAGATGACAACTTCTACCACGAAAGAAATTGAAAGAAATCTTAGAAGGAAGGATTGAACGAAGTTGGTGAGGAAATCAACAACGAAAAGAATAGGCTTGTTATGGACTTATGGATAACATCTCAAAATTTTGAGGTGATAACCGACCACACACGGAAAAGATTAAATAGCTGAGAAGAAAGAAGAAATGCAAAACTCCATTCCAAAGAATACGGAGAATTAATTGCACTTCGAGATGCAAGAAGAAAAGACACTTGCGCTCCTCCAACAAGAATCTTGATGAACACTTGAAGAATGAATTAAATCCTTACGAACCACCGTGAAGAACTCTGGTAACAAAAGGATGACGAGATTTGATTTAAGGATGAAAGAATAAGATTTGAGCCTTGCGATGATTCGGATGGAGCTTCGCGACGAGACAAGCGAGAAGACTGGAACTCCGGAAAAAAAATACGAACAACTTAGAACCGAGAAATTATTCAACATGAACAATCTCCGAAGAAAAAAATTAATCAACTTGACCACGATGAAATGAGAATAAGAATTATGTTATGCTTATCCTTCATCAATTAAATTGATGAGAAGCAATGGATTGCATACCACTTATTCACATTGGGAAAATATTAAGGGGAGATATGGCGCCAAATTTGGGAAGGTCTTCATGAACCATCGGTAGGATTGAAAAGGACGAATTAATTGATATACCGACAAGGAATAGGAATGTTGAACGAACCACTGTTAGAAATGGCAATGAACGAAGAAAAGAGAAAGAATCGCCGGGAAGAATTAGAGAAGCATGAAGGTACTTGAGGGAATTTAGAGAAAAGACAGCGAAGAGATCGCGAACTGATTGAAGAAAGCTTGAACGAGGCACCGGTACAAATATAGGAACGAATGGGGCTGAAAACTTGGAATGAAGAAATATTCCGAAAAGATGGCCTCCGGATGATCGAGAGAGAAAACAACTCCTGAAATACTCTGGATGGATGAAAGGAATTGCGCGACTAGAAACAATTTGAGAGGATACCATCAAGCTAGCACCACGAATCTCTGGGAGAACGGACAAGATTTAAGAGAAATTCTTCTTCGGTCTTCAAATGGAGTGAGTGACGACGGGGAACACCAGTAAAATTGTTGAGATACTCTGGGAGAATGAAAAGAGGAAAGATTGACCCGAACATGAAAGAATTTCAAAGCAATCTTGGAGAAGACATCTGACTGATGAAATTCATACTTACGTCAAACTTGGAAAAGGATTTGAGAATAACTCCGGGAAATTAGAAGAGTCAGGTAAGATCCTGGGAAAAAAGACCCGTGGGTTAGGGCCCACTAAAAAAAGAACACCGTTGGAAAAAGATCGTTGAAAGAGAAATGATGTACCGGAACGATTGAAAGATTTGAATGAGGTGACAACCTCGAAATACTAGAATGCAACATGAATCTTCAGGGATGTCTTCAACACTCCGGGATAATAGAATGGAGAGATGCGAATGAGCAAAGGGAAAATATTTACGCTGTGGGAAAGAATATGAACAACACCGAAAACTTGAATAGAATCCACCGGCGCCTCTATCCATGCCTCTCTCGAATACGTAATACACACACATACCTCTCTAGGCCCCGCCAAATGCAGCAACTACACATTCACACATGTTACATCACGTACCCCATTGATCTAAAAAGCCCTCTCTTCACGTTTATTTCGCATACAACATTCCTTTTGAATAAAGTGTGGCCAAAAAAATATTTTAGAGTTTCTACATATATACAACATTACAAAGTTATATGGAGGAGTACGGACGCTAATTTGCATTGCATTGTGCCCACAATGATATTTATTCCGCACTGCGAATTTGTATATTTTTATACTATATACAAAGTTAGTCATAATAAAGAGAAACGAAGAGCATCTCTCTCTCCATCGCATACCCTCTGTACGCCCCTTTCACGTATGCACACAAAACTATCTCCAGGTCCTCTAAAAGTAAGCCCCCGGAAAATTCATGCATGTTTCATATTTCTCTCGTGATATATGCAATGACGATCATTGTATTTGAAGCGAAAGCACAATACGTACATTGGACTTCAGAATTCACTCACTACGGTCATCATTTACGTTTAGTGGTTATTATACAGTCACGGGCTCACCGTACAACTCTGTATTTGCTCATGACATGACTAGTTGACCAGTTAAATGCTCCACGTGGCACCTCTAGTGTTGCATCACATTATCTCACTACCATCATGCCCACCTGTCGACTTGTATCTACTCTACATCTACACTCTTATAAAATACATAAAATACACTCATAAAAAATAGAGTTGGTGATGATGGTGTGCCTGCCATCCTGCAATATAGGCCGTCCGATTTATGTCTGACGGATAGGAAAGAAACTATGGCAATTTGGCAAAAAGGTACCCACACACCTCTCCACATTTGTAAATAAGGCCTTCCCTCGTTCATCCTTTTCTCTCACAAGATAAACAAGTCATACAAATGCATCTTGATGTTACGTGCAACGCACGGGCATCTTGCTAGTAAGAATGAAAACAAACGACAAAAAAATATTTGGACGGTGGTTCGAAGTCATGACCGCGGGCACAGCGGACAAGGTGGCCTTGTATTGGTATGTTGAGCCGTCTGTTTTAACACACAGGAGCTGGTGTGGTGATTATACACACACACGCACGCATGCACACGAACTGCATCCACGCAACAGTCACACAAACACATGCACCCACGCACGCACGCAACACTCACACGTACACACGCAGCCATGCACACACGCAACACTCACACGCACACACGCACGCATACATGCACACACCAGTACACCACACGACCAACACACACTCTCACGCTTAAGTGCTCAACCTACACGTGCATGCGCACACATCAGGCCCTAACAGACACATACACAACTTGGTGATTCCCGCGCACGGGTTGGAACCTTTCGCGCCTGCGTAAATTTGTGTTTATCTAACCTTTTGCCTATGCGAACTGACAGGTGGGACCCACAAGGAACATGGTCAATTTAACTAGTCAACATGGCGCCACGCAGACTATTTGGCCGGTCAATAGAGTGCAATCCGATGCTGAACTGTGAGCAAGTGACCGTATAATCACCGCAAAACGTATATAGTGACCGTAATAAGCTTATTCTGAAGTTCGGTGACCGTATTACGCTTTTCTCTCTGTAGGCCCTCCAAAACTACATCTCTACACGTTCTCGCATGTTACATCTAACAACTATGCAATACAACACTACTACTACACTCTAACACAATAAATCATATGTGTTTTTAGTTTTACTAGATATCATATTGTTACTTATAATTATTCAGTTTGCATACATTAAAAATGCCTTTGAAATGTATGGCCACTATCATCTACCGCGCGGGAAAAATCCCGCCCTTTCCTGTTTAATCGGGTTTGTATTGATGGATCGTGCGAAACATCAGAACTATAGTACTATACAGTACAAGTGACAGTTCACTGGGCCGTCGTGTCGTCGACTCCTCCATCGTAAGAGTGGAGCGCTCGCTTTCATAAATCTTCTAGTCCCTTTCGTCGACATGTGGGACATCAAGCTACCAGGTCCACGTGCCATACCGGATACAGTGCAGAGCAGCCGGGGTGAAGCACCCCAGTCATAGCGCCGACGTAGTAATGAGCAATGAGGCGTCAAATCACAAAGCTACACCTTTCCCGCAGTTAAGTTCGAGGGACGAAGCAACCATCATTTCACTCGTTGCTGAATCCGCTTTTCCCTCATCTTCTTCAACTTAACCACGTGTTGCTTCTGCCGTTGTTCTGCCTCATGTGCGACGCGGATCAGCTTGGTAAAGCACTGACACGTGGGACCGCATGTTAGCAAACCGCCAGGACAACGTCCTCCGAAAATAAGAAGCCTAATCCTAGACTTACAAAGGGCTACACAGCTGCTAGTATACTTTCCATCTAATCTATATATGCCCCCCTGATTTTCAGGTGGGGTGGGCCTAATCCTCTCCTTTAATACAATCAAATAGTCCCACATCACATCAGTTCGTAACTTTACGTAAACCATTACATGGATGTAGCATTGCTCAAATAAGAAACCTCCCCTGCCATCCGCACAGCAAAATCACCTCCTTTTTACTAATCTCGATTCTTTAATTTTTTAGATCAATATACTTGAGATTTGTATAGATAGCACACAGGAGCAAAACCAAGTGGTACGGTTAAGGGCATCCACAATGTGTAGCCAAATGTGAAAATAGATTTTGGCATTGTGGACGGTGTTGCCAAAGCCAAAAAGATGGAGCCGAAGCTCCCTGGTTGATTGATTGAAGGAATAGAAAAATGCAACGTCTCTCCTCTTTCTCCCATGCTTGGACGAATGTAGTACAGTATAGAGCACAGAGTCTACTCCCCTGTCCCTTCTATCACAAATCACAAAGCAATGAGGCATCAAATTACAAAAGCACGGACAAAGCAACCATCATTTCACTCTTCGCTGACTCCGCTTCTACATCGTCTTCTTCGAGAAGCCATATCACCGCATTAGTACTCCTAGTAGTACTAGTAAAGGACTTCCTGGATGCAAATAAGGCGGTTGTCTCGGCTTGCAGGCGGCACTTGCGAACGACTTACCATGGTCTCCCTCAATGGTGTTCTCCGTCGAACGCACTTCGCCAAACCACCAAAAAAAAAGATATCGTCGACGTCACCGCAATGGGGAAGGAAAGTCAAATATAGTTACTACCTCCATTTTTTTGTACACAAGGCCAGTATATCAAAATTACAATTTGCAAAGGGCCACTAACACTAATCGAGGGAAAATTGATGGGGTTAGCAACCAAGGACATTAATATCCCCTACATGCATGCGGAAGTGAGAAGGTTGGTTTGCATGGCGCTGCATTAATCAAGCGATGAGGAGTGAGATGGTTAGCTCTTTGGTCTTTGGAGAAAAAAACGCATTAATTGACACGTGAAACGAGGATTTGTATCAATTAAATCCGGTGAAGGAAAACCCCGCCTTTCTTTTTTAACACTAGTACTCCTAGTACGTACGTACTTATCCTGTTTGGGTCTAGGCCTTGCATTGCCAAACTTCGCCACACATTTTTGCCAAGCTTGCCTAAAGTTTTCAAAATGAGAAGGAGGTACACTTGCGCACGGCTATCGCGGTCGCACCGCACCCTCACACGGTCGCTCTTGCACGCCGCGGTCGCACCGCACCCTCACACACTCGCTCCTCCATGCCGCAAACCCAACCAAGGGAACGCACCCTCACTAACACGTGTTGTCGCACGTTAACAAACCAAACTTAGCCATCCTATCGCTGACACATAATTTTCGATCATAGAGTATGTTTATCCAACCGCATGTTGGGGAGTATCCGTACGACCCGTGCGGTGGTCTGTTGGGGAAGAAGAAGAGGTGAGGAAGAAGGAAAGAAGGGTTAGGAGACGTAGGATATTCATCCAACCGCCTAAAATAGTAGACTGACCCAAGTCAGGCGACTTGCATAACAAATATATGTTTTTACACAGCAAAAGATCCATGAAAACAACAACATAAAGAAAAACTATCACTCCTCGCGGAAAGAGACGGCCTCGTCGTCTTTGGCTGCCGGCGTGAACCAGCCGTCGTTGCCGATGTGTGTCTCCGAACCGTGGTTGTCCTCGGCCTCCAGCTACTCGTTCAAGCGGAGCGTGCGGGCGCTCTGCATGAACGAGAGCACAACCCGGTTCAAGTCGAGGATGTCCGGTTCCGCCTGCAGGAGGGCCTCGATGGCAGCGGCATCCGCGTGCTCCGCGTCGAGTCGAGCCTCAGCCGCCCGGTTCAAGTCCAGGACGGCCGGTTCCGACTGCAGGAGGGCGTCGATGAGAGTGGCATCCGCGTGCTCTGCGTCGAGTCGAGCCTCTGCAGCCCGGTTCAAGTCCAGGATGTCCGGTTCCGCCTGCAGGAGGGCCTCAATGACAGCGGCATCCGCGCGCTCCGCCTCAAGTTCAGCCTCCGCCTCCCGGTTCACATCCACGACATCCGGTTCCGCCTACAGGAGAGCCTCGATGGCAGCGGCATGCGCACGCTCCGCGTTGAGTTGAGCCTCTGCCTCCCGGTCCTCCTTTAGTATCGCCATGTTGAACCGCTGGTCCGCCTGCACCATGGGGGACTCGGACGCCGGCACGAAGTCGACGTCCATCGTCTCATACCCATCGGGGGCCTTCTGCGCCGCGACCTCCACCATGAACATTGGATCGGCTTCCTCCTCCTCGTAGCTTGCCTCCAGAGAACTCGGGGATTGGCCCGCCGCAAAGCGAGCTTGGGAACGGAGGTCTGTGGCGCCGACCGCCGCCGCGATTTCTGGGCGGCGCTCCGGCATCAGCATCTTGTAGTAAGTGATCTTGCGGTGCACCATGGCTTTCCGGCGAACTAGGGGATGCTTGATGCGGGCTAGGGGATCGAAAGGGGGGGGGTGGGTTGGAGATTTGGTGTGGTTTTAGGGCAGTGGCTGGCGTAGGCCGAGCAGCGAAGGTTCTAGTGTGAATAGTGGTTCCGATGAAGACCGGTCAATCGGTTTTGACTGTACTCCCTCCGTTTCTTTTTAGTCTACATATAAGGTTTGGTCAAAATCAAGCTTTGTAGAGTTTGACTAACTTTATATTAAAAAATATAAACATTCACAATATGAAATCAATATTATCAGATGCACCATACGTATTTTCATACTATATAGTTTTAGTATTGTAGATGTTCATATTTTTAAATATAAATTTGGTCAAACTTTGTGTAGTTTGACTTTGACCAAACTTATATGCGGAGCAAAAAGAAACGGAGGGAGTACATCGCTCTTGGCGCGTTCGCATTGCAGCCCGGCACGCTGGACCCTCCACGTCGCTCACCAAATGGAACGCGCTTCGTCTTGCGTTTTCGCTCGCTTGTGGGACCACAGTTGAGAGCAAACCGACGTCCCTCCCCCTCCCCCACCCGCATCATTTATTATACCACCACTCCACCCGTTTTATGCGGAGTAAATAAAAATAGAGGGAGTATACTACGGATGAGGATCCCCTGACATGGCCGAATCCATTGAGTAACTGACATGCGGGGCCTAGCAAGCATGGGGTCCACCAGTAAGTGACCGAAAGGGAGGGTAAGGCAGGGATATCTACGTCAGAGGATCCACTTCCACTATACTACTTTGACCAAATGTTAGAGTAATAATATATGACACCCAACTTACACAAATGTTAGAGTAATAATATATGACATGCAACTTACACAAATCATACAGGGTCTAATGCGTTTTTCGAGGCTAACTTTGACCAAATGTTAGAGTAATAATATATGACATGCAACTTACACAAAGCATACGGTCAAATTCGTATGTGAAAGGAGTTTCCAATGATATAATTTTCACATTATACATCTCATGTACTATTAATCTTGTCAATAGTCAAATTGGAAACCATCTCGAGTACAAATCTAGGAGTACGTACAAATCTAACAATATTGATTAGGCGTTGTTGAATGTTGATACCTTTTTGATCAAAGTAGATATACTTTGACTACACATAAAACTTATATGTAAACTAGAAAGGATAGGAGGGAGTATATTGTACGTTCAAAAATGAAACGAACATTGAATACCCTTTATATATGATTTGCGGATGCTATGATCACCGGTTCAAAATTTTGAATCCGCCTTAGGTATCACGTGCCCCCACTCGTTCCCTCTCGATTTCATCTCAGGGTCCGGAGATCTATTGAAAGAGGACTAGGGTGGGTACATGCGAATGATACTCGGCAAAATGTTCAAATGAGGCATGCGGGAGGATGGACTCGATTGGAGGGCGACATGATCGATGGAGAAGAGGGTTGGAGAGGAATGAGAAATAAGCAAACGCCACATGATTATACTTGAACGGCTCCAATAAACAATAAGTTGTCTCGCTTGGCCTACATAGTGAAAGGCCTAATGCGCAACGCAGAGCACTGACGCTCGAATATGGCCGGGAAAACAGGGAAACAGACATGTGGGGCACACCCGTCGGGACGATGTAGCGCAGGCTAGTCCAATGGAGGAGCTGGCCCACGACCTCCTCACCACCGACAACCGTTCATGTGGGTCGTTGGGGCCAACAATGAGGCGCAGCTCCAGCACCGCCTCTGGACACGGCGACTGCGGTGAGCGACACACTCATATCGTCGCTAGACATGGTCGGTTTCAGTTTGCCGAGGGTGGCGTTAGTGTCGTGGCACGACCAACGGTATGTTTAGTTTGTGCCCAAGGTTGCCCCATCAAAGCATTGGGTAGCCAAAATTTTGGTTGAGGTATTGGTTGCCCATGATTTGGCCGACATTGGCAAGAAAAATGAACTTGAGTTGGCTAGAGTTCATTGGCCTGCCAAAGAAATGGCAACCATCCAAACAAAGACCAATCTTTGGGTCATGTCCAAAATTTTGGTTGAGGTATTGGTTGCCCATGATTTGGCCGACACTGGCAAGAAAAATGAACTAGAGTTGGCTAGAGTTCATTGGCATGCCAAAAAAATGGCAACCATCCAAACAAAGACCAATATTTGGGTCATGACCAAAATTTTGGCAAGGTGCACTTTGGCCACAATCCAAACACACCCCAACACCCAGCTCGTCGAGGATGCACGGGGCGCCACGACGCATCTGCGGAGTGGTGTAGCACTCAACTGCATCCTCTGGACCTGAGACCATGCCGGGTAGTATAGCTTTTTCAATGACATGCGGGGATCACATGTGAGCAAAGGGCATCTCCATCATTGCCACGACCGCTGCTGACTACCTTGGCACACCAAAACCCTCGTCCCTTGCGCCGTCGCGCGGTGCATTCCCAGCCAGCGCCAGCTGCCCGCATTCATGCCGTCCGTTCGTATGTTGTCGTTAAGAGGCTCGGTGCCCGAGGAACCAACTCCGGCGACTTAATGACGCACCCGGACGCTTGGCCTCACCGGAATGCGCTACTTAAAGAGGCAACGCCCAGCTAACCTCCACACCATAGAGCATCGTCCTCCTACCCGGAACCACATCCGCCATGACCGCAAGCGCGAACGCTCTGCGCGAGAGCTTGTCTTCGGGGTTGGAGCTTGAGGTCGCCGCCCTCGCTCAGGTCATCGAACAAGCGGTGGCCACGCTGGCGGCCTACGATGGGAGCACCGTCAGCCACGCGTCCTACTTGCCGCCGTCCAACGTTCGGCACCGCCAAGGTCGGGGACTCCTCCGAGGGTGAGTTGGGCATCGGAGGCGGCAGGGCATGGTGTGCCAACTAGCCGTTCCGTCTCCCGTGTTCTACTTTTCCTCGCCGGAGACCGCACCTTCACTTCACGGGTCTTGAACCCCGCCCCCGTAAATGGAGATCACAGATGGAGGACGTCGGTCGCCGCCGTAGAATAGGTTTAGGGTCGGGTTTCTTTTATTTTTTTCCTATAAAAGTTCGAAATGTAATGAAAATCTGCCATGTTTGCATTAATCTCGGCCGGCGTATATGAACTTTCACAATAATATTCATATTGTAGGAGTACTAGCAAGATGCCCATGCGTTGCACGGAAGATCAAGATCTTGTGGGAGAAAAGGATGAACGAGGGAAAGCCTTATCTGCAAATGTGGAGAGGAGTGCGGGTAAATTGTCATAGTTTCCTTCCTATCCGTTAGATATAGATCGGACGGCCTATATTGCAGGATGACAGGCACACCATCATCACCAACTCAGCTTTTTATTGAACCGAGACAAATCTAACATGCGAAGTAAAATAAACTCATAGGGTCTATACATACACAAATTATCTTAGGCACTCCAATAGTACGTCCACTACACATTCACGCATTTCACATCTCTCTACATCTACGGGAACCTACGAAAGGGTTGACGTAAATTGCCTCTCTCTCTCCTCCCCTGATTTTCATGGTGGTGGGCCCGTCCCTCCCCCCAATCTACAATCAACAGCTCACATGTTCCACATTACGTTATTTACGTAACTGGGATTACGTAGGTGTAGCATTACTCGTCCTAAAAAACCCAACTAAGCCAACCTCCCAGCATATCGCGCCAGAAAAGACCTAGCCGTGCCGTTTTAGTCGGGATTGCCGGATTACTAATAGTAGTATCGACGGATCACGCGAAGCAAAAAAAATTTTTTGAGGGGGCGAAGCACCTAGTTTAAAAGGAAAAAAGGCATTACACTCACAACACTCCTGTCGTGGTCGCATTGCACCCCACACACGTTCGGTCCTGCACACGGCTCACACAAATGGAACGCGCTTCAGCTTGCCTCTTCACTAACACGTGGGACTGCACTTGGAGAAACTGACCATGCGCCAAACTCCCCCAACCCACCGCGTGAAAATCCCCCCCCCCACTGTTGGAAATATGCCCTAGAGGCAATAATAAAATGGTTATTATTGTACTTCCTTGTTCATGATAATTGTCTATTGTTCATGCTACAATTGTATTAACTGGAAACCATAATACATGTGTGAATACATAGACCACAACATGTCCCTAGTAAGCCTCTAGTTGACTAGCTCGTTGATCAATAGATGGTTATGGTTTCCTGACCATGGACATTGGATGCCATTGATAACGGGATCACATCATTAGGAGAATGATGTGATGGACAAGGCCCAATCCTAAGCATAGCACAAGATCGTGTAGTTCGTTTGCTAAGAGCTTTTCTCATGTCAAGTATCATTTCCTTAGACCATGAGATTGTGTAACTCCCGGATACCGTAGGAATGCTTTGGGTGTACCAAACGTCACAACGTAACTGGGTGGCTATAAAGGTGCACTATAGGTATCTCCGAAAGTGTCTGTTGGGTTGGCACGAATCGAGACTGGGATTTGTCACTCCGTATGACAGAGAGGTATCTCTGGGCCCACTCGGTAATGCATCATCATAATGAGCTCAATGTGACTAATGAGTTAGCCACGGGATCATGCGTTACAGAACGAATAAAGAGACTTGCCTGTAACGAGATTGAACAAGGTATAGGGATACCACGATCAAATTTCATGCAAGTAGCATACCGATAGACAAAGGGAATTGTATACGGGATTGATTGAATCCCCGACATCGTGGTTCATCCGATGAGATCATCATGGAACATGTGGGATCCAACATGGGTATCCAGAACCCGCTGTTGGTTATTGGCCAGAGAGCTGTCTCGGTCATGTCTGCATGATTCCCAAACCCGTAGGGTCTACACACTTAAGGTTCGGTGACGCTAGAGTTGTTACGGGAATTAGTGTGCAGTTACCGAATGTTGTTCGGAGTCCCGGATGAGATCCCGGACGTCATGAGGAGTTCTAGAATGGTCCGGAGGTAAAGATTTTTATATGGGAGTCCTATTTTGGCCACCGGAAAATGTTCAGGATTTTTCGGTATTGTACCGGGAAGATTCTAGAAGGTTCCGGAGTGGGGCCCACCTGCATGGGGGGACCCACATGAACGTGGGTAGTGGGGGCAAGGCCCCACACCCCTGGTCAAGGCGCACCAAGATCCCCCCTTAGAAGGAATAAGATCCTATCCCGAAGGGATAGGATCAAGATCCCTAAAAAGGGGGGATAACAATCGGTGGGGAAGGGAAATGATGGGATTTCTTTCCCCCACCTTTGCCAACGCCCCAATGGACTTGTAGGGCAAGAAACCAGCCCCCTCCACCACTATATATAGTGGGGAGGCACATGGGAGCCGCACCCCTTCCCCTGGCGCAGCCCTCTCCCTCCCCAACACCTCCTCCTCCATAGTAGTGCTTGGCGAATCCCTGCCGGAGAACTGCAAGCTTCACCACCACGCAGTCGTGCTGCTGGAGCTCTCCCTCAACTTCTCCCCTCCCCTTGCTGGATCAAGGAGGAGACGTCCCCGGGCTGTACGTGTGTTGAACGCGGAGGCGCCGTCCGTCCGGTGCTAGATCGGATCTTCCGCGATTTGAATCACCACGAGTATGACTCCATCAACCGCGTTCGTGTAACGCTTCCGCTTAGCGTTCTTCAAGGGTATGAAGATGCAATCCCTCTCTATCGTTGCTAGCATCTCCTAGATTGATCTTGGTGACACGTAGAAAAATTTTGAATTTCTGCAACGATCCCCAACAGTGGTACCAGAGCTAGGTCTATGTGTAGATTCTGTGCACGAGTAGAACACAAAGTAGTTGTGGGCGATGATTTGTTCAATTTGCTTGACATTACTAGTCTTATCTTCATTCGGCGGCATTTTGGGATGAAGCGGCCCGGACCGACCTTACACGTACACTTACGTGAGACAGGTTCCACCGACTGACATGCACTTGATGCATAAGGTGGCTAGCGGGTGTCTGTCTCTCCCACTTTAGTCGGATCGGATTCGATGAAGAGGGTCCTTATGAAGGGTAAATAGCAATTGTCATATCACCGTTGTGGCTTTTGCGTAGGTAAGAAACGTTCTTGCTAGAAACCCATAACAGCCACATAAAACATGCAACAACAATTAGAGGACGTCTAACTTGTTTTTGCAGGGTATGCTATGTGATGTGATATGGCCAAAAGGATGTGATGAATTATATATATGTGATGTATGAGAGTGATCATGTTCTTGTAATAGGAATCACGACTTGCATGTCGATGAGTATGACAACCGACAGGAGCCATATGAGTTGTCTTAATTTATTGTATGACCTGCGTGTCAATGAAAAACGCCATGCAATTACTTTACTTTATTGCTAACCGTTAGCCATAGTAGTAGAAGTAATAGTTGGCGAGACAACTTCATGAAGACACGATGATGGAGATCATGGTGTCATGACGGTGACGAAGGTGATCATGCCGCGCCTCGAAGATGGAGATAAAAAGGCGCAACATGATATTGGCCATATCATGTCACTTTATGATTTGCATGTGATGTTTGTCATGTTTACATCTTATTTGCTTAGAAAGACGGTAGCATAAATAAGATGATCCCTTGCTAAAATTTCAAGAAAGTGTTCCCCCTAACTATGCACCGTTGCGAAGGTTCGTTGTTTCGAAGCACCACGTGATGATCGGGTGTGATAGATTCTAACGTTCGCATACAACGGGTGTAAGCCAGATTTACACATGCGAAACACTTAGGTTGACTTAACAAGCCTAGCATGTACAGACATGGCCTCGGAACACAAGAGACCGCAAGGTCGAACATGAGTCGTATAGTAGTTACGATCAACATGAAGATGTTCACCGATGATGACTAGTCCGTCTCACGTGATGATCGGACACGGCCTAGTTGACTCGAATCATGTATCACTTAGATGACTAGAGGGATGTCTATCTAAGTGGGAGTTCATTGAATAATTTGATTAGATGAACTTAATTATCATGAACATAGTCAAAAGGTCTTTGCAAATTATGTCGTAGCTCACGCTTTGGTTCTACTGTTTTAGATATGTTCCTAAAGAAAATTTAGTTGAGAGTTGACAGTAGCAATTATGCGGACTGGATCCGTGAACTAAGGATTGTCCTCATTGCTGCACAGAAGGGCTATGTCCTTAATGCACCGCTCAGTGTGTTGAACCTCGAGCGTCGTCTGTAGATGTTGGGAAACATCTAACATACACGTTTTGATGACTACGTCATAGTTCAGTGCGTAATACTAATGGTTTAGAATTGTGGCTCCAAAGACGTTTTTTGAAATGTCGTATAACATATGAGATGTTCCAAAGACTGAAACTGGAATTTCAGACTAGTGCCACCGTCAAGAGGTATGAGACCTCTGACAAGTTTCTCAAGCCTGCAAACTAAGGGAGAAAAGCTCAATCGTTGAGCATGTGCTCAGATTGTCTAAGTACTACAATCGCTTGAATCGAGTGGGAGTTAATCTTCCAGATGAGATAGTGATGGTTCTCCATAGTCACTGCCACCAAGCTATTGGAGCTTAGTGATGAACTATAACATATCAGGGATAGACATGATGATCCTTGAGCAACTCGCGATGTTTGACACCGCGAAAGTAGAAATCAAGAAGGAGCATCAATTGTTGATGGTTAAACCACTAGTTTCAAGAAGGGCAAGGGAAAGAAGGGATACTTCATGAAACGGCAAATCAGTTGCTGCTCTAGTGAAGAAACCCAAGGTTTAACCCAAACCCGAGACTAAGTGCTTCTATAATGAGGGGAACAGTCACTGAATCAGAACTACCCGAGATACTCGGTAGATAAGAAGGCTGGCAAGGTCGACAGAAGTATATTGGATATGCATTATAATGTGTACTACACTAGTACTCCTAGTAGCACCAGGGTATTAAAAATACCGGTTCAGTTACTAAGTGTTAGTAACTCGAAATAAAAGGCTACGGAATAAACGGAGACTAGCTAAGGGTGAGGTGATGATGTGTGTTGGAAACGTTTCCAAGGATGATATGATCACCATCACACGCTCCCTCTACCTTCGGGATTAGTATTGAACCCAGATAAATGTTGTTTGCTTTGGTGTTTGTGTTGAGCATAGACATGATCGGATTATGTTTATCACAATACGGTTATTCATTTAAGGAGAATAATGGTTACTCTGTTTATTTGAATAATACCTTCAATGGTCTTGCACCTAAATTGAATGGTTTACTAAATCTCGATCGTAGTGATACACATGTTCATGCTAAACGATATAAGATAGTAATGATAGTACCACATACTTGTGGCACTGCCATTTGAGTCATATTGGTATAAAACGCATGAAGAAGCTCCATGTTGATGGATCTTTGGACTCACTCGTTTTCGAAAAGATTGAGACATGCGAACCATGTCTATTGGTAGATATGCATGAAGAAACTCCATACAGATGAATCATTTGGACTCACTTGATTTTGAATGACTTGAGACATGCAAATCATACCACATGGGCAAGATGACTGAAAGGCCTCGTTTTCAGTAAGATGGAACAAGAAAGCAACTTGTTGGAAGTAATACATTTTGATGTGTGCAGTCCAATGAGTGCTGAGGCACGCAGTGGATATCGTTATGTTCTTACTTCACAGATGATCTGAGTAGATGCTGAGTATATTTACTTGATGAAACACAAGTGTCGGTGTCAAAACCGGCGGATCTCGGGTAGGGGGTCCCGAACTGTGCGTCAAGTTCGGATGGTAACAGGAGACAAGGGACACTTTATTTTACCCAGGTTCGGGCCCTCTCGGTGGAGGTAAAACCCTAATCCTGCTAGATTAATATTGATGATATGGGTAGTACAAGAGTGGATCTACCACGAGATCAAGGAGGCTAAACTCTAGAAGCTAGCCTATGGTATGATTGTGTATGATGATGGTTGTCTTACGGACTACAACCCTCCGGTTTATATAGACACCAGATAGGGTTAGGGTTACACAGAGTCGGTTACAATGGTAGGAGATCTCGAATATCCGCACGCCTAGCTTGCCTTCCACGCCAAGAAAAGATCCTTCCGGACACGGGACGAAGTCTTCAATCTTGTATCTTCATAGTCCTGGAGTCCGGCTGAAGGTATAGTCCGGCTATCCGAACACCCCCTAATCCAGGACTCCCTCAGTAGCCCCTGAACCAGGCTTCAATGACGACGAGTCCAGCGCGCAGATTGTCTTCGGCATTGCAAGGCGGGTTCCTCCTCCAAGTTCTTCAAGAAGATTATAAACACCAGAAATAGTGTCCGGCTCTGCAAAAATAAGTTTCCACATATTGCCATATAGAGAATAATATTAACACAAATCAAATCTGCTGACGTATCCCGTAGTGCGTCATAACACTGCGACCAAGCCTTCTATATAAATTGCTTTCATTGTTCCACCTCAGCTCGTTTAGCGAGGCGGTTTCCTTGGCACGTCTTGTCAAAGCAGAGATCATGTGCCCCCTTTAACGGGATTCTCATTAATACGGACGTGGGTAACCCAACCACGCCATTTACCACGGCGCTTGGGAGGCAAGTGAGTTTTATTAGGTAGGTGGGGACGCCTAACCGTACCTGCTTATATAAAGGGATAAGGATTCACCTTTTTAACCTACGCCTTCTTCTTCCTTTGCCAATCCATCTCTCGCGAACTCAAGCTCCAGCGCCCAAGTCCGCTCTTCCTTCCTCAATCTTCTCCAACAATGTCCGGAGTGGGAGGCAAGTGGATGGTCTCCTCCGTTACGGAGGCTCAAGTAAAAAGGTTAAGGAAAGCCGGATACTTGTCCAAGAACATCCCGCATCGGCTTCCTGAGAAGGGGCAACTTCTTCCTACCCCAGGGCCCCATGAGAGGGTAGTTTTTCTTCCCCACTTCCTCCGCGGACTAGGCTTTCCACTTCACCCATTTGTCCGGGGGCTCATGTTCTACTACGGCCTGGATTTCCACGATCTGGCCCCGAACTTTGTTCTCAACATCTCGGCATTTATCGTCGTGTGTGAGGACTTTCTCCGCGTCCGCCCCCACTTCGACCTCTGGCTCAAGACCTTCAACGTCAAGCCCAAGGTGGTGTCCGGCACCCAGGCGGAGTGCGGAGGCGCTATGGTTTGCAAGATAGCCAACGTCCTCTGGTTCAATGGATCCCTCGTGGAGTCCCTAAAGGGGTGGCAGGCCGGGTGGTTTTACATCACCGAGCCCCGCGATCCAAAATGGGTCGCGGCCCCCGAGTTCAGATCCGGACCCCCCACGCGGCTCATGTCCTTGAAAGAGACAGGCCTGTCATGGGGCAACGAGGAATAAGTGACTAGGTTGCAAACGTGCATCCAGTCCCTGGTGAACAAGCCAATCCGGCTTGTCAATATAGTCCAGGTCATGCTCGTTCGCCTGATCCTCCCGTGCCAAGAACGGGATTTTACTTTGTGGGAATTCGACCCGGCGCAGCACCAAACCCTCAGTAGGCTCTTCGACACGACATATGAAGACGTCTGGAAGGTGCTGACCAAAGGCGCCGAGTCCCCCACATCCGCCTCTAAGGATCGTGGATACAGCTCGCAGCGTAACGCTGGCGAGGTAAGCTATCTATACCTTTGACAGGTTCGTTAAGCTCTTCTTCATAGATTAACTCTATGCGGGATCTAAACTCCCTTTACCTTTGACAGGCTTGGCAGGATGTATCCGGACCAATTAACTGTCCGGCTCCTCTGCCCGAAGACCCCGCCCCAGCTCTCTTGGTGAAGCTGATGGCTCCGGCACCTTACGTGGTGCCGGAGAGGAAGGCCAAGAAGAAGAAAACCACCGGGACTCGAAAAAGTTCCCGCAACATGGCGGTGTCAGACTCGTCATCTGACGAGTCCGCAACGCCCTCCTCTCGTGAAAACGAGGAGGAGGAACAAGGAAGCTCTCCCCCCCAGTGAGGGGAGCAAAGAGGAAGAAGGCCGCCCCAACAGGGGAGGCCGAGGGGTCGAGGAAAAGGAAAACCCCTCCGCCGGACTACTCTCACGACGCCGAAGAGGGCGGAGAGGAGTGGCTGGACCGAACCAAGCGTCCGGCGACATCGTAAGTGTTTACATACCAGGGTGACTCATTATATTCTGTTAATGCGCGGCTTTCCCTAATATCGAACGTAATTTATGCAGCCCGCCCCGGGCCGGACTCGATGATTCGTCGAGCGACTCCCTGGATTCGTCGGACGTGAACTCTGTTCCGCCCGCGGTCTCCCCCCGCGGGGCGGACGACGTCGAAGTGGCGCCCCGCCAAGCTTCGGGGCAGGAGGAGATGGTCCTGGAGGAGCCAGAAGGCAATCCTCCGGACCCCAGGAGTAAAGGGGATGAAACCCCCCAGGGCTCCAAGTCTGGCTTTGTGCCGGACACCGCGCCGGACTCGACAGTCCCGGTCCGCGGTGGGCGAACTCCTTCCAAGAGGAGTAAGCCGTATGAGCCGGCGGCCTCCGTCCAACCGGAGGCGCCGGACAATCTGCTAGAGGTGCTTAAGGGCGTCGCCATCGATGAGGAGCACCGTACTGTTATGAGTACGGTGATCCAAAGGATTCAGTCCGCCAAGAGCGGACTGAATGAAGCTTGCGCTAGCCTTCTAACAGGCTTCGAGGTAAGTAAAAATATGTCACATTATTTACCGCATAGACAGTAGCCCCTGATGCTCTGTTCGGTGTTCGGAAAGAAAAGCCGGATAGAGGATCTAGTAATTTTCGCAGGAGTCTAACAAAAAAGGTCAAATATGCGTATGCAGGCTTCACTGTTGTCCACCGCCGCACTGACTGCGCAGGTGGATGTTCTTAAAAAGGACCTCGGGCAGACCGAGCAAGAGCTCGGCCTTGCCAAACGGCAGCTCGAGGAGAAGGAAGGTAAGAAATACCTAAAAAAAGAAAAAAAAGGTGCCTATAGAGAGGCTTGATTGCAGAAAGAAATAACAGGATTGTACTGCTTATTGTAGGGGCCGCAACCGAGGTGGCAACCCTGAAGCAGGCGCTGGCAGAGGCCGAAAAGAAAACGAACGAGGAGCACGCCGAGCGAGAAAGGCTTGGGGTTTAGGTCGACGAGGTGCAGCAAGAGCTGCAAGCTCTCATGACAAAACATGAGGGTTTGGAGCTTGAGTCAAAAACGCAAGCATCCGAGCTCGCGTCGGCCGTCAAGACCGCCAAGAGTGCCAAGGCCGAAGCCCAAAAGGCCCTCCAACACTTGGAGGAGGTGAAAAAGATAGCAACGGGTAAGGCCTTCTCAATGCAAAGTAGGAATATAAAAGTAAACTACCTATTACTTACCCGAATCCGGAGTTCTCGAGGGGCGTTCGCCGATCTTCCCCGCAGCGTATCCGACGCCGCCGCGTTCTACCGAGCTGAAGAGGGCAGCTCGACCGAGAGTGTGTTCTGGTCTCAGTATTATGAGGCCGGACACCCTGTGCCCTTAAGCGATCAGCTGAAACAACTGGTCGAGCTCCACAAGGCGGCCGAACAGGCCATGAAGGGCTTACTAGTTCGGCTGTGGCCTGGAGAGGCCCTGCCTGGGAGCTATTTCGGGCTGGTGCGGCGGCTGGTGGAGGCCTGTCCACGGCTTGCGGTCATCAAGCGCTCCGTCTGCATTGAAGGTGCCCGGAGGGCCCTTGCCCGTGTAAGGGTACACTGGGGTAAGCTGGACGGAGAGAAGCTGGTGAGGGACGGGCCGCCGCAGGGGAAGGAGCATCGCAAGCCCGAGAACTACTACAAGGAAGTTCTTGCCGGAGCCCGCCTTGTCGCGGATGAATGTACTAAAGATGTAATATTTGAGTGAACTCGCTCGTTTGTATCCTGTGCGCTGAAAACTTGTTCGTATGCGCAAAGCAATGCTTATTTAATTTAAAATATTATTTTCTGTGCGGCCGTTTATCAAAAATTTGAGATATGGCCAGTCGTCGGCTTCTGCCCCCATGCCACTAGTGCTGGAGTGTTCGGGATAAACCTGAGGGCTCTTGTTCCCATAGTTGGGTCCTTCGAGGGAGGCGCTCAGCACAACGAACCAGGCAATCGGACTATAATGCTTGGACACTCTCACTTAGCCATAGAACGTTATAATTTTAAATTTCGTCGAAGCCCTAGTTCAGAAGGCCGAATTCGGGGCGCTATCCACGCCTTTGGCCGGACATAGCCCACTCCTCGCTCAAAGCGGCATAAGCCTTTAAGGACTCAAAAAACCTCTCGAACAGCGACCGGTCTCACGCCTTATCATGACAGTCTGTTTTAGCTTTCTCCATTGAGGTGCTCAACCCACCTGATCTGGGGCACAATCGCAGTGGTTCTCCTAGTGCTACCTTAGCCGATAAAGCGGAACGTAAGGCACCAAAACATAGGAGCCGGGCAAACCCAACATGTGACCAAAATCATGACTCGGAGCCGATGCATATAGTGCTATAAGTTCGGGGTGCCGCACTTGTGAAAGTGTACGGACTTCTCACACCAGATAAAAGGGTAATGAAGCCCCTGGCGTGGTTTGTCGTACCATGGTGTACGCGTGCTATCATGTTATGTAATAAATATATATATATATATTCAAAAGAGGATAATGCAAAAAATAGACACGAAGCTATGCATTGTTTTATAAAGAGTCTATCTATCAAAGCCGAACGATACAAGTATTGCGATGAGCAAAAAAGATATTAGACTATTTAACATGTCCTGACCAGGCACAGGCCGCAGAATTTAGAAACAGATATATCGCTCGAAATAGAGACCACCTGAGAGTTCCGGAATGCGGCGTAGCTTTGTCTGCTTTCCTGGATCTTGCACCGTCTGTGCGGCAACAATGCCGAATAGGTTATCCAGAGTATGGAGTCCTGAAAGTAAAAGAAAAGTAAAAAATAAAAATCCGGCAGCCCCTAGTACGTTTGACGCCGTGTTGTAGGCATGCCGTTAATGTGCCCCTCCCCCTATGCCCATGGAATTTTAAGGGCGTAATTGTGTACTCGAGGTACTTGCTCCACTATGTTGCGATGGCTGGGGTCGGGGCCGTATTGCTACGCTTGCTCTGATCGTGCCAGGTGGTCTTGTTGCAGGTTACTCCAGGAGCGCTTTGCATTGTCTGGTTTTTTAACGGCCGGACTGGAGAGTTGCCTTGAATGGCTGCTTTGTACTTCTGCTGCGAGGGCCGCCGTGTGCTCCTCCGTACGGATGGAGCGTTCTGTGTTTCCACTGACCATAATTACTCCTCGAGGGCCTGGCATCTTGAGCTTGAGATATGCGTAGTGCGGCACCGCATTGAATTTAGCGAATGCGGTTCGTCCGAGCAGGGCGTGATAGCCACTGCGGAACGGCACTATATCGAAGATTAACTCTTCGCTTCAGAAGTTATCCGGAGATCCGAAGACCACATCAAGTGTTATCGAGCATGTGCAATTGGCCTCTACACCTGGTATGACGCCTTTAAAGGTCGTCCTTGTGGGCTTGATCCTTGATGGATCTATGCCCATTTTCCGCACTTTATCCTGATAAAGCAGGTTCAGGCTACTTCCGCCGTCCATGAGGACTCTTGTGAGATGAAATCCGTCCACGATTGGGTCGAGGACCAGTGCGGCAAAACCGCCGTGACAGATGCTAATGGGGCGGTCCCTTCGATCGAAAGTGATCGAGCAGGAGGACCATGGGTTGAACTTTGGGGTGACTGACTCCATCGCGTATACGTCCCGTAGCGCATGCTTCCTCTCCCGCATGGGAATGTGGGTCGCGTATATCATGTTCACCGTCCGCACTTGTGGGGGAAACCCTTTCTGTCCATTGTTGTTCGGCGGCCTGGGCTCCTCCTCGTCGTCGCTGTTCTGCCCCTTGCCCTTGTGTTCGGCTCTTAACTTGACTGCCTGCTTGAACACCCAACAATCCCTGTTGGTGTGATTGGCTGGCCTTTCGGGGGTGCCATGAATCTGGCACGAGCGGTCGAGTATCCGGTCCAAACTGGACGGGCCCTGGGTATTCTTTTTAAATGGCTTTTTCCGCTGACCGGATTTATAGCCTCTGAATCCGGCATTAACTGCCGTATCCTCATTGCTGTCGCTGCTAATGCGGCTCTTTTGATTATTTCGACGTGACCTGCCACTTTTGTCCTTGGTATCTGAATTACCGGGCTTCTTCGATAAGTTGTTGTTGCGAGCTAGCCAGCTATCTTCGCCCGTGCAAAAGCGGGTCATGAGTGTCGTGAGGGCTGCCATGGTTTTCGGCTTTTCCTGTCCCAGGTGTCGGGCAAGCCACTCGTCGCGGATGTTATGTTTGAAGGCTTCTAGGGCCTCTGCGTCCGGACAATCGACTATCTGATTTTTCTTTGTTAGGAACCGTGTCCAGAATTGCCTGGCCGATTCTTCTGGCTGCTGAATTATGTGGCTTAGGTCGTCGGCGTCCGGTGGCCGCACATAGGTCCCCTGGAAGTTGTCGAGGAATGCGGCTTCCAGGTCCTCCCAAGAACCGATTGAGTCCGCTGGTAGGCTGTTAAGCCAGTGCCGGGCTGGTCCTTTAAGCTTGAGGGGTAGGTATTTGATGGCGTGTAGATCATCGCCACATGCCATGTGGATGTGAAGGAGATAATCCTCAATCCATACTGTCGGATCTGTCGTACCATCGTACTACTCGATATTGACGGGTTTAAAACCCTCTGGGATTTTATGATCCATTACTTCGTCTGTGAAGCATAGTGGGTGTGCGGCGCCCCTGTACTGGGCTATGTCGCGACGCAGCTCGGAAGAGGTGTGCCTGCTGCGTTCGGCCCGGCCGGATTTATTGTGTCCGGAGTGAAGATCATCACATGTCGTCGGGCGTCCGCGCGATCCATAGATCGATCTTGTTTGCTTTGCTTTATCCTCCAGTACGTCTCGCAGGACTGGCTCGTTTTCCCGTGCCTTATTTGGACGGCACCGGGGCATGGCTTGCTTAAGGGTTCGACAGGCCTCTCTGTCGCGGCCACGGGGTGGCCGGTCTGCCATGTCATATGCTTCCCCCTCTGATTGGGGTAGTGGCCTGCGCTTAGGATAATTTTTGGAGGGGCGCCCGAGTTCATACTCTTCGGCCGCAAGGACTTCAGTCCATCTATCAGCTAGCAAATCTTGATCAGCTGTAAGCTATTGCTGCTTTTTCTTTAGGCTGTTGGCCGTGGCTAGAAGCCTGTGTTGAAAATGCTCTTGTTCGGCGGGGTCTGATGGTACGACGAATTCGTCGTCGTCGAGGCTTGCCTCGTCTTCGGAGGGAGGCATGTAGTTATCATCCTCAACCTCTTGTTCTGCCGCTCTCTCGTGAGGGCTGGCTTTTCCATCTTCCTGCGCCGAATCTTGCTGGTTCTGGTGTTCTTCGACGCTGTCCGGGGTAGTATTATCTCTCGTGCCGGAATCACCGTTTCTGCTATGGCGGGATTTAGAGCGGCGCCGATGGCGCCGGCGTTTTGGCGGTTTTTTCGAGTTGTCGTCTTCCGCCGTTCCATCGCCATCCGCATCCTTTGGAGCATCCACCATATATATGTCATATGATGAGGTGGCGGTCCAGCGCCCTACAGGTGCTGGTTCTTGTTCGTCTCCTCCTTTGTCGTCCATACCGTCGAAGTCTTCGGAGCCGAAGTCAAGCATGTCGGTTAAATCGTTGACAGTGGCTATTAAGTGGGTGGTGGGTGGGCTTTGAATTTCTTTGTTGTCCGAATCCCAACCTCACAGACCATAGTCCGGCCTGGGCTCTCCTGATAAAGAGAGAGACTTGAGAGAATTCAGGATATCACCGAAAGGTGAGCACTGAAAGATGTCCGCGGCGGTGAACTCCATTACAGGCGCCCAATCAGATTCGATCGGCGGGAGCACGGAAGGCTCGGAGTTCGGAGAAGAGTCCGGCTCCTTGGAGTCCTGGGCCGTGCAGAGTACGGGGCTGGTGTTCGGCTCGATCGCCTTTGAGATCACAGCCCCCGAGGTGATGTCCAACCATTCATCCTAGGAGAACGCAGCGGGCTCCAAGTCAAGGATCGGGGCCGGAGCGTGTGCGGCCTCCAGGGTACTATTCGGAGGCAGAGCTATATCATGCCCCTCGAAATAGTGCGGCGTGCTTGGCTGTGGCTCGAACCCGTCGAAGATCAAGTCTCCGCGGATATCGTCCGTGTAGCTTAAGCTTCCAAACCTGACTTGATGGCCAGGGGCGTAGCTTTCGATCTGCTCCAGTTGACCAAGCGAATTGGCCCACAGAGCGAAGCCTCCAAAGACGAAGATTTGTCCGGGGAGGAAAGTCTCACCCTGGACCTCATCGTTGTTGATGATCAAAGGAGCCATCGGGCCTAAAAGCGACGACACAGAGGAACTCTCAATGAAAGTACCAATGTCGGTGTCAAAACCGGCGGATCTCGGGTAGGGGGTCCCGAACTGTGCGTCAAGGTCGGATGGTAACAGGAGACAAGGGACACTTTATTTTACCCAGGTTCGGGCCCTCTCGGTGCAGGTAAAACCGTACTCCTGCTAGATTAATATTGATGATATGGGTAGTATAAGAGTAGATCTACCACGAGATCAAGGAGGCTAAACCCTAGAAGCTAGCCTATGGTATGATTGTGTATGATGATGGTTTTCCTACGGACTAGAACCCTCCGGTTTATATAGACACCGGATAGGGTTAGGGTTACACAGAGTCGGTTACAATGGTAGGAGATCTCGAATATCCGCACGCCTAGCTTGCCTTCCACGCCAAGAAAAGATCCTTCCGGACATGGGACGAAGTCTTCAATCTTGTATCTTCATAGTCCTGGAGTCCGGCTGAAGGTATAGTCCGGCTATCCGAACACCCCCTAATCCAGGACTCCCTCAACAAGTCTGAATTATTGAAAGGTTCAAGTAATTTCAGAGTGAAGTTGAATATCGTCGTGACAAGATGATAAAATGTCTATGATATGATCATATGGATGAATATCTGAGTTACGAGTTTGGCACACAATTAAGACATTGTGGAAATTGTTTTACAACTAAATACCACCTGGAACACCATAGTGTGATGGTGTGTCCGAACATCATAACTGCACCCTATTGGATATGGTGCATACCATGATGTCTCTTATCGAATTACCACTATAGTTTATGGGTTAGGCATTAGAGACAACCGCATTCACTTTAAATAGGGCACCACGCAATTACGTTGAGACGACATCGTATGATCTATGGTTTAGAGAAACCTAAGTTGCCATTTCTTAAAAGTTTGGGGCTGCGACGCTTATGTGAAAAAGTATCAGGCTGATAAGCTTGAACCCAAAGCAGATAAATGCATCTTCATAGAATACCCAAAACAGTTGGGTATACCTCCTATTTCAGATCTGGAAGCAAAAGTGATTGTTTCTAGAAACGGGTCCTTTCTCGAGGAAAAGTTTCTCTCGAAAGAATTGAGTGGGAGGATGGTGGGGACTTGATGAGGTTATTGAACCGCACTTCAACTAGTGTGTAGCAGGGCACAGGAAGTTGTTCCTGTGGCACCTACACCAACTGAAGTGGAAGCTTATGATAGTGATCATGAAACTTCGGATCAAGTCACTACCAAACCTCGTAGGTCGACAAGGATGCGTACTAATTCAGAGTGGTACATAATCCTGTCTTGGAAGTCATGTTTCTAGAAAACAATGAACCTAC
The DNA here is from genome assembly GCA_032464435.1 of Aegilops umbellulata. NCBI lineage: Eukaryota > Viridiplantae > Streptophyta > Magnoliopsida > Poales > Poaceae > Aegilops > Aegilops umbellulata. Next base: position 72,533,594 of record CP136057.1, read on the forward strand.
GAGCTATGGATAAACGATGGTGGGCCTGGATTCCGTCGAATGGCTTGAGGCCATAAAATCCAAGAGAGGATCCACGTATAAAACCAAAGTATAGACTTTGGAAGAACTACTTGATGGTCGTAAGGCTGTTGGGTGCAGATGGATTTTAAAAGGAAGACGCACAATGATGGTAAGTGTCACCATTAAGAAAGCTCGACTTGTCGTTAAGATGTTTTTCGACAAGTTCAAGGAGTTGACTATAATAGGACTTTCTCACTCGTAGCGATGCTAAGAGTTTGTTAGAATTATATTAGCAGTTACTGCATTATTTATGAAATCTTGCAGATAGAATGTCAAAACATTGTTTCCTCGACGATTTTCTTGAGGAAAAGTTGTATGTGATACAACCAGAAGGTTTTGTCAATCCTGAAAGATGCTAACAAGTATGCAAAGCTCCAGCAATCTTTCTAAGGACATCTCAGAGTTGGAATGTACGCTTTGATGAGATCATCAGAGATTTTGGGTTTATACAAAGTTTATGAGAAACTTGTATTTCCAAAGAAGTGAGTGGGAGCACTATAGAATTTTTGGTGAGTATATGTTGTTAACATATTGTTGATCAGAAATGATGTAGAATTTCTGGAAAGGATACAGGGTTATTTGAAAAGTGTTTTTCAATGGAAAACCTGGATTAAGCTACTTGAACATTGAGCATCAAGATCTATAAGGATAGATAAAAAACACTTAATAGTACTTTCAAATGAATACATAGCGTGACAAGATTTTGAAGGAGTTCAAAATAGATCAGCAAAGGAGTTCTTGGCTGTGTTACAAGGTGTGAGTATTGAGTAAAACTCAAGACCTGACCACGGCAGAAGAGAGAGAAAGGACGAAGGTCGTCCCCTATGCTTTAGACGTAGGCTCTATAGTATGCTATGCTGTGTACCGCACCTGAAGTGTGCCTTGCCATGAGTTAGTCAAGGGGTACAAGAGTGATCCAGGAATGGATCACATGACAACGGTCGAATTTATCCTTAGTAACTAGTGGACTAAGGAATTTTTTCGATTATGGAGGTGGAAAAAGAGTTCGTCGTAAAGGGTTACGTCGATGCAAACTTTGACACTAATCCGGATGAATCTGAGTAGTAAACCGGATTCGTATAGTAGAGCAGTTATTTGGAATAGCTCCAAGTAGCGCATGGTAGCTGCATCTACAAGATGACATAGAGATTTGTAAAGCACACACGGATCTGAAAGGTGCAGACCCGTTGACTAATAACCTCTCTCACAAGCGAGATATGATCAAACCCCATGGGTGTTGGATTCATTACAATCACATAGTCATGTGAACTAGATTATTGACTCTAGTGCAAGTGGGAGACTGTTGGAAATATGCCCTAGAGGCAATAATAAAATGGTTAATATTGGATTTCCTTGTTCATGATAACTGTCTATTGTTCATGCTATAATTGTATTAACTGGAAACCATAATACATGTGTGAATACATAGACCACAACATGTCCCTAGTAAGCCTCCAGTTGACTAGCTCGTTGATCAATAGATGGTTATGGTTTCCTGACCATGGACATTGGATGTCATTGATAACGGGATCACATCATTAGGAGAATGATGTGATGGACAAGACCCAATCCTAACCATAGCACAAGATCGTGTAGTTCCTTTGCGAAGAGCTTTTCTAATGTCAAGTATCATTTATTTAGACCATGAGATTGTGTAACTCCCGGATACCATAGGAATGCTTTGGGTGTACCAAACGTCACAACATAACTGGGTGGCTATAAAGGTGCACTAAAAGTATCTCCGAAAGTGTCTGTTGGGTTGGCACGAATCGAGACTAGGATTTGTCACTCTGTATGACGGAGAGGTATCTCTGGGCCCACTCGGTAATGCATCATCATAATGAGCTCAATGTGACTAATGAGTTAGCCACGGGATCATGTGTTACAGAACGAGTAAAGAGACTTGCCTGTAACGAGATTGAACAAGGTATAGGGATACCAACGATCGAATCTCAGGCAAGTAGCATACCGATAGACAAAGGGAATTGTATACGAGATTGATTGAATCCCCGACATCGTGGATCATCCGATGAGATCATCGTGGAACATGTGGGAGCCAACATGGGTATCCAGATCCCGCTATTGGTTATTGGCCAGAGAGCTGTCTCGGTCATGTCTGCATGATTCCCGAACCCGTAGGGTCTACACACTTAAGGTTCGGTGACGCTAGAGTTGTTACGGGAATTAGTGTGCAGTTATCGAATGTTGTTCGGAGTCCCAGATGAGATCCTAGACGTCACGAGGAGTTCCGTAATGGTCTAGAGGAAAAGATTTATATATGGGAAGTCCTATTTTGGCCACCGGAAAATGTTCAGGATTTTTCGGTATTGTACCGGGAAGGTTCTAGAAGGTTCCGGAGTGGGGCCCACCTGCATGGGGGGACCCACATGAACGTGGGTAGTGGGGGCAAGGCCCCACACCCCTGGTCAAGGCGCACCAAGATCCCCCCTTAAAAAGAATAAGATCATATCCCGAAGGGATAAGACCAAGATCCCTAAAAAGGAGGGATAACAATCGGTGGGGAAGGGAAATGATGGAATTTCTTTCCCCCACCTTTCCAACGCCCCAATGGACTTGGAGGGCAAGAAACCAGCCCCCTCCACCCCTATATATAGTGGGGAGGCACATGGGAGCCGCACCCCTTCCCCTGGCGCAGCCCTCTCCCTCCCCAACACCTCCTCCGTAGTACTAGTGCTTAGCGAAGCCCTGCCGGAGAACTGCAAGCTTCACCACCACGCCGTCGTGCAGCCGGAGCTCTCCCTAAACTTCTCCTCTCCCCTTGCTAGATCAAGAAGGAGGAGACGTCCTAGGGCTGTACGTGTGTTGAACGCGGAGGCGCCGTCCGTCCGGCGCTAGATCGGATCTTCCGCGATTTGAATCGCCGCGAGTACGACCTCATCAACCGCGTTCGTGTAACGCTTTCGCTTAGCGATCTTCAAGGGTATGAAGATGCAATCCCTCTCTCTCGTTGCTAGCATCTCCTAGATTGATCTTGGTGACACGTACAAATTTTTTGAATTTTTGCGACGATCCGCAACACCCACACCCAAAAATTCCCCCAAAATCCGATTCAACCGCCCTTCGTCCAACTAGCCAGTAATATTCCCAAAACCCCCCTACCCCCTGTCCCCCTCCAATCCATTCGCTCCGCCAAAGCCGCCCTCCCCGCCACGCCGATATGTCGGCACCGCGGTTCGGCGATCCTCTCTCTCCCACAGTACGCTCTCGTAGACTGCCGTCCTCTAGCCGCGCCGCCACCTCTGGCTACGTTCTTGTGGAGGCGCACGGCGGTCAGCGCCGCCACCGCTGGCGACGTTCATGTGGAGACGCACGGCGGTCGACTTCTCCCACGGTACGCGCATTCTAGACTGAGGCCCCGTTCATGTCGGTGTAGTGCTGAATGTTAGCTGATAGACGCTGTTAATCTCACTGTTTGCCAAAGTAGTTTACTGTCAATATGCTCTACTTAAGAAGCTTCCTTGCCCTGTTCTACACTCAATCTGCTTAGCTGAGATGGCATGCCAAGGCTGATTAGTTGCTAAAATATCATGCCATATATTTATTGTGACGCAGATTGCCATGGTCTAGTAGCCAATCAGTTAGGTGAAATAGCTCTACACCGTTTTATACTCGATCTTTGTTGCTGCGATGGCCTTCGATAGTTTGATGGCTGTGTGCTTGGCCTCATTGACTGCAGAAACAGCCTGCCATAATTTGGCACTCAAATCTGTTTGCTGAATTAGCTTTACATATATTTCGTTACATAGATCTGCTCGTCCGAATATCTTGCCATAGCTTTAGACATCGACCTAGGTAATTTTTCTGGACTTCATAAAAAAGCATATATGTTTTTCCTATAATATCTAGTAGAAAAAGTAATTTGTATGTCTAACAGATGGACATGACTTGGATAACTTCTGCTCGAAGATTCTCCGCTGCATATTTCGAGGGGGTTGAAAACTTCATGAACTTTATCAGAGCTGAGTACGGTGGTCCGAAATCAGATGTGCTCTGCCCGTGTAGCAGTTGTATGAATTCAGTTACAAGACCCCAGTCAACTGTGCAAAATCATCTACACTTGTATGGGATGTCGGTCACATATACTAGGTGGGTTCATCATGGTGAAGCTGTGAACGTCAATGTTATTGACTACGTGGAAGCAGCAGATCACCATCTTGATCTGCCTGATGCACAGGTGGAAGAGGAGGAGGAGGTGGTGGTGGCGGAGCCAGTGAGTTTGACCAACATTAAAACAATGGTACGAAATGCCCGTGCATTCCGTGAACTTTCACCTGCAGAAGAAAAACGGTGGGCCCGCATGTTGGAACAATGCAATGTTGTTGTCACCCCAGGAAATAAGCTGTCGGTATTCTCAGCTATGGTCACCTTTCTTTAGGTGAAGACATATGAGCGGATGACCAACAAATCATTCGATGCGATGTTGGCTGCTTTCCGCGAATCTTTCCCAGATGCGTCTGAGCTGCCACACACCTACAGTAAAATGAAGAATTTCCTTCGTGAAGTTGGAATTGGATATGATGTGATCCATGTTTGTAAGAATAATTGTGTTCTGTTCCGGAAGGATTATGCCAACTTAAGTGAATGCCCGATATGCAAATCATCAAGATGGAAAGATGGCAACATTGTGAACAGGATTGCTCATAATGTTCTGAGACATTTCCAATTACACCAAGATTGCAGAGGTTGTTTCATGATGCTGAAACAAGAGAGGATGTACTGTGGCATTCTAGGAACCAGGAGTACATAGATCAGAATGTAATGAGCCATCCATCTCATGGTAATGAGTGGAAAAGCTTCAATGATAAACACAAAGAGTTTGCTGCTGACCCGAGAAACATTAAACTTGACTTAGCTTCCGATGGATTTAACCCATTTGGCCACCAGAGCGCCACATATAGCATGTGGCCAGTGCTCGTTATCCCTTACAACATGCCTCCAAATGTCTCCACCAAAGAATCAAACTACATGATGGCCTTGCTCATCCCAGGTCCAAAAAGTCCTGGAAAGGATTTTGATTTGTTCATGGAGCCTCTTGTGGAGGAACTTCAACAGCTGTGGAAGGGTGTTCTCACTCGAGACCTATATAGCAGCCCACCAGCTGATTTCTTTCTGCATGCTGTTATAATTTGGTGCATCCATGATTATCCGGCTTTGGGCATATATCAGGGCGAACGACACATGGTTACAATGCATGTGTTCGCTGTGACAGGAATCCGCTGTCATACGCAATACTTAGCAAGATATGTTACATTGGACACCGCCGTTTCCTTGCCAAGGACAAGCCGCATCCTAGAAAATACAGAAGACATGTGTTCAATGCAAAGCATGAAAACCGTGATGCGCCAAAGAGGCTCACCGCCAATGAGTTGCAAGTGGAATTAGAGAAGGTCGGGCATATTACACCAGGAAACCATCCTGGTAATGGTAGCAGGAAAAGGAAGCGTGGTAGGGTAGAAGAGAGATTATTGTTTACGCGCAGGTCCACTTTGTGGGAATTGGAGTATTGGAAACATTTGGATCCGCGGCATAATGTTGATGTGATGCACATCGAGAAAAATATATGTGACAGCATTATCGGCACACTTCTTAATATTGAAGGCAAGACAAAAGATACCTTAAAATCCAGGATTGATTTGACACACCTGGGTATCAGAAAGGATTTGCAAGTGCAAGATGAAGATAAACCACGGGATATAGCACCAACTGTGTACGTCTTGGACAAGGTAAAAAGAAAAGAAGTTTGTGAGGTCCTGTCACATGTGAGATTCCCACATGGATTTGCTTCCAACCCTGAAAGGAGAGTCAGTGCAGATGGAAACAAGGTACAAGGGTTGAAAACTCATGACTGCCACGTCCTACTTCAAAGGGTTTTACCTGTTATCCTTAGAGGATTGGGCCGCCCTGACTTATACAGAGCAATTGCAGAGTTGGGACAATTCTTCAGGGAACTCTGCAGTAGGAATATCAGGATAGATGCTTTGGAGCATCTTAGAGACAAGATACCAACTATACTATGTGACCTTCAGAAGATATATCCTCCAGCCTTCTTTGATGTGATGGTGCATTTGGCTGTTCATCTACCTGATGAGGCACTACCTAGAGGTCCAGTACAGTATGGCTGGATGTACCCTATTGAAAGGCGGCTAGGCACTTTCAAGGGCTATGTTAGGAACAGGGCTAGACCCGAGGGTTCCACTGCAGAGGCCTACATTGCTACAGAAGCGTTGACATTCTGCTGAAAATACATTGAAACAGCTGATCAGCTTAGCAAAGAGGTGGGTGAAGACAATCCCGGGCTCAATGTTTTCGATTATTTTGTTCGAGTTACAGGGAAGAGCCGACAAGAGGACAAACCTAAATATTTGGACAAAATGGTTTGGTATGTGTTGAATAAATGTCCTGAGATACTACCTTATATCAAGTAAGTGAAGTATTGCAGCTTATACATCGTAATCTACTAAATTGCAGCACATTCTTATATATTTAGATGTTTGACGCGATCACTATGTTGTGCAGCATCTATAAAGAGGAGTTACTGCCGCAAAATCCAAGAAACATTGACAAACTAGTTATGGCAGGATTTGCGAAATGGTTCAAGAACCATGTAAGCTTTTGAAGTGCATTGTCAGTTTTTTAATATATTGAGTACATAAGATGATCAGCTTGTCAATTTTCTAACCATAGGTTAAGAAGATGCGGGAGGATGGGCAGGCAGTTCATAATGCCCTTTACTCACTAGCAATGGGTCCTGATTCTCGGGTAAGACATTATGAATCTTGCATTGTTGGAGATGTGCGCTACAACACCCTTGCACGAGACGAAGGCAGGAAGACACAAAACAGTGCCATCATGAGCACGGATACGTATGCTAACATAACAGACATTGTTCAGTTGCAGTATATCTCTAGTTTCGAGGATAATCGGTGTGTGGTTCTGTTGTGTTGTCGTTGGTATAACCTATTTTCCAGGATTTTAAAACCCAGAGCTGATGATTATTTCAAATCCATCAATGTCAAGGCGGCGTACCATACCAACGAGCCTTTTATTTTGGCAAATCAAGCAACACAGATATTTTTCTTGGAAGACACATTTGCACGTAGAGATGACTGGAGAGTATTGCAAAGGTTTGAGCAGAGGAATTTGTTTAATGAAGTTGCACAACAAGATGATGCATACACTGCTCCTGATGTACAAGATAACACAGATGTTCCTAATATCTTTGAGAAACATCATGTCAATGACGCCGGCGAAAAGATTGCCTGTCGTGCTGTGGACATACAAGAGTTGATCAAGAAGAAGCCAACGTTCGAGGACGTTGAGGACGAAGAAGAAGATGACACCGTGGGGAATTACGATTCAGACTGATAGACATGGAGAAGATGTTGACGCTGCTGCTGTGGATGATGATTACATTGCTTTTATCGTATTTGCCTGTCAGAAGACGTTTTTTATCTACTATGTGAAATTGTGTTTGCTATGACAACTGAAACCTGATGAGCATGTTGTTTAGTATTTTGATGTGAGAACATCACTTGTTATATATGTTGATTTGTGTTTGGTGATTGTATGACAACTAAAACATGATGACATTGTTGTTTAGCTGTACTCATATTTGGTTGTGAAACTTGAATTTGATGACACAGTTTGATGTTGGACTGCAATTTTCTCGACGTCTTCGAATGAGAACAAAGCTGACCCGACAGGACCTCTGCTATTTATTTATTTATGTGAGCAAAAGGGGATACCCCCTGATTTCCATTAATAGAAATCATTAGATGTTCACAACACTACGCCCAGCCTGCTACACAGGTTTTATTCATTACTAGTTTCAGCAAAGTGCTCATGTCGTAGCCACTGAATACATCACGAGTGCTACATACACTGCAAATAAAGAGACAATCATCCTACATAGCACATCGATTTTGCGCATTATCTTCACAAGCTCTTTCATCTCATCATTGCTGTCAAGGCCGTTCAGCGGATGTTGCTTGGCCATGATCAGAGGAACTGCATCTTTAACCTTCTGCTCTGCATCTTTCTCTTCCGCCATTCCTTCAGTTACTTGTCCAATACCCCAACCTGCTAGTATTGGGATTCCTCGGCTAACCAAATAATCAACGTAGTTGCATTCCCCCACATCAGCAACTTCCCAGAAATACAAATCACACGAATCTTCCCTTTTCTGCACGAATCAAATTGGTAGATCATCAACCAAACTATTAAAAAAATTAGCAACTGAAAGCAGCAGAACAACACTTAAACATATTATTACCCCATGATTCGGGCATTTGTAGAAGACTCGACCAGGGTTGCGGATTGTGGTTGAGACGCGACAGATGACTCTGCGTGATTTGCAGCAGTGGCACCACACCAACGGCAGCGGGTTGCGATGAGCAATCGGCTGCGGTGCGCGTGCCGGCGAGGGTGTGATGAGACCCACAAGCGATGGTACGGGTGGCGACTTGGCGCATATCTGGTTGTTGCCTGCTGAAGAGTAGGTGGACGAGCAGCCAACGGACATGGTTGCTGCGGCCAGAGCTTCTGATGCTAGGAAGAGTAAGTAGGGAAGAGGAGAAGCAAACGTTGGATATGTCAGTTTCATTACTTGCAGAGTAGCATAGCACCATATATAGTCACAGTCTAGGTTTGGATTCAAACCAGCTACAGGAGCACGTCTTTATTTTTTCTAAAACTCGGCAACGTCTCTTTACTGGTACACTAGCTTGTTCTATACGCCTTCCCAAGTCTTTGATTTTCTTTCCCTTTTTTGCGAGGAAGGAAGGAGGACAAAATTGAGAGTTCCTGGGACTCGAACCCAAGGCCTCTCGGTTGAAAACCAAGGGTGCTAGTCACTTATGTGGCGAACGTTCCCTGTGAGGAGGACGGCAGACGAACGCATTTTCCTCGCAGTTTTCTTCCTATATATAAAAAAGTATGCTACTTGGTGTCCGCTTAGTCAACAAACGATTGTGCCAACCTTGACCGTTGGATTGACATTCAACGTCTGTCGCGTTTCTTCAGTCTCTTCTTCCTCGAGCCGCCAAAGCCAAACCAGCGCCGGCGGGACCGCCTGCTCCCGCCTCCCACGGCTGGCTGTGATCTTCCCCGGCTCCTGTTCGTTCCCGTCCGAGGCCTCACCATCGTCATCCGCCTTGGTTCGCTCGCCACGGCGCCGCCCTCCGGTGTTGTCAACATGGTCAACAACCGAGAGGAATAAGGAGATGACTGTACATGGTGAGGATGACAGTAGGGACCAAGCAGCGCGCGCAGTAATTTTGTTTTTTCAGGACGGAGAAGGGTATCAACTAGGTTGTGCGGGACCCGTGGCCCGTCTAGCCCAGGCTTTTATTTCATATGTTTAGCACATTACCAGCCCACTTTGTTTTTTTTCCTTTCTGAAAATGGCTAGCCAGCTATTTTGTTTTTTGCAGAATAACCAACATAGGCCTACTTGCTTTTCTACGCCCTGCTGGACCGAAAATCTTTCAAGACGAGGAGGGATGCATTTTGCCTAGAAAATGGGCTATAAGTAATAAGAAATGGGCTATAAGTAATAATAAATGGGCTGTAAAATGAAAAAATACAGCAAACAGGCAATTAGTTCCAAAATCCTGTTTTCTTTCGGATTTTGATATTTTAAATTTCATTGTTTTTGTGCGGGTAAAATTTCATTGAATTTAAATTAAGGTATATGCTGTTTAGGACAGATTTGGAGGCTGACTTGTGGGTCTACTAGGTTGACGTGTACTTTGGCTTTGTCAACTTAGTCCACAGACGATTCTAGCAGCAGTGATCGTTGGATGTTAATCCAACGGCCGTGCTGCTTCTTCAATATCTGATCTTCTTGCTCCAGCCGCCCAAACTTCATTGCTGGCCAGGCCATTCCTCTACTCACCCACACCTCCTGTTATTTTCCGGTGACGGCAGCCGGACCAGTAAACCCTCGTACTCCCCACCACGTGGCCAACCATTGCCGAGTCTTCCCCGGCTCCGTGCGTTCCCTTCCTAGGGCTCGCCCTCGTCCACCGCCATGGTGCTCTCGGCACGGCCTGATCAACTTGGTCAACGAACGACATCCATCGGCCGTGGACTGTGCGCACAAAATAATGATTCCTCCGCCTGACAGCTGGGACCCACTGGAAGGGCCTCTGTATTTCGCGAAAAAAACGTTTCCCCCGCTGACATGTCGGACCCACCAGCTATATCTTCGCACGCAAGGAAGTGCCTCCTTATTACGCACAAAAAAGTGAATACCCCCTGCTAGCTGGGACCCACCATAGTGGGAGGATGACTTGTGGGCCAACTAAGTTGACGGGGACGGAGGGCTTTGTCAACTTAGTCAATATGAATGATTCTAGCTCCAGTGACCGTACGATGTCCATCCAACAGCCGTAGTGCTTCTTGAACCTCTGGTCTTCTTGCTCAAGCCCCCCAAAGCAGCGTCGGTCGTGCCGCATGCTCCTGCATCCCGTGGCCGGCTGTGCTGCTGCGGAGGCCTCGCCGCCCCTACTATTCCCACCGCTGGCCAGGCCCTGCGGCGGCGGCAACCTCACACCGCAGCCGAACCAGTGAACCCTCGTACTCCTCTCCGCGCGGGCTTCCACTGCCGCGTCTTCCCCGGCTCCGCGTCGTCCCCTTCCTAGGCCTCGCCGTCATCCACCGCCGTGGTGCTCTCCGCGCGGCGTAGTCAACATGGTCAAGGAACGACTTCCATCAGAAGAGTACTGTACGTGGAGAGGCTGACAGCTGGGTCCACGGCCACAGCCCAGTTTTTTTGTGATTTGCCAAGTAAGTCGCTTTGTCAGGCCTGTTGGGCTGCAAATCTTTCAAGACAAGGAGAGCTTTCATTCTGCTGGCCGAGAAAATGGCCCATCAGTAATGAGAAATGGGTTGTACATTTTTAAAATACATCAAACCGGCAATTAGTTTCAAATATCTTCTTTTTATTTCAAGATTTTAAATTACATTAATTTTTATGCTTGGAGAATTTTTTGGATTTTATATTGATATACATTTACTTTTAAAATCAGTTTGAATGTGAGTCGAAATTTCGGGATTAAAAACAGTTTGGACCGCACCGAAATATGCAAATTTTCGTATAATTTTTTAACCGTGGCCACAATATGGGCTGTAATGCTAACAAAAAGAATATGGGCTCCAAAAAAAACCTTAAGAATTAGCAAATGGGCTGAAAATTATTAGAAATAATGGCAGATGGGATGTATGCTATTTTCCATAGATTTGAGGCTTTCCTAAAAAAAAGGCTGACGCACAAGCAGTGACTGTTTGATGTCCATCCAACAGCCGTCGTGCTTCTTCAATCTCTGCTCTTCCTGCTCCAGCCGCTCAAACAAGCGCCGGCGGGACTGCCTGCTCCCTCCTCCCCGCGGCCGGCTGTGCTGCCGCGCAGGCCTCACCGCCCCATCGTACTCCCATCGCTGGCCTAGCCATCCCTCTAATCACCCACACCTGTTGTTATTCTTCGGCGACGGCAAACAAACCAGTAAACCCTCGTACAATCGTACTCCCCTCTGCGTGGGAAACAACTGCCGAGTCTTCCCTGCCTCCGTGTTGTTCCCTTCATAGGCGTCGCCGTCGTCCACCACCCTGGTGCTCTCGGCGCGGCCTGGTCAACATGGTCAACGACCGACATGCATCTGAAGTGGACTGCACGTGGAGAGGCCGACAGCTGGGTCCATGGCCGCACGCAAGGAAATGCCTCCTTATTACGCGCAGAATAATGATTCCTCCACCTGACATTAGGGACCCACCGAAAGGGCCTCTCTATTTCGCGAAAAAAACGTTACCGCCGCTGACAGCTCGGACCCACCAGCTATATCTTCGCACGCAAGGAAGTGCCTCCTTATTACGCACAAAAAAATGAATACTCCCCCTGTTAGCTGGGACCCAGTATAGTGGCAGGCTGACTTGTGGGCCTACTAAGTTGATGGGGACGGAGGGCTTTGTCAACTTAGTCAATATGCACGATTCTAACTCCAGTGACCGTACGATGTCCATCCAACGGTCGTAGTGCTTCTTCAACCTCTGGTCTTCTTGCTCCAGCCGCCCAAACCAGCGCTGGTCGTGCCTCGTGCTCCTGCCTTCCGTGGCTGGCTGCGATGCGGCGGAGGCCTCACCGCCCCCTACTACTCCCATCGCTGGCCAGGCCATCCCTCTACTCACCCACACCCCCTGTTACTCTGCAGCGACGGTAGCCTCACACTGCAGCGAACCAGTGAACCCTTGTACTCCTCTACGCGTGGTCATCCACTGCCGCGTCTTCCCCGGCTCTGCATCGTCCCCTTCCTAGGCCTCGCCGTCGTCCACCGCCCCGGCGCTCTTAGCGCGGCGTGGTCAACGTGGTCAAGGAACGGCTTCCTTCGGACGTGGACTGTACGTGGAGAGGCTGACAGCTGGGTCCATGGCCGCAGCAAGGAAGTGCCTCCTTATTACATGCAAAATAATTATTCCTCCACCTGACAGCGAGGACCCACCGGACGGGCCACCGTATTTCACGAAAAAAACATTTGCCCCTGACTGCTGGGACCCACCAGCTACATCTTCGCACGCAAGGAAGTGCCTGACAGTCGGGACCCACCTAGTCGAAGCGTACGTAACATTGTCATTCTGGTCGCGAACGTGTATGTACATATATACTGGTGGATGTAGAGGCGCGCACGTGTCGTAGTAGAGGCGGCCAGGGTGCAAGAAAGAAAATACAGCCATACGGGCGGGATCTCGAACGCCTACTCGCGCATATGTATGGCGAGGGCTCGTTGACATGGCTGGGTCGGAACGGAGAAACAACGTCGTCGTCATGTTCATGGGGAGGCAACAGAATGCGTCATGTTCATCGGGAGGGCTTGGACGGAACAGGCGATGGAAACGAGGCCTGGCGTACCACACAACGGAGGAAACAGCCTTGTGTTCGACCGACCATGTTCGGAACGGGGTCCTGTTGATCGGGAGGGGTCTGGCGTACCGCAAAATGGAGGAAACGGACCTCCTACAGTCGAAACGGGGGTCCTATTGATCGGGAGGGGTGTGGCGTACCGCAAAACAGACGAAACGGACCTCCTACGGTCGAAACGGGGGTCCTGTTAATCGGGAGGGGTGTGGCGTACCGCAAAACGGAGGAAACAGACTTGTGTTGGAGCGCTACGGGCGAAACGGGGGTCCTGTTCCTCGGGAGGGGTGTGGCGTACCGCAAAACGGGACTCCACGGGATACTGTTCATCTCCACCGTCGACCTCCTCCAGTCTCCACGGGCTCCTGTTCATCCAACCTCCACCGCATGCTACTCCACCGGCTACTGTTCAACCACCCCTCCACCGTCTACTGTTCATCCAGCCCTCCACACCACGGGGTCCTGTTCAACCACCCCTCCACCGTCTACTGTTCATCCAGCCCTCCACACCATGGGGTCCTGTTCAACCACCCCTCCATGGGCACCCCTCCATCGTCTACTGTTCATCCAACCCTCCACACCACGGGGTCCTGTTCATCCACCCCTCCACGGGCACCCCTCCACCGTCTACTGTTCATCAAGCCCTCCACCACATCACGGGGTCCTGTTCATCCAGAGGCAACGCCACCGCTCACTGTTCATCCACCCCCCCCCCCCGCGCGCAACGCTAACTGTTCATCCCAGAGGCAGCATCGATCGACTTCAGTTAGCAGCGATCGATCGCTCGGGTTCAGTAACGCGTAGCCTGCAGTGCAATCGCTCGGGTTCAGTTAGAGCCAACGCCTCGCACACACGCGCGTACGTGTACAAGAGAAACGTGCATTGCTCGGCCCCCGACCTCCCACCGTAACTGGGAACTCCCCGAAATTTTCCTCCCCCTCGCTTCTACCACGGTTTTTTCTGTCATGGACGGCCCAAAGAATGTCATGCAGCTGCGTCTCCGGACTGCCCAGGACGAAAAGCCCATTTTCTGTCATGTTTTTTTTCATAGAAGTAGGAGCCCACCACATCTATGATGATACCGGGTTTTGTCACAATTATCGTCATAGAAGTGGCATATGTATGACAAAAAAAAAATTCGTTCGGCCCAAAATGTCACGGATGTGTCTTTTTATTGTATTGTAAAGATCCTCGTAGAATATGTAGGAACCAATATGAGAATCCAGGTTCCGCTATTGGTTATTGACCGGAGATGAGTCTCGGTCATGTCTACATAGTTCTCGAACCCGTAGGGTCCGCATGCTTAATGTTCGGTGACGATCGGTAGTATGAGTTTATGTGTTTTTGTGAACCGAAGGTTGTTCGGAGTCCCGGATGTGATCACAGGCATGGCGAGGAGTCTCGAAGTGGTCGAGACATAAAGATCGATATATTGGAAGCCTATGTTTGGACATCAAAATGGTTCCGGGTGAGTTCGGGCATTTACCGGAATACTGGGGGGTTACCGTAACCCCCCGGGGAGTACATGTGCCTTAATGGGCCTTAGTGGGTGAAATGAGGAGGCGGCCTAGGAGGGTTGCACCCCAAGCCCAATCCGAATTGGGAGGGAGGCCGGCCCCCCTTTCCTTCCTCCCTCTCTCCTCCTTCCTTCGTCTCCTACTCCTACTTGGAAGGGGGCAGAAACCTACTCCCGATGGGAGTAGGACTCCCCTAGGGCGTGATACCTCTTGAGCACTGCGTTCGATTTCCCCGAAGAGGAGAGGATGATGCGGCAAAGTAGCATAAGTATTTCCCTCAGTTTTTGAGAGCCAAGGTATCCAGTAGGAGGCCACGCTCAAGTCCCTCGTACCAACACAAAAACAATAGCTCCACGCAACCAACGTGATTAGGGGTTGTCAATCCCTTCACGGTTACTTACGGGGGTGAGATGTGATAGAGATGACAGATAATATTTTTGGTATTTTTGGTATAAAGATGCAAAGTGAAAAGTAAAAAAGGCAAAGTAAAAAAGCAAGCAAGATTAAAGTGATGGAGATTAATACGAGGAAAATAGACCCGGGGGCCATAGGTTTCACTAGTGGCTTCTCAAGAGCATAAGTATTCTACGGTGGGTGAACAAATTACTGTTGAGTAATTAACAGAATTGAGCATAGTTATGAGAATATCCAGGTATGATCATGAGTATAGGCATCACGTCCGAGACAAGTTGAGTATTAAGTTAAAAACAGAGTAATGCCTTAAGCAAGATGACATGATGTAGAGGGATAGTTTCATGCAATATGATAAAACCCCATCTTGTTATCCTCGATGGCAACAATACTCTACGTGCCTTGCTGCCCGTTCTATCACTGGGAAAGGACACCGCAAGATTGAACCCAAAGCTAAGCACTTCTCCCATGGCAAGAAAAACCAATCTAGTAGGCCAAACCAAACTGATAATTGGAAGAGACATGTGCAAAGATAACCAATCATACATAAAAGAATTCAGAGAAGAATCAAATATTATTCATAGAGAGACTTGATCATAAACCCACAATTCATCGGTCTCAACAAACACACCGCAAAAAGAAGATTACATCGTATAGATCTCCACAAGAGGGGGGAGAACATTGTATTGAGATCCAAAAAGAGAGAAGAAGCCATCTAGCTAATAACTATGGACCCGTAGGTCTGAGGTGAACTACTCAGACTTCATCGGAGGGGCTAGAATGATGTAGAAGCCCTCCGTGATGACGACCCTCTCTGGCGGAGCTCCAGAACAGGCCCCAAGATGGGATCTCGTGGGTACAGAAGGTTGCGGCGGTGGAGTTAGGTTTTTGGCTCCGTATCTGATCGTTTGGGGGTACATAGGTATATATAGGAGGAAGGAGTACGTCGGTGGAGCAACAAGGGGCCCACGAGGCAGGGGGCGCGCCCTAGGGGGCGGGCGTGCCCCCCACCCTCGTGACCGCCTCTTTTGTTCCTTGGTGTAGGCTCCAAGTCTCCTGGATCACGTTCGGTGAGAAAATCACGTTCCCGAAGGTTTCATTCCGTTTGGACTCCGTTTGATATTCTGTTTCTTCGAAACTCTAAAATCGGCAAAAACGACAATTCTGGGCTGGGCCTCCGGTTAATAGGTTAGTCCCAAAAATAATATAAAACTGAAAAATAAAGCCCAATATAGTCCAAAACAGTAGGTAATATAGCATGGAGCAATCAAAAATTATAGATACGTTGGAGACGTATCAGGCATCCCCAAGCTTAATTCCTACTCGTCCTTGAGTAGGTAAATGATAAAAAGAGATTTTTTGATGCGGAGTGCTACTTGGCATAATTTCAATGCAAATCTTCTTAATTGTGGTACGAATATTCAGATTCGAAAGATTCAAGACAAAAGTTCATATTGACATAAAAATAATAATACTTCAAGCATACTAATAAAGCAACTATGTCTTCTCAAAATAACATGGCCAAAGAAAGTTATCCCTACAAAATCATATAGTCTGGCTATGCTCTATATTCACCACACAAAGTATTTAAATCATGCACAACCCCGTTGACAAGCCAATCAATTGTTTCATACTTTAACATTTTCAAAACTTTGTCAATCTTCACGCAATACATGAGCGTGAGCCATGGATATAGCACTATATGTGGAATAGAATGGTGGTTGCAGAGAAGACAAAAAGAGGGGAAGATAGTCTCACATCAACTAGGCGTATCAACGGGCTATGGAGATGCCCATCAATAGATATCAATGTGAGTGAGTAGGGATTGCCATGCAATGGATGCACTAGAGCTATAAGTATATGAAAGCTCAACAAAAGAAACTAAGTGGGTGTGCATCCAACTCGCTTGCTCATGAAGACCTAGGGCATTTGAGGAAGCCCATCATTGGAATATACAATCCAAGTTCTATAATGAAAAATTCCCACTAGTATATGAAAGTGACAACGTAGGAGACTCTTTATCATGAAGATCTTGGTGCTACTTTGAAGCACAAGTGTGGTAAAAGGATAGTAACATTGTCCCTTCTCTCTTTTTCTCTCATTTTTTTATTTGGGCCTTTTCTCTTTTTTTATGGCTTCTTTTATTTATATTTTTTCGTCCGGAGTCTCATCCCGACTTGTGGGGGAATCATAGTCTCCATCATCCTTTCTTCAATTGGGACAATGCTCTAAAAATGATGATCATCACACTTTTATTTTTCTTACAACTCAACGATTACAACTCGAAACTTAGAACAAAATATGACTCTATGTGAATGCCTCCGGCGGTATACCGGGATATGCAATGATTCAAGAGTGACATGTATGAAAGAATTATGAATAGTGGCTTTGCCACAAATACGATGACAACTACATGATCATCCTAGTAATATGACAATGATGGAGCGTGTCATAATAAACGGAACGGTGGAAAGTTGCATGGCAATATATCTTGGAGTGGCTATGAAAATTCCATGATAGGTAGGTATGGTGGATGTTTTGAGGAAGGTATATGGTGGGTGTATGATACCGGCAAAAAGTGTGCGATATTAGAGGGGCTAGCAATGGTGGAAGGAAGGAAAAAGTGTGTATAATCCATGGACTCAACATTAGTCATAAAGAACTCATATACTTATTGCAAAAATCTAGAAGTTATCAAAGCAAAGTATTACGCGCATGCTCCTATGGGGATAGATTGGTAGGAAAAGACCATCGCTCGTCCCCGACCGCCACTCATAAGGAAGACAATCAATAAATAAATCATGCTCCGACTTCATCACATATCGGTTCACCATACGTGCATGCTACGAGAATCACAAACTTTAACACAAGTATTCTTCGAATTCACAACTACTCAACTAGCATGACTCTAATATCACCATCTTCATATCTCAAAACAATTATCAAGCTTCAATCTTTTCTTAGTATTCAACGCACTCAAAAGAAAGTTTCACAAATCTTGAATACCAAGCATATTAATATTAAGCAAATTACCATGCTATTAACGACTCTCAAAATGATCTAAGTGAAGAATGAGAGATCAATACTTTATTTAAAACAAATCCACCACCGTGCTCTAAAAGACCTAAGTGAAGCACATAGAGAAAAATTATAGGGCTCACAAGATATAAGTGAAGCACATAGAGCAAAATTATAAGGCTCAAAAGATATAAGTGAAGCACTGCGTTGGATTTCCCCGAAGAGGAGAGGATGATGCAGCAAAGTAGCATAAGTATTTCCCTCAGTTTTTGAGAACCAAGGTATCAATCCAGTAGGAGGCCACGCTCGAGTCCCTCGTACGTACACAAAAACAATAGCTCCATGCAACAAACGCGGTTAGGGGTTGTCAATCCCTTCATGGTTACTTACGGGGGTGAGATGTGATAGAGATGATAGATAATATTTTTGGTATTTTTGGTATAGAGATGCAAAGTGAAAAGTAAAAAAGACAAAGTAAAAAAGCAAGCAATATTAAAGTGATGGAGATTAATATGAGGAAAATAGACCCGGGGGCCATAGGTTTCACTAGTGGCTTCTCTCAAGAGCATAAGTATTCTACAGTGGGTGAACAAATTACTGTTGAGCAATTGACAGAATTGAGCATAGTTATGAGAATATCTAGGTATGATCATGCATATAGGCATCACGTCCGAGACAAGTAGACCGACTCCTGCCTGCATCTACTACTATTACTCCACTCATCGACCGCTATCCAGCATGAATCTAGGGTATTAAGTTAAAAACAGAGTAACGCCTTAAGCAAGATGACATGATGTAGAGGGATAGTTTCATGCAATATGATAAAAAAAACCCATCTTGTTATCCTCGATGGCAACAATACTATACGTGCCTTGCTGCCCCTTCTGTCACTGGAAAAGGACACCGCAAGATTGAACCCAAAGCTAAGCACTTCTCCCATGGCAAGAAAAACCAATCTAGTAGGCCAAACCAAACTGATAATTCGAAGAGACTTGTAAAGATAACCAATCATACATAAAAGAATTCAGAGAAGAATCAAATATTATTCATAGATAGACTTGATCATAAACCCACAATTCATCGGTCTCAACAAACACACCGCAAAAAGAAGATTACATCGAATAGATCTCCACAAGAGAGGGGGAGAACATTGTATTGAGATCCAAAAAGAGAGAAGAAGCCATCTAGCTAATAACTATGGACACGTAGGTCTGAGGTGAACTACTCACACTTCATCGGAGGGGCTAGGATGATGTAGAAGCCCTCCGTGATGACGGCCCTCTACAGTGGAGCTCCAGAACAGGCCCCAAGATGGGATCTCGTGGGTACAGAAGGTTGCGGCGGTGGAGTTAGGATTTTGGCTCCGTATCTGATCGTTTGGGGGTACATAGGTATATATAGGAGGAAGGAGTACGTCGGTGGAGCAATAGGGGGCCCACGAGGCAGGGGGCGCTCCGTAGGGGGTGGGTGTGCCCCCCACCCTCGTGACCGCCTCTTTTGTTCCTTGGTGTAGGGTCCAAGTCTCCTGGATCACGTTCGTTGAGAAAATCACGTTCCCGAAGGTTTCATTCCATTTGGACTCCGTTTGATATTCTGTTTCTCCGAAACTCTGAAATAGGCAAAAACAGCAATTCTGGGTTGGGCCTCCGGTTAATAGGTTAGTCCCAAAAATAATATAAAAGTGAAAAATAAAGCCCAATATAGTCCAAAACAGTAGATAATATAGCATGGAGCAATCAAAAATTATAGATATGTTGGAGACGTATCAGGGCACGCCATAGAGAGGGCCGGACCTCCCCCCTCCTCCACTCCTTTATATACAGGGGAGGGGGCAGCCCGTAGACACACAAGTTGATCATTAATCTCGTAGCCCTGTGCGGTGCCCCCTCCACCATAATCCACCTCGGTCATATCGTTGCAGTGCTTAGGCGAAGCCCTGCAGCGGTAGCTTCATCATCGTCGTCATCGCACTGTCGTGCTGATGAAGCTCTCCCTCAACACTCAGCTGGATTGAGAGTTCGTGGGATGTCACCGAGCCGAACGTGTGCAGATCGCGGAGGTGTCGTACTTTCGCTACTAGGATCGGTCGGGTGAAGACGTACGACTACATCAACCACGTTGTCGTAACGCTTCCGCCTACGGTCTACGAGGGTACGTGGACTACACTCTCCCTGAGGGAGTCCTGGATTAGGGGGTATCCGGACAGCCGGACTATATCCTTTGGCCGGACTGTTGGACTATGAAGATACAAGATTGAAGACTTCATCTCGTGTCCGGATGCGACTCTCCTTGGCGTGGAAGGCAAGCTTGGCGATACGGATATGTAGATCTCCTCCCATTGTAACCGACTCTGTGTAACCCTAGCCCCCCGGTGTTTATATAAACCAGAGGGTTCAGTCTGTAGGACATACCATAGGCTAGCCTCTAGGGTTTTAGCCTCTACGATCTCGTGGTAGATCAACTCTTGTACTACTCATATCATCAAGATCAATCAAGCAGGAAGTAGGGTATTACTTCCATCGTGAGGGCCCGAACCTGGGTAAACATTGTGTCCCTTGCCTCCTGTTACCATCCGCCTTAGACGCACAGTTCGAGACCCCCTACTTGAGATCCGCCGGTTTTGACACTTACATTGGTGATTTCATTGAGAGTTCCACTGTGTCGTCGCTGTAAGGTTCGATGGCCCCTTCGATCATCAACAATGATACGGTCCTAGGCGAGGCCTTCCTCCCCAGACAGATCTTCGTATTCGGCGGCTTCGCACTGCGGGCCAACTCGCTTGGCCATCTGGAGCAGATCGAGAGCTATGCCCCTGGCCATCAGGTCAGGTTTGGAAACTTGAATTACACTGCCGATATCCGCGGAGACTTGATGTTCGATGGATTCGGGCCCATGCCAGGTGTGCCGCACGATCGCGACGAGCACGATATAGCTCTGCCATCGAACGGTGTTCGGGAGATCACGCCAGCAACTACTCCGGCCTTCAGCCCGGAACAGATCACGCCATCCGGGGACGGGAGGATAGACCTCGCCTCGGAGGCCGCACCCTCAGTGGCGATAGAGCCGAATACTGACCTTACCCCTCTCGAGAGTCGTGTCGCCGAACTGCTGGACTCGTCCCCGGACACAGACTCAGAACCATCCGCGCCCATACCTATCGAATTCGATTGGGCGCCAATCATGGAGTTCACCTCCACAGATATCTTTCAGCACTCGCCCTTCAGCGACATACTGAACTCGTTAAAATCTCTCTCCCTGTCTGGAGAACCTTGGCCGAACTATGTCCGGCTAGAGTGGGATGCGGATGACGAAGAAATTCAATCCCTACCCACCACCCACTTAGTAGCCACTGTCGACGACTTAACCGACATGCTCGACTTCGACTCCGAAGACATCGATGGCATGGACAACGATGAAGGAGATGAACAAGAACCACTGCCCACAGGGCATTGGACTGCCACCTCATCTTATGATATATATATGGTGGACACACCCAAAGAAGGAAATGGCGACAAGACAACGGAGGACGACCCCTCCAAGATGCAACCCCAGCGCCGACGTCAGCGGCGCCGCTCTAAGTCTCGCCACAGCAAAAGCGGTGATACCGGCACAGGAGATAAAAGTACTCCGGACAGTGCCGAAGATGATGAGTGCAGGCTGCTACCCCGATTTGAGGAGGAAGCATGGAAACCTACATCACCAGCGTACGATGCGGCTGATCGGCAACCCGTGGCAAAGATAGAGAGGCAGTCCGGCCTGAAAATCAGCTTGCACCCCGCCGCCATTCAAACAAAAATACCAAGGCAACAGGAAACCCGCGAGACCTGTGAGGCGTATTGGAAGACAGGGCAAAACACGCAAGATCGATCTATGGATCACGAGGCCGTGCCCCTACAAGGAACGGTGACCGCCTCACCATACGCAGTAAAAGCAAGTCCGGACGGGCCGAATACAGCAGGCAGGACTCATACGAGTTGCGTCGCGACATAGCCCAGCACAGAGGCGCGGCACACCCCCTATGCTTCACCGACGAAGTAATGAAGCATGAATTCCCAGAAGGTTTTAAACCTGTAAATATCAAATCATATGATGGTACAACAGATCCCGCAGTATGGATCAAGGACTTCCTCCTCCACATCCACATGGCCCGCGGTGATGATCTACATGCCATCAAGTACCTCCCATTAAAACTCAAAGGACCAGCTTGGCATTGGCTGAATAGCTTGCCAGCATACTCCGTTAGCTGTTGGGAGGATCTGGAAAACGCATTCCTCGACAATTTCCAGGGCACTTATGTGTGACCACCAGATGTCGATGACTTGAGCCACATAATTCAGCAGCCAGGGGAATCGGCCAGGCAATTCTAGACATGGTTCCAAACAAAGAAAATCAAATTGTCGACTGTCCGGATGCAGAAGCCCTAGCGGCATTCAAGCACAACATCCATGATGAGTGGCTTGCCCGGCACCTCGGCCAGGAAAAGCCGAAGTCTATGGAAGCACTCACGACACTCATGACCCGTTGCTGCGCGGGAGAGGATAGCTGGCTGGCTCGTAGCAATAATATATGAAGGAACCTTGGCACTTCAGATACGAGGACAACAACGGCAGGCCACGTCGCAGCAAACACAAGCGCCGAAGCAACGGCGATAATGCCGAGGATACGACAGTCAATGCCGGATTCAGAGGCTTTAAATCTGGTCAGCGGAAAAAGGCATTCAAAAGAAGCACTCCGGGCCCGTCCAGTTTGGGCCGCATAGTCGATCGCTCGTCTCAAATACACGGCACCCCCGATAAGCCAGCCAATCACACCAACAGAGAATGTTGGGTGTTCAAGCAGGCCGGCAAGTTAAACGCCGAAAACAAGGACAAGGGGATGCACAGCGATGATGAGGAGGAGCCACGGCCGCCGAACACGGGAGGACAGAAGAGGTTCCCCTCACAAGTAAGGATGGTGAACATGATATACGCAACCCACATCCCCAAGAGGGAGCGGAAGCGTGCACTAAGGGACGTATATACGATGGAGGCCCTCGCCCCAAAGTTCAACCCATGGTCCTCTTGTCCAATCACCTTTGATCGCAGGGACCACCCTACGAGTGTCCGTCATGGCGGATCTGCCGCATTGGTCTTAGACCCAATCATCGACGGATATCATCTCACTTGAGTCCTTATGGACGACGGCAGCAGCCTGAACCTGCTTTACCAGGATACAGTGCGCAAAATGGGTATAGATCCCTCGAGGATCAAACCCACCAAAACGACCTTTAAAGGCGTCATCCCAGGTGTAGAGGCCCACTGTATGGGCTCAATCACACTGGAAGTGGTCTTCGGATCTCCGGACAACTTCCGAAGCGAGGAGCTAATCTTCGATATCGTCCCGTTCCGCAGCGGCTATCACGCACTGCTCGGGTGCATCGCATTTGCAAGATTCAATGCGGTACCGCATTACGCATACCTCAGGCTCAAGATGTCAGGACCTAGGGGGGTCATCACGGTCAATGGAAACACAGAACGCTCGCTCCGTGCGGAGGAGCACACTGCGGCCCTCGCAGCAGAAGCACAAAGTAGCCTTTTGAGGCAATCCACTAGTTCGACGATCAAGCCCCCAGACACCGTCAAGCGCGTCCGAGTAACCTGCAACAGGATCGCCTGGCACGCTCAGAGCTCTCCTAGCAATTCGGCCCCCGCCCTAGTCTCAGTACAACGGCAAAGTCCGTCCCGCACGTGCATAATTACGCATTGAAAATACCATGGGTATTGGCGGGGGCACGATCACGGCATATCCCACAATGCGGCTCAACCACACTAGGGGTTTACTACCTTTATCACTCTCTCTCTCTCTTTCAGGACTCTACTCTCTGGAAGCCCTATCCGACAACACGGTAGCCGGACACATGATACAACACCCAAGGGGGCAGGAAGTTACGTCGTACAATGGAATCCCCAGGTGGTCTCTGATAACAAGTTAAATACTTGTTTTAAGATACCAGTCCGCAGCTTGCCCTTGGATGGGACATGTCAAATAGTCCTATTTTTTGCTTACTGCACTACTTGTATCAGTATGCTTTAACGCATTTCTTAAATAAACAATGCATAGTACTAGTCTATTATTGCATCCTATATTCTTTTATATATATGTTCATCTATGACAATCAGCACCCGTACACTCTAGTACGGCCAATACGCCAGGGGCTTCCGTAGACCCCATAATTCGGCGTGAGAAGTCCGAACACTTTCGACAGTGCGGCTGTCGGTGTCAAAACCGGCGGATCTCGGGTAGGCGGTCCCGAACTGTGCGTCTAGGCCGGATGGTAACAGGAGACAAGGGACACGAAGTTTACCCAGGTTCGGGCCCTCTCGATGGAGGTAAAACCCTACTCCTGCTTGATTAATATTGATGATATGGGTAGTACAAGAGTAGATCTACCACGGGATCAAGGAGGCTAAAACCCTAGAAGCTAGCCTATGGTATGATTGTTGTATGTTGGAGTTGTCCTACGGACTAGAACCCTCCGGTTTATATAGACACCGGATAGGGTTAGGGTTACACAAAGTCGGTTACAATGGTAGGAGATTTTGAATATCCGCATCGCCAAGCTTGCCTTCCACGCCAAGGAAAGTCCCTTCCGGACACGGGACGAAGTCTTCAATCTTGTATCTTCATAGTCCAGGAGTCCGGCTGAAGGTATAGTCCGGCTACCCGAACACCCCCTAATCCAGGACTCCCTCAGTAGCCCCTGAACCAGGCTTCAATGACGACGAGTCCGGCGCGCAGATTGTCTTCGGCATTGCAAGGCGGGTTCCTCCTCCAAGTTCTTCATAAAAGATTGTAAACACCAAGAGTAGCGTCCGGCTCTGCAAAATAAGTTTCCACATATTGCCATAGAGAGAATAATATTAACACAAATCTAATCTGCTGACGTATTCCGTAGCGTGACATCACACTACGGCCAAGCCCTTTATTCGAATCGTTTTCACATTTCCACCTCAGCGTGTTTTGCGAGGCGGTTTCCTTGGCACGTCTTATCAAAGCAGAGATCGTGTCCCCCATTTACGGGATTCTCATCAATACAGACGTGGGTAACCCAACCGCGCCATTTATCACGGCGCTTGGGAGACAAGCGAGTTTTACTAGGCTGGTGGGGATGCATAGCCGCATCCGCCCATATAAGGGGATAAGGATCCACCTTTTTACCTACGCCTTCTTCCTCCTTTGCCTATCCATCTTCCGCGCACTTGAGCTCCAGCGCCCAAGCCCGCACTTCCCACCTCAACCATCTCCAGCAATGTCCGGAGCGGGAGGCAAGTGGATGGTCTCCTCCGTCACGGAGGGCCATGTCAAAAAGCTGAGGAAGGCCGGATACTTGTCCAAAGACATCGTGCACCAGCTTCCCGAGGAGGGGCAGCTTCTCCCCACCCCAAGGCCCCATGAGAGGGTAGTTTTCCTCCCCCACTTCCTCCGCGGACTGGGTTTTCCACTCCACCCATTTGTCCGGGGGCTCATGTTCTACTGCGGCCTGGATTTCCACGATCTGGCCCCGAACTTCGTCCTCAACATCTCGGCGTTTATCGTCGTGTGTGAGGCGTTCCTCCGCATCCGCCCCCATTTCGGCCTCTGGCTGAAGACCTTCAACGTCAAGCCCAAGGTGGTGCGCGGCAGCCAGGCGGAGTGCGGAGGCGCCATGGCGGGCAAGATAGCCAACGTACTATGGCTCGAGGGCTCCTTTGTGGAGACATTAAAGGGGTGGCAATCCGGGTGGTTTTACATCACCGAGCCACGCGATCCGAAATGGATCGCAGCCCCTGAGTTCCGATCCAGACCCCCCACGCGGCTTATGTCCTGGAAAGAGACGGGCCTGTCGTGGGGTGACGAAAAAGAGGTGACCGAACTGCAAACATGCATCCAGTCCCTGGTGAACAAGCCGATCAAGCTTGTCAATGTAGTCCAGGTTATGCTCGTCCGCCGGATCCTCCCGTGTCAACAACGGGACTTTAATCTGTGGGAGTTCTACCCGGCGCAGCACCAAACCCTTAACAGGCTCTTCGACACGACGTATGAAGACGTCTGGAAGGTGCTAACCAAAGACGCCGAGGCTCCCACATCCTCTTCCAAGGATCGCGGATACAGCTCACAGCGTCACCCTAGCGAGGTAAGCTATTTTCACCTTTTACAGGACGTTTAAGTTTTTTCATAGTTTGACTCTATGCGGCATCTAAACTCCCTCACCTTTGACAGGCTTGGCAGGCGAAGTCCGGACCGATTAACTGTTCGGCTCCCTTGCCCGAAGACCCAGCCCCTGCTCTCCTAGTGAAGCTGCTGGCTCCGGCGCCTTATGTGGTGCCGGAGAAGAAGGCCAAGAAGAAGAAGGCCACGGGGACTCGAAAGAGTGCCCATAACGTGGTGGTGTCGGACTCGTCATCCGACGAGTCCGAGACGCTCTCCTCCCGTGAGAACGAGGAGGAGGAAGAAGAAACCTCTCCCCCTCCAGCGGGGGGAGGAAAGAAAAGGAAGGCCGCCCCAACGAGGGAGGCCGAAGGGTCCAAGAGGAGGAAGACCCCTCCGCCGGACTACTCCCCCAACGCCGACGAGGACGACGAGGAGTGGCCGGACAGGGCCAAGCGTCCGGCGACATCGTAAGTATTCGGATACCAGAGTGACTCATGGTGTTCCTTTGTCGCACAACTTTCCCTAATGTCGAACATAATTATGTAGCCCGCCCCGGGCCGGACTCGGCGAGTCGTCGAGCGGCTCCCTGGATTCATCGGACGTGAACTCAGTTCCGCCCGCTGTCTCCCCCTGCACTGCGGACGACGCCGAAGTGGCGTCGCGACAAGCTCCGGGGAAGGAGGAGGTGGTCCTAGAGGAGCCGCAAGGCGACCTCCCGGACCCCAGGAGTAAAGGGGAAGAAAACCCCCCAGGGCTCCAAGTACGGCTTCGAGCCGGACACCGCGCCAGAATCTTCAACGGTTCCGGACCGCGCAGGCGAACTCCTGTCAAGAGGAGCAAGCCTAATGAGCCGGCGGCCTCCGTCCGACAATCTGCTGGAGGTGCTTGACTGCGCCTCCATCGACGAGGAGCACCGTACTATTATGAGTACGGTGATCCAGAAGGTTCAGTCCGCCAAGAGTGGACTGACCGAAGCTTGTGCTAGCCTTCTAACAGGCTTCGAGGTAAGTAAAAATATGTAAAAATATGAACGCATAGACAGTAGCCCCTGATGCTCTGTTTGGCGTTCGGAAAGAAAAGCCGAATAGAGGATCTATTAAATTTCGCAGGAGTCTAACAAAAAAAGAGTCAATATGCGTATGCAGGCTTCGCTGCTGGCCACCGTCGCACTGACTGCGGAGGTGGGTGCCCTGAAACAGGGCCTCGAGCGGACCGAGCAAGAGCTCGGTCTTGCCAAGCGGCAGCTCGAGGAGAAAGAAGGTAAGAGATTCCTTGCAGAAAAAGTGTCTATAAAAAGACGCGATTGCAAAAGATAACAGGATTGTACTGCTTATTGTAGGGGCCACTACTAAGGTGGCGACCCTCAAGCAGGCGCTGTTCGAGGCCGAGAAGAGAGCGGCCATGGAGTGCACCGAGCGAGAGAAATTTGAGGCGCAGGTTGGCGAGGCGCAGCAAGAGCTTCAGGCTCTCATGAAAAAACATGAGAGTTTGGAGCTTGACTCTAAAACGCGAGCGTCCGAGCTCGCCGCGGCCATCAAGACTGCGGGTAAGGAATTCTTTATGCAAAGCAGAAATATAAAAGTAAACTACTTGTTACTTACCCGGATCCAGAGCTCTCCAGGGGCATTCGCAGATCTTCCCCGCAACGTATCTGATGCCGCCGCATTCTATCGATCCGAAGACGGCAGCTCGACGCAGAAGGTGTTCTGGTCTCAGTATGCTGAGGCCGGACACTGTGTGCCCTTGAGCGACCAGCTGAAGCAGCTGGTCGAGCTCCACAAGGCGGCCGAACAGGCCATGAAGGGCTTCATAGTTCGGCTGTGGCCTGGAGAGGCCCTACCTGGGAGCTACTTCGGACTGGTGCGGCGGCTGGTGGAGGCCTGTCCAAGGCTCGAGGTCATCAAGCGCTCCATCTGCGTCGAAGGTGCCCGTAGGGCCCTTGCCCGTGCAAAGGTGCACTGGGGTAAGCTGGATGGTGAGAAGCTTGTGAGGGACGGGCCGCCGCCGGGGAAGGAGCATCGCAAGCCCGAGAACTTTTACAAGGATGTTCTTGCGGGTGCTCGCCTTGTGGCGGATGAATGTACCAAGGATGTAATTTTTGAATTAACTCGCTCGTGTTTATCCCGTGGGCTGGAAACTTGTTCATATGCACTAAGCAATGCTTGTTGAATTTAAAATATTATTTTCTGTGCGGCCGTTTATAAACAAATTGAGAGATTGCCAGTCGTCGGCTTCCGCCCCCGTGCTGGGGTGTTCGGGATAAACCTGAGCTCTCTTTTTCCCATGTTTGGGTCCTTCGAGGGAGGCGCTCAGCACAACGAACCAGGCAATCGGACTATAATGCTTGAACACTCTCACTTAGCCATAGAACTTTATAATTTTAAATTTCGGCGAAGCCCCTAGTTCGGAAAACCGAGTTCGGGGCTCTATCCATGCCTTGTCCGGACAAAGACGGCTCCTCGCTCGAAGCGGCATAAGTCTTTAGGGAATCGAAAAACCTCTCGAACAGCAACCGGTCTCTCGCCTCATCATGACAGTCAGCTTTAGCTTTCTCCACTGAGGTGATCAGCCCAGCTCAACTGGGGCACAATCGCAGTGGTTCTCCTAGTGCTACCTTAGCCGATATAGCGGAACGTAAGGCACCAACACATAGGAGCCGGGCAAACCCAACTATTGACCCAAATCATGATTCGAAGCCGATGCATATAGTGCTATAAGTTCGGGGTGCCGCACTTATGAAGTGTTCGGACTTCTTACACCATATTAAGGGGTACTGAAGCCCCTGGCGTATTTGCCGTACCACAGTGTACGGTTGCCCATGTCATTAATGAACATATATATATAAAAAGAGGATAATGCAGAAAATAGACAAAAAGCTATGCATTGTTTATAAAGAGGCTGCTATCAAAGCAGAACGATACAAATAGTGCGATAAGCAAAGGATATTGGACTATTTAACATGTCCTGGCCAGGGGCAGGCCGCGGAATTGTATTCAAAACAGGTATACTGCTCGTAACAGAGAACACCTGGGAGTTCCATAGTGCGGCATGGTTTGTCTGCTTCCCTGGGTCTTGCATCGTTTGTGCGGCAGTTGAATTGCCGAACAGGTCGTCCGAAGTATGGAGTCCTGAAAGTAAGAGGAAATTAAAAAGAAGAATTCGGCAGCCCCTAGTATGTTTTAGGCTGTATTTTGGGCTCGCCGTGATTGTGCCCTTCTCCCTGTGCCCATGGTATTTCAAGAGCATAGTTATGTACGCGAAGCACTGGTTTCGCTGTGTCGCGAGGGCTGGGGTTGGGGCCGCATTGCTACACCTGCTCAGAAGGTGCCAGGCGGTCTTGTTGCAGGTTACTCCAGGCGCTCTTGGCAGCGTCTGGCTTTTTAACGGCCGGACTAGAGAATTGCCTAAGAAGGCTGCTTTGTACATTCG
This sequence comes from Aegilops umbellulata, assembly GCA_032464435.1. Lineage (NCBI taxonomy): Eukaryota > Viridiplantae > Streptophyta > Magnoliopsida > Poales > Poaceae > Aegilops > Aegilops umbellulata. The sequence goes on from CP136057.1 coordinate 72,563,126, forward strand.
CTGCGAGGGCCGCCGTGTGTTTCAGTTGACCATAATTACTCCTCGAGGGCCTGGCATCTTGAGCTTGAGATATGCGTAGTGCGACACCGCATTGAACTTTGCAAATGCGGTTCGCCCGAGCAGGGCGTGATAGCCACTGCGAAACGGGACTATATCGAAGATTAACTCTTCGCTTCGGAAATTATCCGGAGATCCGAAGACCACTTCAAGTGTTACTGAGCCTGTGCAGTTGGCCTCTACACCTGGTATAACGCCTTTAAAGGTCGTTTTTGTGGGCTTGATCCTCAAGGGATCGATTCCCATTTTCCGCACTGTATCCTGGTAAAGCAGGTTCAGGCTGCTGCTGCCGTCCATGAGGACTCTTGTGAGATGAAATCCGTCGATGATTGGGTCAAGAACCAATGCGGCAAACCCGCCATGACGGATGCTAGTGGGATGGTCCCTTCGATCAAAGGTGATCGGGAAGGAGGACCATGGGTTGAACTTTGGAGCAACTGGCTCCAGCGCGTATACGTCTCGTAGCACACGCTTCCGCTCCATCTTGGGAATGTGGGTTGCGTATATCATGTTCACCGTCCGCACTTGTGGGGGAAAGCTTTTCTGTCCACTGCTGTTCGGCGGCCTGGGCTCCTCCTCGTCATAGCCCCTTGTCTCTGTTTTCAGCTCTTAACTTGCCTGCCTGCTTGAACACCCAACAATCCCTGTTGGTGTGATTTGCTGGCCTTTCGGGGGTGCCATGTATCTGGCACAAGCGGTTGAGTATTCGGTCCAAACTGGACGGGCCCTCAGTATTCTTTTTGAATGGCTTTTTCCGCTGAACGGATTTATAGCCTCTGAATCTGGCATTTACTGCCGTGTCCTCGTTGCTGTCGCTGTTAACGCGGCGCTTTTGCTTGTTCCGGAGCGACCTGCCGCTTTTGTCCTTGGTATCCGAATTGCCAAGGTTCTTGGTTAAGTTGTTGCTGCGAGCAAGCCAGCTATCTTCTCCCGCGCAAAAGTGGGTCATGAGTGTCGTGAGGGCTGCCATAGATTTCGGCTTTTCCTGTCCCAGGTGCCGGGCAAGCCACTCGTCGCGGATATTATGCTTGAAGGCTGCTAGGGCCTCAGCGTCCGGACAGTCGACTATTTGATTTTTCTTTGTTAGGAACCGTGTCCAGAATTGCCTGGTCGATTCCTCTGGCTGCTGGGTTATGTGGCTTAGGTCATCGGCATCCGGTGGTCGCACATAAGTGCCCTGGAAGTTGTCAAGGAATGCGGCTTCCAGGTCCTCCCAAGAACCGATTGAGTCTGCTGGCAAGCTGTTGAGCCAATGTCGGGTCGGTCCTTTAAGTTTGAGTGGGAGGTATTTGATGGCATGTAGATCATCACCGCGGGCCATGTGGATATGAAGGAGATAATCCTCGATCCATACCGCAGGATCTGTTGTGCCATCGTATGATTCGATTTTTACGGGTTTGAAGCCCTGAGGGATTTTATGATCCATTACTTCATCTGTGAAGCATAGCGGGTGTGCGGCGCCTCTATACTGGGCTATATCACGGCGCAGCTCAGAGGAGCTTTGTCCATTGTGTTCGGCCCGGCCGGATTTATCATATCCGGAGTGACGATCACCGTCACGTGTCGTGGGGCGCCCGCACGATCCGTAGATCGATCTTGTTTGCCTTGCCTTGTCCTCCAGTATATCTCGTAGGTCTGGCGCGTTTTCCCGTGCCTTAGCATGTTTTGAGCGACATCGGGGCATGGCTTGAGTGGAGGGCTTAGAGGCCTCTTTGTCGCGGCCACGCGGTGGCCGGTCGGCCATGTCATGCGCTGGTGATGTAGGTGCTTCCTCCTCTAATCGGGGTAGCAGCCTGCGCTTTGGGTAACGCTTGGAGGGGCGTTCGAGTTCATACTCTTCGGCCGCAAGGACATCAGTCCATCTGTCAGCTAGCAAATCTTGATCAGCTCTAAGCTGTTGTTGCTTTCTCTTGAGGATGCTTGCCGTGGCTAAAAGCCTGCGTTTGAAATGATCTTGTTCGGCGGGGTCTAATGGTACGACGAATTCGTCGTCGTCAAGGCTTGCCTCGTCTTCGGAGGGAGGCATATAGTTATCGTCCTCAACCTCTCAGTCTGCCACCCTCTCACGAGGGCTGGCTTCTCCATCTTCCTGTGCCGAATCTTGTTGGAGGGGGTGTTCTTCGGTGCTGTCCGGAGTAGTATTATCTCTAGTGCCGGAATCACCGTTTTTGCTTTGGCGGGATTTAGAGCGGCGCCGCTGACGTCGGCGTTTGGGATGTTTCTTAGAAGTATCATCTCCCGCTTTTCCATCACCATCTCCATCTTTTGGAGCGTCCACCATATATATGTCATACGACGAGGTGGCCTTCCAGCGCCCTACAGGTGCTGGTTCGTATTCGTCTCCTGCATCGTCATCCATACCGTCGATGTCTTCGGAGTAGAAGTCGAGCATGTCGGTTAATTCGTCGATAGTGGCTATGAAGTGGGTGGTGGGTGGGCTTTGAATTTTTTTCATCGTCTGTATCCCATCCTTGCTGACCATAGTCCGGCCAGGGCTCTCCCGATAAAGAGAGAGACTTTAGCGAGTTCAGGATGTCGCCGAAGGGCGAGTGCTGAAAGATGTCCGCAGCGGTGAACTCCATGATCGGCGCCCAATCGGAATCGATCGGCAGGGGCGTGGGAGGTTCAGAGTCCGGAGTGGAATCCGGATCCTCGGAGTCACGTGTCATGCAGAGTGCGGGGCTGGCGTTTGGCTCGATCACCTTTGAGATCGCAACCCCCGAGGTGGCGTCCAGCCGCTCATCCTCGATTGGCGAAATAGGCTCCAAGTTAAGGGTCGGAACCGGTGCGCGTGCGGCCTCCAGGGCACTGTTCGGCGGCAGAGCTAGATCATGCCCCTCGAGATAGTGCGGCGCGCTTGGCTGTGGCTCGAATCCGTCGAAGATCAAATCCCCACGGATGTTTGCCGTGTAGTTTAAGCTTCCAAACCTGACCTGATGGCCAGGGGCGTAGCTTTAGATCTGCTCCAGGTGGCCAAGCGAGTTGGCCTGCAGTGCGAGGCCGCCAAAGACGAAGATCTGTCCAGGGAGAAAAGTCTCACCCTGGACCGCATCGTCGTTGATGATCAAAGGAGCCATCGGGCCTAAAAGTGACGACACAGAGGAACTCTCAATGAAAGCACCAATGTTGGTGTCAAAACCGGCGGATCTCGGGTAGGGGGTCCCGAACTGTGCGTCTAGGCCGGATGGTAACAGGAGACAAGGGATACGAAGTTTACCCAGGTTCGGGCCCTCTCGATGGAGGTAAAACCCTACTCCTGCTTGATTAATATTGATGATATGGGTAGTACAAGAGTAGATCTACCACGAGATCAAGGAGGCTAAAACCCTAGAAGCTAGCCTATGGTATGATTGTTGTATGTTGGAGTTGTCCTACGGACTAGAACCCTCCGGTTTATATAGACACCGGATAGGGTTAGGGTTACACAAAGTCGGTTACAATGGTAGGAGATCTTGAATATCCGCATCGCCAAGCTTGCCTTCCACGCCAAGGAAAGTCCCTTCCGGACACGGGACGAAGTCTTCAATCTTGTATCTTCATAGTCCAGGTGTCCGGCTGAAGGTATAGTCCGGCTACCCGGACACCCCCTAATCCAGGACTCCCTCAGCGGCACCCCGAACTTATAGCATTATATGCATCGGCTCCGAATCATGTCTTGGGTCAATAGTTGGGTTTGCCCGGCTCCCATGTGTTGGTACCTTACGTTCCGCTATATCGGCTAAGGTAGCACTAGGAGAACTACTGCCATTGTGCCCCAGTTCTTCCGGCCGAGCACCTCGGTAGAGAAAGCTAAAACTGATTGTCATGATGAGGCGAGAGTTGGTCGCTGTTCGAGAGGTCTCAAGTCCCTAAAGACTTTTTCTGCTTCGGGCGAGGAGCCGGCCTTGTCCGGCTTAGGCGTGTATAGCGCCCCAAATTCGGCCTTCCGAAGACTAGGGGCTTCGCCAAAATTTAAAATTGTAGACTTCTATGGCTAAGTGAGAGCGATAAAGCATTATAGTCCGATTGCCTGGTTCGTTGCGCTGAACACCTCCCTCGAAGGACCCAAGAATGGGAAAAAGAGTGCTCAGATTTATCCCGAACACCCCAACACTAGTACATGGGGGCAGAAGCCGACGACTAGCAACTCTCAGAATTTATAAACGATCGCACAGAAGGTAATATTTTAAATACAAAAGCGTTGCATAACGAACATGAACTAGTTTTCATAAATACAAGGATCACATGAGCAAGTTCATTCAAAGATTACATCTTTGGTACACTCGTCCGCCACGAGACGGGCACCCTTCAAGACACCTTCATAATACATTTCGGGGTGGCGATGCTCCTTGCCCTGCGGCGGCCCCTCCTTCACCAGCTTCTCAGCGTCCATCTTCGCCGAGTGCACCTTCGCACGGGCAAAAGCCCTGCGTGCACCTTCGATGCAGATGGACCGCTTGATGACTTCCAGCCGTGGGCAGGCATCCACAAGCCGCCTCACCAGGCTGAAGTAGCTGTTGGGAAGGGAATCGCCAGGCCACATCCGGACTATAAGGCCCCTCATGGCCTGTTCGGCAGCCTTGTGGAGCTCGACCAGTTGCTTCAGCTGGTCGCTCACGGGCATCGGGTGTTCGGTCCCAGTATACTGAGACCAGAACAACTTCTCCGTCGAGCTTCCCTCCTCGGCCCGGTAGAACTCCGCGGCGTCAAACACACTACGGGGTAGATCTGCGAACGCTCTTGGAGAGCTCCGAACTCGGGTAAGTAAAAAGAAACTTTATCTCACGTGCTTGCTTTGCATAATGAATGCCTTACCCGCTGCTATCTTATTAACTGCCTCAACTTCCTGGAGGGCCTTTTGGGCTTCGGCCTTGGCATGTTTCGCGCTGTCGAGCGCCTTTGCAAGCCCGGACTCTTGCGTTTTCGAGTCAAGCTCCAAGGCCTCGTGCTTCTTGACGAGGGCCTGGTGCTCTTGCTGCACCTCGCCCACTCGGGCCTCTTGTTTCTCTCTCTCGGTGCGCTCCCAGGCCGCTTTTTTTTCAGCCTCGGACAACGCCTTCTTCAGGGTCGCCACTTTGGTCGTGGCCCCTGGTACATTCATGATGATCCAATTATTCTGCAACCAATTCTTTTTTCATATAGACAAGGTCTTGCTTACCTTTGTTCTCCTGGAGCTGCTTTCTGGCAAGACCGAGTTCTTCCTTGGACCGCTCGAGGTTCCGCTTCAGTGCGGCGATCTCCGCAGTATGTGCGGCAGCGGCCAGCAGTGAAGCCTGCATATACAAATAGACATATTCTAATTAGACTCCTGAGTCGTGACTTGATCCTCTATTCGGCCTTTCTTCGTGAACGCCAAATAGAGCATCAGGAGCTACTGTCTATGTGGCAACATTTTCCTATAATCACTTGCCTGAAAGCCTATTGGGAGGCTTGTGCACGCTTTAGTCAGTCCGCTTTTGGCGGACTGAACCTTCTCGATCACCGCACTCATGATAGTGCGGTGCTCTTCGGCGATGGAAGCGCCCTGAAGCGCTTCCAACAAGTTATCCGGTGCCTCTAGGTGGACAGAGAACCGGCACGGACAGCTTGCCCCTCTTAGCGTGGAGTCGCCTGCTGCAGTCCGGGACCACTACCAGGTCCGGTGCGATGTTCGGCTGAGGGACGAACTTGGAGCCCGTGGGAGTCTTGCTCCCTTTCCGCCCAGGGTCCGGAAGGTCGCCTTGAGACGCCTCCAGGACAACCTCCCCTCGGCTTGGTGCCCTTTGAGACAACACCTCGACGTTGTTCGTGGGGCGAGGGGAGGAAGAGGTGGGAAGTGAATCACTATTCATATCCGACGGGTCCAAAGAACCGTCCGACAAAGATACGTCGATACGGGCTCGGGACGAACTGCATAATCATGTTCGGCGTAAGAAGGAGCAGTGTGATAAAAGCATACCATGAATTACTCTGGTATCCGAATACTTACGACTTCGCCAGGGGCTTGTCCCTGGGAAACCACTCGTCTTCGCTGTGAGCAGCGGTCGCGGAGTAGTCCGGAAGGAGAGTCCTTCCCTTCCTGGACCCTCCGGCCTCCCCGGTTGGGGCGGCCTTCCTCTTCTTGCCTCCCCCAACTGGAGGGGGAGAATCTTCATCTTCCTCCTCCTCATCTTCACGAGAGGAGTGCGTCTCGGAGTTATCGGACGATGAGTCCGATACCACGTGACGGCGGGAACTCTTTCGAGTCCCCGCGGCCTTCTTCTTGGCCTTCTTCTCTGACACCTCATAGGGTGCCGGAGTCAGCATCTCCGTTAGGAGAGCGTCTGCTGAATCTTCGGGCAGGGGCGCCGGGCAGTTGATCTGCTCCGCTGTCTCCTCCCAGTCATGTCAAAGGCATAGAAGCTCAGATCCCGCGCACGATTAAGCTGAGGAAAGTAAACATCCTACAAGGTTTTGGAGACTTACCGGATTCACAGGGTGCTTCCTGCTAAGCTCGCCGCTCGCGGTTCTCAGTAAAGGAAGGAGGGACCTCGGCTCCCTTGAACAGCACCCTCTAGACGTCCTTGTGCGTCGTGTCGAAGAGCTCGTGTAGAGTCTGGTGCTGGGCCGGGTTGAACTCCCATAAATTAAACACCCATTGTTGACATGGGAGGATCCGGCGGAAGAGCATGACCTGGACCACGTTAACAAGCTTGAGTTTCTTGTTTATCATGTTCCGGAAACACTTCTGGAGTTCGGTCAGCTCCACCGGTGACCCCCAGGACAAGCCCTTCTCTTTCCAGGAGGTAAGCCGCATGGGGATCCCGGATCTGAACTCGGGGGCCGCCACCCAGTTGGTGTCGCGCGGCTCGGTGATGTAGAACCACCCCGATTGCCACCCCTTTATGGTCTCCACATAGGATCCCTCGAGCCATGTGACATTGGGCATTTTTCCCACCATGGCGCCTCCGCATTCCGCTTGCTAACCGCCCACAACCTTCGGCTTGACATTGAAGGTCTTCAGCCACAAGCCGAAGTGGGGCTGGATGCGGAGGAAGGCCTCGCACACGACGATAAACGCCGAGATGTTGAGGATAAAGTTCGGGGCTAGATCATGGACGTCCAGCCCGTAGTAGAACATGAGGCCGCGGACGAACAGGTGAAGAGGGAATCCCAGTCCGCGGACGAAGTGGGTGAGGAAAACTACCCTCCCGTAAGATTCCGGGGTAGGGACGATCTACCCTTCGTCGGGCAGCCGGTGCGCGATATCCGTGGCCAAGTATCCGGCTCCCCGCAGCTTGCTAATGTCCTCCTCTGTGACAATGGATTTCATCCATTTGCCTCCCGCTCCGGACATGGTTGGAGTGGCGTGAGGAGAAATGTGCGAACTTGGGTGTTGGAGCTCGAGTGCGCAAGAATGGATGAGCGAGGAGGAAGAAGGCGTAGGTGAAAAAAGGTGAACCCTTACCCCTTTATAAAGGCGGACGAAACTATACGCCCCTACTAGCCCGGTTAACTGGCTTATTCCCCAAGCGCCGCGATTGATGGCGCGGTTGGGTTACCCACGCCCGTATTGATGAGAATCCCGTGATAAGGGGACAGGATCTCTGCTTCGACAAGATGTGCCAAAGAAACTGCCTCGCGATATGCGCCAAGGCTGGTTGAGAGAAACGGTTCGAATAATGGCCGGGCCGCGATATGATGTCATGATATCGAGTGCGTCAGCAGATTAGATTTGTGGAAATATTATTCTCTCTACGGTGGTATGTGGAACTTGTTTTGCAGAGCCGGACACTATTCTCGTGTTCAAGATCTTCTATGGAGTATTCAGAGGAGGAACCCGCCTTGCAATGCCGAAGACAAACTGTGCGCCGGACTCATCGTCATTGAAGCCTGGTTCAGGGGCTACTGAGGGAGTCCTGGATTAGGGGGTATCCGGACAGCCGTACTATATCCTTTGGCCGGACTATTGGACTATGAAGATACAAGATTGAATACTTCGTATCGTGTCCGGGTGGGACTCTCCTTGGCGTGGAAGGCAAGCTTGGCGATACGGATATGTAGATCTCCTCCCATTGTAACCGACTCTGTGTAACCCTAGCCCCCTCCGGTGTCCATATAAACCGGAGGGTTTAGTCCGTAGGACAACAACAATCATACCATAGGCTAGCTTCTAGGGTTTAGCCTCTACGATCTCGTGGTAGATCAACTCTTGTACTACTCATATCATCAAGATCAATCAAGCAGGAAGTAGGGTATCACCTCCATCGCGAGGGCCCGAACCTGGGTAAACATTGTGTCCCTTGCCTCTTGTTACCATCCGCCTGAGACGCACAGTTCAGGACCCCCTACCCGTGATCCGCCGGTTTTGACACCGACACTCCCCTCTCGTTGTTATGCGTCACCTTGATAGATCTTGCGTGTGCGTAGGATTTGTTTTTGTAAATTACTGTGTTCCCCAACAGTGGCATCCGAGCTAGGTCTATGCGTAGATGTTATATATGCACGAGTAGAACACAAACAGTTGTGGGCGATAATAGTCATACTGCTTACCAGCATGTCATACTTTGATTCAGCGGTATTCTTGGATAAAGCGGCCCGGACCGACATTACGTGTACGCTTACGCGAGACTGGTACTACCAACGTGCTTCGCACACAGGTGGCTGGCGGGTGTCAGTTTCTCCAACCTTAGTTGAATCGAATGTGACTTCGCCCGGTCCTTGTTGAAGGTTAAAACAACACACTTGGCGAAAAGTCATTATGGTTTTGATGCGTAGGTAAGAACGGTTCTTGCTCAGCCCGTATCAGCCACGTAAAACTTGCAACAACAAAGTAGAGGACGTCTAACTTGTTTTTGCAGGGCATGTTGTGATGTGATATGGTCAAGAAATGATGCTAAATTTTATTGCATCAGATGATCATGTTTTGTAACAGAGTTATCGGCAACTGGCAGGAGCCATATGGTTGTGTCCTTATTGTATGAAATGCAATCGCCATGTAATTGCTTTACTTTATCACTAAGCGGTAGCAATAGTTGTAGAAGCAATAGTTAGCAAGACGACCACGATGCTATGATGGAGATCAAGGTGTCGCGCTGGTGATGATGGTGATCATGACGGTGCTTTAGAGATGGATATCAAAGGCACAAGATGATCATGTCCATATCATATCACTTATGTTGATTGCATGTGATGTTTATCCTTTATGCATCTTATTTTGCTTATTTCAACGGTAGCATTATAAGATGATCTCTCACTAAATTTCAAGGTATAAGTGTTCTCCCTGAGTATGCACCGTTGCTACAGTTCGTCGTGCCGAGACACCACGTGATGATCGGTGTGATAAGCTCTACGTTCACATACAACGGGTGCAAGCCAGTTTTGCACATGCAGAATACTCGGGTTAAACTTGACGAGCCTAGCATATGCAGATATGGCCTCGGAACACTAAGACCTAAAGGTCGAGTGTGAATCATATGGTAGATATGATCAACATAGTGATGTTCACCATTGAAAACTACTCCATCTCACGTGATGATCGGACATGGTTTAGTTGATATGGATCACGTGATCATTTAGATGATTAGAGGGATGTCTATCTAAGTGGGAGTTCTTAAGTAATATGATTAATTGAACTTTAATTTATCATGAACTTAGTACCTGATAGTATTTTTGCATGTGTATGTTCTTGTAGATAGATGGCCCGTGCTGTTGTTCCGTTGAATTTTAATGTGTTCCTAGAGAAAGCAAAGTTGAAAGATGATGGTAGCAATTACACGGACTGGGTCTGTAACTTGAGGATTATCCTCATTGCTGCACAGAAGAATTACTTCCTGGAAGCACCGCTAGGTGACAAACCTGCTGTAGGAGCAACGCCAAATGTTATGAATGTCTGGCAGAGCAAAGCTAATGACTACTTGATAGTTCAGTGTGCCATGCTTTACGACTTAGAACCGGGACTTCAACGACGTTTTGAACGTCACGGAGCATATGAGATGTTCCAGGAGTTGAAGTTAATATTTCAAACAAATGCTCAGACTGGGAGATATGAAGTCTCCAATAAGTTCTACAGCTGCAAAATGGAGGCGAATAGTTCTGTTAGTGAACATATACTCAGAATGTCTGGGTACCACAACCACTTGACTAAACTGGGAGTTAATCTTCCTGATGATAGTGTCATTGATAGAGTTCTTAATCACTGCCACCAAGCTACAAGAGCTTTGTGATGAACTATAATATGCAAGGGATGGATAAGACAATTCCTGAGCTCTTCGCAATGCTAAAGGCTGCGGAGGTAGGAATCGAGAAGGAGCATCAAGTGTTGATGGTCAACAAGACCACCAGTTTCAAGAAAAAGGGTAAAGGGAAGAAGGGGAACTTCAAGAAGAACAGCAAGCAAGTTGCTGCTCAAGTGAAGAAGCCCAAGTCTGGACCTAAGCCTGAGACTGAGTGCTTCTACTGCAAAGGAACTGGTCACTGGAAGCAGAACTGCCCCAAGTATTTGGCGGAGAAGAAGGATGGCAAAGTGAAAGGTATATTTGATATACATGTTATTGATGTGTACCTTACTAATGCTCGCAGTAGAGCCTGGGTATTTGATACTCGTTCTGTTGCTAATATTTGCAACTCGAAACAGGGGCTACAGATTAAGCGAAGATTGGCTAAGGATGAGGTGACGATGCGCGTGGGAAATGGTTCCAAAGTTGATGTGATCGCCGTCGGCACGCTACCTCTACATCTACCTTTGGGATTAGTTTTAGACCTAAATAATTGTTATTTAGTGCCAGAGTTGAGGATGAACATTATATCTGGATCTTGTTTGATGCGAGATGGTTATTCATTTAAATCAGAGAATAATGGTTGGTCTATTTATATGAGTAATATCTTTTATGGTCATGCACCCTTGATGAGTGGTCTATTTTTACTTGATAGTAGTGATACACATGTTCATAGTATTGAAGCCAAAAGATATAAGTTTAATAATGATAGTGCAACTTATTTGTGGCACTGCCGTTTATGTCATATTTGTGTAAAGCGCATGAATAATCTCCTTGCTAATGGGCTTTTGGAATCAGTTGATGCTTGCGAACCTACCTCATGGGAAAGATGACTAAGACTTCATTCTCCGGAACAATGGAGCAAGCAACAGACTTATTGGAAATAATACATACTGATGTATGTTGTACGATGAGTGTTGATGCTCGCAGCAGGTATCGTTATTTTCTTACCTTCACAGATGATTTGAGAAGATATGGGTATATCTACTTGATGAAAAATAAGTATGAAACATTTGAAAAGTTCAAAGAATTTCAGAGTGAAGCGGAAAATCATCGTAACAAGATAATAAAGTTCCTACGATCTGATCTTGGAGGAGAATATTTTAGTTAAGAGTTTGGTCTTCATTTGAAACAATGCGGAATAGTTTCACAACTCACGCCACCTGGAACACCACAGCGTAATGAGGTGTCCGAACGTCGTAATCGTACTTTACTAGATATGGTGCGATCTATGATGTCTCTCACTGATTTACCGCTATCTTTTTGGGGTTATGCTTTAGAGACAGTTGCATTCATGTATAGGGCACCATCTAAATCCGTTGAGATGACACCCTATGAGCTATGGTTTGGCAAGAAACCCAAGTTGTCGTTTCTTAAAGTTTGGCGCTGCGATGCTTATGTGAAAAAGTTTCAACCTGATAAGCTCGAACCCAAATCGGAGAAATGTGTCTTCATAGGATACCCAAAGGAGACTGTTGGGTACACCTTCTATCACAGATCCGAAGGCAAGATATTCGTTGCTAAGAATGGATCCTTTCTAGAGAAGGAGTTTCTCTCGAAAGACGCGAGTGGGAGGAAAGTAGAACTTGATGAGGTAACAGTACCTGCTCCCTTATTGGAAAGTAATTCATCACATAAATCAGTTCCAGTGATTCCTACACCAGTAAGTGAGGAAGCTAATGATGATGATCATGAAACTTCTGATCAAGTTACTACCGAACCTCGTAGGTCAACCAAAGTAAGATCCACACCAGAGTGGTACGGTAATACTATTCTGGAAGTCATGTTACTTGACCATGACGAACCTACGAACTATGAGGAAGCGATGATGAGCCCAAATTCCGCAAAATGGCTTGAGGCCATGAAATCTGAGATGGGATCCATGTATGAGAACAAAGTGTGGACTTTTGTTGACTTGCCCGATGATCGGCAAGCCATAGAGAATAAAATGGATCTTCGAGAGGAAGACGGACGCTGATGGTAGTGTTATATGTACAAAGCTCGACTTGTCGTGAAAGGTTTTTGACAAGTTCAAGGTGTGGACTACAATGAGTTTTTCTCACTCATAGCGATGCTTAAGTCTGTCCGAATCATGTTTGCAATTGCCGCATTTTATGGAATCTGGCAAATGGATAAACAAAGCTGCATTCCTTAATGGATTTATTAAATAAGAGTTGCATATGATGCAACCAGAAGGTTTTGTCAATCCTAAAGGTGCTAACAAAATATGCAAGATCCAGCGATCCATCTATGGACTGGTGCAAGCATCTCGGAGTTGGAATCTACACTTTGAGAAGTTGATCAAAGCATATAGTTTTATACAAAGTTGCGGTGAAGCCTGTATTTACAAGAAAGTGAGTGGGGGCACTACAGCCTTTTTGATAAGTATATGTGAATGACATATTTGTCGATCGGAAATGATGTAGAATTTTCTGGAAAGCATAAAGGAGTGTTTGAAAGGAACTTTTCGAAGAAAGACCTTGGTGAAGTTGTTTACATATGGAACATCAAGATCTATAGAGATAGATCAAGACGCTTGATAAGTTTTTTCAATGAGTACATACCTTGACAAGTTTTTGAAGTAGTTCAAAATGGAACAGTCAAAGAAAGAGTTCTTGCCTGTGTTGCAAGGTGTGAAGTTGAGTAAGACTCAAAGCCCGATCACGGAAGAAGATAGAGAGAGAATTAAAGTCATTCCCTATGCCTCAGCCATAGGTTCTATAAAGTATGCCATGATGTGTACCAGACCTATTGTATACCCTGCCCTGAGTTTGGCAAGGGAGTACAATTTTGATCTAGGAGTAGATCACTGGACAGCGGTCAAAATTATCCTTAGAGGACTAAGGAAACATTTCTCGGTTATGGAGGTGATAAAGAGTTCATCGTAAAGAGTTACGGCGATGCAAGTTTTGACACCAATCTGGATGAGTCTAAGTCACAATCCGGATACATATTGAAAGTGGGAGCAATTAGCTAAAGTAGCTCCATGGAGAGCATTGTAGACATAGAAATTTGCAAAATACATACGGATCTGAATTTGGCAGACCCGTTGACTAAACTTCTCTCATGAGCAAAACATGATCAACACCAAGACTCCATGGGTGTTAGAATCATTACAATGTAATCTAGATTATTGAGTCTAGTGCAAGTGGGAGACTGAAGGAAATATGCCCTAGAGGCAATAATAAAGTTGTTGTTTATATTTCCTTAGATCTTGATAAATGTTTATTATTCATGCTAAAATTGTATTAACCAGAAACTTAGTACATGTGTGAATACATACACATATAGAGTGTCACTAGTATGCCTCTACTTGACTAGCTCGTTAATCAAAGATGGTTAAGTTTCCTAACCATCGACAAAGAGTTGTCATTTGATAAAGAGGATCACATCATTAGAGAATGATGTGATTGACTTGACCCATCCGTTAGCTTAGCACGATGATCGTTTAGATTGTTGCTATTGATTTCTTCATAACTTATACATGTTCCTATGACTATGAGATTATGCAACTCCCGAATACCGAAGGAACACTTAGTTTGCTATCAAACGTCACAACGTAACTGGTGATTATAAAGATGCTCTACAGGTGTCTCCGATGGTGTTTGTTGAGTTGGCATAGATCGAGATTAGGATTTGTCACTCCGAGTATCAGAGAGGTATCTTTGGGCCCTCTCGGTAATGCACATCACTACAATCCTTGCAAGCATTGTGACTAATGAGTTAGTTACGGGATGTTGCGTTACCGAACGAGTAAAGAGACTTGCCGATAACGAGATTGAACTAGGTTTTAAGATACCTACGATTGAATCTCGGGCAAGTAACATACCGATGACAAAGGGAATAACGTATGTTGTTATGCGGTTTGACCGATAAAGATCTTCATAGAATATGTAGGAACCAATATGAGCATCTAGGTTCCGCTTTTGGTTATTGACCGGATATGAGTCTTGGTCATTTCTACATAGTTCTCGAACCCGTAGGGTCCGCACGCTTAACGTTCGGTGATGATCGGTATTATGGGTTTATGTGTTTTGATGAACCGAAGGTTGTTCGGAGTCTCGGATGTGATCACGGGCATGACGAGGAGTCTCGAAATGGTCGAGACATAAATATCGATATATTGGAAGCCTATGTTTGGACATCGGAATGGTTCCGGGTGAGTTCAGGCATTTACCGGAGTACCGGGGGGTTAGCGGAACCCCCCGGGGAGTACATGGGCCTTAATGGGCCTTAGTGGGAGAGAGGAGGAGGCGTCCTAGGAGGGCGCGCGCCCCAAGCCCAATTCGAATTGGGAGGGGGGCCGGCCCCCTTTCCTTCCTCCCTCTCTCCTCCTTCCTTCCTCTCCTACTCCTAGTTGGAAGGGGGGGATCCTACTCCCGGTGGGAGTAGGACTCCCCTAGGGCGCACCATAGAGAGGACCGGCCCTCCCCCTCCTCCACTCCTTTATATACGGGGGAGGGGGCACCCCATAGACACACAAGTTGATCATTGATCTCTTAGCCGTGTGTGGTGCCCCCCTCCATCATAATCCACCTTGGTCATATCGTTGCAGTGCTTAGGCGAAGCCCTGCGCCGGTAGCTTCATCATCACCGTCATCATGTTGTCGTGCTGACGAAGCTCTCCCTCGACACTCAGCTGGATCGAGAGTTCGTGGAACGTCACCGAGCCGAACGTGTGCAGATCGCGGAGGTGTCGTACTTTCGGTACTAGGGTCGGTCGGATCATGAATACGTACGACTACATCAACCATGTTTTCATAACGCTTCCGCTTACGGTTTACGAGGGTACATGGACTACACTCTCCCCTCTCGTTGCTATCCATCACCTTGATAGATCTTGCGTGTGCGTAGGATTTTTTTTGAAATTACTGTGTTCCCCAACATATTCAACTGGACATATGTGCCTAGATCTTTCCTCATCACATGATGCTTGCCAAAAGAGAAAAATAAAAAGGAATAGAGAGAATAACTTTGACTCTTTGCATAAAAATAAATACTGAAAATTAAGAGATAGGCCCTTTGCGGAGGGAAGTAGGGATTTGTAGAGGTGCCAGAGCTCAAAGCGAAAATTCAGAGATAAAAACATTTTGAGAGGCATACTTTTCCCACCAACGAAAACGACTTAGAGCTCCCAACACTTTCCATGTTAGTTATATCATAGGCGGTTCCCAAACAGAAAATAAAGTTTATTCCTTTTTCCACCGTACTTTCACTTTCCAAGGCTAGCCGTATCCACGGGTGCCCTCCATACCAACACTTTCCAAGGAATTTATCATTTGACAACATAAATTAAATTCATTTTTCATTTCGAGACTGGGCATTCCTAATACCTTTGCCTTACTCTCGTGCAATGGCAAGTGAATAAACACTCATCGTGAGAATAACACATCTAGCATGGAAAATATTGGTCATCCCTCACCGCCTCACGAGCGGTACGAGCACACAAAAAAGAAATTTATTTCCGAAAATTAGAGATGGCATATACAAATTTGCTTAGAACGGCGCGGAAATACCGCATATAGGTAGGCATGGTGGACTCTTGAAAATAAGATTTGGGTTTAAGGGTTTTTGGATGCACAAGTAGTATCTCTACTTAGTGTGGAATTTTTGGCTAGCAAAGATAGGGGGCAAGCACCACATGTTGAAGGATCTATAACAATATGACTTCTATGTGAATATGAACAAACATAAACCATTACGTTGTCTGCCTTGTCCAATGTCAACAATTTTGGCATATAATATTTTGACAGGGGCTCACAATCACAAAAGATTTCTAGGATAGTGTATTTGCATGTGAAAGTTCTCTTCCTTATACTAATTATTTGTGAATTGCTTGTATGACCAAAATTGTAATTGTCAAGCCTCAAAAGGTTTCGTTTTCTAAACACAATGTGAATCTACCACTAGGCATGATATGATTTCAACTTCATGACATTCAATTTATTCAACAATTTTCTCATAGGATATAAGTGAAGCACAAGAGTAAATTACAAGCTACTCCAAAAAGATATAAGTGAAGATCAAATGAGCAGTTAGGTAAATAGATAGCTATGTGTGGACTCTCTCTTATTTAGAACTTTCAGATCTAAGTATTTTATTAAAACAGCAAGCAAAACAAAAATAAAATGACAGTCTAAGAATAGCACAACTCATGTGAAGAAGCAAAAACTTAGGCTCAACCGAAACTAACCGCTAATTGTTGAAGAAGGAAGGTGGGATGCCTACCAGGGCATCCCCAAGATTAGATGCTTGAGACTTCCTGAAATATTATCTTGGGATTCCTTGGGAATCCCCAAGCTTGAGCTTTTGTGTCTCCTTAATTCCTTCTATATCACGGTTTTCCTAAATCTTAAAAGCTCCATCCACACAAAACTCAACAAGAACGCGTGAGATAAGTTAGTATAAACTCATGCAAAAAACTTATCATTCTCTATTGTAGCAAATAACTAAAATTATTATTCAACGTTGCATACTAAATACCTCTGCATATTTAATACTCCTATCCTCAAATAGAATCATCAAACAAGCAAGCATATGCAAGCAATGCAAACATAACAGCAATCTGCCAAAACAGTACAGTCTGTAAAGAATGCAAGAGTATCAATACTTATTCAACTCTAAACATTATGAAATTCTACCTCACTGTATAAAATTTATCAGATCTCATTATGCAAAAAGTTTCAACATTTTATCACATTCTGACTTTCCTCGGGAATTTTTGCAACATCGGTAAACTTTCTGTTTTGAAACAGCAACATGTAGACTTGCAAGATAAGCATAGAAAAGGCTATCGATGCCACTTTTATTGAAATAAAAGATGCAAAACATTATTCTAGATAACAGCAAGCAAATCTTAACAAAATAAATTGACGCTCCAAGCAAATCACATATTATGTGACGAATGAAAACATAGCTCCAAGTGAGGTTACCGATAATGTTGGAGACGAAAGAGGGGATGCCTTCAAGCAAATCACATATTATGTGACGAATGAAAACATAGCTTCAGTGTTTCGAAGAAAAGGAATATCAAACGGAATCGAAACGGAACGAAATCAACTGGAGAAGTTATTTTCTGGAAGGAAAGCAACCGGATAGACTTGGACTCTACGTCAGAAGATACGGGAGCTGGCCACGAGGGTGGGGGCGCGCCCACCCCCTAGGGGGCGCCCCTTGCCTCGTGGGGCCCCCGAAGATCCACCGACATACCCCTTGCACCCATATATACCTACGTATCGTAAAACTTCCAGAACGGAGATTAGATCGGGAGTTCTGCCGCCACAAGCCTCTATAGCCACCAAAAGTCAATCGGGACCCTGTTCCAGCACCCTGCCGGAGGGGGGAACCCTCACCGGTGGCCATCTTCATCATCCCGGCGCTCTCCATGACGAGGAGGGAGTAGTTCACCCTCGGGGCTGAGGGTATGTACCAGTAGCTATGTGTTTGATCTCTCTCTCGTGTTCTTGTTTTGGCACGACCTTGATGTATCACGAGCTTTGCTATTATAGTTGTATCTTATGTTTCTTCTCCCCCTCTTCTCTCTTGTAATGGATTGAGTTTTCCCTTTGAAGTAATCTTATTGGATTGAGTCTTTAAAGATTTGAGAACAATTGATGTATGTCTTGCCGTGCTTATCTGTGGTGACAATGGGATATCACGTGCCACTTGATGTATGTTTTGGTGATCAACTTGCGGGTTCCGCCCATGAACCTATGCATAGGGGTTGGCGCACATTTTCGTCGTGATTCTCCGGTAGAAACTTTTGGGCACTCTTTGAAGTACTTTGTGTTGGATTGAATAGATGAATCTGAGATTGTGTGATGCATATCGTACAATAGTACCCACGGATACTTGAGGTGACATTGGAGTATCTAGGTGACATTAGGGTTTTGGTTGATTTGTATCTTAAGGTGTTATTCTAGTACGAACTCTAGGGCTGTTTGTGACACTTATAGGAATAGCCCAATGGATTGATTGGAAATAATAACTTTGAGGTGGTTTCGTACCCTACCATAATCTCTTCGTTTGTTCTCCGCTATTAGTGTCTTTGGAGTGACACTTTGTTGCATGTTGAGGGATAGTTATATGATCCGATTATGTTATTATTGTTGAGAGAACTTGCACTTGTGAAAGTATGAACCCTAGGCCTTGTTTCCTATCATTACAATACTATTTACGCTCACTTTTACCGCTTGCCACCTTGCTGTTTTTACATTTTCAGTTTACAAAAACTCATATCTACCATCCATATTGCACTTGTATCACCATCCCTTCGCCGAACTAGTGCACCTATACAATGTACCATTGTATTGGGTGTGTTGGAGACACAAGAGACTCTTTGTTATTTGGTTGCAGGGTTGTTTGAGAGAGACCATCTTCATCCTACGCCTCCCACGGATTGATAAACCTTAGGTCATCCACTTGAGGGAAATTTGCTACTGTCCTACAAACCTCTGCACTTGGAGGCCCAACAACGTCTACAAGAACAAGGTTGTGTAGTAGACATCAAATAACATCACGAGTTTTAATGCTATAGACCACGTTGTAAGGAATGGCAATGTCATGACGATCATGTACAAGAAAGTGATGGTGTTCCATGGCTGCACGGTCTAGGTAAACCTTGGTCAGAGGGTAATCATGAGGGCGTATCTCAACATTGAATCGAGCCACCAAACGAGTGGCGAAAATCCCACCATGTATTTTACCCTAGAATTTATTAAGATGGAGGCGACGAGCCACGATAGCTCCGAAGCTATGCGTGTTGTCGCCCTCCAGTGCACGTCGTGAAACAGCAAGGTGTGGTGAACTAAGTGCACCCACTGAGGGAGTCCTAGATTAGGGGGTGTTCGGATAGCCGGACTATACCTTCAGCCGGACTCCATGACTATGAAGATACAAGATTGAAGACTTTGTCCCGTGTCCGGAAGGATCTTTTCTTGGCGTAGAAGGCAAGCTAGGCGTGCGGATATTCAAGATCTCCTACCATTGTAACCGACCCTGTGTAACCCTAACCCTATCCGGTGTCTATATAAACCGGAGGGTTGTAGTCCGTAGGACAACCATCATCATACACAATCATACCATAGGCTAGCTTCTAGGGTTTAGCCACCTTGATCTCATGGTAGATCTACTCTTGTACTACCCATATCATCAATATTAATCCAGCAGGAGTAGGGTTTTACCTCGATCGAGAGGGCCCGAACCTAGGTAAAATAAAGTGTCCCTTTTCTCCTGTTACCATCCGACCTTGACGCACAGTTCGGGACCCCCTACCCGAGATCCGCCGGTTTTGACACCGACATTGGTGCTTTCATTGAGAGTTCCTCTGTGCCGTCGCGATCAGGAAGGATGCCTCTTCTTGTCTTTAAAGATGGCGCCATTACAAAAGGAGCCTTGGCTGTCGGCCAAACTCTCCGGCTAGGTGGTTTTCTCGCAACCACCTGCTGTTGCGCCGACGGTGAACTCCCGGGTCATCGAAAGCAACCTCCACGTCGGCTCAGAACTCGCCGAGCAATTGGATCCGATGGAGCTCTCTTCTGTAAATTAGCTCCTGGATCGTATGCTGCACTGGGCGTCGCTACAAACTACGACCAGGTTGGGCTTAAACCCGATCTAAGAGAAATTAACTCTCCCCAAGTCACCCACCACGTTACTGTGGTGGAGACACAATGCGGCGACCCTTCATCTATCTTAAGGACTAGCTACGTCCGAATCCCCGAACCCTCCATGCCGGATATCCGCGGAGGGGAGGATACAATCCAAGACCCGAGCTTAAAATCAGGCAAATCGGATAACATCCAAGACTCCGGATCTCAGAATCCGGAAGTTCTTCGGCCTCCGAACAACAAACTGGGCGAGGCCTCAGATTCAACGACACCCGCCCGCCCGATCTTAAGCGATCTTTCCCAAATCAGGCAAATGCCCGAAGAAACAGTTCATCATTACTGGGCCAGATTCCTCCTGGTTATGAACAGGATAAAGGACTGCCGCGAGGGAGACGCAATTTAAATCTTTTGCAGTAACTGCACGGACAAGGGAATACTCAACGCCGTAAGTCGTCGTAATATTACACGCTTTGCTGACTTGGCGTCCATAGTACAAAAATACTGTGCGATGGAAAGTGCCTGGAAAACCGAAATAAAATTTTGGGATAATCCGGCCTTGAATAGCAATCCCGTCCGAATTAAGAGGGGGCACCATAGTAAGGCGCCCGGACTAAATACCAAAAAAAACAAAACCCCTTAAAGGGCATGGAACCGTACTGGAAAAGTGGCTAGATGGACCCTGCAAGATTCACAGTGCAGAGGACGCCACCCCAACTCACAGCCTCAGGGCATGTTGGATACTCTGGCAGGTGGCCAAAATTGGCGAGGACCTCCTAATTTCAGAGGTCGAAGGAAACCAGCCCAAGAATTTCAGTTCAGTTCTCACAGTCTTTGAGACTTTCGCATCAAATAACATGCAAAAAAGAACACTCCGCAGCCTCACTAAAGTCTATCAAGTAGCAACAATAAACCCATGGAGTAATATTGCTATCACCTTCAACGCGAGCGACGAACAAAAAATTCGAGCAGCCAGAGCACCAGCCGCATTGGTCCTCAGTCCCATAGTGGACGGCTATCGCCTCTCAAAGGTACTCATGGACGGAGGCAGTGGATTGAACCTCATTTACGAGGAAACCCTCCAAAAGATGGAAATAGACTGGAACCGCATTGAGTGAAGCAGCACAACCTTTAGAGGAATAATCCACAGTCAGGAAGCGCGCTGTACCGGAAAGATCACACTAGATGTGGTATTCAGCACGCCGGATAATTACAGGTCCGAACAGATCACGTTCCAGGTGGCCCCGTGCAAAAGCGGATATCACGCTATACTAGGACGGGAAGCTTTCACAATTTTTCAAGCTATACCCCATTACGGGTACATGAAGCTTAAGATGCCTGGGCCAAACGGAATTATCACCCTCGCTAATGATCCAGACATAGCACTCCGCGCCGAAAACAAGACAGCCGCATTGGCCCTCGAGGCACTATCCGAAACCTTCGCGGCCAAAGAACTGACTGCGCTGCGATCCACGGTCAATAGGGATGATGTGATACTCGATAAGAGATCCAAATGCACATCCTTCAAACCAGCGGACGAAATAGTCAAATTCCAGGTCCACCCAACGGACCCCAATAAAACAGCCTCCATTGGGGCAAGACTGAACCCTGATGTAGGCGCCGCACTGCGAGAGTTCGTACGAGAGAACTGGGACATTTTTGCTTGGCACCCCTCAGACATGCCAGGAATCCCACGTAGTTTGGCCGAACACAGCCTAAATATCCAGAAAGGATTCAAACCTGTCAAACAGGCTCTTCGGCGTTTCTCCGAACCAAAGAGACAGGCTATGGGAGAGGAGCTAGCCATGTTATTGGAGGCCGGATTCATTAGAGACATAAAACACCCAGACTGGCTAGCAAACCTAGTGATGGTAACAAAGAAGGACAAATCCTGGCGCCTGTGTGTCGATTTCAAAGACCTTAATAAGGCTTGCCAAATGATCCCTTCCCCCTCCCTCGAATAGATCAAATCATCGATGCCACTGCAGGACACGATTCGCTGTGCTTCCTCAACACAAACTCCTGTTACCATCAAATCAAGATGGCAGAATCAGACCAAGCCGCAACAGCATTCATCACGCCATACGGCCCATTCTGCTTCAACACAATGCCCTTTGGGCTAAAAAACGTCGGCGCAACATATCAGCGCATGATTCAAACATGCCTGGCAAACCAGATCGGCAAAACAGTGGAGGCGTATGTAGATGATGTGGACGTTAAATCAAGACATGTCGAATCTCTAGTAGACGACTTGAGGCTTACATTCGGCAACCTCCGAAAATACGACATTAAGCTCAATCCGAAAAAATGCGTTTTCGGCGTTCCAGCCGGAAAGCTCCTGGGCTTCATTGTATCCGGTAGAGGAATTGAAGCAAATCCAGCTAAAATCCAAGCTTTGTCACAATTGCATGTCCCAAAAGACCTCAAACAAATACAGAAACTCACCGGATGCGTGGCGGCTTTAAGCCGCTTTATCTCCCGCCTGGGAGAAAAGGCATTGCCCCTTTATCGCCTCCTTAGGCGCACCGAACACTTCGAGTGGACAGACGCTGACACGGCCGGACTCGAGGAAATAAAGGCCATCTTGGCAACAAATCCAGTCCTGGCCGCGCCGAACACCGGCGAACCCATGCTATTGTACATTGCCGCAACCCATCAAGTTGTTAGCGCAGTACTCGTCGTCGAGCGGGCAACGGACGGACACAAACTCCCCCTTCAAAGGCCGGTTTACTACGTGTCCACTGTCCTCACACCATGCAAATCACGGTACCCGCATTACCAAAAGATCGTGTACGCGGTGTTTATGGCATCCCGGAAGCTACGACACTACTTTCAAGAGTGTTCTATAACAGTAGCCTCGGAAGTACCACTCAATGATATTATCAACAACCGCGATGCAATGGGCCGGATAGCAAAATGGGCCATAGAGCTCCTCCCGTTCGACATAACCTACAAACCACGGCGAGCCATTAAATCGCAAGTCCTAGCCGACTTCGTCGCCGAATGGACAGAGGCCGAACTCCCTAAAGAGTACGACACATATTCAAACTGGATCATGCATTTCGACGGCTCCAAAATGTTGGCCGGACTGGGGGCTGGCGTCGTTTTGACGTCCCCTACAGGAGACACAGTCCAATATGTACTCCAAATTATGTACACGGACTCCAACAATGCAGCCGAATACGAGGCCCTTCTACATGGTCTCCGGATGGCAGTATCCATGGGCATTCAACGCCTGGAAGTACGCGGGGACTCAAACCTCGCGATATCCCAAATAAATGGCGACTTCGACGCCAAAGACCCAAAAATGGCAGCTTATCGCAATGCCATCCTAAAAATGTCAGTTCGGTTCGAGGGACTGGAGTTTCACCATATAGCCCGAGAAAATAATCAGGCAGCGGACGTCCTGGCACGCATCGGAGCAAAACGAGATGCAGTCCCCCCAACATCTTCTTAGAAAGATTATTCAAGCCATCTGTAGCATGGGAGGGGGAACCTTCGGATAACAGTCCGGACACAACCGCACAACCCGACGCCGAACAATCCGACATAATCGGAGGCCCTGCCACCGAAATCACACCTTCAGCCCACGTAATAATGGCAGTCATCGCCCCATGGACAGAACCATTCCTAGCCTACCTTACTAAGAAGGAACTCCCAGAGGACCAAAGCGAGGCACGCTGCATAGTGCGGCGATCTAAATCCTATAAAGTCCACGAGGGAGAGCTATATAAGAAAAGCACTACAGGAGTCCTTCAAAGATGTATCTTCGAAGAGGAAGGGCGGAGTCTGTTGGCTGAAATTCATGTCGGACTCAGTGGACACCACGCTGCAGCCCGGTCCCTTGTAAGAAAGGCTTTCCGTACGGGCTTTTATTGGCCGACGGCCCGAGCAGACGCTCATGACTTAGTCAAACGATGCGTCGGTTGCCAGCTCTTTGCAAACCAAAGCCATATGCCGCCCAACGCCCTCCGAACTATCCCCATCACTTGGCCTTTTGCGGTCTGGGGGCTTGATATGGTGGGGCCCCTTAAAGGTGGAACCCACAAGAAAAAATACTTATTGGTCATGGTGGATAAATTCACCAAATGGATAGAAGCCAAGCCTGTTAAAACGGCCGAATCCGGACCTGTGATAGACTTCATATCCGGGGTCGTACACCGTTACGGTGTCCCCCACAGCATTATCACCGATAACGGCACAAACTTCACTTCTGCCGAAGTAAAGCTGTGGTGCAAAAACATGGGCATTAAGCTCGATTATGCTTATGTCTACCACCCACAAACTAACGGTCAGGTCGAACGTGCAAATGGTCTCATCATGAGCGGTATCAAACCCAGACTAGTGCGGTCCCTAAAGGAATCCAATACGCACTGGGTAGAGGAGCTCGACTCCGTACTCTGGGGGCTGCGAACCACGCCGAATCGTACCACCGGATTCACACCATTCTTTATGGTGTACGGCGCAGAGGCAGTTCTGCCCTGCGACATAATTCATGACTCACCTCAAGTGCGCATGTACGAAGAAAGAGAAGCCGAGCTTGATCGAAAGGACAACTTGGACGCCATAGAGGAGGAGCGCGACGTGGCTAAAGCCCGTTCCGCATTTTATCAGCAGCAGGCTCGAAGATATCAAAGCAGAGAAGTACGGGCCAAAAATTACAATGTTGGCGAACTAGTTCTACGCCTGCCGGATAAGAAAAAGGACAAACTCAAGCCCAAATGGGAAGGTCCCTTCATAATTGACCAAGTCCTGACTGGTGGAGCGTACCGCCTGCGAGATGCGTCGGATAACCGACTCGAGCCAAACCCATGGAACGCCGCACGTCTCCGAAGATTCTATGCCTAGCGCCGGACTCGGGGTTTGTCTCCTTCCTCTGTCCATTTATATATATATATATTTTTCTGTTTTTTGTCTCCCCCCACTCTTTCCTTTTATAGCCCTTAAAGGCTCATCATGTGACGCGCTACCCGCGCTCCTTAAACCTGGGGGCTTCTTTAACAGAAGCTTGTTTATATGGGTTTCACGCCCAACGCATGCGTCAGACTTCCGCATGCACCTTTTCTTCACCATTATATGCATCGATATGACTTAAGTTTTGGCCAAGCTGGGTTGCCTGGCTCCTGTGCTTACCCCTACGTTCCCGATTGTTCGGCTAGGTGGTAAAGGGAGCACCTCTGCGATTGCTACTGTCGGATAAGCCGGATGTGTACCTCAGACTGGGTGAAGCCGAAAGCTAGCGTTCTTAAGGGAATATTCGGTCGGTGAACTAAAGATGAACCTTTTTTACTTATACATGCCCCCAGATGTTTTCCTGCATTTACAGTACGGACGTGCACTTCAGGGCACGCCAACCCAGCGAAAGGAACCCTTAACGGAACTATTCTCTCTGGAAGATGTTTCTTACTAACCATGTAATATAACATAACTAGTTGGGCACTTGTCTGATAAAGCACTAATGACCCTACGCCTGGTCTCCACGCATACCTCGGTTCTTATATAACCGTTATGGTATTCGGACACACTCCGGACCGTCAGGTCCCGAGGTCGAAGCGAAAAGGTCGGCAACGACAAACGATCTACAATCCGGCTAGAAGGCATTACACATGTCAATTATAAATTACATAGTCATCCTGACTGATTGTATTCCTCTTCTATACCATCTAAAAGCCTGTCTAATTTATAGTCCTGCTGGGAATACTTTGCGGCCAATTCTACCTGGCCATACACTAAGCTCACAGGGATCTCCTTCCCGTCATGCCCCACCGGTCCGACCTCGGCCATGTGATTGGGGTCAGACTTCGTAAAACGGGTCTTCACCATGGCCCAGGCCTCCCTAGAGCCCTGCCGGCAGGCCGATATCTTCCACAACCGGAAGCGCCGCCGAGCTCCCTTCAACTTCTCCGCAAGTTCTCCAAGGCCCTCGGGTATGGAGTGGGCAGGCCACAAGGCTTTGGCAATACCTCGCATCGCCTGCCGAACTCGTTCGTGCAGTTGCGAGAGTTCGGGAAGAAGATCGCCCGTTGAACCGGGCATCTCCTCTGCAGGACGACCTGTCAGCATACCAACAGACATAACTCTGTTAGTCGTCTTCCTCGCCGAACTCCTTTTTCAAGAGTTCGCTTAAGCACTTACTAAAAATGTCGCGTCGAAGTCGCTGATTCTCCTTATTGGAGTCCGACAGCTGGCCACGAACATCTTTTAGTTCAACATCCAGCCTGGTGTTGGCATCCTGGAGATCATTCTTCTCCCGCCTCACCTTTGTTAGCACGCTTTCACCAGCCTTTAACCGGCGTAGAAGTTGTTGCCTGTCCGGATCGAGTCCGGCGCCATCTGCAATACCATTTGTCAGATTGGCACTTAAATCCGTACAATACTAAATATTCTGGTGTATTGTTTACCTTCAAGGGTCTTTTCAGACCCCCCTGCTGCCGTTAGTGCGGCCTCTAGTTGGGCCCTGCACCTTTCCAGCTCCTGGGACAGCGCGGTGTTCTTCTCAGTAAGAAACTGTATGTTATATGATTCTCGAATCAGTTATTTCCACTGCTTCAAGTCTCGGGGGCTACTGGCATATTTATATTTACCAAAATTTTCTTACTCGTATGTCTTTTACATACTGCTCCATGGCTCTGGCTAAACCATTTTGAGCGGCACGGAGGTATGCGTCTCCTGAATCAAAGGCATTTAAAGCCTCCTGGGAGAAACAAGCGTCGCGAAGAACTGTCCGGCGACGCGTGTGGTTCATGGCACTCTCCACCTCGGAATGGGTGGCAGACAGCCTGTCCGCATCCTTTGATGGAGGAGCGTCCGGTGCGTGCCTTGCGCTGGCCTCCGCCTCCGGGCCGGGCGTTGGAGTCTGGCTGGTGGAGGCGCGGTTGGCAACTTCTCCGGATATAGTCCGGCGAGGTCTCTTCGTCCTGAAGATAGCACGAATGTTAATATACCCTGGAGGAGTAAATCACCAGGGAAAAAGAGAAGGGAAGCACGACTGTCCGCTTACCCAATTCGGAGGACTATACATGGAGAATCCGCCCTGCGGGTTGACATGGGGGAATTCCTCTTCTTCTCCCTTGTACAAAGAGGATAAGATCTTCATTACAGCGGCAGGCGAGTCCGGCCCTTTACGGCCGTAACGGGTGACGTCATCTTCCCTGTTGAAATCCCACATGGGGTGGCTTCTGTATTGGAGCGGCTGCACCTCCCGCATAATGCATATGGCCATGACTTTAATCATGGTTAGTCCGGAATGAGACAGTAGCTTAATCCGGCCCATTAAGTAAAGGACGTCTCTGTCATTCTCTCTCTGAGAGCTCCGAGGGCGCCAGCTCAGGCGTTTCTTCAGGGGAGCATTGTTGAACTCAGGGAGACCGGCCCGGATAGGGTCCGGCAGGGGGACGTCGTCTATGTAAAACCATTCTGAAGGCCAGTCCTCGGACGCCTTCTTCGGGGTTCCGGACGGGTATCCGGTCCCGGCGATGCGCCATACTTCGGCTCCGCCCACTTGATATATGGACCCCTCTTGGGAACGGGGCACCAGGCAGAATACCTTCTTCCACAGCGCGAAATGAGCCTCGACGCCTAAAAATAGCTCGCAAAGAGCAACGAAGCCCGCAATGTGTAACACGGAGCCGGGCGTAAGGTGGTGCAGTTGGAGGCCATAGAACTCCAAAAGCCCGCGGAGAAAGGGATGAATTGGAACTCCCAGTCCCCTTATTAAATAAGGGACCAGGCACACCCGCTCCCCTTTAGAGGGACTAGGTGAGTTCTCCGCTTGTTTTCCACCTTGATAAGTGGCGAGTCCGGCTCGGACCGAGACCATATAGGCTTGAGGGAGAAATCCCTTGGCTTGGAGCGACACTAACTTGCTGTGTGGGATGGTGCATCTCTCCCAGTCTCCGGGTTTAGGACTGGAGGGGCGAGGGGAGGAGCTGCGACGGCTGGCCATGTTGGAATGGACCTTTGCTGGAGACGCTCTGATGATAACTCGCGGGGAGGAGAAGATGTGGTTTGTGTCTAAATCCCCAT
This sequence comes from Aegilops umbellulata, assembly GCA_032464435.1. Lineage (NCBI taxonomy): Eukaryota > Viridiplantae > Streptophyta > Magnoliopsida > Poales > Poaceae > Aegilops > Aegilops umbellulata. The sequence continues at coordinate 72,591,024 of CP136057.1, forward strand.
CCCGTTAAATAGGCGGCTCGTTTATATGACTAAGGGTGTGGATGTAAAAACACCCCAAGCTTTTCGCATTCGTTCAGCACGTGGAAGACGGCCATTATTGGGCACTGAAGCCGAGGAGCGCTACAAAAATCGGACGTTATTCGTACAGGTACACAGGATTCAGAGGAGGAACCCGCCTTGCAATGCCAAAGACGATTTGCGCGTCGGACTCGTCGTCATTGAAGCCTGGTTCGGGGGCTACTGAGGGAGTCCTGGATTAGGGGGTGTTCGGATAGCCGAACTATACCTTCAGCCGGACTCCATGACTATGAAGATACAAGATTGAAGACTTCGTCCCGTGTCCGGAAAGATCTTTTCTTGGTGTGGAAGGCAAGCTAGGCGTGCGGATATTCAAGATCTCCTACCATTGTAACCGACTCTGTGTAACCCTAACCCTATCCGGTGTCTATATAAACCGGAGGGTTGTAGTCCGTAGAAGAACCATCATCATACACAATCATACCATAGGCTAGCTTCTAGGGTTTAGCCTCCTTGATCTCGTGGTAGATCCACTCTTGTACTACCCATATCATCAATATTAATCTACCAGGAGTAGGGTATTACCTCCATCGAGAGGGCCCGAACCTGGGTAAAATAAAGTGTCCCTTGTCTCCTGTTACCATCCGACCTTGACGCACAGTTCGGGACCCCCTATCCGAGATCCGCCGGTTTTGACACCGACACCCACCTTCTCCCTAGCAAGCAAGCATTTGGTAATAAAAAGTGCAAAGTAACGAACAACAGGAAAATGTAAGCCAGCGGCTGAGGGAGACCTGGATTAAGGGGTCCTCGAGGGTCCGGACTATGGTACGTAGGCCAGACTGATGGGCTGTGAAGATACAAGACTGAAGACTCTCTCCCGTGTCCGAATGGGACTCTCCTTGGCGTGGAAGGCAAGCTTGGCGTCCAAATATGAAGATTCCTTTCTCTTTAATCGACTTTGTACAACCCTAGTCCCTTTCGGTGTCTATATAAACCGGAGGGCTTAGTCCGTAAGGGGCATAATCATAGTCATACAGGCTAGACTTCTAGGGTTTTAGCCATTATGATCTCGAGGTTGATCAACTCTTGTAATACTCATATTCATGAAGATCAATCAAGCAGAGAGTAGGGTATTACCTCCATAGAGAGGGCCTGAACCTGGGTAAACATCGTGTTCCCCGTCTCCTATTACCATCGACCTTAGACGCACAGTTCGGGACCCCCTACCCGAGATCCGCCGGTTTTGACACCGACATTGGTGCATTCATTGAGAGTTCCGATGTGTCGTCGTCAAGAGGTTCGATGGCCCCGTCAATCATCTACAAAAATGTTGTCCAGGGAGAAGTCTTCATCCCCGGACAGATCTTCATATTCAGCGGCTTCGCACTGCGGGGCAACTCCCCTGGCCATCTAGAGAAGATCAACAGCTACGCCCCTGGCCATCAGGTCAAATATGGAAGCTTGAACTACGTCGCCGATATCCGTGGAGACTTGATCTTCGACGGATTCGAGACCACGGCAGCCGCTCCCTGCCACCACGATGAACATGACTTAAATCTGTCATCGGACCATACCCAGGAGATAGCGCCTGTAACAGCTCCGGCCCTAGATCTGGAGCAGATCACGCAATCCGAGGACGGGAGGCTCAACCCCGCCATGGAAGCCGCATACCCATCGGCGTCGGAGCCGCACATAGACCCAACCTCGAGTGCGATCTGTATCATCGGAACCTCGGACTCGTTTCCGGCTACAGGTTCCGAACCATGTGCGTCCGAGCTTGATCGGACATAGATCATCGAATTCAGCTCCGCGGACATCTTCCGGCACTCGCCCTTAGGCGACGTGCTAAACTCATTAAAAACACTCTCCTTTGTGGGGGACTCACAGCCGAATTATATCCGGTTCAAACTGGAGGCTGATGACAGAGAATTTTGCTTCCCACCCACCGCCCACTTCATATCCACTTTCGAGGACCTAACTAACATGCTCGATTATGGCTCCGAAGACATCGACGGTATGGACGACGATGCCAGAGAAGAGGAGGCCCAAAATCCGTCATTTACAGGACATTGGACGGCCACTTCCTCGTATGACGTATACATGGTGGACACACCCAAAGGGAATAACAGCAACGACAAGGAAGACCCAGTCAAGGATAAACCTCCTGAGATACAACCAAAGCACCTTGGTGCCGCTCCAAGTCACGCCGTGGAAAGACAACAATACCGGCACAGGAGAAAACAATACTCCGTATGATGCCGAAGACAACGAAGACCCCGTTGAGGCAACTTCTAAACAGGACGAATGGGAAGACGGGCAAGTTAGCCCTGATACACGAAGACTCGGAGGACAGTAATTATCTCTCGCTCTCCGAGGAAGAGGTGAGCCTTGGCAACAAGGATTTTATCGTGACGGAGGAACCTCTCAAGCAGGAGTGCTTTAAGTTCCGACTAATAGCCACTGCAAGGAGCATGAAAAAGAAGCAGCAGCAGCTTCAAGCTGATCAAGATCTGCTCAACGATAGATGGACTGATGTCCTAGCAGCCAAGAAATATGGCCTTAAGCGCCCAGCCAAAAGTTACCCGAAGCACAAATTCCTACCTCAGTTCGATGACGAGGCGATGGAGCCCGTACTATCATCGCGCAATGCGGCTGACTGACCACCACGTGGTCGGGACAAAGCAGCAACTCAAGACGAACACCAGCCCGCCCCACCTCACCGTAAAGGCAGAGATAAAACAGCTCAGGGACATACATATGACCTGCGGCAGGACTTGGACAGTAGAGCAGGTCAGAATAGATCGATCTACGGATCACGGGGACGCGCCCCGACACGCGACAACGGCTACCTAGCCGGACGCAATAATCATACTCACGCCCGGGCCGAGAACCGCAGACGGACTCCATCCGCGCTATGTCGTGACGTGGCCCAATATAGAGGCGTCGCACACCCCCTTTGCTTCACTGACGAGGTAATGGAGCACGAATTCGCAGAAGGGTTTAAACCCGTAAACATCGAATCATATGATGGGACAACAGACCCCGCGGTATGGGTCGACGATTTTCTTCTTCATATTCATATGGCCCGCACTGATGATCTCCATGCCATCAAATACCTCCCATTAAAACTCAGAGGACCAGCCCAGCACTAGTTGAACAACCTGCCTAAAACTCCATCGGCAGCTGGGAGGACTTGGAAGAGGCCTTCCTCGACAACTTCCAAGGTACATATGTTCGACCTCCGGATGCCGACGACTTAAGTCATATAATTCAACAGCCAGGAGAGTCAGCTAGGAAACTCCGGACTAGGTTCTTAACTAAAAAGAACCAGATCATCAACTGCCCGGATGCCGAAGCCCTGGCGGCCTTTAAACACAGCATCCGGGACGAATGGCTCGCACGACACCTCGGCCAAGAAAAGCCGAAGTCCATGGCAGCCCTTACGGCACTTATGACCCACTTTTGCATGGGCGAAGATAGTTGGCTAGCCCGTAGCAATAACAATGCAAGCGAACCTGGCACTGCAGAAGCCAGAAATAGCAACGGCAAGCCCCGACGCAATAGACACAAGCGTTGGAACAACGGTGATAATACCGACGACACGGCAGTCAATGCCGGATTCAGTGGCTCCAAGTCCGGTCAACGGAAGAAGCCATATAAAAGAAACAATTCGGGGCCATCCCGCCTGGACCGAATACTCGACCGTCCATGCCAGATTCATGGCACCCCAGACAAACCAGCCAATCATACCAATAGAGACTGTTGGGTTTTTAAATAGGCCGGCAAGTTAAATGTCGAGAACAAGGATAAGGGGTTGCAAAGCGAGGACGATGACGAGGAGCCCCGGCCACTGAACATAGGGGGACAGAAGAAGTCGCCCCCCAAGTTAAAACAGTGAACATGATAAATGCTACCCATATCCCCAAGAGGGAGCGCAGACGCACACTCAGGGACGTCTATGCGTTGGAGCCAGTCGCCCCAAAGTTCAACCCATGGTCTTCCTGTCCGATCACTTTCGATCGCAGGGACCATTTGACCAGTATCCATCATGCCGGTTCAGCCGCGCTGGTCCTCGGCCCAATCATTGACGGATTCCATCTCACACGAGCCCTCATGGATGGTGGTAGCAGCCTGAACCTGCTCTATCAGGATATAGCGTGCAAAATGGGCATTAATCCCTCAAGAATTAAGCCCACAAAGACTACCTTTAAAGGAGTCATACCAGGTGTAGAGGCCCGATGTACGGGCTCAATCACACTAGAGGCTCTCTTCGGATCCCCGGACAACTTTCGAAGTGAAGAGCTAATCTTCAATATCGTTCGCTTTCGCAGTGGCTATCACACGCTGCTTGGACGAACCGCATTTGCTCGATTCAACACGGTGCCAAACGACGCTTATCTCAAGCTCGAGATGCCCGGACCACGGGGTGTCATCACAGTCAATGGAAACACGGAATGCTCCCTCCGTACCGAGGAGCACATCGCTGCGTTAGCAGCAGAAGTACAGAGTGGCCTTCTCAAGAAGAACCTTAATTCGGCGGCCGAGCTCCCGGACACTGTCAAACGAGTATGGACTACTCTACATCAAGACAGCCCAGCTTGTCAATGGCCCGAAGAGCAATTTGGCCTCCGTCCCAGTACTAACCAAGTGGCGGCATTCGTACCGCGCGTACATAACTACGCACTCAAAATACCATGGGCGTTGACGGAGGCATAACTAGCTTGTGATCCATAATACGGCTCGACCACTCCTGAACACACATACTTTCACCTTTTCTTTTTTATCCTTTTCAGGTTTCTTTTCCACATGCTTCTTCTGACAACCTGATCATTGGTCCTCTCGATAGGATAGATACACCAAGATGGCAAGAAGGACTGATGTATAAGGGAATTTCTAGGTGGTCTCTTTAACGATCACTCTACCTGCTTTCAGGACCCGCACGAGGCTCTCCCTTGGTTGTGGTAGGTTAAATAGCCCGGTTGCTTATTGCACCACTTGTACAAATACGCTTTGACATATTAATCAAGCTATAATGGAAACAGTTTGTGGCCCACTGCGGCACTAGCTTACTACCCCCTTTTCTTTTTTGATAAGCTTATCAAGTTGCACCCGTACACTTTGGTATGCTTTGATCTGCTAGGGGCTTCTTTGTGACCCATAATACGGCAACAAAGTCCAAACACTTTCTACAGTATAGCTCGGCACCCCAAATTTAGCATTATATGCATTGGCTCCGAATCATGTCTTTCGTCAATAGTTGGGTTGCCCGGCTCCTGTGCTTACTACCTTACGTTCCGCTATATCGGCTAGGGTAGTAAAGGGAGAACTACTACGATTGTGTCCTGGTTTATCCGGATGAACACCTTAGTAGAGAAAGCCGAAAACTGACTGTCATGATGCGGCGTGAGCCGGTCAGCTCTTCGGAGGTCTCAAATCTTTAGCGATTTTTCCGCATTACGCAATGAATCTGCTCTTACCCGATCAGGTGTTTACAACACCCTAGTTCGGATACTAGGGGTTGCGCCTAAATTTTCATTGTCAAACTCCTATGGCTAAGTGAGGGTGATAAAGCCACATAGTCCGATTGCCTGGTTCGTTGCGCTAAACACCTCCTTCAAGGAACAAAAAATTGGATCAAGAGTGTTTAGATTCCATCCCGAACACCCTCGTACTACCTACGTGGGGGCTGAAGCCGACGACTGGCCAACTCACAAAATTTCATACACACGGTCGCACAGGAGGTAAAATATTAACAAGCATTATATTACATAGCCGAACTTGTTTCATAATACAGGGCGAGATAACATAAATGTATTCATTCAAAGATTACATCTTTCACACATTGATCTTCTACAAGGCGGGATCCCTCTAGGACATCACTAAAATATCGCTCGGGCGTGCGGTGCTCCTTGCCCTTGGGCGATCCCTCGGTCGCGAGCTTGACGGCATTCATCTTCGCCCACTGCACTTTGACATGGGCGAAGGCCATCCGCGCACCTTTGATACAGACCGACCACTTGATGGTGTCAAGCCGGGGGCAGGCACAGACCAGCCGCTTCACGAGCCCGAAGTAGCTGCTGGGTATGGCTTCGACAGGCCACAGCCGGATTATCAATTCCTTCATGGCTAGTTCGGCCACCCTATGCAGTTCGACCAGCTGTTTTAGCTGATCGCTAAAGGGCACCGGATGTTCTGGCGCAAGGTATTGCGACGAGAACATCTTCTCCGTTGAGCTCCCTTCCTCGGCTCAGAAGAATTCCACAGCGTCAGAAACACTGCACGGCAGATCCACAAACGCCCCTGGAGAACTCCAAACCCGGGTTAGTAAGAGACACCTCTTCTTCACATACTTGCTTTGCATACTAAAAGCCTTACCTGCTGCGATTTTCTCGGCCTGCTGGATTTCCTGGAGGGTGCCCTGGGCTTCAACCTGAGCCTCTTCCACGCTTTGGCGAGCCTTGGCGAGTTCGGTCTCTTGCGCAGAAACATCGCGCTCCAATGACTCGCATTTGTTCAGGCATCCTGGAGCTCTTACTAGACCTCATCGAGCCTGGCCTCGTGCTTCTCACGGGCGGCTTGTTCCTTGGCAGCTTTCTCCTCGACCTCAGCCAACGCCTTTTTAAGGACCTCGACCTCGGTCGCCGCTCCTACAAATATCATGGCACTATGGTCAATACACATCATTCATTCTATCCGAATATACAATAGGTCACCACATACCTTGCCTGTCCTCCAACTGCATTTTTACAAGGCCGAGCTCTTCTTTGGCCCGCTCCAGACTTTGCTGTAGTCTGGAGACCTCAGCAGCATGAGAAGTTGCATCCAGCAACGACGCCTGCTTATTCACATAAGACATATTTATTTAGTTTCCTGCGAAATTTACTTGATCCTCTGTCCGGCATTTCTTTCCGAACACCGGACAGTGTCTCAGGGGCTACTGACTATACTATGACTTTCTCTTTTGCATCGCTTACCTCAAAGCCTGTCAGCAGGGTGGTGCAGGCTTCGGTCAGTCCGCTCTTGATGGACGGAACCCTCTCAACCACCGTATACATAAGGATATGGTGTTCCTCCACAATGGAAGCGCCTTGTAGCGCTTCCAGCAGATTATCCGGTGCCTCTGGATGGACAAAGGTCACCGGCGGAATAGGCACACCTCCTCCCTTCGGAGGAGGTTGCTCACTTGATTCCAGAGCCGTGTAGGTCTCCGGGATGGTATCCGGCTGGGGGCCGAAATGGATATGGCCCCCATCGCCAGTCTCCATGGGGGTTTTCTCCCCCAGGTGTCCGGTGGCCAAGGGGTCATCCTCTGGCGCCACCCTGACAGCCTCCTGAACTTCTCCCTAGCCGGGGAAGCTCCTTCAGGACAGCACCTCGGTGTCGCCCTTGGCCTTGGGAGAGCGAGACACCGGTGGCGACTCGCTAGCCATCGCCTTTGAATCCAGCGAATCCCCCGATAAGGACCGCAGGGAGCTGTCGCGGGCCGGACTGCAATTGCATAATTAAACATGTTAAAACTATGAAGTAGAGAGGCCGGATATATGGACGCATAAGAGTTTCTTAGTACTCACGATGCGGCCAGGGGCTTATTTCGGGGGCGTGGCTCTGGGCTGCTGTCAAAGTCCCACGCGGAGTTATCCGTGAGGGGACCCTTCCCCCTCTTGGACGCCTCTGCCTCCAGATTTGTGGAGGCTGCCCTCTTCTTCCTTCCCCCCCCCTCAGGGGAGAGCTGCTTTTCTCCTCGTCGTCGTCGTCATCTTCGGCAGCGGAGGAGTGAGTTTTGTTGTCCTCGGACGTCATGTCCGAAGCTCCTTTGCGACAGGGGCCACTGCGGACCCCCTTGGACTTCTTCTTGGCCTTCTTCTCCGGCGCTTGGTAGGGCGCCGGAACCAGCGTCTTCGTCAGAAGCGGAATTGCTAGTTCCTCGGGCAGCGTAGCCGGACACTGAATCCGCTCTGCCTTCTTTGTCCAGCCCTGGAAAAATAAATAGTGAGGTTTAGATATCTTCCCCGACTAAGCAAGTAAAGTATGCGCCTTGAAACATGAAATACTTACCGCACTGGCGGGATGGGCCAAGGCATGCCCGTGATCCTCAGTTGTCTCCGGTGGCGTCTCGTTGCCCTTGAAGAGCACCTTCCAGATATCTTCGTGCGTGGTCCTGAAGATCCTTTCCAAGGTTTGGTGCTCATCCGGATTGAATTCCCATAAAGGGCAAGTCCGGCTCTGGCACATAAGGATCCGATGAACTAGCATCACCTGGATCACGTTGACGTGCTTAATGTTTTTGTCCACCATGCTTTGGATGCGCATTTGCAGCGCTATCAGCTCGTTCGACGAAGACCAATTCGGGCCCTTCTCTAGCCAGGAGGTGAGCCACATTGGAGCTCCGGACTTGAATTCAGGAGTCGCGGCCCAGGTGGCGTCGCGGGGCTCTGTGGTATAGAACCATAGTTTCTGCAACTCTTTGATGATCTCCACGAAAGTACCTTTGGGCCATGTGACATTGGGCATCTTGCTCACCATGGCACCTCCGCACTCTGTGTGTTGGCCATCCACCACCTTCAGCTTCATGTTGAAATTCTTGATCCACAGTCCGAAGTGGGTGGAATGCAGAGGAAGGCCTGGCACATGACAATGAATGCGGAGATGTTGAGGAAGGATTTTGGGGCCAGATCATGGAAATCTAGCCCGTAAAAGAACATGAGTCCGTGGATGAAAGGGTGGAGAGGAAACCCTAACCCGCGGACGAAGTGAGGGATGAACACCACCCTCTCATTGGGCTTCGGGGTGGGGACGGTCTGCCCCTTGGTCGGAAGGCGGTGGGCGATTTCCTTCGCTAGGTACCCGGCCTCCCGAAGCTTGGTGATGTGCTTCTCCTTGACGGAGGAGGCCATCCACTTGCCTTGCGCTCCAGATCCGGACATGGTCGAGTGCTTCCTTGAGGCGGAAAAGATGAGGACTTGGGCGCTGGAGCTCGAGAATGGTAGGGCAGAGAAAGAGAAGGCGTGGGTGAAGGAAAGGAATCCTTATCTCCTTATAAGGGCAGTGAATATCAAGCGCCTCCCCACTTGCCTTATAACTCGCTTGTTCCCAAGGGCCATGCAGATGGCACGGTTGGGTTACCCACACCCGTATTGATGAGAATCCCGTAATAAGGGGACACAATCTCTGCTTCGACAAGACATGCCAGTAAAACTGCATCTCGAAGCGGCAAGCCGAAAAACGGTTCGAAATAATGACTGGATAATGACATGATATCACGTTACCAAAATTTGTCAGCGGATTGCAAGCGTGAAATATTATACTCTCTGCGGTTGTGTGTGGAATTTTTTTTGTAGAGTCGTACACGTTCGTTGTGTCCAAAGACTATGTTGGAGTATTCGGAGAAGGAACCCGCCTTGCAATGCCGAAGACAATTTGCGCACCGGACACCTCGTCATTGAAGCCTGGTTCAAGGGCTACTGAGGGAGTCCTGGATTAAGGGGTCCTCGGGCGTCCGTGAAGGAAATATGCCCTAGAGGCCATAATAAAGTTATTATTTATTTCCTTATTTCATGATAAATGATTATTATTCATGCTAGAATTGTATTAACCGAAAACATAATACATGTGTGAATACATAGACAAACAAGAGTGTCACCAGTATGCCTCTACTTGACTAGCTCGTTAATCAAAGATGGTTATGTTTCCTAACCATAGACAAAGAGTTGTTATTTGATTAATGGGATCACATCATTAGATGAATGATCTGATTGACTTGACCCATTCTGTTAGCTTAGCACTTGATCGTTTAGTTTGTTGCTATTGCTTTCTTCATGACTTATACATGTTCCTATGACTATGAGATTATGCAACTCCCGTTTACCGGAGGAACACTTTGTGTGCTACCAAACATCACAACGTAACTGGGTGATTATAAAGGTGCTCTACAGGTGTCTCCGAAGGTACTTGTTGGGTTGGCGTATTTCGAGATTAGGATTTGTCACTCCGAGTGTCGGAGAGGTATCTCTGGGCCCTCTCGGTAATACACATCACTTAAGCCTTGCAAGCATTGCAGCTAATGAGTTAGTTGCGAGATGATGTATTACGGAACGAGTAAAGAGACTTGCCGGTTACGAGATTGAACTAGGTATTGGATACCGACGATCGAATCTCAGGCAAGTAACATACCGATGACAAAGAGAACAAACGTATATTGTTATGCGGTCTGACCGATAAAGATCTTCGTAGAATATGTGGGAGCCAATATGAGCATCCAGGTTCTGCTATTGGTTATTGACCGAGAATGGTTCTAGGTCATGTCTACATAGTTCTCGAACCCGTAGGGTCCGCACGCTTAACGTTACGATGACAGTTTCATTATGAGTTTATGTTTTGATGTACCGAAGGTGGTTCAGAGTCCCGGATGTGAGCATGGACATGATGAGGAGTCTCGAAATGGTCGAGACATAAAGATCGATATATTGGAAGCCTATATTTGGACATCGGAATCGTTCTGGGTGAAATCGGGATTTACCGGAGTACCGGGGGTTACCGGAACCCCCCCGGGGGTTATCGGGCCTACATGGGCCTTAAGGGAGAAAAGGATGGCCGGCCAGGGCAGGTCGCGTGCCCCCTCCCCCCTAGTCTGATTAGGACAAGGAAGGGGGGCGGCGCCCCCCTTTCCTCTTCCCCTTCCCCCTTTCCTCTTCCCCTTCCCCCTTTCCTTCTCCAACAAGGCAAGAGGGGGGAGTCCTACTCCCGGTGGTAGTAGGACTCCTCCAGGCGCACCCCAAAGGGGCCGGCCGCACCTCTCCCTCCCTCCTTTATATACGGGGGCAGGGGGCACCCTAGAACACACAAGTTGATCTTCGTGATCGTTCCTTAGCCGTGTGCGGTGCCCCCCTCCACCAAATTCCACCTCGATCATATTGTTGCGGTGCTTAGGCGAAGCCCTTCGTCGGTAGAACATCATCATCGTCACCACGCCGTCGTGCTGACGGAACTCATCCCCGACACCCTGCTGGATCGGAGTCCGGGGATCGTCATCGAGCTGAACGTGTGCTGAACTCGGAGGTGCCGTCCGTTCGGTGCTTGGATCGGTCGGATCGGGAAGACGTACGACTACTTCCTCTATGTTGTGTCAATGCTTCCGCTTCGGTCTACGAGGGTACGTAGACAACACTCTCCCCTCTCGTTGCTATGCATCACCATGATCTTGCGTGTGCGTAGGAATTTTTTTGAAATTACTACGTTCCCCAACAGTGGCATCCGAGCCTAGGTTTTATGGTTTGATGTTATATGCATGAGTAGGAAACAAGTGAGTTGTGGGCGATATAAGTCATACTGCTTACCAGCATGTCATATTTTGGTTCGGCGGTATTGTTGGATGAAGCATCCCAGACCGACATTAAGCGTACGCTTACGCGAGACTGGTTCTACCGCCGTGCTTTGCACACAGGTGGCTAGCGGGTGTCAGTTTCTCCAACTTTAGTTGAACCGAGTGTGGCTACGCCCGGTCCTTGCGAATGTTAAAACAACACCAACTTGACAAACTATCGTTGTGGTTTGATGCGTAGGTAAGATTGGTTCTTGCTAAGCCCGTAGCAGCCACGTAAAACTTGCAACAACAAAGTAGAGGACGTCTAACTTGTTTTTGCAGGGCATGTTGTGATGTGATATGGTCAAGACATGATGCTAAATTTTATTGTATGAGATGATCATGTTTTGTAACTGAGTTATCGGCAACTGGCAGGAGCCATATGGTTCTCGCTTTATTGTATGCAATGCAATCGCCCTGTAATGCTTTACTTTATCACTAAGCGGTAGCGATAGTCGTAGAAGCATAAAGATTGGCGAGACGACAACGATGCTACGATGGAGATCAAGGTGTTGTGCCGGTGACGATGGCAATCATGGAGGTGCTTCGGAGATGGAGATCACAAGGACAAGATGATGATGGCCATATCATATCACTTATATTGATTGCATGTGATGTTTATCTTTTTATGCATCTTATCTTGCTTTGATTGACGGTAGCATTATAAGATGATCTCTCACTAAATTTCAAGATAAAAGTGTTCTCCCTGAGTATGCACCATTGCCAAAGTTCGTCGTGCCCATATACCACGTGATGATCGGGTGTGATAAGCTCTACGTCCGTCTACAACGGGTGCAAGCCAGTTTTGCACACACAGAATACTCGGGTTAAACTTGACGAGCCTAGCATATGCAGATATGGCCTCGGAACACGGAGACTGAAAGGTCGAGCATGAATCATATAGTAGATATGATCAACATAGTGATGTTCACCATTGAAAGCTACTCCATTTCACGTGATGATCGGTTATGGTTTAGTTGATTTGGATCACGTGATCACTTAGAGGATTAGAGGGATGTCTATCTAAGTGGCAGTTCTTAAGTAATATGATTAATTGAACTTAAATTTATCATGAACTTAGTACCTGATAGTATCTTTCTTGTCTATGTTGATTGTAGATAGATGGCCCGTGCTGTTGTTCCGTTGAATTTTAATGCGTTCCTTGAGAAAGCAAAGTTGAAAGATGATGGTAGCAATTACGCGGACTGGGTCCGTAACTTGAGGATTATCCTCATTGCTGCATAGAAAAGTTACGTCCTGGAAGCACCGCTGGGTGCCAGGCCTGCTGCTGATGCAACTGACGACGTTAAGAACGTCTGGCGGAGCAAAGCTGATGACTACTCGATAGTTCAATGTGCCATGCTTTACGGCTTAGAACCGGGACTTCAATGACGTTTTGAACGTCATGAGATGTTCCAGGAATTGAAGTTAATATTCCAAAAGAATGCCCGGATTGAGAGATATGAAGTCTCCAATAAGTTCTATAGCTGCAAGATGGAGGAGAATAGTTCTGTCAGTGAGCATATACTCAAGATGTCTGGGTATTGTAATCACTTGATTCAACTGGGAGTTACTCTTCCGGATGATAGCGTCGTTGATAGAATTCTCCAATCACTTCCACCTAGCTACAAGAGCTTCGTGATGAACTATAATATGCAAGTGATGGATAAGACAATTCCCGAGCTCTTCGCAATGCTAAAGGCTGCGGAGGTAGAAATCAAGAAGGAGCATCAAGTGTTGATGGTCAACAAGACCACTAGTTGCAAGAAAAAGGGCAAAGGGAAAAAGAAAGGGTAACTTCAAGAAGAACAGCAAGCAAGTTGCTGCTCAGGAGAAGAAACCCAAGTCTGGACCTAAGCCTGAAACTGAGTGCTTCTACTTCAAGCAGACTGGACACTGGAAGCGGAACTGCCCCAAGTATTTGTTGGGGAACGTAGCAGAAATTCAAAATTTTCCTACGTGTCACCAAGATCCATCTATGGAGAAACTAGCAATGAGGGGAAGAAGAGTGCATCCACATACCCTTGAAGATCGCTAAGCGGAAGCGTTCAAGTGAACGGGGTTGATGGAGTCGTACTCGCCGTGATCCAAATCACCGATGACCAAGTGCCGAACGAACGGCACCTCCGCATTCAACACACGTACAGCCCGGTGACGTCTCCCATGCCTTGATCCAGCAAGGAGAGAGGGAGAGGTTGAGGAAGACTCCGTCCAGCAGCAGCACAACGGCGTGGTGGTGGTGGAGGAGCGTGGCAATCCTGCAGGGCTTCGCCAAGCACCGCGGGAGAGGAGAAGGACTTGGGAGAGGGGGAGGGCTGCGCCGACACATTGGTCTGGTTGCCCTCCCACCCCCCACATATATATAGGGGCAAGGGAGAGGGGGCCGGCCCCCTCAGATCCAATCTGAGGAGGGGCGGCGGCCCAGGGGGGGTTCCTTGCCCCCCAAGGCAAGGGGGCGCCCCCCTTTAGGGTTCCCCCCAAACCCTAGGCGCCTTGGGCCCTTGTGGGGGGCGCACCAGCCCACCTGGGGCTGGTCCCCTCCCACATGTGGCCCATGCAGCCCTCCGGGGCCGGTGGTCCCACTTGGTGGACCCCCGGGACCCTCCTGGTGGTCCCGGTACGTTACCGATAAAACCCAAAACTCTTTCGGTGACCAAAACAGGACTTCCCATATATAAATCTTTACCTCCGGACCATTCCGGAACTCCTCGTGACGTCCGGGATCTCATCCGGGACTCCGAACAAAATTCGGTAACCACATACAAACTTCCTTTATAACCCTAGCGTCATCGAACCTTAAGTGTGTAGACCCTACGGGTTCGGGAACCATGCAGACATGACCGAGACGTTCTCCAGTCAATAACCAACAGCGGGATCTGGATACCCATGTTGGTTCCCACATGTTCCACGATGATCTCATCGGATGAAACACGATGTCGAGGATTTGATCAATCCCGTATACAATTCCCTTTGTCTAGCGGAATAGTACTTGCCCGAGATTCGATCGTTGGTATCTCGATACCTTGTTCAATCTCGTTACCGGCAAGTCTCTATACTCGTTCCGTAACACATCATCCCGTGATCAACTCCTTGATCACATTGTGCACATTATGATGATGTCCTACCGAGTGGGCCCAAAGATACATCTCCGTCACACGGAGTGACAAATCCCAGTCTCGATTCGTGCCAACCCAACAGACACTTTCGGAGATACCTGTAGTGTACCTTTATAGCCACCCAATTACGTTGTGACGTTTGGCACACCCAAAGCACTCCTACGGTATCCGGGAGTTGCACAATCTCATGGTCTAAGGAAACGATACTTGACATTAGAAAAGCTTTAGCATACGAACTACATGATCTTGTGCTAGGCTTAGGATTGGGTCTTGTCCATCACATCATTCTCCTAATGATGTGATCCCGTTATCAACGACATCCAATGTCCATGGTCAGGAAACTGTAAGCATCTATTGATCAACGAGCTAGTCAACTAGAGGCTTACTAGGGACATGGTGTTGTCTATGTATCCACACATGCATCTGAGTTTCCTATCAATACAATTCTAGCATGGATAATAAACGATTATCATGAACAAGGAAATATAATAATAACCTATTTATTATTGCCTCTAGGGCATATTTCCAACAGTATTTGGCGGATAAGAAGGATGGCAAGGTGAACAAAGGTATATGTGATATACATGTTATTGATGCGTACCTTACTAGAGCTCGCAGTAGCACCTGGGTATTTGATACTGGTTCTGTTGCTAATATTTGCAACTCGAAACAGGGACTACGAATTAAGCGAACACTGGCAAAGGACGAGGTGACGATGCGCGTGGGAAAAGGTTCCAAAGTCGATGTGATCGCGGTCGGCACGCTACCTCTACATCTACCTTCGGGATTAGTATTAGACCTAAATAATTGTTATTTGGTGCCAGCGTTGAGCATGAACATTATATCTGGATCTTGTTTGATGCGAGATAGTTATTCATTTAAATCAGAGAATAATGGTTGTTCTATTTATATGAGTAATATCTTTTATGGTCATGCACCTTTGCAAAGTGGTCTATTTTTGATGAATCTCGGTAGTAGTGATACACATATTCATAATGTTGAAGCCAAAAATTGCAGAGTTGATAATGATAGTGCAACTTATTTGTGGCACTGCCGTTTAGGTCATATCGGTGTAAAACGCATGAAGAAACTCCATACTGATGGACTTTTGGAACCGCTTGATTATGAATCACTCGGTACTTATGAACCGTGCCTCATGGGCAAGATGACTAAAACACCGTTCTGCGGTACTATGGAGAGAGCAACAGATTTATTGGAAATCATACATACAGATGTATGTGGTCCGATGAATGTTGAGGCTCGTGGCGGATATCGTTATTTTCTCACCTTCACAGATGATTTAAGCAGATATGGGTATGTCTACTTAATGAAGCATAAATCTGACACATTTGAAAAGTTCAAAGAATTTCAGAGTGAAGTGGAAAATCATCGTAACAAGAAAATAAAGTTTCTGCGATCTAATCGTGGAGGAGAATATTTGAGTTACGAGTTTGGTCTACATTTGAAACAATGCGGAATAGTTTCGCAACTCACGCCACCCGGAACACCACAGCGTAATTTTGTGTCCGAACGTCGTAATCGTACTTTACTTGATATGGTGCGATCTATGATGTCTCTTATAGATTTACCGCTATCGTTTTGGGGTTATGCTTTAGAGACAGCCGCATTCACAATAAATAGGGCACCATCAAAATCTGTTGAGACGATGCCTTATGAATTGTGGTTTGGCAAGAAACCAAAGTTGTCGTTTATTAAAGTTTGGGGCTGCGATGCTTATGTGAAAAAGCTTCAACCTGATAAGCTCGAACCCAAATCGGAGAAATGTGTCTTCATAGGATACCCAAAGGAGACTGTTGGGTACACCTTCTATCACAGATCCGAAGGCAAGACATTCGTTGCTAAGAATGGATCCTTTCTAGAGAAGGAGTTTCTCTCGAAAGAAGTGAGTGGTAGGAAAGTAGAAC
Organism: Aegilops umbellulata; assembly: GCA_032464435.1. Classification (NCBI taxonomy): domain Eukaryota; kingdom Viridiplantae; phylum Streptophyta; class Magnoliopsida; order Poales; family Poaceae; genus Aegilops; species Aegilops umbellulata. Next base: position 72,607,445 of record CP136057.1, read on the forward strand.
TTGATGAGGTAACTGTACCTGCTCCCTTATTGGAAAATAATACATCACAGGAACCGGTTTTTGTGACGTCAGAACCAATTAGTGAGAAAGTTAATGATGATGATCATAGAACTTCAGATCAAGTTGCTACAGAACCTCGTAGATCAAACAGAGTAAGATCCGCACCAGAGTGGTACGGCAATCCTATTCTGGAAGTCATGCTATTAGATCATGATGAACCTACGAACTATGAAGAAGCGATGGTGAGCCAAGATTCCGCAAAGTGGCTTGAAGCCATGAAATCTGAGATGGGATCCATGTATGAGAACAAAGTGTGGAATTTGGTTGACTTGCCTGATGATCGGCAAGCAATTGAGAATAAATGGATCTTCATGAAGAAGACTGACGCTGACGGTAATGTTACTGTTTACAAAGCTCGACTTGTTGCAAAAGGGTTTCGACAAGTTCAAGGGATTGACTACGATGAGACCTTCTCACCCGTAGCAATGCTTAAGTCTGTCCGAATCATGTTAGCAATTGCCGCATTTTATGACTATGAAATTTGGCAAATGGATGTCAAAACTGCTTTCCTGAATGGATTTATGGAAGAAGAGTTGTATATGATGCAACCAGAAGGTTTTGTCGATCCAAAGGGAGCTAACAAAGTGTGCAAGCTCCAGCGATCCATTTATGGACTGGTGCAAGCCTCTCGGAGTTGGAATAAACACTTTGATAGTGTGATCAAAGCATTTGGGTTTATATAGACTTTTGGAGAAGCGTGTATTTACAAGAAAGTGAGTGGGAGCTCTATAGCATTTCAAATATTATATGTGGATGACATATTATTGATTGGAAATGATATAGAATTTCTGGATAGCATAAAGGGATACTTGAATAAGAGTTTTTCAATGGAAGACCTCGGAGAAGCTGCTTACATATTGGGCATTAAGATCTATAGAGATAGATCAAGATGCTTAATTGGACTTTCACAAAGTACATACCTTGACAAAGTTTTGAAGAAGTTCAAAATGGATCAAGCAAAGAAAGGGTTCTTGCCTGTGTTACAAGGTGTGAAGTTGAGTAAGACTCAATGCCCGACCACTGCAGAAGATAGAGAGAAAATGAAAGATGTTCCCTATGCTTCAACCATAGGCTCTATCATGTATGCAATGTTGTGTACTAGACCTGATGTGTGCCTTGCTATAAGTCTAGCAGGGAGGTACCAAAGTAATCCAGGAGTGGATCACTGGACAGCGGTCAAGAACATCCTGAAATACCTGAAAAGGACTAAGGATATGTTTCTCGTATATGGAGGTGACAAAGAGCTCATCGTAAGTGGTTACGTTGATGCAAGCTTTGACACTGATCCGAACGATTCTAAATCGCAAACCGGATACGTGTTTATTTTAAACGGTGGAGCTGTCAGTTGGTGCAGTTCCAAACAAAGCGTCGTGGCGGGATCTACGTGTGAAGCGGAATACATAGCTGCTTCGGAAGCAGCAAATGAAGGAGTCTGGATGAAGGAGTTCATATCCGATCTAGGTGTCATACCTAGTGCATCAGGTCCAATGAAAATCTTTTGTGACAATACTAGAGCAATTGCCTTAGCGAAGGAATCCAGATTTCACAAGAGAACCGAGCACATCAAGAGACGCTTCAATTCCATGCGGAATCTAGTCCAGGTGGGAGACATAGAAATTTGCAAGATACATACGGATCTGAATGTAGCAGACCCGTTGACTAAGCCTCTTCCACGAGCAAAACATGATCAGCACCAAGACTCCATGGGTGTTAGAATCATTACTGTGTAATCTAGATTATTGACTCTAGTGCAAGTGGGAGACTGAAGGAAATATTCCCTAGAGGCAATAATAAAGTTATTATTTATTTCCTTATTTCATGATAAATGTTTATTATTCATGCTAGAATTGTATTAACTGGAAACATAATACATGTGTGAATACATAGACAAACAAGAGTGTCACTAGTATGCCTCTACTTGACTAGCTCATTAATCAAAGATGGTTATGTTTCCTAACCATAGACAAAGAGTTGTTATTTGATTAATGTGATCACATCATTAGATGAATGATCTGATTGACTTGACCCATTCCGTTAGCTTAGCACTTGATCGTTTAGTTTGTTGCTATTGCTTTCTTCATGACTTATACATGTTCCTATGACTATGAGATTATGCAACTCCCGTTTACCGGAGGAACACTTTGTGTGCTACCAAACGTCACAACGTAACTGGGTGATTATAAAGGTGCTCTACAGGTGTCTCCGAAGGTACTTGTTGGGTTGGCGTATTTCGAGATTAGGATTTGTCACTCCGAGTGTCGGAGAGGTATCTCTGGGCCCTCTCGGTAATACACATCACTTAAGCCTTGCAAGCATTGCAGCTAATGAGTTTGTTGTGAGATGATCTATTACGGAACGAGTAAAGAGACTTGCCGGTTACGAGATTGAACTAGGTATTGGATACCGACGATCGAATCTCGGGCAAGTAACATACCGATGACAAAGGGAACAAACGTATGTTGTTATGCGGTCTGACCGATAAATATCTTCGTAGAATATGTGGGAGCCTATATGATCATCCAGGTTCCGCTATTGGTTATTGACCGAGAATGGTTCTAGGTCATGTCTACATAGTTCTCGAACCGGTAGGGTCCGCACGCTTAACGTTACGATGACAGTTTTATTATTTTATGTTTTGATGTACCGAAGGTTGTTCGGAGTCCCGGATGTAATCATGGACATGACGAGGAGTATCAAAATGGTTGAGACATAAAGATCGATATATTGGAAGCCTATATTTGGACATAGGAATCATTCCGGGCGAAATCGGGATTTACCGGAGTACCGGGGGTTACCGGACCCCCCCCGGGGGGTTATTGGGCCTACATGGGCCTTAAGGGAGAAGAGGAGGGCCGGCCAGGGCAGGCCGCGCGCCCCCTCCCCCCTAGTCCGAATAGGACAAGGAAGGGGGGGGCGGCGCCTCCTGTCCTCTTCCCCTTCCCCCTTTCCTTCTCCAACAAGGCAAGAGGGGGGAGTCCTACTCCCGGTGGGAGTAGGACTCCTCCAGGCGCACCCCAAAGGGGCCGGCCGCACCTCCCCCTCCCTCCTTTATATACGGGGGCAGGGGGCACCCTAGAACACACAAGTTGATCTTCGTGATCGTTCCTTAGCCGTGTGCGGTGCCCCCCTCCACCATATTCCACCTCGGTCATATCGTTGTGGTGCTTAGGCGAAGCCCTGCGTCGGTAGAACATCATCATCGTCACCACGCCGTCGTGCTGATGGAACTCACCCCCGACACCCTGCTGGATCGGAGTCCGGGGATCGTCATCGAGCTGAACATGTGCTAAACTCGGAGGTGCCGTCCATTCGGTGCTTGGATCGGTCGGATCGGGAAGACGTACGACTACTTCCTCTACGTTGTGTCAACGCTTCCGCTTCGGTCTACGAGGGTACATAGACAACACTCTCCCCTCTCGTTGCTATGCATCACCATGATCTTTCGTGTGCGTAGGAAATTTTTGAAATTACTACGTTCCCCAACAGTCCGGACTATGGTACGTACGCCGGACTGATGGGTTGTGAAGATACAAGACCGAAGACTCTCTCCTATGTCCGGATGGGACTCTCCTTGGTGTGGAAGGCAAGCTTGGAGTCCAAATATGGAGATTCCTTTCTCTGTAACCGACTTTGTACAACCCTAGTCCCTTTCGGTGTCTATATAAACCGGAGGGCTTAGTCCGTAAGGGGCATAATCATAGTCATACATGCTAGACTTCTAGGGTTTTAGCCATTACGATCTCGAGGTAGATCAACTCTTGTAATACTCATATTCATCAAGATCACTCAAGCAGGAAGTAGGGTATTACCTCCATAGGGAGGGCCCGAACCTGGGTAAACATCGTGTCCCCCGTCTCCTGTTACCATCGACCTTAGACGCACAGTTCGGGACCCCCTACCCGAGATCCACCGGTTTTGACACCAACAGCGGCAGTGATGGCTGACACTCCTCTTTCATCATCCATTGTCAAAGTGCGATAAAAGGCATCAAACTCGACCGGCCTAGGCTCTGCCAAGCTCCCATTAGACTGGATCATGCATATGTCACAAAACTCAGTAAGTGGTATCTCATGGTTTTCAGCATATAAATCAAAGCTCACTTCAGGAGGATTATTTCTAGGCAAGATAGTAAAGCTTTGAACAAATATGTTTGTGAAGATTTCGTGCTAGTCACACTCATCTGGGATGAAGTCGGTGAGGCCGGCATTTGCAATATATTGAATGAACTCCTCATGAATTCCAGCCTCTTACAGGAATGGGGTGTGCGGCCATTCGCATGGCCGTACCTCCGCCAACCTCTGAGGGTGGAGATCACTATCAGAAGACTACCCAATAACACCCTTGGAGTTCTTCTTTGAGCCAAACTTCCTGAAGATATTCATGTTCACGTACAATTTTCCTATGAACAAAAATCTGAATTTTTAGTCCACAAAAATTTCTCAACGAAACTTCACAAAATTGATAGCAACTACTCATAGGGATACATAGAGGACATAGCAAGCATTCAAACTACTTAGAACACTAAGAATTGAACATGCAAGCACATCTATAGCAGCACCAAGAGTAGCTAATTATTCAAAGTATAAACCACTAAAACAAAAACTAATTGGAGAAATGGTGGAGTCAGATACCAATCAACAATCCCTCGAAACAGTTTCAGAAATGGGGCTTCGAGCAAAGAGATCGAAATCCGCGGGTTTGAGCTCAAGAACACGGGAGAGAGAGCAATGGGGATTTTTTTTCTGGAGGTAAGTGATGATGTGGGCTAAAGAGATAAGTGAGGGGGCCCACATGGGGACCACAATGTAACACCCCGGATGTAACTTGCCATATTTGTAACTCCAACTCTTGCCATTTTCGGCAATGTGATATGATATTCCCTCCGTGGTTGGGTTTTCCTTATTTTGCATTTTGTCCTTGTCATGCATTTCATATCATGTCATCATGTGCATCGCATTCGCATACGTGTTCATTTCATGAATCCGAGCATTTTCCCCGTTGTCTGTTTTCCAATCCGGCACTCCTATGTCACCCGGCGCCCCCTTTTGCCTCTTTTCGTGTGCGGGTGTTAAACGGTCTCGGAATGGACCGAGGTTTGTCAAGCGGCCTTGGTATAGCACCGGTAGACCGCCTGTCAAGTTTCGGGTCATTTGAAGGTCGTTTGATACTCCAACGGTTAACCGGGTAACCGTGAAAGCCTCTTTTGGGTTGCAGCCCAACACCCCTCCAAAGTGGCCCAAAACCCATCCTAACCCCCTCCAACCTCTTGGCCGTTCGATCACGACCGCGTGGCCGAAAACCACACTCCATTTGGAGCCTCCTACCTCCTTCTACCTATAAATATGTGTGCCTCCCCCGAAATTTTCGCGGATGAAACCCTAGCCTCTTCCTCCTCCCGCAGCCGGACGCGTCCACCCCGCCGCCGGACATGTCCGCCGCCGCCCTCAGCGAATCAGATCGCGCCACGTCGCCCGCTGGCCCTCTCTCTCCTCCCCACCGCGCCTCCAGCCGCCGCGGCCCGCGGAGCCCATCACGGGCCCGCGCGGGCCCAGATCTCGCCGCCGACCGGCCCGCTCCGCCCCGTCGCCTCGCGCGCCTCGCCTCCGGCCGCGCTGCCCAGCTTCGCCTCGCGGGCGCTGCCCCGCGCACCCGCCGGCGGCCACTGCCATGCCCGCGCGCCACCCCTCGCCCTCATCCCCGCGCTGCCCGTCGCCGGCCGGATCCGGTCCGGGGCCACCTCCCCGACGTTCCCCTCCGGCGAGTCTCCCCTCCGGTGATGTTATTCTCCCTCTACGGCCGCCGTCCTCGCGGATCCGGCGAGATCCGCGCCGCTTTGAAATCCGTGCAACGAGGTTGACCCCGAAAATTCCTCTAAGTCCTTAATTTTTCAGCATTATGTTGCCATATTCAACATGCCATAACTTGCTGCATACTGCTACGTTTCGTGCGTGTGATATATCAAATTGTTCGCCTCGATGAGTGCATCATTCCATCTCATTGCATCATTTTCATTTGAGCTCATCTTGATTCCCGAAATGCTGTTAGAAGAGGGCTATGTGATGTTAGTTTCAGATCTGTTTCAGTACATGCACTTTTGTCATTTTTTGCCATGATTGATGTGTGCACCCTATGAAGTTGAGTCCTACATGTGTTTTGTAATATGCCATTCTATCTTTCCATGGGTGTATGCCATGTATTTTTGTTATCTTTGTGGTGACTAGCACAAGCATGCTAACTAGGGATCATATTGTTGCTGATTTTAGGGACTTAGTAATTTCACTAAGTCATTCCCTGCTGTTATTTTTATGCCATGTGTTCATGTTGTTACAGAGAGATCTATGCCCTTTTTGAGCATGATCAGTAAGGGTGTTTTGAACTTATGGATTTGCTATATCCATCCAGTCCTTTGTTTGTAATTATGAAGTGCCATAGCTTGAGTCAATCGAGCTCTACTTTTTCTATAAAATGTTACTGGCAGATTGTTTACATGTCATTCGATTTTGCCAAGCTTGTTGTAGTTGATCCTTACATATTATGATGTTTTTCTTACCATGTATAGCTTCTATGCCATGTCTTCTTGGTGGGTGTTTGTTTAGTTTATCATGCAATGCTCTGTAGTGAGTGCATCGAGCTCGTAAACATGCCTACTTGTTATCTGTTTTTGACATGTCCAGTTTTCTGCTAAGTCTGAAAACTGTAACGAAACTTGCTTAATTGACATGGGTACTATTATATTTTCTGTCCTTTTTGGCTCATGGTCAGTAAGGGACTTTTATTCTATGTTTTGATTAGATTCATGCCATGCCTTGTTTTGCTATATTGTGTTCTTGTAGCATGTTGTTTCTTTGCTCTAAACATGTCATCCTGATGTTAATTTCTGGCATGATAGTATTTTTCACTAAGTCTGTGAACCTGTTATCTTTTGCACTTTTGCCATGCTTGCTTGAACCTGTTATGATGTGATTTAGCCGTAGCTCAGTGTTCATCTTTTGTCGAGCATCCTGAGTAGATCACTGTCATATGCTTTGTTGGTATGGTTGGATGCCGTAGCTTAATTTCTTGTTGCATGCTAAGTGGCATCATGCTGTTAATGGCAGAATCTTGTCAGTCTTGTTTTGCTTGTCATTTGCAAACCGTGCATCCGATTCCGGTGATCTTTATATCGATTTCAACCGAAATCACCTCACCTTTCCAGTGGCATACTTGGTTTGCGAAGATTATGCCTTGTTCATCTTTTTCCTTCCGGAGCACGCATATGCATTGCATACCACATCTCGCATATCATGCCATGTTTTGCATCATGTTGCTTGCGCATTGCATCGTGGTTGATAGTTGTCCCTTTGCTTGTGTTCTTGTTTTGGGTAGATCCAGGAGACGAGTACGTGAACGTGGAACCTGTTGAGAACGCTTACGAGGATCAAGCTTTCGACAACTCTGAGAACCTTGCAGGCAAGATGACCATACCCTCGAAATCACTTCTATTTTTGCTTGCTAGTTGCTCGCTCTTTTGCTATGCCTATGCTGCGATACCTACCACTTGCTTATCATGCCTCCCATATTGTTAAACCAAGCCTCTAACCCACCTTGTCCTAGCAAACCGTTGTTTGGCTATGTTGCCGCCATGCTCAGCCCCTCTTATAGCGTTGTTAGTTGCAGGTGAAGATGAAGTTTGTTCCTTGTTGGAACATGGAGATGTTGTTCCTTGATTGGAACATGTTTACTTGTTGGGATATCACGATACTTTTTATATTATTAATGCATCTATATACTTGGTAAAGGGTGGAAGACTCGGCCTTATGCCTGGTGTTTTGTTCCACTCTTGCCGCCCTAGTTTCCGTCATATCGGTATTATGTTCCCGGATTTTGCGTCCCTAACGCGGTTGGGTGATTTATGGGACCCCCTTGACAGTTCGCTTTGAATAAGACTCCTCCAGCAAGGCCCAGCCTTGGTTTTACCATTTGGCTCACCACCACCTATTTTTTCCCTTGGGAGTCGCTCTCTCGAGGGTCATCTTTATTTTAGCCCCCCCGGGCCAATGCTTGTCTAAGTGTTGGCCCGAACTAGAGTCCTTTGCAGCGCCACCTCTGGGAAACTTGAGGTCTGGTTTTAGTTGTACGGTGTGCTCATCCGGTGTTGCCCTGAGAACGAGATATGTGCAGCTCCTATCAGGATGTCGGCGCATCGGGAGGTCTTGCTGGTCTTGTTTTATTATTGTCGAAATGTCTTGTAGCCGGGATTCCGAGACTGATTGGGTCTTCCCGGGGAGAAGGAATATCCTTCGTTGATCGCGAGAGCTTATAATGGGCTAAGTTGGGACACCCCTGCAGGGTTTGAACTTTCGAAAGCCGTGCACGCGGTTATGTGGCAGATGGGAATTTGTTAATGTCCGGTTGTAGAGAACCCGAAGTTGATCTTAATTAAAATACATCAACCGCGTGTGTAACCGTGATGGTCTCTTCTTGGCGGAGTCCGGGAAGTGAACACGGTGTTGGGGTTATGCTTGACGTAGGTTGTTCTAGGATCACTTCTTCATCATAGTTGTTCGACCGTGCTTTTGCCTTCTCTTCACGCTCTCATTTGCGTATGTTAGACACCAGATATGCTAGTCGCTGGCTGCAGCTCCACCTCACTACCTTCTCCTACCCATAAGCTTAAATAGTCTTGATCTCGCGGGTGTGAGATTGCTGAGTCCCCGTGACTCACAGATACTTCCAAAACCAGTTTGCAGGTGCCGATGAAACCGTGCGGGTGATGCACCCGAGCTCAGGGAGGAGCTTGATGAAGATCTTGCTCATTGTGTTGTTTCGTTTCAGTTGATCAGTTGTGGAGCCCAGTCGGGATGATCGGGGATCTGTGTAGCATTTGGGGTAGTCTTCTTTTATTTTGGTTCCGTAATCGGACCTTGATTGTATCTGTTTGATGTAATGATTTACTCATGTATTGCATGAAGTGGCGATTGTAAGCCAACTATGTATCTCTTTCCCTTATGTAATTACATGGGTTGTGTGAAGATTACCTCACTTGCGACATTGCTTTCAATGCGGTTATGCCTCTAAGTCGTGCTCCGACACGTGGGAGATACAGCCGCACCGAGGGCATTACACACAACCCGCCAGGGCGCGTTGGGGGTCCTAGCGCGCCCAGGTGGGTTGTGCCTACCTGGTGCACTCCCTATGGTATTATTTGCACCAAAAATTCATAAATATTCAGAAAAAAATCATGTTCAATTTTCAGAGCATTCTGAGAACTTTTATTTTTGGGTCATTTTTTATTGCACGGGAAATTTAGAAAACAGACATAACATGGCATTTTATTTTATTTAACTAATAAAAACATAGAATAAAAAGTAGGGACAGAAGGAAGTGCTTACTAAATTCATCAACTTCATACCACTCAAAAATGATTCATTAATAAGGTTGATCAGGTCTTATTAACAACCACTTTCGATTAGCATGAAACCGAAGAACTTTCGTAAACCACTAAGTTACCTCAATGGGGATATGGATGTCCCCAACAATAAGCATTTCAGATTTCTTTTTGACAGTAGGTAGAGGTATTTGAAAACTTCCAATAGTGATTGTCGGAGATTTTCCAATAACATTAATACCATTCACTTGGAATTGTTTCTTTGGGAAGTGCATCGTATGCTCATTACCATTGATATGAAAAGTGACCTTGCTTTTATTGCAACCAATAACAGCCCCTGCAGTATTCAAGAAGGGTCTACCAAGGATAATCCACATGTTGTCGTCCTCGGGCATCTCAAGTATAATAGTCAGTCAAAATAGTAACATTAGCAACAACAACGGGCACATCCTCACAGATACCGAAAGGTATGGCAGTTGATTTGTCAGCCATTTGCAAAGATATTTCACTAGGTGAGAAAGGAATAACACTAACACTAGCTCCTAAATCACACAAAGGAGTTTTCACATAATTCTTTTTGATGGAGCAAGCCATAGTTGGTATTCCCAGATCTCCAAGTTTTTTAGGTACTCCATCTTTAGAAGTATAATTAGCAAGCATAGTGGAGATTTCAGCTTCCGGTATTTTTTCTCTTATTTGTGATGATGTCTTTCATATACTTTGCATAAGGAGGCATTTTCAAGATGTCAGTCAAGCGAGTACGCAAAAAGACTGGCATGAGCATTTTAGCAAAGCATTCAAATTCTTCATCATCTTCCTTTTTAGTTGAATTGGGTGGAAAAGGCGTAGGTTTTTGAAACCACGGTTCTCTTTCTTTACCGTTGTTCCTAGCCACAAATTCCTTTTATCATACTTTTATTCTTAGGTTGTGGGTTATCAAGATTAGCAGGTGGTTCTATCTCAACATCATTATCTAGTTGTTTTTCATTTGGTTGAGAGTCTTCATGAACCTCATCATTATCTTTTTCATTATCACTAGGTGAGTGTTCGTTACCAGACTGAGTTTCAGCATCAGAGATAGAAGTTTCATTTTCATTATCAGGAGGTTTTTCTATTTCAGGTTCACTAGAAGTGTGCACAGTCCCATCATTTTTTCTTATTCTTTTTCTTTCTAGAAGGACTAGGAGCATTAGTGTTATTTTTGTGTGAATCTTGTTCTATTCTTTTAGGATGTCCCTCAGGATAAAGTGGTTCCTGAGTCATTTTACCTCCTCTAGTTGCAACTCTAACAGCAAAGTCATGCATATTATGATTCATTTCATCAAGTAATTCTCTTTGTGATTTAGCAACTTGTTCTAGTTGAGTTTGAACCATATATAGAAGCATGTTTTCCAACACCTCTAACATCATTTGATATTCTAAATAACAAGTCACTCAAGCGAGCAATCATATTAGAATTATATTTCAATTGTTTCATAACATTTGCATTGAAGTGATCTTGTTTTCTAATATAGTTTTCAAACTCATAAAGGCATTGACTAGGATGCATATTGTAAGGATTATCATTTTCATTGAATTTCATAAGAGAATTTACCTCTACCACCTTAGGCAGTGGTGGTGTATTAATCCCATGTATTTCTTCAATAGGAGGTAAAATTTTTAACATCCTCAGCTTTAATACCTTTTTCCTTCATAGATTTCTTGGCCTCTTGCATATCGTCATGACTGAGATATAATATACCCCTCTTCTTCGGAGTGGGTTTAGGCGGTGGTTCAGGAAGAGGCCAATCATCATAATTTTTCAATATGTTATTCAATAATTCTTCAGCTTCAGCAATAGTTCGTTCACTGAAAACACAACCAGCACAACTATCTAGGAAGTCCCTAGAAGCATGGGTTAGTCCATTATATAAGATATCAAGTATTTTATTTTTCCTAACAGGATGATCAGGCAAAGCATTAAGTAACTGGCAAATCCTCGCCCAAGCTTGTGGGAGACTCTCTTCTTTAGTTTGCAAAAAGTTAAATATTTCTTATAAGGCAGCTTGTTTCTTATGAGCAAGAAAATATTTTTTAGAGAAGTAATAAATCATATCCTGGGTACTACGCACACAACCAGGAGCAAGTGTATTGTACCAAGCTTTAGCATCACCCTTTAATGAGAAAGGAAATAATTTGAGAATAAAGTAAAAAGCGAGTTTTCTCATCATGAGTAAATAGGGTGGCTTCATCATTCAACTTAGTAAGATGTGCCACAACAGTTTCAGTTTCATAACCATGGAAAGGATCAGATTCAACCAGAGTAATTAACTTTGGGTCGATAGAGAATTCATAAACCTTATCATCAATAAAGATAGGTGAAGTAGCAAACTTAGGATCACATTTCATTCTAGCATTCAGAGATTTTTATTTATACTTGCATAAAATTTCTGTAGATCATCTCTATCCTTACCAGCAAGAATATCTCTAGTTGTCTCCTCATTCATAACATAACCTTCCGGTACCTTAGGCAATTCATATCTAGGAAGGCTAGTTCTAGCAGGTGTTTCAGGATTTTCAGTTTCAAGCACATCATCAGATTCAACAACATCATGTTGTATTACTCTAGCAATTTGTGCATCAAGAAAATCACCAAGTGGCACATCATCATTATCAAGCAAGGTACTAGCATCATCATAAGCATCATTCATAGTAGAAGTAGCATCATCAATAACTTGCGACATATTAGAATTGATAGCATGTGGTGGTGTTGCAAGTTTACTCATAACAGAAGGTGAATCTAAAGCACAACTGGATGGTAGTTCCTTACCTCCCCTCGTCTTAGAGGGATAAATCTTTGTCTTTGGATCCTTCAGATTCTTCATAGTGATAAATTGATAATAATCCCAAGTGACTCAACAAATATAGCTATGCTCCCCGGCAACGGCGCCAGAAAAATGTCTTGATAACCCACAAGTATAGGGGATCGCATTAGTTTTCGAGGGTAGAGTATTCAACCCAAATTTATAGATTCGACACAAGGGGAGCCAAAGAATATTTGAAGGTATTAGCAGCTGAGTTGTAAATTCAACCACACCTGGAGATTAATTATCTGCAGCAAGTAATCAGTAGCATAGTACTATGGTAGTTTTGATAGTAGTAGCAGCAGTAACGATAACGGTAAGAGTGATAGCAATAATTTTGTAGCAAGTATAACAGTGATGATAGCAATAGTAACGCAGCAAGATCAATATAAATAAATTCGTAAGCATTGGATCGGTGACTTGTTGGATGATATTCATCATGTGACATTTATAACCTAGGGCGATACGAAACTAGCTCCAGATCATCGATATAATGTAGGCATGTATTTCGTAAATAGTCATACGTGCTTTATTAAAAGAACTTTCATGACATCTTTTGTCCTACCCTCCTATGGCAGCGGGGTTCATATTGGAAACTAAGGGATATTAAGTCCTCCTTTTAATAGAGAACCGGAACAAAGCATTAACACATAGTGAATACATGAACTCCTCACACTACGGTCATCACCGAGAGTGGGCCCGGTTGTTGTCACTCTGGGGTTGTCGGATCATAACATGTAGTAGGTGACTATAACTTGCAAGATCGGATCTAAAACATGGATATAATGATGAATTCATAAACGGTTCAGATCCGAGTTCATGGCACCCGGGCCCAAAGTGACAAGCATTAAGCATAGCAAAATCATAACAACATCAATCTGAGAACATAGTGGATACTAGGGATCAAGCCCTAGGAAAACTAACTCGATTACATGACGAATCTCATCACCGACCAGCGAGCCTACGAAGGAATTACTCATTCCCGGTGGGGAGCATCATGGAATTGGCGATGGAGAAGGGTTGGTGATGACGAAGAATGAAGATCCCCCTCTCCGGAGCCCCAAACGGACTCCAGATCTTCCCTCCCGAGGAAGAACAGGGCTTGGCGGCGGATCCGTCTCGTGGATCGCAATAATTCTTTCTCCCTAATTTTTTTCTGGAAATATGTGATTTTATAGTATCAGGGGGGTCGTCAGCGGGGCCACCAGGTGGGTACAACCCACCTGGGCGCGCCAGGAGAGGGGGGCGCGCCCTGGTGGGTTGTGCCCACCCAGGTGCCCCTCTCCGGCAGGTCTTGGCTCCAGAAATTCTTATTATTGATATAAGAAATCCTCACAAAGTTTTGTTCCATTCTGAGAACTTCTATTTCTGCACAAAAACAACACCATGGTAGTTTTGCTGAAAGCAGCGTCAGTCCGGGGTTAGTTTCATTCAAATCATGCAAATTAGAGTGCGAAACAAGAGGGAAAGCGTTAGAAAACTTAGATACTTTGGAGACGTATCAGCCACATGATTGCTTTCAAAAGGCAGCAACAACAGTTTGGCACTTAGGCCACATGATTGCTTTCAAAAGGCAGCAACAGCCGTTTGGCACTTAGGACACATGATTGCTTTCAAAAGGCATCAACAACCGTTTGGCACTTAGGCCAATGATTGCTTTCAAAAGGCAGCAATAGCCGTTTGGCACTCAGGCCGGTCAAGAGGGTATGAAAGCTAAACCTGGCAACACGCGAGGCGAGTCATGACGTGCTATTTCATTATCAACTTCAACATAAGCTGCCACGCGAGGCGAGTCATGATGGATATCACTGGGAAGAACCGCCTCTGCCCCATAGACCATGAAAAAGGTGTATAACCCGTCGACCTGTTAGAGGTGGTGTTGATACTCCAAAGCACTGAAGGTAACTCCTCAACCCAACAACCCGGCGTTTTCTGCAAAGGAACTATAAGCCGGGGCTTGATACCTCTCAAGATTTATTGATTTGCCCTTTCAGCTTGACCGTTAGACTACGGGTGAGCCACAGAAGAGACATCAAGACGATTATCCTCTTGTTGACATAACTCTCTCATAGCACCTTTAGACAGGTTAGTGCCATTGTCAGTTATAATACTATGAGGGTAACCAAAGCATAAGATCAGTTTTTTTACAAACCGAACTGTTGTTGCCGCATCACACTTGCTGGCTGGCTCTGCTTCAACCCACTTGGTAAATTTATCAACCGCCACGAAGAGGTGGGTTTTCTTATCCTTAGACCTTTTGAAAGGTCCAACCATATCAAGCCCCCAGACCGCAAATGGCCAAGTAATTGGAATCATCCTCAATTCTTGAGCCAGCACATGAGCCCGTCGAGAATTTTTTTGACATCCATCACACTTGCTGACAAGATCCTCCGCATCAGAATGGGCTGTTAACCAATAAAATCCATGACAGAAAGCTTTAGCCACTAAGGATTTAGAGCCGGCGTGATGACCACAATCACCTTCATGGATTTCCCTTAAAATCTCACGGCCCTCTTCAGGAGAAACACAACGCTGGAACATGCTTGTGACACTGCATCGATGTAACTCGCCATTAACAATAGTCATGGACTTAGACTGCCAGGTTATCTGTCTGGCCAAAATTTCATCCTCAGGTAACTCACCCCGAGTAATATAATCCAAGTAGGGAATTGTCCAATCAGGAATAGCATGGAGAGCCGCCACCAACTGTACCTCCAGGTCAGGAGTAGCAAGATCCTCCTCTGACGGCAATTTGACTGAAGGATTATGCAATATATCAAGAAGAAAACATTAGGGGGCACCGGCTTACACTGAGACCCAAGCCGACTCAAAGCATCAGTCGCCTCATACTTCCTTCGATCAAGATGCTCCTCCTGATAGCCTTTGAAGTAACCAGCCACATTGTCAACCGCCCGGCGGTAAGCCGCCATAAGCGGGTCTTTAGAATCCCAAGTGCCTAAAACTTGCTGAGCCACCAGATCTGAGTCGCCAAAGCACCTGACCCAGCTTAAGTTCATCTCTTTGGCCATCCAAAGGCCATGGAGCAAGGCCTCATATTTGGCAGCATTGTTAGTACAAGGAAACATTAACCTTAAAACATAACAAAATTTGTCACCTCGTGAGGAAGTCAAAATAACTCCAGCCCCCGAGCCTTCCAATTGTTTGGACCCATCGAAGTGAATAGTCCAATACGTATTATCAGGCTTCTCCTCAGGCGTTTGCAATTCTGTCCAGTCATTGATGAAATCCACAAGAGCCTGGGATTTAATAGTTGTCCTTTGTGCATACTTCAAGCCATGGGGACCAAGTTCAATCGCCCACTTAGCCACCTGGCCCGTAGCTTCTCTGTTCTGAATAATATCTCCCAAAGGACAAAAACTGACCACTGTAATAGGGTGGCCAAGAAAATAATGCTTCAGCTTGCGACTGGCCATGAACACCCCATATCCCAGTTTCTGCCAATGTTGGTATCTCTGATTAGACTCAATTAATACCTCACTACATAATAAGCCGGACTCTAGACTGGGTACTCGTTGCCCGTTTCCTTGCGTTCCACCACCACAGCCACACTGGCAGCCCTGTTGTTGGCAACCACATATAACAACAAGGGTTCTTTCTCAACGGGGGCTGCGAGGACGTGCGGCTTAGCTAACTATTTTTTGAGCGCCTCAAACGCCTCATTAGCAGGATCACTCCAGACAAAATGATATGTTTTCTTCATCATCTGGTACAGGGGAATTGCCTTCTCCCCTAGGCGGCTTATAAACCGGCTTAAAGCTGCAATATGACCCACCAAGCGCTAAACAACATTGATACACACCGGCTTAGCCAATGAAGTGATCGCCTTAATTTTCTCCAGGTTAGCTTCAATACCTCTCTCTGAGACCAGAAATCCCAAGAGTTTACATGCAGGCATGCCAACAACACACTTGGCCGGGTTAAGCATCATTTTATAGACTCAGAGATTATCAAAGGTCTCCTTCAAATCATCCAACATGGTCTCCTTTTTCCTGGATTTGACAACAATATCATCCACATAAGCATGAACATTGTGCCCAATCTGTTCATGAAAACAATTCTGGACACAACGCTGATAAGTCGCCTGGGCACTCTTGAGCCCAAAAGGCATGGACACATAGCAGAAAGCCCCAAAAGGTGTAATAAAAGTCGTCTTCTCTTGGTCTTTAACTGCCATCTTGATCTGATGGTAACCAGAATAAGCATCCAAAAAGCATAAACGCTCACAACCCGCCGTGGCGTCTATAATCTGATCAATACGGGGGAGAGCAAAAGGATCAGCTGGACAGGCCTTGTTAAGGTCAGTGTAATCCAGACACATATGTCAAGTGGCATTCTTCTTAAGTACTAGCACCGGGTTAGCCAACCACTCAGGGTGAAAAACTTCAACGATGAACCCGGCCGCCAAGAGTCGGGCCACTTCTTCTCCAATGGCCTTACGTCGCTCTTCGTTGAAACGGTGAAGGAACTGCTTCACTGGCTTAAACTTAGGATCAATATTAAGAGTGTGCTCAGCGAGTTCTCTAGGTACACCTAGCATGTTTGAAGGCTTCCATGCAAAGATGTCCCGATTCCCATGAACAAACTCGATGAGCATGCGTTCCTATTTCGGATCCATGTTAGCATTGATGGTGAACTGCCGAGATGAGTCCCCAGGGACAAAATCCACCTGTTTGGTATCATCGTCCGACTTGAATTTCAACAAAGGGTCTTGCTCCGTAGTTGGCTTCTTCAAAGTGGTCAAATTAACTGGGTCAACATTATCTTTATAAAACTTGAGCTCCTCCGTAGCACAAGCCAACTCAGCATATGCAACATCTCCTTCTTCACATTCCAAAGCAAATTTTCGATTGCCATGGACTGTAATAGTACCTTTATGTCCTGGCATCTTAAGCTGTAAGTAAACATAACAGGGTCGTGCCATAAATTTGGCATAAGCCGGCCGCCCAAACAAGGCATGATAAGGGCTCTTTATCTTAACCACCTCAAACCATAATGTCTCTGCCCTGTAATCATAATCATCACCAAAAGCCACTTCCAAGGCGATTTTACCAACAGGATATGTCGACTTACCAGGTACCACACCATGGAAGACTGTGCAAGACGGCTTAAGCTCCTTATCAGTTAAATTCATCCGACAAAAGGTATCAAAATAGAGGATATTGATTCTGCTGCCTCCATCCATGAGAACTTTAGTGAATTTATTAGCCCCGACTTGAGGGGCTACAACTAACGCCAGTTGACCCGTATTGTCAACCCAGGGTGGGTGATCCTCACGGCTCCATATGATTGGTTGTTCTGACCACAGCAAATATTGAGGTACCGCCGGCTCAATTGTATTGACTGCACGCTTATGAACCTTCTAATCTTGTTTGCAAAGACTTGTAGTGAAGACATGATACTGGCCACTGTTAAGCTATTTTGGATTGCTCTAGTATCCTGACAAATGTTGCTGGTTACCCTGACCAGACTGTTGGTTATAACCACCCTGGTTACCTTGTCCTTGATATCCAGAATTTGAGCCGCCGCCACCGAAATCGGGCTCCTGTGAGCCGGATCCTGACCCGCCGGGCGGGCCATTATTACCATCGTGATTCTGATTGAAGCCAGGATTTTTGTACTCTTTCATGATGAAACAATCCTTCCAAGCATGAGTTGAAGGTTGGCTAGGCTGACTATGCTTTGGGAAGGGATCATTAAGCAAGGCCTCTACGTAAATTTTGGTGCTCCAAATTTACCCTTACGAAGCTGATTTTTATGCTGAGCATTGGTGTTAGCCACAAAATCTGACCCGCCATCGGCTGGTTTGCGTTCACCATGGTTGCCCAGATTATGACCATTATGTCCTTTCATATTCTGCTACTGACCTTTGGCATTGCCGCTCTTCTTCCCCTTGTTGGATTTTTCCTCATCAGACCCAGGGTCCTTATTGTTATCTGAGTCGGCATACTTGATGAGAGCCGCCATGAGCTCTCCCATGTCATTGCAGTGAGGCTTAAGCCGCCCCAACTTTTGTTTGAGAGGTGTGAAGTGACAATTCTTCTCTAAAATCATAGCAGCAGAGCCGGCTGTAATGCTATCCGATGAGTGAATAATAACTGAAACTCGGCGGACCCAATGATGGGCCGACTCATCCTCTCGCGGCACACAAGCATCCGGATCAATGATCGGCAGAGGCTACTTACATGTGTCTTTAAAATTCTGAATGAAGCGCGCCTTCAACTCAGCCCGTGAATTGATGGAATTAGTAGGCAGCCCTTTCAACCAGGTTCGATCCGGTCCATCCAGCATCATGTCGAAGTACTTGGCACATACAACATTGTTAACATCTAACATCTCCATGGCTAGCTCATAGCTCTCAATCCAAGCCTCAGGCGGAAGATCAACTGTGTAACTCTGCACCTTACGGGGGCCCTTAAAGTCCTTAGGCACGCTCATTGCATAGAGTCGGTGCTAGACACGGCACACCAACTATCCTGGAAGTCATCCCTGCCTCCAAAGGCGTCGAAGGGTTTAACTAAAATTGCCGATGAGCCCCCAATTGAGCCACCAATTCCCCCTCACGATGGGCCCTAACCTTATCCATAAGGTCTTGAGCATTAGTCTCAACACATGGCGGGTTATGCCCATGGGGCGGGTCATCATTATTGGGAGGGTGATGACGCCGTTCGCTGCTGGAAACTGTCGGCGACTCAATGCGCCAGCTGTAACTTCTACTTTGACGCGGTGTTGAATGAATCCGCTCGTGGCTATACAAATAAGTTGCCTGCTGCGCGATGGCCGTCTGAAGAAGCTCCATAGCGTTCCGGGTCTCTATCGCAGCTGGAGGCTCGCCCTTGATAGGAATAGCCGCCAGTCATGAGGCTGTCGCAATCATGTTATCCACTAGGTTGGAGTAATGACCAGAAGGCGTTGGAACCCATCAAGGCGGTGTCGGATCCTCACGAGGCGGGTCTGGTATGCGAGGTTGAGCTGCCGCTCCAGTCACAGGTGCCTCAGCCGCCCGGGTCACACCAGGCGGGTTACTCGTTCTTGCCCCGGGCGGGTTAAAGAGATTCCTCCCCTCAAACTATGGAGGTATGCGGCTCTGGTGCCTTCTTCGAAGAACAACATTTGACACATTCTGATCAAGATTTAGGTAAAAAGCTTCTGCCCTTATCTGTTGTGACTTGGCTTCCAACGCAGCTCGCTCTGTGGCCATCCTGACATTCTCTGCCTCAAGGTCCTCTCGGACCTTAGTCACCTCATCCCGCAGCTTTGCCACTTCCGCCTTATGCTCCACTTGATTCACCGGAGTCACCTCTGCGGCTAATAGAGTTGCCAGAGCATCCAAGAGTTCTAATAAGACCTGGGTCGGCGGACGCGCAGAGCCGCTCACCCCAGCCATTGCAGCAGAAGTTGAGCCGGACGTCATAGTCGCGGCCATTGAGGAGTTTAACACCCGGGTGCATGCCAGCCATGAATATAGCAGCCTTGCTCGGTGGCTCATAGGGGTCCGGAATACTGTCACCGTCGGAATGGCCCCCAAGCCTGCCGTCTTGCAGTTGATAGATTGACTCGGTTGCGCCTATTGAGGACTCACCGCCTGAATAGATGGTCGTCTCTCCACCAGACATGGATCCTTCCTCAAAATACGAAAGCACGCTTCTGGCCGGGTTGAACCCTGGTGGGTTGCGCGCGCTAAGCCGTCTCGATGATGTTGACATAGGTATCCGGCTCAGGCTCAGACTCGCCGATCTTGCCGATGAAGACGTGAATTCCCCCGAAGGGGACCCGGTACCCGTACTCAATCGAGTTGGCCTTAGGGCCCCAGCCAGCATCATCGATGTAGATCTTGCCGCGGTGACTCTTGGTCATCCGGCCCACGACATATCCTTTGATCCCTGAGAAGCTACCCTTCAAGAACTTGAAACCATCATGCGCTGGCCCCACGGTGGGCGTCAACTGTCGTGGTTTTGTCACGGCAGATGCCCTTGATAAATGACTTAGGTGTGGAGCCATCGCAACGTAGGTTAGCTCGAAGGGGTTGAACAGGACAAAGGACACAAAGGATTTGCCCAGGATCGTCCCCTCTCAATGAGTCAAAAGCCTACATCCTACTTCTAGTTGTATTGCTTGAGTTTTGATTACAAGGGAGCGAATATGCTTGACCTAGCTATCGATCAATTGTTTCTTGAGTTCACCCACCGCCGGGTCTCGCATTTATATACACAGGCGGAGGTCCAGCGGCTTACAAGAGTCCGAGTAAGATCACACAACATAATCGACCCCGTCTCTAACTCACCTCGCCTTGTTAGGCAAGTTATTATTAGGCGGTTCACACCTTCGGGACTTGAGTCGCCTCCGGATCATGGGCCTTCAACAGCCTGCCTATGAGCCGCCTTCGGTCTTCTTAAGCCTTACTAGGCCTTCAACTATTAGTCGCTATTAATGTGACCCGGCCCCTCGTGGGCGGGTCATACCACGGGGTTATATCCCCAACACTTACCATACCATGAGATCATTGATCCCTCTCGGTACATCTTCTATGCTTTGTTTGTTGATCAACTTGAATCACTCTCTATACTTAGTCTTGATCAACCTTGAAAATTTCCAACTCTCTTCATTTGGATGATGTCTTGAAGGTAAACATGAATGATCACACAATCTTCTTCTTCAAGACATGTTTGCAATAAGCTCAACACTCACATGACCAATCTTTGGATAATTCCTTAATAGCACCTTGGTCAACTCATAAACTCATTGAAACCAACACATGGACTTCAAGAAATGCCTATGGAAAAATCCTTAAAATATAACACAATGCAATCATTAGTCCATAGAGAATGTCATCAATTACCAAAACCACACATGGGGGCACCGCATGTCCTTTCAGCAGGTACCTTCTCATGGATGATATTCGTGGCTTTGGCACAAATTTATGAGTTAGGATATGTTTCTAGTGTGAACCCCATTTATTCCTTGTGTGGCCCTTTTAATAGTACGTGGGTCCTCCTTAGTATGGGAGGGTCTTCGAGCATTATTGTTTCATCTTGATAGTAGTAAACATGTTCATATACTCAATATATTTATTTATCCCGTTATCATATGTCATTTTCACCAAATACCACTTAAAGGCTAAGATGTTTCCTTTCAGTAAATGTGTTTTCTCAAGTAAACTATTTTAATATAATAATGGTTAGAACGAGACTCATTCTCGAAGCAAGTGGATATGATAACGAGTTCATATAATAATCACAATGTTCACTTAGCACTTATTTTCACTACGGATGTGTTTGAGCGTTTTTGGTCCGTCACCTGTTTATGGTGTAAATAGAAATCGTTACGTGTGTTTGGTGACAACCCTATGTAATCACGGCCCATAGTAATTGGGTACAACCAGCTCCCCATTCCCGCCAGTAAGGTTTCCATACCACCCATGACTCCCCGAGCCCTTCTCCTTGCCCATGACTCCCTCCTCTCCTCAATCTATCCAACTTTGACGCCTCCCCTCGATACCCTTCGAGTCGAGCACCCCTGTGCCGCCTCCCCTCAACCCCCTTCGAGTAAATGTCGCTGCCTTCCCTCGGCCCTCTCCTCCCTAGTCCAGCCGCCGGGAACAACCATGCCACACCAGTCACCGGGAACGACTACACCAGCCGCCGGGACCAACAAGGATGGACCATTGAAGCCACCGTCAAGGAGAAGCAAGGCCCATTTCCAGTTTCCAATCGATCTCTTCCTTGTCCATCAACCACTCCATGCAGATCTTGAGGTTAGGGTTACTAGTCTACCTGTGCTTGATCATGAAGTCAAAAAATATGTGTTCTTGATATGTTCTTGGTCTATTAGTGATCCTTTATGGTTGATGCAAATAGATGATTGATAGTGATATGTTCTTGATCTATCATATTATAGTTTTCAGTTATGGCTCATCTTCATTTAACCGCGGGGCGTGGCAGGAGAAATGCAGCAGTTTTGAATCTCACCACTTCCATTGTGCTTGTATACTATTATGTGTGGTTCATGTTTACAGTAGCTTATAGGAGAAAATGATGGAAAATAGAAAGGAGAATTAAAATTAGAGAGTTAATAGGAGATCACTTGTATCAACTAATCTTGTATGTAAGTCAACTTCGTATGTATAGGAGAACATTTCATATATTATGTGAGATGGTGAGAGATGTTGGTGGTCTAAAGGGTACAAGGAACATTTCATTGGAGGAGATAGTGACATCATTCTTGTATGTATTATGACACTCTATCTGAAAAATAGGACATTAGGAAAATTCTTCTTTCAAAGCCCGAAGCCAGTTAGTAGAAAGATTGCATGTTACAACATCTATCATACATGTGAGTATACTGAAATAGGTTGTAACTATATACTTATGAGGCATATCACTCACATTAGTACAACAAACTAGAACGGTGTGGGTTGTAGTGTGGTATAGGAAACTAGAGGACAAAGGATGATCTTTGACTACTATCATCTACTACTATAGAAGCTAGCAGGAGTATATTATTATCTAGTACTTACTAGTAGTTCAAAGTGATCGTTTTTGTTAAACCTATTCGAGTGATCATATCATATCTACATGCATAAGGTGAGTGATGGCTATCTCAAGAGATACTTTGATTTGACTATACCCCTGAACAACTGGATTTTACTTCAATGATGTGTCATAAACCTCGGGCCTTGATAGCATCCTTGTGTTTAGTTTGATATAAGTCAAAATTGTAGCAGCATAATGTTGTGGTGTTTTTGGTTGGTCATATATAAGCCAAACTTGTGCTAATTTGTTTTTCTTATATCTAACTCCTGCTTATTGGCTGCTCATTGGAAGATGGGAGAAAGAAACAAGGTTGATGGGAAAGGTGTTTTTCCAATAATGACGTGACATGATTGGTGTGTACAAAACCCACCTCTTTTTTTATTTGTTATATCTTTGTCAATGTGTTGAAATGCATGGAGAGGATCCCCTCCATTTTAGTGCTCCCACTCTTGTGTTCTATCCTTTTCATTGTGCTTAGTCCATCTATTCTCTTGTTATGTTAGCTTTTGAAATATGTGTTAAGAGTTTTATATCATCTTTCTTGAGCAAAAAAGCTTATGTATGTGCTTCTATTTGTTGGAAGATGAGGAGAATGTGAGATGTTGACAAGGCACTTGACTTGGAAGACTATCACCCAATGAATTATTATAACCTAGGACA
Organism: Aegilops umbellulata; assembly: GCA_032464435.1. Taxonomy (NCBI): domain Eukaryota; kingdom Viridiplantae; phylum Streptophyta; class Magnoliopsida; order Poales; family Poaceae; genus Aegilops; species Aegilops umbellulata. The sequence continues at coordinate 72,630,925 of CP136057.1, forward strand.
TTTCAGTTGTCTTTTTTGCTCCATGTGAACTTGTTTGTAATAATGGCTATTGAAAGTGCAACTAATCCCCGGGTGGTTTTGGATAACATATAGCTCATTGAACTAATATCCATTCAAGTCTAATATTTTAGAGAGTTCAATGAATGGCATGGCATGGACTATAGATGTGGACCCCTCAAAATGCTAAGGACACATATTGGCAAAAGATCAAGACTCTTCATTTCATTTTTAGTGATCCAAGATCACATTGAGTCCATAGAAAAGCCAATACTATTAAAAGGGGATGAGGTGTTGCTTAATGGCTTGCTTGCTCAAAGTGCTTAGTGATATTGCTCCAAAGCCCTCAGCCACTTTCTCATTCCAAATATGTCCAAAACCCAAAGTCAAACTCGGCCCTACCGATTCTTTCTATCCGGCGCCACCGAGTTCATATGACATAGCCACTACCAGAAACCCTAACAGTCCGGTCACACCAATACGAATCTCGGTCTCACCAAGATGGCCTTGCCAACACTCTGTGACTTGTTGCACTTATTTTGGTCTCACCGAAATAGCGATCAGTCTCAATGAGTTGGCTCGACATTCACTCTGTTGCCTTATTGCTTCACTTTGGTCACAGCAAGATGATGCCATCAGTGCCACTGAGTTGATGTTTGCCCTAAGACCTAGCACATCGGTCCCACCGAGTTTTTCCACTCGGTCCCACCGAGATTTCTAACGTTCACATTTTGAACTGAATCGGACTCATCGAGTTCTTCTATTCGGTCTGACCGAGTTGGGTCAAATGTGTGTAACGGTTGGATTTCGTGTGGAGGCTATATATACCCCTCCACCCCCCTCTCCATATGTTAGAGAGCCATCAGAACGTGCCTACACTTCTAGCAAACATTTTCTGAGAGAGAACCACCTATTAATGTTTTGAGATCAAGATATACCAATCCTACCACAAGAATCTTGATTTCTAGCCTTCCCCTAGTTGCTTTCCACTCAAATCATCTTTCCACCATATCAAATCTGTGAGAGAGAGTTGAGTGTTGGGGAGACTATCATTTGAAGCACAAGATCAAGGAGTTCATCATCAACACAACATCTATTACCTTTTGGAGAGTGGTGTCTCCTAGATTGGTCAGGTGTCGCTTGGGAGCCTCCGACAAGATTATGGAGTTGAACCAAGAAGTTTGTAAGGGCAAGGAGATCGCCTACTTCGTAAAGATCTACCCGAGTGAGGCAAGTCCTTCGTGGGTGATGGCCATGGTGGGATAGACAAGGTTGCTTCTTCGTGGACCCTTTGTGGGTGGAGCCCTTCATGGACTCGCGCAACAGTTACCCTTCATGGGTTGAAGTCTCCATCAACGTGGATGTATGATAGCACCACCCATCGGAACCACGCCAAAAATCCCCGTGTCATCATTGCATTTGCACTCTCCAAACCCTTCCCTTTACCTTCATATGCAATGTTTTACTTTCCGCTGCTACACGCTTAGAATTGCATGTGTAGGTTGATTGATTGACTTGTGCTAATTGCTAAAATCTGCCAAAATTAAAATTGGGAAAATGTTAGATGTTTATTTAGTCAAGTAGTCCAATCACCCCCCTCTAGACCTACTTTCGGTCCTACAGCTATGCACTTCTTCATGTGAACCTGTAATGATTGCTCTGGTATATTGAAATAGTATACATATGTACTTGTTAATTTGTAGTGACATTTTAAGCACTTGATAATTTGTATCTATATTTTAAGAACTTGATGAATTTGAAGCCGCCTGTTGAATTAATTACTTATACTAGATGAACAAGTGTACTTGTTAATTTGTAGCCAAACAGAATTTGTCGCTAATGTGGGAAGTTGGGAGTTTTAAACATGGGCCATTGAGGTTATGAGTGTGATTTCTTTCCATTTTCACACTAGTAACAGTTGGCAGTAATTTCCCTACCATACACCATGAAGGAACCTATTTCCGTTACACTACCGAACCAAACAAGTTTTGATTTTTCCAGTACAGAGCTATTACACCCTGGTAGTTGATTCCCTTTACGTTTACATTACCACTCCTCAAAATAAACAACTCCTATGTTGTGCATAGTTTGGATGATTGTTTATGGCCTTATTGCGCACTACTTGTGTGACATCTTCCTTCTTAGAATGTGTATCTCGTTGCATGTGATTCTTCGTGGTGGTGATAGATTTTCTATGGCAGGGTATCTGCATTTTTTTGGGCCATTTGGCCTTGACGTAATGATGCATGATTTTAGCGCAGAGTGCTCAAGTCCCAAACGAAGTTATAGTTAACCGCTCCTTATTTAGTCAACTAATGAATGAGACTACGAGAATAGAAGGTTAAGATAATCCTCAAGTTAGGGATAGACCAGGTGAGGAGGATTTCACGTAGAACTGTTTAATGGATATAATCAAGTTTAGTTTATTATACCTCAACCTACCATAAAATATATGTTTCTTTATCGGTACATCCTTCGATATAGTATATGGATGCTATTCTAGGTATAAGTAGCAGCATTAACAAGCAAAGTTGTAAACATGATAATATATACTTTATGGTGAAAAAACGCATACATTTGTATTATTTATCATTACAATAATTTTTTAGTGCTAAAGTGACACTATGTTTTGTTGTGCAAACGTTTGTTACTCTAGGTTGTTCAAGAAAATCTTCTTTATAATGGATTTCACCATATATCTGAACAAACTAATATCACATTACTCCACAAATTAATATATGCCCCTTTAATATGCTATTGTGCGTCTGTATGCAACATTTTCATAACATCCTTAAATATCTATAACACTTGGTAATGTTTTTAGAGTTTCCAAATCGTGCAAATAACCAAGAAGATTTTTTGGTCACAAAATGACCAAGTGCGTGTGTAGCTAAATAGATAACTCTAGAGTGTAGGGGGGCCCACTCTTCCACTTATTTTTGCTAGTGTGCTTGTTTCTTTCTCAAAATTTCCCTTCCTGTTCTTGCAAGTAAGTGGTTAGCCATTAGCACATTGATGTTCAATAGGTTGTAACATGCATGCGTATTTGTAATACAAAGTTTTATAAATTGAATTGTTGTCTATTTGAGTTTCACATTATTTTTCTCTATAGAACTATTATGTCCGTCTAAACTTTGTAGCCATTTCAAACACAAATGCAATTTAGGCTCTCTCCAACTTACTAATGCAAATGTATTGTGGCCCAATATAGATAAGGTGCCTTGTTTGACACCGATAAAGGTGTTATATTTTGTTCAATGTGGCAATGAGGAGTCTTCGAGCACGAGAGGTCACATAATCGGACTTTGTGCTTTGTGTTGTAGTGTTCCTGATACCATGTTTTGCTGGGATGGCCAATCCTAATAGGCATAAGGATCGCATCTCAACGACCTGACCAGGAATTCATGGTTTTAAGCAAGCTTCCTGAAGCTTGCATATTTTCAAGCCCCTACCGAAATTCAACGAGTTCCCATAAGTCCATCAAAATCGTTTTCCGCCTTTCATTCCATGTTAATTTATCGTACACTTTATATTAAATCAAAGTAATGAAAATTCCGAGATAACTAGATTCGAAGAAAATAGAAAGTCAAGCATGGTCAGCGCTAAACTTCAAGATGGTCCGATCTAAGCCCAAGACGCCCAAGACACTTAAACTAGGCCCAGTGTTTCTATGCAAACATATGTCCCCATATTGTTTGAGAATATGCTGAAGGAAAAATGGGAGCTCCTCTACAGCGCTGGTTGGCACACTATGTAACGCCCCGGATCTGTTGCGCTAGGTGTCCGCCAGTTATTCGTCAGCATTGCCATGTCATTTGCTTGCGTGTTGCACTTTGCCATGTCATCAACTGCATTTCATATCATGTCATCTTGTGCATCGCATTCGCATACGTGTTCGTTTCATGAATCCGAGCTTTTTCCCCGTTGTCCGTTTTGCAATCCGGCGCTCCTATGTTCCCCGGCGTCCCCTTTTACCTTTTCCCGTGAGCGGGTATTTAACTGTCTCGGAATGGACCGAGGTTTGTCAAGCGGCCTTGGTATAGCACCGGTAGACCGCCTGTCAAGTTTCGGGTCATTCAGAGGTCGTTTGATACTCCAACGGTTAACCGGGTAGCCGTAAAGCCTCTTTTGTGTGCAGCCCATCACCCCTTCAAAGTGGCCCAAAACCCATCTAAGTCACCTCCATCCTCTCGGCCGTTCGATCACGATCGCGTGGCCGAAAACCGCACTCCATTTGAGCTTCCTAACTCCTCCTAGCTATAAATATGTGCCTCCCCCGTCCAAACCGCAGATGAAACCCTAGCCCCGCTCCCTCTCCGCCGCCGGACACGTCCGTCCGCGCCGGACATGTCCGTCCGCGCCGGACATGTCCGCCGGCCACGTCCCCCCGTCCAATGGCGTCGCGCCACATCGCCTCCGCCGCCGCCTGCACCCAATCAGCCGCCGCCACGTCAGCCTCCCCGCGCCTCCTCTCTCCTCCGCCGCCCGCGGCCCGTGGGGCCCGAGGCCGGCCCGCAGGGCCCATCCTGCTCCGCTGCCCGGCCCGCGCGTGCCCGCGTCCACGCCTCCGCCGCCCGCGCCCGCTCCTCGCCGGCACCGCCCCGCGCCATCGCCGGCTTCGCGCCGCCCCGCCGCCCTTCGCCGGCGTCCGCCGCCGCGCCCCGCGTCGTCTCCCTCCGAAGCTCCGCCCGCGCCTCCCGCGCCCCGAGCTCGCCGCCGCCTCCTCCCGTCGCCCGGCCTCGACGCCGCCTCGCCCTCCCCTCGCCGGAGCTCGTCGGAGCTCCGCTCCGGCCGGATCCACCGCGGGGTGGATCAGATCCACCCGCACGGCGAACCAAACGGCCGCGTCCCGCCCTGGATTTCTCCGTCCCGGAAGCCCGAGATCCAGTTTCTGCGAGGGTAAAAATCTGCTAAGTCCCCGGATCTGCTACTTTTTCATGCCATGTTCAACGCATGATAACTTGCTGCATACTTCTCCGTTTCGTGCGTGTAATACGTCAAATTGTTTGCCTTGATGAGTAAATCATTTCATCTCATTGGATCATTTTCATTTGAGCTCATCTTGAAGCCCGAAATGCTGTTGGAAGAGGGCTATGTGATGTTAGTTTCAGATCTATTTCAGTAGATGCACTTTTGTCATTTTTGCCATGATTGATGTGTGCATCCTATGAGCTTGAGTCCTACATGTGTTTTGTAATATGCCATGCTATCTTTCCAGGGGTGTATTCCATGTATTTTTGTGATCTTTGTGGTGACTAGCACAAGCATGCAAACTAGGGATCATATTGTTGGTGATTTCAGAGACTTGGTAATTTCACTAAGTCATTCCCTGCTGTTATTTTTATGTCATGTGTTCATGTTGTTTCAGAGAGATCTATGCCTCTTTTGGGCATGTTCAGTAAGGGTGTTTTGAACGTATGGATTTTCTCTATCCATCCATGCCTTTTTTTGTAATAATGGAGTGCCATAGCTTGAGTCAATCGAGCTCTACTTTTGCTATAAAATGTTACTGGCAGATTGTTTACATGTTATTCGATTTTGCCAAGCTTGTTGTAGTTGGTATTTGCATGCTATGGTGTTGTTCTTGCCATGATTAGCTTCTATGCCATGTCTTCTTGTTGGGTGTATGCTTAGTTTATCATTAAATGTTATTTAGTGAGTGCGTCGAGCTCGTAAACATGCCTACTTGTTATCTGTTTTTCACATGTCCAGTTTCCTGCTAAGTCTGAAAATTGTAACGAAACTTGCTTAATTGACATGGGTGCTATTATATTTTCTGGTCATTTTTGGCTCATGGTCAGTAAGGGACTTTTGTTCTATGTTTTGAGTAGATTCATTCCATGCCTTGTTTTGCTATATTGTGTTTCTGTAGCATGTTGTTTGCTTGCTCTAAACATGTCATCCTGACGTTAATTTCTGGCATGTTGTCTAAGTGTTTAGAGCAAGCAAACAACATGCTACAGAAATACAATATAGCAAAACAAGGCATGGCATGAATCTAATAAAAACATATAACAAAAGTCCCTTACTGACCATGAGCCAAAAAGGACCAGAAAATATAATAGCACCCATGTCAATTAAGCAAGTTTCGTTACAATTTTCAGACTTAGCAGAAAATTGGACATGTCAAAAACAGATAACAAGTAGGCATGTTTACGAGCTCGATGCACTACAGAGCATTTAATGATAAACTAAGCATACACCCAATAAGAAGACATGGCATAGAAGCTAATCATGACAAGAACAACACCATAGCATGCAAAGATCAACTACAACAAGCTTGGCAAAATCAAATAACATGTAAACAATCTGCCAGTAACATTTTATAGCAAAAGTAGAGCTCGATTGACTCAAGCTATGGCACTCCATTATTACAAACAAAGGCATAGATGGATAGAGAAAATCCATATGTTCAAAACACCCTTACTGAACATGCTCAAAAGAGGCATAGATCTCTCTGAAACAACATGAACACATGGCATAAAAATAATAGCAGGGAATGACTTGGTGAAATTACTAAGTCTCTGAAATCACCAACAATATGATCCCTAGTTTGCATGCTTGTGCTAGTCACCACAAAGATCACAAAAATACATGGAATACACCCCTGGAAAGATAGCATGGCATATTACAAAACACATGTAGGACTCAAGCTCATAGGATGCACACATCAATCATGGCAAAAATGACAAAAGTGCATCTACTGAAATAGATCTGAAACTAACATCACATAGCCCTCTTCCAACAGCATTTCGGGCTTCAAGATGAGCTCAAATGAAAATGATCCAATGAGATGAAATGATTTACTCATCAAGGCGAACAATTTGACGTATTACACGCACGAAATGGAGAAGTATGCAGCAAGTTATCATGCGTTGAACATGGCATGAAAAAGTAGCAGATCCGGGGACTTAGCAGATTTTTACCCTCGCAGAAACTGGATCTCGGGCTTCCGGGACGGAGAAATCCAGGGCGGGACGCGGCCGTTTGGTTCGCCGTGCGGGTGGATCTGATCCACCCCGCGGTGGATCCGGCCGGAGCGGAGCTCCGGCGAGCTCCGGCGAGGGGAGGGCGAGGCGGCGTCGAGGCCGGGCGACGGGAGGAGGCGGCGGCGAGCTCGGGGCGCGGGAGGCGCGGGCGGAGGAGGCGGGGCGGAGCTTCGGAGGGAGACGGCGCGGGGCGCGGTGGCGGACGCCGGCGAAGGGCGGCGGGGCGGCGCCGGCGAGGAGCGGGCGCGGGCGGCGGAGGCGTGGACGCGGGCACGCGCGGGCCGGGCGGCGGAGCAGGATGGGCCCTGCGGGCCGGCCTCGGGCCCCACGGGCCGCGGGCGGCGGAGGAGAGAGGAGGCGCGGGGAGGCTGACGTGGCGGCGGCTGATTGGGTGCAGGCGGCGGCGGAGGCGATGTGGCGCGACGCCATTGGACGGGGGGACGTGGCCGGCGGACATGTCCGGCGCGGACGGACGTGTCCGGCGGCGGAGAGGGAGCGGGGCTAGGGTTTCATCTGCGATTTGGACGGGGGAGGCACATATTTATAGCTAGGAGGAGTTAGGAAGCTCCAAATGGAGTGCAGTTTTTGGCCACGCGATCGTGATCGAACGGCCGAGAGGATGGAGGTGACTTAGATGGGTTTTGGGCCACTTTGAAGGGGTGATGGGCTGCACACAAAAGAGGCTTTACGGCTACCCGGTTAACCGTTGGAGTATCAAACGACCTCTGAATGACCCGAAACTTGACAGGCGGTCTACCGGTGCTATACCAAGGCCGCTTGACAAACCTCGGTCCATTCCGAGACAGTTAAATACCCGCTCACGGGAAAAGGTAAAAGGGGACGCCGGGGAACATAGGAGCGCCGGATTGTAAAACGGACAACGGGGAAAAAGCTCGGATTCATGAAACGAACACGTATGCGAATGCGATGCACAAGATGACATGATATGAAATGCAGATGATGACATGGCAAAGTGCAACACGCAAGCAAATGACATGGCAACGCTGACGAATAACTGGCGGACACCTGGCGCAACAGATCCGGGGCGTTACACACTAGCGCTCACAACATGCTCATTTTCGGTTGGCCCATATTAGTGCTCATGCTCGATTGCTTTGCCTGCATTTGTACGCTTGACCGCCTCTTTTTTGTCTCATTCTTGTGGAGAAAACAACAACTCCTCGTTAAAAGAAACAGATTATCGATTTTTTGATATATTTAAAAAATTATGCGAATTTGAAAAAATCACAAATTAAAAAAACTAGAATTTCAAAAATCATGAATTTGAAAGTTTCACAAAATTTGATTTTTTAAGAAATTTTGGTAAATTTCATGAATTTAAAAAACAACTTTGAAAAAAACCACAACTTTTAAAAAGTTCACAAACTTGAAAATTATTCAGGATTTTCAAAAAAGTTCATGAATTTGAAAAAACATGGATTTCTAAATTGTTTGTGATTTTCAAAAGGTTCATTAATTTGATCCTTTTATGAAATTTAAAATAAAAAACAAAGAGAAAGAAAAAAGTTAATAAAAACCGGCCAGATGCTTCCCTAAACCGTGAACCGTTCTAGCATGTTTGGGTTGGGACAATACTTAACATAGCATATGATGAGGGTGTGCCCCCCATATGCTTGTCACTGGCATAATGTTAAGCGCCAAATAGGATTTGGCAAGAAAAATACATAGCCACCCAAAGCACTAAAAATCTTATCCACCAAAAAATGTTCCACCCTACAAGCGGCTCCCGTCAGCTACTTGACTACTATATATACTGTCGGTGTAGTGAAAAAAACATGTGATTAGAGGTTGTTAATAATAATTTTGTCAAAAAAGAGATTAGTGGGTATATGGCCTTATGGCGAAAGTCGCCATACACGAACAAAATTAACACTTCAGTGTTTGTTTGAAAAGGTTATGTTGCTTTGATGGAGTACGACGTAGTCCTATGTTATCCTCGGTGGTGTCCCCAAGTTCCTTCCCTCAACGTCAGTCCGAGTCAAATGTGTCTCCTTCGACTTGCCCCTGGAGCTTCCTGAACACACCTTGGAAGGCTATAGTTTCCTACTATTGAGTTTATTCAAGTGAGAGTGAAGTGAGAACATGCCCATGTGGAAGGGGGCTTCTATAGGTTAGGGGCTATCTGCATTCTGGTGGAGCATTTGTGATCAAGGCCTATATGAAGTTAAACTTAATTGTCACTTCTTTTGCCAACTAGTGAATTGGGTAATAGGATAGGAGCTTAAGATGATGCTCCAATTTGGGATTGGTCGGGTTATGAAGAGGCTGGGTTGGATGGAAGCAAGTTAAAAATGGTCTTAGGTATTTATATCAAACTTTGTTAGTCCATTATAACTCATCTTACCATTAATTTTATGTTGGGCTTATTGATACATCCCTCGATATACTATATCGCATTCTATTTTAGATATAAGTAGCAACATTAATAGTGCAAACATGCTAATTTATACATTATGGTGCAAATTTGCCATACATTTCTAATACTTGTCACTATGATAAATTTCTACTCCTACAGTGACACTATGTTTTATAGTAAAAGAACTTCACTCTCGGTTGTTCAAGAAAATACATTTTTCTATAGAGTTTTTTTACCATAGATCTAAGAAAACAAAGATCATATTACTCAACAAATTAATGTCTGCCCCTTCAATATGGGCCGCACTATGCGTCGGCCGGCGAATAAGTTGAAAACATCCGCTGCCTCGCTGGCCATTGGATGCATGCGGGATGGCCGTCCGATCTACCCATCCACGTGTGCCACCTCCTTTGCAACAATAGAGGTGTTACAGAAATATCTATAACATAAGTCGTGTTGCAGAAACCATTCAACAGACGTGATGATGTAGAAATTGTTTTGCAACAAAGATCATGTTGCAGAAACGACTGTAGAGTTTTTTTGCAACAAAGCTAAAGTTACAGAAATATTTTTGACTTCAATTTTATATATGTGTTTTGGAAGAAATTTTTGCAACACCACCGATGTTACAGGAATCTTTCTTGCAACGCAGAAGATGTTGCAAGAAATAAATCACAGTCCGTTGTTCGCCGCGAACTCCCGTCGAACAGGGCTGAGGAAGGGGCGACGCTGGACCTCCGACCAGGTCAGCTCGTCGTTATCCTCCACCCTGGCGAGGTGGGTGCACCGCGCGCGGCCGACGGTCGCGATGGAAGCGGGTGGCAACGGCGGCGACCGCGCCTGACCCCGGCTACAACCGCTCCCTCATCCTCCTCTCCAGTGAGGTGGGCGGCTGCCGTCAAGGGGATCAGCAGTGGTGACTTTTGGCGACAACTATCATGCAGCGATTGGTGTTGGTGAGAAGAAAGCAATGGAGATTTCCAGGAAAGAAGACCCATGGAGGAAAAAGTCACCGCCTCTGTTGGGATAAGGTTGGGTGTGACAGCAGTGGTGGACCTCCACTGGACACGCGTCAGACAAATGAGGTGGCGGAAGAAGTCCCAGTTATTCGGCGGTTGACAGTAAGTCTTTTCCCTTTAATATGACATAGTGTGTACATATGCATCATTATGCATAATATCTTAAATATCTATAGACTATAGCACTTGGTATAATGTTTTAAGGTGTCCAAATCTAGCAAATAACCTGGCAGAGGTTTTTGGGTCAAAAAACTATCAAATGCATATGCTACAAAATACTCCCTCCATTTCAAAATAAGTGTCTTAAACTTAGTACAAATTTATACTAGAGCTAATATAAAGTTGAGACAGTTATTTTGGAACAGAGGGAGTACTAGATAACTCTAGAGTGTATCAGGATCCCCTCTCCCACTCTCGTTTGTTGGCGGTTCTTTTTCTTAGTCAAATTTTCCTTTATTGTTCTTGCAGGGTGAATTGTTTGCCATTGGCGCATTCATGATATGTAGTGTTTAACATGTATTTGGAATGCAAAGTTCTATAAATTGTATTGTTGTCCAATGATTTTCACATCGTTTCTCTCTAAAAAACTATTGTGATCCACATAAACTTTGTGCCCAATAGATAAGGTGCCTAGGTCGTCACTGAGAAAGGTGTTATCTTACACAATTAATATATACATCGCCTCTTGCAAGTGTTTACATAGCAATCACCTCCAAATGGATTTAAGCAGGCCGTCCCAGTAGGGTTGTCCAGTTTTGGAAAGCTTACATTGGTCATGGAAGCTTCTGGCAGCCTCTCCCCCTTCTTACCATGGCCGGTTTTCCCGTTTTTCTTTTTTCCTTCTCCCTTTTTATCTTGCGTGTTCTTTTTGGTTCTTTTCCATTTTTCCATTTTTCATTCTACACTTTTTCTTTCTCTTTTTTGTATTTGAGAACTTTCTTTTGTATTCGCAAACAATTTCTAAATACATGAGCATTTTTGTATTCGTGAACATTTTCCAAATTCTTAAACATGTTCGTATTCACAAACAGTTTCTGTGGTCCCAAATAATTTTTGACTTCGTGAACATTTTTTTAATTCACGAACATTTTCATATTCATGATTTTTAAAATTCCTGATTACTTTCTTATTCACAATCATTTTTTGAACTCACAAACATTCTTTGAAATCTAGAATATTTTTTTATTCCCAAATCATTTTTGAATTCATGATTTTTTCCGATTCATCAATAGTTTTGGAAATCATAAGCATTTTTGTATTTGCAAATATTTTTTATATTCCTAACCAATTTTTTGAATTTGTGGAAGTTTTTCATATTTGCAAACATTTTTTCTCGCTAAGAACGAGACATAGAAGCTCCCTTTATCTTTTGCTCAAGGTGACGATGAGGAGTCTTCGAGCGCTGGAGGTCACCACTCACGACACTGTACTTTATTTTCCTTGCGTTGATGCACCTGTTGAAGCTTGGGCGTTTTCAAGCCCGCAATGGATTCCCATAAGTGCATCAACTCGTTTCCACCTTTCAGTCCTTGGTAATTTCTCAGACATTTTATTTCCCGTTATCAAAGTTATGAAAGAGGGTATCTCAGACTTTCGATGCTCTGGGAGCCCGCCAAATGGAGCGTCCAGCCGCCGCCACATGCATGTGCTGAGCGCTCTCTCTAGATTTCGTTTAAAAAAAGTGTACATGTTTTTGGGTTTTAGATGAGTCTTTTTTTTTATTTTTTTGGCTTTTCGGTTTTCGCTTGATTTTTCCTAGGGTTTCGAAGAAAAAATCACAGTTTTTTGTGTGAATTTTTGTGTGCTTCTACGATATGCATATATTTGCTTTTCGTGGAGGCACCGATTTGTTTCCGCAAGAAACACAAAGGAAAAAAATATGTGCTTTCACGAGAAGCACATATTTGTTTCTTATGAAGGCACAAATTTGATTCTATGAGAAAAACAACTGGGCTTCTCAAAATTAGAAAAAAAAAATGTTTTTCCACGAGAATCACGGATTTTCTTCTCAAGAAGGCACATATTTGCTTTGTGAGATGCTTTTCAGAAAGGGAAAAATCTCTGGCTTTCTCGGGAAGCACCGATTTGTTTCTCGTGGAGGCACAAATTTAATTTCCAAGAAGCACAGATGTGCTTCGCTAAAAGGAAAAAAAATGTGCTTCCACTAAAAGTACATAGTGCTTTTCATGGAGGCACATATTTGCCTTCACTGTACTTCTTGTGATGAAAAAAAACATGCTTCTGGTTCCGGGTCTTTTCTTCCGCTTATTCGTCATTCATTTTTTTGGTTTTCGTTTTTATCATCTCTTTTGTTTTTTCTGGTTTTTGATTTTTTTTTCCATAAAATTTCGGTCAAAACCTATTAATATGGGATCTAATTTCACACATCTCGACGCAAGAAATCTAACGATTAAAGATTTGAACGCATGGTTTAAGAGATAAAACATTTTGAATAAACAAATCTACTCAAAAAGAAAAAAAGTCAGAGGTTGCGGCAGGTGGTGCACATCTAGTGTGTCATTTGTCAGCGCATGAGAAGGTTGGAGTAATATTTGCTAGGGCGGTAACTCTTAACTAGTGAGTTCGGAAGGTACCTAATTCCAGAAAAAAATTAAATGCCCAACAACCATGTTCAGCATTAAACTCAAGATGGGCCGTTCTAAGCCCACGATGCCCAAGCCTACTTCAACCCATTGAACCAGGCCCAGTGTTTCTGCGCAAACGTCTATCCGGGCGACGCTACGCGTCCGCCGGCCGATTTTTAGATTTTATCCGTCGCCTCGACCGTCGTTGGATGCCCGAGCTGATAGCCGTTCGATCTAGTGTCAGCGCCCCGCATGCCCACTCGTTATTTTCCGCAACAAACGCTCTGCTGCGGAAACAATACTATTGCCCCCGGCCCCGACAGAGTTGCGCCCTGTGCGGCGCCGCCGCCGCCGCCGCCAACCCACCGCAAAATCATCCCGCCGCCGGCGTACAGGAACTAAATTGAAGTTTCTGCAACACTATGGCGCACCATACCGCGCCTCAGATGATTGGATCTGACACAAATCAAGCTCACCGAGGAGGCCTACTTCGAGAACAGCTGCGACCTCTACTCCAACATGACGGCGACGAGCTCCTACGCTGGGCACTCCTTTGACGATTTCTGCAACTGAAGCTATGTTTCTGAAATATGCGTCGTGTTGCAATGCTTGGCCTCGTACGCTCTAACATCATGTGCTGCTCCAGCGCTTTCTGCAACTGAAACTATGTTTCTGAAGCAAGACCCATGTTGCAGAAAAAAAAACTTCGCAACCGAACCATTTTTTTCTGAAATAAGACCTGTGTTGCAGAAACTTTCTAAAACTAGACGCTGTTGCTGAAAAAAACTTCACCACCGAATCATTTTTTTATTTTTGAAACAAGATCTTTGTTGCAGAAACCACGGATCTCTGATTCGTACTTGTTTTAGTCGTTGCTGGCCACCGCCGATCCCAAGCAAATTGTCGCCGCCACCACGGTGGATAAGGCCTGGTGGCCCAACGCCTTGCGCCGCCGCGCCCGTCCGCCGGCTCCCAAATCCAGCCGCTCGCCCTCTAATCCAGACAAGCCCCCCAACCCCCCTACTGTCCAGTTGCAGGAATGGTTGTCTTGAAACAACAAGTGAGTTGCAGGAAAACAGATGCGGCTTCCAGACGAGCCCCAAACCCCCCCATTTTTACCTAGTTGCAGGAATTACTGTCTTGAAACAACCGGCGAGTTGTAGGAAAACAAACACGCTTCGGCGGACGCTGTCAACCATCTGATGAAAACATGATCAAACGGCCACCAAGCTGGCGGATGGGCGCGCGCGATCGGCGGTGGAAGGTAAGCTTTTTCGTTGTGAATATGAGGAAAAATATCGTGGCCGCTCAAAGCACTGGTAACCTTATCCACCCCAAAAAAATGTTCCACCCTACAAGCGGCTCCCGTCAGCTCGGCCCAGCGACAAACTCACTCGCTACCTAGCAACCCAGCAGCAATGGCATCGTCGTTGCTGAAGCCACACTCCCACTGCTCCGCTCTGCCGTCCGGGAGAAGCAGCGGCCTACACAGCGGCAGCTGCCCCGCGACGGTGCACCTAGTGCAGAGGGCAGCCGGGAGGAGGGGCGAGGCGCTGAAGGCGAGGGCGTTCCCGCTGGACGTGGTGCCGCTGATGGTGACGATGGTGGAGCACGTCGACAACCAAAGGGACTGGGTGGTCACCAAGTCCATCTGGCATCTCAGCGACACGGCCATCAAGAGCTTCTGTGAGACTTCCGTTTGTGCTTCTTGCACGGATGCAACTTCGGTTATGTCTGAAACTTACGTCGTTTATGTTCATCTTTTTGTTCGGGTAGACACGTTCTACGCCATGTTCACGGTCTGGGGCGTCTGCTTCTTCGCGTCCATGAAGGCAAGCATGGCAGTCACCTGATGTCCCGAATTACTGAAATTAATCATCTCCTTCAATCGTGTTCATGACGCAGCACTTGTTGTATGAATTAACAGGATCCGTTCTATGACAGCGAGCATTACAGGGGGCAAGGGGGTGATGGCACCGTGCACTGGTACTACGATCGGGTACGCATGCAGTCTCTTCCCTCTGTTTTGCCATTCAGTTGAAAGAACATTCAGACAAATCGAACGGTCGACACAAAATTAATCTATTGTTGTGCTGAAGAAATGTGTGGCTATGTTGCAATGCTGAATTTAATTTGCAGCAAGAGGACATCGAGGCGACCGCGAGGGGGGATCTGCTGAGGGAGGAGCTGCTTGAGGAGATCGAGCAGAGGGTCGGAGGGCTGAGGGAGCTCGAGGACGCGGGAATGGAGGGGGAGCTCGAGGAAGCCAAGTAACCGTGAGACCCAAGCGTATATATGCATGGACTGGCAAAACAGCTTGCCTTCCTCCGCTGAAGTTGAGTGAAAAGATTGGACTCTTCAGTGTAGTACAGTAGAAACTACACTAGTACACATATAGCAAGATCATGTGGCAAGTTGTGCAATATACATTTGTACATGGCAAGATATACATTCTCCACTAGAATTGGAGGCACGCCATTCCTTGCTATGCCGATCGAAATCACAGATTGATTAACACCAATATTCGTGCAACATGTGGTCAAACTTATTTACATGCTTGCAATTCGAGGGCTTCTTCGGCTTGACGGTCTCAATTGACAGGACTTATATGCACTCCGTAAGATTGGAATATGTTGCGGAAGTCATCCGATATTCATATGAAATGGAACAATCCGTAATGTTCTTGGAGATAATATGAGCAACCTCTGGTGGGGGGGGGGGGGGGGGGCGGGAAATGTCTTGCCTAAACCTTCTATGTCATTAAATTCTTGTAAAATTCTCGTGGAGCATTTATAAATCCAATTGTTAAATTTTTGTGTTGTTGTTTCCCTTGGGACTCAACAGGCCATGACATCAAATTATTGCACGTGTCTATTTTTAGAGTCCAAAAAGGTGCATAGAGAGTAGATTTAACATTAAGTTGTTCTGTTTCAGTTTAGTCAAACATATTTGAAACAATGGATCCAAATCTAACAACTTCACCTCCCTTGTGAGGTTTTGTTGCATCATACACCAACGCGTTTCATTCCTCAGCTACCAACCATTGTTGTTGTCACCACTCTTCTTCAATTTATCTTGCGGTTACAATACCATGTTCGTCACAAGTGTATGCTATGCTGCCATCACTTCAAGTGGGAGTGATCATTGAAAGGATTCTTGCATAATTCTCGGTCCACAAAGTTCCTTGCAGAACTCCATAGAAAGGTTTTGTTATCACCCCACCCGATAATGGTTGTCGTTTTACTTTAACCTCATTCATGGTGTGAAGTATAAGAGGTTTGAATATTGCTTATGCCCTTGAGGCATTGACAACATGTTCAACGACTATATTGAGATCACAACTTGTGCAAAAATCATGGCGGGGGGGGGGGGGGTGGTCACATGGACAAACAAGCAGCTCGACCACTCGACCTGTCTTGGATAGGGTTTTGGTCTCGAGTGAGTGGATGTTGCGGTTCGTGATTTGCTCACTCCCGTGTGGAGCTTCATCTTGGTTTTGATCACTCACCGCTATTGCTAGACTCTAGGGAGGCATCCTAGCATAAGAACAATTGTTTCTTATGTAAGGAACAATGGCTTGAGCAAACGAGCTTCGATCATCATGTTGTGACCTAATCAACTTGTGGCAACATTGCTGAAAGGATCAGTATGGTCTTCTAGAGGGGGTGAATGGGCAACTAACAATTTTTTAACTTCTTTTTCAATTTTAAGATATACAAGAAGAATATAGGTTATCTAGATATGCAACTAGATAGATAACTTACATGTCAAGCTCAAGAACAACAACAAGCTAGAAAGATTAACACTTAAAATAAGCTCGCAACAAGTAAGTGAAGTAAATAATAAACCGCACATGGAGACGATGATATAGTTCCCGAAGTTCCCTCCTTTGGGGGAGGTGCGTCTTCGTTGGAGAGGTGTGGCATGATACATCTCCAACGCATCTATAATTTATGAAGTGTTCATGTCATGTTTACAACAATTTCATATGGTTTTGGTGCACTTTTATATGATTTTCATGAGCTAACCTATTAACCTAGTGTCCAGTGTCAGTTGTTGTTTTCTGCATGTTTTTCGTTTTTTAGAAAACCATACCAAAAGAGTCCAAATGCCACGAAAATTTATAGTGATTTTTTATGGAAAATAGGGGGGGCACAAGCCTAGGTGGGCCCCACCTAGGGTGCGCCACCTGAGCTTATCGGACCCTCGGTAACCCCCTGGTGTGAATCCAACGCTAAAATATTCCTATATATTGGGAAACCTCCATAAAGAAACCTAGATGAGTTTTTTTGCCGCCACAAGCATCAGTTCGGAAGCGATATCATCCGAAGCTCCATTCATCATCCCTGGAGGGGGAAAGTCATCACCAGAGGCCATCTTCATCATCCCCGCTGCTTCCATGATGAGGCGGTTTGCGGGTGCAGTAGCTATGTATTTGATCTCTCTCTCTCTCTCTCTCTCTCTCTATATATATATATATATATATATATATATATATATATATATATATATATATATATATATATATATATAGGTCATGATCTTGATGAACCATGAGCTTTGTTAATATAGTTTGATCATATGGTGTTCTTTCCTCTCTATCTTTGTTGTGATGAATTGAGTCTTGCCCTTTGAGGTTTCATTATTATCGGATTGAATATTGGATTTGATATCACCCGATGTATGTCTTGCATGTGGATATCCATGGTGACAATGGGGTATTTTATTGAGTCACTTGATATATGTTTTGCTAATCAACTTGTGGATTCCCGTGGTGACATTGGGGTAATTTAGGCATAGAGGTTGATACACGTTTTCGTCCTACTTTCTCCAGTAGAAACTTTGGGGCACTCTTTGAAGTTCTTTGTGTTGGATTAAATATTATGAATCTAAAGTTGTTTGGTGCGTATCGAATAATCAACTCACGCATACTTGTGGTGACATTAGAGTTGGTTGATGTGTATCATATGGCGTTATTTTTAGTACGAACTCTAGTTTTGTTTGTGACACTTATAGGGATGGCTCAATAGATTGATTGGAAAAGATAACTTTGAGGTGGTTTCGTACCCTAAAACAATTTCATCTTATGTTCTCCGCTATTTATAAGAACTTTGAAGTGATTCTTTGTCGCACGTTGAGGGAATGTTATATGATTCAATTATGTTTGCACTGTTGAGAGATTGCACTAGTGAAAGTATGAACCCTAAGCCTTGTTTGTAAGCATTGCAATACCATTTGTGCTTGCTTTTGTTACTTGCTACCTTGTTATTTCATTATTTCATATTACAAATATATATATCTACTATCCATACTACACTCCTATCACCATCTCTTGATCGAACTAGTGCACCTATACAATTTACCATTGTATTGGGTGTGTTGGGGACACAAGAGATTTCTTGTATTTGATTGTAGGGTTGTTTGAGAGACACCATCTTCATCCTACACCTCCCACGAATTGTTAAACCTTAGGTCATGCACTTGAGGGAAATTTGTTGATGTCCTACAAAACTCTGCGATTGGAGGCCCAACATAATCTACAAGAAGAAAAGTTGCATAGCAGACATCATGGCGGCACCATGCCCACCAAGCACCACAATGGATCACCTTACTCCTCTCACGCCCACACACAATGCAAGGTGCCATGATTCCACTATGCGGTATCCTTGGAGGCATCAGCCGAAACCTTCAGAAACAAGGTTGGGGCAATCTCCACAACTCAATTGAAGGCTCCCAACAACACCCTGAAGCTTCACCATAATGTATTGTGGCTCTGAAGTGACCTCTTTCGTGTGCGTGCCCAAACACCCTAGAGTAACAGGATCCACAAGAAAAAGTAGGGGGTCGAGTTTTATTTGGTGTAAGTGTGGACTTAGGTCGTCTCCCTCAAGAGTGGCTAGTGAGGGAGATCAGGCAAAAAAGAGAGTTGTGCAACAATGGAGGAGAGATTGAGGGGCAAGAGGTGGGTCACCCCCCTCCCCAATCCAACCATTATCCATATCTTTTGCACTAAATGGTACTTTTGCTCTAGAGAGCAGTACTACCACTTGGTCCCTACAAACAATACTGCGGCGATGTAAGAGGTACCACGCTTAGAACTGTGGTAGTATATGCTATTAAAAATAGCCAATATTGTTGTAGCGGTACTGCCCTGGTACCGTGGGAAAAACAGTGGGGAATTAGCTCACTGCAGTAGTTCGTCCAGAACTTGGCCTGGTAGTTCCTCTCCAATAGGGGAGCAGTACTTTCGATCAAGAGCGGTACTACCAGCCCACTTGTAGAGTAAAAGTACACATGCCCCAAGAGGTACAACCGGCTAATACACCGCTAGTGTTGACTTAAATATATAGCCGGTACTTTCGCTCTAGTACCACTCCAAAACAGTAGGGAATTGCCCCACTGTGGTAGTAGGTGCGGTACTTGGCCCGGTAGTGCCCTCCAACAGGGGAACAGTAATACTGGCCTAGTAAGTGGTACTATCTGGAGTGTCAGCATAAGTACTGCTCTCACTTGGGGAGCGGTACTACCGCTTGTTACCGCGGTACTACCGGGTAGCAGTCACCATGCACATTGGAAGAAGTTGAGGCTCTACTCGAAAACATGGGAAGGTAATGTGGGTGCAACTTTGGTCTCATGTACATGTTTGATTCTACCCATACCTTCCAACGCAAACCCATTCTCAATAGTTGGATTTCCTACAACCCAAAGAAAACAAATCATCGTCTTCACACTTTTCCTTACACAGGGAAACCTAACTGTATTGTGCCACTTCTGAATATGCATGTGTAGCTCAAGCACACAATTAGTCCGCAAATTGCGTTGTCATCAACATCAAAATCACTTAGGGAGGAAAATGCCCTTTATAATTAGTCTGTGTTGATATGGGCCTTTGTGCAACTCAATAAACTTGCGGGAACATTATTCGCGGCCTCCACCAATACCTTAGGGTTGCCAAGGCAGTCTTGGTAATTACCTCAAGGAAAGAAAGACCACCTTTTCGCTGAGTCGGACTACCTTGACGAGAAAGCAAACTTATCAGACACCTTTGTGGCAGAGTGGGCTAGGCGCTACTAGTTGGAGGATTGAATATAGTTCATCCTTAGATTATATGCAAGGAACTTTACTAGCGACTATGGGAACATTGACAATGGTTGATAGAGGAGCAGTCTAACACCTCCTTCCATGCCATGGCTAATGGCACACAACATTGATGGCCATTCACCTGTCGTGGGACAATAATTGCGTACTATCTAAATTGTTGGTGTTCCAACAACACATATAATAGTTCCATCGAACCTTGTCGAGGTCATGCGATCGAGGAGGGGGCTTGATCACACATAATTCATGGGAATTCAAAAGGAGGGTGTGGGACTCGTTCAATGTAGCGATGCCACCCCTTGCCCTGCCACTGAGGTTGAGGAAGCGATCAAGGCAACCGAGCTAGTATGGCTTTAGGGGTAGATAGGCTATTGTTGTTGAAATCTTTTATTCGAAGTTTTGGCTTCTCCTCAAGGAACATGTGTTCTAGCTTTGGAAGGTACTCCCTTCGTTCCTTTATCTAAGGTGCATTATTTCCAGTGCGGTGATCAAGGTAGTAAAATTTGGATCACTTGGGACAAAACTACCCATGTTATTAGATTGATGAAGGAAATCGACGATTCGACGTGCCAACTGATTTGACTGCCCGCCGGCATATTTCCTTCCAACCATGCATGGCTCATAAATGGATTTTTTCCAAACTACCATAGCGAACGATAATAAAGAATCATGGTGTTTTTTTATCACCGGATTTTGTCCTAGTTACCGATCAGGAGCATAACAAATGTTCTGTTTGTACAAGATTTCTTCAACGGGGCATTGAGAGGTTGGTCCCGCGAGGGAACATGGCTTGAAATTAGCGAGTGATGTTAGCTTTCCATACATGCTGGTGGAGGGGTAAAAGTGGGATTATCTTTGGATTACACCAAATACACCTTACAGTATGGAATTTTAGTAAAAAAATATACACCTTAGAAAAAGGAACGGAAGGAGTATTTTTGAGAGGTGCAGTGGATATAAAAGAAAGACGTTGAACTTCGATATTCTAAAGTCGATTCATATGGTCCCTGAGGCGGACTAGATTAGGCATTATCGACCTATTGTACTGATGAACATGATATGTGATTTCATTGCGAAAGTATTTTTTTTGCGGGGATTGCGAAAGTATTTCTCTCAACAGTTTCTTAATGAGTGGTGCATCCAAACCAGTTTGCTTTTAACCGAGGTGTGAGCATTCTTTATGGGATCATCGTGCTTCATGAGGTCATTCACAAGTTTAATTTCTCTAGGGACGATGGTAAGATGGGATTTTCCTGGGAGGTTATGCACAAAAAGAACGTCTATTTTCGGTGGGTGAATTGTGTGGTGCAATTGGTCTAGAGAAACAATTTACCATCAATAGCAAAGAGTGAAAGGATCTTTCAAAAAAAAATTGGGAGTGCGCGAGGGTGGCCCATTGTCCATGTTCATTTTTCAGTTTGGTGGTGGAGATTGTGCCTGCTATGCGGATGGAGGCAAGGGAGAGGGGCATATTCACATTGTGGTTATACACTTGGTCCATAGAGGCTATTTGATCTTCAATATGCTAAATATACACATCCGCAATGACCCTGTGGACATTATGAACCTTAAATTCCTTTCCACCATCCAAATACAAATCTTGCAGAATCATGGTTTCGGAACTAACAAAATGTATGGTATAGTACACAACATCTTAATCTTGCATTTACCCTATTCATGATTATACATTTCAATCAAGAGAGGTCTAATAGGATTAGATTAGATTTAACTCTTGAAATGACGACATTACTGCTTTCGGTCAAATCTTTTTGTATTTCCTTTGTAAACTAATATAAAAGCGTTTAGACCACTACTTTAGTGATCTAAACGCTCTTATATTAATTTACGGAGGGAGTATTATTTTTTTATCGATTCTCTGGCCACAGGTAACATTTACTCCCTCCGGTCACAAGTATATAGGAACTACATGCAAATTAAAATGTGTAAACAAACACACTACGATGTGTCTATATAAATCTCTTTTTTTAAAGCAAACATCTTATACTTGTGAACGGAGAGAGTACTATTTACTGCCATACGGATATCCTCCTTTTCTAAAAAGAAATTACGGTCATATGAAAAGGTCATCGCGTACAAGTGCGTACTAGTACGACCTTATTGTGTACAGTATACGGTATGCACGGTACTGTATGCACGCACAGTAGCAGCAGACCATCACTGCTGTCTACTAGCACGGTCCCTTGACGTGTCACCTAGATAGCTAGCCACACAGGTCAGTTCTGATAAGACTGCACTCCACATCAGCCGGTCCACGGCATGGCCCGGCCGGTGCTGCCCGACACCGGCCGTCTGCAGGCGCGCCTAGCAGCTACGTACGTAGACACTGGACTACTGGAGGAGAAAGGTGTACCTATACTGGCCTCGCCGCTGGCTACAGCATGCAGGCTGACGAGCGGCGATCCAGAGTTCCAGACCTCCTCTGATTGCCGAAGGGACACGCCCGGCTGCATCCGAGAAGCTGTGGGCGCTTATGATTGCTGAGCGGTGAAAATGAACGAAACTGGTCTTTTTTAAAAACTTCAACATAAAATAACCCCGATCTGAAAATATTTGACAAACTGGTTCATTTTTGCATATGACGCCCGGGGCTGAGGCACCATGCTAGATAGCATGAGAGCAACTCCAACGGGGTGACCCATTTCGTCCACTGGCGTTTGTTTGGGTCGGCGCGGACACAAAAGTCTGCCCAACGCGCCGACCCAAACGGACGTGCGTCCGCTTTTCATCCGCGGCGACCCATTCCTGGCTCATTTTTGAGCCGGATTTGCGTCGGCGCGGACATGAGATGGACGCGCGCGTGCTCGCTTTCTCCTTCCCCGGGCCCGCTGGTCGGTTGCACATCGGCCTCCCCCATGCAACAGCAACCCTCGCCCCCCCTTCTTCGTCGTCAACGCCACCGCCCATTTCTTTCGGCGACTCTGCCAGCTGCTGGTGCTGCAACATCCGCTCAGCAACGCCGCCACCTCCACGTCGCACGCCACCGCCGTCTTGCCGCCGGTGATCCCATTGACGTGTACGTCCGTATGAGCGAGTCTACATGCCTAGAGTCCCTGTATAAGTTTTGCAACGCTGTTATTGCTATGTTTGACCCTGAGTACTTGACAGAGCCGATTCCTGAAGATACAACTCGTTTGTTGACGATGAATGCTAGCAGGGGCTTCCCAGGGATGCTTGGCAGCCTAGACTGTATGCACTGGGAGTGGAAGAACTGTCCTTCTGCTTGGCAAGGGCAGTATAAGGGCCATGTCAGGGCTTGCACTGTCATACTAGAGGCCGTGGCGTCTCAAGATCTCTGGATCTGGCACTCTTTCTTTGACATGGCCGGATCACGCAATGATATCAACGTGCTTCAGCGCTCGCCGGTGTTTGCTAGGTTTGCCGAAGGCAACAGCCCACCGGTGAACTTTACTATCAACGGTCACAACTACGACAAATGATACTACCTGGGTGACAGTATCTATCCTCAGTGGACCATTATTGTCAAGACAATCCCCAACCCTGTCGTGGAGAAGAGGAAAAGATTTACCCAAGAGCAAGAGAGTGCTAGGAAGGATGTCGAGCGTGCCTTTGGTGTTTTGCAATCTCGATAGGGGTATTGTTCGGTATCCTGCTAATACCTGGAGCATGTAGAAACTATGGGAGGTGATGAGTGCTTGTGTGTTCATGCACAATATGATCGTAGAAGATGAGCGTCCGGAACGTCTGTACGATCAAGAGTTTCAGTTTCAGTGTGAGAATGTTGTGCCTGAGTATGGAGGAGCGGCAACGTTTGAACAATTCACCCAATTTCATCATGACATGCGTGATTGGAAAACTCACGTGCAACTGCAAAATGATTTGGTTGAGCATATGTGGGTTCATGTTGGCAACCATCTTATTTATCCGGCTTGCAAAACTATGTGAGGCATTTTTTATTTTCATTCGGCTTGTAAAATTATGCTATTTTATTCGGTTCAAACTATGTTATATTTGACTATATGTTTGAATGCAAAATCAATGCAAAAGTGAGCTATTTGTTGAAATAAGGCGGCCACGCCGGCACATATGGGTCGGTGCGCTGGGCACGCTTCCGACGCATATTTAAAACAGGGCGGACGTGGGCGGGCGACTGATCTAAACGGACAAAAAACAGACAAAATCGCCGTCCGTTTGGGTTAGCCCGTTGGAGTTGTTCTAACGCCCCGGGTTAGGGTGTCATGGTAGCGACGTGTAGCATGATGTCCCGGGTTAGAGTGTCGTACCAAATAGCATGGCGCCCTAGCTCGAGGGGTCATGCTATCTAGCATGACGCCCTAGCCCGGGTGAAAATAGACAAAACTAGCCTTTTTTGAAACTTAAACACAAAATGACCTCTATCTGAAAAAAAAATTCACAAACTGATCCGTTTTTGCAAGACGCTCCGGGCTAGGGCAGCATGGTAGTGGCATGTAGCATGGCGCCGGGCTAGGGCGTCATGCCAAATAGCATGGCACTCTTGCCCGGGGCGTCATGCAAAAGGGTCAATTTCTGAAATATTTTCAGATTGAGATCATTTTGTGTTGAAGTTTTAGAGAAGAGCCAGTTTTGTCCATTTTCCCCTAGCCCCGGGTGTTATGTGAAAGGATCAGTTTTTGAAATATTTTTAGATTGAAGCCATTTCATATTGAAGTTTCAAAAAAGGGCCAGTTTCGTCTAACGCGGGAGTGGAACGACCAGGCGCCCCGGGTGAAGCGGAAGGCGGGGGAACCCCATCGTGACTCGTCCCGGCCCTCCCCCGACTCCCTCCGGCGTGAGGAGGAGCTCCGACGCGAGCTCTGGGAGCTTCGGGATGGCCGCCGCTCCCCCTCCCGCCGCGATGACCGGCCGCGATCCCGGTCGCCACGTGCGTCGTCCGGGGACTGGCGCGCCCGCCGGCGTTCCCCGTCGCCGTCCCATCATCGCGGTCGCTCCCCGTCCCCCTCCCGTCCGTCCTGGGTCAGCCCGCCTCGCCCGCGGGATGGAATCCTCCCCACCCCGGACACTCGCCGATACGTCCCTCCGCACGCGGCCTCCACTCGGGTTGCGGCCCCGGTTCCGGCTCATGGTGGTGGCAACACCCGCGGCCGTCCTGGGCCTGCCAAGAAGAAGAAGCGCCGGGGTGTCCGCCCCCCTCCGGCCGTGCCACCCCCCGCGGGTCCGGGTGCCTCCTCCGCGCCGGGCCCCGTCTCCGGTCTCCCTCGCCCTCCATGCTTCAACTATGGGGAGCGGGGGCATTCTCAGGTTGCTTGCGTCAACCCCCAGTGCTGCTACCTCTGCAAGGATCCCGACCACCCCGCCATCCTGTGCCCGGATAGACCGGTGGTTTCGGAGCTCATGATGTACGCCCATGGGATCGAGGGGTTGGGCTTCTTCCACCTCGAGGTCCCGGACGCCCCTCCGCCATCGCCCTCCCTTCAGGCGATTGTCACGGTCGTTGATGGGGTGGCGTCCCCAGAGATGATCGAGGCTGAGCTCAACCACCTCTACCGCCACCAGTGGGACTGGGTGGTCACCCCCACCGCCGGTCACGTCTTCTCCGTCGTCTTCCCCGACTCCGTCAGCTACGACTACGCGACGCGTAGTGGCCGGATCACCCTCGCCCTCAACCAGTTGGTGGTCGAGATATCCGAGCGAGTGCTCGACGCCCAGGCCGTGGCTGTCCTCGACACTGCCTGGATCCTCATCTCTGGTCTCCCCGACATTGCGCGGTCCGAGCGCGTCATCCGCCAGATGTCTCGCCTCTTGGGCAAGGTAGTGGTGGTCGACGAGCTCTCATTGCGCAAGGAGGAGGAGGTGCGGGTCAAGGTCAAGTGCCTCGACTCCTCCAAGCTGCGCACTTCGGTCCGGGTCTTCTTCAACGACCAGGGCTTCGACCTCAGGATCGTCCCCGAGCCTCCGAACCACGTTGGGCGTCCCCGCTTCCTCGACGTTGGCCCCCCTGGTGACAACCGGGGGGCCGGCGGTGACTACCACGGCCGCCACCGCTCTCGTTCTCACCGCTCGGATGAGGAGGGGGCGTCTGAGGACTCCCGCTCCCCCTCCCCCTCGCCCCCCCTCCGGCAGCGGGGGGCAAGGGCCGCCAGGTCGCCTCTCGCCCCCCGGTGGATGATCCGACGATCTCTGCCGCGTCGCCATCCGAGGGGAGCGACATCTCCAGTGTGGGCCTGGTGGTCTGCCCGGCCTCCTCTCCGCGCTCCCCCTCCTCGTCCCCGCCACCCGTGCCTGCCCCGGTGGGCCTGCTCTCCGCCTCTTCGGTGGCGCCCGCGGTAGGGGGGACGCCTCCCGTGGTTGTCCTCCCCGCTCTGGCCTCGCCGCCCCCCGTCGCAGTCTCATCCCCGCCACCTGACGCCCCGCCGGCCCAGTCGTCTCCTCGGATGGCCTCGGCGGCCTGCACTCCGGCCCCCGGTGCGCCTCCCTCCCCTCCGGCCGCATCGTCCCCTCCGGCCCAGATCTTCCTCGACTGTGCTGGGTCGGGACTGGTGCCTTCCGCGCTCTCGTCTCCTGCGGCGGGGGCGGCCCCGATCATCATGCCTCGGGCGGCCCAGCCTCCTCCTCCCCGATCTACCGCCTACTCCCATCGCGGGCGGTCGGCCTCCTCCCCGGCGGTGGCCTCCCGTCGGAGTGCTAGGCTGGACTCCGCCCATCCTGCGGGCAGCCCGACGCTTCCCATCCCCGAGCGGGCGGAGCTCCGCGCTGCCGCCCGTAACCTGGAGCCAGGTACGCCCTCCATCCCCCCCTCTGCTTCGTCTTGTTCTTTCTCGGCGCTTGAGTCTGTTCCGCTAGGTCACCTCGCCAAGGTGGCCTTCGACTCCGCGATCATCTTCCATGGGGAAGCTGGCCCTCCTCTCGGCCAGATCGCGGCCATCAGAGCCCGTGAGGTCCTAGATGGGAAACTTGCGGAGGCCCGGGCGTCCCTCCTCGCTCCCCTGACGCCTCTACGTCGGGGGGACCGTCCGCTCCGCCTTTGCCGCATCCGTCGGCCCCCCTCCCTTGGTGGCCGTGCCGGAGATTCGGGGCCGTACCCGCTCCCGCACGGCGGCCCTTCGTGCGCTTAGCGCTTCCTGTGTTCTGGGGTCAAGCAGCCCCCCGATGGCTCCTTAATGCGAGCCCTTTTCTGGAACATCCGCGGCTTCGGCCATGATGGCCGCCGCCGCCAGTTAGTGGAGTACATGCGGGATGAGCACATCGACATCGTGGCTGTGCAAGAGACCATGCGTCGCGATTTTGCGCTCCCTGAGCTCGACCGACTGAGCTCTCACCTGTTTGCGTGGCACTGGCTCCCTTCTAGTGGGAGCGCGGGCCACTCGGGTGGCATCCTTTTAGGTGTTAAGGATGCCACATTTGAGGTGGGTAGCATGGATAGGGGCGAATTCTTCGTCAGCATGGAGCTCTTCGAAAGGTCCCTCAACTTCAAGTGGGAGATTATCATTGTCTATGGACCGGCCGACCATAGTAGGTCGGCCTCCTTCTTGGATGAACTCCACCGGAAAATCTCGGCCGCCTCCCTCCCCGTGGTGGTCGGGGGCGACTTCAACCTTCTACGGGTGCCGGAGGACAAGAATAATGGCAATGTTTGCGTTGCCCGGATGGACATGTTTAACGACTTCATTGCTGACCTCGCCCTCCGGGAGATTGATCGGGTTGGGGCCCGATTTACTTGGACCAACCGTCAAGCCTCCCCGACCCTGTCCGTCTTGGACAGGGTCCTAGTTTCCCCGGAATGGGACCTCCGGTGCCCCCTTGCCTCTCTCCGCGCCATCACCCGGATTGGTTCGGACCATGTCCCCCTGCTTCTCTCCTCCGCGGACGAGCGTCCGCCGATCCCCCCTCGGTTCCGTTTTGAGACCTTCTGGCTCTCCCAGGCCGGTTTTACCGATGCTGTTCGTGCTCGGTGGATCGAGGCTCGGGCCCACCCCCACCCTCGCCCCCCTTCTGCCATTGACGCGTGGCACTTCTGTGTGAAGCGTGGCCGACAATTTATGAAGGGCTGGGGGACCAACCTGGGTCGGGACGCCAGGGAGCGTAAGAAGGCGTTGCTCTCCGCAATCCAGGCGCTCGACTTTAAGGCTGACGCGGTGGGTCTCTCCCCGGACGAGTGGCTTTCCCGCTATGACCTCGAAGACCAACTCTCCGTGATTTACACCGATGAGGAAGCCTATTGGCGCCTTAGGGGCGCCCAGCGTTGGGTCCTGAAGGGGGACGCGAATACGGCGTACTTCCAGGCGATTGCCAACGGGCGCCATAGACGCAACACCATTCCTTGCCTTTGGGATGGGGTAACCCTCCTCCAGGACCCCCGGGACATCCGCTCCCATGTCGACGGTTTCTATCGTTCCCTCTTCTCTCCCACCCCTCGGAGCGGCATCTCTCTCGCTCTTAACTGTTGGGTCGGTGCCCAACTAGTCTCTGACGCAGAGAACGCATCCCTAACTGCTCCCTTCTCTGAGCAGGAGGTCTGGGAGGCCATCAAGGGCATGAACTCCTCCTCTGCTCCGGGACCGGACGGCCTTCCGGTCATTTTCTTCCAGACCTTCTGGAACGTGATTAAACCAGAGGTCATGGCCATCTTTGCTGAGTTCTTCGTGGGTTCTAGTGACCTAGGCCGCCTCAACTTCCGGACCATCACCCTCATCCCCAAGGTCCCTGGGGCGACTGACATCCGCCAGTTCCGCCCGATTACGGTCATTAACGTGATCTTTCGGATCCTGGCCAAGGGGTACGCCAATAGGGTGACCCTGCTTGCAGATCGGATTACTCACCCTAACCAATCAGCCTTCATCAAGGGTCGGTACATCCTGGATGGTGTACTGGTGCTCCATGAGGTTCTTCATGAGGTCCGGGTCAAGCGTCTGAAGGCGGTATTTCTGAAGATCGATTTTCACAAAGCCTATGATACGGTTAGCTCGCCCTTCCTTAGGGAAGTCCTTCTTCGGAAGGGCTTTGATGACCGGTGGATCACGAGAGTCATGCAATTGGTCTCTTGCGGTCGCACGGCGGTCAACATCAACGGCGAGATCGGTCCCTTCTTCCCTACCCTATGTGGGGTTCGCCAAGGCGACCCCTTCTCCCCGTTCCTCTTCAATATGGTCGTGGACGCTTTGGCCTCCATTCTCGATAAGGCAAAAGCCGCGGGCCACATCCGAGGGCTTGCCCCCCCACCTATCTGGGGACTCTGGAATTTCCATCCTCCAGTATGCTGACGACACGATCATCATGGTCGAAGGCTCCGAGATGGACATCTCCAACCTCAAGTTCCTCCTTCTTTGCTTCCAACAGATGTCGGGCCTCAAGATCAACTTCGACAAAAGCGATGTTATGGTGATGGGATATTCCACCTCTGAGTCTATGGCCATTGCCAACAGACTCAACTGCCGCCTCGGCTCTTTCCCCTCTACCTACCTTGGGACGCCCATTAGTGACTCGCGCCTTTCTGTCGCAGACCTTCGGCCCTCCGTGACCAAGCTCCAGTCCAGATGCGAGCCCTGGCAGGGCAGGTGGCTCTCCAAGGCGGCCCGAACTATCCTTATCAACTCTTCCCTCTCCAGCCTCCTCTTGTTTCTTATGAGTTTCTACATCCTCCATGAATCTCTCCATAAGGAGATCGCCAAAATCCAGTCCCGATTCTACTGGGATGGCGAGCATGGCAAGCAGAAATATCACATGGTCAGCTGGCCTGACATCTGCAAGCCCAGGGAGCAGGGTGGTTTGGGCATCATGTGCTCTAAACGGATGAATATTGCCCTTCTATCCCGGTGGCTCTGGCGTATCACGCAGGGCCACGGTGGCCTTTGGCTGGACATTATCCGGAATAAGTACCTGAGGGGTCAACCCCTTGTCTTCTGCCAGAAATCGGGAGGTTCTCAGTTCTGGCAGTCCCTCATCCAGCTTCTTCCGGTTCTCCGCATCGGTACCTCTATCTCGGTGGGGTCCGGCCGCTCGACGCTCTTCTGGTTTGATCGCTGGGCCGGAGACTCTCCCTTTGCGGCCCGCTTCCCCTCCCTCTTCTCTATCTCTGTCGACCCTATGATCTCTGTCGATAGGGCCCTTCTGGACTTAGGGCCCCTTGCTTTCCGTCGGCCCTTTGGGCCGGCGGAATCCGCCACCTGGCGTGAGTTGCTCGACTGCGTGGCTCTGCACGAGCCGTTGGTGGATGGGAATCGGGACCTGGTACGCTGGCGCCTGGAGCCGTCGGGCCAGTTCTCTACCAAATCGCTATACCTGGCCATTGCCCCCTCCTCCGCTCCCCTACCCCTTCCGATGGTGAGGTCCATCCGCGTCCCCCTGAAGATTCGCATCTTCATGTGGCAGTGGATCCGGGGACGGGTCCCGTCCGGTGTGGTGGTCCGCAAGCGTAATGGCCCGGGCACTGGTCTCTGCCACCTCTGTGATGTTCCCGAGGACTCCAACCACATCTTCTTCACCTGCATCTCCGCCCGGTTCCTCTGGAGCTGCTTTCGTGAGATTGTGGGTGGGAGTTGGTGCCACACCAATTTCCCGGACTTATTTGCTGAACTCCAATTATCCCCTTCGTCCTCTCGCCACATTAGGTGGCTGGAGGTTGGGGTCCTGGCCTGGACGCTTTGGACTGTTCGCAATAAGCTTGTCATCCAGCGTACTCCTCTTCGTCGCGCTACTGATGCTCTCTACAAATTCTCGGGTTTCTTGCAGCTTTGGCGGCCGCTTAGCCGCCCCCTGGATCGGGACGCCATCTCTGCCTTCATCGCCGATCTATGCTCGATGGCCGTCCGCCTGTCGCCCCCACCCCCGCCGCCTCCGCCGGAGCCTGACTAGTTCACCTGCGCTGGGCAGGCTTTGTTTTCTCTTTTTTTTCTTTCTTCTGGGCTTGTTGAGCTGTGCTCTCAGCAGAACCTTAATACTTTGTTGTGGTACTTGGGTGGTGTGTGTGTGTGGACCTATTGTGGTTGTATATCTTGTGGCGGTTTGCTTTATCTATAAAGCGGGGCGAAAGCCTTTTTCGGTATTTTCACTATTGAGTGCATAGGAACCCGAGAAGAAGTTTCGACTAGTGTTGTGAACTTCAGGTACGTTTGTGTCGTTTTAAGTTGCTCGTCATGTTTGCCGACATCGTTTTCAATAGAATTATGTAAAAGAGGATTCTTTTTTTTGGATAGGCTAGACTGAAAGCTGTCTTAGAGTCAGCCCATTCGTTTGGGTCGTCGGATGCAAAACCAACGGCCAGGTGCCCTTCTTCAACCTTCTGCCTTCCCTATTCATTTTCTTCCCCAAGCCACCCCATGGACCACCCGCTGGACCGCCAGCCGCTGCCGACCGCGGACGGTGGCGCTCCCGCGCCAGCCTCACCGCCTTGCCCTTCCCTCAACCGCCTCCCACCGCTGTCCACAGCCATCCTTCTAACCCCGACGATGAGCATTTTTTCTGGCGAAGCTGCACCACCCCCACACCCCTAAGATATATAATGGGGTCGTCTGCCGACCTAAGATCAATACAAGAGTCCTCTCTCACTCTAAGATAGACCAAGAGAACTTTCTCCAGCGAGCCGTCGGCTACTTCTTTCTTCCCTCTATCGGCTGCTTCTTCCTTCCGAAATCGACTGACTCAAAATGTGTTTTCAGGCTACTGACGTGCAACTAAACTGATTTTTTCATCAATATATCAAGTCCCTATCTTTACTAATCCCTCCGTCAGCGACAATTAGGGGTTGTTTCGTTCTTGTCCTGGAGCAAACTTGTCTGCCTGAAGCTTGCCTGAGATCTGTCCGTACTCTATTTCGTTGGTGCCTGGATAAGTTGAAGCTAGCCTGGCCTGAGAATCCCAATGCGTCATTAGCCTGTCTAGAAAGTAGGAGACCGTCATTAGCCTGGTCCAGGCAACCGAGATGGGACGCTTGGGTGCTGCCCGGGAATCTAATCATGCATGTGCGAAGGAAAAGATAGCTAAAATACACCAATGTGACATGCATTATTCACCACCAGGCATGGTCCCAAGCCAAACAAGGCTTGCCTGGCCAGGCACAAAGCTGCACTTTCCCAGGCGTGATCCAGGCGCTCGAATTTGCCAGGCACGCTGTCTAGGACATCAACCAAATAACCCCTTAATACGCACGAGAGGGTTACTTAAATCTCTACTACCTGACAAAAAGAATAACATTCTGTTCATGCCAGCGAAGTTTTGTCTAACCTTACATCTCCTCTTTCCTCTCACCGTTTTTATCCCCCCCCCTACTTTTTTTTCACCAATTTTCCTTAAAAAACTCTTAAATATCCCATCTTTTATTGACTTATCAAATAAAATTGTACTCCAACAACCTGTGGGTAATAAGAGATTTTGTAAGCCGAAAAGTTCTTATCAAAGAAGCGATTTTTATTTAGGTAGGTAAATCATGGGTAGAATTTTATAAACATTTATTTATATAATAAAGTTAATATGGGCAGGTAAATCACATGTTAACATACTAGAATATTTTTATCTCGTTGCAACACGGGCAATTATTTAGTTGATATAAAAAATAAATTCAGTATCTCCAATAACGGATATGTGAACATGTTTATCATCGACCTGATATAAATAAACATATTCAGGCTATGTAACGATGTCATGTGTGTACATCGTTATTGGTGCGATAAATGCCAGATTTTTTTTGTCTCGTGCTTTCTTGATCTGGTTGCCGTAATCGCCCTCACTCCCTCTAGTTCGACATCGATATGCTCTTCCAAGGGGCCACCTTCTCCAAGAATGCATATAATCTTGTTATGCATGAAGACAAGACGACTCCGGCGCGGCATTGATACACTCTTCCAAGGTTTCAATGAAGTAAAGATCTTCGGTTGGCTACTTTTTGGAGATAGGCCCTCTCATCGTGCCTTGGTGCAAGCATGTACTCCCTATGTTCAAAAAAATAAGATGGTTTTACATATTTCAATATGGATTGTAACGAGTGAACAAAAACACTAAAACGTTCTACATACATCGATTAAAAAAAAAGCTAAAAACATCTTATAGTTGTGAACGAAGGAAGTAACTCTTGTCAGTTTGTTGTCACTCTTTGAGTAATGCACCGATATGGGGGATCCCCTCTCCCTACACAATTGTTACAAAACTAAGTCATCATCTCACCTCGAATCCACCTCGTCTCAATTGGTGCACCTACATCTGGAACAACAGTTGATCCAGCTCCAAGAGTGTTTTGCCTCCATCAGGGTCGTGTTCGTGGTCTCTAGCTTGGACAAAGCTCGCCTCTTGCAGTGCCATAGTGTCTCCGGCTTGCCGACCGATATGAACGAGACGGAGTGTGCATCAAACTAAAAGAAGTTATATTGCTCGGTTGAAAAACACAATAGATAAATGTTAGTTGACCAAACTCACAGTTTGTCTAAGTAGATTTTGTGGGAGAAGGAACGGTTGGAGGAGGAAGAATAAACAAGGACGGACGTTGATCTTAATCGAATGCCCAAAAAATCGATTTACCCAAAATAAATTTTCAGGCAACTTACATATAGCTGGACCATTTAAAAACAATCATGCAATTATTAGCATAAGCATTATTTTTTTATAGAAGTCAGCTGACCTAGTTAAGTTTTGCAATTGTACACCCAACTAATATACCATGTGAATTTAACTTAGAAATGCATCGTACGAGTTAGCTAGTACTTCTTCGTCCAGAATTACTTGTCGTGAAAATGAATGTATCTACACGTATTTTAATTTTACATAAATCTATTTTTATCCAGTTTTACGACAAATAATTCGGGACATAGGGAGTAGTATATAATTCTGATCGCAAGTTAGTTAGAGGAACTCCTCATAAACTTGATTGTTCGGCGTTTATGCTTTGGTTGCGTTCCAGCTTGCACGTGCATAGCTAAGGTTACAACGCAAAGGAACTCCGTGGAACTCTAGTGCATCCACATGCTTGACAAAACTGCAAAGAAACAAACGACAGTATTCTACACGACGGTGTTGCATTGCATTCCTAGCTAATGCCCGCCGAAGTAAGAAGCACATCGCACGTATATAGGCCCCAGCTGATCATATTCATGGTTACCTGTGCCAAAAGCCTAAGTTATCTAGACTAGGGACGCGTCCGGCATAATTATTAGTTAATTCATGATTGAAGACAGACACGGATGGTATGAATTGCCCGCGGCCGGCTTCCATGTCGAACTTTTGGTGAATTCACTGTTACAGAATATTTAATATGGATCCATACGAACTGAAATTAATGAACGAACACATTAAAGCATATCTATATATATATAAAAAGCTAAAACATCTTATACTTTCTTCTTTCCAAAGTGTCATAACTAAAATCATGACACTTGTTTTAGAACGAGAGGGAGTATGAACGGAGGGAGTATATGATGCCGCCCTCTGCTGCTAATCCATCCACAAGCAAAACTGCGCACACCATCTTAGGTCTTGCATGAGAGAACGAGGCTATCATGTAGCCAAAGAAAACTTGCCGACCTCGAGTGGAGAAGGGGCCGGCAAGTCATCCTTGGCTACACAAACAGGAGCACCTCATCCCCACATGCGAGACCTTGGATGATTTCTTCATCGTCGCCCATAGGACGTGCTCTCACCTGACGGCTCTAGAGGGGGGGGGGGGGGGGGGGGGGGAAGACAAGGTAACGCTAGAGCAGATAGAACGCGGATCGATGTCCGATCTGCGTGTGTCTCGAGCGCCTATAAATAAGCTGCCTGCAAAGCGAGCAACGAGTCCGGGAGCCTGTGGGAGAGACTCACGGGCCCCGGACGCTCTGCGACACAGATCAGAAGGGAAGAGATGTGTATTTAGTGAAGAGCGCCGTTCGATCGCCGCGCATGCACAGGAGCGCAACACGTCCCCCCTGGCCTGCTGCCCTGCATGGATGTGATCACATCGCCGAACCGACAGGCCTACTGGTTAAGAGGAGGCAGCTGCTAGGCTTGGTAACGTTTCTTCTCAGGCATGCATGCCTCGCTGCCTACTAGCTCCGGCCTGGTTTACTCTCTTTTTGTTTCAGGTCATATTTTGAACGTAATTTTACTAAATAAAGTACAAGATATACGTACAAAATTAATACTCACTTCGTCTCATAATATAAGAGTGTTTTTGACACCATATAGTTTTTTGTGACATGTGTTAACTGAAGGAAATATGCCCTAGAGACAATAATAAAGTTGTTATTTATATTTCCTTATATCATGATAAATGTTTATTATTCACCCTAGAATTGCATTAACCGGAAACTTAGTACATGTGTGAATATATAGACAAACAGAGTGTCACTAGTATGCCTTCACTTGACTAGCTCGTTGAATCAAAGAGGGTTAAGTTTCCTAGCCACAGACATGAGTTGTCATTTGATTAACGGGATCACATCATTAAAGAATGATGTGACTGACTTGACAATTCCGTTAGCTTAGCACTTGATCGTTTAATATGTTGCTATTGCTTTCTTCATGACTTATACATGTTCCTATGACAATGAGATTATGCAACTCCCGAATACCGGAGGAACACTTTGTGTGCGACCAAACGTCACAACATAATTGGGTGATTATAAAGGTGCTCTACAGGTGTCTCCGATGGTGTTTGTTGAGTTGGCATAGATCGAGATTAGGATTTGTCACTCTGATTGTAGGAGAGGTATCTCTGGGCCTTGTCGGTAATGCACGTCACTATAAACATTGCAAGCAATGTAACTAATGAGTTAGTTGCGGGATGATGTATTACAGAACGAGTAAAGAGACTTGCTGGTAACGAGATTGAACTAGGTATTGAGATACCGACGACCGAATCTCGGGCAAGTAACATACCGATGACAAAGGGAACAACGTATGTTGTTATGCGGTTTGACCGATAAAGATCTTCGTAGAATATGTGGGAGCCAATATGAACATCCAGGTTCCGCTCTTGGTTATTGATCGGAGACGTGTCTTGGTCATGTCTACATTGTTCTCGAACCCGTAGGGTCCGCACGCTTAACGTTCGGTGACGATCGGTATTATGAGTTTATATGTTTTGATGTACTGAAGGTAGTCCGGAGTCCCGGATATGATCACGGACATGACGAGGAGTGTCAAAATGGTCGAGACATAAAGATTGATATATTGAACGACTATTTTCGGACATCGGAAGTGTTCCGTATGATTTTGGAAAAAACCGGAGTGCCGGAGGGTTACCGGACCCCCCCGGGGGAACTAATGGGACACATGGGCCTTAGTGGAGAGAGAGAGGGCCAGCCAGGGCAGGCCGCGCGCCCCCTCCCCCTTGGGTCCGAATTGGACTAGGGAAGGGGGAGGGGCGGCGCCCCCCTTTCCTTCTCCCTCTCCTCCTTCCTTTCCCCCTCTAAGTAGGACTAGGAAAGGGGGAGTCCTACTCCTACTAGGAGGAGGACTACTCCCCTCCTTGGCACGCCCTAGGGCCAGCCGGCCTCCCCCCTTTTCTCCTTTATATACAGGGCCAGGGGCACCCTAGAACACAACAACAGACATTGTCTTAGCCGTGTGCGGTGCCCCCCTCCACCATAATCCACCTCGGTCATATCGTCGTAGTGCTTAGGCGAAGCCCTGCGCCGATAGCTTCATCATCACCGTCATCACGTCGTCGTGCTGACGAAGCTCTCCCTTGACACTCAGCTGGATCGAGAGTTCGTGGGACGTCACTGAGCTGAGCATGTGCAGATCGCGGAGGTGCTGTACTTTCGGTACTAGGATCGGTCGGATCGTGAAGACGTACGACTACATCAACCGCGTTGTCATAACGCTTCCGCTTTCGGTCTACGAGGGTACATAGACAACACTTCCCCTCTCGTTGCTATGCATCACCTAGATGGATCTTGCATGTGCGTAGGAAAATTTTGAAATTACTACGTTCCCCAACAGTGGCATCCGAGCCAGGTCTACGCGTAGATGTTATATGACGAGTAGAACACAAATGAGTTGTGGGCGATAATAGTCATACTGCTTACCAGCATGTCATACTTTGATTCGTCGGTATTGTTGGATGAAGCGGCCCGGACCGACATTACGCGTACGCTTACGCGAGACTGGTTCTACCGACGTGCTTCGCACATAGGTGGCTGGCGGGTGTTAGTTTCTCCAACTTTAGTTGAATCGAGTGTGGCTACGCCCGGTCCTTGTTGAAGGTTAAAACAGCACACTTGAAAAAAATCGTTGTGATTTTGATGCGTAGGTAAGAACGGTTCTTGCTCAGCCCGTAGGAGCCACGTAAAACTTGCAACAACAAAGTAGAGGACGTCTAACTTGTTTTTGCAGGGCATGTTATGATGTGATATGGTCAAGACATGATGCTAAATTTTATTGTATGAGATGATCATGTTTTGTAACAGAGTTATCGGCAACTGGCAGGACCATATGGTTGTCGCTTCATTGTATGAAATACAATCGCCATATAATTGCTTTACTTTATCACTAAGCGATAGCGATAGTCGTAGAAGCAATAGTTGGCGAGACGACAACGATGCTACGATGGAGATCAAGGTGTCGCGCTGGTGACGATGGTGAACATGACGGTGTTTTGGAGATGGATATCAAAGGCACAAGATGATGATGGCCATATCATATCACTTATATTGATTGCATATGATGTTTATCCTTTATGCATCTTATTTTGCTTAGTTCGACGGTAGCATTATAAGATGATCTCTCACTAAATTTCAAGGTACAAGTGTTCTCCCTGAGTATGCACCGTTGCAAAAGTTCGTCGTGCCGAGACACCACGTGATGATCGGGTGTGATAAGCTCTACGTTCACATACAACGGGTGCATGCCAGTTTCGCGCACACAGAATTCTCGGGTTAAACTTGACGAGCCTAGCATATGCAGATATGGCCTCGGAACATCGAGACCGAAAGATCGAGCGTGAATCATATAGTAGATATGATCAACATAGTGATGTTCACCATTGAAAGCTACTCCGTCTCACGTGATGATCAGACATGGTTTAGTAGATTTGGATCACGTGATCATTTAGATGATTAGAGGGATGTCTATCTAAGTGGGAGTTCTTAAGTAATATGATTAATTGAGCTTTAATTTATCATGAACTTAGTACCTGATAGTATTTTGCATGTCTATGTTGTTGTAGATAGACGACCCGTGTTGTTGCTCCGTTGAATTTTAATACGTTCCTAGAGAAAGCTAAGTTGAAAGATGATGGTAGCAACTACACGGACTGGGTCCGTAACTTGAGGATTATCCTCATGTTGCACAGAAGAATTACGTCCTGGAAGCACCGCTAGGTGCCAAACCCACTGCAGGAGCAACACCAGATGTTATGAACGTCTGGCAGAGCAAAGCTGATGACTACTCGATAGTTCAGTGTGCCATGCTTTACGGGTTAGAATCGGGACTTCAACGACGTTTTGAACGTCATGGAGCATATGAGATGTTCCAGGAGTTGAAGTTAATATTTTAAGCAAATGTCCGGATTGAGAGATATGAAATCTCCAATAAGTTCTACAGCTGCAAAATGGAGGAGAATAGCTCTGTCAGTAAGCATATACTCAAAATGTCTGGATATAATAATCACTTGATTCAACTGAGAGTTAATCTTCCTGATGATAGTGTCATTGACAGAATTCCTCAATCACTGCCAACAAGCTACAAGAGCTTTGTGATGAACTATAATATGCAAGGGATGGATAAGACAATTCCCGAGCTCTTCGCAATGCTAAAGGCCGCAGAGGTAGAAATCAAGAAAGAGCATCAAGTGTTGATGGTCAACAAGACCACCAGTTTCAAGAAAAAGGGTAAAGGGAAGAAGGGGAACTTCAAGAAGAACGGCCAGCAAGTTTCTGCTCAACTGAAGAAGCCCAAGTCCGGACCTAAGCCTGAGATTGAGTGCTTCTACTTTAAAGGGACTGGTCACTGAAAGCGGAGCTGCCCCAAGTATTTGGCGGATAAGAAGGATGGCAAGGTGAACAAAGGTATATGTGATATACATGTTATTGATGTGTACCTTACTAATGCTTGCAATAGTTCCTGGGTATTTGATACTGGTTCTGTTGCTAATATTTGCAACTCGAAACAAGGACTATGGATTAAGCGAAGATTGGCTAAGGACGAGGTGACGATGCGCGTGGGAAATGGTTCCAAAGTCGATGTGATCGCAGTCGGCACGCTACCTCTACATCTACCTTCGGGATTAGTTTTAGACCTGAATAATTGTTATTTGGTGCCAACGTTAAGCATGAACATTATATCTGGATCTTGTTTAATGCGAGACGGTTATTCATTTAAATCAGAGAATAATGATTGTTCTATTTATATGAGTAATATATTTTATGGTCATGCACCCTTGAAGAGTGGTCTATTTTTGTTGAATCTTGATAGTAGTGACACATATATTCATAATATTGAAGCCAAAAGATGCAGAGTTGATAATGATAGTGCAACTTATTTGTGGCGCTGTTGTTTGGGTCATATTGGCGTAAAGCGCATGAAGAAACTCCATTCTGATGGACTTTTGAAATCACTTGATTACGAATCACTTGGTACTTGCGAACCATGCCTCATGGGCAAGATAACTAAAACGCCGTTCTCCAGAAAAATGGAGCGAGCAACAGATTTGTTGGAAATCATACATACTGATGTATGTGGTCCGATGAATATTGAGGCTCGCGGCGGGTATCGTTATTTTCTCACCTTCACAAATGATTATATAATATATGGGTATATCTACTTATAAAACATAAGTCTGAAACGGTTGAAAAGTTCAAAGAATTTCAGAGCGAAGTGGAAAATCATCGTAACAAGAAAATAAAGTTTCTACGATCTGATCGTGGATGAGAATATTTGAGTTACGAGTTTGGTCTTCATTTGAAACAATGCGGAATAATTTTGCAACTCACGCCACCCGGAACACCACAACTTAATGGTGTGTCCGAACGTCGTAATTGTACTTTACTAGATATGGTGCGATCTATGATGTCTCTTACTGATTTACCGCTATCGTTTTGGGGTTATGCTTTAGAGACGGCTGAATTCACATTAAATAGGGCACCATCTAAATCCGTTGAGACGACACCTTATGAACTGTGGTTTGGCAAGAAACCCAAGTTGTCATTTCTGAAAGTTTGGGGCTGCGATGCTTATGTGAAAAAGCTTCAACCTGATAAGCTCGAACCCAAATCGGAGAAATGTGTCTTCATAGGATACCCAAAGGAGACTGTTGGTACACCTTCTATCACAGATCTGAAGGCAAGACATTCGTTGCTAAGAATGGATCCTTTCTTGAGAAGGAGTTTCTCTCGAAAGAAGTGAGTGGGAGGAAAGTAGAACTTGATGAGGTAACTGTACCTGCTCCCTTATTGGAAAGTAGTTCATCACAGAAATCAGTTCCTGTGACTCCTACACAATTAGTGAGGAAGCTAATTATGATGATCATATAACTTCAGATCAAGTTACTACTGAACCTCTTAGGTCAACCAAAGTAAGATCCGCACCAGAGTGGTATGGTAATCCTGTTCTGGAGGTCATGTTACTTGACCATGACGAACCTACGAACTATGAGGAAGCGATGATGAGCCCAGATTCCGTGAAATGGCTTGAGGCCATGAAATTTGAGATAGCATCCATGTATGAGAACTAAGCATGGACTTTGGTTGACTTGCCCGATGATCGGCAAGCCATCGAGAATAAATGGATCTTCAAGAAGAAGACCAACGCTGACGGTAATATTACTGTCTACAAAGCTTGACTTGTTGCGAAAGGTTTTCGACAAGTTCAAGGAGTTGACTACGATGAGACATTCTCACCCGTAGCGATGCTTAAGTACGTCTGAATCATGTTAGCAACTGCTGCATTTTATGATTATGAAATTTGGCAAATGGATGTAAAGACTGCATTCCTGAATGGATTTCTGGAAGAAGAGTTGTATATGATGCAACCTAAAGGTTTTATCGATCCAAAGGATGCTAACAAAGTGTGCAAACTCCAGCGGTCAATTTATGGATTGGTGCAAGCATCTTGGAGTTAGAATAAACGCTTTGATAGTGTGATCAAAGCATATGGTTTTATACAGGCTTTTGGAGAAGCCTGTATTTCCAAGAAAGTGAGTGGGAGCTCTGTAGCATTTCTAATATTATATGTGGATGACATATTGTTGATGGGAAATGATATAGAATTTCTGGATAGCATAAAAGGATACTTGAATAAGAGTTTTTCAATGAAATACCTCGATGAAGCTGCTTATATATTGGGCATCAAGATCTATAGAGATAGATCAAGACGCTTAATTGGACTTTCACAAAGCACATACCTTGATAAAGTTTTGAAGAATTTCAAAATGGATCAAGCTAAGAAAGGGTTCTTGCATGTGTTACAAGGTGTGAAGTTGAGTCAAACTCAATGCCCGACCACTGCAGAAGATAGAGAGAAAATGAAAGTCATTCCCTATGCTTCAGCCATAGGTTCTATCATGTATGCAATGTTGTGTACCAGACCTGATGTGTGCCTTGCTATTAGTTTAGCAGGGAGGTACCAAAGTAAATCAGGAGTGGATCACTGGACAGCGGTCAAGAACATCCTAAAATACCTGAAAAGGACTAAGGATATGTTTCTCGTTTATGGAGGTGACAAAGAGCTCGTCGTAAATGGTTACGTTGATGCAAGCTTTGACACTGATCCGGATGACTCTAAGTCACAGACCAGATACGTATTTATATTGAACGGTGGAGCTGTAAGTTGGTGCAGTTCTAAGCAAAGCGCCGTGGCGGGATCTACGTGTGAAGCGGAGTACATAGCTGCTTCGGAAGCAGCAAATGAAGGAGTCTGGATGAAGGAGTTCATATCCGATCTAGGTGTCATACCTAGTGCATCGGGTCCAATGAAAATCTTTTGTGACAATACTCGTGCAATTGCCTTGGCAAAGGAATCCAGATTTCACAAGAGAACCAAGTACATCAAGAGACGCTTCAATTCCATCCGCGATCAAGTCAAGGAGGGAGACATAGAGATTTCCAAGATACATACAGATCTGAATGTTGCAGACCCGTTGACTAAGCCTCACTCACGAGCAAAACATGATCGGCACCAAGACTCCATGGGTGTTAGAATCATTACTGTGTAATCTAGATTATTGACTCTAGTGCAAGTGGGAGACTTAAGGAAATATGCCCTAGAGGCAATAATAAAGTTGTTATTTATATTTCCTTATATCATGATAAATGTTTATTGTTCATGCTAGAATTGTATTAACCGGAAACTTAGTACATGTGTGAATATATAGACAAACATAGTGTCACTAGTATGCCTCTACTTGACTAGCTCGTTGAATCAAAGATGGTTAATTTTCCTAGCCATAGACATGAGTTGTCATTTGATTAACGGGATCACATCATAGAGAATGATGTGATTGACTTGACCCATTCCGTTAGCTTAGCACTTGATCGTTTAGTATGTTGCTATTGCTTTCTTCATGACTTATACATGTTCCTATGACTACGAGATTATGCAACTCCCGAAGACTTTATGTGCTACCAAACGTCACAACATAACTGGGTGATTATAAAGGTGCTCTACAGGTGTCTCCGATGGTGTTTGTTGAGTTGGCATAGATCGAGATTACGATTACTCCAATTGTCGGAGAGGTATCTCTGGGCCTTGTCGGTAATGCACATCACTATAAGCCTTGCAAGCAATGTAACTAATGAGTTACATGCGGGATGATGCATTACAGAACGAGTAAAGAGACTTGCCGCTAACGAGATTGAACTAGGTATTGAGATACCGACAGTCGAATCTCGGGCAAGTAACATACCGATGACAAAGGGAACAACGTATGTTGTTATGCGGTTTGACCGATAAAGATCTTCGTAGAATATGTGGGATACAATATGAACATCCAGGTTCCGCTATTGGTTATTGATCGGAGACGTGTCTTGGTCATGTCTACATAGTTCTCGAACCCGTAGGGTCTGCACGCTTAACGTTCGGTGACGATCGGTATTACGAGTTTATGTGTTTTGATGTACCAAAGGTAGTTCGGAGTCCTGGATATGATCACGGACATGACGAGGAGTGTCGAAATGGTCAAGACATAAATATTGATATATTGGACGACTATATTCGGACACCGGAAGTGCTTCGGGTGATTTCGGAGAAAACCGGAGTGCCGGAGGGTTACCGGAACCCCCCCGAGGAACATATGAGACACATGGGCCTTAGTGGAGAGAGAGAGAGGGCCAGCCAGGGCAGGCCGCGTGCCCCCTCCCCCTTGGGTCCGAATTGGACTAGGGAAGGGGGGGCGCCCCCCTTTCCTTCTCCCTCTCTTCCTTCCTTTCCCCCTCCTAGTAGGACTAGGAAAGGGGGAGTCCTACTCCTACTAGGAGGAGGGCTCCTCCCCTCCTTGTGCGCCCTAGGGCCGACCGGCCTCCCCCCTTGCTCCTTTATATACAGGGGCAGGAAGCACCCTAGAACACAACAACACACATTGTCTTAGCCGTGTCCGGTGCCCTGCTCCACCATAATCCACCTTGGTCATATCGTCGTAGTGCTTAGGCGAAGCCCTGCGCCGGTAGCTTCATCATCACCGTGATCACGCCGTCATGCTAACGAAGCTCTCCCTCGACACTCAGCTGGATCGAGAGTTCGTGGGACCTCACCGAGCTAAATGTGTGTAGGTCGCGGAGGTGCCGTACTTTTGGTACTAGGATCGGTCGGATCGTGAAGACGTACGACTACATCAATCGCGTTGTCATAACACTTCCACTTCGGTCTATGAGGGTACGTAGACAACACTCTCCCCTCTCGTTGCTATGCATCACCTAGATGGATCTTGCGTGTGGTAGGAAAATTTTGAAATTACTACGTTCCCCAACATTAACATTTGTTAGTCAAATCAAACTTTAACCGAAAATACGACGAGGACTAATAAACTCAGACAGACGTGGGAGAACATTTGCAGATACACGCATGTGAACCGCATGTCGTATTACGATGCTGGTTCGTGTGCCCCACTATGCAAGCCAGAATGCCCAATGAGATTGATGTACAGCTCACAAGAAAAGATCATACAGAAACTGTGCTTAGCGCCGGGCATCACCAACGCTATATCTCAAATTGAACACATCAAACGTCTAGTCTATGGATACATACGGATGTGTCCACGGAGAGTGATAACAAAGCCAGTCGTCCAACCGTATACATCAAATAAACATCAAATCTGAATAGTTGGCTGATGTCTACTACGCAACCTTCTTCTTGTGGACGTTTTTTGGCCTCCAAGTGCAGAGGTTTGTAGGACAGTAGCAAATTTCCCTCAAGTGGATGGCCTAAGGTTTATCAATCCG
Organism: Aegilops umbellulata; assembly: GCA_032464435.1. Lineage (NCBI taxonomy): Eukaryota > Viridiplantae > Streptophyta > Magnoliopsida > Poales > Poaceae > Aegilops > Aegilops umbellulata. The sequence goes on from CP136057.1 coordinate 72,675,286, forward strand.
TGGGAGGCATAGGATGAACATGGTCTCTCTCAAGCAACCCTGCAACCAAATAACAAAGAGTCTCTGGTGTCCCCAACACACCCAATACAATGGTAAACTGTATAGGTGCACTAGTTCGGCGAAGAGATGGTGATACAAGTGCAATATGGATGGTAGATATAGGTTTTTGTAATATGAAAATAAAAAAAGCAAGGTAACTAATAAAAAAGTGAGCACGAACGGTATTGCAATGTGTAGAAACAAGGCCTAGGGTTCATGCTTTCACTAGTGCAAGTTCTCTCAACAATAATAACATAATTAGATCATATAACTATCCCTCAACATGCAACAAAGAGTCACTCCAAAGTCCCTAATAGCGGAGAACAAACGAAGAGATTATTGTAGGGTACAAAACCACCTCAAAGTTATTCTTTCTGATCGATCTATTCAAGAGTTCGTAGTAAAATAACACGAAGCTATTCTTTCCGTTCGATCTATCCTAGAGTTCATACTAGAATAACACCTTAAGACACATATCAACCAAAACCCTAATGTCACCTAGATACTCCAATGTCACCTCAAGTATCCGTGGGTATGATTATACGATATGCATCACACAATCTCAGATTCATCTATTCAACCAACACAAAGAACTTCAAAGAGTGCCCCAAAGTGTCTACTAGAGAGTCAAGACGAAAACTTGTGCCAACCCCTATGCATAGATTCCCAAGGTCACGGAACCCGCAAGTTGATCACCAAAACATACATCAAGTAAATCAATAGAATACCCCATTGTCACCATGGGTATCCCCCGCAAGACATACTAATAACCCACAAGTATAGGGGATCGCAACAGTTTTCGAGGGCAGAGTATTCAACCCAAATTTATCGATTCGACACAAGGGGAGCCAAAGAATATTCTCAAGTATTAGCAGTTGAGCTGTCAATTCAACCACACCTGGATAACTTAATATCTGTAGCAAAGTATTTAGTAGTAAAGTAGTATGGAAGTAACGGTAGCAAAAGTAATATTTTTGGGTTTTGTAGTCATTGTAATAGTAGCAACGGAAAAGTAAATAAGCGGAGAACAATATGTGAAAAGCTCGTAGGCATTGGATCGGTGATGGAGAATTATGTCAGATGCGGTTATTCATGCAACAGCTATAACATAGGGCGACACATAACTAGCTCCAATTCATCAATGTAATGTAGGCATGTATTCCGAATATAACCATACATGCTTATGGAAAATAACTTGCATGACATCTTTTGTCCTACCCTCCCGTGGCAGCAGGGTCCTGTTGGAAACTAAGGGATATTAAGGCCTCCTTTTAATAGAGTACCGGACCAAAGCATTAACACATAGTGAATACATGAACTCCTCAAACTATGGTCATCACCGGGAGTGGTCCCGATTATTGTCACTTCGGGGTTGCCAGATCATAACACATAGTAGGTGACTAATAACTTGCAAGGTAGGATCAAGAACTCACATATATTCATGAAAACATAATAGGTTTAGATCTGAAATCATGGCACTCGGGCCCTAGTGACAAGCATTAAGCATAGCAAAGTCATAGCAACATCAATCTCAGAACATAGTGGATACTAGGGATCAAACCCTAACAAAACTAACTCGATTACATGATAAATCTCATCCAACCCATCACCGTCCAGCAAGCCTATGATGGAATTACTCACGCACGGCGGTGAGCATCATGAAATTGGTGTTGGAGGATGGTTGATGATGACAACGGCGACGGATTCCCCTCTCCGGAGCCCCGAACGGACTCCAGATCAGCCCTCCCGAGAGAGACTAGGGCTTGGCGGCGGTTTCATATCGTAAAACGCGATGAATCCTTCTCTCTGATATTTTTCTCCTCGAACGTGAATATATAGAGTTGGAGTTGAGGTCGGTGGAGCCGCAAGGGGCCACGAGGCAGGGGCGCGCCCTGGGGGGGCAGGCGCGCCACCCACCCTCGTGGACAGGGTGTGGGCCCCTGGCCTTGATTCTTTCGCCATTATTTTTTTATTTCCAAAAATAATCTCTGTGAAGTTTCAGGTCATTCTGAGAACTTCTGTTTCTGCACAAAGGTAACACCATGGCAATTCTGCTAAAAACAGCGTCAGTCCGGGTTAGTTCCATTCAAATCATGCAAGTTAGAGTCCAAAACAAGGGCAAAAGTGTTTGGAAAAGTAGATACGACGGAGGCGTATCAACTCCCCCAAGATTAAACCTTTGCTTGTCCTCAAGCAATTCAGTTGGTAAACTGAAAGTGATAAAGAAAAACTTTTACAAACTCAGTTTGCTCTTGTTGTTGTAAATATGTAAAGTCAGCATTCAAGTTTTCAGCAAAGATTATGACTAACCACATTCACAATAACATTTAGGTCTCATGTTTACTCATGTCAATGGCATAATCAACTAGTGAGCGCCCCCTCCCTCCCTCCCCCCTCCCCTCCAGGCGACTCCAAGGGCGACTCCCCGGGCGATTCTTAAGATCTCAACGACGATCTATGGCATCTCATCCAAGTAAGCACCTCCGGCCAACATGGTGCCCCCCTCCTGGATTTATCACCAGGGGTGGGATTTGCTGATCAGGTCAGAGCCAGATTCTCAACTCAAGTTCATTGTCACGACCCCCATCTTGCTTTCCATCTTGTTGTCTCCTTTTTCCATTCATCTTTCCCCCTTTCCATTGAGTATGTTACCCTCGCTCTTCAATCTTGCCTAGGGGGCATACCATCGGGATTTCATGTTACCCACATTCATGGGAGAGTTTTCAAGTTTTCTGTCATCTCAAAGGCGGTGGGATTTATGATCTACCGCCTCAGATCTTTTAGATGTCCTCTTTTCTTTTGCCACTTTCACCTTTGGGGCTTCGGCGGTCCGGCTTGGATCAGAGAATATAATCATTGGCTCTATGAGCAAGATCAAGAATGGACTATAGTGACAAAAACCCCCCGCCGTACCCTCACCGGTGCAAATTCTATCCCCGTCGGACGTCGTAACCCACCACCTACTACGTCGGCCAGGCCTGTCACCCATGCAAACCAACGAGCGCCTTCCTCGGATCACGAGCCAAACTCGGGCGCGATCATTTCCATTCAAAATCCTAATCCAGTCTCCACCACCATGGCCCGCTCATCAAACCCGCAGCCCACCGACCCACCCATGGCCTCCTACTCGCTCGCTGTTACTGCTCGGCTGGCCTCGGCCCATTCTACCCCTGCCATCCCAAACACCCCAGCCCATCATTCACAGCCCAACTACAACCATACCCATCCTAGTGCTATTTTCTGCGGCAAATGCTTATCCTATGGCCATCCTCGTGTGGATTGCACAAATCAGTTCAGATGCCGTGGTTGTTATAGATATGGCCATATTTTTCGTTTTTGTTTCATATCCAAAAAATCTGCTCCCATTTATCGGGTAAAATCCCACCTACCCTCCAACCCATCGCCCGCGCCCGATAACCCGCATGACGACTCGTCTCCCCAAAACCCCCCTACACCCCCAACCTGCCAGCTCGCCCAGCCATTCGCCCTGCACTGCCTCGAAACCCTGCTCTGCTCCGTCATCTTTCTCCATCCCCACCACCCCTCCTCTCAACAACGACGCCATGGCCACCTACCCTTGCGACCCACTGCCACTTCTCCCCCTGGCACTGCCATTATGGATGCTCACGGCAACCATCGTCGGCGCTCCTACCATTACCTCGGCGGAGAACCTCTGGTTCAATCCGGCGATTGGGCCATCGTCTCCCTCGCCCCTCCACCGGACCCAAATCAGTTTGACACTGATGCTATGCTCATCAACTACTTCCTCGACCACGAGCGCGGATTTCGCATCGCTGAGATCTCTCGCTGCGGGATAGGAGCTGCCCTCGTCCGTTTTCGTCATGCTTGAGACATCGACACCGCCATCGCCAACAACCCATACTTCGTCGGTGACTCTGTTCTGCGCATCATCCGACATGACCGAGGTATCAACCACAAAGACTGCACTTTTACTCATGATGCCTGGATTATGATGGTGAACTTCCCACTTGAGGCATGGAGGCCAGACAAAGTTAGAGAGTCAGTTAGTGGGTTTGCTAAATTCCTAGTTTGGAACAGAGACATGTCAAACAGAGCACGTATTCTTGTCAAAGTCAGAGTGCCTGATCTCCTATAAATACCTGTTAGCCATGTCATTTGTGAGAGTCTAGATGATTATGGTCACGGTCAGTCATGGACTTGTGCTGTTTATATTCTGCATGCTGATTTGCTGAGTGCCATGGGGGATGATGAGGACCCAATCCCACCTGATGGTGTTATACACCCCATGCCATTTGCCCCATTTGGTGGTATTTGACATGATGCTGATTTCCAACACGAACAAAACCCAGATGCTGGACCTGCTGCTCATCATGCGCCAGAGGATGGATATGAGGCTGAACCCATGGTTTAGACTCCACCACAGAGCCCTGAGCAAGGTCATGACTTGCCTTTCCAGCCTGCCATGGAAGCTGCTGATTCCTTTATGGCCCTGCATGACATGATGTCAAAAATTATGGCAACATCACCTGCTCTATTGGCAAATCTTGCAGACACCATTGTGATCAGTACCAAATGCACACTTGTTAATGTGGAAGATGAACATGGCACCATCAAGAAGTGTCTGCTCACCATCACTACAGAACCACCATATGAACCTATTTGCATCCTCTGTCCAAATTGAGGAGCTGTCTGACTACTCTAAAGTTTGCCCCACACATACTGAAGATCATGTTCAATCTCCTACCATGCTTGACTTCATTGCCAGCACCCACAACTCTCCAGATGAGTCTGAGCCACAAGTACCTGAGGATATGAGACCCACTGCACAAAACAACCTTGCTGGAAACCACAAGAGAAAGAAGCACAATGCTCCACTTGATGTAAATGATCTTCGACGCATTCGTCGACTGGCAGGTCTTAGTGTGGGTTTTAAGAATGAAGCTGCTGCCAAGGCCAAGGAGATGGCTCGTTACAAGAAAAACCTGTCATCTGAGTTTGAACGTGAAGTCTGCAATCCTGATGTTGGCCCACCACCTGAACTGCCAATTGAGACTATCCAAGCTATTGCTGTCAAGCAGTGCCTGATCCCTCCTGAGGAGGTGTCTGGGGAGAAGTTCATGGCGCCAATTATCCATGAATAGTTGGCATTTTATCTATTTAAGGCCTTGCTGTACCAAGGCTTTCTATGGCCTTATGCCCCCATTAGTTTTATTATCTCTCAGGATATTTGCTTATGATCTATCTATGTACTTGGTTTGTAAGGAGTTACACTCCATATTTTGCTTATGTTGCTGGGATCTTATGATACAATCATTTTGTTATCCAAGAAGTCTGAATGGTTTACCTGGTTATGGTTAGTATTTTTATTTTGTAAAAGCAGTTATATGTTGCTGGCATGGTCTGTTTGCATCCATCACTATCATGGGAGCTATTATTTATAAAATGACAACGTCATTTTTATATAGAATTACTTCCCCAAGTTTCCACAATGAATAGAAAATGGAATATTTTAAATTGGAATGTCAGAGGTTTAAACTCCCAAACCAGATGGGATGATTTGAGGGACAAAATTGATGAAAGCAATTGTGGTATTATTTGTCTGCAAGAAACAAAAAAAGAAGCTTTTGACCAATATTATCTCAAAAACTTTTCTCATAGGAGATTCAACCAATTTGCATATACCCCTTCAATGGGACTGTCTGGTGGACTGATAACTATATGGAATGGCAGCCTTTTCAGTGGATCAATTATTAGCCAATCCTCTTTTCAAATCACAGTCAAACTAGTATGCAATCTCTCTGGACACATCTTCTATGTCAGTAATATATATGGGCCATGCCAGAATGAGAACAGAGCAGATTTCTTTGTTTGGCTGGAAAATATGGATGCTTCACATATGGATCACTGGATTCTTATTGGTGATTTTAACTTAATCAAAAGTCCAAATGACAGAAACAGGCCTGGGGGAGATGCAAACAACATGCTTAAATTCAACAGTCTCCTACAACAACTTGACTTGGTGGAAATTCCACTCAAAGGCAGAAACTATACATGGAGTAATATGCAAGACTTACCACTTCTGGAAAAGTTGGACTGGATATTTACATCAGCAAATTGGACTATTACCTTCCCTAATACTATGGCACACCCACTTGCTAGAGTATCATCTGAGCATATTCCAATTCATATTCAAATAGGCAGTGATATCCCAAAAGCTTCTATTTTTAGGTTTGAAAATTACTGGCTTGAATTTGATGGATTTTATGAAACAGTAATACAGTGTTGGAACAGAAATCAACAGATGTCAAATTCTACAAATGGTATTACTGCTAGATTCAAATGCCTCAGATTAGGCCTCAAGAAGTGGAGCAGAAATCTATCTAAACTCAAGTTAACTATGTTAAGGGCCAAACCTAGTCTAAAGGAGGGGATGTCATCTTGGATAGACAACATTTAGTTACTTTTTATATTTTTTTTATGTTTCTTTTTAAGTATTCAATAATCTTCCCTGGTTGCTTCCCCATCAACGATTGTAAAGACTATATTTATGCTTTATTTATATGAAAAAGATCTACAGTAAGGCTTTTGCCTTACTGTTTTATGGTAAAAAAAATCAACTAGTGAGCAATAATAATAAATCTCGGATGACAACACTTTCTCAAAACAATCATGACGTGATATAATAAGATGGTATCTCGCTAGCCCTTTCTGAGACCGCAAAACAAAAATGCAGAGCACCTTTAAAGACCAAGGACTGACTAAACATTGTAATTCATGGTAAAGAGTTCCAGTCAGAGTCATACCCAATATGAATTAATCGTAATGGATGCAAATGACAACGGTGCTCTCCAGCTGGTGCTTTTTAATAAGAGGGTGATGACTCAACATAAAAGTAAATAGATAGGCCCTTCGCAGAGGGAAGCAGGGATTTGTAGAGGTGCCAGAGCTCGATTTTTGAAATAGAGATAAATAATATTTTTGAAGCATACTTTCATTGTCAACATAACAACCAAGAGATGGAGATATCTTCCATGCTACACACATTATAGGCGGTTCCCAAACAGAATGGTAAAGTTTATACTCCCCCTCCACCAACAAGCATCAATCCATGGCTTGCTCGAAACAACGAGTGCCTCCAACTAACAAGAGTCCCGGGGGACTTTTCTTTGCAATTATTTCGATTTGATTTGCATAAAGCATGGGACTGGGCATCCCGGTGACTAGCCATTTTCTCGTGAGTGAGGAGCGGAGTCCACTCCTCTTGAGAATAACCCGCCTAGCATGGAAGATACATACAACCCTAGTTCGTACATGAGCTATTTGAGCATGCAAAATAGAATTTCATTTGAAGATTTAGAGTTTGGCACATACAAATTTACTTGGAACGGCAGGTAGATACCACATACATAGGAAGGTATAGTGGACTCATATGGAATAACTTTGGGGTTTAAGGGATTGGATGCACAAGCAGTATTTCCCCATAGTACAAGTGAAGGCTAGCAAAAGACTGGGAAGCGACCAACTAGAGAGCGACAATAGTCATGAACATGCATTAAAACTAATAAACCTTGGGTGCAAGCATGAGTAGGATATAATCCACCATGAACATAAATATCGTGAAGGCTATGTTGATTTTGTTTCAACTACACGCGTGAACATGTGCCAAGTCAAGTCACTTGAATCATTCAAAGGAGGATACCACCCTATTATACCACATCACAACCATTTTAATAGCATGTTGGCACGCAAGGTAAACCATTATAAACTCCTAGCTAATTAAGCATGGCATAAGCAACTATAATCTCTAATTGTCATTGCAAACATGTTTATTCATAATAGGCTGAATCAGGAACGATGAACTAATCATATTTACAAAAACAAGAGGGTTCGAGTTCATACCAGCTTCTCTCATCTCAATCAGTCCATCATATATTGTCATTATTGCCTTTCACTTGCACGACCGAACGATGTGAATAATAATAATAGTGCACGTGCATTGGACTAAGCTGGAATCTGCGAGCATTCAATAAACAGGAGGAGAAAAGGCAATATGGGCTCTTGGTTAAATCAACAATAATGCATATAAGAGCCACTTCAACAATTTCATCATGGTCTTCTCCTATTGACCCCCAAAGAAACGAAAAGAAATAAAACTATTTACACGGGAAAGCTCCCAACAAGCAAAAGAAGAACATGAAATCTTTTTGGGATTTCTTTTAATTGTTACTACAAGCAAGAAAGTAAACTAGCTAAAAGCTACTACTAATTTTTTTGGTTTTTCTTAAAGTTTTTCAAGCACACAAGAAGAAAGCATAAAAAGGAAATAAACTAGCATGGATATTACAGTGAAAAAGTATGAGCACCGACATCTAGTAATGAGTGTGTAAACATGAATGTAATGTCGGTGAGAGATACGTACTCCCCAAAGCTTAGGCTTTTGGCCTAAGTTGGTCTATGGCCATGGCTGGCCTAGCGGATATCCGAAGTTGTAACTGGGGTTGTACTGAGATGCAGCGGCTATTGCAACGTGGGCTGCAGCTTGGAGACGAGCAGCCCTCGTCCTCCTCTCTTACTCATTTGCCTCCTCCCTGGTTATGACATATCTCCCCTTTTCCTGAAAATCAAAGAGAGTAGGAGCAGGGAGGACAATATTGATGGCGTGACGCCTGACAAAGATTAGTCGGTACCGGAGAGGCGGTTCATTCCTCTCAACAAACTGATGGTGAACCATGGCATTAAAATCTAGATAAGAAGGAGGCAATTCCATATCATAATCACGAATAGGTATATCAAGAAAATTAGCTAGACGGGTTGCATAAATTCCGCCAAAGAAATCTCCATTAATTCTATTGTTATGCAGCCTACGTGCAACAATGGCTCCCAAATTATAATGTTTATCTCCTAATACAGCACTCCTGAGAACACTGAGGTCAGGGACACACATGTGGCATGCTTCATCCTTACCATTTATGCACCTACCTATGAAGAGAGCAAAATAATGTATAGCAGGAAAATGAATGCTCCCTATGGTAGCTTGTGTTATATCTCTAGACTCCCCCATAGTTATACTAGCAAGAAAATCTCTAAATTCAGATTTGCGAGGCTCACTAGTGCTACCCCATTGCGGGAGTTTACAAACAGTGCTAAAATCCTCTAAGTCCATAGTATAAGAATTTTCATAAAGATCAAACAGGACAGTTTGAGAATGTGACGCCCGGGTAATTAAGCTACAGTGATCCTCTGCTAATGGTGCCACGTCACCTCAATTGTAGTTGCTAATCTCGAGTTAGTTCGAAACCGATTCAAATTCAAATTCAAAATCAGGCAAACGATAAAAGTTTTCAAATATTAAAACTAAAATGTTCGGAGTGAACCAAATATTGCATAGATAATTATGATGGAAAAACCACATTTTTATAAAATGTTTAAATGCACTTAAATGATTAAAACAGTAGATAAAACTATTAAATAAATGTCTTTTAAATATTATAAAATGCTAAACTATTTTAATTAGGGGTAAAACTTTCTGTGAAAGTAGTTGGAATTGTAACTCTAGTTTAGGTATGGGTTTTACTTTTTGTAAAACTGTAAATTATTAAATAATTAAAAGAAAGCAGAAAAGAAAAGGTAAAAATAAAACATAAACAAACCTAAAAAGAAAAAGCCCCCCCTGGCCAACTGGGCCAGACGGCCCAGCTCACAGGCCAGGCCGGCCCACCTGGCCCAGCCAGCCGACCCACCCCGCTCCATATCCCCACCAGGGGAAACCCTAACCCCACGACCTCCGCCACCACTCCCCCACTCCTCCTCCCAAGATCCCGATCTGGATCGGCACCCCGACGCCGCCCGACGCCTCCCATCGGCCCTCACCACCATGTCGGACCCTCCTCGACCCCTCACCTCATTCTCCTTCCCCCCGCATGGATCTGGTCGAGGCAACCGAAGCCCTGCGCCCGCGCCGACGCCGGACACCGTCAAAGCCGGGCGCGCCCCCTTGCCGGCGCCGCCTCCCCACCGGACTGCTGCCTCTCCGTCCTCCTCCTCGTCTCCTCCTCGCCGGACCACCCCGCGCACGCTGCCTGGACCCTACACGCCCCGTAAGCACCTCCCCTCCTCCTCCCCTGGATTCCCGCTCGTCGACCGCGGCCATGGCCGTCGTGCGCATGCGCGCTCGCACTCCCGCAGACACTCACCACGCCCCCTGCTACTGGTGCGCCCCGGATCCCCTACTGGTGCTCCTCTGCCGCCCGCACGCCCGCTCTTCGCCGGACCCGCACTCCGTCTCCCCCACGTCGGCCGGCCACCACGGCCGCCTTGGCCACTGGCTCGGCCCCGCCGCACTCCCTCTGGGCGAGCGCTCCCCCAGGCGCCCGTCTCCCGCGCACGTCCACCGCTGTGGCCGCGCCCGCTCTGCCGCTAGGGCTGCCCCCTGCTCTCCTCGCCCCACTCCGGCACCGCCGCCCTGCTGCCGCTTGTGCGGTGGCCGCCAGCAACCTCGCCCCGCACTGGGCGGGATGTGCCCCTGCGCCCATCTGTGACGCCCGGATAATCATGCTACAGTGAAACTCTGCTAATGATGCCATGTCACCTCCGTTACTGTTGATAATCACGTTAGTTCAGAAAACGATTCAAATTCAAAATCCAAAATATGGCAAACAACAATAGTTTTCAAATATTGGAACTAAAATGTTCGGTTTGTTGCAAATAGTCCTTAATAAATGTTGGTGGAGAAACCCCACTTTTATAAAGTGTTTAAAACTCTGTAATGAGCAAAACAGTAACAAAACCAATTATTTAAAAGCTTTTAAAATATTAAACACTTACAAACTATTTTATTTTAGGTGCCAAGTTAATTGTGGTGGTGGCATGTTTGTTAATACTAATTTAGGGACAACTAATGTATTTTATAAAACTAAGCTATTTGAGATATAAAATTAAAACTGAAGAGAAAAGAAAATAAGAAAAGGAAAAAGACTAGCACAAAAAAATAGAAGGAACAACACCCTCCCCCCATCTGGGCCTCGGCCCAGCAGGCCGACGGGCCGCCAGGCCGGCCAACCCTGGTCCCCCTTATCCCCACCCGACAAAACCCTAATCCACCACCACACCCCCCACTTCCTCTCCACTTCTCTCGCCGCCTCCCCCCCGACTCCCTCTGGATCGGGGCAACGGCCACCCGACCCCATCGCCGATCCCGCCGCCCCTGTACAGCCACCGCACCAACCGCGCCACCCGTTCCTCCCCGCGATCCGCCGCCGCCGCCCCACACCATCACCTCGTCATCCCCGCCGTCTAGCTCCGTGGGTGGATCGAACAAGGCCGTCCCGACGCCGTCACCGGACCCCGCCGGCCTCCTCGAGCCACGCCGACCGGACCGACCGTCACCACCGACTGGGACGACCCCGCCGGACGCCATCGCCGCTCCTCCCCTGCGTCGCCACGTCCTCGGCCTCCTCCTCATCGGCCGACCCCGAGCCTCGCTGACCCCCTTCACGGCACCGGGGGTGAGCTCCCGCGACCCGCTTCCCCGTTTTTCCCTCTGTCACCGACGCCGCCCGCACCTTTGTCCTTCCCAGTGCCGGTCACGCTCCACCGCCGCAGGCCGCACCCGGCTGCGCGTCGTTGCGCCCGGCCACGCCCGCACCCCGTTACCCCTGTTCGCCCCTGCGCTCCCGTGCGTCCCCGCACGCATGACCCGCGCCATCCAGCGGCGCCTTGCTGCCTGGCCTCGCCTGTCGCCGCCCGCATCTTACTTCGCCGGCGCCGGCGCCCCACCGCTACCTACCTCCGCCCCTGCTGCCTACCGCATCTGGCCACAGCTGGCCACGCCGGGCCGCGTCCTCCTCCGCCGGGCAGCGCCAGGCCACGCCTGCTCTGCCTGGCCTTGCCGCAGCTCCTGGCTGTGGACGCCGACCGGCCTCTGTGCGCCCACGCGTGCAAGCCCTCTCGTGGCCAAGGCCACTGCCACCCCGGGGCTCCGCTCAGTTTGCGCCATGCGCCCGTGAACCCAGCGCCCGCAAGGCCCTGGGCCACTTACACGCGGGCCCCAGCGCCCAGAACGTCTATAAAAAAAGGGATAAAAATAATAATTAATAAAAATAAAAACTAATTAATAAAATTTAATTAATTAAAAGAATTAAATAAGTAAATAATAAATCAAGTATTAATTAACTAATTAACTTAATTAACACTGTTTAGTTAACTAATTGACTCTAGTTAATCTACTAATTAGATGTTAACAAATAGTTAGTCTTCAGCCAATGACATGTGGGGCCCACCTGTCAGGTTGACCAGGTCAACTACTGATGCCATGCTGACGTCAGCAAGCACTATTCTGGATAATGTTAATTTGATTAATAATTAATAAATAAAAAAATGATTTAAAACTTTAAAAATTAATATAAATTAAACCATAGCTCAGATGAAAATACTTTCTACATGAAAGTTGCTCAGAACGACGAGACGAACCCGGATACGCAGCCCGTTCGTCCGCCGTGCATACCTAGCCTATCAAACCTGCAACATTCCTCCTCCGGTTCATTTGTCCAAAAACCCGAAACACCGGGGATACTTTCCCGGTTGTTTCCCCCCTTCACTGGTATCACCGCATACCACGTTAGGGCACCTCTAACGCCGTCACTTGTCATGTCATGCATCACTATGCATCTGCTTGCTTAACTATTTATTCTTTCTCCCCCCTCTTCTCTCGCTAGACACCGAGACCGACACTGCTGTTGCCCCGTTCGACTACGGAGTTGACGACCCCTCTCTCTTGCCAGAGCAACCAGGCAAGCCCCCCCCCTTGATCGCCAGATATCACCTACTCTCCTCTATACTGCTTGCATTAGAGTAGTGTAGCATGTTACTGCTTTCGTTATTCCTATCCTGATGCATAGCCTGTCTTTGATACTGCTGTTGATACCTTTACCTGCAATGCTACTGCTTAGTATAGGATGCTAGTGTTCCATCAGTGGCCCTACACTCTTGTTCGTCTGCCATGCTATATTACTGGGCCATGATCACTTCGGGAAGTGATCGCGGGCATATACTATATACTTTACACTGTTACCTGTGATACTGTTCGGAGATGGGGGCTGAAGGGGCAGGTGGCTCCATCCCGGTAGAGGTGGGCCTGGGTTCCCGACGGCCCCTGACTGTTACTTTGAGGCGGAGCGACAGGGCAGGTTGAGTCCACCTAGGAGAGAGGTGGCCTGGCCCTGGTCGGCGTTCGCGGATACTTAACACGCTTAACGAGATCTGGGTATTTGATCTGAGTCTGGCCATTTGGTCTATACGCACTAACCAACTACGCGGGAAAGATATGGGCACTCGGCGTCGTGGTATCAGCCGAAGCACTTCTTGATGTCAGCGACTGAGCGGTGCGCGCCGGGTTGGACCGCGTAACATGACTTCCGTTGTACTGGAGGTTGCTAGGTCTGCTCTCCGGCCGCGTACGCAACGTGCAGGTGTGCTCAGGGCGATGGGCCCAGACCCCTGTGCGCTTAGGTTTAGACCGGCGTGCTGACCTCTCTGTTGTGCCTAGGTGGGGCTGCAACGTGTTGATCTTCCGAGGCCGGGCATGACCCAGGAAAGTGTGTCCGGCCAAATGGGATCAAGCGTGTTGGGTTATGTGGTGCACCCCTGCAGGGAAGTTTATCTATTCGAATAGCCGCGTCCCTCGGTAAAAGGACGACCCGGAGTTGCACCTTGACCTTATGACAACTAGAACCGGATACCTAATAAAACACACCCTTCCAAGTGCCAGATACAACCCGGTGATCGCTCTCTAGCAGGGCATCGAGGAGGGGATCGCCGGGTAGGATTATGCTATGCGATGCTACTTGGAGGACTTCAGTCTACTCTCTTCTATATGCTGCAAGACGGAGGCGACCAGAAGCGTAGTCTTTGATAAAACTAGCTATCCCCCTCTTATTCTGGCATTCTGCAGTTCAGTCCACTGATATGGCCCTTTACACCTATATCCATGCATATGTAGTGTAGCTCCTTGCTTGCGAGTACTTTGGATGAGTACTCACGGTTGCTTTTCTCCCCCTTTTCCCCCTTTCCCTTCTACCCGGTTGCCGCAACCAGACGATGGAGCCCAGGATCCAGACGCCACCTTTGACGACGACTCCTACTACACTGGAGGTGCCTACTACTACGTGCAGCCTGCTGACGACGACCAGGAGTAGTTTGGAGGATCCCAGGCAGGAGGCCTGCGCCTCGTTCGATCTGTATCCCAGTTTGTGCTAGCCTTCTTAAGGCAAACTTGTTTAACTTATGTCTGTACTCAGATTTTGTTGCTTCCGCTGACTCGTCTATGATCGAGCTCTTGTATTCGAGCCCTCGAGGCCCCTAGCTTGTATTATGATGCTTGTATGACTTATTTTATTTGTAGAGTTGTGTTGTGATATCTTCCCGTGAGTCCCTGATCTTGATCGTACACATTTGCGTGCATGATTAGTGTACGATTGAATCGGGGGCGCCACAAGTTGGTATCAGAGCCAACTGCCTGTAGGAATCCCCCTTCCACACTCCTTGGCCGAAGTTGAGTCTAGACATTGAGAAAAAAAACTTTTTACTAACATGGCTGTGTGCCTTACGGGCCCACGTCGCTATTGGGTGGTATTAGGATCTTTTACTCCTCGATCTATACTCTGAGACTCTGAGCTCTCTTCTATTCGGGTTAAATGATTTTGCTAAAAACAAAACTAATTTTAGGTTCTCGATAATACTTTCTCCCGGAGAGCCCCTCACTTCAGATGATCGCCTGATGCACTAGAAGATTCCGAAGTTACTCTACGATGTTCTTTCGTGTCTTTGTGACATCGCATTTGCGATTTCCTTCCACCGTCAACCCGTATGAAAACTACGTACACTTGCCATTCATACAATCATTCCCCGTTGATCTTGTTATTACAAGATGTCCCGAAATACTCTCTGTTGTTCCGAGAATCCTTTGAGCTTAGTGCCTTGCTGTACTTTGTCACCTGAATACCCCTATGGATAATTCTCGCACTTACCGAGTATCCGCTCATCCCCAGTTGATTCTGGTATTTCACAACAGCTTTTGAAATACCATTCGATCTTTCGAAGATCCTCAACAACCTTGCTCTTGAAATTCTTGGTTGCTTGCATTGGGATTAAATCCTATAAGCCTAGTAACCTTATTGGCATCCTCTGTCATTATCATTTTAAGTCTGTTGATCCAATATGTTGTGAATGTTCACAATCACCAATCGAGTCCTAGAATTATCTTTCCGTCTCAGACGTCATTTTAAACATGAGCTGGTTCTCAACAAATCAGATTGCGATCGATTTTACCCCTAAGTCTAGTCGACTTATCCATCCTTGATCAGAGCATTTGCTCCTGATCCCTTGATTTGAAAATCATAATTCCTTGCTATTTAGATGTTGAATTATTCAAATGTTCTATAAATCGATGCATTTGCATTCTTTCTTCCTCTGATTGGGTATCGATACTCACACCAGCTCCATTGTGGATCGCCATATCCACTGTTGGATTATTATCCGACAGTGTCCTGCATAATTAATCACCTTGTGAGTTCTTTCTCCGATACATAATGCCTTTGTAAATTGTATCATCTCCTTTTGCCAACCATGCTCTGTCTTCGAGCTTGGGTTAAATTACTCCTAAAGATTGTGGTATATGTTTCTAAGATGCCCCGATGGGTTGAACCTATTCCTTCTCTAAAACCATCCCTGGCCGGCGCCGTGCCCCGCCGTGGCCGCCTGTGCCCACGCCTGCTTGCCCCTGGGCATGCACCCGAACGAGGCACACCCGTAACCTGTCGCCCGCGCCCTGTTTGGCCTCTGGGCCAATGACAAACAGGGCCCACGCCCGTGAGAACGAAAAAAAAGAATGGAATTAAAAAAACAATATTAATTAATTAATTAATTAATTAATTAATTAATTAATTAATTAACTTAATTAATTTTGATTAATTAAACTAATTAAACATTAGTTATCTAATCAATCTATTTATTAATTAGATAATTAATTAGTATGACAGTGGGGCCCACCCCTAATTAATACTAATTAGGTTAATTAATATGCTTAATTAAAATGTGTCACTGACTAGTGGGACCCATTAGTCAGGTTGACCAGTCAACCACTGTTGACTGTTGACGTCAGCATGACATCATGCTGATGTCATAATTCCATTTTCGAATTAAATTACATAATTAATTAAATTCCAGAATTTAATAAAATCATTAGAAAATCATATCTTTTAATCCGTAACTCGGATGAAAATATTTTGTACACGAAAGTTGCTCAGAACGACGAGACGATTCCAGATATGCAACCCGTTCATCCGCCACACCCCCGTAACCTATCGAACTCGCAATTTTCCCCCTCCGGCTCCTCTGCCCGAAAACGCAAAACACTGGGGATACTTTCCCGGATGTTTCCCCCTTCGTCGGTATCACCTCCTACCGCGTTAGGGCATACCTAGCACCGCATATTGCCTCGTTATGTTTTGTGGTGCTTTGTTTGCTCTGTATTTACTGTTTCTTCCTTCTCTTCTTCCCCGGTAGACCCCGAGACTGATGCTGCTGTTGGTACCCCGATCGAGTACGGTGTTGACGACCCCTCCTTCTTGTCAGAGCAACTAGGCAAGCCCCCCCCTTGATCACCAGATATCGCCTATTGTTCTCTATACTGCTTGCAATAGAGTAGTGTAGCATGTTACTGCTTTCAGTTAATCCTATACTGCTGCATAGCCTGTCGTTGCTACTACTGTTGTTACCTTTACATGCTATCCTACTGCTTAGTATAGGATGCTAGTGTTCCATCAGTGGCCCTACACTCTTGTTTGTCTGCCATGCTATACTACTGGCTCATGATCACTTCGGGAGGTGATCATGGGTATATACTATATACTTTACACTGTTACATTACCTGTGATACTGTTCGGAGATGGGGGCTGAAGGGGAAGGTGGTTCCACCCAGGTAGTGGTGGGTCTGGGTTCCCAACGGCCCCCGACTGTTACTTTGTGGCGGAGCGACAGGGCAGGTTCAGACCACCTAGGAGAGAGGTGGGCCTGGCCCTGGTCGGCGTTCGCGATACTTAACACGCTTAACGAGATCTGGGTATTTGATCTGAGTCTGGCCATTTGGTCTATACGCACTAACCATCTACGCGGGAGTAGTTATGAGTATCCCGGCGTCGTGGTATCAGTCAAAGCCTTTGTGACGCCAGCGACTGAGCGGCGCGTGCCAGATTGGGCCCCGTAACGTGACTTCCGTTGTATTGGAGGTTGCTAGGTCTGCTTCCAGCCGCGATCGCAACATGCAGGTGTGCTCAGGGCGATGGGCCCAGACCCCTGCGCGCTTAGGTTTAGACCGGCGTGCTGACCTCTCTGTTGTGCCTAGGTGGGGCTGCGATGTGTTGATCTTCCGAGGCCGGGCATGACCCAGGAAAGTGTGTCCGGCCAAATGGGATCAAGCGTGTTGGGTTATGTGGTGCACCCCTGCAGGGAAGTGAATCTATTCGAATAGCCATGTCCCTCGGTAAAAGGACGACCCGGAGTTGTACCTTGACCTTATGACAACTAGAACCGGATACTAAATAAAACACACCCTTCCAAGTGCCAGATACAACCCGGTGATCGCTCTCTAACAGGGCATCGAGGAGGGGATCGCCGGGTAGGATTATGCTAGGCGATGCTACTTGGAGGACTGCAGTCTACTCTTTTCTACCTGCTGCAAGACGGAGGCGACCATAAGCGTAGTCTTAGATAAGACTAGCTATCCCCCTCTTATTCTGGCATTCTGTAGTTCAGTCCACTGATATGGCCCTTTACACATATATCCATGCATATGTAGTGTAGTTCCTTGCTTGCGAGTACTTTGGATGAGTACACATGGTTGCCTTGTTCCCCCTTTTTCCCCATATCCCTACCCGATTGCTGCGACCAGATGTCGGAGCCCAGGAGCCAGACGCCACCCTCGATGACGACTACTACCCCGGAGGTGCCTACTACTACGTGCTGCCTGCTGACGACGACCAGGAGTAGTTAGGAGGACCCCAGGCAGGAGGCCTGCGCCTCTTTCGATTGTATCCCAGGTTGTGCTAGCCATCTTATGGCAAACTTGTTTAACTTATGTCTGTACTCAGATATTGTTGCTTCCGCTGACTCGTCTATGATCGAGCACTTGTATTCGAGCCCTCGAGGCCCCTGGCTTGTATTATCATGCTTGTATGACTTATTTATGTTTTAGAGTTGTGTTGTGATATCTTCCCGTGAGTCCCTCATCTTGATCGTACACATTTGCGTGCATGATTAGTGTACGATTGAATCGGGGGCGTCACAGAGAATTGCGTGATGATGAAAATTCAAACTTCCTCACAAAGGAATCAGTGAGATAGTGGTACTGGCGGCACTTATCTGCCTCAAAGCTCACAAGATCAGCGTTACGCACATATGCGTTAAATTCTTCCTTGATTCCTGCTCGATCCATGAAGTCCTCTGAAGGCCATTCACAAGCCCGCACTTGAGCTTCCCTCGGTGGTTCATCGTCCGCGTCACGTATTGCGGGCCTGGGCCCTTGCTTCCTTGAAGGACCACCTTGGTACATTTTCCTAAACATATTTCTTCCTCTGAAAAATTTCTGAAAATTTTAGTAACTTCAAATAAAAGTGAACCAAACTCAACAAAATTTATAGCAACTACTCCCACAAGTTCCTAGATACTATATCATGCATTAGAACTACTTGGGACCATATAAATTTTACATGCAAGCTCAAGAACAGGGTCACCTATGCAGCACAAATTTGTAATGAATAAAGCACTTGAACAAAAACTAATTGGACCATTGGAGGAGTCACCTACCGAAGAACAATCCCCCAAAGCAGTTTTGTGAGAGGTGCTTTGAGCTAGGAGATCGAAAATCGCAGCAAATGAGCAAGAACTCATGCTTGAGCTGGTTGGTGATTTTTTTGGGAGGAAGAAGGAGTGTGTGGTGGCTGGAATAAGTGGAGGGGAGCCACCATGGGCCCACGAGGCAGGGGGCGCGCCCAGGGGGGTGGGCGCCCCCTGGACCCTCGTGGCCAGGTGCCAGCTCCCCCTGATGTGTTCTCAGTGCCAGATATTCTCAAATATTCTAGAAAAATCATATTTCATTTTCGGGACATTTGGAGACTTTTATTTCCGAGGTATTTTTTATTGCACGGATAATTCAGAAAACAGATAGAAAATACTAATTTTACTTTATTTCAACTAAATAACAGAAAGTAAAAGGAGGGGACAGAAGGTTGTGCTTTCTAACTTCATCCATCTCATTCTCATCAAAAGGAATCCACTAACAAGGTTGATTAAGTCTTGTTAACAAACTCATTCTGAATCACATAAAACCGGAGAATTTTTGGATAGCAGTAAGTTACCTCAACGGGGATATGCACGTCCCCAATAATAAGAATATCATATTTCTTCTTGACAATAGGTAAAGGAAATTCAAGACCTCCAAAAATAATCGATGGAATTTTTCCAATAAAGTTTATACTATGAACTTGAGGTTGTTTCCTTGGAAAGTGTACCGTATGCTCATTACCATTGACATGAAAAGTGACATTGCCTTTGTTGCAATCAATAACAGGCCCTGCAGTATTTAAAAAGGGTCTTCCAAGAATAATAGACATACTATCATCCTCGGGAATATCAAGAATAACAAAGTCCCTTAAAATAGTAACGTTTGCAACCACAACAGGCACATCCTCACAAATACCGACAGGTGTAGAAGTTGATTTATCAACCATTTGCAAAGATATTTCAGTAGGTGTCAACTTATTCAAGTCAAGTCTATGATATAAAGAGAGAGGCATAACACTAACACTGGCTCCAAGATCACATAAAGCAGTTCTAACATAACTTATTTCAATGGAGCTTGGTATAGTGGGTACTCCTGGATCTCCTAACTTCTTTGGTATTCCACCCTTAAAAGTATAATTAGCAAGCATGGTGGAAATTTTACCTTCCGGTATCTTTATTTTATTTGTAACAATATCTTTCATATACTTAGCATAAGGATTCATTTTGAGCATATCACTTAAACGCATACGAAAAAAGATATGTCTAATCATTTCAGCAAAGCGCTCAAAATCCTCATCATCCTTTTTGTTGGATGGTTTGGGAGGAAAAGGCAGGGTTTCTGAACCCATGGTTCTCTTTTTACCGTGCTTCCTAGCAACAAAGTCTCTCTTATCATAATGTTGATTCTTTGATTATGGGTTATCAAGATCAACAGCAGGTTCAGTTTCTACATCATTATCATTGCTAGGTTGAGCATCAACATTATCATTATCATTATCACTAGGTTCATGTTCATTTCGAGATTGTGTTTCAGCATCAGAAATAGAAATATCGTTTGGATTCTCAAGTGTGTCTACAACAGGTTCACTAGAAGCATGCAAAGTCCTACCATTTTTCTTTTTCTTCCTCTTAGAAGGACGAGGTGAATCTACATTAGTTCTCTGAGAATCTTGCTCAATTCTCTTTGGGTGACCTTCAGGATACAAAGGTTCCTGAGTCACTTTACCCCTTCTAGTTGCAACTCTAACAACAAATTCATTATTCTTACTATTCAATTCATTGAGCAAATCATTCTGAGCTTTAAGTACTTGTTCTACTTGAGTGGTGACCATAGAAGCATGTTTACTAATAAGTTTAAGTTCACCTTTAACTCTAGACATATAATCACTCAAGTGTTCAATCATATAAGCATTGTGTTTTAATCATCTACCAAAATAAGCATTGAAATCTTCTTGCTTAACCATAAAATTATCAAACTCATCCAAACATTGGCTAGCCAACTTAGTAGGCGGGATTTCAGCTTTATCATATCTATTGAGAGAATTTACCTTTACTACCTATGTCGGGTTATCAAGACCGTGTACTTCTTCAATAGGTGATGAATTAATACCATGTATTTCTTCAACAGGCGGTAAATTAAGACCATGTATTTCTTCAACAGGAGGTAAATTCTTAACATCTTCAGCTTTCATACCTGTTTCTTTCATAGATTTCTTTGCCTCTTGCATATCTTCAGGACTGAGAAATAGAATACCCCTTTTCTTCGAAGCTGGCTTAAGACTTGGTTCGGGAAGTGTCCAATTATTTTCATTGGTCAACATGTGATTCAATATAATTTCAGCTTGATCAACAGTTCTTTCCCTGAAAACACAACCAGCACAACTATCTAGGTGGTCTCTGGAAGCATCGGTTAGCCCATTATAAAAGATATTAAGTATTTCATTTTTCTTGAGAGGA
Organism: Aegilops umbellulata; assembly: GCA_032464435.1. Classification (NCBI taxonomy): domain Eukaryota; kingdom Viridiplantae; phylum Streptophyta; class Magnoliopsida; order Poales; family Poaceae; genus Aegilops; species Aegilops umbellulata. The sequence goes on from CP136057.1 coordinate 72,696,598, forward strand.
TGATAAGGCAAAGCATTAAGTAATTGGAGAAGCCTCCCCCAAGCTTGTGGGAGACTCTCTTCTTCAATTTGCACAAAATTGTATATATCCCTTAAAGCAGCTTGTTTCTTATGAGCAAGGAAATATTTAGCAAAGAAGTAATAAATCATATCCTGGGGACTATGCACACAACCAAGATCAAGAGAATTAAACCATATCTTAGCATCACCCTTTAATGAGAACGGAAATATTTTAAGGATATAATAGTAGCGAGTTTTCTCACCATTAGTGAACAGGGTGGCTATATCATTTAATTTAGTAAGATGTGCCACAATAGTTTCAGATTCATAGCCATAGGAAGGATCAGATTCAACCAAAGTAATTATATCAGGATCAATAGAGAATTCATAATCCTTATCAGTAACAAAGATAGGTGAAGTAGCATAAGCAGGATCATATTTCATTCTAGCATTCAGAGTTTTTTCTTTCAGCTTAGCTAATAATTTCTTAAGATCACTCCTATCATTGCAAGCAAGAAAGTCTCTAGCAGTTTCTTCATCCATAACATAACCCTCAGGCACAGCAGGCAATTCATATCTAGGGGGAGAATCTTAATCATCACTTTCATCAATATTATCACTTTCAATAATTTCATTCTCTCTAGCCCTAGCAAGTTGTTCATCAAGAAATTCACCAAGTGGCACAGTAGTATCAAGCATAGAAGTAGTTTCATCATAAGTATCATGCATAGAAGAAGTGGCATCATCAATAATATGTGACATATCAGAATTAATAGCAGAAGAAGGTTTAGGTGTTGCAAGCTTAATCAAAACAAAAGGTGAATCAAGTGCAGAGCTAGATAGCAGTTCCTTACCTCCCCTCATAGTTGAGGGATAAATTTTAGTTTTCTCGTCTTTCAAGTTCTTCATAGTGACCAGCAGATATAAATCCCAAGTAACTCAAAGAATAGAGATATGCTCCCCGGCAACGGCGCCAGAAAATAGTCTTGATAACCCACAAGTATAGGGGATCACAACAGTTTTCGAGGGTAGAGTATTCAACCCAAATTTATTGATTCGACACAAGGGGAGCCAAAGAATATTCCCAAGTATTAGCAGTTGAGTTGTCAATTCAACCACACCTGGATAACTTAATATCTGCAGCAAAGTATTTAGTACCAAAGTAGAATGGCAGTAACGGTAGCAAAAGTAATATTTTTGGGTTTTGTAGTGATTGTAATAGTAGCAATAGAAAAGTAAATAAGCGAAGAACAATATGTGAAAAGCTCGTAGGCATTGGATCGGTGATGGAGAATTATGCCGGATGCGGTTATTCATGCAACAGTTATAGCATAGGGTGACACAAAACTAGTTCCAATTCATCAATGTAATGTAGGCATGTATTCCGAATATAGTCATACGTGCTTATGGAAAAGAACTTGCATGACATCTTTTGTCCTACCCTCCCGTGGCAGCGGGGTCCTAGTGAAAACTAAGGGATATTAAGGCCTCCTTTTAATAGAGTACTGGACCAAAGGATTAACACATAGTGAATACATGAACTCCTCAAACTATGGTCATCACCGGGAGTGGTCCTGATTATCGTCACTTCGGGGTTGCCGGATCATAACACATAGTAGGTGACTAATAACTTGCAAGATAGGATCAAGAACTCACATATATTCATAAAAACATAATAGGTTCGGATCTGAAATCATGGCACTCGGGCCCTAGTGACAAGCATTAAGCATAGCAAAGTCATAGCAACATCAATCTCAGAACATAGTGGATACTAGGGATCAAAACCCTAACAAAACTAACTCGATTACATGATAAATCTCATCCAACCAATCACCGTCCAGCAAGCCTACGATGGAATTACTCACGCACGGCGATGAGCATCATGAAATTGGTGATGGAGGATGGTTGATGATGAAGACAGCGACGGATTCCCCTCTCTGGAGCCCCGAACGGACTCCAGATCAACCCTCCCAAGAGAGATTAGGGCTTGGCGGCGGCTCTGTATTGTAAAATGTGATTGTCGGTGTCAAAACCGGCGGATCTCAGGTAGGGGGTCCCGAACAATGTGTCTAGGCGGATCGTAACAGGAGACAAGGGACACGATGTTTTTACCCAGGTCCGGGCCTTCTCGATGGAGGTAAAACCCTACTCCTGCTTGATTAATATTGATGATATGGGTAGTACAAGAGTTGATCTACCACGAGATCAGAGAAGCTAAACCCTGGAAGCTAGCCTATGGTATGATTGTTGTTGTTGTCCTACGGACTAAACCCTCCGGTTTATATAGACACCGGAGGGGGCTAGGGTTACACAGAGTCGGTTACAAGGAAGGAGATCTACATATCCATATTGCCAAGCTTGCCTTCCACGCCAAGGATAGTCCCATCCGGACACGGGACAAAGTCTTCAATCTTGTATCTTCATAGTCCAACAGTCCGGCCAAACGTTATAGTCCGGCCGTTCGGATACCCCCTAATCCAGGACTCCCTCAGTAGCCCCCGAACCAGGCTTCAATGACGATGAGTCCGGCGCGCAGATTGTCTTCGGCATTGCAAGACGGGTTCTTCTCCAAATTCTGAATACCTATTGAATAGTGTCCGACTTCTTGTAAATGTTGTGCTCCTTGGCTTCAATGCCCAATAATGGCCACCTTCCACGTGAAAAGCGAATGTGAGGATCCAGGGTGTTTTTATATTTACCCCCCTAGCTATGCAAATCAGCTGCCTATTAAGGAGATGAGGATTCAGATCCAAACCACACCATCCTCCCTTAGCGAGCATTCATCGGAGCGCGCCCGAAAAAATCCATGCCAACATGGTTGGTCAGCGCAGCTCCTCCTATCGTCCCCCCATCCCCAAGCCCGGAGATTGGGAGAGGTGTTCCGTCCCGCACAGGCAACTAGTGAAGCTTCACACCCAGGGATTTCTCCCCCCAGCGTATATGGTCCCGGTTCGAGCCGGGCTCGCCACCTACAATGGCGGAGAGCTTTCCCAACCCCTCTAAGGGAGAGCGGGTATGCCTTGTCCCTTATTTGATAAGGGGGCTCGGATTTCCAATCCATCTGTTTCTTCGAGGGCTCCTGGAGTTCTACGGCCTCCAGTTGCATAACCTTACCCCCGCCTCCATACTTCATATCGTTGGCTACGTAGCCCTTTGCGAGCTGTTTTTGGGCTGCGAGGCTCATTTCGCACTGTGGAAGAAGTTGTTCTGCGTTGTGCCCCGTTCTCAGAGGGGGTCAGTATATCAGGTGGGCGGAGCCGAAGTATGGCGCATCACCGGGACCGGATATCTATCCGGAACCCCGAAGAAGGCGTCTGAAGACTGGCCTTCAGAGTGGTTTTATATAGAAGACGCCCCTCTTCTGGATCCTATTCGGATTGGCCTTCCCGAGTTTGACAGTGCTCCCTTGAAGAAGCGCCTGAGCTGGCGCCCACGGAGCCCCCGGGAGGAAGATGACAGAGACGTCCTTTACCTGATGAGCCGGATAAAGGTATTGGCTCAATCAGGACTGAGCATGATCGAAGTCATGGAAATATGCACTATGCGGGGGGTGCAGCCGCTTCAATATCGAGGCCACCCCATGTGGGATTTCAATGGGGAGGGTGATGCCACCCGCTGTGGCCGCAAGGGGCCGGACTCGACCACTGCTCTAGCAAAAATCTTGTCCGATTTGTACAAGGGAGAAGAGGAGGAATTCCTCCGCGTCAATCCACAGGGTGGATTTTCTATGTACAATCCTCTGAGCTGGGTAAGTCAACACTTTTTATGCCCATCCGTCCCATATTCCCACAGTTAAATATTTTACCTTGCGAGTTCAATGCAGGAGCTGCGTAAGGCTGTAAGGGAGATCAACAGCCCACCTCCACAACCAGAGGACCCTGAGCGGTCCCTTGACCCGGCCTTCAAAGAGGATCCGGACATATCTGTGGAGCTGATTGATAGGGTGTTTTACCAATTAAGCAGTGACGATGCCTTGGTGGCCATTATGGCCGATTACCCCGTGCTGCTCCCAACTTCGCAGGTGACTGAGACCAAAGTCCCAACATTTTGAAAAGGATTCGTCCTTGCGCACTTTGCTTACCATATACAAAACGGTGTTTCACAGGGAAGGCCCTTGGGACGCCATGCCGAGCCCGCGGCGACTAGCCAACAAGGGGCTCCGAAGCCGGGCAGGCTAAAAAGGAACGCGGTCCGGACTGAGACGCCGACGCAGAGGTATGATGTGCCGCCTTACTCCATGGTATTGTCTTGAAAGACATAATAACGCCCGTGCTTTCTAGGAAGAAGAACGCTCGCGGACTATATCCGGAGAGGTCGCCAATCACGCCTCAACCAGTCGGGCTCCAGGGCCGAACATGCAAGCGGAAGCGAACACGGGGCGCACGCCGGAGGCTCCTCCGACAGAGGATGCGGATAAAATGTCCGGCAAAAATTCCGAGGTGGAGAGCGCCATGAACCACAGGGGTCGCTGAGCCATTCACCGTGACGCTTGTTTCTCCCAAGAGGCATTTGATGCCTTCAACTCAGGAGATGCGTACCTCCATGCTGCTCAAAATGGTCTAGCCAGAGCCATGGACCAGTATGTAAAGGATATACGGGTGAGGAAATTTAATGATTATATATAGTAGTAGCCCCTGAGACTTGAAACAGTTAGAATAACTGATTTAAGGATCATTTGTTATGCAGGTTCTTACAGAAAAGAATACCCAATTGTCCCATGAGCTTGAATAGTGCAAAGCCCAACTGCAGGCCGCACTAGCCGCGGAAGAGGAGTCCAAGAAGACCCCCTCTGGTAATACATGTTTCAAATGATAGGTATCATGTAGAGTGCGGCATATATGCAAATCTGACAATAAAATTGTAGATGACGCCGGAGGAAATCCGGGTGAGCAACATCTCCTACGCCGGCTTGAGGCTGGCGAGAGCGTGCTTACGAGGGTTATGTAGGAGAAGAATAATCTCCAGGATGCCAACACCCAGCTGAGCGTGGAACTAAAGGATGTTCGTGCCCAACTGTCAGACTCCGTGAAGGAGAATCAGCGGCTTCAACGCGGCATTTTCAGTAAGTGCTTGAACGAACTTTTAAGAAGAGTTCGGCGAAGAAGTCGACTAACAGAGTTATGTCTGTAGGTATGCTAACGGGTCGTCCCGCGGAGGAAATGCCTGGGTCTGTGGGTGATCTTCTACCCAAGCTCTCACAACTGCACGAACGAGCTCGGTAGGTGATGCAAGGCATTGCCCAGGCCTTATGGCCATCCGTCTCCGTGCCCGAAGGCCTTGGAAAGCTTGCGGAGAAGCTGAAGGGAGCGCGGTGGCGCTTCTGATTGTGGATGATATCAGCCTGCCGTCAAGGTGCCAGGGAAGCCTGGGCCATGGTGAAGACGCGGTATACCAAGGCTGACCCAAACCACATGGCCGAGGTCGGACCTGTGGGGCTTGATGGGAAAGAGATCCCTGTTAGCCTAGTGTACGAGCAAGTAGAATTGGCCGCAAAGTATTCCCAATAGGATTGTAGGCTAGACAGCCTGTTGGATGGTATAGAAGAAGAATTTAGTCAGTCAAAGTGACTATGTAATTTGAAGTGACATGTGTAATGCCTTCTAGCCGGATTGTAGATCATTTGTCATGGCGGACCTTTTCGCTTCAACCTCTGGACCCGATAGTCCAGAGTGTATCCGAATACCCTCTCGGTTATGTAAGAACCGGGGCATGCGTGGAAACCAGGCGTAGGGGTCATTAGTGTTTGAACAGACAAGTGCCCAACTAGGTATGTTATATTACATGGTTAGTAAGAAACATCTTCCAGGGAGAATAGTTCTGTTAGAGGTTCCTTTCCCTGGGTATGCATGCCCTAAAGTGCATGTCCGGACTGCGAAAAGAGTCACAGAGAAAAACATCTGGGGGCACATATGGAAAATAAATAAGTGAAGAATCATCTTTTGTTCACCGACCGAATATTCCCTTAAGAACGCTATCTTTCGGCTTCACCCAGTCTAAGGTACACATCCCACTGACCCGACAGTAACAATCGCAGAGGTGCTCCCCTTATGCCCTAGCCTTATTAACGGGAACGTGGGGCATAAATACAAGAGCCAGGCAACCCAGCTTGGCCAAAACTTAAGTCATATCGGTGCATATAATGGCAAAGAAAAGGTACATGCGGAAGGATGACACATGTGCTGGGCATGAAGCCCGGATAAATAAGTAAGCTTGTGTGAAAGAAGCCCCCAGGTATAATTAGCGCGGCTAGTGCATCAATGGTGTGCAGGCAAGGCACAAGTTAGCCTTTGAAGGCGTCGGGAAAAATAAAAGAAGAAGGAGAGAAATGAAGGACAAATAATGTATAAAAAATGGACAGAGGAAGGAGACGAACTCAGAGTCCGGTGCTAGGCGTAGAATCTTCGGAGCCTTGCTGCGTTCCATGGGTTCGGCTCAAGTCGATTATCCGATGCATCCCGCAGACGGTACGCTCTGCCGGTCAGAACTTGGTTAATGATGAATGGACCCTCCCATTTGGGCTCGAGTTTAGTCTTTTTCTTCTCCGGCAGGCGTAGAACTAGTTCACCAACGTTATAAGTTTTGGCCCGTACTTTTCTGCTTTGGTATCTTCGAGCCTGTTGCTGATAGAATGTGGAACGGGCTTTTGCCACATCGCGCTCCTCCTACAGGGTGTCTAGATTGTCCTGCCGATCGAGCTTGGCTTCTCTTTCTTCGTACATGCGCACTCGAGGTGAGTCATGAATTATGTCGCAGGGCAGAACCGCCTCTGCGCCGTACACCATAAAAAAGGGGGTGTATCCGGTAGTACGATTCGGCGTGGTCCGCAGCCCCTAGAGTATGGAGTCGAGCTCCTCTACCCAGTGCGTGTTAGATTCCTTTAGGGACCGTACTAATCTGGGTTTGATGCCGCTCATGGTAAGACCATTTGCTCGCTCGACTTGACCATTAGTTTGTGGGTGATAGACGGAAGCATAATCGAGCTTAATGCCCATGTTTTTGCACCAGAGTTTACCTCATCGGCAGTGAAGTTCGTGCCGTTATCAGTGATGATGCTGTGGGGGATGCCATAACGGTGTACAACCCCGGATATGAAGTCTATCACCAATCCGGATCGGACGTTTTAACAGGTTTGGCTTCTATCCATTTGGTGAATTTATCCACCATGACCAGCAAGTATTTTTTCTTGTGGGTTCCTCCTTTAAGAGGTTCAACCATGTCAAGCCCCCAGACCGCAAAGGGCCAGGTAATGGGGATTGTGTGGAGAGCGGTGGGTGGCATATGGCTTTGATTTGCAAAGAGCTGACAACCAACGCAGCGTTGGACCAGGTCCTGTGCATCTGCCCGAGCCGTAGGCCAGTAAAAACCTGCATGGAAGGCCTTGCTTACAAGGGCCCGGGTTGTGGCGTGGTGGCCGCCGAGTCCGGCATGAATTTCTACCAGAAGCTTCCGCCCTTCCTCTTCGGAGATGCACCTTTGAAGGACTCCGGTGGTGCTTTTCTTATAAAGCTCTCCCTCATGGACCCTATAGGCTTTAGATCGCCGCACTATGCAGCGTTCCTCATTTTGGTCCTCGGGGAGTTTCTGCCTAGTTAAGTAGGCCAGGAATGGTTCTGTCCATGGGGCGATGATGGCCATTATTACGTGGGCTGAAGGTGTTATTTCGGGGGCAGAGCCTCCGATTATGTCAGAGTGCTCAGTATTGGGCGTTGTGGCCGGGTCCGGACTATTGTTACCGGTGTCTCCTTGCCATACCACGGATGGCTTAAACAACCTCTCCAAAAAGATATTAGGGGGGACCGCATCGCGTTTTGCACTGATGCGTGCGAGGACGTGTGCCGCCTGATTGTTTTCCCGAGCCACATGGTGGAATTTGAGCCCTTCGAATTGAGTTGACATTTTGAGGACGGCGTTGCGATAGGCCGCCATTTTTGGATCCTTGGCATCAAAGTCTCCATTTATTTGGGATATTGCGAGGTTCGAATCCCCCCGCACCTCCAGGCGTTGAATGCCCATGGATACTGCCATCCGGAGACTATGTAAAAGGGCCTCGTATTCGGCTACGTTGTTGGACTCTGTATACATTATCTGGAGTACGTATTGAACTATATCTCCGGTTGGGGACGTCAGAAAGACGCCAGCCCCCAGACAAGCCAGCATTTTGGAGCCGTCAAAGTGCATGATCTAGTTAGAATATGCGTCGTACTCTTTAGGGAGTTCGGCTTCCGTCCATTCGGCGACGAAGTCGGACAATACTTGCGACTTAATGGCTCGCCGCGGCTTGTAAGTTATGTCGAACGGGAGGAGCTCAATGGCCCATTTGGCAATCCGGCTAGTGGCGTCGCGCTTGTTTATAATATCATTAAGTGGTACTTCCGAGGCTATTGTTATTGAACACTCTTGAAAGTAGGGTCGCAGTTTCCTAGATGCCATGAATACCGCGTATGCTATCTTTTATGCGGATACCGTGACTTGCATGGAGTAAGGACGGTGGATACATAATGGACCGGCTTTTGCAGGGGGAATTTATGTCCGTCCGTTTCTCGTTCGACGACGAGCACTGCGCTCACAACTTGATGGGTTGCCGCAATGTATAACAACATTGGTTTGCCAATGTTTGGCGCTGCCAGGATTGGGTTGGTCGCAAGTATGGTCTTTATTTCTTCCAATCCGGCTGTGGCGGCATCCGTCCACTCGAAGTATTCGGTGCGCCGTAGGAGGCGGTAAAGGGGTAATGCCTTTTCTCCCAGGCGGGAGATAAAGCGGCTTAGAGCCGCCACACTTCCGGTTAATTTCTGGATTTGTTTGAGGTCCGTTGGGATATCCAACTGTGACAGAGCTCGGATCTTGGCCGGATTTGCTTCGATTCCTCTGTTGGATACAATGAAGCCTAGGAGCTTTCCGGCTGGCACACCGAAAACGCATTTTTCCGGGTTGAGCTTGATGTCGTATGTTCGGAGGTTGTCGAATGTGAGCCTCAAGTCGTCTATTAGAGAGTCGACGTGTTTGTTCTTGACAACCACATCATCTACGTATGCCTCCACTGTTTTGCCGATCTGGCTCGCCAGACATGTCTGAATCATGCGCTGATATGTTGCGCCAGCGTTTTTGAGCCCAAAAGGCATTGTGTTGAAGCAGAAGGGGCCATATGGTGTGATGAATGCTGTTGCGGCTTGGTCGGGCTCTGCCATCTTAATTTGTTGGTAGTCGGAGTATGCGTCGAGGAAACACAATGAGTCGTGTCCTGCGGTAGCATCGATAATTTGATCGATGCGGGGGAGGGGGAAGGGATCCTTTGGGCAAGCCTTGTTGAGGTCCTTGAAATCGACGCACATGCGCCAGGATTTATCCTTCTTTGGTACCATCACCAGGTTTGCTAGCCAGTCCGGGTGTTTTATTTCTCTAATGAATCCGGCCTCCAATAACTTGGCTAGTTCCTCTCCCATAGCTTGTCTCTTAGGTTCAGAGAAACACCGAAGAGCCTGCTTGACAGGCTTGAATCCTTTTAGAATATTGAGGCTATGCTCGGGCAGCCTGCGTGGGATTCCTGACATATCTGAAGGATGCCAGGCAAAATGTCCCAGTTCTCGCGCAGGAACTCTCGTAGTGCAGCGTCTACGGCAGGGTTTAATTGTGCCTCGATGGAGGCTGTTTTTGTAGGGTCCGTTGGATGGATTTGGAATTTGACTATTTCATCCGCTGGTTTAAAGAAGGTGGACTTGGATCTCTTATCGAGTATCACATCGTCTCTGTTCAACGTGGAGCGCAGCGCAGTCAGTTCCTCGGCCGCTAGGGCTTCGGATAATGCCACGAGGGCCAGTGCGGCTGTCTTGTTTTCGGTGCGGAGTGCTGTGTCTGGATCACTAGCAAGAGTGATGATTCCGTTGGGCACGGGCATTTTGAGCTTCATGTACCCGTAATGGGGTATGACTTGAAAGATCGTAAACGCCTCCCGCCCTAAAAGGGCGTGGTATCCGCTGCTGAACGGAGCCACTTGGAACGTAATCTCTTTAGACCTGTAGTTCTCCGGCGTGCCGAACACCACATCTAGTGTGATTTTGCCCGTACAGCGCGCTTCCCGACTAGGGATTATTCCTCTAAAGGTTGTGCTGCTTCGCTTGATGCGGTTCCAGTCTATTTACATTTTTTGAAGGGTTTCCTCATAGATGAGGTTTAATCCGCTGCCGCCGTCCATGAGCACCTTGGTGAGTCGAAAGCCGTCCACAATTGCACTGAGGACCAATGCGGCTGGTGCTCGGGCTGTTCAGAATTTAGGTTCGTCACTGGCATTGAAAGTAATAGCCATGTCACTCCATGGATTTATTGTTGCCACGTGGTCGATTTTGTCAAGGCTGCGAGTGTTCGCTTTCGCCTATTATTTGATGTGAAGGTCTCAAAGACTGTTAATACTGTAGCGCTATCCCTGGGATGGTGCTCTATGGCTTCTGGGATGAGAAGGTTCTCGCCACTTTTGGCTACCTGCCGGAGTATCCAACATGCTCTAAGGCTATGTGTTGGTATGGCGCCCTCTGTACTATGAATTTTGCAGGGTCCGTTGAGCCATCCCTCCTGTACGGTTCCATGCCCTGTAGAGGGTTTTTGCTTTTTGGTAGTCAACCCGGGTGTCTTTTGATAATGGACCCTTTTATTTCGGACTGGGTTCGTATTTAGGGCCGGATTGTCCCAAAATTTTATTTCGGTTTTCCAGACACTTTCCATCTCACAGTACTTTCGTACTATGGACGCCAAGTCGGCAAAGCGTGTAATTTCACGGCGACTTATGGCGTTAAGGATTCCCTTGTCCGTGCAATTATTGCAAAAGAATGAGATTGCGTCTTCCTCGCGACAGTCCTGAACCTTGTTCATTACAAGGAGGAATCTGGCCCAATAGTGATGTACTGTTTCCTGGGGCTCTTGCCTGATTTGGGAAAGATCGCTTATGTTTGGGTGGGTGGGTGGAATTGAGTCTGAAACCTCACCCGATCTGAGGCCCAAGGGCCGAGGAGTTTCCAATCTTGAAAGTTCGGGTTCTGGGATGTTGCCCGATAAGTCAGGAAGCTGCCTGACTCTAGGTTCAGGGCATGGGTGGTATCCTCCCGTAAACGGGTATCCGGCTCCGAGGGCTCAGGAATCAGGACGTATCTAGTCCTCAAGATAGAGGAAAGGTCGCCGCATTGTTCCTCCACCACCGCAACGTGATGGGTGACCGGGGGAGAGTTAATCTCAATCTGATCGGGTTTAAGCCCAATCTGATCATAGTCCATAGCGACTCCCAGGACGGCGATGCGATCCAAGAGCTCGTTCAGGGAGGAGAGCTCCATTGGACCAAACTACTCGGCGAGTTCTGAGTTGACGTGGAGACTCCTTTTGATGACCCGAGAAGTCATCGTCGGCGTAGTAGCCGAACAGGCGGTCATGATGAAACCACCAAGCCGGAGAGTTTGGCTGACAGCCAAAGCACCCTTAGCGGTAGTGCCGTCTTTAAAGACGAGATGAGACATCCTTCCTTATGGTGACGGCACAGTGGAACTCTCAATGAAAGCACCAATGTCGGTGTCCAAACCAGCGGATCTCGGGTAGGGGGTCCCGAACTATGTGTCTAGGCGGATGGTAACAGGAGACAAGGGACACGATGTTTTTACCCAGGTTTGGGCCCTCTCGATGGAGGTAAAACCCTACTCCTGCTTGATAAATATTGATGATATGGGTAGCACAAGAGTTGATCTACCACGAGATCAGAGAGGCTAAACCCTAGAAGCTAGCCTATGGTATGATTGTTGTTGTTGTCCTACGGACTAAACCCTCCGGTTTATATAGACACGGAGGGGGCTAGGGTTACACAGAGTCGGTTACAAGGAAGGAGATCTACATATCCGTATTGCCAAGCTTGCCTTCCACGCCAAGGAGAGTCCCATCCGGACACGGGACGAAGTCTTCAATCTTGTATCTTCATAGACCAACAGTGCGACCAAAGGTCATAGTCCGACTGTCCGGATACCCTCTAATCCAGGACTCCCTCAGCGATGAATCCTTCTCTCTAATTTTTTTCTCCCTGAATGTGAATATATAGAGTTGAGGTCGGTGGAGCTCCAGGGGGCCCACGAGGTAGGGGGCGCGCCTCCCACCCTCGTGGACAGGGTGTGGGCCCCCTGGCCTTGATTCTTTCGCCAATATTTTTTTATTTCCAAAAATAATCTCCGTGAAGTTTCAGGTCATTCTGAGAACTTTTGTTTCTGAGTTTCTGGGGGTTTGTGTATTTATAGGAATTTTTGGCGTCGGTCTCCCGTCAGGGGGGTCTCCGAGTCATCCATGAGGCAGGGGGCGCGCCCAGAGGGTAGGGCTCACCATCCACCCTCGTGGACGACTCGGGACTCTTCTGGCCCAACTATTTTACTCCGGGGGCTTCTTTTGGTCCATAAAAAAATCATCAAAAATTAGCACGTCAATTGGACTCCGTTTCGTATTCCTTTTCTGTAGAACTCAAAAACAAGGAAAAAAACTGGCACTGGGCTCTAGGTTAATAGGTTAGTCCCAAAAATCATATAAAATAGCATATAAATGCATATAAAACATCCTAGATGGATTATATAATAGCATGGAACAATAAAAAATTATAGATACGTTGGAGACGTATCAAGCATCCCCAAGCTTAATTCCTGCTCGTCCTCGAGTAGGTAAATGATAAAAATAGAATTTTTGATGTGGAATGCTACCTAACATATTTATCAACGTAATTTTCTTTATTGTGGCATGAATGTTCAGATCTGAAAGATTGAAGAAAAAAGTTTAATATTCACATAAAAATAATAATACTTCAAGCATACTAACAAGGTAATCATGTCTTCTCAAAATAACATGGCCAAGGAAAGTTCATCCCTACAAAATCATATAGTTTGGCTATGATCCATCTTCGTCACACAAAATGTTCAATTCATGCACAACCCCGATGACAAGCCGATCAATTGTTTCATACTTTAGTATTTTCAAACTTTTTCAACTTTCACGCAATACATGAGCGTGAGCCATGGACATAGCACTATAGATGGAATAGAATGGTGGTTATGGAGAAGACAAAAAAGAGGAAGATGGTCTCATATCAACTAGGCGTATTAATGGGCTATGGAGATGCCCATCAATAGATATCAATGTGAGTGAGTAGGGATTGCCATGCAACGGATGCACTAGAGCTATAAATGTATGAAAGCTCAACAAAAGAAACTAAGTGGGTGTGCATCCAACTTGCTTGCTCACGAAGACCTAGAGCATTTGAGGAAGCCCATTGTTGGAATATACAAGCCAAGTTCTATAATGAAAAATTCCCACTAGTATATCAAAGTGATATAATAAGAGACTCTCTATCTTTAAGATCATGGTGCTACTTTGAAGCACAAGTGGGCTCCCGGCTACAAGACATTTCGACACAACCAAGTACAATCAGGGCCCGACTACGGAGCCAAAATAAAAGAAGAAACCCCAAAAGCGACAAAGGTCCACGATCGACCCCAACTGGGCTCCACTACTGATCGACTAGAACGAAACAACATAAAGGACAAGATCTTCATCGGACTCCTCCTTGAGCTCGGGTGTGCCACCTGCATGGTCTCATCGGCACCTGCAAACTGGTTTTGGAAGTATCTGGTGAGTCACGGGGACTCAGCAATCTCACACCCGCGAGATCAAGACTATTTAAGCTTATAGGTAGGGTAAAAGGTAAGAGATGGAGCTACAGCAAGCGACTAGCATATATGGTGGCTAACATACGCAAATGAGAGCGAGAAGAGAAGGCAAAGCACGGTCGAACAACTATGATCAATAAGTGATCCTGAACTACTTACTTCAAACATAACTCCAACAACCGTGTTCACTTCCCGGACCCCGCCGAGAAGAGACCATCACGGTTACACACGCGGTTGGTGTATTTTAATTAAGATCAACTTCGGGTTTTCTACAACAGGACATTAACAAATTCCCATCTGCCCATAACCGCGGGCACGGCTTTCGAAAGTTCAAACCCTGCAGGGGTGTCCCAACTTAGCCCATGATAAGCTCTCGCGATCAACGAGGGATATTCCTTCTCCCCGGGAAGACCCGATCAGTCTCGGAATCCCGGCTACAAGACATTTCGACAGTAATAAAACAAGTCCAGCAAAACCGCCCGATGCGCCGACATCCTGATAGGAGCTGCACATATCTCGATCTCAGGGCAACACCGGATGAACACTACGTACGGCAACCGACGATACCCCAAGTTGCCTAGGGGTGGCACCGCAAGTGGCTCTGGTTTGGACCAACACTTAGACAAGCATTGGCCCGGGGGGGCTGAATAAAGATGACCCTTGGGTTAATTACTCCCAAGGGAAAAGTAGGTGGTGGTGAGGCAAATGGTAAAACCAAAGTTGGGCCTTGCTGGAAAAGTCTTATTCAAAGCGAACTGTCAAGGGGGTCCCATAAATCACCCGACCGCGTTAGGGACGCAAAATCCGGGAACATAACACCGATATGACGGAAACTAGGGCGGCAAGAGTGGAACAAAACACCAGGCATAAGGCCGAGCCTTCCACCCTTTACCAAGTATATAGATGCATTAATTAAATAAGATATAATGTGATATCCCAACAAGTAAACATGTTCCAACAAGGAACAACAAGTCCATGTTCCAACAAGGAACAAACTTCATCTTCACCTGCAACTAACAACACTATAAGAGGGGCTGAGCAAAGCGGTAACATAGCCAAACAACGGTTTGCTAGGACAAGGTGGGTTAGAGGCTTGGTTTAACAATATGGGAGGCATGACAAGCAAGTGGTGGGTATCGCAGCATAGGCATAGCAAAAGAGCGAGCAACTAGCCAGCAAAGATAGAAGTGATTTCGAGGGTATGGTCATCTTGCCTGAGATCCCGCAAGGAAGAAGAACGAGTCCAAGAAGAAGACAAACGGACGGAGTCGAACGAATCCTCACAACTCCGGAACGAAACCGAAGCTAACGAGAGAAGCAACCCGGAAAGAAACAAGCAACATAGTAAACAACCATCACATAACCATGGCATGATGCACAATTAAGGATGATGCATGTCCGGTTTAAATGAGGCATGGCATGGCAAAGTGCAACAAACAACACTACAAGTTAAGTGGAGCTCAATATGCAACGAATTGCATAATGACAAAACACCACATCAAATATTTAGTTCGATCTTGTTTATGTACCCAACAATATTAAATGTTGATTAACATGGCAAGGGGTGAAACACAACAAAACTACCTATCTAGACAAGTTTAAATGAGGCCGGAACAACAAACAACAAGTCCGGAAGATCCTCATGTGCACATTTCAAATTTGGTACTGTTCTGCCTAAAACATATTTTAATATTGTTAAACAGGAAAATAAAGTGCAACATGTTAATCTATGCATTTTTCTACCCCATTTACATATAAAGTTTATTAAATTCCGAGTTACGGTTATTAAGTTATGAAATAAATCATTTTAACATGGCATTTAGCAAAATAAATGCAAACAACAATTTTAAGCATTTTAAATGTTGTTATCGTGATGCGGATGACAATTTCAAGTTTTATGTAATTATGATGAAAATGTTGACAAGAGCATTATGAAGCATTTGTCATCGTGGCGGAAAGAAAGTGTGCCACGGCAACGAATCCGAAAATGGTGCCACGGCAACGAATCCGAAAATGGTGCCACGGCAACATAACGGTTCCGGTACCCATGAAGATATCGGTGCAAAAGGAAGCGTGACGGAAGCGAGTTGAGCATGATGGTGGGGTGATCCCGGATACCGGGTTCCCACGGGACGATGGCATGGCAACGAGTGACAATTCAGACACGGTGAAAACACGGGCATATCATATAACACACGCATTCGGTCCACGGCGGTCGTCTCGGGGTTATACCTTTCGAAACGTGCGTTATCGGAGGGGAACAAGTTCGGCGGTAGTGGAAGTAGTCGTGCACGGGTCGGCGTAGTGAAATAGTGGTTCACGCGACGGTAGTCGAACTTGACGGTTCCGTTACACGGGTCTTCAGCGACGATCGTCGTACATGGTTCGGAGGCGTTCGAGTCATCGGTAGCGGTACTTGATGAATTCCGGAACGGACTTGGCGTCTTCGTGCGTAGGGGTGCTTGGCGTTTCCGGAGACGACGGTAGAGGTACACGGTGTCGGGGTACTTGTCGCATCACCGGGTGTAGTCGTACACGTTCGAAGCGGAACTTGGCGTATCCATGTACTTGGCGTTCCGGTGTAGTAGTCGTTCTCGGGATCGGGGTCCTCGTGCACTTGACAACTCTGGCAGAGGAACTTGGCACCCACGGTTGTTGTGTCCATGGACTGGACGTCAACGGCGCCAGGCAGAGGCGGTATGCGTGCTGTGACGAAGTCAGGAAGCCACACGAGGATAGCAGCGGCAGGGAACTTGGCGCGGCCGTGTCTTCACCTTGCAGACGAGGTCGAGGCAGACATGGTGAGGAGGTAGAGGCGGCACCGGACGCGACCGCGGGATGGCGAGGTGGTCGCGGGGGTTCCGGACGGCGCGGAGAAGGCAGGGCCTCGGGTGCTCTGGGCTGAAGGAGCTCGGCGAGGGCTCGGCCATCCATGCGGCGGCGGCTCGGGAGCACGGGAAAGGAGCTGTGCCGAGAGGCAGCGCTCGGTGGTGTGGCCGACGTCGAGGACGAGGCGGAGAAAGGAGCTTGGGGAGGCGACGCCATGGAGGAGAGAGATCCGGCGGGGGTGCGAGGGAGCCGGGCGGCGGCCTGCTGGATCCGGCGGAGGTGCTTGAGCAGGGGCGCACGCGGAGGAGAGGAAGGAGCAGTCCCGCTCCTCTCTCCTCTCTGCGGGAGGCGACACAAGCGAGGGAGAGGGAGAGATCGAGAGGGAGTGGCGGCGGTGTGCGGGGACGAGAGGGAGAGAGCGAGGGGATCGGGCAGGGGGGTTTTCGGGTTAGGGTTAGGTGAGCTAGGTGGGCCTGCGCGGGAGCAAATGGGCCTGCTGGCGCGCGGGGCTAGCTGGGCCAGCCTGGGAGGCCGAGGCCCAGGTAGGTGGCTGCTGGTGGGTTGTACTGCTGCTGCTGCTTTCTTTTCTTTTCCATTTCTTCAGGCAGAAATACAAAAAGGAAAGAGTAGGGGGAAAAGAAGAGGAGCTAGAGAAATATAAAAATATTCTCATGATCCTGAGCATGCTCACTATTTAATAAAAATAGTTTGGAGATTTATAAAGGAAGTAAAATAATTCAAGTTTGAATTAAATTCGAACTTGAACCATTTTAAACCCTAACCAAAACTATTCCGATTGGGATGAAGTTTGGCAGAGAGGCTAGGTACATGGTGTTAGAATTTTGGGTAAAAGATGAGTATTTTTGGTGGAGGCAAAATGGCACTGCAAGAATGGAAGAAAAGGAAAGGAAGGAGAAGGGAAGGAGCAAAGGTTTGAAGAGGTGACAAGGGTACGCACAAGATGCTCATGGAAACAACATGAATGACAAAATGCAACATGGCAAGCACGAAGCTATACTTGATATGACCAAGATGCAACATAAGATGGCATGATGACATGATGCAATGCAAAATAAAAATAAAAGAGCAAGCACAAAAGAAACACAAGGAGATCACGAAAAAAAATGGAAGTCTTCTGAAGCGTCGGTCTCGGGGCGTTACATACTTTGAAGCACAAGTGTGGAAAAAGGATAGTAGCATTGTCTCTTCTTTATATATTTTTATTTGCCCTTTCTTTTTTTATTTGGCCTTTCTCTTTTCTTTTATTTTTTTGGCATTTCTTTTTTTATTTGGCCTTTCTCTTTTTTTTCTTTTTTTTCGGGGCAATGCTCTAATAATGATGATCATCACACTTCTATTTATTTACAACTCAAAGATTACAACTCGATACTAGAACA
This sequence comes from Aegilops umbellulata, assembly GCA_032464435.1. Taxonomy (NCBI): domain Eukaryota; kingdom Viridiplantae; phylum Streptophyta; class Magnoliopsida; order Poales; family Poaceae; genus Aegilops; species Aegilops umbellulata. The sequence goes on from CP136057.1 coordinate 72,714,496, forward strand.
AAGCATGACTCTATATGAATGCCTCCGGCGGTGTACCAGGATGGGCAATGAATCAGGAGTGACATGTATGAAAAAGTATTAATGGTAGCTTTGCCACAAATACGATGTCAACTACATTATCATGCAAGGCAATATGACAATGATGGAGCGTGTCATAATAAACGGAATTGTGGAAAGTTGCATGGCAATATATCTCGGAATGGCTATGGAAATGCCACAATAGGTAGGTATGGTGGCTGTTTTGAGGAAGTTAAATGGTGGGTTTATGGTACCGGCGAAAGTTGTGCGGTACTAGAGAGGCTAGCAATGGTGGAAGGGTGAGAGTGCGTATAATCCATGGAATCAACATTAGTCATAAAGAACTCACATACTTATTGCAAAAATCTACAAGTCATCAAAACCAAGCAGTACGCGCATGCTCCTAGGGGAATAGATTGGTAGGAAAATACCATCGCTCGTCCCCGACCGCCACTCATAAGGAAGACAATCAAAGAAACACCTCATGCTTCAAATTTGTTACACAACGGTTACCATACGTGCATGCTACGGGGCTTGCAAACCTCAACACAAGTATTTCTCAAATTCAAAATTAATCTACTAGCATGACTCTAATATCACCATCCTCATGTCTCAAAACAATCATCAAACTTCAAACTTCTCATAGTATTCAACGCACTTTATATGGAAGTTTTTATTATATCCCTCTTGGATGCCTGTCATATTAGGACTAAATTTATAACCAAAGCAAATTACCATGATGTTTAAGACTCTCAAAATAATATAAGTGAAGCATGAGAGTTCATCTATTTCTTTAAAATAAAATCACCGCCGTGCTCTAAAAATATATAGGTGAAGCACTATAGAAAATGACAAACTACTCCGAAAGATATAAATGAAGAGCAATGAGTAGTTGAATAATTATGTAACTATGTGAAGACTCTCTAACATTTAAGAATTTTAGATCTTGGTATTTTATTCAAACAGAAAGCAAAACAAAATAAAATAATATGACGCTCCAAGCAAAACACATATCATGTGGTGAATAAAAATATAGCTCCAAGTAAAGTTACCGATGAACGAAGACGAAAGAGGGGATGTCCTTGAATATTACCTTGGGGTGCCTTGGGCATGCCCAAGCTTAGGCTCTTCTCACTCCTTATTCCATTTTCCATTGAATCTTTACCCAAAACTTGAAAACTTCACAACACAAAACTCAACAGAAAACTCGTAAGCTCCGTTAGTATAAGGAAATAAAATCACCAATTTTGGTACTGTTGTGAACTCATTCTTTATTTATATTGGTGTAATATCTACTGTATTCCAACTTATCTATGGTTCATATCCTCCGATACTACTCATAGATTCATCAAAATAAGCAAGCAACACACGATAAACAGAATCTGTCAAAAACAGAATAGTGTGTAGCAATCTGATTTGTTCGAATACTTCTGGAACTCCAAAAATTCTGAAATAAATTGGTGGACGTGAGGAATTTGTCTATTAATCTTCTGCAAAAGAATCAACTTAAAAGTAGTCTTCTGTAAAAATGACAGCTAATCTCGTGAGTGCAAAGTTTCTATTTTTTATAGCAAGATCGCAAAGACTTCACCCAAGTCTTCCCAAAGGTTCTACTTGGAACAAACACTAATTAAAACATAAAACCACATCTAACCAGAGGCTAGATAGATTATTTATTACTAAACAGGAGCAAAAGGCAAAGAACAAAAATAAAATTGGGTTGCCTCCCAACAAGTGCTAACGTTTAACGCCCCTAGCTAGGTGTCGTGGAATTGTCACGGCAGATGTCCTAGTGAAAGGACTTAGTCGTGGAGCCATCGCAACTAGGAAGCAAGAAGGGGTTAATCGGGACAAAGGACACGAGATTTATACTGGTTCGGCCCCTTGCGGTGAAGGTAAAAGCCTACGATCCAGTTTCAGTGGGATTATGTATGTCTCGATAACCAGGGAGCGAATCCGCTTGACCTAGCTCTTGATTTGATGTCACTTGCCCTAAGATGTCGCTGGATCATCCCCTTATATACACGGGTTGATGCCCTGCGGCCTACAGAGTCCCGGCTGGCTCATATACAATGTCCGGCTTGGTGACTAGTTAATCTTGCCTTATAATACAATTCATACTATTACGTCGGTTTATCACTACGGGCCTTAAGTCGCCTGTTGTCTTTGGGCCCTTAACTGAACTGCCATCTTCAAACTCGGTCTTGGGCTTCGAGAGTCTTTGCAGGTATACCCGGCCCCTCCTGGGCGGGTCATACCTGACAGTTATATCCCCAACATTAGGCCCCAGATTGATTTGAACTGGTTCATGTCAATCTTCCATACTTAAGCAAAATCTTCTGCTCTTCTCTTGCATAAAATTTTTGTAACCCGCCATGATGTCATACTTTGGATTTATGGTGACTCGCCATGACGTCATCTTCCATTAATGCATGCTTTGTCCAACGTATCTCAACAGATCGTTATCGTAATGACCATCCCGGGAATCGAGGCATCTCTGTAGTTGGATAATTACGTTTTTGGCCTCCTCGTTTCTCGCGCTCACTTACCAGTCTTCCCTTATAAATAGGCACGACCAGGTCTTTCCTCATTCTCCCCTTTCCTCGTCTTCTTCCTCTCGCAACCCTACTGCCACTCAAGCTCCGCCACCGCCGCAGAGCACCTCGTCTTCCTCGACCTCGTCCGCTGCATCCACCTGAATCAGTCCAGAGAACGGCGGCGACCCTCCGCGGTAGATCTGCAGTTGTAAGTCTTCGCCTTCCCGCTCCTCATATCCACATTAGGGTTTTCAAGTTCCTCTGTGTTCTTCATAGGTTATCGCAGTTTCTTCGTAGTTCCTCCGCCGCATCCTCTTCTGAGCCAAAAAATAATATATAACTCATGCGGTAGTTGTTTTGCGTCCATTTTTTATCATAGCAGATCCCTTTTTCTTGTATAGAGGCCTCATTATAACTCACGAACTCAACTGTACTAGATTTTTAGGTCTAGAATATTTTCTTTTCTGAACAACCATTTGATCCAAAATAATAGCTGCAACCTGTGAAACTTGTTTGTGCAACACTTAGGCAAAAAAATGTATTTGTTAGATCCACCTAGCCATAACGACTCTTATCACCGGTTTAAAAAAGGCAATGCTCAATCAATAATCCTGACCACCCATGGCAGTTTAAATAACTTAACTGCTTATGACTTTGACGGCGGTTTAAATAACCTGACATAATAAGCCATATACCATTAGGCCCCTTTGTAAGCCGCCAATTTGAATATGTATTGTAATACTTGTTCTCCGGCTTAAGTTTAAACCGGAAATTTCACTCTTTATTAGGCTTCCATCTTCACAATGCCGCCCAAAGCACCCAAAGCACCCGTTACATGCAATTGGGTCAAATCCATCGTCACAGAAAACTCACTTGCTGATTTTGTGAAAACTGGCTATCTGCCAAAGAAGGAAATCATGTCCTACCATGCTCCTGATCCAACAGAGGAAAAACCTCAACCGAAAGAAGGGGAAGTCATCGTCTTTACTGATCACATAAAGGGTTTTTTCCACCCAGCTCAAAGTTTTTTAGAGACGTCCTGCACTTTTTTGACCTTCGACCTCAAGACATTGGACCCATTGGACCCAACTCTGTGTCGGTGTACTAAAGTAGGGGTACCTTAGTATCCCGAACTTGTGCACGGGCAGTCGTAGCACCCCGCGGCAAGGCTTGCCAGGCGATCGCCAAGACCCTCCGTGGCCCCTCTTTTTGGGCCATCCAAGAACAAAGTATTTGAGCCAAGGCCCCGGCAGGAGGAGCCTGCCGGGAAGGCCACCCGAAGAGAGCATGGCCCCGGCAAGAGGAGCTTGCCGGGACGACCGCTCGAAGCACAAGACCCCGGCAAGAGGAGCTTGCCGGGAAGGCCAACCATGGCACAACAAGGACCTCGCCACGGCGCGTCCCGCGCTCCGGCAAGGCCCGGCGAGCGACAAGCTCCCGGGCACGACAAGGCATCCACCGCGGCAAGGCGTTTGCCGCGGCAAGTTACCACCCCGTGCCTGCGCTCCAGCTCACCCACCAACGTGTCGCTCTGGGGGCATTCCAGGCGCACGTGGCGGGAGGCTGTGCAGCCAGGGGCATGCGGTGGCGAAGCGAAGCTGACAGAGTAGCCATCGTGGCAAATGGTGGCGCTCCTGACGGTCCACTTCCCTGCACCGTCTGGGCGACGCGGACGGGCATTTAATGCCCTTGTCCCCCGCCGTCAGAGTTAGGTATGATAGCACTGTACAGCCACTGTGCAGGCAGCTGTACCCACTACAGCATTCTCCCATTTTTGCCCCCACCTGCGCTGCCACCTATGGGTAACCCCTTGAGCATATAAAAGGAGGCCCCATGCGCACGTAGGAAGAGGAGGACACCCATCGCCACGCCCAGTCTCGCCAGCGGCTCGTGTGTACTGTAGCACAGCGCGCTCCCGAGCAAGAACACAATACAATCCACAAAGCAACAGTAGGGTTTTACGCATCCTTGCGGCCCGAAGCTGGGTAAAATACCTTGTGTGCACCGCCTCGATCCGCTATTTGTGCAACCTCCGCCCCCCGCCGAACCAGTAAGGGGCTCGGTCCCCATAGGTGTTCGAGGAAGCCGATTCCCCCCGACATCTTTGGCGCGCCAGGTAGGGGGCGTCGAAGTTGTGCGAACCTGATCCGATGCCTGCACCAGCTAGATCTCCGTCATCTTCGTCGACATGCCACCGAAGAAGAAGGCTCCGGAGGTGGCTGGTCCGCCCGCGTCGAACCCGCCCCCCCTGGAACAAGCGGGTGGTGGGGACGGCACCGGCGACGGAACGGGCGCCACCGAGCCAGCTCATGGCGCCACGGCATCCGAACATATGCCGACACCTCTTGGCGCAGGTAAGCCCTGGTATGACCAGGCAGCCTCTCGCCCCATCCCGTGGAGCGGGGACAGTTAGCCCCACAGATCTCGCATGCGGGCCACCTCGAGTGTTCGCTCACGCTGAGCTCGAGCGAGAGCAGCTGCGTCGAGATGATGCGCTGCTCCTCGAGGAGGACCGTCTTCAGGCCGCTGTGCGAGCTACTCGCTACCAGCAAGCTTTGCGCCGCTTTTATAGCCGCCAAGATTAGTGCCAGAAGTTTCGAGAAAGTGGGAAGGCCCTTGCCGGGTGAAACGACTCGATAGGCCTGGCGCTGTCCGCCTTGAGACCGAAGATACCACTCCGGTGAGCAACTCCTGGAACGTTGGGAATCTTCGTAAGTTTCGCCCGTAAGGCACGGTTGTCGGACCCCGTCTGGCAACCACCCCTCTGTACAAAGTCTTGCCGCTGTTGCTTGTGATCCTTTGTACAGAGCCAGGCGCAGACCCTGTGCGCAGATTGAGTTCTTGTGCTCCGCGCACCTTGTCGATCTCATGCTCTTCATTCTTTGCATGCATTATATGACACTCTGTGCAGCACTGACCCCCGGTAAGCGACGGCGAGCCCCATGCTTCGCCTTACCAAAAAGGGACCTTGCCGGCCAGCGAGCCACGGAAAAGCTAAGTTGCCAAAGTTTGAGCAATTGAGTTTTTAAAATTTTGAGGTTATCTTCCTCGAACGATCGTACTTTGTATGGAAAACCTGTGCGCGGAGGGACCGGCTCGTGGCTAGTTGCGCCCTTACTTCGTTTCGAGTCCGCTCAACGACTTAAGTGTGCTACAACCAGAGTGGCATCCTTATTTTGTTTCGAGCTCGCTGGGCAGCTTAAGTGTGCTGCGACTTCAGTCGCAACACTTACTTTGCTTTGAGCCTGCTCAACAATTTAGGTGAGCTGCAGCTAGCTGCGGCAAGGTTTCTTGCCGGTAGTGGCGCCGCTGGCGGGCTGCTGATGTCCCGCACTCAGAGCCTGCGGTAAGGCGGAGGCCTACGCCGACAAGTCCCCAAAAGCGTAGGGCAAAAACATACAGAGCACGGAGTCAAGTAGAGGAAATAACAATGCAGTCACTACCTAAGATAGAGTTATATTACAAAGATAAGCTTGTCGCACCCCTAACGAATCGCTTTCGTCACTTGGCCGGCAGCGACAAGAAAAGAAAAAAGGGAGGCGGCCTAATCCACGCGGTCGCCCTCGATCCTCTTGATCCCGGCCACCTTCTCCACGATGGGCGCGACGAGGGCCCTGATCTCCTCGAGGTCAGCGTCCGCCGGCAAGGATTTGAGGACGTTGGTGAGGCTGATGCCGGGGTTGCGGAAGGCGATCTTCACCAACACTTTCTCGAGGGCTCCGGCGATGGCGTCGCGCGTCTCGCCGGCCAGCTGCTCTGGGATCGCGTTCCGGAGATGCTGAAGGGCCGCCACCACACCTTTGAAGAACGAAGTGAGCTTGGCGCTGGGTGGGATGTTTTCACCAGAGGGATACTCGTGGCCCTCCATCCCCAGCAGCGTCAGCTCCTTGTCGATGGAGGCGGCGATGTCCACGAGGCCCTCAGTCCATTGCTCCACCGTCGCCCTGAATTCGTTCTGGGTGACCGCGGCGCTCTCCAACAACGCCTCGTTGTCCGCGACCTCCTTCCGCAAGGCCACCTCTTGCTCCTTGGCGCTGTCCAGCGCCTTGGACAAGTTGTCCAGCTTCAGCTCGAGATCGGCGTTGGAGTCCTTGGCGGCGTCGAGCTCCTTGATCTTCTCGGCAAAGCGGCCCTGCAGCTCACCAAGGGTGTGGGCACCCTTCTCGCACTCCTGCTTGAGCGCGGCGAGCTCCTCGCCGCTCGCCTTGAGGTCGGTGTCGAGCTGCGCCACCCTCGCCTCCAGTGCCTCCTTGGCGGTCTCGGCGGCTGCGGCAGCATCTCGCGCCTCCTTGAGAGCTCCGCCGAGCGCTTGCTCGCGTGCGGCGACGTCCTCCTCATGGCTGGCGAGGCTGGCTTTCTGCTGCGCCAGCTCGCCCTCCCGCGCGGCTAGCCCCGCGGCGGCAAGCCTTTGCTGCTCTTCGGCTTCCGCCTTCTCGAGGATGAAGGCCGTCCGCGCCTCGTCGAGCTGCCTTCGCTCCTCCGCCAAGGATCGGAGGGCCTCCTGGTTGAGCTCTCGGAGCTCCCCGGCACGCTTCTCCATGTCCGCTCCCGCCTTCGCGACAAGCGCTTCCCGGCGTCCCACCTGGGCTTGTCGGGCGCGGTAGAGCGACACCAGCTTCCGGAGCAGCCGCTCCACCTCGGGCTCGCCGCCGCTGCTGCTTGGCGCGTCGACCAGTGTCAGCCCGACGGAGGCGAGCACCTCTCCATCCAAGGCCTCCCCCTCGACCGGCGCCCTGGAAGTCGACTCCTAGGGGAGCTTGATGAAGATATCGTCGCCGGCCTTCAGGTATGCGCCTGACGGGGGCTCCTCGGAGCCCGACGCCGCTGTGGAGGCAGGGTCGGCGGTCGGCGCAGCGCCTGGCGCTCCTGTGGCCTCAGGGCCATCAGTACGATCGCCGGCCCCCTCGCCCGCGGCTGCTGCGGCAGCCTTGGCGGCCTCTTCGCCGGCCGGATCTTCAGCACCATCCGTCTCTCCGGCGGCGGCCACGTCGTCAGTATGGCCGCACGCGTCCTCCTCGACGACGACCTCGGCCTCCATCGGGTCCGTGGCGGGCGGGTCTGAAGGCCGAAAGAGGGGGAGAAGTCAAGCAACTATCCAAAGAAGAAGAACTTCAGGGGAGTTTCGAGGCGAGAAGGTTACCTGGGCCAGGGTCTGCGGTCACGGTCTCCGTCGCCGAGGGGCCGCCGGCGCCGTCTCTCGCCGGAGACTGCTCCCTCGCCGGAGACTGCTCCCTCGCTGGGGACTGCTCCCTTGCCGGGGATCGCTCCCTCGTCGGGGACTCCTCCCTTGCCGGGGAACTCCCCCTTGGCGGTGTAGTTGTAGCGGGTGGCTCATCGGGGACGATCTCCGGACGCTCCTGGCGGGGCTGCTCTGCTCCTACACAAATCGTCAGCCAGATGTTAAGAAAAGCGAAGGGCACCCAGGCGCGCCCAACGGCAAGAAGCAAGTCATATGCTTACGCAGGGGGCTGCTCTGAGGACCGGTTGGCGGCTCCGGCAAGGTCATCTCGGGCGCACCCCCGGCTGTCACGGTGGGCTCGTCGTCGAGGATGACCACCGGGACCTTGGCTCTCTTTGCCACCCTCTGAGCCACAGTCCTGAAAAGGGGCGAATTCAGAGGAAAGCAAATGAGAAGTGAGACGCAACTACAAGAATTGAAGAAACGCAAGAACAGCGGGGATCTTACTCCTCTCCCTCTTCTTCGTCGGAGCTGAGCGCGGAGAAGTCGAAGACTAGCCCGCTTCTGGCGCGAGGAGGCGGAGGAGTAGGCTCCCTCGGCCGCTTGGCGGAGGCAGTGGTGGCGCCAGCCCGAGACGGCCTTGCCCCGGCCGCCGCCGTAGCGCGAGGGGCGGCAGGAGCAGAAGCAGCGGCCTGCGAAGACCCCGCTCCCGCTGAGACAGCGGAGCGCGTCGCACGGTGCTGCGGCTGTTGGCTCGCTTGCCGTACCACCTCTCCGGCCTTGCGGAGGCGCTTCCGTGGTTGAGCCGGGGGCTCCGCTTGCGACGAGCTGCCCGAGGGTCGGGAGGAAGAGGCGCCAGCCTCTAGCAAGCCGCTCGTGCCCTCGGTGGACTCGTCCGCCCCTGCGCCGTGCCCGGCAAGCTCTTCCTCGCCGGCAAACTCCGCTCGATCGGCAAGGCTTTCCGCCTCCGCTGCGTCCGCCTCCGCCAATGTGAAGCCAAATTCGCCCGCGGCCGCGGCTGCCGCCGCCTCTTCCATCCTGGAGGCGATGCGCGCCAACTCCGCGTCTGTGGTGTCTCGGGTGAGGCCCCTCTGCTCGTCGGCGTCGACTGGCCTCTCCACCAAGTCGTCGAAGAACGCCCGCACGACATCGTCGGCGGGCTCCTGCCAAGTGGAGTCGATCCCGTGCGAGTCGCACAGCGGCATCATTGCAAGGATGCGGCTGAGCGACGAATTGTTGCACAACGGGACGATGCCTTGCGGCAGCCTGAACCATTCGGGGTGGTCGGGGTCGTGCTTGAACAGCGCCCTGAGCGTCCCGTCAAGCTCCAAGACGGTGAAATTGAAATTGAGGCCAGGGCGCAGCCTCATGATGTCCGCCGCATTCTGGAACTCCCAGGCGGGCCTCCCCTTCTCCTGCAGGGGAGCGATGTGGCGGCGAAGGAAATCTGCGCCAACGGCGCCAACTGTGAGCCCGGCACGCCTGAGCCGCAGGATCCGGGTGATGGCAATCTGCAGCTTGTCGTTGTCCGGAGCCACGTCGCTCCAATCCCTGCCGCGCACCACAGGAGTTTGGCGCACGGCAGTGAACGGCTGCGGGTTCTCCTCGACGATCAGGCACTAGTCCGCCCTCCATTCCTCCCATTTGCTGCGGAGCTCTCCCTCCAGATAAGCGTCTTTCTTGCCAAGCTTCGAGATCCAGGCGATTCCGCCGGAGAGGGGCTCTCCTCTCTCTACTCGAGGCGTGAAGAAGTGGCGGAAGAGAGGTATGTTTGGAAAGACTCCGACAAAATTTTCGCAGAGATGTGCGAAAATTGCCATGGTCAAGACAACATTGGGGGTGAAATCAAGGAGTTGGAACCCGTAGGTGTTCATGATGTCGCAGAAAAATTCAGAGAAGGGCGGGCAGAGCCCGCAATAGAAGAACAGAGCAAAGAAGGGATACCCGGTCGGATACTCCTTCTGGGCGACGGCGGGAAGGACCCTCGTGCGCGGATGCGCTCGCGTCCTCGTCGACCAGAAGAGGTAGTATTCCTCCCTCAGGACCAACGCGTCGAGCTCCGGGGGGAAGATCGCCTGCTCCTTTCGCAGCGCCTCAAGCCGCTGCGCCTCGGCCGAATTCACGGCCTTCCCTATTCCCTTGTCGCCCTTCGGGGCCATGGCGGGGAGAGGGAGGGGGTCGACGGCGTCGGTAGCACTGGTGGTGGCGGAAGGGGGGGAGGGGGGCAGAGCGCTGCTTCTCTCAGGAAGTGGCAGAGGTTTTTGAGGAATCGCAACTGGCGGGTGGGCGGACTGCCCCTGTCTCCCCTGCTTATAAGGGGAGGAGGGGGCGTTTCGCCTATCCGAATAAACAAATCGCCTGCGACGTGACGTGCGCCTGCGGGGCTAAGCCCCGCGCACGCCACCCATGTCACGCACGCCTCTCCCCACGATGCCTATTCGACGCGTGCCGTTCGGGGAGGACGTGGTGGGCGCAGAAGCAGATGCAGCGTGACCCAGGCCGCGCGTGCCCGTGCACTGTTTTGGGCCTGGCCCAACAGCGCTCGGCACCGTGTATGGCCCAGGCCCGGGGGCTCCTGTCGGTGTACTAAAGTAGGGGTACCTTAGTATCCCGAACTTGTGCACGGGCAGTCGTAGCACCCCGCGGCAAGGCTTTCCAGGCGATCGCCAAGACCCTCCATGGCCCCTCTTTTTGGGCCATCCAAGAACAAAGTATTTGAGCCAAGGCCCCGGCAGGAGGAGCCTGCCGGGAAGGCCACCCGAAGAGAGCAAGGCCCCGGCAAGAGGAGCTTGCCGGGACGACCGCTCGAAGCACAAGACCCCGGCAAGTGGAGCTTGCCGGGAAGGCCAACCACGGCACAACAAGGACCTCGCCACGGCGCGTCCCGCACTCCGGCAAGGCCCGGCGAGCGACAAGCTACCGGGCGCGACAAGGCATCCACCGCGGCAAGGCGTTTGCCGCGGCAAGTTACCACCCCGTGCCTGCGCTCCAGCTCACCCACCAACGTGTCGCTCTGGGGGCATTACAGGCGCACGTGGCGGGAGGCTGTGCAGCCAGGGGCATGCGGTGGCGAAGCGAAGCTGACAGAGTAGCCATCGTGGCAAACGGTGGCGCTCCTGACGGTCCACTTCCCTGCACCGTCTGGGCGACGCGGACGGGCATTTAATGCCCTTGTCCCCCGCCGTCAGAGTTAGGTATGATAGCACTGTACAGCCACTGTGTAGGCAGCTGTACCCACTACAGCATTCTCCCATTTTTGCCCCCACCTGCGCTGCCACCTGTGGGTAACCCCTTGAGCATATAAAAGGAGGCCCCATGCGCACGTAGGAAGAGGAGGACACCCATCACCACGCCCGGTCTCGCCAGCGGCTCGTGTGTACTGTAGCACAGCGCGCTCCCGAGCAAGAACACAATACAATCCACAAAGCAGCAGTAGGGTTTTACGCATCCTTGCGGCCCAAAGCTGGGTAAAATCCCTTGTGTGCACCGCCTCGATCCGCTCTTTGTGCAACCTCCGCCCCTCGCCGAACCAGTAAGGGGCTCGGTCCCCATAGGTGTTCGAGGAAGCCGATTCCCCCCCCCCCCCCCCCGACACTGTGTGTCTAACATCTGCAACTTCCAAGTGTTCTGTGAGGTGTACCTTGGAGAAGAACCCAGTTTGCTGGTTTTCAGAGAATTATTTTACTCGAACCGCCAGAATGAACATGCCAACGGGCCTAACTTGGAACTTGGTGGGACCTTAATCCAGCGACGGAGAGACTGCATTTTTCCGTATGCCGATCCACCGAGTCACACCAAGGACTGGAACCAGACATGGTTCTATTGTCAAGATACTTCTCCAGCTGGTGAGAACCCTCTGCCCGGCTTTCGCGCCCTGCGCCTCGAGTCTACCCATCCTCTACCGGATAAACTGTCTCCTGCCGAACGCCAGAAACTTGCCCCCACCGTGAGTAAAGTCAAGGCTCTTTTGGGGAATGGCTTAAATGGCATCGATCTGGTCCTGGTTTGGCTTGCCTGGCGGGTTATCCCATTGAGTCGCCGCCCTGGTTTGATGTGCGACTACACAGGCCAGAAAAATGATCCTTTGCGGCACAACCCTGATGATTTACCTGAAGACGTCATTGATGATATGACAAAGTCTCTCCTGAATGAGAGCCTGGCAGACTGTGGCAAAGTAGGCTTAAGTCCTTTCTGCAAAGCTAACCCGGCTCCAGCGGTAAGCCGCTAATTTTAAGCATTTTTACTTTCACCTTTGAAGGTTTTATCCTTACTCAAAACTCTTGTTGTAATTTACAGGCCACTGACGAATTTTGGAAGGCCAAGTATGATCATGAAGCTGCAAAGAGAGCCAGAAAGGCCAAGAAAGCCGCCCGGAAGGCCACTGCCAAGAAGAAGGGGAACAAGTCCAGCACCTCAGACTTGCTTCATTTAGAAGATACCTCTGAGTCGGAGGTAGCCATTGACTCTCTTGGCTCCTTTTTTAATTACCTTATTGACACTGATTATCAGCGAGAAGACACGGGAACCAGTCATGGAAAAGCTGAAGAGGTAACTATCATTTCTTCCGACTCCAAGCCTTTGCCAAGACAGAAAATCCGAAGAGTAACCCGGAAAGTAAGATTTTCACCTCCCTTAGCTTATCACGATCCTCAACTTCTTTTGAAGCGGCAGATTCATGAGAGCCGGAGGCAGACCCGGACCAGTAAAGATGCGGAACCCTCCTCCGGCTTACCCAATGAACCAAGAAAGCGTCAGAATGAGGTCACCTCCGATTTATATCCCTTTTATCCTTTGGCGGGTCTCACTCATCAACCACTCAATTCTTCTGACTCAAATTATCAGGAAACTTCACCTTCTTCCGGTGAATCAATGCAGTCCAATATGCCGGCTTTCAAAACCGCTCCAGGGTAATGATAACCTCCTTATCATGTATTCATTTCAATTTTGCTACACATGTACTGACCTTTTGATTTTATGCAGTGGCCAAGCAAAGCCCAGCAAGAGGGCGAAGAAGAACAAGTCGGCCGAAGAGCCGATCTTAAATGAGCCGGAACTTGGAACGGCCGCCCCTGAAGCCTCCACTCATGAGCCACCGCCTGAGCTAGCTCATGATATACCGACGTCCACTGCTGACCCACCTGTCGAGCAGGCCGTCGATTGTGTCGAAATCCCGGAAGTCCCTAGCCCTGCCTGGACGGATGATCCTCAAGATGCTGATGTTGAAATCACCAAGACCGGCTTTACTGAGCTGGGGAGACCAACCGTGCTGGCCAAATGTTCTGCCAAGGATGAACTTTTGGAATGCCGCCGGGTTAAATTTGACGTTACTGAGTATACTCACATGAGTATTGGCGAAGTCTTTTCTGGCTATATGAGCTAAGTGCACAGTAGTCGTGACATCGAAATTGATATGGTGAAGCAAATGTATCAGAAATTTGAGGTACAACCTTTTCTCCACATTCATTTATCCTTACCATGCCAGCCCCCAATTCTATTGCTTATGATGAATATGTTGTAGACTTTTAGAAACAAATTTAGCAATATTAGAAACTTATGTGAACTTTAAGGTACGGAAAAAACCCGGCTTATTTCGTAGTCCCCAAGGGCCGGCTTAAGCAGCATGTTTGAGCCAGTCCTTATCATGCTTGAAGTAAATGAAACACTTTGTAACCGCAATATGCACTAGCCCCCAAGTGCCAAGTATCTTTGCTTGCAAAGTGCTTGGGACTTGCTATCATGAACCACCACTGTAAGCAAAAAATTCTTCAGTATACATTAGTCCCCAAGTGCCAGGTGTTATTGCTTGCAAAAGACTTCGGACTTAATATTGCCTCATGAAAATCCTGATTTTGACCCGGTATTTGTACAGGCCACCAATAGTCAACTTGAGTCGGAAATATATGACTTGAAGAACCGCCTGGAAGCTCAGGAGATTGAAACTCAAAAAGCCAACTCCAAATTTAAGTTCAGCCTATCTGAACAAGAAAAACTGAAAAAAGGCTTTGAAGTGGAGAAGAAGGCCTGGGCTGATGAAAAGAGCGCCTTGATGAACCGAGTTGAGAAGGCAGAGGCGGCTCTTGCAGAAGCGACCACCGAACTATCCGTCTTAAAACGCCATATATCTCAGATGGTCTCAGCAATCTTTGGTAAGCTATTCTGCTAGTGTTAGATATGTGAGTCTATCAAATTAGCGTAATATTGTCATCAACTCACCTAACATTGTAATGCAGGCCCCAGGAGTTCCAATCTGAACCAAAGCATGTTGATAAAGCTGAAGGCGGTTTATATGCTCGTGGAGCAACTCTACTCCGGGTCCCAGCGTGCTTTAGCCGCAGTGGCCCTGTCAAATGAAGTTCCCACTCTCCTGTCAGATGTATTAAAGCGGCTTGCTGTGCTACCTCAGCGGTTTAGGGAATTAGGGCGATCTTCTGCGAGAGCCGGAGCCGTAGCTGCATTAAGCCGGGCCAAGGCGTGGCTACCGGAGCTAGACCCGGCCGACATCGCCATTGGGTATCCAAGCTTAATGGAGGATGGCACACCTTTTGGACAGGAGGACTTCACCACTTGTGTTAAGGAAATACGCCATGTGGCGACCCTGATTGCTAATGACACGGATCTTACCAAGTATCATCCGGGTTATGACGCTAAAAATCAGAGGATTCCAACGCCGCATTATGAAGTGATCAGCCTGATCCCTCCAATTCGTAAGCATACCTTCGCCCCTGAAGTTGACCCGGCCAGACTAATTGATGATGAAGCTCAATTTGAAGCTTTGAATGACATTGACTGGTCATCATCAACCTTCCAGGACAGGGAACAGGATGGAGGAGCGGAAAGGGATGATCCGGAAGCTTCAGGCCAACAACACAATTGATCCGTTGGGCGGGTCATATTTATACTTTGCTGAAAAAACAATGTTAATCATTTGGACTCGGGGAGTCATGTAATAGGATAGACTTAACTTGGTTTTGTCGTGCCTTCGTGCACGTGTTTGGTGCTCAATACTATTAAGCCTCCATCTTATATTCATCCATATTATGCGTATCATTTGTTTTCCTTATGCTTTAAGAAAGCTTTTAAACTGTCCTGCATACAAAATAAATCACAAGTCCCTTGGCGACTTACCTCAGGGCAGGTCATATATCTTACATAGAACCCAGAATATGAAAAAGAGTCATAGATAAGCCGGTTATCAATTATAGCTTTGAAATATAACTATAATATCATACTTGTGATCCTTTGATTTATACTGCCGGTTTATGTGACCCGAACAGTTTAAGGGTGACAACCCAATCTTGTAAAAGCCGGTACTTCCACACATATGATTACTATTATATGCTGGCGACTTATTGATTAAGGGCAAACCAGGTTAAATAGAAGCTACTCATTATACGCTTTCCACTGGATCAAAAAACTCTTCAGAAAAATTCAAAAAAGACTGTTTGCAGAAAACGTCAGAAGAAATAAACAAAATTTTGAGGCTTCTGATTCGGATACGATCAGTAAACCGTTCCAAAGGGGTTAAGCTAGGATTCGAATACGATCTTGTAGCCCCCAGTGGCTTTGGCGTTGCGCCGATCAAGAGGGTACCGACAGCTATGTTCTCTTTGGTTCGAATACGACCTATGTTTGAACAGGAAGCCCCCAAATGACCTTGTGAGTTTTTTAGCGACGCTGATTCAAATACGATCAATGTCGGACCCAAAAGGGGTTGAGCTATGATTCAGATACGATCAAGAAGCCCCCTAGTGAGTTTGGGAGTGTGCCGATCAAAAGGGTATCGACAGCTATGTTCTCTTTGGTTCGAATATGACCTATGTTTGAACAGGAAGCCCCCTAGTGACCATGAGGTTTAACGGCTAGATTCGAATACGATCATGAGCCGGACCAAGAGAGTTAAGCTAGATTTGGATACAATCAGCCCCCAATTGGTCGTTTATGATTAGAATGATAAGAACTTATGATCATTGAGGATGGAAAGGACAGAGGTCCTGCTTTATTATTTGTCATAATATATACATCTCAAAATATGTACATCATGAGAGCCGGTGGCTCAAGTGTAGTAATGCCGAAGATGAGCAATGTTCCACAGCCGGCGGGTCCCCTCCTTCGACTTACGTGAGTCTTTGTGCTCTCGAACATCGATAAGGTAGTATGACCCGTTGTTCAGGTTCTTGCTGACCACAAAGGGTCCTTCCCAAGGTGGGGATAGCTTGTGCGCATCAGACTGATCCTGGATGAGCCGGAGCACCAAGTCACGTTCTTGAAAGGTTCTGGACTTAACCCGGCGGCTGTGATAACGACGCAGGTCCCGTTGATAAATCGCCGGACGGGCTACTGCTAAGTCATGCTTCTCATCCAACAAGTCAAGTGCATCCTGACGGGCTTGTTCATTATCAGCTTCAACATAAGCCGCCACACGGGGCGAGTCATGTCGGATGTCACTTGGTAGAACCGCCTCTGCACCGTAAACCATGAAGAAAGGTGTATAACCCGTGGATCTGTTAGGTGTAGTATTGATGCTCCATATCAGAGAAGGCAACTCCTCCACCCAACAACCTGGCGTCCGCTGCAAAGGAACCATAAGCCGGGGTTTGATGCCTTTCAAGATTTCCTGATTGGCTCTTTCAGCCTGCCCATTGGATTGGGGGTGAGCTACTGATGAAACATCAAGCCGGATATGCTCACATTGACAGAACTCTTCCATGGCACCCTTAGACAGATTAGTACCATTGTCAGTTATAATACTATGTGGAAAACCAAAGCGAAAGATCACCTTTTTCATGAATTGAACCGTCGTGGCTGCATCACACTTACTGACTGGCTCTGCCTCAACCCACTTTGTGAACTTGTCAACCGCCACTAAGAGGTGGGTCTTTTATCTTTGGACCTTTTGAAAGGCCCAACCATGTCAAGTCCCCAGACTGCAAATGGCCAAGTAATTGGAATCATCCTCAATTCTTGAGCTGGCACATGAGGCCGTCGTGAGAACTTCTGGCAACCATCACATTTACTGACTAGATCCTCCGCATCAGCATGAGCCGTCAGCCAATAAAAACCATGACGGAAAGCTTTGGCCACAAGATATTTTGAACCGGCATGATCGCCACAATCTCCCTCGTGAATCTCACGAAGAATTTCTTGAACCTCCTCAGGAGAGACACAACGTTGAAACGCTCCAGTGACACTGTGATGATGTAACTCCCCATGGGCAATCGTTATTGAATTAGACTACCGGGTTATCTGCCTGGGCAAGGTTTCGTCCTCAGGCAACTCGCCCCGGGTCATGTAAGCCAAATATGGCACTGTCCAGTGTGGGACAATGTGAAGAGCCGCCACCAGTTGTGCTTCCGAGTCAGGAACAACCAAGTCTTCCTTTGTAGGTAACTTGACAAAAGGGTTATGCAAAACATCCAAAAAGGTATTAGGTGGTACCGGCTTACGCTGAGACCCTAGCCGGCTTAAAGCATCGGCTGCCTCATTCTTTCTTCGATCAATGTGTTCCACCTGGTAACCCTTGAAGTGTCCAGCAATGGCATCAACTTCACGGCGATAAGCCACCATAAGGGGATCCTTAGAATCCCACTTGCCTGATACTTGTTGAGCCACCAAATCTGAATCGCCAAAGCACCTTACCCGGCTTAAACTCATCTCTTTAGCCATCCGAAGACCATGGAGCAAGGCCTCATACTCAGCTGCATTGTTAGTACAGGGAAACATCAACCGGCATACATAAAAAAAATTGTCACCTCGAGGGGAAGCTAAAACAACTCCAACCCCCGTGCCTTCCAATTGTATGGACCCATCAAAATGAATAGTCCAATATGTGTTGTCCGGCTTTTCCTCAGGCATCTGTAGCTCTGTCCAATCGTTGATGAAATCCACCAGTGCTTCAGATTTAATAGCAGTGCGCGGCACATACTTCAAACCATGAGGCCCAAGTTCAATGGCCCACTTGGCGACTCGTCCCGTGTCCTCTCTGTTTTGAATGATATCGCCCAAAGGAGCAGAACTGACCACAGTGATGGGGTGATCCTGGAAATACTGCTTAAGCTTCTAGCTTGCCATGAATACCCCATAAACAAGTTTCTGCCAATGTTGATACCTTTTCTTGGACTCAATCAACACCTCACTGATGTAATAAACCGGCCGTTGAATCGGATGCTCCTTTCCAACCTCCTTGTGCTCCACCACAATGGCCACGCTGACGGCACGTGTGTTAGCAGCCACATACAACAATAAAGGCTCCTTATCAATAGGAGCAGCAAGGATCGACGGCTCAGACAACTGTCTCTTCAAATCTTCAAAGGAAGCGTTAGCAACATCACTCCAGACGAAATTGTCCGTCTTCTTCATCATCTGTTACAGTGGTATGGCCTTCTCACCTAACCGGCTTATGAACCAGCTTAAAGCAGCACTACGGCCCGCCAGACGCTGAACATCATTGATACACGCCGGCTTAGCCAAAGAGGTGATTGCCTTGATCTTCTCCGGGTTAGCCTCAATGCCTCTGTTAGAGACCAGAAAACCCAAAAGCTTGCCAACTGGCACTCCAAAAACGCACTTTGCTGGGTTAAGCATCATCTTGTAGACCCGAAGATTATCAAAGGTTTCCTTTAGATCATCTATCAAGGTTTCCTTCTCTTTGGACTTCACCACAATGTCATCCTCATAAGCATCAACATTGTGCCCAATCTGATTGTGGAGACAGTTCTGCACACATCGCTGATAAGTCGCTTGGGCACTCTTAAGCCCAAAAGGCATAGACACATAACAGAAGGCTCCAAACGGAGTGATAAAAGCCGTCTTCTCCTGGTCCTTAACTGCCATTTTGATTTGATGATATCCAGAATAAGCATCCAAGAAGCTCAAATGCTCGCAACCCGACGTAGCATCAATGACTTGATCAATACGAGGGAGAGCAAAAGGATCAGCTGGGCAAGCCTTATTTAAGTCCGTGTAATCCACACACATATGCCAGGTGCCGTTCTTTTTTAGCACAAGCACCGGGCTAGCCAACCACTCTGGGTGAAAAACTTCAATAATAAACCCGGCCGCCAAGAGCCGGGCCACCTCCTCACCAATAGCTTTACGCCCCTCCTCATTAAACCGCCGAAGAAACAGCCTGACCGGCTTAAATTTTGGATCAATATTAAGAGTTTGCTCAGTGAGTTCCCTCGGTACACTTGGCATGTCAGAAGGTTTCCATGCAAAGATGTCCCGGTTCTCATAGATGAACTCGATGAGCGCGCTTTCCTATTTGGGATCCACATTGGCACTGATACTGGACTGTTTAGATGAGTCGCCTAGAACAAAATCAACAAGCTTTGTGTTATCGGCCGACTTAAACTTCATTACCGACTCGTGTTTTGTGGTTGGCTTCTTCAAGGACGTCATGTCCACCGGGTCAACATTGTCCGTATAGAACTTCAACTCCTCTGTTGCACAAATAGATTCAGCGTAAGTAGCGTCACCTTCCTCACATTCTAAGGCTATCTTCCAGCTCCCATGCATTGTGATGGTGCCCTTGTGACCCGGCATCTTGAGCTACAGGTAAACATAACACGGCTGTGCCATGAACTTTGCGTAAGCCGGCCGCCCAAACAATGCGTGATATGGACTCCGGATTTTGACCACCTCAAAGGTCAACTTCTCAGCCCTGGAATCATGCTCATCCCCAAAGGCTACTTCCAGCTCAATCTTACCCACTGGGTACGCTGCCTTACCAGGCACAACTCCATGGAAAACAGTATTGAAAGGTCTCATAATAGAGGATGTTGATGCTGCTGCCTCCATCCATGAGCACTTTTGTGAATTTGTATCCACCAATTTGAGGTGCCACCACTAAGGTCAAGTGACCCGGATTGTCAACCCGGGGAGGGTGATCCTCTCTACTCCATGTGATAGCCTGCTCAGACCATCTCAGATAACGAGGGACCGCCGGCTCAATAACGTTCACGGCCCTCTTATGAAGTTTCTGGTCCCTTTTGCACAAACTGGTGGTGAACACATGATATTGTCCACTATTCAGTTGCTTCGGGTTACTCTGATCTCGATATTGCTGCTGCTGCTGCTGACCTCCCTGGCCAGATTGCTGATTATAACCACCTTGGTGACCTTGAGGGCCCTGGCCATGAAAACCGCCACCACCTGAGCCGCCGCCCGGGCCATGAAAACCGCCCCCGCCTGAGCCACCGACCGGCCCGTGATTACCGTCGAACATGTTAGAATTCTTGAAAGCCTTCATAATCGTACAGTCTTTCCACAGATGAGTGGCCGGCTTCTCCCGGGTGTCGTGCCTTGGACAAGGCTCATTCAACAACTGCTCAAGGGTGGGACCTGACCCGCCAGACCGAGGAGGTGGCCTCCCCTTGCGCCGTTGATTGTTGCCCTGTGTATTCGCCACAAACTTCGAGCTACCATCAGCCTTACGTTTATTATTGCCTCCTTGATTCGCCAGGTTATGCTGAAGACCCTTACCGTTCTTCTTTCCCTTCCCCGTCTTCTCTTCATCAGACGCGAGATCCTTGGTACTATCAGAATCGGTGTATTTAACCAGAGCCGCCATCAGCTGGCCCATGTCATTACAATCGCGCTTGAGCCGCCCCTGCTTCTGTTTCAGAGGTTCAAAACAACAATTTTTCTCCAACATTAAGACTGCAGAGCCGGCATCCATCTTATCAGATGAATGTATTATTTCCTTCACCCGGTGCACCCAATGGGTCGTGGACTCACCTTCATCTTGTTTGCAATTAGTCAAGTCCGCAATCGACACGGGCTGCTTGCATGTGTCCTTAAAGTTCTAAATGAATTGGGCCTTTAACTCGGCCCAGGAACCAATGGAATTAGGTGGTAGTCCCTTTAACCAAGTGCGGGCCATTCCATCCAGTATCATAGTGAAGTACTTGGCCATTGCCGCGTCACTGACCTCCAGCAATTCCATGGCCATCTCATAACTTTCAATCCACGCCCCTGCCGGCGTTCTGGGAACGGGGGTCCCCAGACATGCCTGCCTGCGGCCCACAGCGTGGCTAGGCAGCGGGCCCTACGACCCATCTTCATCGACAAGGCATTTAAGACCTTCGCGAGGGTCCAAGCCTTGTGAGGCGGACGACGTAACACTTCCTCTGGAGTGGCCTAGCCAGGCGGCCTCACGAGGAGCGGAGATATCAAGGCGGGGCAAACCTCACGAGGGACTCGTGACATAAGCCATGACGAACGGCGCCAGGAGGGTGCCAGGCGGGCGCCAGTGCGCACAGCATCCCCATTTCCTCTTTGGTGCTAAGGAGGCAGGCGCAGACAAAGAGTACCGAGGCATCAGGCAAAGTTTGCCATATTGGTGCAATAAGACCAAGACCAGGAGGACGGCACAGCGGAGGTCATCGTGGAGCCCAAGACGGTGTCACCCCAGGGCTTTTCGCAGGCGAAGACCGCTTTTGTCAGGATAGCTTGTACTAGTTGTCCCCCTTCAAATTTGCCCGCCGTTGTTGGCTCCCATCCTGCTCAACATTTGGGAAGAGGACCAAGGCCTCTATAAATAGGCTTAGACACCACAGTAGAAGGGCAACTCGAACAGATCGAGAAGCCAACACTCGCACAAGAACACCTCAACCTCAGGAGGCTGTTCTTCCCTTGTATTGTTCTTCATCAGCCCAAGAGGCAATCCACCACCACCACACTGGAGTAGGGTATTACACCACAATGGTGGCCAGAACCATTATAAACCTCGTGTCTCTTTTTGTGTTGTGAGTTCATCGAGTTCGTCCGCAAGATCTTAGCGAGCTTGAGCGTAGATCGGTAAGAGGGAAAGACTTTGCGCGCACCCCAGTGTTCGAACCTTAAGGGTTTGCTAGAACCCCACATCCGGCATTTGGCGCGCCAGGTAGGGGTGCGCCGTGGTTTCCCTTCCATCGGTTCGTTGCTCCGTCACTCCATCGTTTCCATGGCGGACGCTCATTGTGCTCGAGCGAAGCATCAGGCTGCCCTCTCCGCCCGCGTCGCTCAGACGGCTCCTGTAGGCGGGCCACCTCGTCGTTGTCCCTCTCCCGTCGCCAATGCCGCCACCAGCACAGCGGGGAACGAGCAGCAGGCATCCTCGCTGAATCCTTCGGTGCGGCAAGATGGCCGCGCTGCTACTCCGTCGCTCACCCCTGCTGGTTCTTCGTCCCGCAGGCACCGCTCTCCAATGGAGGCATGAGCCGCACTCATCGCGGCGAATGAGCTCCTGCGCTACTGCCCTATCGATGACGTCTACGGGGAGTGGCTCGACCGCATCGCCGAACTTGTCCGCGCCGTAGGGTGCTCTCCAGCGCCTTCCAACTCTCTGCCTCCTCCTCAACCAACCGCGGGCGACGGGGCTCATGGCGTGCCTCCACCACCTCACCCCCAAGACGGTGCCTTGGCACCAAGGCGCACACCTCCGCGGCGTGATCCGCCGCACCAGGCGCAGGCGCGTGAAGAAAGAAGCTGCCAAGAAATCCCGCGGCCGCGAGAAGCCGCGTCGGCGCTCCCCGTGCCACCTCGTCAAGACCGCGCACCTCCCACAGCGGCGCAGCACGAACCCCGTCAAGACCAAGCTCCACCCCCGAAGCGGGCCCCGGCAACCACAGTCGGCTGCCGCGCCTTCACCCCCGAGCTGCGTAGCGTCGCCTGGCCAGGCAACCTGCCTCCTCGCTACGACGGCACCGTGGACCCCGCGGAGTTCCTGCAGCTCTACGAGCTGAGCATCGAAGTAGCCAATGGCAACAAAAAAGTCATGGCAAACTGGTTTCCCATGGCTCTCAAGGACGGGGCCCGCTCCTGGCTCCTGAACCTGCAGCACGGCTCGATCTCCTCCTGGGAAGAGATGCGCGACCGCTTCGTCGCCAACTTCCAGGGCACTCGCGACCGCCCACCGGCTGCGGGTGACCTACACCACATCAAGCAACAGCCAGGAGAAACCCTCCAGAAGTACATCCAGCACTTCAACAACACCCGTCTCAAGATCCCCAAGGTCACGGACGAAGCCATCATCTCCGCGTTCTCTGACGGCGTCCGTGACGAAAAGATGAAGGAAGAGCTGGCTATCCACGAGGAGCTCTGCACTTCTCAGGAGCTGTTCAACCTGGCGACCAAGTGCGCGAGAGCTGAGGAAGGGTGTCTCTCTCTCCTCGAGATGCCAGCTGCAGGAGCGGAGGAAAAGAAGACCAAGGCCAATGACGTGAAGCGCAAGGAGGCAGTGGTGCTCGCAGCGGAGCCCGACACCAAGCGAGGCAGAGATCAGCCTGAGTCATCCAAGAACGGCCGACCGTTCTGCGCCTTCCACAACCTGAACAGCCACAACACTAGCGACTGCCAAGAGCTCAGAGCCATACGAGTAGGACGCTATCGTCGACGCCCCGAGCGCAACGACCGGGGTTACGACCGCAGAGGAGGACGTGGAGGCGGACGCTGGGATGATCGTGGCCCGCGCCAGGAGTGGCATGATCAGCCTCGTGAGGACCGCTGGCAGGACCAACCTCGCGAGGGCGCCTGGAGAGACCCGCCTCGCGAGGATCACCCCTAGGGTAACACCGGCCTTCCCCCGTTGCCGCCACCAAGAAGGAACGACGACCACCACCAGGACGAGGGGGATGAGGGCTTCCAGGAGCCGCGTGCGACCGCTGGCATCTTGGGCGGTGCACAAGCCCCAGCCTCTCAGCGCATCTTCAAACAGTTCACTCGCGAGGTGAACGCCGCGCTCCCCAAGCTCGAGGCCACGCGCCCACTCAGGTGGTCTCAATTTGCCATCACCTTCAACTCGGTAGACCTGCTCAAGTGTGCAGCCACTGCAGGCGCACTCCCTATGATGTGCTCCCGAGTCATTAGCAATGTGCAAGTCACCAAGACTCTCATCGACGGCGGCGCAGGGCTCAACGTCCTGTCCGTTGACACGTTCGACAACCTTCAAGTGCCCTATGAGAAGCTCCAGCCAACCAAGCCTTTCTCAGGAGTGACTGATGGTTCCACCACACCGATAGGGCAAGTTCGCCTTCCCGTCATCTTCGGCAAGCGCAACAACTACCGCACCGAGCTCATCGACTTCGACGTCGCGCACATCCGCCTGCCGTAACGCCATCCTCGGGTATCCAGCCCCGACCAAGTTCATGGCAGTCATTCATCATGGCTACAACGTTCTCAAGATGCCAGGAAGCGGAGGAATCATCACGGTCCTGTGTGAAGAGAGGGATGCGGTGTGCTCTCTTGAGCGCGCCTTTCAAGCCGCAGCAATCGACGACCCCGACAGCAGAAGTGAAGGCCCTCCGAAGACCGTCCCCAAGAAGAAGTTGCCGTGCCGCACAGGATCCCAAGGAGATGGCGTCACGTCAGGAGCCTCGTCAGGATCAGCGCCCGTTCCAGGGGTGCCTCCCTCCATCGCATAGGAAGGCGCGCCCGACGCCCTCCTCAGGCAGGGCTCGAGGGCTCTCTTCTAGAGGGCCTCAGACCGTGCCGACCTCACGAGGGAGGCGCTTGGGCACCACTTGGAGACGTGCTTCGCGGCACGTTTCCCTCAAGAGAACACAGGGCGAGGAGCGCCTACCACCCAAGAGTTCATCACCAAGACCACCCAAGAAGTGCAAGAAGAAAGAGCCATGCGCGGCCACAGCCGCTCGCAGGGCGCAGCTCCCCATCCGGGCGAGGATGTCGGGTGGCGCCTCTGCGTCGATGTCCCAGGGCTCAACAGGGCCGCGTCTCAGGAGCGTTTCTGGCCATCACGCGCGGGCCGCTGTGAGAGCCCACCACACAGCTACGTTCGCATGCCCTTCGGCTTGCCGAGCATGGCGTCGGCCCATTAGCGCAACTTGCGACAGGTCCTGGCGTCTCAGGAGGCCAGGATCTGTGCCGTTCAGGAGGAGACATAGATGCTCTCTAGGGAACCTCCTGAACCCCCAGAGCCTCCTAAGGCTCAGGGTCCCCGTGGCTCATGAGGAGTCATTCCTTCAATGCGTGGCTTCAGCTACATCATCTCTACTTCATCTACAGAAGCAGGTGATATCTTTCAAGTTCGTTTAAGCTGGGAGCGCCCCTCGGGCAGCATTATTCCCAGGCTGCATGGGTCCATCCCTGCGGCATGTATCCGTTTTGCTTAAGTCTTTAGCTTACCTTGCTGGGGGCGCCCCTCGGGCTGCATCATCCCCAAGCCGCTCGGGCCAGACCCAGTGGCATGTATCTTCCTGCATTTATCCAAGTCAATCTGCCCTTTATGCTTAACCTGCCGATGGCTATCACCAGCTCGATCATTGCCTCCCCCGGGGCCTTCACACAGGCACGGCGCTGGTGCATGGGTCCGTCCCTGCTACGGCCGACAAATCCAAGTGGTCGAGCTCTGGCTCGCGGCACGCGCTGCACACGTCACCTCACCAGGCCCTCGGTGCCTTCGCCTCACCCAGAGCAACTAGCGGCGGGCTAACAGCTATAACGATCAACCATGTTCCTTCTTGTGCCTGTTCACAGGAGTCCCAAGGGAAGGATAGCAGATGGCACCGCGAGTCTCCTTCTCCTCATGCGATCCGCTTGCGCGTTAAAAGGGGGGCTCCTTAGCATCGCGACTCAGGAGCTCTTACTAGCTCTCCAGCCCTCATCCCCTGGCCTTGACCATGGCATCACGACCTGGCATACCAGCGGCGACTGAGCTCGCTCGAGGGCCGGGACCTGAGGACGTAGAGCACTAAGGAGAGCACGGGTAACGGAAACTCGTACGTTCCAGCCTGTCTATGCCGCACAAGATTGGCGCGCAGTTCTAGCGCCACGTCACGAGCCATCACAAAATCAACAAGATAAGTCCTGCACCCGAATCAGCTAAATGTTTGGGTTTATGGTCGCTCGCGCCCAGCCGCAACCCCATTGCAGCCACGTCAACTCCCTTTCTCTCCTTACCATGGCTGCTTGGGCGCTTAGGGGGACCTCCTGAGCATCACGCCTCTGGGGCTCTTACTGGACCTCGGGCCGCGCACCTCCTGGCCTTGACCACGGCACGCGACCATGCATACCAGCGACGGCTGTAGCCGCCTTGGGACCGGGACCTGTCGGCGTAGAGCAACGAGCTATCATGAGGAAAGAAAGGGAGGAACCGAGCCTTAACGGGACATGCATTCACCAAGTTCTTATAACAAGAAAGATGAACACGAAAGACATTACAGACCCTTACATGCCCCCACGGGGTGATTCGTGATCCTTCGCAGGGAACACAAGCTGTTACTAAGAGGAATCCTATCTACACCCTCCCATGGCGGACGCCATCATCAACAGTGGTCCACGGGAGGCCGGCGCCAACCCCATCCAGATCAGCGGCGACCAGACGCCGTGACCTTACTCCGAGCACGGCGAGAGCTCGGAGGGACGTAGCTGTCGTCGCTCGTCTTCGGGGACTCGTAGAGCTCGGGAGAGCTGCCGGACTCCGACGAACTCCCGCTGCTGCTGGAGTGCTCGCGGGCGGGATGCGCATCGACCTGGCACTCCCCTCCAAGGCAGCACTCCAAGCGGCGGCCCTCCGTGTCGAAGACCTTGAAGAAGAGCATGGAGGCGTCATCGTACTCAAAGTGGATCGCGAGAGCCCCCCTCGCATGGCAAACCCGCACGATATTGCCCCAACCACGGGTCATGAAGATCTTGCCGGTGGGAACCGCCTCGATCTCCGCTTCGGTCGCCGGGGCACTGCAGTCGGCGTGCTGTAGCCAGAGCTCGAGCATCCCCCTCAGGGCATCACATCGGAGAAGAATCGCGGGAAGCGGATCCAGGAGCTTGGAGGCATCGGCGCCCACAGCACCAACTCGCGCGAGGAGTCAGCGGCGTGCACCCCAGGAGCAACGACGCGTGGCGCCGAGGCACGGCGACCCTAGATGCGGTGCGGGCGGTGTTGCTCCTCACTCCGTCCTCCCGAGCCCTCGGCTCGGGCGTACAAGGGTAGCGGGAACCCCGGTGGAGGCCGCTCGCACCAAGGCGTCGTCACCACTTGCATCGCCGCCTCGTCACGGTGATGGATCGCCCGTTTCTTCGGCGGAAGTGGCTCTGGATCGTCACGGGGAGCTTTCCTTTTCTCTTCGGCCGAAAACCTTCTAATGGGCGCCATTATTGTCAGCAGCGGAGCAAGGAGGATGAAGCAAGCGAGCGAGGAAGAGATGGGCAACGGGGGCTCCGCCCCCTCCCCATTTATAACAAGAGAAGGCCAACCGGTGTCTCCCATGATCGCAGGTAATGATGGTTTTCCTTGCATGTCGCAAGGACTCATCAAATCATGCAGTTGCCGAGGCAGCATGGGGAAGCGGAGGTGCCCACGCCCAATCAACCGCCACGCATCGACCGAGGCCGCAGGCTTTTGGGGCCCGCGGTGCTCCAAAGATGACCCTTGGCTTCGCCGCGAAGCCAAGCCCGAGCGCACCTTGGGCCCGGGGGCTACTGTCGGTGTTCTGGGAACGGGGGTCCCCAGACTTGCCTGCCTGCGGCCCACATCGTGGTTAGGCAGCGGGCCGTACGGCCCATCTTCATCGACAAGGCATTCAAGACCTTCGCGAGGGTCCAAGCCTCGCGAGGCGGATGACGCAAGACTTCCTCTGGAGTGGCTTAGCCAGGCGGCCTCACGAGGAGCGGAGATATCAAGGTGGGGCAAACCTCATGAGGGACTCGTGAGGTAAGACATGACAAACAGCGCCAGGCGGGTGCCAGGCGAGCGCTAGTGCGCGCAGCGTCCCCATTTCCTCTTTGGTGCTAAGGAGGCAAGCGCATACGAAGAGTACCGAGGCATCATGTAAAGGTTGTCATATTGGTGCAACAAGACCAAGACTAGGAGGACGGCATGACAGAGGTCATCGTGGAGCCCAAGACGGCGTCACCCCAGGGCTTTTCGCAGGTGAAGACCGCTATTGTCAGGATAGCTTGTACTAGCTGCCCCCCTTCAAAGTTGCCCGCCGTTGTTGGCTCCCTTCCCGCTCAACATTTGGGTAGAGGACCAGGGCCTCTATAAATAGGCTTAGCCACCACAGTAGAAAGGAAACTCGAACAGATCGAGAAGCCAACACTCGCACAAGAACACCTCAACCTCAGGAGGTTGTTCTTCTCTTGTATTGTTCTTCATCAGTCCAAGAGGCAATCCACCACCACCACACTGGAGTAGGGTATTACACCACAACGGTGGCCCGAACTAGTATAAACCTCATGTCTCTTTCTGTGTTGTGAGTTCGTCGAGTTCGTCCGCAATATTTTAGCGAGCTTAAGCGTAGATCGGTAGGAGGGAAAGACTTCGCGCGCACCCCAGTGTTCGAACCTTAAGGGTTTGCCGGAACCCCACATACGACAGCCCCGGGCTGCAAGTCAGCCATGTAGTTAGGCACCTTCTGAAGTCCCTTAAAATCCTTGGGCAAACGCTCATTACGCAGTGCCGGCACTAAGCAAGGGACACCTCCGGTTCTCGTGGTCGCGCCCGCCTCAATAGAAGTCGTCGTATAAACCGGAAAAGGTTGGTAAGCCGCCTGCTCCATCGCCTGCTGAGCTGCCCGCTCAGCCTCTTGGCATACCCTATCTTGATTAGCCAAGTTAGGGGCTCCATCTCGCGCCGGGTCTCGCCCACCTGGCTGATCACAGCGTCGGATGTTGCTTGAAACTACCGCCGAGTCCATATGCCTGCTGTAACTCGGGCTCTGGCTCGGACGAGGGGTCGAATGAATCCTGTATCGACTGTAAGAGTATGCCTCCTACTGTACGAGAGCCGTCTGAAGAAGTTCTTGGACCCTTCATGTTTCAATTGCCGTCGGAGAGTCGCCCTCCACGGGAGAGCCGCCAATCGTGCTGCCGCAGCGATCATGTTCTCCAACGGGTTAGAATAATGACCCGGTGGTGTTGGCACATACTGAGGCGGAGTAGTGTTCACTCGGGGAGGTTCCGTCACCCGTGGCTGAACAGGCGCCCCAGCTCCGGGCGTTGCAGCCGGATTTACCTCTGGCGGATTACTGGGACCAGCACCAGGTGTGCAGAAGAGATTTCTAGGATCATAGATCAAAGGCAAACAGGATTGAGACTTCTGGTGCCTTCTCCTCATGACCTCATTTGATGCGTTTAGATCCATCATGAGCTGGAACGCTTCTGATTGAAGTTGCTGGGCTCGAGCATCCAAAGCCGCCCGCTCCGTAGACAATCTGGTGCCTTCAGCTGCTAGGTTTTCCTTGGCTTGTGCTATCTCCTCACGTAACCGAACCACCTCTGCATCATGCTCAGCCTGATCCGCCAGATTAACTGTGGCGGTTAACAGGGTTGTCAGTATATCCATGAGATCAATCGGCACCTGAGCCGGCAGGCGCACAGGGCCTCCTGCCCCGGCTGCCGCTGATCAGGAGGTTATTGTTGCCGCAGCCGTAGAGTTTTGACCTGGTTGAGTGCCGGCCATGAAGATCCCTACTCTGCTCGGCGGCTCAAAGGGGTCCGGAATACTGCTGCCATCGGAACAGCCCCCAAGCCCGTCGTCTCGTAGTTGATACAACGAATCCGTCTCACCCATGGATGACTCACTGTCAGAATAGATGGCCGTCTCACCACCAGACACGGTTCCTTCAGGAAGTTCTCCTCCATGGACGCATCCCACGAAGGCACGCTTCATGGCGGGCGGAGCCTGGGCGGGTCTCGCACGCTGAGCCGTCTCGGTGATGTCGGTGCAGGTGTCCGGCTCGCCGATCCGGCCGATGAAGACATGAATTCCACCGAAGGGGACCTGATACCCATACTCAATTGAGCCGGCGTCGGGGCCCCAGCCTGCGTCGTTGATGCAGAGCTTGCCGCGATGACTCTTGGTCATCCGGCCCACAACGTATCCCTTGAGCCCTTCGAAGCTGCCCTTCAAGAACTCAAATACACGGTGGGCGCCAACTATCATGGAATTTTCACGGCAGATGTCCTAGTGAAAGGACATAGTGGTGGAGCCATCACAACTAGGAAGCAAGAAGGGGTTAATCGGGACAAAGGACACGAGATTTATACTGGTTCGGCCCCTTGCGGTGAAGGTAAAAGCCTACGATCCAGTTTGAGTGGGATTATGTATGTATCAATAACCAGGGAGAAAATCCGCTTGACCTAGCTCTCGAATTGATGTCACTTGCCCTAAGCAGCCGCTAGGTTATCCCCTTATATACAATGTCCGGCTCGATGACTAGTTAATATTGCCTTATAATACAAGTCATACTATTACGGCGGCTTATCACAACAGGCCTTAAGTCGCCTGTTGGCTTTGGGCCCTTAACTGAACCGCCATCTTCAAACTCAGTCTTGGGCTTCGAGAGTCTTCGCAGGTATAACCCGGCCCCTCCTGGGCGGTTCATACCTAACAGTTATATCCCCAACACTACGCATGATGATTTCAGTGATGCTCACATAGAGGATAAGAATTGAAACATAAAGAGAGCATCATGAAGAATATGACTAGCACACTTAAGTCTAACCCACTTCCTATGCATAGGGATTTTGTGAGCAAACAATTTATCAGAACAATAATCAACTAGCATAGGAAGGCAAAACAACCATAACTTCAAAACTTTAAGCACATAGAGAGGAAACTTGATATTATTGCAATTCCTACAAGCATATGTTCCTCCCTCATAATAATTTTTAGTAGCATCATGAATAAATTCAACAATATAACCATCACATAAAGCATTCTTTTCATGATCTACAAGCATAGAATTTTATTACTCTCCACATAAGCAAATTTCTTCTCATGAATAATAGTGGGAGCAAACTCAACAAAATAATTATCATGTGAGGCATAATCCAATTGAAAACTAAAATCACGATGATAAGTTTCATGGTTATCATTATTCTTAATAGCATACAAGTCATCACAATAATCATCATAGATAGCAACTTTTTCTCATAATCAATTGAACCTCTTCTGAAATAGTGGATTCATCACTAAATAAAGTCATGACCTCTCCAAATCCACTTTCATAATTATCACAATAATATTCAACATCCTCAAAATAGTGGGATCATTACTTCCTAAAGTTGACACTCTTCCAAACACACTTTCATCAATATAATCATCATAAATAGGAGGCATCCTATCATCGTAATAAATTTGCTCATCAAAACTTGGGGGACTAAAAATATCATCTTCATCAAACATAGCATCCCCAAGATTGTGGCTTTGCATATCATTAGCATCATGGGTATTCATACTAACAACATTGCAACCATGCTCATCATTCAAATATTTAGTGCCAAACATTTTAATGCATTCTTCTTCTAACACTTGAGCACAATTTTCCTTTCCATCATTTTCATGGAAGATATTAAAAATATGAAGCATATGAGGCACCCTCAATTCCATTTTTTGTAGTTTTCTTTTATAAACTAAACTAGTGATAAAACAAGAAACTAAAAGATTCGATTGCAAGATCTAAAGATATACCTTCAAGCACTAACCTCCCCTGCAACGGCGCGAGAAAAGAGCTTAGCTGACGGGGTGTTAGTGCCGCTTACCTAGCCTCCCCGGAAACGGCGCCAGGAACTGCTTGATGTCTACAATGCAACCTTCTTCTTGTAGATGTTGTTGGGCCTCCAAGTGCAGAGGTTTGTTGACAGTAGCAAATTTCCCTCAAGTAGATGACATAAGGTTTATCAATCCGTGGGAGGCGTAGGATGAACATGGTCTCTCTCAAGCAACCCTGCAACCAAATAACAAAGAGTCTCTTGTGTCCCCAACACACCCAATACAATGGTAAATTGTATAGGTGCACAAGTTTGGTGAAGAGATGGTGATACAAGTGCAATATGGATGGTAGATATAGGTTTTTGTAATATGAAAGTATAAAAACAGCAAGGTAACTAATAATAAAAGTGAGCACGAACGGTATTGCAATGTGTGGAAACAAGGCCTAGGGTTCATACTTTCACTAGTGCAAGTTCTCTCAAAAATAATAACATAATTGGATCATATAACTATCCCTCAACATGCAACAAAGAGTCACTCCAAAGTCACTAATAGCGGAGAACAAATGAAGAGATTATTGTAGGGTACGAAACCACCTCCAAGTTATTCTTTCTGATCGATCTATTCAAGAGTCCGTAGTAAAATAACACGAAGCTATTCTTTCCATTCGATCTATCCTAGAGTTCATACTAGAATAACACCTTAAGACACATATCAACCAAAACCCTAATGTCACCTAGATACTCCAATGTCACCTCAAGTATCTGTGGGTATGATTATACGATATGCATCGCACAATCTCAGATTCATCTATTCAACTCCCCAACACACCCAATACAATGCTAAATTGTATAGGTGCACTAGTTTGGTGAAGAGATGGTGATACATGTGCAATATGGATGGCAGATATAGGTTTTTGTAATCTGAAAATATAAAAACAGCAAGGTAACTAGTAGCAAAAGTGAGCATAAATGGTATTGCAATGCTTCGAGACAAGGCCTAGGGTTCATACTTTCACTTGTGCAAGTTCTCTCAATAAGGATAACATAATTAGATCATACAACTATCCCTCAACATGCAACAAAGAGTCACTCCAAAGTCACTAATAGTGGAGAACAAACGAAGAGATTATTGTACGGTACGAAACCACCTCAAAGTTATCCTTTCTGATCGATCTATTCCAGAGTCCGTAGTAAAATAACACGAAGCTATTCTTTCCATTCGATCTATCCTAGAGTTCGTACTAGAATAACACCTTAAGACGCAAATCAACCAAAACCCTAATGTCACCTAGATACTCCAATGTCACCTCAAGTATGTGTGGGTATGATTATACGATATGCATCACAATCTCAGATTCATCTATTCAACCAACACAAAGAACTTCAAAGAGTGCCCCAAAGTTTCTATCAGAGAGTCAAGATGAAAATGTGTGCCAACCCTATGCATATGTTCACAAGGCCACTGAACCCGCAACTTGATCACCAAAACATATATCAAGTAGATCACGTGAATATCCCATTGTCACCACAGATAAGCACATGCAAGACATACATCTAGTGTTCTCAAATCCTTAAAGACTCAATCTGATAAGATAAATTCGAAGGGAAAACTCATCTATTACAAGACAGTAGAGGGGGAGAAACATCATAAGATTCAACTATAATAGCAAATCCCGCGGTAGATCAAGATCGTGCCACATCAAGAACACGAGAGAGAGAGAGAGAGAGAGATCAAACACATAGCTACTGGTACATACCCTCAGCCCCGAGGGTGAACTACTCCCTCCTCGTCATGGAGAGCACCGGGATGATGAAGATGGCCACCGGTGAGGGATCCCCCCTCCGGCGGGGTGCCGGAACTGGGTCCCGATTGGTTTTTGGTGGCTAAATAGGCTTGCGGCGGCGGAACTCCCGATCTAGGTTTCTTTCTGGGGGTTTCTGTATTTATAGGAATTTTTGGCGTCGGTCTTACGTCAGGGGGTCTCCAAGTCATCCACGAGGCAAGGGGCACGTCCAGGGGGTAGGGCTCACCCCCACCCTCATGGACGACTAGGGACTCTTCTGGCCCAACTATTTTACTCTGGGGGCTTCTTTTGGTCCATAAAAAAATTATCAAAAATTGGCACGTCAATTGGACTATGTTTTGCATTCCTTTTCTGTAAACTCGAAAACAAGGAAAAAACAAAAACTGGCACTGGGCTCTAGGTTAATAGGTTAGTCCCAAAAATCATATAAAATAGCATATAAATGCATATAAAACGTCCTAGATGGATAATATACCATGGAACAATCAAAAATTATAAATACGTTGGAGACGTATCATTGGCTAGCAAGGCAAACTTAAATAAAGGGGAAAATAAGCACATAGATTGTGAGAACATATGATCCAACCGACAACATGCCAACTTGATCCAACTGATAGCACGCAAACTTGACTGTTTGGACTCCCCAAAGCTCCTCCACGCTTGGATCAGATTTTGCGGATTTCGGTGGTCCAGACTGGTCTGCGGACATTTGGTGCATCCCATTAAATAAATAGATAAAAGTGTCTAGACCATACGGTCTCAACATTTAGGGACGCTTTCAGGTATGGCGTTGGAGGTGTGTTTCATGGATTCCCAGTGCTCCAAGGTATACATGTGCTAAGCATGCCACATAAGTAAGAATATAACATGGCAAAGTAATTACAGTGGAGAGGGAGCACTTTGATGACCCCAGGAAGAAACAATACAAGCTTGTGAATCTATGCAAAATACTTAAATGATGGAAGCTCGCCAATGCATGGAATTTTTAGTTGCTAAATAATTAAGTGAAGGAAACTTATTTACAACAAGTTAAGCACTTTAGTTGCTGAACTTTTAAATGTGCTTAGCACCTAATCTAAGCATCCGCACATTAGAAGAGGCCTTAGGGAAACTCCAATGGGCCGACCCAGACGGACATAGAATGTGTCCGTTATCAATACATTTGGGTCATGAGTCACACACAAAAAATTTGAACGTGTCACTGGCCCACAAGTGCACGTATTTCAGATCTTTGACAAAATTTCAAAATAAAAATATATAAATGGCCACCAAAAGTCCATTTGTTACATTAATTAAAATAAAAATATAACTAACAATTAAATTAAATCCCTAGATCTACCGATGGCCACCATTGTCGTCCTCGTCCACGAGGTCGATGTAGACCGGAGCAGGCAATGGCCATGCACGCTGCCAGCGGCATGTGCAGGGGCACCTCCTGCTGCTCCGGCGTTTGCGGCTCCGCCTACTGCACGGGCTCCTACTACTCCAATGCCTGCGGCTCCGCCTACAACACGGGCTCTTGTTGCTCCGTCTCAACACCCACCCACTCGGGCGCAACACCAACTCGGATGTGCACGTGAGCGTGGAGGTCCACGAGCATCAGCGCCCCACTAGTAGCGCCAGCGTCCACGGCTCCTGCTCTGGCTCGGGCACAGGCTAGGACGGGCATGGTGGCACTGATACGTCTCCAACGTATCGATAATATATGAAGTATTCATGCCATGTTTACAACAATTTTATATGGTTTTGGTATGATTTGGATGGAACTAACCCGGATTGGCGCTGTTTTCAGTAGAACTACCGTGGTGTTGCTTTCGTGCAGAAATGAAAGTTCTCCAAATGAGCTGAAACTTTTTGATGATTTTTTGGAACAAAAGAGGCACTAGAAGCTTCGTGGGAGGGCCTAAAGAGCCACGAGGAGGGCACAACCCACCAGAGCGCGCCAAAGGGGGCTGGCTTGCCCCGGTGGGTTGTGCTAACCTCGAGTCCCATCTTTGCATGAAACCAACGCCAAAAATCCTATAAATACAGAAACCCACAAAAATAACCCGAGATCAAAAGTTCTGCCGCCGCAAACTGCTGTAGCCACGAAAAACTAATCTAGACCCCGTTCTGGCACCCTGTCGGAGGAGGAAATCATCACTGGTGGCCATCTTCATCATTTCGGCGGCCACCATGATGAGGAGTGAGTACTCCACCCTCGGGGTTGAAGGTTTGTACTAGTAGCTATGTGTTTACTCTCTCTCTCTCTCTCTCGTATTCTTGAGATGGCATGATCTTGATGTATCACGGGCTTTGTTAATATAGTTGGATCATATGGTGTTTCTTCCTCTCTATCTTGTTGTGATGAATTCAGTTTTCCCTTTGAGATTTCGTTTTATCGGATTGAATACTTTTATGGACTTGAGAGCACTTGATGTATGTCTTGCTATGAATACCCGTGGTGACAATGGGGTATCATATTGATTCACTTGATATGTGTTTTGGCACTCAACTCGCGAATTACCGAGGTTACATTGGTGATGAAAATATACCCTAGAGGCAATAATAAAACGGTTATTATTATAATTCCTTAATCATGATAAAGGTTTATTGTTCATGCTAGATTTGTATTGACTGGAAACTTAAATACATGTGTGGATACATAAACAAATACTGTGTACCTAGTGAGCCTCTACTAGACTAGCTCATTGATAAAAGATGGTTTAGGTTTCCTAACCATAGACATGAGTTGTCATTTGATAACGAGATTATATCGTTAGGGGAATGATGTGATGGAAAAGACCCAAGCGTTAGAGTAGCATATGATCGTTCAGTTTATTGCTACTGCTTTCTTAATGTCAAATACATGTTCCTTTGACCATGAGATCATGCATCTCCTGGATACCGGAGGAATACCTTGTGTGCTATCAAACATCACAACGTAAGTAGGTGATCATAAAGATGCTCTACAGGTATCTCCGAAGGTGTCTGTTGAGTTGGTGTGAACCGAGATTGGGATTTGTCACTCTGTGTATCGGAGAGGTATCTCTGGGCCCTCTCGGTAATACACATCACAAGAAGCTTGCAAGCAAAGTGACTAAGGAGTTAGTTGCAAGATGATGTATTAAGTAACGAGTAAATAGACTTGCCGGTAACGAGATTGAACTAGGTATAGAGATACCGACGATCGAATCTCGGGCAAGTAACATACCCACAGACAAAGGGAATTACGTATGTTGTCATAAAGGTTCAACCGATAAAAGATCTTCGTGGAATATGTAGGAATCAATATGGGCATCCAGGTCCCGCTATTGGTTATTGAATGTAGAGGTGTCTCGGTCATTACTACATAATTCTCGAACCCGTAGGGTTGCACGCTAACGTTCGTTGACGCTAGAGTAGTATTGGGATATTTGATGAGTGGTAACCAAATGTTGTTCAGAGTCCCGGATGAGATCTCGTACATCACCAGGAGTCTCATAATGGTCGAGAGGTAAAGATTTATATACAGTAAGTCATATTTTGGGTTCCGAAAAAGGTGTAGTTTTTTTGGTAGTGTGCCGGGAAGCTTCCAGAAGGTTCTGGAGGGGTCCAGAAGTCCACAAGTGGGTTCACCACAACCAAAGGGCTAGCATGGGCTGCGAGGAGGCGTCGTGGCCTTATTGGGCTAGGCACACCAAGTCCTCAAAAGCCCATGTGGCTAGGGAAGGCAAAAAAGGAAGGAGTCCTAGTAGGAATAGGATTGGACTTGGAGTCCAAGTCCTCTCCCCCTTAGCTGCGCCCTAGGGCTTGGATGGTCTGTTTACCATGCCCCTCCACCTATATATAGAGGGGAGGGGCCCAAGAGGATACAACAAGCCCTTGGCACCCATCTCCCTCCCGTTACTTCATAGTTCCACCACCTCGTCCCGGCGACACTTAGCGAAGCGCTGTGGGTGCTCCAACACCACCATCACCACCACGCCATCGTGTTGGTTGTGATCCCATCTACTTCTCCTCTCCCTCTTGCTGGATCAAGGAGGAGACGTCATCGAGCCGCACATGTGCTAACCTAGGAGGTGTCGTCCGTTCGGCGCTAGATCAGTTGGATCGTGATCTGATCGCAAAGTGTACGTCTACATCAACCATGGGATAAACGCTTCCGCTTAACGATTACAAGGGTATGTAGATGCTCTTCCCCTCTCATAGCTATGCATCTCCTTAGGTAGATCTCGCGTGTGCATAGAATTACTTTTGTTTTCCATGCAACTAGCGGCGTGACCCGCGCATTTGCGCGGCTAGACTTCCTATATTTTAGCTTTTAGGATTTTTCTCTACATATCTTCATCACTTGATCCATTGTCATACCGATATTTATATAAAATGTATCTACAATGTGTATATGCAGCAAATGTAATATTTCCATAAATATTGATGGTAAGCTTTGGTATAGATATTTCCATAATTGCATCAAATTATTGATAAAGATTTAGTTGTTTGATAACAAAAGATCAAAAGAACCATGGCATCTATCCCACCATGCCTAACCATAATGATTGAACATACGGTTTCAGCTTTTCTTTTCTTCTCATCAATCTGCAGACCCAATATACGTTTTAATATTACTTGCATCGATACAGTGTTGTCCGTTCCATCAGGGTCTTGCCAGAGTTTGTCACTTCTGATGGTGCCCATTTATTTTTCACGTTGTTTTACTTCTTAATAAAAATAAAATGATTCACTACGTATTTGACATGACTTAGTGCTTCTTTTTTTGTTGTAGAAAGCACTCCATGTAGTTCACTCTAGTATGATACTTGAGCTATAATGATACTTACATTTTGTATTAGTTTTTCCCAGCATTTAGATTGTATAAAAAGATAATACACTACATCTCCGGGTAAAATTTAAGACTTCAGAACATATTGAACTGGGTTAAAGATCAGCACCCTGCAATGAAAGTGATTCATGTGCGACAATACTTCTTCATACTAATATTAAGATTCTTCCCAGGCTCTGTCTACTTTGTTATGTTTGAGTGGCCAGAGAATGGTACACCTGTATTTTAGTAGTTTTTTCATGCACTTTCTTAGTTGTAGCGAGAAATATAATATAGTTCCTTGTATGACATCTCTTCTACTTTCAATACTCACTTTGGATACTAACATTACTATGCCATTCATGTTGTCTGTAGGAACTGAAAAGTTGTTATTATTTTAT
Source organism: Aegilops umbellulata (assembly GCA_032464435.1). NCBI lineage: Eukaryota > Viridiplantae > Streptophyta > Magnoliopsida > Poales > Poaceae > Aegilops > Aegilops umbellulata. The sequence goes on from CP136057.1 coordinate 72,752,646, forward strand.
CATATCATGATAAATCTAAGCTCGCTGTCCATAAATAATATACGGTTTCCAGTTATTCTCAAACATGTTAATATTCATGGTGAGAAAATAGTTTTTCCTTGACAAAAAAGATAATGCGTAGGTCAGGCCATGATTAACAGACTAACACTTATTGTGTCATATACTGGAACTTCCATTTTGTCCAGGAGCACTCTTTGATGCGCGGGATGTATTCTAAATTTATTATATGCAGTAAAAGTCATCTTAAGTTATTTCTCAATCGCATTGTGCTATGAATACTCCTATCTGAATATGCTACCAAAAAATGCATTGACGACAAATTTGTGCTCTCAGAAATTCTACATTCATACTTCAAAAGAAATGCTTCATAGCATTATCGTCAATAAAAATGTTGTAGACCGTTAAGTAAATCTGAAACAAAATTTGATGTATTAGGCAAAGGGCGGCATCTTGAGGCTATAGTGATGCTGAAGATCGAATTACACAATTAACCTCGCCTGATCTAGTAGCAATTATATCTGATATTTTAATTGAACAACACATGCACAATTATAATATTAGAAATAGCTTATAAATCTGCAAGGTAACTACTTACAAATCAATTCCAATAGTCCAAGGAATTGCTCTTTCCTTTCACATAATTTCTACTCAGCAATTCAACATATAAGCATTAATGAAGACAAAGATACAGATAAGAGTCAATGGTGTCTCACAGTTTCTTTGGTGTGTGGCTTTGTCGACAGTGTTACGTAGACCATTGGTATGGCTCTTGCTGTGTACTCATGCTACAGGGATCAAATTGTCCTCGGTATGCCTGCGTGACAGATTTGGTGATCAGCTATATGGATTCATCCGCTCATTGGCCTGTATACATAATAACACACATGTTGGGCCCAGACTTGGCTTTACTTTCACCTAGAGGATCCGGCGACTTGCCGTGTACTTTCCGGCTAGAGCGACCTAGAAATCCTAGCTCAGATTACATCCTGATGGGATGTTTCCTGAATGAAACTACTCATACTTACAAAGGTAGCTTGTGCACCTGATACACCACCCTACATAGCACACGTGAAATATCACACGTCAGAATTGATCAACATTATACTTTGTGTATGTGCAAGAAATCTAGCATGTGTTTCCCCTGGTGAGAAATCAATCAGATAACCTGCTGCGTACTTGTGTATCCTTGCCGCATCCAATCAGCTCGGAAAGTACCTAATTAGATTCCGTGATGTGTCGGGTTCTCTGATGGTTGGTAGTTCAACAAATGGGTTGTAGGCACGTAGACACATATAGTGAATTAGCTGGGAGGTCGAACCTTGGTGGTGCACTAGGATGGGGGAGGAGAATGGCGGCTGCTCAACACATGGAGAACGGGGAAGGGCTTGAGGAAGAAGTTTTTTTTTTTGGAATCGCTTGAGGAAGAAGTTTTCTTTTTCGGAATCGCTTGAGGAAGCTTTTTTCTAGAACTATCGCTTGAGGAAGTAGATTTTTTTTTAGGATCGCTTGAGGAAGTAGATATGCGAGCAAGTCTCAAGAACATTCAGCAAACTGGGCTGATATTTTTCTTAATTTTTTTACAATAATAACTGGGCCCATAGTTGATAGTTTGGCCCATACGTAATGTTGTTGGCTTCTGTTTCCTCTTCTAGTAGGACTCTAACAGAAAATCATTAGATGCCTTTCTTTACGAATCTAATTAAGCCTGTACGTGTGTTTTTTTTTTGCGGAGGACCTATACGTGACCTTCTCATCAATCGTGGTTGTACTATTCCATCCAAGATATATGTACGTGATAGATTTGTCATGTGCAACACAATATATGCATATACATAGTATTTGTATGTAACGTAGTATCTTTAAATCTGAACCGTTTATATCAAAACACTAATGGCCTAGATAATTTAATCTAGGTGGATAAACGTGATGGCTTCTTTGACTTCTGTTTTAATTATATAATAGATGTTCGCCAACAATTGGGGTAATCTACGCATGGGAGTTGATGCACGTTCTCGTCTTTGTTTCTCCGGTAGAAATCTTGGGGCACTTTTTGAGGTTCTTTGTGTTGGATTGAGTATTATGAATCTGAAATTGTTTGATGCATATCATATAATCAAATCACGGATACTCGAGGTGACATTGGAGTATCTAGGTGACATTAGAGTTGGTTGATGTGTATCATATGGTGTTATTTTAGTACGAACTCTTGGTTAGATCGATCGGAAAGAATAGCTTGGTGTTATTTTAGTATGAACTCTAGGATAGATTGATCGAAAAGAATAACTTTGAGGTGGTTTCATACCCTACAAACAATTTCTTCTTATGTTCTCCTCTAGATAGGAACTTTGGAGTGATTCTTCATCGCACGTTGAGAGATGATTATATGATCCAATTATGTTAGCATTGTTGAGAGATTATACTAGTGAAAGTACGGTCCCTAGGCCTTGTTTTCAAGCATTGCAATACCGTTTGTGCTCTGTTTTACCAATTGCTACCTTGTTGTTTATTTTTATTTTCAGATTGTAGAAATATATTTCTACCATCCATATTACACTTGTATCACCATCTCTTCGCCGAACTAGTGCACCTATACAATTTACCATTGTATTTGGTGTGTTGGGGACACAAGAGACTTTTTATTATTTAGTTGCAGGGTTGTCTGAGAGATACCATCTTCATCCTGCGCCTCCCATGGATTGATAAACCTTAGGTCATCCTCTTGAGAGAAATTTGCTACTGTCCTACAAAACTCTGTGCTTGGAGGCCCAACACAAGTCTACAAGAACAAGTTGTGTAATAGACATCAGGCGCGGCGACCTGTACTCTAGTCGGTTCGGTCAGCGCCAGTGGCAGGCCAGGCCACATGGTGAGCTCATTGAGCTACAAGTATTTGATGCCATTCATCAAGGCCTCCCCGGTCTCCTCCTCCGAGTCCTTCACCATCGGTTGTGGTGGTGGAGCACACGCGTGCGGGCACGGGGCTTTGGTGCACAACCCAAGAAGCACGTCCCACAGTGCTGGTCGTGCTCGTTGGTGAACCATGTGTCAAGTGCGTGTAGTCCACACCGGCTCTTGGCAGAGGTCAGTCGGGACTTGAGCATGACGGCGACGGATCTTTGCCTCCCGCACACGACCTATGGTCGGCACAGATAGCACTGGTGTTGGGAAATGTTGCATGGAAAACAAAATATTTCTATGCACACGCAATGATCTATCCATGGAGATGCATAGCAATGAGGGGGAGAGAGTGTCTACGTACCCTTGTAGACCGTAAGCGGAAGCATTTCTCAACGCGGTTGATGTAGTCGAACTTCTTCGCGCTTCAACCGTTCAAGTATCGAACGCACGACACCTCCGTGTTCTGCACACGTTCAACTCAGTGACGTCCCTCGCCTTCTTGATCCAGCAAGACGTGGAGGTAGTAGATGAATTCCATCAGCACGACGGCGTGGTGACGGTGATGGTGAAGTGACCCTCGCAGGGCTTCGCCTAAGCACTACGAAAATATGACTAGGGGTGTAAACGGTGGAGGGGGGCGCACACAGCTAAACAATTGTCTGGGGTGTGCTAGGTGCCCGCCCACATATATACACGTGGGAGAGGGAGGGGAGTGATGTCTACTACACAACCTTCTTCTTGTAGATGTTGTTGCGCCTCCAAGTGCAGAGGTTTGTAGGACAGTAGCAAATTTCCCTCAAGTGGATGACTTAAGGTTTATCAATCCGTTGGAGGCGTAGGATGAAGATGGTTTCTCTCAAGCAACCCTGCAACCAAATAAAAAAGAGTCTCTTGTGTCCCCAACACACCCAATACAATGGTAAATTGTATAGGTGCACTAGTTCGGCGAAGAGATGGTGATACAAGTGCAATATGGATGGTAGATGTAGGTTTTTTGTAAACTGAAAATATAAAAACAGCAAGGTAACAAGTGGTAAAAGTGAGCATAAACGGTATTGCAATGATAGGAAACAAGGCCTAGGGTTCATACTTTCACTAGTGCAAGTTCTCTCAACAATAATAACATAGTTGGATCATATAACTATCCCTCAACATGCAACAAAGAGTCGCTCAAAAGACACTACTAGCGGAGAACAAACGAAGAGATTATGGTAGGGTACGAAACCACCTCAAAGTTATTCTTTCCAATCAATCCGTTGGGCTATTCCTATAAGTGTCACAAACAGCCCTAGAGTTCGTACTAGAATAACACCTTAAGACACAAATCAACCAAAACCCTAATGTCACATAGATACTCCAATGTCACCTCAAGTATCCGTGCGTATGATTATACGATATGCATCACACAATCTCAGATTCATCAATTCAATCCAACACAAAGTACTTCAAAGAGTGCCCAAAGTTTCTACCGGAGAATCACGACTAAAACGTGTGCCAACCCCTATGCACAGGTTCATGGGCGGAACCCGCAAGTTGATCACCAAAACATACATCAAGTGAATCACGTGATATCCCATTGTTACCACAGATACTCACGGCAAGACACACATCAAGTGTTCTCAAATCTTTAAAGACTCAATCCGATAAGATTACTTCAAGGGGAAAACTCAATCCATTACAAGATAGAAGAGGGGGAGAAGAAACATAAGGTCCAACTATAATAGCAAAGCTCGCGATACATCAAGATCATGCATGTCGGCATTCTGGGAACGGTGGTCCCCAGACTTGCCTGCCTGTGGCCTGTGGCGTGGCTCGAGTGAGGGCCCAGCGTGGCTCATCTTCTTTAGCTCAAGCTCAAGACCCTCGCGAGGGGCCAAGCCTCGCGGGGCGGACGACAGGAAGCTTCCTCAGGAGTAGCCTCATCAGGCAGGCTCGCGAGGAGGCGGAGAGATCAAGGCAGGGGTACCTCGCGAGGAGCCCATGACACATGCCATGACGATCAAGACCAGGCGGGCGCCGGCCTGCGCAGTGTCCTTGTTTCCCCTTCGGTGCAAAGGGAGCAAGCACAGGCCAAGGCACCGGGCAAAGGTTACCATTCCGGTGCAACGAGACCAAGACCAGCAGAGCGGCAGGATGGAGGTCACCGTGGATCCCATGATGGCGTCATCACCAGTGCTTTTGGCAGCCGAAGACTACCTTTGGTCAGGATAACTTGTACTAGATGTTCCCCTTCAAAATGGCCAATTGTTGGTGCCCTCCCCGCTCATTATTTGGGGAGAGGCCTAGGGCCTCTATAAATAGAGCTAGCCACCACAGAGTAGAGGGACCTGATCAGATCGGATAGAGCCCTAGAAGAGAGAGAGAGAGAGAGAGAGAGAGAGAGAGAGAGAGAAAGAGAGAGAGAGAGAGAGAGAGAGAGAGAGAGAGGCGATCGAACTCACCCAAATAGTTCATCGCACCAGTTCAAGAACACCTCTCGTGAGGCTGCTCTTCCCCTGTACTGTTCATCATCAGCCCCTGAGGCAATCCACCACACCACACACTGGAGTAGGGTATTACACCACAACGGTGGCCCGAACCAGTATAAATCTCGTGTCCCTTATGTTGTTCGTCGTTTCCAGCTTAGATCACACGAGGAGATCGGACGTAGATCGGTAGTGCAGAGATCTCCGTGCGCACCCCATAGTTCAAACCTTAAGGGTCTGCCGGAACCTGAAATCCGACATTTGGCGCGCCAGGTAGGGGTGCGTCGGAATCTTTCTTCCGCTGTTCATGTGTGATCTTCCGTCGTGTCCATGGCAGACGCTCGTCGGGCTCGCGCCGAGCGCTGGGGTGCTCTCGCCACCCGCGTCGCCCAGACGGTGCCCGTCGGTGAACGCCCCCGATGTTCCCCGCCGCCTGCCACCAACGCCGACACCGGTCCGGCGGGGAACGAGCAGCAGGCCTCGTCCCAGCATCCTTCGGTGCGGCGGGATGGCCGCACCGCCACCTCATCGCTGACTCCTGCTACTTCATCGTCCCACGCCCGTCGCACCCCCACGGACGCGCACGCCGCGCTGCTCCTGGTAAGAGAGCTCCTGCACTACCACCCCGTCGACGACCTCTACGAGGACTGGCTCGCCCGCATCACCGAGCTCGTCAGCGCCGCAGGGGGCTCCCCTTGCCGTCCCTCTCGCTGCCTCGCCCTCCATTCTGCGCAGGGGGCGAGGATCAGGAGGCGCCTCCACCACCTCCTCCCCAAGAAGGCGCACTGGCTCCAAGGCGCGTAGCCCCAGGGCGAGGCCCTCCGCGTCCGGCACCAGCGCAGAAAGAAGGGAGCTACCAGGAGATCCCTCGTCCCCAAGAAGCTGTTCGCGCGCTCCCAGCGCCAGCGCGCCAAGATGTCCCTGCGTTTCCACGCCAAGACCCTGCGCTGCTCCAAGCTGTGGCGCGTGGTAATCCCCAAGAGCAGGCTCAGCACCAGCAAAGGGTGCCGGTGGCCACAGCAGGCTGTCGCGCCTTCACCCCTGAGCTACGCGGCGTCACATGGCCAGGCAAGTTCAAGCCTGACCTGCCCCCTCGCTACGATGGCATGACGGACCCCGCGGAATTCCTACAGCTCTATGAGCTGGGCATCGAAGCCGCCAACGGAGACGAAAAGGTCATGGCGAACAGGTTCCCCATGGCGCTCAAGAACGGCGCCCGCACCTGGCTCCTGAACCTGGCTCCCAGCACGATCTCCTCCTGGGACGAGATGCGCACCCGCTTCATCGCCAACTTCCAGGGCACTCGCGACCGGCCCCTGGCCGTGAGCGACCTGCGCCGCGTCAAGCAACAGCAAGGGGAAACCTTGCAGAAATACATCCAGCGCTTCAGCAACGCTCGCCTCAAGATCCCCAGGGTAACTGAATAAGCCATCATCTCGGCCTTCTCCGATGGCGTGCGCGACATCAAGATGAAGGAGGAGCTAGCAATCCATGAGGACCTGTGCACATCCCTGGAGCTGTTCAACTTGGCAACCAAGTGCGCCAGGGCTGAGGAAGGCCGCCTCTCCCTCCTCGAGCTCCCTGCAGCCGACCCTGAAGAGAAAAAGCTCAAGGCCAAGGACGTGAAGCGCAAGGGGGCTGCCGTGCTTGCAGTGGAACCAGACACCAAGCGAGGCAGGGATCAGCATGAGTCATCCAAGGGCAGGCGGTACTGCGTGTACCACGACCTCCACACCCACAACACCAATGAATGCCAAGAGCTCAGGGCCATGCGAGATGGGCGCATCGGCCGATGCCCCGAGCGCAACGACAGGGGCTATGGCCGAGGAGGAGGAAGAGGTGTCGGACGATGGGAAGACCGTGGCCCTTGCCAAGGGTGGCGTGACCGACCTTGCGAGGATCGCTGGTAGGACTAGCCTCGCGAGGGAGGCTGGAGGGATCAGCCTCGTGAGGATCGCCCACACGGCAACGCAGGCCTTCCTCCTCTGCCGCCACCGCCAAGGAGGAACGAAGACCAACATCAAGACGAGGGGGCTGGGGGATTCCAGGAGCCACGCGCAATCGCTTGCATCTTGGGTGGCGCCCAAGCCCCAGCATCACAGTGCATCTTCAAGCAGTTTGCTCGCGAGGTGAATGCAGTCCTCCCCAAGCTTGAGGCCACGCGCCCTCTCAGGTGGTCTACGTGCGCTATCACGTTCAGCTTAGCGGATCAGCTCAAGTGCGCGGCAACGGCCGGAGTCCTCCCGATGCGTTGCTCCCCAGACATCACCAATGTGCAGGTCACCAGGACCCTCATTGATGGCGGAGCAGGACTCACCGTCCTGTCCGTCGAGACGTTCGACAATCCCCAAGTACCGCATGATCAGCTTCAGCCAACCAAGCCTTTCTCAGGAGTCACTGATGGTTCCGCTGTTCCAATAGGGCAGGTTCGCCTTCCAGTCACCTTCGGGCAGCGCAACAACTACCGCACCGAGCTCATCGACTTCGACGTCGCCCACATTCGCTTGCCGTACAACGCCATCCTCGGGTACTTAGCCCTAGCCAAGTTCATGGCAGTGACTCACCATGGTTACAATGTTCTCAAGATGCCGGGAAGCGGTGGAGTCATCACTGTACCCTGTGAAGAAAGGGACGCAGTGTGTTCACTTGAGCGCGCGTTCCAAGCCGCAGCAATCAAAGACCCAGATCACAGGAGCGGTAGACTTCCCGAGGCGACCCTTAAGAAGAAGAAGGCTTCGCCTGGCCCAAGCCATAAGGAGGCAGGCGCTTCCGAAGGAGTTGCGTCAGGATTTGTGCCCGATCAGGGGGCGCCACCCTCTCTCACATAGGAAGGCGCGCCCGGCGCCCTCCTCAGGCAGGGCTCGGGGGCTCTTTCTTGGAGAGCCACCGACTTTGTCAAGGTCACGAGGGAGGCGCTCGGGCACCACTTGGAAGGGTGCTTCCAGGCACGTTTCCCTCAGGAAGATACAAGGCAAGGAAGACCGAACCCCCGGAGTTCATCGCAAGAAACACCCAGGAGCTACAGGAGTCGAGATTCATGCGCAGCAACCGCCTCTCGCCCGCCGTAGCCCCAAATCTAGGCGAGGATGGTGGGCTGCGCATCTGCATCGATGTACCAGGGCTCAACCGAGCCGCGTCTCAGCAGCGCCTCTGGCCTTCGCGCGTAGGGTGCTCGAGGGACCACCTCACAGCTACGTTCGCATGCCTTTTGGCATGCCGAACGTGGTGGTCGCTCATCAGCGCCTGCTGAGGAGCGTTCTGAAGGCTCAGGAGGTCAGGCATTGTGCGGTGCTGGCGGATGTGGAGATGGCCCTCGAAGACCTACCCGTGCCCCCGGAGCCTCCCGAGGCTCCTGGGCCTGGGGGCTTGTGAGGACCGATGTCTCCACGGCACATCGCCCGCTTCTTCAGCATCACTTCATCTTCAACGACACCATGTGACATCTTTCAAAGTTCCGTTTTTAGCTGGGAGCGCCTGCAGGGCCGCATCATTCCCGGGCCGCGTGGGTCCGTCCCTACGGCATGTATCCGTTTTGCTTATGCTCTTTACCTACCTTGTTGGGGGCGCACCTCAGGCTGCATCATCCCCAAGCTGCTCGGGCCTGACCCAGCGGCGTTTGCCTTTCCTGCATCTACCTGAAATGAATTTCCTCCTGCGTGCTTAACATACCCGACCTAATCGCCTGCTTGATTGACGCCTACCTACGGAGCCGCTCGCTCTGGCACGGCATTTGCGTATGGGTCCATCCCTGCGACGCCGATAAATCTGAGTGGTCGAGCTCTGGCCGCGGCAGCCTCGCAAGGCGCCACCTCACCAGGCCCTCAGTGCCCCAATCACTTCCTCGGAGCGACCAAAGGTTGGCTGGCAACCGTGACAACAAGCCTTGTCTCTCCTCATGATTGGTGTGCAGGACCCACTCCAGGAGCGACGTTGGGGACGTCGCGAGCTATCTCTCCCTCTCTCTGGCACGGACCGCTTGCACGTTAAAAGGGGGCGCCTGAGCATCACGACTCATGGGCTCCTACTGGCTCTCCAGCCCTCACCCCTGGCCTTGACCCACGGCATCGCGATCTGTCATACCAGCGGCGGCTGAGCTCGCTCGAGGGCCGGGACCTGAGGACGTAGAGCATTAAGGAAAGTGCAGGGGAGTGGGAAGAAGCTCTCGAGGACCTAACCCAGCAGTGCCCCGGCTGCAGCCACTCAGGCCGGGCGCTTTATCGAGGAACTACACCAAACTCAAAAGATAAGTCACGCCCTTACAGGAGCTGGACCAACGCAGCGCCCAACCCTCGCCCAGTGCAGCTCTGTCACGGTGACGTTGCCTTCCTTTCTCACCCAGCGAGGGCTGCTCGAGCGCTAAAGGGGACCTCTCGAGCATCGCGACTCGGGGGATCTTACCGGACCTCGGGCCGCTCACCTCCTGGCCTTAACCACGGCATCGCGACCTGACATACCAGCGATGGCTGAAGCCTGCCTGGGGACTAGGACCTGTCAGCGTAGAGCACCAAGTCCTCCTGAGGATAGAAAGGGGGAGCCGAGCCGAAACAGGACAAGCACCTCGCATCGATTCATATTAAGGATATAATGGTCACAAAAGAAATGGCAGGCGCCTAACATACCCCCATGGGGTGTTGCTTCGATTCCTCGCAGGGAACAAAAGGTGCTAATCCTAAGGAACGCTAATTGCTCGCACCTCCGCAAGGGATGCCATCATCAACAGTGGACTGCCCGGCGCCGGTGCCAACCCCATCCAGATCAGTGGCGCCGGCGGCCCGATGCAGTTGCCCTACTCCGAGCACGACGCGAGCTCGGAGGCTCGTAGCTGTCATCGCTCGCCTCCGGAGTCACGAGGAGCTCGGGGGAGCCGCTGGATTCCACAGCTCCTCCGCTGCTGCCTGAGGAGCTGCTAGAGGGCCGATGAGCGGGCCAGGTCCTCGCCAGTTCGTTGCCCCTGCCGCTTTCCTTGGGGCAGCACTCCAGCCGGCGTCCTTCAGCATCGAAGATCTTGAAGAACATCAGGGAGGCGCCGTCGTATTCAAGATGAATTACAAGGGCACCCTCCGTCCGGCAGACCCGGGCGATCTCACCCCAGCCCCAGGTCATGAAGACCTTGCCCGGAGCGACGACCGCGACCTCCGCTCCGGTCGCAAGGGTGCTGAAGTCGGCGTGCTACAGCCAGAGCTCCAGAGACCCGCTCAGCGGCATCTCGAAGGTGAAGGAGGGAGGAAGGCGGATTCAAGAGCTTGGAGGCATGGCGGCGTGAAGCACGAACTCGCAAGAGGAGCCCTCGGCGTGGACTCCAGGAGGAACGATGCGCATCACCGTGACTCGCTGGCGTCGACGCCGGCACCGTCGGTGTCGCTCGACACCTTCTCCCCCAGGACCCGCGATGCAGGCGTACAAGGGCAGCGGAAACCCAGGCGGCGGCCGCTCGTACCAGGGCCTCGATGCCTCCTGCCGAGCACCCTCATCTCGGCGGCAGAGGACTAGCCGCTTCTTCGGCGGGAGCGGGTCAGGACCCTCTCGGGGGGCCTTTCCCTTCTCTTCTGCAGAAAACCGGCAGATTGGTGCCATTGGCGTAAGGAGAAGCAAGGACGAGGAAGAAGAAGGAAAGGAGAAGAAGGAAGGGATGGACTGAAGGGGATCACGCAGTCCCGTACTTCTAGCCGGAGAAGGCCAACCGCCGAGCACCACGATCGCAGGTAATCATGACTCATATCTCTGCATGCAGGGACTTGTCAAGTCGTGCGGTTGTCGAGGCATCGTGGGAAGCGCAGACGCCCACGTCCAATCAATCGCCACGCGGCGCCCGAGGCCGCAGGCTATTAGGGACCACGGCTGTAACGCCCCGAGACCGACGCTTCAGAAGACTTCCATTTTTTTTTCGTGATCTCCGTGTGTTTCTTTTGTGCTTGCTCTTTTATTTTTATTTTGCATTGCATCATGTCATCATGCCATCTTATGTTGCATCTTGGTCATATCAAGTATAGCTTCGTGCTTGCCATGTTGCATTTTGTCATTCATGTTGTTTCCATGAGCATCTTGTGCGTACCCTTGTCACCTCTTCAAACCTTTGCTCCTTCCCTTCTCCTTCCTTTCCTTTTCTTCCATTCTTGCAGTGCCATTTTGCCTCCACCAAAAATGCTCATCTTTTCCCCAAAATTCTAACACCATGTACCTAGCCTCTCTGCCAAACTTCATCCCAATCGGAATAGTTTTGGTTAGGGTTTAAAATGGTTCAAGTTCGAATTTAATTCAAACTTGAATTATTTTACTTCCTTTATAAATCTCCAAACTATTTTTATTAAATAGTGAGCATGTTCAGGATCATGAGAATATTTTTATATTTCTCTAGCTCCTCTTCTTTTCCCCCTGCTCTTTCCTTTTTGTATTTCTGCCTGAAGAAATGGAAAAGAAAAGAAAGCAGCAGCAGCAGTACAACCCACCAGCAGCCACCTACCTGGGCCTCGGCCTCCCAGGCTGGCCCAGCTAGCCCCGCGCGCCAGCAGGCCCATTTGCTCCCGCGCAGGCCCACCTAGCTCACCTAACCCTAACCCGAAAACCCCCCTGCCCGATCCCCTCGCTCTCTCCCTCTCGTCCCCGCACACCGCCGCCACTCCCTCTCGATCTCTCCCTCTCCCTCGCTTGTGTCGCCTCCCGCAGAGAGGAGAGAGGAGCGGGACTGCTCCTTCCTCTCCTCCGCGTGCGCCCCTGCTCAAGCACCTCCGCCGGATCCAGCAGGCCGCCGCCCGGCTCCCTCGCACCCCCGCCGGATCTCTCTCCTCCATGGCGTCGCCTCCCCAAGCTCCTTTCTCCTCCTCGTCCTCGACGTCGGCCCCACCACCGAGCGCTGCCTCTCGGCACAGCTCCTTTCCCGTGCTCCCGAGCCGCCGCCGCATGGATGGCCGAGCCCTCGCCGAGCTCCTTCAGCCCAGAGCACCCGAGGCCCTGCCTTCTCCGCGCCGTCTGGAACCCCCGCGACCACCTCGCCATCCCGCGGTCGCGTCCGGTGCCGCCTCTGCCTCCTCACCATGTCTGCCTCGACCTCGTCTGCAAGGTGAAGACACGGCCGCGCCAAGTTCCCTGCCGCTGCTATCCTCGTGTAGCTTCCTAACTTCGTCACAGCACGCATACCGCCTCTGCTTGGCGCCGTTGACGTCCAGTCCATGGACACAACAACCGTGGGTGCCAAGTTCCTCTGCCGGAGTTGTCAAGTGCACGAGGACCCCGATCCCGAGAACGACTACTACACCGGAACGCCAAGTACATGGATACGCCAAGTTCCGCTTCGAACGTGTACGACTACACCCGGTGATGCGACAAGTACCCCGACACCGTGTACCTCTACCGTCGTCTCCGGAAACGCCAAGCACCCCTACGCACGAAGACGCCAAGTCCGTTCCGGAATTCATCAAGTACCGCTACCGATGACTCGAACGCCTCCGAACCATGTACGACGACCGTCGCTGAAGACCCGTGTAACGGAACCGTCAAGTTCGACTACCGTCGCGTGAACCACTATTTCACTACGCCGACCCGTGCACGACTACTTCCACTACCGCCGAACTTGTTCCTCTCTGATAACGCACGTTTCGAAAGGTATAACCCCGAGACGACCGCCGTGGACCGAATGCGTGTGTTATATGATATGCCCGTGTTTTCACCGTGTCTGAATTGTCACTCGTTGCCATGCCATCGTCCCGTGGGAACCCGGTATCCGGGATCACCCCACCATCATGCTCAACTCGCTTCCGTCACGCTTCCTTTTGCACCGATATCTTCATGGGTACCGGAACCGTTATGTTGCCGTGGCACCATTTTCGGATTCGTTGCCGTGGCACCATTTTCGGATTCGTTGCCGTGGCACACTTTCTTTCCGCCACGATGACAAATGCTTCATAATGCTCTTGTCAACATTTTCATCATAATTACATAAAACTTGAAATTGTCATCCGCATCACGATAACAACATTTAAAATGCTTAAAATTGTTGTTTGCATTTATTTTGCTAAATGCCATGTTAAAATGATTTATTTCATAACTTAATAACCGTAACTCGAAATTTAATAAACTTTATATGTAAATGGGGTAGAAAAATGCATAGATTAACATGTTGCACTTTATTTTCCTGTTTAACAATATTAAAATATGTTTTAGGCAGAACAGTACCAAATTTGAAATATGCACATGAGGATCTTCCGGACTTGTTGTTTGTTGTTCCGGCCTCATTTAAACTTGTCTAGATAGGTAGTTTTGTTGTGCTTCACCCCTTGCCATATTAATAAACATTTAATATTGTTGGGTACATAAACAAGATCGAACTAAATATTTGATGTGGTGTTTTGTCATTATGCAATTCGTTGCATATTGAGCTCCACTTAACTTGTAGTGTTGTTTGTTGCACTTTGCCATGCCATGCCTCATTTAAACCGGACATGCATCATCCTTAATTGTGCATCATGCCATGGTTATGTGATGGTTGTTTACTATGTTGCTTGTTTCTTTCCGGGTTGCTTCTCTCGTTAGCTTCGGTTTCGTTCCGGAGTTGTGAGGATTCGTTCGACTCCGTCCGTTTGTCTTCTTCTTGGACTCGTTCTTCTTCCTTGCGGGATCTCAGGCAAGATGACCATACCCTCGAAATCACTTCTATCTTTGCTGGCTAGTTGCTCGCTCTTTTGCTATGCCTATGCTGCGATACCCACCACTTGCTTGTCAATCCTCCCATATTGTTAAACCAAGCCTCTAACCCACCTTGTCCTAGCAAACCGTTGTTTGGCTATGTTACCGCTTTGCTCAGCCCCTCTTATAGCGTTGTTAGTTGCAGGTGAAGATGAAGTTTGTTCCTTGTTGGAACATGGACTTGTTGTTCCTTGTTGGAACATGTTTACTTGTTGGGATATCACATTGTATCTTATTTAATTAATGCATCTATATACTTGCTAAAGGGTGGAAGGCTCGGCCTTATGCCTGGTGTTTTGTTCCACTCTTGCCGCCCTAGTTTCCGTCATATCGGTGTTATGTTCCCGGATTTTGCGTCCCTAACGCGGTCGGGTGATTTATGGGACCCCCTTGACAGTTCGCTTTGAATAAGACTTTTCCAGCAAGGCCCAACTTTGGTTTTACCATTTGCCTCACCACCACCTACTTTTCCCTTGGGAGTAATTAACCCAAGGGTCATCTTTATTCAGCCCCCCCGGGCCAATGCTTGTCTAAGTGTTGGTCCAAACCAGAGCCACTTGCGGTGCCACCCCTAGGCAACTTGGGGTATCGTCGGTTGCCGTACGTAGTGTTCATCCGGTGTTGCCCTGAGACCGAGATATGTGCAGCTCCTATCAGGATGTCGGCGCATCGGGCGGTTTTGCTGGACTTGTTTTATTACTGTCGAAATGTCTTATAGCCGGGATTCCGAGACTGATCGGGTCTTCCCGGGGAGAAGGAATATCCTTCGTTGATCGCGAGAGCTTATCATGGGCTAAGTTGGGACACCCCTGCAGGGTTTGAACTTTCGAAAGCCGTGCCCGCGGTTATGGGCAGATGGGAATTTGTTAATGTCCGGTTGTAGAAAACCCGAAGTTGATCTTAATTAAAATACACCAACCGCGTGTGTAACCGTGATGGTCTCTTCTCGGCGGGGTCCGGGAAGTGAACACGGTTGTTGGAGTTATGTTTGAAGTAAGTAGTTCAGGATCACTTATTGATCATAGTTGTTCGACCGTGCTTTGCCTTCTCTTCTCGCTCTCATTTGCGTATGTTAGCCACCATATATGCTAGTCGCTTGCTGCAGCTCCACCTCTTACCTTTTACCCTACCTATAAGCTTAAATAGTCTTGATCTCGCGGGTGTGAGATTGCTGAGTCCCCGTGACTCACCAGATACTTCCAAAACCAGTTTGCAGGTGCCGATGAGACTGTGCAGGTGGCACACCCGAGCTCAAGGAGGAGTCCGATGAAGATCTTGTCCTTTATGTTGTTTCGTTCTAGTCGATCAGTAGTGGAGCCCAGTTGGGGTCGATCGTGGACCTTTGTCGCTTTTGGGGTTTCTTCTTTTATTTTGGCTCCGTAGTCGGGCCCTGATTGTACTTGGTTGATGTAATGCTTTACTCTTGTAATTGTGTGAAGTGGCGATTGTAAGCCAACTATGTATCTCTTTCCCTTATGTATTACATGGGTCGTGTGAAGATTACCTCACTTGCGACATTGCTTTCAATGCGGTTATGCCTCTAAGTCGTGCTTCGACACGTGGGAGATATAGCCACATCGAGGGCGTTACAAGTTGGTAATCAGAGCCTTCCCCGACCTTAGGAGCCCCCACTGATTGATCGTTTTTAGTGGCCGAGTTGTGTCTAGAAAAATGTGTTGAGTCATTTAGGAATCATATATCGGAGAGTTTAGGAATTCTTTCTACTTCCCAGTCCCTTCGACCTTCTGGTAAGGCTTCCTGACGTAGAGTTTTGACTCTTCTCTTCTCAAATTTCACTAAAAAAAAAATTTTAGGATCACGCGGGTATATTACAATCGTTCCGATGGTTTTATGATGACAACATTGTCTTGGTTGCCTCATGACATTTAGGGGTTGTGGCAGTGTCCCGGGGAGTTGAGCTCCGAGGTGTTGTCGTCATAATCTTATCGTTGCGGTTTTGGAATACCTGAGTTTAGTACGCCGACATCGAAAATCTCTTTTGTACAGTTGTTGGTGAGATAACCCTGATAGCCCAGTACTGTGGCGAGTGCGGGAGTATTGCCATGACTCGTATAACGGATGCTTTTCGAAGGTTGAGGTAGACGATTTCCGAAGGTTTCTTGGTTATGTGTTGAAGGATGGATACAGCTGGTTGTAGGATTTGCTAGTTTGGGTGAGATATTATGCTTCCCCTGTATCCCCAACACCTGATTGCATAACCGGAAAGTTTCGGGAGTTTATAAGTGGGAATTCAAGTATCAAGTGGGAATTGTTTCCAACAGACACATGATACGATATGGGATCTATCATATGTTTGTTTCCGGCTTATTCCGCAAGCCAATCCTTTGTTTTGGTTTTTGTTTTGTGGTATTCGAGTTGCTTCAATGTCAAGTGTTGATTCCATACCTTATTCTAAGCGGTGTTCTCATATTCCTATGTGGATACCAATCCTTCATGATATCTGAGAGTGCCATGTCAATTATTTTCTAACCGGTGTGCTCCTCTTCAAAGTAAATCCGATCGTTTCAACATTCGCAAGACCAATTCTTGGTTTTCTCAACGGTGTTTGTTTCATTCGACCAAAGTTGCCTTTGTTTTCCCGCCCTCCCACCCTTATTTCTTCAAGGACGCAGGTTTCTTGATCAAGTATCTATCTTATTGATGTGAAGCCTCTCCATTCGTCTCATTAATGTTCTTATCCGGTGATTATCATGAAGATGGTCAGGAGCTTCAAGTTCATCATTCGTCATTCTTTTCTTCTTCGGTGGTTCCAATTCAAGCATTGTCAATCATAGTTTTTCCTCGTTTCAAGTGCTTTCTTATGCCGGCGTATCTCTTAATCATTCACTTCTCGCTATTCATTTGTTCGGGAGTGCTGAAGATATCTCAGAAGACTCGTCTTGTCTTTCTAGATCAGTTCAACCTATTTCGAGGTTGTTATCTCATTCTAGCCATTTAAAATCAACCGGCGCAATCTCCCTTTCAAGCAATCGTTCAACCATTCTTTTGAGAGGGCCCTAACCCACAGGTCTTTTCCCAGGATCTTACCTGACTCTTCTAATTTTCCCGGAGTTACTCTAAAAATTCATTTCAAAGTTTGACGTAAGAATGAATTGTCATCAGTCATATGTCTTTCTCCAAGATCCTTCAATTCTTTCATCGTTGGTTCAACCTTTCTAATTTTCATTCCGGAGTGCCTCAACAAATTCATGGTGGTGTTTTTCGTCGTCATTCTCAACATTTGAAGACCGAAGAAGAGTTTCCCTTAAATCTTGTCCATTCTCTTGAAGATGTGTGGTTCTAGATTGATACCATTCTCTCATAATTGTTTTGGTTGTGAGAATTCTTTTCACCCATCCGGAGCATTTCAGGAGTCTTTTTAGTTTGATTCTCCAGAGCCATTATCTCAGAATTATTCATTCTCAGCTTCGTCTATCGTTCTCCAAATCTTACCGGTGCATCATTCAGATATACTCTAATCAGTTCATGATCTCTTCGTTCTCATGTATCAAAATTCTGTCAAGTATCTTTATTCGTTTTCTAATTCTTACCGGTGTTTCTTTATCTTTTCTTCGTTCATTTTCAATTCTTACGGTGGTTCGTTCAAGATCCTTCTTCCTTTGTTATCATATAGATTAATTCGTTCTTTCCAATCCTACCGGTGGTTCGTTGAAGACCTTCCCAAGTTTGCGGCATATATATCTTAATCTTTTGAGAATAAGTAGTATGCCAAATCCATTGCTTGTCATCAATTTAAATTGGTGAAGGATAAGCATAATGTAATTCTTATTCCTTTTCATCGAGTAAATTCTATTCCCTATTACGGAGGTTCTTCAAATTCTTGATTTCAATTGTTTCATCTTTTCATTTCCGGAGTTCCAAGCTCTCGCAATTATATCACCACGGAGATCCATCTAATCATTGCAAGGCTTCAACCTTATTCTTCTCATCCTTCATTTTTTTGTGATCATTCTTTTATTACCGGAGTTCTTCATGGAGGCTCTACATGATGGTTCATCAAGGATTTAATTCCTTCTCGAAGTGTTCATCGAGATTCTTTTCAGAGGAGCCAAGTATTCTTTATCTTCCATTTTAAAGTGCAATCCTGTCAACCGTATCATTCGAGGTGGTATTATGTCATTCTTGATAATTGGAGTTCATGTCTCATGACTCACATGTTGTCAAGAATGAGGTATTTAAAATCCATCAATCTCTTCATTGGAGTTATCTTGGGTTATATTTCACCTAAAGCTTTCCCTAAGGATTGTTGCTATTTATGGTGCTTATCAATGACCCAAATTCTTCGTTTGTCCTTCCGGGGAAATAAGTTTCTCGTCTCCTTGTTGATATCAATCCAATCATTTGTTTCCATTGGTGGCAGAAGCTCACCTCATAATGTTGAGATGTTTTCATAAGCCCGCTACAAGCTTATTCTTACCGTTGTTGTTTTTCAAACAACTCCGTTCAATCTTTTTTTAAGGAGGCTCTTTCAAATTCAATTGTAATAGAAGTTGTTGTTCTCTTCTTTGTTCTCTCGATTCCACTCTTTCTTTTGTCCCGAAGGCATTGTTCTTTTCCTTTCTTATCCATTTAACCGGAGTGTTGTGTCTATCGTTCCTCTGTCAACCGGAGTGTTGTATCATCTCTTTAAGTTCTTTTCATCTTATAAAATTTTGCCTCACTTCTCAACCGGAGTGCTGTCTGGAATCATTCTTACCCCTTGTGTCATTTGTTTAATTGTTCTGGAGACAGTGTGTTGTTGATTTCATCAAGTATCCTCTCATCTTATCAAGTTCTTGTTCTTTTCCTTCCATTTTCAGTCGGAGTGCTGCCCAAATTATATCAATCTTATTCCTTCTCTATCTAGTTTTAACCGGAGTGTTTTCAATATCTACCTTGTCACTTAACCTCTTGGTTCTCGTCGTATCCCATGTTCCTCTTATCTAACGGAGTGTTTTAAATTATTTTTGTCACCTCTGTCGTGTCATTTCTTCAAGCTTTGCAACCTCTCAAGGTTCTATTATGTTCTTTGTTTCTCTTTTCTAACACAGTGTTCTCAATTTTTCTCATCTTCATTGTTTTCTTTCTTTCATTTTTCTCAACATCCCAAGGTTTATGGTTTCACTCGTTTGTCGAAGAAGCAGCTTAGATTTACCTCTTTCTTCTTCCGTTTTCTATCCGGTGCCATCCTAGATCTCGGGACGAGATCCTCTCGTAGTGGTGGAGTGTTGTAACGCCCCGAGACCGACGCTTCAGAAGACTTCCATTTTTTTTCGTGATCTCCGTGTGTTTCTTTTGTGCTTGCTCTTTTATTTTTATTTTGCATTGCATCATGTCATCATGCCATCTTATGTTGCATCTTGGTCATATCAAGTATAGCTTCGTGCTTGCCATGTTGCATTTTGTCATTCATGTTGTTTCCATGAGCATCTTGTGCGTACCCTTGTCACCTCTTCAAACCTTTGCTCCTTCCCTTCTCCTTCCTTTCCTTTTCTTCCATTCTTGCAGTGCCATTTTGCCTCCACCAAAAATGCTCATCTTTTCCCCAAAATTCTAACACCATGTACCTAGCCTCTCTGCCAAACTTCATCCCAATCGGAATAGTTTTGGTTAGGGTTTAAAATGGTTCGAGTTCGAATTTAATTCAAACTTGAATTATTTTACTTCCTTTATAAATCTCCAAACTATTTTTATTAAATAGTGAGCATGTTCAGGATCATGAGAATATTTTTATATTTCTCTAGCTCCTCTTCTTTTCCCCCTGCTCTTTCCTTTTTGTATTTCTGCCTGAAGAAATGGAAAAGAAAAGAAAGCAGCAGCAGCAGTACAACCCACCAGCAGCCACCTACCTGGGCCTCGGCCTCCCAGGCTGGCCCAGCTAGCCCCGCGCGCCAGCAGGCCCATTTGCTCCCGCGCAGGCCCACCTAGCTCACCTAACCCTAACCCGAAAACCCCCCTGCCCGATCCCCTCGCTCTCTCCCTCTCGTCCCCGCACACCGCCGCCACTCCCTCTCGATCTCTCCCTCTCCCTCGCTTGTGTCGCCTCCCGCAGAGAGGAGAGAGGAGTGGGACTGCTCCTTCCTCTCCTCCGCGTGCGCCCCTGCTCAAGCACCTCCGCCGGATCCAGCAGGCCGCCGCCCGGCTCCCTCGCACCCCCGCCGGATCTCTCTCCTCCATGGCGTCGCCTCCCCAAGCTCCTTTCTCCGCCTCGTCCTCGACGTCGGCCCCACCACCGAGCGCTGCCTCTCGGCACAGCTCCTTTCCCGTGCTCCCGAGCCGCCGCCGCATGGATGGCCGAGCCCTCGCCGAGCTCCTTCAGCCCAGAGCACCCGAGGCCCTGCCTTCTCCGCGCCGTCCGGAACCCCCGCGACCACCTCGCCATCCCGCGGTCGTGTCTGGTGCCGCCTCTGCCTCCTCACCATGTCTGCCTCGACCTCGTCTGCAAGGTGAAGACACGGCCGCGCCAAGTTCCCTGCCGCTGCTATCCTCGTGTGGCTTCCTAACTTCGTCACAGCACGCATACCGCCTCTGCCTGGCACCGTTGACGTCCAGTCCATGGACACAACAACCGTGGGTGCCAAGTTCCTCTGCCGGAGTTGTCAAGTGCACGAGGACCCCGATCCCGAGAACGACTACTACACCGGAACGCCAAGTACATGGATACGCCAAGTTCCGCTTCGAACGTGTACGACTACACCCGGTGATGCGACAAGTACCCCGACACCGTGTACCTCTACCGTCGTCTCCGGAAACGCCAAGCACCCCTACGCACGAAGACGCCAAGTCCGTTCCGGAATTCATCAAGTACCGCTACCGATGACTCGAACGCCTCCGAACCATGTACGACGACCGTCGCTGAAGACCCGTGTAACGGAACCGTCAAGTTCGACGACCGTCGCGTGAACCACTATTTCACTACGCCGACCCGTGCACGACTACTTCCACTATCGCCGAACTTGTTCCCCTCCGATAACGCACGTTTCGAAAGGTATAACCCCGAGACGACCGCCGTGGACCGAATGCGTGTGTTATATGATATGCCCGTGTTTTCACCATGTCTGAATTGTCACTCGTTGCCATGCCATCGTCCCGTGGGAACCCGGTATCCGGGATCACCCCACCATCATGCTCAACTCGCTTCCGTCACGCTTCCTTTTGCACCGATATCTTCATGGGTACCGGAACCGTTATGTTGCCGTGGCACCATTTTCGGATTCGTTGCCGTGGCACACTTTCTTTCCGCCACGATGACAAATGCTTCATAATGCTCTTGTCAACATTTTCATCATAATTACATAAAACTTGAAATTGTCATCCGCATCACAATAACAACATTTAAAATGCTTAAAATTGTTGTTTGCATTTATTTTGCTAAATGCCATGTTAAAATGATTTATTTCATAACTTAATAACCGTAACTCGGAATTTAATAAACTTTATATGTAAATGGGGTAGAAAAATGCATAGATTAACATGTTGCACTTTATTTTCCTGTTTAACAATATTAAAATATGTTTTAGGCAGAACAGTACCAAATTTGAAATGTGCACATGAGGATCTTCCGGACTTGTTGTTTGTTGTTCCGGCCTCATTTAAACTTGTCTAGATAGGTAGTTTTGTTGTGCTTCACCCCTTGCCATGTTAATCAACATTTAATATTGTTGGGTACATAAACAAGATCGAACTAAATATTTGATGTGGTGTTTTGTCATTATGCAATTCGTTGCATATTGAGCTCCACTTAACTTGTAGTGTTGTTTGTTGCACTTTGCCATGCCATGCCTCATTTAAACCGGACATGCATCATCCTTAATTGTGCATCATGCCATGGTTATGTGATGGTTGTTTACTATGTTGCTTGTTTCTTTCCGGGTTGCTTCTCTCGTTAGCTTCGGTTTCGTTCCGGAGTTGTGAGGATTCGTTCAACTCCGTCCGTTTGTCTTCTTCTTGGACTCGTTCTTCTTCCTTGCGGGATCTCAGGCAAGATGACCATACCCTTGAAATCACTTCTATCTTTGCTGGCTAGTTGCTCGCTCCTTTGCTATGCCTATGCTGCGATACCCACCACTTGCTTGTCATGCCTCCCATATTGTTAAACCAAGCCTCTAACCCACCTTGTCCTAGCAAACCGTTGTTTGGCTATGTTACCGCTTCGCTCAGCCCCTCTTATAGCGTTGTTAGTTGCAGGTGAAGATGAAGTTTGTTCCTTGTTGGAACATGGACTTGTTGTTCCTTGTTGAACATGTTTACTTGTTGGGATATCACATTATATCTTATTTAATTAATGCATCTATATACTTGCTAAAGGGTGGAAGGCTCGGCCTTATGCCTGGTGTTTTGTTCCACTCTTGCCGCCCTAGTTTCCGTCATATCGGTGTTATGTTCCCGGATTTTGCGTCCCTAACGCGGTCGGGTGATTTATGGGACCCCCTTGAGAGTTCGCTTTAAATAAGACTTTTCCAGCAAGGCCCAACTTTG
Source organism: Aegilops umbellulata (assembly GCA_032464435.1). Lineage (NCBI taxonomy): Eukaryota > Viridiplantae > Streptophyta > Magnoliopsida > Poales > Poaceae > Aegilops > Aegilops umbellulata. The sequence continues at coordinate 72,775,166 of CP136057.1, forward strand.
GTTTTACCATTTGCCTCACCACCACCTACTTTTCCCTTGGGAGTAATTAACCCAAGGGTCATCTTTATTCAGCCCCCCCGGGCCAATGCTTGTCTAAGTGTTGGTCCAAACCAGAGCCACTTGCGGTGCCACCCCTAGGCAACTTGGGGTATCGTCGGTTGCCGTACGTAGTGTTCATCCGGTGTTGCCCTGAGACCGAGATATGTGCAGCTCCTATCAGGATGTCGGCGCATCGGGCGGTTTTGCTGGACTTGTTTTATTACTGTCGAAATGTCTTGTAGCCGGGATTCCGAGACTGATCGGGTCTTCCCGGGGAGAAGGAATATCCTTCGTTGATCGCGAGAGCTTATCATGGGCTAAGTTGGGACACCCCTGAAGGGTTTGAACTTTCGAAAGCCGTGCCCGCGGTTATGGGCAGATGGGAATTTGTTAATGTCCGGTTGTAGAAAACCCGAAGTTGATCTTAATTAAAATACACCAACCGCGTGTGTAACCGTGATGGTCTCTTCTCGGCGGGGTCCGGGAAGTGAACACGGTTGTTGGAGTTATGTTTGAAGTAAGTAGTTCAGGATCACTTATTGATCATAGTTGTTCGACCGTGCTTTGCCTTCTCTTCTCGCTCTCATTTGCGTATGTTAGCCACCATATATGCTAGTCGCTTGCTGCAGCTCCACCTCTTACCTTTTACCCTACCTATAAGCTTAAATAGTCTTGATCTCGCGGGTGTGAGATTGCTGAGTCCCCGTGACTCACGAGATACTTCCAAAACCAGTTTGCAGGTGCTGATGAGACCGTGCAGGTGGCACACCCGAGCTCAAGGAGGAGTCCGATGAAGATCTTGTCCTTTATGTTGTTTCGTTCTAGTCGATCAGTAGTGGAGCCCAGTTGGGGTCGATCGTGGACCTTTGTCGCTTTTGGGGTTTCTTCTTTTATTTTGGCTCCGTAGTCGGGCCCTGATTGTACTTGGTTGATGTAATGCTTTACTCTTGTAATTGTGTGAAGTGGCGATTGTAAGCCAACTATGTATCTCTTTCCCTTATGTATTACATGGGTCGTGTGAAGATTACCTCACTTGCGACATTGCTTTCAATGCGGTTATTCCTCTAAGTCGTGCTTCGACACGTGGGAGATATAGCCGCATCGAGGGCGTTACAACGGCGCTTCGCGCTTGCCCCTTCGCTTCTCTGCTAAGCCAAGCCCGAGCGCGCCTTGGGACCGGGGGCTGCTGTCGGTGTTCTGGGAATGGGGGTCCCCAGACTTGCCTGCCTGTGGCCTGCGGCGTGGCTCGAGTGAGGGCCCAGCGCGGCCCATCTTCTTCAGCTCAAGCTCAAGACCCTCGTGAGGGGCCAAGCCTCGCGGGGCGGACGACAGGAAGCTTCCTCAGGAGCAGCCTCATCAGGCAGGCTCACGAGGAGGCGGAGAGATCAAGGCAGGGGTACCTCGCGAGGAGCCCATGACGCAAGCCATGACGATCGAGACCAGGCGGGCGCCGGCCTGCGCAGTGTCCTTGTTTCCCCTTCGTTGCAAAGGGAGCAAGCAAAGGCCAAGGCACCAGGCAAAGGTTACCATTCCGGTGCAACGAGACCAAGACCAGCAGAGCGGCAGGATGGAGGTCACCGTGGAGCCCAAGACGGCGTCATCACCAGTGCTTTTGGCAGCCGAAGACCACCTTTGGTCAAGATAACTTGTACTAGATGTTCCCCTTCAAAATGGCCAATTGTTGGCGCCCTCCTCGCTCATTATTTGGGGAGAGGCCCAGGCCCTCTATAAATAGAGCTAGCCACCAGAGAGTAGAGGGACCTGATCGGATCGGATAGAGCCCTAGAAGAGAGAGGGAGAGAGAGAGAGAGAGAGAGAGAGAGAGAGAGAGAGAGAGAGGCGATCGCACCCAAACAGTTCATCGCATCAGTTCAAGAACACCTCTCGTGAGGCTGTTCTTCCCCTATACTATTCATCATCAGCCCCTGAGGCAATCCACCAAACAACACATTGGAGTAGGGTATTACACCACAACGGTGGCCCGAACCAGTATAAATCTTGTGTCCCTTGTGTTGTTCGTCGTTTCCAGCTTAGATCACACGAGGAGATCGGACGTAGATCGATAGGGGAGAGATCTCCGCGCGCACCCTAGAGTTCGAACCTTAAAGGTCTGCCCGAACCCGAAATCCGACAATGCCAAATCAAGAACACGAGAGAGAGAGAGAGAGAGATCAAACACATAGCTACTGGTACATACCCTCAGCCCCGAGGGTGAACTACTCCCTCCTCGTCATGGAGAGCGCCGGGATGATGAAGATGGCCACCGGTGAGGGTTCCCCCTCTGGCAGGGTGCCGGAACAGGGTCCCGATTGGTTTTTGGTGGCTACAGAGGCTTGCTGCGGCGGAACTCCCAATCTAATCTCCATTCTGGAAGTTTTAGGGTACCTGAGTATATATGGGTGCAGAAAGTACGTCGGTGGAGCCTCGGGGGCCCCACGAGGCAGGGGGCGCGCCCTAGGGGGGTGGGCGCCCCCACCCTCGTGAGCACCTCCCTTAGCTCCTGACGTGGGGTCCAAGTCCATCCGGTAGCTTTCCTTCCAAAAATAACTTCTCCAGTTGACTTCGTTCCATTTCGACTCCGTTTGATATTCCTTTTCTTCGAAACATTGAAATAGGCAAAAAAACAACAATTTTGGGCTAGGCCTCCGGTTAATAGGTTAGTCCCAAAATAATATAAAAGTGGATAACAAAGCCCAATATTGTTCAAAACAGTAGATAATATAGCATGGAGCAATCAAAAATTATAGATACGTTAGAGACGTATCAAGCATCCCCAAGCTTAATTCCTGCTCATCCTCGAGTAGGTAAATGATAAAAAAGATAATTTTTGATGTGGAATTCTAGTTGGCATAATTTCATTGTAATTCTTCTTAATTGGGATATGAATATTCAGATCTGAAAGATTCAAGACAAAAGTTCATATTGACATAAAAGTAATAATACTTCAAGCATACTAACTAAACAAATTATGTCTTCTCAAAATAACATGGCCAAAGAAATTTCATCCCTACAAAATCATATAGTTTAGTCATGCTCCATTTTCGTCACACAAGAATGCTCTCATCACGCACAACCCCGATGACAAGCCAAGCAATTGTTTCATACTCTAGTAATCTCAAACTCCTAAACCTTCAAGCAATACATGAGCGTGAGCCATGGACATAGCACTATGGGTGGAATAGAATATGATGATGGGGGTTATGTGGAGAAGACAAAAAAGGAAACTCTCACATCAACGAGGCTAATCAATGGGCTATGGAGATGCCCATCGATTGATGTTAATGCAAGGAGTAGGGATTGCCATGCAACGGATGCACTAGAGCTATAAATGTATGAAAGCTCAACAAAAGAAACTAAGTGGGTGTGCCTCCAACTTGCTTGCTCACGAAGACCTAGGGCATTTGAGGAAGCCCATCGTTGGAATATACAAGCCAAGTTCTATAATGAAAAATTCCCACTAGTATATGAAAGTGACAAAACAAGAGACTCTCTATCATGAAGATTATGGTGCTACTTTGAAGCACAAGTGTGGAAAAAGGATAGTAGCATTGTCCCTTCTCTCTTTTTCTCTCTTCTTTTTTTTGGGCCTTCTCTTTTTTATGGCCTTTCTTTGTTTGGGGGGGCCTTCTCTTTTTTATGGCCTTTCTCCCCATTTTTTTACCTCACTTGGGACAATGCTCTAGAAAATGATGATCATCACACTTCTATTTATTTACAACTCAATGATTACAACTCGATACTAGAACAAAGTATGACTCTATATGAATGCCTCCGGCGGTGTACCGGGATATGAAATGAACCAAGAGTGACATGTATGAAAGAATTATGAGCGGTGGCTTTTCCACAAATACTATGTCAACTACATGATCATGCTAGCAATATGACAATGATGAATGTGTCATGATGAACGGAATGGTGGAAAGTTGCATGGCAATATATCTGGGAATGGCTATGGAAATGCCATAATAGGTAGGTATGGTGGCTGTTTTGAGGAAGATACAAGGAGGTTTATGTGTAAAAGAGTGTATCGTATCACGGGGTTTGGATGCACCGGCGAAGTTTGCACCAACTCTCAATGTGAGAAAGGGCAATGCACGGTACCGAAGAGGCTAGCAATGATGGAAGGATGAGAGTGCGTATAATCCATGGACTCAACATTAGTCATAAAGAACTCACATAATTATTGCAAAAATCTACAAGCCATCAAAAACCAAAGCACTACATGCATGCTCCTAGGGGGATAGATTGGTAGGAAAAGACCATCGCTCGTCCCCGACCGCCACTCATAAGGAAGACAATCAAATAACACCTCATGTTCCAAATTTGTTACATAACGTTTACCATACATGCATGCTACGGGACTTGCAAACTTCGACACAAGCATTTCTCAAATTCACAACTACTCAACTAGCACGACTTTGATATTATCACCTCCATATCTCAAAACAATTATCAAGCATCAAACTTTTCTTAGTATTCAACACACTCATAAGAAAGTTTTTACTAGTCTTGAATACCTAGCATATTATGATTAGGAACATTACCATGCTATTTAAGACTCACAAAATAATATAAGTGAAGCATGAGAGTTCATCTATTTCTTCAAAATAAAACTATCACCATGCTCTAAAAGATATAAGTGAAGCACGAGAGCAAACAACAAACTACTCCGAAAGATATAGGTGAAGATCAATGAGTAGTCAAATAATTATGCAACTATGTGAAGACTCTCTAACATTTAGTAATTTCAGATCTTGACACTTTATTCAAACAGCAAACAAAACAAAATAAAATGACATGATGCTCCAAGCAAAACACATATCATGTGGTGAATAAAAATATAGCTCCAAGTAAAGTTACCGATGAATGAAGATGAAAGAGGGGATGCCATCCGGGGCATCCCCAAGCTTAGACGCTTGGTTGTCCTTGAATATTACCTTGGGGTGCCTTGTGCATCCCCAATCTTAGGCTCTTGCCACTCCTTATTCCATAATCCATCGAATCTTTACCCAAAACTTGAAAAGTTCACAACACAAAACTTAACAGAAAATTCGTGAGCTCCGTTAGCGAAGGAAAACAAAACCCCACTTCAAGGTACTGTAATGAACTCATTCTTTATTTATATTGGTGTTAAACCTACTGTATTCCAACTTCTCTATGGTTTATAAACTATTTTACTAGCCATAGAGTCATCAAAATAAGCAAACAACACACGTAAAACAGAATCTGTCAAAAACAGAACAGTCTGTAGTAATCTGTAACTAACGCAAACTTCTGGAACTCCAAATATTCTAAATTAAACTGGTGGACCTGAGGAATTTGTCTAGTAATCATCTGCAAGAGTAATCAACTAAATAGCACTCTCCAGTAAAACTTTGAAGCTAATCTCGTGAGCGCTAAAGTTTCTGTTTTTTTTACAGCATGATCATAAAGACTTCACCCAAGTCTTCCCAAAGGTTCTACTTGGCACAAACAATAATTAAAACACAAAACCACATCTAAACAGAAGCTAGATGGATTATGTATTACTAAACAGAACCAAAAAGCAAGAAACTAAAATAAAATTGGGTTGCCTCCCAACAAGCGCTATCGTTTAACGCCCCTAGCTAGGCATGATGATTTCAATGATGCTCACATAAAAGATAACAATTGAAACATAAAGAGAGCATCATGAAGAATATGAATAGCACATTTAAGTCTAACCCACTCCCTATGCATAGGGATTTTGTGAGCAAACAACTTATGGGAACAATAATCAACTAGCATAGGAAGGCAAAACAAGCATAACTTCAAAACTTTAAGCACATAGAGAGGAAAATTGATATTATTGCAATTCCTACAAGCATATATTCCTCCCTCATAATAATTTTCAGTATCATAATGAATGAATCAACAATATAACCAGCACCTAAAGCATTCTTTTCATGATCTACAAGTATATAATTTTTACTACTCTCCACATAAGCAAAGTTCTTCTCATTCGGAATAGTGGGAGTATCATAAGAGACTTGAATACTATAAATTGTTTCCACATTAAAAGAGTAATGTTCAGAGAAAGGGTACTCATAATCATGACAAGTTTTATAAATATAATCATCACTACTCTTTATAGCATAAGTTTTATCACAATAATCATCATAAGTAGCAACTTTGTTTTCATCATAATCGATTGAAACCTCTTACGAAATAGTGGATACTTCACTAAATAAAGTCATCACCTCTCCAAATCCACTTTCATAAATATTATAGGATCCAACATCCTCCAAAATAGTGGGATCACTACTTCCTAAAACTGACACTCCTCCAAACCCACTTTCATAAATATAATCATCATAGGTAAAAGGCATGCTATCATCATAACAACTTTGCATATCAAAACTTGGGATACTAAAAATATCATCTTCATCAAACGTAGCATCCCCAAGCTTGGGACAAACATTAATTGCAGCAAATATATTCTCAAATATGTCATTCTCATCAAACATAGCTTCCCCAAGCTTGGGCCTTTTCATATCATAAGCATCATGGATATTCAAGGAATTCATACTAACAACATTGCAATCATGCTCATCATTCACATATTTTATGCCAAGCATTCTATGTAATTCTTCTTCTAGCACTTGAGCACAATTTTCCTTCCCATCATTTTCACGAAAGATATTAAAAAGATGAAGCATATGAGGCACTCTCAATTCCTTTTTTTTTGTAGTTTTCTTTTATAAACTAAACTAGTGCTAAAACAAGAAACAAAAAGATTCGATTGCAAGATATAAAGATATACCTTCAAGCACTCACCTCCCCGGCAACAGTGCTAGAAACTGCTTAGTTGACGGGGTCTGAGTGCCACTTACCTAGCCTCCCCGGCAACGGCGCCAGAAAAGAGCTTCATGTCTACTACACAACCTTGTTCTTGTAGACGTTGTTGGGCCTCCAAGTGCAGAGGTTTGTAGGACAGTAGCAAATTTCCCTCAAGTGGATGACCTAAGGCTTATCAATCCATGGGAGGCGTAGGATGAAGATGGTATCTCTCAAGCAACCCTGCAACCAAATAACAAAGAGTCTCTTGTGTACCCAACACACCCAATACAATGGTAAATTGTATAGGTGCACTAGTTCGGCGAAGAGATGGTGATACAAGTGCAATATGGATGGTAGATATAGGTTTTTGTAAACTAAAAATATAAAAACAGCAAGGTAACAAGTGGTAAAAGTGAGCGTAAACGGTATTGCAATGATAGGAAACAAGGCCTAGGGTTCATACTTTCACTAGTGCAAGTTCTCTCAACAATAATAACATAGTTGGATCATATAACTATCCCTCAACATGCAACAAAGAGTCACTCAAAAGACACTAATAGCGGAGAACAAACGAAGAGATTATGGTAGGGTACGAAACCACCTCAAGGTTATTCTTTCCAATCAATCTGTTGGGCTATTCCTATAAGTGTCACAAACAGCCCTAGAGTCCGTACTAGAATAACACCTTAAGACACAAATCAACCAAAACCCTAATGTCACCTAGATACTCCAATGTCACCTCAAGTATCCATGGGTATGATTATACGATATGCATCACACAATCTCAGATTCATCTATTCAATCCAACACAAAGTACTTCAAAGAGTGTCCAAAGTTTCTACCGGAGAATCACGACAAAAACGTGTGCCAACCCCTATGCATAGGTTCATGGGCGGAGCCCACAAGTTGATCACCAAAACATACATCAAGTGAATCACGTGATATCCCATTGTCAGCACAGATACTCACGGCAAGACATACATCAAGTGTTCTCAAATCTTTAAAGACTCAATCCGATAAGATTTCTTCAAGGGGAAAACTCAATCCATTACAAGAGAGAAGAGGGGGAGAAGAAGCATAAGATCCAACTATAATAGCAAAGCTCGCGATACATCAAGATCGTGCCAAATCAAGAACACGAGAGAGAGAGAGAGAGAGAGAGAGAGAGAGAGAGAGAGATCAAACACATAGCTACTGGTGCATACCCTCAGCCCCGAGGGTGAACTACTCCCTCCTCGTCATGGAGAGCGTCGGGATGATGAAGATGGCCACCGGTGAGGGTTCCCCCTCCAGCAGGGTGCCGTAACAGGGTCCCGATTGGTTTTTGGTGGCCACAGAGGCTTGCGGTGGAGGAACTCCCGATCTAATCTCCGTTTTGGAAGTTTAAGGGTGCGTGAGTATATATGGGTGCAGGAATTACGTCGGCGAAGCTTCGGGGGGCCCCACGAGGCAGGGGGCGCGCCCTAGGGGGGTGGGCGCCCCCCCCCCCACCCTCGTGAGCACCTCCCTTAGCTCCTGACGTGGGGTCCAAGTCCATCCGGTAGCTTTATTCCAAAAATAACTTCTCAATTTGATTTCGTTTCATTTCGACTCCGTTTGATATTCCTTTTCTTCGAAACACTGAAATAGGCAAAAAAAACAGCAATTCTGGGTTGGGCCTCCGGTTAATAGGTTAGTCCCAAAAATAATATAAAAGTGGATAACAAAGCCCAATATTGTTCAAAACAGTAGATAATATAGCATCGAGCAATCAAAAATTATAGATACGTTGGAGACGTATCAGGGAGAGAACGGGAGGCCCCCCAAGTAAGACTGAATCCTACTTGGGCCCTCCCAAGCCGCCCCCCTACCATATATATCTGAGGGGGAAGGAAAGAGGGGGAAGGGGGAATCCAATTCCCTTTCTTTCCTTTCCTCCTTCCCCTTTCCTTCTCCACCTTGGTTGCCCATATGGGGGATCACTAGCCCCTTGTGGTTGGTACATTTCCCCTCTTGGCCCATAAGGCCCATATCTTTTGTCGGGGGTGCCCGGAACCCCTTCCGGTGATCCGATATGTACCCGGTACCCTCTGGAACACTTTTGGTGTCCGAATACCATCATCCTATATATCAATCTTTACCTATCGACCATTTCGAGATTCAATACCATTCCGGGACTCCGAACAACATTCGGTCACCAAATCACATAACTCAGATAATACTATATCGTCAACGAACGTTAAGTGTGCGGACCCTACGGGTTTGAGAATTATGTAGACATGACCGAGACACCTCTCCGGTCAATAACCAATAGCGGAACCTGGATGCCCATATTGACTCCTACATATTCTACGAAGATCTTTAACGGTCAAACTGTTATGACAACATACGTAATTCCCTTTGTCCATCGGTATGTTACTTGCCTGAGATTCGATCGTCGGTATCTTCATACCTAGTTCAATCTCGTTACCAGCAAGTCTCTTTACTCGTTCCATAATACATCACCTTGTGACTAACTCCTTAGTCATTTTCTCGCAAGCTTATGATGTGTATTATCGAGAGGGCCCAGAGATACCTCTCCGATACTCGGAGTGACAAATCCTAATCTCGATCTATGCCAACTCAACAAACACCTTCGGAGATACCTGTAGAGCATCTTTATAATCATCCAGTTATGTTGTGACGTTTGATATCACATAAGGCATTCCTCCTATATTCGGGAGTTGCATAATCTTATAGTCAAAGGAATATGTATTTGACATAAAGAAAGCAATAGCAATAAAACTGAACGATCATAATGCTAAGCTAACGGATGGGTCTTGTCCTTCACATCATTCTCCTAATGGTGTGATCCCGTTATCAAATGACAACTCATGTCCATGGTTAGGAAACATTAACCATCTTTGATGAACCAGCTAGTCAAGTAGAGGCTCACTAGGGACACAATGTTTGTTTATGTATTCACACATGTATTTATGTTTCCGATCAATACAATTGTAGCATGAATAATAAACCTTTATCATGAATAAGGAAATATAAAATAACAACTTTATTATTGCCTCTAGGGCATATTTCCTTCAGTCTCCCACTTGCACTAGAGTCAATAATCTAGATTACATTGTAATGAATCTAACACCCATGGAGTCTTGGTGTTGATCATGTTTTGCTCGTGAAAGAGGCTTAGTCAATGGGTCTGCTACATTCATATATGTATGTATTTTGTAAATTTCTACGTCTCCCTCCTTGACTTCTTCACGGATGGAGTTGAAGATTCTCTTAATGTGTTTGGTTCTTTTGTGAAATCTGGATTGCTTCGCCAAGGCAATTGCTCCAGCATTGTCACAAAAGATTTTCATTGGACCCGATGCACTTGGTATTACACCTAGATCGGATATGAACTCCTTCATCCAGACTCCTTCATTTGCTGCTTCCGAAGCAACTATGTACTTCGCTTCACACATAGATCCCGCCACAATGCTCTGCTTGGAACTGCACCAACTGACAGCTCCACCATTCAATATAAATACGTATCCGGTTTGTGACTTAGAGTCATTCGGATCAGTGTCAAAGCTCGCATTGATGTAACCATTTACGACGAGCTCTTTATCGCCTCCATAGACGAGAAACATACCCTTGGTCCTTTTCAGGTACTTCAGGCTGTTCTTGACCGCTGTCTACTGATCCACTCCTGGATTACTTTGGTACCTCCCTGCCAGACTAATGGCAAGGCACACATTGGGTCTGGTACACGGCATAGCATACATGGTAGAACCTATGGTTGAGGCATAGGGAATGACTTTCATTTTCTCTCTATCTTCTGCAGTGGTCGGGCTTTGAGTCTGACTCAACTTCACACCTTGCAACACAAGCAAGAACCCTTTCTTTGACTGATCCATTTTGAACTTCTTCAAAACTTTGTCAAGGTATGTGCTTTGTGAATGTCCTATTAAGCGTCTTGATCTATCTCTATAGATCTTGATGCCCGATATATAAGCAGCTTCACCAAGGTCTTTCATTGAAAAACTCTTATTCACGTATCCTTTTATGCTATCCGGAAATTCTACATCATTTCCAATCTACAATATGTCATCTACATACAATATTAGAAATGCTACAGAGATCCCACTCACTTTCTCGTAAATACAAGCTTCACTGGAAGTTTATATAAAACCATATGCTTTGATCACCTCGTCAAAGCATATATTCCAACTCCGAGATGCTTGCACCAGTCCATAGATGGATCGCTGGAGCTTGCACACTTCGTTAACACCTTTAGGATCGACAAAACCTTCTGGTTGCATCATATACAACTCTTCTTTAAGAAATCCATTAAGGAATGCAGTTTTGACATCCATTTGCCAGATTTCATAATCATAAAATGCGGTAATTGCTAAGATGATTCAGACGGACTTAAGCATCGCTATGGGTGAGAAAGTCTGATCGTAGTCAACCCCTTGAACTTGTCGAAAACCTTTTGTGACAAGTCGAGCTTTGTAGACAGTAACATTACCATTAGCGTCAGTATTCTTCTTGAAGATCCATTTATTCTCTATGGCTTGCCGATCATCAGCAAATCCACCAAAGTGCATACTTTGTTCTCATACATGGATCCTATCTCAGATTTCATGACCTCAAGCCATCTGTCGGAGTCTGGGCTCATCATTGCTTCTTCATAGTTCGTAGGTTCATCATGGTCTAGTAACATGACTTCCAGGACAGGATTACCATACCACTCCGATGCGGAACATGCTCTGTTCGACCTACGAGGTCCAGTAGTAACTTGATCCGAAGTTTCATGATCATCATCATTAGCTTCCTCTCTAGTTGGTGTAGGCATCACGTGAACGGATTTCTCTGATGTGCTACATTCCAAATTGAGAAAAGGTACAATTACCTCATCAAGTTCTACTTTCCTCCCACTCACTTATTTCGAGAGAAATTCCTTCTCTAGAAATGTTCCATTCTTGGCAGCAAAGATCTTGCCTTCGGATCTATGGTAGAAGGTGTACCCAATTGTTTCCTTAGGGTATCCTATGAAGACACACTTCTCCGATTTGGGTTTGAGCTTATCAGGCTGAAGCCTTTTGACATAAGTGTTGCAACCCCAAGTTTTGAAGAAATGACAGCTTAGGTTTCTTGCCAAACCATGGTTCATATGGTGACGTCTGAACGGATTTAGACGGTGCCCTATTTAACGTGAGTGCAGTTGTCTCTAATGCATAACCCCAAAACGATAGTGGTAAATTGGTAAGAGACATCATAGATTGCACAATATCTAATAAAGTACGGTTACGACATTCAGACACACCATTACGATGTGGTGTTCGAGGTGGCGTGAGTTTTGAAACTATTCCACATTGTTTTAAATGAAGGCCAAACTCGTAATTCAAATATTGCCTCCATGATCAGATCGTAGAAACTTTATTTTCTTATTACGATGATTCTCCACTTCACTCTGAAAGTCTTTGAACTTTTCAAATGTTTCAGACTTGTGTTTCATTAACTAGATATACCCATACACTACTGGAATCAGCTTCTTTGTCGTCAGCCATGGCAGATGGCAAAGGCATAGATCACGGACGGCAAACTTCTTTTCCGTCCGCCAGCAGATGGCAAACTGTCCGTATGAACACGTGCCCGCGAAGGCCTTCTTTGCCATCTGCTTCCTGGAAACGGACGGCAAGGATTGTGCTGTCCGCCATCTGAGGCCAGCAGACGGCATAGACAACGGACGACAGTGCGGTGGCGTGACAATGTCGGCGTTCTGGGAACGGGGGTCCCCAGACTTGCCTGCCTACGGCCTGCGGCGTGGCTCAAAGGGGGCCCAGCACGGCCCATCTTCATCAACACAGACTCAAGACCCTCGCGAGGGGCCAAGCCTCGCGGGGCGGACGACACGGAGCTTCGTCAGGCACGGCCCCATCAGGCTGGCTCGCGAGGAGGCGGAGAGATCAAGGCGGGGTACCTCACGAGGTGCCCATGACGCAAGCCATGACGACCAATGGCGCCAGGCGGGCGCCAGCCCGCGCAGTGTCCTCCCTTTCCTCTTTGGTGCAAAGGGAGCAAGCGCAGGCGGACGGATCAAGCAAAGGCACCCATTTCAGTGCAATGAGACCAAGACCAGCTCCGCGACAAGGAGGAATTCACTGTGGAGCCCAAACCAGCGTCATCACCAGAGCCTTTGGCAGGCGAAGACCAACTTTAGTCAGGATAAGTGTACCAGATGTTCCCCTTCAAAATGGCCAATTGTTGGTGCCCTTCCCGCTCAATATTTGGGAAGAGGCCCAGGGCCTTTGCCTATAAATAGGACTAGACACCCTTGGGGTAGGGGAGAGATCGATCAGATCGAGAGAGATCGATCAGATCGAGAGAGATCCAGAGGCATCCAAAGATTGAGAAATCCAATCAGCTAGGATCTAGAGAGAAGGGCCGCTGAACCCCTCTAGCAGTTCATCGCCCCGGCCAAGAGCAGACCCTCGCGAGGTTGTTCTTCCTTGTATTGTTCATCATCAGCCCAAGAGGCAATCCACCACACCACCACACTGGAGTAGGGTATTACACCACATCGGTGGCCCGAACTAGTATAAACTCTGTGTCTCTTGTGCTGTGTTTTCCATAGCTTAGATCCTTGCGAGGCGGAGGGGTACAGGTAGGTAGGAAGCGTAATCTCCATGCGCACCCCAGAGTTCGAACCTCAAGGGTCTGTCGGAACCCGAAATCCGACATTTGGCGCGTGAGGTAGGGGTGCGCCGGAATTCGTCTTCCATCGCCCATTTCTCCTCCGACCATCGCGTCCATGTCTGACGCTCGTCAGGCCCGCGCCGAGCACTGAGCCACTCTCGCTTCCCGCGTCGCCCAGACGGCCCCCGTCGGCGGGCGTCCTCGTCGTTCCCCGTCGCCTGCCATCAACGCCGCCACCGGCCCGGCAGGGAACGAGCAGCAAGCGTCGTCTCTGCATCCTTCTGTGCGGCAAGACGGCCGCACCGCCACTCCCTCGCTCACCCCCGATGGTTCTTCGTCCCGCGCGCTCCGCGCACCCATGGAGGCTCGAGCTGCGCTCATCGCGGCAAACGAGCTCCTGCGCTACCGTCCCGTCGACGACGTCTACGAAGAGTGGATCGACCGCGTCGCCGAGCTCGTCCGCGCCGCGGGGGGCTCTCCCGCACCGTCCGTTCCGCTGCACCGCACCCTGCCCCGCGCGGGCGACGAAGCTCCGGGGGCGCCCCAGCCGCCTCCTCACCGAGAAGACGCCCCGGCCGCAAGGCGCGTGGCCCCTGGCTGGAACCCGCTCTGCCAGGCACCAGCGCGGCAAGAGCAGTGCTGCCAAGAAGTCCCTCACCCGCAAGAAGCCGCCTGGGCGCTCCATGCGCCGGCACGTCGCGGCCACGCTCCTGCCCCCGCACGTCAAGACCCCGTGCTGCTCCCAGCTGCAGCGCGCGGGGACCTGCAAGATCAAGCTCTCCGTCACCCAAGGCCTCCCGTGGCCACGGTGAGCTGCCGTGCCTTCACCACCGAGCTGCGCAGCGTCGCGTGGCCCGGCAAGTTCAAGCCGGACTTGCCTCCTCGCTACGACGGCACGGTCGACCCTGCGGAGTTCCTCCAGCTCTATGAGCTGGGCATCGAAGCTACAAACGGAGATGAGAAGGTCATGGCGAACTGGTTTCCCATGGCGCTCAAGGACGGGGCCCGCACCTGGCTCCTGAACCTGGCCCCAGGCACGATCTCCTCCTGGGACGAGAAGCGCACCCGCTTCATCGCCAACTTCCAAGGTACTCGCGATCGGCCACCCGCCGTGAGCGACATGCGCCGCATCAAGCAGCAGCCGGGAGAGACCCTCCAAAAGTACATCCAGCGCTTCAACAACGCACGCCTCAAGATTCCCAGGGTGTCCGAGGAGGCCATCATCTCAGCCTTCTCCGACGGCGTGCGCGACGTCAAGATGAAGGAGGAGCTGCAGATGCATGAAGACCTGTGCACTTCCTTGGAGCTGTTCAACTTGGCGACCAAGTGCGCCAGGGCTGAGGAAGGACGTCTCTCCCTCCTCGAGCTGCCTGCCGCAGACCCAGAAGAAAAGAAGTCCAAGGCCAAGGACGTGAAGCGCAAGGGGGCTGTCGTGCTCACGGCAGAACCGGACACCAAGCAAGGCAGAGATCAGCCCGAGTCTTCCAAGGGCGGTCGCTACTGTGTGTACCAAGACCTCCACACCCACAACACCAACGAATGCCAAGAGCTCCGAGTCGTGCGACAAGGAAGGATCGGCCGTCGCCCCGATCGCACCGACCGGGGCTACGGTCGAGGAGGAGGAAGGAACGCTGGTCGCTGGGAAGACCGCGGCCCACGCCAAGGGTGGCGCGATCGACCTCGCGAGGACCGCTGGCAAGACCCGCCTCGCGAGGGAGACTGGAGGGATCAACTTCGCGAGGATCGCCCGCAAGGTAACGCAGGCCTCCCTCCGCTGCTGCCGCATCCAAGAAGAAACGATGACCGCCACTCGAACGAGGGGGCTGGGGGCTTCCAGGAGCCGCGCGCGATCCCCTGCATCCTGGGCGGAGCTCAAGCCCCAGCCTCTCAAGGCATCTTCAAGCAGTTCGCCCGCGAAGTGAATGCAGTCCTCCCCAAGCTCGAAGCCACGCGTCCTCTCAGGTGGTCATCATGCGCCATCATGTTCAGCTCAGCGGATCAGCTCAAGTGTGCAGCCACAGCCGGGGTCCTCCCGATGCTTCGTTACCCAATCATCAGCAACCTGGTGGTCACCAGGACCCTCATCGACGGCGGGGCAGGGCTCAACGTCCTGTCCGTGGATACATTCAACAATCTCCAAGTGCCCTACAACCAGCTTCAGCCGACCAAGCCCTTCTCCGGAGTCACTGACGGCTCCACGATCCCGATCGGGCAGGTTCACCTCCCTGTCACCTTTGGAGCACGCGACAACTACCGCACCGAGCTCATTGACTTCGACGTCGCTCACATTCGCCTGCCGTACAACGCCATCCTTGGGTACCCGGCGCTGGCCAAGTTCATGGCCGTGACTCACCATGGCTACAACGTCCTCAAGATGCCAGGGAGCGGCGGAGTCATCACGGTGCCCTGTGAAGAGAAGGACGCGGTATGTTCCCTGGAACGAGCCTTTCAGGCCGCATCACTGGAAGACCCGGATCGCGAAAGCAGGAGGCTTCCCGAGACCACCCCCAAGAAGAAGAAGACATCGTCCAGCTTGGTCCCTCAGGAGGCAGGCCCCTCAGGGCCCGCGCCTGCCCAGGGGGATCCTCCCTCCATCGCATAGGAAAGCGCGCCCGACGCCCACCTCAGGCAGGGCTCGGGGGCTCTCCCCTGGAGGGCCACCGACCTGGCCAAGGTCATGAGGGAGGCGCTTGGGCACCACGTGGAAGCGTGTTTCGAAGCACGTTTCCCTCAAGAAGGAGTGAAGCAAGGAGGGTCAGACCCACAGGAGTTCGTCAGCGAAGCCATTCAGGAGCTACAAGAGTCAAGAGTCATGAGAGGCGGCCGCCGCCTAGCAGCTGTGGTCCCCCGTCCAGGCGAGGATGGTGGGCTGCGCGTCTGCGTCGACGTGCCAGGGCTCAACCGAGTCGCCTCACCGGAGCGCCTCTGGCCCTCGCGAGTGGGGCGCTGCGAGGGCCCACCCCATAGCTACGTTCGCATGCCTTACGGCTTGCCGAACGCGGCTGCCATGTACCAGCGCCTCATGAGGGGCATCATGGAAGCTCAAGAGGCCAGGCGTTCTGCAGCCCTGGCAGAGATGGAGACGGTCTGCGAGGAGACACCAGCGCCTCCGGAGCCTCCCGAGGCCCCAGGGCCTGGGGGCTCGTGAGGATCGGCTTCCGCAGCCCACCGAGTCTGCTGCACCAACACCGTTTCGTTCTCAACATCATCAGGTGACGTCTTTCAAGTTTCATTTCCAGCTGGGAGCGCCCCCCAGGGTTGCATTATTCCCAGGCCGAGTGGGTCCGTCCCAGTGGCATGTATCCTTTTATTTTCGTGTCGTTAGCTTACTTTTTTGGGGGCGCCCGTCGGGCTGCATCATCCCCAAGTCGCTCGGGCCGGACCTAGCGGCATGTATCCCTTTCGCGTTTACTTCCGGCTATGCATTCAACCCACCATGCTTGATTATTTGATGACGGTCCACGGCACCTCTTCTTCTCCATACCGACCACTTGCACGTTAAAGGGGGGTGCCTGAGCATCGCAACTCAAGGCTCTTACTGGCTCTCCAGCCCTCACCCTCTGGCCTTGTCCATGGCATCACGACCTGGCATACTAGCGACGGCTGAGACCAGCTCGAGGGCTGGGACCCGAGGACGTAGAGTGTAGGAATCTAACCCAATTTGCAGGAACACATCACAAGATAAGGCCCAGTGCCAGGGGCAACCCGCCTAGAGGTAGGGCCCCGTGAGTCCCGCGATGGCTCACGGGTGCCTAGATACACCTCACCAGGCCCTACCGTGCCAGCCACGTGTCAGGGCGGGGCTATACACGCCCCGGGGGTTCCTCCCGGAGGGGAGCCCCCTCCCACGTACCAGTGGAAGCACCATGCTCCGCGCTGGCTGACGACACTGCCGAGGAGCGGCTATGCCCGTACACATACGGAAGCGCTATGCTCCGCGCTGGTGATAAACAACTGAGGGTGGCCCCCGGGCGCATCAACCTCAGGGAGCCCAGAGCTCAGTGGCCAGCCTCATCATAACGCCTCCCCCCGGGAGTGCCGCGCGAGGGGGCTGCGCCTGGGTCACGCCCAGGCGCACGCCACCCAGCCAGGCCCCCCGGGCCTGGTTCGTCGTGCGTCTCTCCCCGAGCGGAGCCAAGGTATGAAGGTCGTTTGAGCGTCAAGGGGGACTCCTGAGCATCGCGACTCAGGAGCCTAACTGGTCCCGTAGCCCCTCACTCCTTAGTTCCGAAAGGCTAATGCTGGGTGAGGTACGCGCGGGGCCGGGCTCTACAGACGTAGAACGGTAGATCCACCCACATCTCACCTCCCTACTTGCTGTTCGAGCGCCAAGGGGGACTCCTGAGCATCGCGACTCAGGAGCCTAACTTGTCATGTAGCCCCTCACTCCTTTGGTCCCGTCCCGGTTTCCGGTCTGGGCTAATGCTGGGTGAGGTACGCGCGGGGCCGGGCTCTGCCGGCGTAGAACATAAGCAAGTAGGAAGGAATAGCGAAAAATTCAAAGAATTCAGAAGCAAATATTACAGTCCATACTGTTATCTCGACGCCAAACGCAAGTTTAAATGCCTCCCCGAGGCATGATACATGTGCAGCAATTGAAAACAGGACAGGAGCCAGGAATCGCCAGACGACGGTGGAGCAGCGCGGAGTGGCTTCACCTCATGGAGCAGCAGGGTCGGCAGCGCCTGGCTTCGTCTTGGTGCTGAAGGCCCGGAACTTCCCCAGTAGCGCCTCCACGCGACCCTTCACGGCCTCGGCAGCGGCAGCAGAACGCTCGCCGCCCACTGGCTCCAATAGGCTGTCGAGGTCGATGTTGGGGTCGCGAAGGTGGATGTGGGTGAAGACCCGCGTCAGCACCATAGAAGACAAGACACGTGCCTCGGCCTCGGCCGTGGGGCCAAGGCCAAGGGTGACATCCTCAAGAGCACGAACCAGGAAGGGAAGCAGCTTGGCGGGGCCGTCCTCGGTGCCAGCTAGTGGGCTCTCCAGGCCGCTGGCGTAGAGCATCTTCAGTGAAGCACGAGCCTTCTCCTCCATGTCTGCGAAGGCCACGCGGTCCTCGGCAAGAACCCGAGCCTTTTCGTCCAGCTCGACCTTCCTCGCCCCCAACTCCTGCTCCAGCACGCGTAGGCGGTCGCGGCGTTTCTTGAGCTTGGCCTCCCGGACCTCGACGGCCGCCTCGCGAGCCTTCATGCCCTCTTCTTGCTCTTGGCGAAGGCGGGCCTCTTTCGCGAGCTGGTCCCGCAGGCCTTGCAGCTCACCCTCCAGCACCTTGCAGCGACCACGGACGTCGGCCGCCTCCCCCTGGGCCGTGTCACGAGCAGCCTTCACCTCAAGGGCGGCCTGCCTCTCCTCATCACAAGCCGTTGAGGCCTGGACTAGCGCTGCCCGAACCGAAGCGTCGGAGCGAATCCACCCTGAAGCCAGCTCCAAGCGCCCGGCCACCAAGCGAGGGTCAGCGCCAAGAAGATCCTACCGGAGCCGGCCCATCTCGGCAGCAACACGATCCAGAACAGCGGGAGGAGTCGGAGAGACAGCAGTCGGTGGAGTAGGAGGAGAAGGTGGCGGCACGACCACAGCACCCTGAGATGGGGCCTGCTGCGCCCCGATGGTTGTGGTGGCGGCGGCAGGCAAAGGCACCTCGGGAGTTACTCGGGCCATGGGGGCTGGGCTCGCCCCAGCCAGCTCGGCCAGACCTCGCGAGGACGACCGGGCAGGAGAGGCGCGTGCGTCGCGGTCACCTTCCTTCGCAGGCAGAGGCGCTGCCGCGGATGGAACCTCAAGAGCCCCCTTCAGCTTCTTCGTCGCGGGTGCCAGCCTATCAAGGAGACGCGAACGTCAAGCCTCAGCAGCCGAACAAGAAACAAAGACAAGAGTCAAGCACTTACGGGACGTCGTCGGCGAGCTCAAGCTGCCTCCGGCCAAACTTGAAGCCTGAAAGCCGGCTGGAGGGTTTAACCTCGGAAGCAGAAGGCACGTCCGCGGGTCGCCCCAGGGCCGGGGCAGACCCGCGGGGGATCAGCCCGGTCCTGTCCTTCTTCAGGATCAGGGGCGAGCTCCCGCTGCCCAGCGCGTTATCATCCTCGTCGTCATCGCTCGGAGAGAGGTGGAGAGCACGGGGCCTGCGCCGAGAGAGGGGAGCCCTCGACTCTCCGTCAGTCGCCTCGAAGTCAGGCCCCTTCCCCCGCTCCTCTCTGTCCTCTTCTTCGCTGGAGTTGTCGGAGGACATGTCCACTGGTTCCTCGAGGGCTTCAGCGGGCAAGGGCCCGTCCCCGTTGAAGACGGGCATGGACTCCACTACCTGCTCCCAGTCGTCACGGAGGAACAAGGGCGTAGGAGCGCCCTCCAACCTCGCCACATCGCTCCCAACCAGAGATTGGAGCACCACAGCCAGATCTTCGTCACCCAAGGCCGCGGGGCTCGGATGAGGCCTTCACATCGAAGGTGAGTACTGCCGAAGCGGAGCCCGCTGGTGCTACAGGAATTCCCTAGCAGCGACGTGCCGGTCAGCTTCGCCGTTGCCATGCTGGCCGGCCTCAGATCCGCATCCATCTTCTCCAACACCGGCTTCGTGTGGGGGTCCATGAGCTCCGCTCGACCCCAATCACCGGAGCTCGTGGGCAGCTCCGTGGGCAAAATCAGCCGAGGGTGAATGCGCCCAGCGTCAGCCAAGACCCACTTGCTCCTGAAGCCCTCAATCCTCTTCCCGGGCTTCGAAATGGCAATCGCGCCATTGTACGCAATGAAGGTCGCGCACGCGGAAGGAGAACCGCGAGAGACCCGGAGGGAGAAGTAGTGGCGCAGCAAGGCCACACAGGGCTGCACCCCTACGTGAGCCTCGCAGTAGTAGGCGAAGATCGCCTGGAGAAGGACGGAGTTGAGATGGAGATGCAAAGCTTGTAAGTTGTAATGGCGGAGGACAGAGAAGAAGAACTCGGAGAAGGGAGGCACCAGGCCAGCAGCAATGGAGCTTACAAAGAGCGGATAAAAGGTGCTCCCTCGACCTCAGGGGTGGCGGAGCCGTCCTTGAACACCCTCGCCCCGTCGATGCCCTGCGCCGTCGCCATCCGGCACAACCGGGCGAGGCTCACCTCCGACACGTTTGGCGACTCCAAGGCAGACGAGTACCAAGCTCCGGCCGGGGACTGATGAGGCGCCATGGCCTCTGGGTCACGCGGTCGAAGCAGATCTGGAGAATTGGAGGAAGGAAGGAGAGGCGCAAGAAAGGGGATCTAAGCAGCAACCGGAGAAAGCAGAACGAGCAAAACCTGGGCGGATGCCGCTCCTTTATCAACTCGCGCGGTTGCGGAGACGCCCACGTCCAATCAACCGCCACGCGGCGCCCAAGGGCGCAGGCTGTTAGGGCCCGCAGCGCTTCGCCCTTGCCCTTTCGCCTCCCTGCACGGCCAAGTCCGGGCGCGCCTTGGGCCCGGGGGCTACTGTCGGCATTCTGGGAATGGGGGTCCCCAGACTTGCCTGCCTGCGGCCTGCGGCGTGGCTCAAAGGGGGCCCAGCACGGCCCATCTTCATCAACATAGACTCAAGACCCTCGCGAGGGGCCAAGCCTCGCGGGGCGGACGACACGAAGCTTCCTGAGGCACGGCCCCATCAGGCTGGCTCGCGAGGAGGCGGAGAGATCAAGGCGGGGTACCTCACGAGGTGCCCATGACGCAAGCCATGACGACCAAGGGCGCCAGGCGGGCGCCAGCCCGCGCAGTGTCCTCCCTTTCCTCTTTGGTGCAAAGGGAGCAAGCGCAGGCAGATGGATCAAGCAAAGGCACCCATTTCGGTGCAACGAGACCAAGACCAGCTCCGCGACAAGGAGGAAGTCACTGTGAAGCCCAAGCCAGCGTCATCACCAGAGCCTTTGGCAGGCGAAGACCAACTTTAGTCAGGATAAGTGTAGCAGATGTTCCCCTTCAAAATGGCCAATTGTTGGCGCCCTTCCCGCTCAATATTTGGGAAGAGGCCCAGGGCCTTTGCCTATAAATAGGACTAGCCACCCCCGAGGTAGGGGAGAGATCGATTAGATCGAGAGAGATCGATCAGATCGAGAGAGATCCAGAGGCATCCAGAGATCGAGAAATCCAATCAACTAGGATCTAGAGAGAAGGGCGGCTGAACCCCTCTAGCAGTTCATCGCCCCGGCCAAGAACAGACCCTCGCGAGGTTGTTCTTCCTTGTATTGTTCATCATCAGCCCAAGAGGCAATCCACCACACCACCACACTGGAGTAGGGTATTACACCACATCGGTGGCCCGAACCAGTATAAACTCTGTGTCTCTTGTGCTGTGTTTTCCATAGCTTAAATCCTTGCAAGGCGGAGGGGTACAGGTAGGTAGGGAGCGTAATCTCCGCGCGCACCCCAGAGTTTGAACCTCAAGGGTCTGCCGGAACCCGAAATCCGACGGACAGCCGTTAGGGGGTTAACGGCGCTCTTTGTCGTTCGCTGACAGGCGGCAAAGATCTTAGCTAGCCAGCACTGGGAAGCTGCCACGTGGCCAGCTATGCCGTCCGCTAGCGGTTGGCAAAGTGATTTGAATCTTTGCCGTCTGCTGGCAGACGGCAAAGTGACCAAATAGGCAGCCAGTGTTCCTAGTTTTTACAGGTAGCTACCATGTGTCCTCTTTGTCGTCCGCTAGCAGACGGCAAAGTGCTTCGCCGTCTGCTAGCAGATGGCAAAGAGGCTATATATCCCCTGTTTTTATTAGAATCCATTTAATTTCATAGGAATTCACACACAGATATACATTTTTGAGAAGAAGAAGAAGAAGAAGTAAGCATACTTAGGT